>OU744720.1:32387560-34787560 GCA_916613615.1 Steromphala cineraria
CGTGATAAATATGCTTCTGTGCGTGCTGAGTTAAATGTTTGAGTCACACAAGGAAAGTCCTTGGAGGCAGACATGATTTATCTTACCAATTCCTGCCTAATTTATGGCTCAGCTAAATATTGAAAAGTTTTGTTTGACACTGAATATTTGTTTTATTTCTCCTAAAAAGAGGTTTTTGCACATTTGTGTTGGTTACTTTTTCATTTCTTGGTCACAGATGTTTTGACAACTTTCTTTCTCAATTCTTTCCCAGTTTCCCTCCTTGCTGAATTGTCGGAGTCATATGATTGTTGAGTTATAAGAGTTTAGTTGGGAATTCATTAGTCTTTGCTTTATAAGACCTGTTAAATTGTTTTAGAAATGATTTAGTTCAATGACCTTCATTAATTTCTACATTTTGGATCTGATCTGCAGTTAAATCAGTTTTGATGGAGGAAACTACGTTGTAAGATATGATTATTTTAGATGCAAGTATTTGTTGCAAATAAAGGAAAGATTTGTATCATAGCATTGCAATTTATAGTTTTCTGTGAAAAAATTTTGTAACGAAATTTTTTTTTGGTAACATGTACAACAGATTTGTAAATAAATTATTTCATAAAGATTTCAGACCAAGGAATAAATGTTTAACCAAGCTACCCTGGCATTGAACTTGTGACATTCCAAAGAAGTATACCAAATAAGTCAGAATTAAAAGCTAATTTGAGATTTTTGTATTGAGAATTCAGCATTCCAAGCAGTGAGGCCAAATGAAGCTTCCAAGCTCATCCACCATACCTACAGTTATGCAATAAATAAACATACCACATATCTAGAAACTTTCTAGTGCGTTTCTAGTGCTTTGCCAAATGAAGCTTCCGAGCTGATCCACCATACCTACAGTTATGTAATAAATAAACATACCACATATCTAGAAACTTTCAAGTGGGTATCTAGAAACTTTCTAAATACGCACTAGAAATTTCTAAAACGTATCTAGAAAATTTCTAGTGCGTTTCTTGTGTGTTGCCAAATGAAGCTTCTGAGCCCACCTACCAGACCTACATTATGTTGAGTGTCAGTGCTCAGAGTATATCTGTTTTCTAAATGTCACAATGATTGATTAGTTATTGATTATTATTAGACTAAAGATCTAATGCCAATAAAAAGACATTTATTGTCATAGATTTCTGAGATGAAACCTGTGTGAAGAGGCATCAAAAACATCATATCCAGTTTAAGCTTTGATTTTATATTTGCAATTCGTTTCATAAATCAATTTTCCATTGTCCTGTCCAAATGATACATTACTCACATTTGTAGAAACATTGTTTGACATTCCAAATTTCTCAGGTTCTTGACAGAATATGTTAACCTTTTTATCCCACCGGTATGTAATACCGTGGGATATAGTCTTCACCCTGTCCGTCTGTATGTCCGTCCGTCCGTAATCATTTCGTTTCCGGAGCAGAACTCAAAAACCGGTCCACATATCTTTCTGAAACTTTACATGTGTATTGCCCACCTACTGAAGTGGTGCCTTTTGATATTTTCACATTTCTGAAAATTTTATTTTTTATTATTTCCATGGAAACGGCTCTTATATGGACTCTGTTCATGAAAGGTTTTGTTTCTGGAGCAGAACTCGAAAACCGGTCCACATATCTTTCTGAAACTTTACATGTGTATTGCCCACCTACTGAAGTGGTGCCTTTTGATATTTTCAAATTTCTGAAAATTTTATTTTTTATTATTTCCATGGAAACGATTCTTATTTGGACTCTGTTCATGAAAGGTTTTGTTTCATATATATTAGCTTATACTATTATGAACCATGCTTGAAAAATTTACAATTATCTTTCAAAGGTTTACATCTTACGATCATGTGGAACCGGTGGGATATGTCATCTTCTGATGACTCTTGTTACTTGTAAGTTGTAAGAAACATCTAGCTTAGGTATGTCGTGTTACAATGAGACTGAAGTCCTTGACAATAAGATTATGTCAAATATTGTGTAAAGAAAAAAAAGGAAATTAAAAGTGTCAGTCCTCTTTGAGAATTTTTGGAATATATGTTACTCACCAGGATGTCAAAACATGAAGAAGCACCTCATTTGCTTTGACAATCATATAGTCACGTTTTTTAAAGAGTTGTTTCCTTTAGATTTAAAACTGTAACATATAACAATTTTCTACTTACAAAACAGAAAATAGCAGTATGATACTGAAGTTGTGAATGTACACAAACATTCATAGTTTCTGGATTCTTTTTACTAAATGACTTTGCAATGAATGTGTGTTTCCTTCTAAAGTCTCAATCTTACAAATTGTTTTGGCATCCAACATAAATGTACGTAACTTGTTTGAATAGGATCGAAGATTTTAACCCTTCATAAATTGATCATTATGTCTGTATCATATTTATTGGTGCAATAGTGCCAATTTCAAAATTTTCAAAGGTGATGATTTTACACCTTGATATTTCAGTGTGGTGACCTTCTACAAGATTCCCAAAGGAAGGGTCTTTGATGGATTCTCTTTGAGTTATATTGAGTTAAATGTTTGAGTCACACAGTACAGGGGAAATCCTTAGAGGTAAAAATGATTTATCGTGAGAAATCTTGCCTTCTTAATAGCACAACTGAAGGATGAAATGACTTCTTTGTCACTGAAAATTTACTTTATTTCTGTTAAAAGTGTGAACTTTTGGCTAAGTAATCTTTTACAACACCAAAGAGGGAAAAAAATTCAAGTGACTAGGAGAAAATGATTTGAATAAGAATCAATTCCTATTGTCATTTTGAATTTTTTAGTCCAATGGCCTTCTTCTAGACTAACATATAGTCCCTGAAAAAAGAGTTTATGACTAATTTTATTATTTTAAAAAATTTTGGAAATGAAATCAAAAGAAGTCCTGAAGAATATTTAATCCTAAAGCTGTGGTAACTAGACTGACAAACATTTTCTAGACTTGAGAAGGCTTCTTTAAATTTTTGCTTTAGGGTCTGGATTATTATACAGACTAGACTCCTTCAAAAACATCAACAAATTCCTGAGAAATTAATGCAGAAAATGTTTACCTTTGAACTAGAGTAACAGTTTCTAATAAAATGATTCTGTATTCTGATATCGGGCACAAATATGATAATAAAACCAACAAGGTCATTAACATTGGAATAATTATGCACATTTCCCTGTTTAATCGTTTGCCTGATGATTGTCTATACATAAGGAAACATGGAGTTGAATTGTAAGACTGTACTTGGGAGTTAAAGATTCACTCAGTAATTTCAGCACAAATTGTATTGCTTTGAAACAAAAGAAAATTGCATAAGGAAAGATGTTAATTTAAAACATCTCAGATATTCATCCCAAAATAGCAATTATATGATAAATTCATGTTTTCAATAAAAATCTTAAAACAGTGATATATTTTTGCAGAAGTTAAGTTCATCCGTCCAATTAATATAACATGAATACTAATTATAAAACCTATCAAACATGATCAACTCATAATTGTCATTCTGACCGCTGTAGTTACGTTTTCAAAATTATGTTTGACTGATTGACGGCGTCATTGTCTGGTTTTTGATCATTATCATATAACTTCAAACATTCCCAAGGTTACTATAAAATGTTGACTGGCTCTTAAATGATTCTTTCCTACAAGAGTTGATACTTTTCAATCAAATGACACCATTTATACACTTTAGCATATGTGACCCCCAACAACTCAAGGAGTGGCTCTTTAACTGATCTACATAATAAGAAAAGGTATTCTCTGTCTTGATGAGAAGGCTGATCAGTTTAAAATGACTCTTTGCCATTGACCTTAAGAAGTATATATTGTATTTCAAAACCTAATGTTTATTGCAAAGATAAAACGAGATATTGACAGCTCTGTGTCTCTTGAGCAAATCCAGTAGATATATATTATGTATACATTTCCTAATGAAATGAAATAAACAGAGATACATCTATCTGTCTAAACAACAATAATGCATAGGTTTGTTTGAATTTTAACATATTCCAAAATGATTTTTCTTTACAAGTGACAGCACTTATAAATAATTCAAATGTTTAAAAGCATTTATAAATTTTTGAAAAAATTGATTCAACCACAGCTGAAAATGTGAGAAATAACTTGTGAAAAGCATTCTTGTACTATTCATAATTCAATAAGTTAACAAATTCCTCTTCTTCCAGTCAACATCAAACATAAAAAAAAGTTGTTATTTAAAAAGTTGTTAATGCACATAAATTTGCATCATCAACATATAAGAGTGAAATATATATATAGAAAACAAATACAACATTAATATTAGATTTTCATAAGATTATTGTCCACCATAATCTGCATGAAAAGTTTGTTTATGTAAAATGGATCTTTTTTACTTCAAAAGCTCAACTAAAAGAATCAGGAACATGTTAATCATCAAACCACAATTTTATTTACATAAAATGTAAATTTTCAATTAAATCAAAATATTTTACCATAGATATCTTAAAGTTATGAAGCTAGAATGAAAAAGAGGTACCTAAAAAATTTCAAGAAAGTGATATCAGACTAATTTCTCTTAACTACATCCTGCAGGCACATTTCTGCTGGAAATTCTTCCACTTTCATGGACACAGATGATTCGACAACCTTTCACATTTACTTGCTAAATTATTGGAGTCATGTGGCCTGATGATGCTCATTACTTGAGAGAACATCCAGTTGAATTGTAGGACTGTACTTGAGAGTTCACTGATCTGTAATTGATAAGAAGCGATAGGTACTTACGGAGATGAGGGACAGTGCTGACGTACATGAATTTCATACAATTATTGCAATTGAAACAAGTTGAATTTGTACTCCTATATTTTCCTCTGACATAAAAGTAACCAAAATATTTATTGATTTATCTCTGATATCTATCACCATATTGTCATGCATACATACTGAAGGCAAAAGAACATTGAATTTCAAAATGGATTCCAGACATGTTTTAAGGAAATGCAAAACTGATGTTTAGATGCTATTACAATGTTGCATCATGTTCTCCAATTTTGCAAAAATAACCATTTGAAAATTAGCGTTGATATCATTTTTTATGATGAAATTAAATTAACCAACAAAACGATTTTACAGTTTCCAATTTGATGAAAAGCAAAGTGGATTTGTTTTTCTTAGTAATCATTTCAATATCATCCAGCCAAAAAAAAAATCTTACCCAATTATTTTGGTACCAGAGCAAAACCAAAATGTCTGAGAAATGGTGGCATTGTCAATGTTACAGATATATCATAAGATATCTTTGATACTGATATCAGTATCATAAGACATCAGTATCATAAGATATCAGTATCATAAGACATCAGTATCATAAGACAGTATCATAAGATACCAGTATCATAAGACATCAGTATCATAAGATTTCAATATCATAAGAAACATAGCTTGTCATCGAAAACCAAGACAAAACATAAAACTGTCATTTTTTAGTCAATGTCATATCAAATTCCAAAGAAATCAGCAGTTTATGAAATATTTTATGTTGTATTCAATTTGATTGGTGTTTGTAAGCACTATCTGAGTGTTGGAAGATAAATACGCTTTTATGCGGCCTAAGTTAAACGTTTCAGCCACACCAAGGAAAATCCTTGGAGGCAGACATGATTTATCTTACGAATTCCTGCCTACTTCATGGCCCAGTTAAATGATGAAGTGTCGGCTTTCTTAACAGAAAATTTGTTTTATTACTTTAAGAAGTGTGAAGTTGTGGCTAAGAACCTTTTTACAATCCATTATTGTTGACATTTGTTCCTGGAAGACAAGAGAAAATGGTTTGGATGGGACACATCAAATTGTAATTTATATGTATGTTCATGTGCATCTTCCACAAACGATCAGTAAAACTTAAAGGTGCCTTCAACACCTTTGATAAAATTCCTCAAGAATATGAAATATGGTAAGATGTTGTTTGAAGTATTTCAGTTTCTGTATGGTAATAAGTCAGTGTCAAACATGATCTCAGTAGAGTTTACAGGTTAAGATGGAACACATCCAATTGTCCAATTTATATGTATAATCATGTGCATCTTCCACAAACGATCAATAAAACTTAAAGGTGTCTTCAACACCTTTGATAAAATAGAATATGAAATATGGTAAGATATTGTTTGAAGTATTTCAGTTTCTGTATGGTAATAAGTCAGGCTCCGCCATGATCTCAGTAGAGTTTACAGGTTAAGATGGAACACAACCAATTGTCATTTATATGTATTTTCCCCAAAGGATCAATAAAAGTAAAGGTGTCTTCAACATCGTAAATAGAAATTTCTCCATGGTTAATAGTAACATGTTGTTTGTCAAATTTCAAATTTTAGTAACTTTTTGTGTGCAATTAAATTGCAGATTTTGTAAGAAAATAAGTCAGTGTCCACCCTGATCTGCAGGTTGTTGAGCTCTTTCTGTAGAGTGACATCAGACTCATTCTGGGGAGGAAACCTGCAGGCACATTCTCCTGGAACTCTTCCACTGTAACTAATTCAGATGAATCAACAACCTTTCACATTTCCCTGCTAAATTATTGTGGCCTGATGGTGTTAATTATACTTGAGAGATCATCCAGTTGGATAAGACTGTAGGACTGTACTCACTGATCTGCACAATAAGGTGATCACTTTTGAAGAAATGAATTTTTATATTTTACTTATGTTTTGTAGTCACATTGAACAACAGTCATCTATGGTGGTAAGGGTTCATTTTCACATTTGTATGTTCAAGTTTTTTTCCAAATGAGAATCTATTTGTTTGAAATTATTGAAAGAACTATTTATATGAAACTTTATATGAGACATATTTATATGAGACATGATCGAGGATTATTGCATTGGGAATGCTGTTTTCATGAAAGTGAGACCAAAGATTCTGAATGCTTCCGAGCTCATCCATCAGACCTGCATTATGTTGAGTGTCAGATCTTTGGTATAAAGCACTTTCTACATTTCACACTGACCATTATTATGTCACAATGATTGATGAACACTAAGGATATGTATTATACCAATCAGTTGAAATCATTGTTGTGTAATGTAAGAAGCCTGGAGTACTAGTTCAGTTGAAAGATCTCTTGAAGAAGTTTGAAATTTGAACATAAAGTTTAATTTCTGTTTCTGATTTTCTTTTGTACGACAGGTTCATCTCTCACTTGCTTAATCTTGAACCACATTTTAACAGGAAAATAATTTGGGGAACATTTTCAGAATGCTTACCGGTATCATGTATATGTTACAGTCAATATGTCAAATCAGTCATTTTGCCAAATGCCTGAACGATTTAGTCATTTAATCAAATGACTGTGACCCCTTAAATATCAATTAATATCTTTCAATTTATTCAAAATTTAAGATTTTCTGTGGGCAAAGATCAAACTGATTTCCTGAAAATTGTCCTTTCAATCCACTTTTAATTATCACTTTGTAGATCATGAGGTAGGTAGTTCGGATAAAAAACTCAAAATCAATGAAATGTGTTTTTTTTACTTTTTCCTGATCAAAGAACAGCTCATCAAAACACAGTCAATTATTTTTACCGTAATTTGAAAGGGAAATTGACTTAATTGACCACAAACATGTGTATTGTTAGTTGTTGTTTACAGGAAAATATCCTTAAGTTGGTATGCCACCCGCTATAGCACGCTTTGAGGTCAGAGTCTTCAACACCCAAAATTTTGTCAAATGATCCTAATAAACCATTATTCATTTGAAACTACCTTGTAGAAGTTATGCATGTCAAATACATCTACTTGTCTACATTATGCAAATTCCTTTGTAGGGATTGGCCTTACAACTACATCTTGTGACCTTCGGTGACACGAAACTATTTTGAAATATTGCCTAAACAGTAATAGTCAAATTGTCAAAAACAGAAGGTACAATATCAGTCATTTAGCTAAATGCCTAGGAAAATTAGTCATTTCATCAAATGACTGACCGTCGCAATCATTTGATAAAATGCCTGATCCATTTAGGCATTTGACAAAATGACTGATTTGACATATTGACTGTAACATATACACATAATAAGAAATTGAGATTTTATGGATGTATCTTGCCAATTTATTGACATTTATTGTCATTGGTTTAATAAATCAAATAATACCAATTCTAATGATCAGATTATTGGTACTTATTTAAAAGAATCAAGAAAATACTTCCTTTCACAAATATTTATGTAAAAATTAGTTTTCTGATATAGATTATATTATAATTGCTAATTACATGTAATACATTGACATTTCACTGTTGGTGATATTACCAGAGTTTATCAAGGAAATGTTGCCAAATATATCTGAAGGAGTTTGTATTGATTGGTGTTTGTAAGAGCTATCTGTATGATGGAAGATAAATATGCTTCTGTGCGTGCTGAGTTAAATGTTTGAGTCACACAAGGAAAGTCCTTGGAGGCAGACATGATTTATCTTACGAATTCCTGCCTACTTCATGGCTTAGATAAATGATGAAATGTCTTCTTCCGTACTGCAAATTTGTTTTATTCCTTTTGGAAGTGTGAAGCTGCGGCTAAAAAGAAAGAAAATTGTGTTGATGGGAATCAGTAAATTTTCATTTTGTTTTAATTGGTTCCAAAAGTATTTGTAGATTTTGCAATTCTTGAAATATTTGATAAAATGTGCTGTAGCAATGGAGATTATGTTAAGACAATAAAAACTTTAATCAATAAACAAATGTTTGGTGCATTTTATTTTAAAATAATGCATCCTTAGTCATTATAGTTAAGTATTGTAATATTCAAATGCAAATTGGCATTTTGATATGGAATATCAGAATTAGAAAACAAGTTTTATATATAGTTATGGATAAATAAATGCATTATCAAAATGTAGGCATCTTAATGCTAAGAGATTTCTGCAGAAAATGCTTTTTTAATTTTCAATAAAATGAGATCTGCATGCAAATTCCTATTGGCAATTTCTTTAACTTTATAATATTTGTATATCTCTTTGTATACTATAGTATACTATTTAGAGATTTCCATATGACATCTCTTTGTCACTAAAAGTATGCCTCTCCTTTGTGGCTAAGAATATCACCTAATAGTGAACACTGTTTACTGGAAGGGGAAAACTTGAAATGGAGTTATTTTGAGTGAAATTTCACTTTCTTGGACAGATCCAACAAACCGTTACATCTCCTTGCTAAATTATTGAAAGTCTTATTTCTTAATGATTATGAGAGTACACCTAGTTGAATTGTAGGGCTGTACTTGAAAGTTAACTCATCTGCACTAAATATTAAGTTAATCTGTTTTTGAAAACATTTTGTCATTTGATTTATGTTTTGTATCTCACAAACAAAGCTGATTTACGGCAAGGGTTCATTTTTACTTTTGTAAAGATGAACGTATTTCTCTTTATTTCCCTAGAGAATTGTGATCATAAATCATTTTTTCAGAATTGAAAAATGAAATGTTTATATGTGACATGATTCAGAGAAATCAGCATCCATGAAAGTGAGACCAAAGATTCCGAATGCTTCTGAGCTCATCAATCAGACCTGCATTATGTTGAGTGTCAGATCTTTGGTATAAAGCACTTTCTACATTTCACAGTGACCATAATTATGTCACAATGATTGATGAGCACTAAGGATATATCATGCCAATAGAATGACAATTAATGTCATTGATACCAAGAAGCAAAACCTATTTGTATAAGGAAAGGACATTGTGAATGAGTTTGAGCAAAAACTTAGGCACTGTTTTGTGTTTGCATTTGTGAGGCAAATTATTGTCACTTTATAAGTTTTTTTATTAGCATAAAGACAGAAATACTTCTTTTTTATATAATTATCACAAGAACATGAAGACGTTGAGAAGTTGATTTGAAATTCATATTTTGCAAAGTTATTTTTGACATATCTTTTTACATTTGTTAGAATATTTATCAAATTTGAATATTCTCTTGTCATTATCTGTTAGTTTTGAAATGAGTCAAGCATTTCATTTATCATCTCGGCATATAATTTTAAGTTTTGACTTGTATGCAACAATAATGCATTTCTGAGTTGGCATTTTAATTTGTCCACAGCTTTTTTAATTTTCAACTGACAACACTCATGAATAATTCAAAGAGTTTTAAAACATTTCACATTTCTCAGTAGTTTTTTCAACCATAGCCTATAATTTAAAAAATTGTTTGTGAAATTGTTAAATCGATATTTTGCATTATATGTACTGTATTACATTTTAAAAAGTATAGTAAATATTTTTAGTTTAAAAATAATGTTTAGTACATTTAACCTATTTAATACAACAAGTGAAATTCAAAACAATTTTTTTTACAATTATGATTAATTCACTATAATTTGTACAAATAAAATAAAAAAGATTTTTGCAGTACATACAGTAATTGAATACAACTAACAATAAGACAGTAAAAATAAATGGATTAATCACTAATTTCTGAAAGTATAGGATAAGGGATTAAAGCTTGTGTAACCTGAAAACAATTCTATAAGAGAATTGATATGAGACTGCTTTTCCTTAATGACATCCTGCAGGCACATTTCTGGTGAAATTCTTCCACTTTCATGGACACAGATGATTCGACAACCTTTCACATTTCCTGGCTAAATTATTGGAGTCATGTGGCCTGATGATGCTCATTACTTGAGAGAACATCCAGTTGAATTGTAGGACTGTACTTGAGAGTTCACTGATCTGTAATTGATTTGAGATGGTGATCACTGTTGGAGATGAGGGACCGTGCTGACGTACATGAATTTCATACAATTATTAGGATTAAAATTAGTTGAAAGTGACAAGAAAGTATATCAGACATATCTATCTGTTAAGAAGGTATACCAAAGGTTGTTTGATTTTTCTCTGCTTTTGATATCTGCCACATTATCTATGAAACTTATTTCAAAGAATTTTTATATGTATATATTTAAAAAAAGGAGAGTTAGTTTCTCACATGAAGAAAGGTTGTATATAAGAAATATAGTAAACATCGGATAGTTCAGACTGGATCAATCTTCTTTAATATGATGAATTCATTTCGACTATTATGTGGGTCTAGTCGAGTATGTACCCGGTATATATATATTTTTCTATTCCTTAAACATAAAATCAAATTCTTTTGCAGAATAGTCATTATATATTCTCTTTTATACACTTTTAGGTCATATTCAAAACAGAAAGTCAAAGGGTTCTTTTGAAATGTTAGGGATATAACTATTTGTACATTTAAAGTATTAATGTTCTGTTCAGCAAAATTGATCATCATACCAATTTCATTTATGCTTTAAGGTTGATGCTCTTCGAAAATTCTCATATGAAACCAAAAAATGAATTATTCTGCAACATCCTAAAGTCTATCCTTATGATGCTTCAATATGGTAAACCTATCATATATATCTTGTTTCTAACTGTCATGGTCTCAGACAAATTATCAGTCAAGAACTAAAGCTGTTAGTGCACTGCCTGTACAGTATAGAAACAAGATCTGTAATTCTATCTTGGAATACTGACATTTATAGAACAAGTTTTCTCTTTTAGAGAATATTAAAATGTAGACAAGGTTCTGAGTCGCAGGTCTTACTTTTAAGAGATTTCGTGCAAATTGGAAAAAAGGATAAGCATAGGATTTTGACCTTATGTTCCAACGAACATTATTGAGATTGTTTATTTAAAAAAACTGTGTGTAAAAATGATTCCAAGTACATTACATTATTATCCTCTAGGGGAATACCTTATGCTGTAATCCATACTTCTTATTGCTCCCTTGGCTAGTTGTAGCTGTGCTTTAGATTATCATATTTCTCATTGTAACACATACAAAGTTCATTTCCTAAAGCATGGTACAACGCATCATTTTCCAGAATTGATATGTCATTTCTCTATTTACATTTACTTGTTCTGTGTAGTACTGTACATACTCAATGTTAAGTGATACAATTTCATGTCATGCACAAATAATTTTACACATTAACTACATTGAATGTCAGTGGAGTACCACCCATGGTTGCTAGTTCCAGCCGATGCTCACAGGTTCCACCGCAACTCATAGCCACAATTGTGTTGCGGGCTTTCTCCCTGCATTACACTAGCAGCTATGATATAAGTGAGATACTCTTCAAAGCGGCGTTAAACCCCAAATCACCTCACCTTTAACAGATTTAACTCATTTTGTGCAAATATTCACTTTGTGATTTACATTTTTCTGACATTTGTCTTCCATTGCATTGCAGTGCTATGATACATAGAAATGATAATATTTTCTTTCAATCAATATTGGACATGTATACCTAGATTGTTCTTTACCTAGAACCAAGAAAACAAATTCCAGAAAGTGTTTACAAGATATAAGCAATGTCGACACCTCAAGCTTTCAAGAGAGTCTTATCTTGTTGATGCAGTTTCTTCATCACCCAAGATTTCACTTCTATCAGAGACCTTATTAATGTAACAGATAGGCTTCAAGGAATCCTTTTATCTTCTGAAGCATGTTTCTCTGCAATCATACTTGTTAAAAAAGCATGAGCGCCAATCATATTGCATGTCACCAATATATACAGGATAAAGTAATGGGATATAGAAGGTAAATAATGATCGGAAATGACTTCATTAGCAGATAAATTAAATGTTTGCATAACTGATTTGTGGGTAGTCTTGTTGTCTCCATGCGTACTGTACAAACACATGTGGAAGGTTGGAAGGGGTACAGTCATACTGTTTGAGGACTATGCAGTGGCTATCATGGCACCGAGAAATCAATGGGCTTAGAGGAGAACCCTGCAGGCTGCAGCGCTAGGGAATCAATCAGCCCCTACTTAGCACAGACAATCTCTTGTTCTTGACACAAATGTAATCATAAAATCATTATGAAGCATCCCAGTGTAAAATGACTTCATTGTGGAGAGAATGATATTCTTTACGCCAAGTTTTTTCAGTTTATTAATTTCCTGGCTTCAGGAAAATGTTCATTACAAAAAGTTAAGCAAACAGTTATCTGGTAAACAAGAATGAAATAATTGAACCAAGGTATTTTATTGATGGTGTGGATGTTTACACTGGTGTTGGAATAATACCGGGTGGAAGATGCTTCAGGATCAAATTATCTCACACTATTATTTGATTTTTATCAGTTTAAATTAATGAATTTTTTTAAGGGAATAGGTTTTGTGGTATTTGTATTTAGCAAGATGAGAAAAAAAAATTCAGTAATTACAAATGTGAATTGATGGTATTAAGTTTGTTTATATTAGTAATACCGTGTAGATAATGGTGTTTTAATATTCTTTAAGCCAAACCTGTTATCTTTGTTTACTTACAGAATACTTACACTATTAGATTATGTAAAAATAAATGTTGGTATACATTAAGATCAATTATTGATTTTGTTTTCAGGATTTTGATTTGATTACAAACTTCTCTTTCCAAACCATGGTTTGACAAACTGAAAAAGATAATTTGAAAGTTTTTCAAAATTTAGGCTTTTTTCTGTGGATTTACTAGTTTTAATCTCTTTCTCAAGTAGCATTCCAATATTCAGATAGCACAATGGTTAGCGCGTTCTGCTTTTGATATGGTGGTCTTTGGTTCATACCCTGCCAGGGCTCAGGAAACTTTCTCTGCAATAGAGCACTGTTTTACACCAAGACACTTTCGGATGCAATTCTACCATGAATATCAGCACAGTATCACCCATGGTTTGGTAGTTCCAGCCAATGCTCGCAGGTTTCACTGCAAAGAATAGACACAATAGTGTTGAAGGCTTTCTCCCTGCAATATAATACAATAAAATTTATGTAAAATAATTTTAAAAACATCATTAAACTCCATATCACCGAATATTCAGATCATTGCTATGTAAATTGTCAGACAAGCATCATATTCCTTGTATTACCCTTTGATTGATTGTCAATACTTTGGATCTTATGTGAGTGAAAAATCAAAATCACAGGATTAGATATGAATACACAAGAGATTTTACAGATTATGACTGCAAGTGGAATTTGAAAATGATGAACTTTAATGCTAGGATATATTGTTTGCAAGCAAATAATTTGCAATCTCCATTGATTTTTTCAGGCCTGCTTAGAAAATGATAGCAGTTTGCAGAGCTGTGATGACTTTTATGACTTTTAACGTATTAGCCTGCCAGTTTAAATGGACATTTTCATTCAAATACATGACCTTAAAGCATATTTTTGTGTAAAACAGATTCCTTAGCTCTTAGTTTATCTCTTCTTCTTAAGAAGTGGAGATAATATCCTGTGTAATACATGAGTTCATTTACAATTTAACCACTGGTTATAAATGTGGGTTTTGTATATGATGTGAATAAATAATTTGGTGATTATGATAAATATGATGTATTGGTTACTTAATGAGAGATTTTGTTAATTTCATCAAAACGTTATAATTATGTCATTTTGTCACTTTCCATATGTTTCGTCTTTATCTTTGTGAAGTTTTGATCTGAAGAGAATGAATCTTCTTGACTGTAAACTCAATTGCAATATGTATATAGAGGATCTCACCCAAGATATCAAATATCAACACTAATTGGTCAGTCAACAAGTGTTGATATATTGATATCAGAAGACACAAGATGAGATTCTATTGATCATCCATAATCATTTTTCATTACATATTTATGGAAAATTTAATTTTAAACACTGCATTACCTTTAGACAGCCGATGTTGTGATGTCATAGCAGTATGATGTTGTCCTGCAAGTTTATGACATCATAGAACTGTGACATATAGGACCTAAATGAATAGCATTAAGTCTCAGAAGAATTTTGTTCAATTTTGTCAATATATTTTCCAACAATTCATGTAATGGTAACAAAATGGAGCCCAGAAGATGCTTTAACTTCAGAGCTACTGTCAAAACAATATCTCCTACTAAATATTGTTTCCTATATGGATCTTCCACGAAGCAATGTCTCCTATGAAGCACATGTACAGTTTTGGATGATAGATGTAAAACCAAGTATATTATGTCTATAATAAAGTTCCTTGCTTGATTACATCAGATTTTCCTTATATTTGTTAAGGTTAAAATATTTTAGGTTTTATGCTTATTTCTGCATAAGATAATGTTTGTCAATTGATCTTTACTTAAAACCCCTTTTATGATTAAAACTTTCTTTTTGATTTTTCTTCAAATTTTATAAAAAATGAGATAAAAGCAGTTCTAAATGATATGGCTATAATTAAAATATAACTATTCAGTAAAGTTTCAACATGATGATTTTAAAAACAAACACCAATTCTTTTTCTAAAATCAATAATATGAAATAACTTTGAGATTGAAATTTTATGATGTATCCAAATGAGAATTCAATGTGCATTTCTTCACATCTCGAAAGCAAATAGATTGATGATAATTCAAGAAATTCTAGAAAGGAAATTGAATTTTATTGCATTTGAATATGATAAATGAACATAATGGATTTTGTAATTGTTTATGACTGCTTCCATTTTCAATATTTCTTCAATATCTCAAATAAGATATGGGAACGAGAGAGGTTATCAAGTAATTCAAGCATGTAATTTCCATACATTATTTAATAAATCCTTTATTTCTTCAAATATGAATTTAATATGTGCCACTTCAAAATTTTGTTTGAATATCTGGTATTTTTCCACTGAAAAGAATTAGGTAAAGGAGTATTATGTCACATTCCAGGGTTTGAAAAATTCTTAAAATAAAACTTTGTGTACACCCGCATCAAGAAAATAAATACATAATGTGTTCAAAGAATTTTACAAATGAAACAATTGAACAACAAACTGCATTTAAATGTTGGCTTGATTATTTATAACTTATTTTTCTGATCTTGATTCCACTAAAAGAGTTGGGTAAAGGAAAAATTATGATATCACATCACCAGGGTTTTAAAATTCCTTAAAATAAATAGTCGTGTGCACTCGCATCTTTAAAAAATAAAAACATAATTTGTTCAAAGAATTTCAAAAGCAAACAATTAAATAATTAAAGGGGATCAACAACCTGGCTCGTGAAACCTCATTGACCATCGTTAACAAGAGCATCCAGACGGGTAAGGGGGGGTCGCATGACACAAACTTGGTAACGGTTGTCAGCTGTAAGCGTTTCGCAACCAAACGATTTCGTCCCTACCAAGTATTTACGACTCTTTCGGGGCCCTGCTAATAAAACACTGGAAGTTAAAAATTCAGGTTGCAGACCCCCTTTAAATACCAGCAATTCTTTCAGTTCAAAAGGTTCAACTCATTCAAAGACGAAAAGAAATCAGTGAGTTAGGGTTTAGCGCTCCTTTGGCAGTATTGCAGCGATTAGCGCCTAGCAAGAAAAGGAGTAAAGTACAGCTTTGTTGAGGACAACTTGGCATGGGTGTTGCGTGTTGCATGAGCAGATCCTGCTATATAGCTAATTGTGCTATTAGAGATAATTTAAAGAACAATGATTGCACCAATCTAACTGACATATGCTGACAGGATGCTCCACCGACATAACTCACACTGTAATAAGCTTATTGTCAAACATTGTATGCAGGACAGGCGTCATGTCAGATTAACCATCAACTGTAGAAGTTCAAGTGTCAGTTGTTCCTTAAGAAAAGCTCAGCCAGTCATCTTTGACCCTTCAGAAGCACTCTGTGGTTCTGCTCCATCCTGTGACTCTTGCAGATTTTACTTGTTTAAATTGCTGAAATCTGTATGTGAATAATGCATATTAAAGAGCCACTCCGTGATTTATCAGGGGTTGTATTTTTCAACAACAGTGTCATCTGAACGAGAAGAATCAACTGTTGAGGAAAGAATCCGTTTAAACTTTTAATCAATGTCTTATATTATGTTTCAACAGGAAGTTATAAGAAGATTTGACGAAAACTGGACATTGATGCGTGTCAATCAGTCAAACGTAATTTATTAAACTTTTCTAAAGCATTCAGAGGGAAACTACCAGTAGTATTCATGTAAACTGGACATGTGAATTTGGCTTCCATGAATATATTATGTGACTTTTAAAACAAGAATTTATCAAATAATTGCTATATGGGAATGAATATGTGTGAGATTTTTAAAAATTCATATCATTAATCATTCTATCTTTATTCATTTCAAAGCAACGTTATGTGTCGAAAATCACAGAGTGGCTCTTCAAAGACTTTTTCTAGTTGCTAGTACGAGTAAGCAGCTTCAAGTTTAGTCTATACCATAGCAGCCTAAATAGTACCTTGAGTAGATAGCCAAGGTTTTTGTTTGAAAACCTTCATCAAACCAAGACATTTTTTATCTGTGTGATAGAGAAACAAAAATAATCGAGACATAACTATCACAAATAAAGGTCACATTTCTACTTACTTGATTTGCCTTTGTGCTCCATGTAATAGCTTACATTTGCAAAGAAACAAACATCTATTGAATTGTGGGTAGTCTGGTTTTTCTTGAAAAGAGATCAGATGGCCATTGCTGGTGAGAGGCTTCATGATTACTCTAACAACATTTGTTAATAATGGTAGACATTGTGTATCATAGGATGTTGTTGATCATGTACTTCCTTATGACGTTGTTGATCATTTACTTTCTACAGGATGTTGTTGATCATGTACTTTCTTCATGACGTTGTTGATCATTTACTTTCTACAGAATGTTGTTGATCATGTACTTTCTACAGGATGTTCTCTTTGACCTTACAATAAATGATCATGTACTTTCTACAGGATGTTGTTGATCATTTACTTTCTACATGATGTTGTTGATCATGTACTTTCTACAGGATGTTCTCTTTGACCTTACAATAAATGATCATGTACTTTCTACAGGATGTTGTTGATCATGTACTTTCTACAGGATGTTGTTGATCAGGTACTTTCTACAGGATGTTGTTGATCATGTACTTTCTACATGATGTTGTTGATCAGGTACTTTCTACATGATGTTGTTGATCATGTACTTTCTACAGGATATTGTTGATCATGTACTCCCTACAGGATGTTGTTGATCATGTACTCCCTACAGGATGCTGTTGATCAGGTACTTTCTACAGGATGTTGTTGATCAGGTACTTTCTACAGGATGTTGTTGATCAGGTACTTTCTACAGGGTGTTGTTGGTCAGGTACTTTCTACAGGATGTTGTTGGTCATGTACTTTCTACAGGATGTTGTTGATCATGTACTCCCTACAGGATGTTGTTGATCAGGTACTCCCTACAGGATGTTGTTGATCATGTACTCCCTACAGGATGTTTTTGATCATGTACTCCCTACAGGATGTTGTTGATCAGGTACTGTCTACAGGATGGTGTTGATCAGGTACTGTCTACAGGATGTTGTTGATCATGTACTCCCTACAGGATGTTGTTGATCATGTACTCCCTACAGGATGTTGTTGATCATGTACTCTCTACAGGATGTTGTTGATCAGGTACTGTCTACAGGATGTTGTTGATCAGGTACTGTCTACAGGATGTTGTTGATCATGTACTTTCTACAGGATATTGTTGATCATGTACTCCCTACAGGATGTTGTTGATCATGTACTCCCTACAGGATGTTGTTGATCATGTACTTTCTACAGGATGTTGTTGATCAGGTACTGTCTACAGGATGTTGTTGATCATGTACTCCCTACAGGATGTTGTTGATCAGGTACTTTCTACAGGATGTTGTTGATCATGTACTCCCTACAGGATGTTGTTGATCAGGTACTGTCTACAGGATGTTGTTGATCAGGTACTGTCTACAGGATGTTGTTGATCAGGTACTGTCTACAGGATGTTGTTGATCATGTACTTTTTACAGGATGTTGTTGATCATGTACTGTCTACAGGCTGATGTTGGTCATGTACTTTCTACTGGATGTTGTTGATCATGTACTTTCTACAGGATGTTGTTGATCAGGTACTTTCTACAGGATGTTGTTGATCATGTACTCCCTACAGGATGTTGTTGATCAGATACTTTCTACAGGATGTTGTTGATCATGTACTCCCTACAGGATGTTGTTGATCATGTACTCCCTACAGGATGTTGTTGATCAGGTACTGTCTACAGGATGTTGTTGATCAGGTACTGTCTATAGGATGTTGTTGATCAGGTACTGTATACAGGATGTTGTTGATCATGTACTTTCTACAGGATGATGTTGATCATGTACTCCCTACAGGATGTTGTTGATCATGTACTCCCTACAGGATGTTGTTGATCATGTACTTTCTACAGGATGTTGTTGATCAGGTACTGTCTACAGGATGTTGTTGATCAGGTACTTTCTACAGGATGTTGTTGATCATGTACTCCCTACAGGATGTTGTTGATCATGTACTTTCTACAGGATGTTGTTGATCATGTACTCCCTACAGGATGTTGTTGATCATGTACTCTCTACAGGATGTTGTTGATCAGGTACTGTCTACAGGATGTTGTTGATCAGGTACTGTCTACAGGATGTTGTTGATCATGTACTTTCTACAGGATATTGTTGATCATGTACTCCCTACAGGATGTTGTTGAACATGTACTCCCTACAGGATGTTGTTGATCATGTACTTTCTACAGGATGTTGTTGATCAGGTACTGTCTACAGGATGTTGTTGATCAGGTACTTTTTACAGGATGTTGTTGATCATGTACTCCCTACAGGATGTTGTTGATCAGGTACTTTCTACAGGATGTTGTTGATCATGTACTCCCTACAGGATGTTGTTGATCATGTACTCCCTACAGGATGTTGTTGATCAGGTACTGTATACAGGATGTTGTTGATCATGTACTGTCTACAGGATGTTGTTGATCAGGTACTGTCTACAGGATGTTGTTGATCATGTACTTTCTACAGGATGTTGTTGATCATGTACTGTCTACAGGCTGATGTTGGTCATGTACTTTCTACAGGATGTTGTTGATCATGTACTTTCTACAGGATGTTGTTGATCAGGTACTTTCTACAGGATGTTGTTGATCATGTACTCCCTACAGGATGTTGTTGATCAGGTACTTTCTACAGGATGTTGTTGATCATGTACTCCCTACAGGATGTTGTTGATCATGTACTCCCTACAGGATGCTGTTGATCAGGTACTTTCTACAGGATGTTGTTGATCAGGTACTTTCTACAGGATGTTGTTGATCAAGTACTCCCTACAGGATGTTGTTGATCAGGTACTTTCTACAGGATGTTGTTGATCAGGTACTTTCTACAGGATGTTGTTGATCATGTACTCCCTACAGGATGTTGTTGATCAGGTACTTTCTACAGGATGTTGTTGATCATGTACTCCCTACAGGATGTTGTTGATCATGTACTCCCTACAGGATGTTGTTGATCAGGTACTGTCTACAGGATGTTGTTGATCAGGTACTGTCTACAGGATGTTGTTGATCAGGTACTTTCTACAGGATGTTGTTGATCATGTTCTGTCTACAGGATATTGTTGATCATGTACTGTCTACAGGCTGATGTTGGTCATGTACTTTCTACAGGATGTTCTTTCTGACCCTTAAGGTGTCCACGACTTCAACTTGACTAGAATCATCTCCTTATCACTAATAAATTGACTACAAAATCATGAAATGTAAACTGCTAAGAATTAATGAAGAATCTAAATGCAATCTTCATAAATGGGTGATTATATTGTTACCAAAATGTTACCAAAACAGGTTATTCAGGTTACCTATTGATATTTGTATAAAATACAGAAACTGAGAGGAGAAATGTACTTTAGAAATGGACGATAGCTTTGAAAAACTTGTAAAGAATTTACCATAGGTAAAATGTAATGGACTCTCACATTGCTTAACTTTTCATCAGAAGACCTGGAATTAACTATGGATAAAAGTATCCACCATTGTTTCTAATTGAATTTTTTTAGCTATGATCAACTGTGTACCTAAATAAGCAATTCAGATTTAACATCAAGTTAACATTATTTACACGATACATCAACCCCATTAACTTGATATCCAAGCTTGATTATTTCCTGTATCATGTATCAGTTTGCAATTGGAGACAAGCATTTCTCATGTTGCCAATATAGTTTTGGATGATATTTGCTACTGAAGGACATGGTATTGAAAAAGCTTCTGATAACAATCACTTACTGTTATTGTCATATGTATTATTATCAAGGATAAATCCAAGTGTAATCTATTTTCAGATAGATGAGAGAAAAAACACTGTATTATATGTCAAAGTTTTATTACAAATTACAATTGTGTTGAATCATATTTCGAAGACCTTGAGGTAATTAAAAGGAAATTTTCATTAATATTGTTTATAATTACAGTAGAACAGGGATATAGCAAACAAGGATATATAGCGAACACTCGGATTTAGCGAACAAATTTTCAAGTCCCGCCCCTATAGAATATCTTTTAAATTATATTCGTATAGCGAACACCGGATATAGCGAACTAAATTCTATGGTCCCTTGGAGTTCGTTATATCGGAGTTCTACTGTAGTATCTTTTCATTACTTACAATTTTTTCAAAAGGAGAAATCATATCTGCATTATTATATTGGCTTGCTAATATATTTTTTTTAAATCCTCGACTTAATTGCAATGATATTCTCTTCTCATATTTCTGCTAAATGAAATTTTCAAAAATAAGGAATAGGTGATTATGAATCGATTTTATCGATCATTCCCTCTGCTCTGAAAATCCACAAATCGAGATACCCACAGCTTATAGGAACATTGATCTTTGTAATATCTGATGTCGTTTTTCTATGGTATAGGTATATATATTTTTTTAAATTCTCAATATGTTCAGAATTGCAGTATTTAATAGAAAATATGTCTCTGGAACAGTGTTTTTTCATTTATAGATATTACCTCTGATTACAGATTAGTCGATTTTGATGTTATGGTCACATGTTGGAGGTTATTTCTGAAGGTACATTGTTTATTGAATAATATTTAAGTTATAATTCCTCCCCAAACTCAATGTTGGTAAATATTAACATTTGTTCATGTTGTTGAACCAAAATGTAGATTGTTCCCTACTGTGACGTCACAATATAAACGATGACGTCATAGACTTTTGTAACGTTTCATTCTCCCTGAAGATTAAAAATGAAACCGGTAGGAGAAAAATCAGGCATTATGTTTTTATTTAATATTCATTAGACAAAGTTGGACCATACACCTGGACAACTAACTTTTTGTGAATATATATATATATAGATAAAATTGGAAAAGTTTACTGGTATACAGTTTTACATAATGAAAAGATGAAATATGACACGAAGCCAATCAAAACTCCAACATGTTTCAATGGTATCATCAGGGAGTCTATATATATATATATATACACTCATGGCAAAAATGGTTGTCACCCCCAGACTGAGAACGCTACGTCAAGTTTAACTGAGTGTTGACAAATAATCAAACATGCAATAACTGTCAGAATGATTTGTGTGATTGGGAAAAACATTCGTAAAACATACCAGCTTGTATTTTGGTCTTGTGCTGGCCAATTTAAGAAATTCTACTAGGATATGTATGGTCCCTGTGAAAAAGGGCAATTTTTTACAGTATCCATATAGTATCAATTGGATGGGTATCAATAAAACAAATTACATTTTCAAGTTCAATTGTCGGTTTTATTTCATTCTGCAGTCATGTAAGAGTATATTTACAAGCCTAATATCGGGTAGCACCGCCTCTGGAATTTTCAAGGGCGATAATTCGGGCAGGCATACTGTCTATCAGTGTGTTGATGTTTGCAACAGCCAAATTGTTCCATTCATTCACAAGAGCAGCCCGCAATTGCTGTAAATTTGCAGGAGCAGGGTCCAGTCTTCTAAGTGCACGGTCAAGCTGATCCCAAGCATGTTCTATCGGATTCATATCCGGACTTTTTGAAGGCCAGGGCAATCTTGTTACTCCTTGTGCCTGAATGAAAGCGTTCACTGTACGTGCACGATGGGCTGGTGCATTATCGTCCTGCAACAGGAAGTTGTTGCCATACACTCTTCTTGCATGTGGGAGGCAAACGGTTTCAAGAAGACGTCTGTACGACCTCTGGTTGACGTTTCCTTGAAGGACGACAAGATCCGTTTTACCGTTATGGTGTATTCCTGCCCATACGTGTACAGAACCGCCACCGTGGGCAACCTGATGCTGCAGACAGTCGTCATTGAGCCTTTCCCCACGTAAACGTCGCACTCTCATTCTCCTGTCCACCTTATGCAGTAGGAAACGAGACTCGTCAGTAAATATGACGTGACGCCAATGTCCAAGTTGGATTCTGCGGTGCTGCTGCGCCCAAGCAAGCCGTGCCCTGCGGTTGGCCAGTGTCCAGAATGGTTTGATGGCAGGTCTTCTTGCCTTATATCCATGCTGGAGCAACCTGTTCACTACAGTTCTCCGGCAAATGGGCGTATTAATATGAGCCCCCCATCACTGTGCAAGAGTCAAAGACGAAAGACGTCTATGACGTCGGGTCAAACGAAGAAGAATTCTATCCTGACGAACCGTAGTTTTCTTGGGACGGCCTGAAGACTTATTCGGAACAACATTTCCCTGTATGGCGTGCAGTCTTTTAATCCTTTGAACAGTTCTAACACTGACGTTACATGCTGCAGCAATGACACGATTCGAAGCGCCACCACGACTCATGCCAATGATTTCATGTCTGATTCCTGGTGGAGTGGGACCAGGCATGGTCTATGCTTTTCAGAAACTATAGTCGTGAAGCTGTATCTTATGAAAGATGTCTATAGTAATCGATGGAAATGACAAACCTAAGGAGACAAATTTCCATCATTTCAATGAAATGCACGTGGTCTACATGAAACCGCTGACACTGTTCATTGTAAAGTGTGAGTTAATGTAACTTCATGCCTGTAATGACATTTCCATGGAAAACCAACATTGCCATGCATACAATGTGATATAAACTCCAATTTAATTAAATATTAGGGGGTGACAACAATTTTTGCCATGAGTGTATATTTTGAATAAGGAGAGTTGGTTTCTATATATATAGATATATGTTCAAAGGAGCCTTTCATTGTAGAAGCTCCAATAATAAATAAATAAGATTGACATATGGTATTTTTTCTTTATTCGTTTGTATGTTTTTTTGGGCTTACCAAATAATGAATTTCTGATTGTCTATAAATTTGGCAAATTTTTCTCCCATTCATTCGATTGCCCTTGATTAACAAAACTCAACTTATCTTTTAGTTTTGACATTTTTTAAACATTGCTTATTTCTTTACAGAGAGATATGATTTATTAACTTATTTGTTTCATTTGTTACAAAAAATGAATTAAAGGTGTTCACACAAAATGGCCACCCATGGATTTTAGATGACTCTTTATACTTTGTCCTCTGACTATGGATAATTGGTTTGTGTTATGAGATTTTTGACACTATCAAAATAATACATTTAGCATTAACGTACAATTATCAGTGAAAATTTTGAAATATAGAATTATCAAAAAACATATTACTTCCCCTTTAAAATGCATTTCACTAATTGTTTTCTTCCTGGTTCTGTAGCACTGCTATTATTGTCCACAGTACAGCTTGAAACAGAATACCAATTAAAGTCTGGGAATACTTTCCTAGTCCTTGAGCAATTAAATCTGATTCTCGGTGAAGAAATTCGATTCATTTTATGACCAAAAACTAAATTAATGTGTTTCAGTATAATATTTATGATACTCGTGTATTGTTGATATTATTTGATGAAAATCAAATTAAGTATTTCCTTACCAAGAATGAGAAGTAAGTCTTAGATTCTGGTGGTTTAATTATTTTTAATTGTTCAGTTTTTCTGGTTTCTATGGAAACAACATGAACTTAATGCAAATGGGTGGCCTTTTCCGGTCATAATCTTAAAATCTTCAGTATAATTTCATGAGACTTAGAATGTGATAAGACCCATGGTTTAAGTATCCCTACTTCTATATTGGCTACTTATTATTTTTTAATGTCAATATTTTTCTAAAATATCATATAGGTATCTGGGTAAATAGCAAATAAGGCTAAGATGATGAGATTTGATTGAAAGTTGGGACATTACATGCATGCACATTTTGCTATTTTTTAAATTTTAAGAATAAAATGGTATACCTTTATGTTTTAATTTATCCATGGCAACATGAGATTCATGGCAATGCAAACAGAGGCAATCTGAGTGTAAGCCATTTCTCCAACTGATAAGAGTTATTGAATCTTAAACCTAAAAGGTGGGTGTATCACAATTTGTGGGTATCTTTTGTTAAGCATTTGACATATTGTAGTTCAGAGAGATTCAGTTGCTATGAAGTCCGAAAATAAATTTCTTGTATAACCACTGAGCAAAGTGCAATTATCTTAAATATGTGCTTTGATTTATCATTAAACATAAATTGAAAAGCATTTTAGAAGTTTAAAATATCAAGAAGACAATTTTATGGATGATAAACTTCTTTATTGTAGAAAGTAACAACATGTCAGTATAGATCACTTGAAAATGGTTTAAGGAGCTATACAGAAACACTGCTACTTTCTACAACAAAGAAGTTGGTCATACATAAAACTCAAGAATACTAGTTTATTGTATGTCAAACTAAAATAGAGTCTTTGATTCAAGAAAGGTCATCAAAAATCATGTATTCAACATGCAACTCTAGTATTGTTTCTGTAAAGATCAAAGGCTTCTCCCTCCCTTTGTATGCCATAAATTATAGTTTTTGAGTGACATCAAGAAAAAGTGGTCCATGATGTCAATAACAATTGTACTTTGATGTATTTAGCCAAGGCCGAAGTTGAGGATTTTCATATTAGCGACTGAATGCTATTTATGAAGTAAATGTTTATTTTGGAGAAAAAATTATTGAAACACAAGAAGAAGTACATGAAGTACTTTTTACCTCATCAGGCCTGTATTAGGCCTTTTGGCTTATGGCATGGCATGGTGTCCAACGGCTGTCCATCTGTCTATCCATACGCCGTAAGCTTGTGTTTTTTAATAAAGGCCACAAGATCCATGCCTTTTAAAGCCGATTTCGTTCTTCTCCAGAAGCATAAGGCCTAGAAAGGCCTGAGAAGTGAGAATTATAATCTATAGCTTTGCTGGTCCTGTGGTCCCTACTAAGGGGAGAACCACATTGATCACACCCTAGTGCAAAATTGAATATGAAGCCTGATGAGCTACAGAACCAATGGCTCTATTTTTTTAAATTGGAACTTGTATCAGACAGTTGATACTCAAAATGCATAACCTTAGTTAGATCCGAACTCTGATACCTTTCCCAAGGTCATCACGATCTTCCACAACAAGGTACTCAAGCTATTCCAGGTTATACTGTAAATGTTATACTTCATTTCATAATCATGTAGCCATTACCCCATTGTTGCTGCAAGCCACAACATGTCTGGATTTCTGACTCACTTTGTGAGACGATAATGACACTTGATGCCACCATAAGTATGGTTTCCAGTTATGCCTCTCTACTTCGTTAACCTCAGTCTGATCCTGTGTTGTAGGTAACTCCATTAGCTGAAGACCTATCAGTACTACTACATGAGGGTATAGACTGATGAGTACCAGTGCTTTAGATCATCAGCGTATCTGCGTATTTACCGCAACAAAATCCTTTTTAACTCAATTGGCTAATATGCAAGGAGTACATATACGAAGGATGGGTATTGTTTCTCATTTCTGTATTGCAATATATTGTGATACAGAAAAGTACGTATTGCAATATATTGGTACTTCTTTAATTCAAGAATGTGCATGTTATCTTGTCTAAATATGAGCATCAAGAACGATCAACCTTGCTCAGCTAATTGCCGTTTTGAAAAGTGACATTTTTTCGATCACTGTTTATGATCTGTTTACATATTTGAGCTATTTTCACAACACAACTTCACACTTTGCAAAGAGGAGTTATGAGCGTGTCACACTAAGGTAGTAATAGTGCCATACAGTGTTAACTATATGCTATACTAAGTGAGATTTTGATCATTAATTATTATGCCTAACCAAGGGAAATTATCTTGTTTATGATATTTTAGTCATTGTTTTCAACTATAATCTTTGTATCTGGTACCTGGAAACAAGCAACAAGCTTGTATTGTTGTGAATTTGATTGTAACAGTTTTCTTCTCATACACTATCTGTTGCATATCATAGAGGATATTATATAATTGGGCACAATATAATATTCTGTTTATTACAGAGATCCGCAAAACTTAAGAAAAACTTAAAACTTAAACCAAAGAAAATACCTAAATTGTGCTTAACACGATAGGCAAGCCAGTTGCTGCTGGTGCAAATGAAATGTAACAGTTCTTCAAATAATAGTGATTCTTTAATTTTTGATGTTACGGATTTGTAATGTTCATTTTCATATGTATGCCATAAAATAGCCAAAAAGCGCAAACTTGAAAAAAAGTTTTATGACTTGAAGGTTCTTTTTTATTAGCATTCAAGAACTCCAATTGTAGATGTTAACATATAAATGTCATCTGAAATAAAAAATATTTCCGTCATCTTTTTTTACACACATGAAAGAGCATATATGTCCTTATCCCTTCTATAACATAAAGTCACAGCAAATTACGTCAATAGCGGCGATGTGCGTAGAATATACCAAGCAGATTTTTGTAATAGCTCACAATATGTGCGTCATCAGTGCCGGGGGACTTAGATTATCGCTCGATGATGTCTGTTGGTACTGTTCCTCTCCTGTGAAGAATTTGGCCCTGAAGTGACAATGAGCTTGGATATTGAGCTTGCTTCTATGCTAAGTGGGCAAGGAATATCACTTCATCTTGCTAATCAAGGCCTGCGAGAAAGAAGGGAACTGCAGACTAGCAGAGCCTGTAAATAGAGTCGCAGATGCAGGAATCAGGGGAAGGAGATTGGTACCAACTCAGTGCCAGGAATCAGGTGGAATGAGATTGGTACCACCTTGGTACAAGGAATCAGGGGAAATGAGATTGGTACGGATTCGGTACCAGGAATTAGAAGGAATGAGATTGGTACGGACTCGGTACCAGGAATTAGAAGGAATGAGATTGTTATGATGTTGGTGACAGGAATCAGGGGGAATGAAATTGGTATCACTTAAGTACCAGGAATTAGGGGAAATAAGTTTGGTATCACTTTGGTACCAGGAATTAGAAGGAATGAGATTGGTACGATCGTGGTGACAGGAATCAGGGGGAATGAAATTGGAATCACTTTAGTACCAGGCATTAGGGGAAATAAGTTTGGTACCACCTCGGTGACAGGAATCATTGTTAATGGGTAGGTACCAGGAATCAGGGGAATGAGATTGGTACCACTTTGCTACTAGGAATCAAGGGAATGAGATTTGTACAAACTCAGTGCCAGGAATCAGAGGTAATTTGGATCGGAACCAGGAATCGGGGGAATGAGATTGGTACGAACTCGGTGCCTGGTGAGAATCCTGGGGGAATAAGATTGGTACCACCTTGGTACCGATAAATCCAGCTTCTTGCAGCCAACACCTCCCTCCTTCTTCAATCAATAGTGTTTATATTGTTACTATCTGAACTGAAATATTATTTGTAATGGACAGCAGTATAAGTTGGTTTGTCTGTCTGGTTATTTTTTATGTTCAAGTTGAACTTTGTCTTTTCAAAGATGTTTTAAACAATATTTTAGTTATTTTGCATATCAAATTTATCAAATGTTTGGAATCAATATGCAAGGCACTGTTGACAGCTCATACTCACAGATATGGAAATAAGAAACCCATCCATTTAATAAAAAATAGGAATTATATATTGAAAAACTCTTTTGGAACTTTGCTCTTTGATGGAGATTTTGATATTGTTCTCATCATGGATCCATATATACATATATTCATTAGGTATTGTCTTCTATCAACATACAAAAGTTGTCACCTTCACAAAATACAGAATTTGTTCTTTGGAATGTTGTAATTCTGCATGACCTAAACTACTACAAGAATTTACCCACATGATTGTTTACAAAAATGTATCAGTTTGGATGTTTGAATTATGATTTAATATTTTTGATAAAATGTTTGATTCATTTTCAAACATTCATAACTATGCAAGATGCTATTGCTTTAGCAGTTTTGAGAATATTTGATTGATGTCTTTGGGTGTACTGATCCATAATAATTGATGAATTCTTATTCATGTTTCCAAAATTTTCACTTTTCTGGAAATTGTACGTAATTGCTTCATTAATGCACAGAATCTATTACAGCAAAATGCCATATTTAATTATGGCTATAGCTTGGCCTTTGATCATCATTAAATATGGAAAATCAATGAAGAAGTGTCAGGAATGGCATGTATATTGGCTGGGAGGGAACTTGGCGTGATGTAGTGTACTTGTACACTATAAAACATTCAGCACACTCACATAGAGGAACTTGTCTAAAGTACACAGTACTGTAAGGTTCTGAATGCTCTGTCAGCGGTATAGGATGACATACAAGTTTCCTATTGCTAGGTACATCATGTTGTAACAATACGATGCCAGTGTACATCTGGGCACTGAGGAACTCCATTTGTCTGTATGGACTATTATGGCGTGCATGATTCCTTGTGCTAAGAACTTGATGGTGTTACTATACAATGTGATTGATTATCATAAAAAATATTAATGTGCATACTTATATTACGCCTTTTCCACGTCCTAAGACATGCTCAAAGCGCTACATTATTAACCCGAAGGGTTGTACTTTCACAGCTGCTACTTAGCGCTAATCACGACCATGTAGGTCAGTACATCAAATTTTCAGGTACCCATGTTAACAGCTGGGTGGACTGAGTGCAATGTGGATGAAGTGCCTTGCCCAGGGACACAACACAGGATGAGACCCAAGTCACAAATATTTGGTGTCTCCACCGGGATTCGAACCCGGGTCTCCGGCATGAGAGGCCAGCATGCTAACCACTACACCACTGTGCTCCACAAAGTGCTCCACATCATGGTACTGTTGGGTTCTGAATGCTCTGTCAGCAATAGCAGTATAGCATCAGATGCATGATTAGATTCCTAATGCCAGGGACATGATTGTTTTACAATTAATACAGAGTTATTCCACTTCATTCTCTATAAGGTTCTTAAAGCTCTGTCAGATGACACACATGATTCCTTATGCTAGGAACATGATATAGTAACAATACAATGTCATTTTATGTCAGGGTACTGGAGAATTTTCAATGATCTGTCTGAATGCTCTGTCAGCAATATAAGATGCTAGGACCACGATATTGTAACAATACAATGTCATTTCACTTAAGGGTTCTGTAATGCATTATCAGCAGTATTGGATGGCATATGCAATTTCCTTATATCATTCCACTTCATGGTTATGTAAGGTTCGCAATGCTCTGTAAGCAGTATAACATGACATGGATGTTTCCTAATGCTAGGAACATAATGTTGTTACAATGCAACGTCATTCCACTTAACAGTACTGTCCGGTTCTCAATGCTCTGCTGGCAGTATAGGATGACATAAAGGATTCCTAATGTTAGGTACATGATGGTGTTACTATGCAATATCATTCATAATCATGGTACTATCATGTTCAAATTGCTTGAGTCCCATTCAGGATTCCAACCAAACATAAAAAAAAAAAAGAATTTGTACTATTGCAGATAGTGTGATCCCAAATACAACAAGGTTTCATGAAAGATAATTTTGGATAAAGTATGAAATTTTTTCTTGTGACATTTGGTATAAATAGTTTCACAAACTAGAATTGATTTATTAATGATTAGACAGCAAGTGAGCAATATTGTCTTGACATTAGCCGGATTGACGCTATCTCTTTACCTTTATCTTACATGTCTAAGATTCTTCACGCAAGGATAACTCATCTTTGCTATCTTGCCAATTCAAGACTGTTTCGGATTATTCTTTCAACTGTCTACTTTATAAGATTCAGCAGCATTCAGTATTCATTTAACTCCAGATAACCATCAAGGTGTATATTTACCCATTCGTGTCCTCCATCTATCTGTCTGATAGTGTTGTGAGACTGGTCAAGTATTTACTGACAATTCAATTCCAATGAGGTTCCACTAATGGTTGAACCAAGGAATTGTGTCTGATAATAAAAGGTCATCAGATGATGGTCAAGCCATGATTAGTTTAATCAGGCATATTCCTGGACAAAGGTCATGATACTCATGAGGCTATTGATATGTCTGGCAATATTAAAGGGAGAAGCAGGCATTGCTCAAAGTTATGAAGGTGATATACATCAAATGACTATTAAATGTCTCAAAACGTGTAGTGTCAGACCCAGGGGAGGGGGTTCAACCTCTCATCCCACAAAAAGAAAATCCACGCCCACCTCCCAAAGGAAAATTCACCCGAACCCTAAAAAACCCTATCTAAAACAACTCCTAAAACCCCTGAATGTCAACATGAAGGCAGAAACGTATTGCCATCTCATAATTGCGTTCCTGAAAATAAGCTTGAAAGCTGTCCTTGTCGACCACGACTCAATTTTCTGTTCTTTGTCTCCGAATCAGGTACTTGTTGCCACCCAAGTTGATACCCACTGGACGCAATTGTGGAAACACTGTAATTTATAAGTAATAAGTAGTTTATGGTTGATAAAAACGTGTATATATGATATAAAACTTTTGACGACAATTGTTTCTACCGAATGATATATTTCTTTTCTTAGTAGCCTGCAAATATGACAATGGGGCTTTAACATTTCTGAAAGAGCAGCTATTTGAAGGATAAGATATTGTTCAAGAAACATTACAAGTTTAGATATGATCTGATGCTGAATAAGGAAGTTGTTAGTCTAAGGCTATTATGGAAGCTGGATAGCCCAAGCACAAAAAAGGACTGTCACTTTTTATCGCCCTTGAATACTATTATGAATCAATATTGTATGAAGTGCGCTCTAGGTGCTTGAAGGGCTTAGTTTGGGATTGGATCTGCTATAACCTCATATTGGTAAACTTGTCAGGTTCATGCTTTGTAAACATTGCCTATTGGAGCAGAAAATGTGGTCTTCAATTCCAAATATTGAACAAACCTGCCAAGCTGCAAATTTAACAGAGGAATGATGATGATTTTCACTCCGATTGTTTAAATTTGAAATGATTAATACATGCAACATAAATTTTTGAAAATGATTAAAGACACCAAGCAATCGCCAATAATGTTTCATGTGAAAATTCTTTGAAGTTAATAATATGTGTTATAATTATATGTTAAACTTAAACTGATACATATGTGAGTTCTGCCTCTTCACAAATGTCCTTAAAGTGTCCCTTTTGTGCATGAAGGGACATCATCTTCCTGGCTCACTGCATCGCTAGGGTCCAAAATATCTTCCACAGTGTTAAGCAAGGATTTCAGATGCAAGACTTTTTGTGAAAATTCTTTGAATATATTTTAATATTTCAACTAATTTAGGATTGTATGTGAAACTAAAACGGATACTTATGTAACTGTCCCTTTAGTGCATGACGGGTCACTTCATTGTTATGCATCATTAGAACTACCACAGTGTTCAGCAAGGATTTCAGATACAAGAATTTCTTGTGGAAATTCTTTGTTAATATTTTAATGTCAAAACAAATTTAGAATTGCATGTGTGAACTAAAACTGATACATATAATATTATGAGTTCGGTCTCTCAAATGTTCTTAAGTGTCCTTTTAAGTGCATGAAGTGACGTCATCTTCCTGTCTCAATGCATCGCTATGGGAGCATTATAACTACCAAAGTGTTCAGCAAGGATTTCAGATGCAAGAATTTGCGTGAAAATGCTTTGAATATTTTTAACAAATTCAAATTAATTTGATTTATGTGTAACTAAACTGATATTTATGTAACTGTAACTGAAGGGACGTCACCTTCCTGGCTCAATGCAAGATCCAAAATATCTACCATAGTGGTCAACAAAGATTTCAGATGCAAGACTTTCTGATGAAAATTCTTTGAATATATATCCTAAAATTTCTCCTAATTTTAGTAACTGTATGTGTCAACTAAAGCTGATACATATATGAATTCTGTCTCTCAAATGTCCTTAAAGTGTCCCTTAAAGTGCATGAAGGGACGTCATCTTCCTGGCTCACTGCATCGCTATGGGAGCATTATAACTACCATGGTGTTCAGCAAAGATTTCAAATGCAAAAATTTGTATGAAAATTCTTTAAATATATAATAAAATATTGACTAAATTAAGAATTGCATGTGTAAACTAAAACTGATACATATATACGAGTTCTGTCTCTCAAATGTTCATAAAGTAAGGGACGTCATCTTCCCGGCCCACTGCATCACTAAGGGACCATTAGAACTACCACAGTGTTCAGCAAGGATTTCAGATGCAATGGTTTCCTAGATGATTGCTTAGAGAGAGCCCTCATGCATAGAAGTGCTTTGATTTGCTTGAACGGTTGAATCTTGCATGAGAGTATCGCATGTTCTGTGAATAGGATGGGACTGGTTGCATGATAGGGCCTGGCCGCTGGAAATGTGTTATTATAGTCAGTCTGGCAGCTTCATCGAATTCTTATTTAGTTTTTCTTAATAATAGTTATTTTCTAACTAAATATTTTCACATTATGATGCAGAATCAAATAGGTGTAATTGGTTGGAAATTTTCAGCTGTATTTTCATGTGTATTTGATATGATAAAGATTGATTCTAGTTGTGCACCAAATTTGTAAAGCGGTGCATGAACGAAATTCTTGTTTTGACGTTTTTCTTACTGTAATTGGAAATACTCTGATGCTTTTTATAAGCTTTTCTCAGTGATGTAAAAGACTTTTAGGGCATTAGCACAATATTAAGAATTTGATGTCTTGTATATATATATGAAAATATCTTCTGATCACATTAATTGTATTTTCAAGTGCTTTTTCATGTATGATATTAATGTTTGTTAATCTCTTACTTAAAAAATTTGATTTAAACTAATCTCTTATTTAAACATTTTTATCAAAATAATCTCTATCAAATAAACATTTTAATCCTCTTAAGCGGATTATTTCAGGATGAGTATAAAACAGATATCAAACACATTCAATGTCCTAAATATGTGTAACTTTATTTACAAAACTCTGGCTTATAAACTTTGCCAGTATGGTGATTGATTGTTCCCTTCTGTACTGAATAGCCTTTAGTAGTGATGAACCAATTATAAAACATCTAATGACGGTACTTAGATTTCCGTTATGGTCACTTCTTGTATAAGTAAACTATAATCCTGATGTATTGAATACCAAATACATTAAGATGACTTGCTTTGTATTGATTCAACGCCCCGAGTTGATACCGCTATTAGTTACGTTGGCTGTGAGTGCTATCAACTGCACGGCTTTGATAAGGTTAGAGGTTCTTAGCTTCACTAATAACCGAAAAAACTATTGATGATCCATAACAACGTCTACGGGCGCTCATTAAGCCGTGAGTTTGGTAAGACATCAGGAATTCAGAGATTTCATTTCTCAATCCCTAATCGGGATTGAAAAAAAATCCCTAACATCAGTTTTTGGTCAAAGAACCTTATCTTAGATTTTGGAACACTGCTTTTGTTCCTCAAGCATGAAATTTGGCAAATGTATAGTTATCGACCCTGTGAGATAATTTCCATATTACATAGCAGTCTTTAAAGGCACCACTTGATCGGGTTTCATCCGCCATTTTGAAACGTTAGCATTGCGAGGAAACAAATGTTCTGTAATTATGCTAATTCATTAACAAAATTAAGAAATAACTACTTGATTGATAGAAAATGAGCATATTTACAAATAATTCATAATTAAAGTTATCAGTTACGACATCATTTTGTCGTATTAATGCATTCAGTGATCGTAGCTTCGATGATTGGCTTCAGTTCACGATGTTTTTATTTTTTGAGCGATACACTTTATTCTTTGTCAAATTGTTAAATCTTGAACAACTGAAATGCTAACCTCACAAACATATTTGAAATTAAGTGTGAAATTACCATATAAAAATCATATATGTTTGTAAACAGGAAATTCCTGAATTTCGTTTCCACAAAAAATACCACACTATGGGTCCCTTTAATGACAGCAAGGTTTTCTGTATTCATTGTGGCGGCAAGAGATATTCATACGCTCTCCATCTAAGTCTGCTAGGAATCGACATTGCCAGGAAGTTTTAGCACCGATCTTAAACTCAATTAGTTTGTTTCATCTTGTTCCTATTGATGTTGACACGTACAATGTATTTAATTGATTACATCGTCTATTGGGTACCCATGAGCAATTGTGGATTTTTGGTTAGTGAAACAGGGACTCTAAAACATATTATTGATTGACGACAATTTTTCTCAAATGTTTTATTATGAGGGCACTCTTTCAGGATGTTTGGCTTTGTTGTGGTTTAACCAAGTGTGTAATATGGTAACAGCTCTTCTTGCCATAATAAAAAAACTTTTGACATTTCGTGAGATATTGAAAGGAAAATTTTACTCTTAGTTTTTTTAATTCCGAATTTCATGTAACGTTTTCTGGAGATTACAAAAATTGGTAAAATAGTGTCAGATGTGTTGAAAGAAAGTTTCTTGAAATTTGGCATGATTTTTTAATGACTGGAAATGATATTTCTTTTAATCATGTTAATCAAGTTAGATGAAAGTTATATTTAGTTTTGGACACTAAACTTCCAAAAAATAGTAAATGTCATCCATTCGAACTTTTTTCAATTTTTCAAATGGTAATTTCAAGATTTCATATTTCAAAATGTCAATCTCACACTTGAAATATTAATAAGTCTAATAGCATAAAACAGGATTTGGAATTCACAAGGTCCATTACATTAATCTGCTGATTATCAGAGCAAGAGATTATGATTGATTGGGAATATTTGGAAGCATGCACTTATGATGCACAGATGAAACTTCAATTAAAGTAGTGGAATATAATGTTCCACATGTTGAATTTTTTTATATGCATCAATTTAATAAAATCATGCTGAAATAAGATTATGCTAAAATCTGACCATAAGTATTCCTCAGTATGTCTAAAAAAATAAAATAATGTTAACAATCTTTTTTCTTTGGTCTGAAACAAAAGATTTTAGGGTTTGTTTTAAAGATATATCAGTTCATTTGTAATTTTAAGATTAAATAATTAACAAAAACCAATATCCAAGGGTAATTGCAATCTGAAGTACTTTATACTTTTCAATAATATATAGTTAGGTTTGATATGTAACTGTGAAGCTTATCATGACATCAACTCAATATTTGAAAGACATCTTGTTAAAATAATAATAATAATTGGTATTTAGATGCACATTTCCATCCACTAGTGCATGCTCAAGGGGCTACCAGCATTATTATCCTGGTCGAACCCAAGCTGACATATTTGTCGCTAGAAGGTCACCACCAACACAACTCTTTACCAGGTACCCATTTCCAGCTGAGTGAACAGAGGCACATTTTGAATAAAGTATCTTGCCCAAGGCAAATCAAACAAACTACCACATTACAGCATGTATCATTAAAGTTTGTTTGATTTTATTTACCATAGGAGCACATACTGATTTATCCTTTGAAATGCTCTCTGATTGATGAGTCTGTTATTAGGGAGTTGTTGTGTTTTATTCACACTAGCAAAAAGCTGACCATTCTCCAATTATTCAGACAATTAAACCATGAATTTGTTTATTAAAAAACAAAATATTGCAAATCTTTCATGTTTTACAATTGCATGAGTCACTTAACCCACATACTTCAAAGTTGTTTACATGGAAAATGGAAGATGATTCGTTTCAAAAATTTGATAGATGAATGTTAAAAACTCCACCCACTGTGAATTTCTTCAGACAAAATACACCTATGTTATGCATGCACTGAAGGAAATAATTGACAGAGATGAAAACCAGGGCGATGTTTATCGTGGACAAAGATTCAAGAGCTGCTGGGCATGATACTCAGTTGATCTTTTTGTTTTTGATATAAGGTATTTGTCACGAAATCTTGTTCATTGAACACTTTGAAGCATGCATTGATTTTGAATGAAGAAAGTATGAGTCATGATAGATATTCCTTTTTGTTTATTTAAGTTATGTCTTTGAACAATTTAAAAAAGTCAGAGATGAATAATATGTTCTATGAATTTACAGATTGATTTTGTCAAAAAAAAGGTCTTGACAATTAATAGATTTTAGAACTGCAATGAACTATTTTGTTAACTGAACAACATTTATGTCTGTTATACAATCAACAATATTGTTTATGTCATATTTTTTTGATTATTTATATTTAAATGATTATAAATCCTGCAACCTTTGTACTTCTATTCATAGGTGTATTGCAAGAAAAGTTTTATTTATATATTTTTATCATATTGTGAAATGAATTCAATGGTTTACCATTTTAGATGTTTGTCAATTTTTTGTTGTATTTGTATGAATTTGAGATTTATAATTTGATAAAAACACTAAGATATAGATGATATTGATATCATGATCTATTGAGTTTTTATGCCAGCTCCAGAGGACAAAATCATTTGTGAATTTATATAGGCTAGTTTATTGTTCCAGAAACATTTTCTAATTAGATTTTCATGACACCAACATAATGATATGAAACCACAATAGATAAAACATGTATATGATATCTGGTAGTTGAATTTGATAAGAAAAACATCTCTAAATAGCAATAAAATAGATATTAAGAAAATCAATTTGCTTAGGACCTAGTCTAAATGTCAGGAGATCTTATTTACAAATAATGCAAAAAATGCAAATTTTAGGAAATGTCTTCAATCTTCAATATTGATAAATTAAGAAACCAAGTCAGATAGATCTCATTTCTCATAACCAATTATATAAGACACCATGGTAAATAAATACAATTTAAAGATAGATAAAAAGATACCATTTGCCAAGGACCAAGTTTCAATGTGCAGGGATAAAGTCTAAAGAAATATGTGTTATGGCACACACAATGGCTTTAGTGGAATTAATTGTTATTGTTAGAAAAGTTTTCAATTAATAAGTCATGAAACACTTAATGAAAATTAGAAACCAAGTAAGACAAAACCAATTTTTATATCCAGCAATTATTGTGATGACACCCCATGTGCTATAATCTTAAAGATAAAATTTGCTGATCACAAAGGGCCAAATTTCAAGGAATTTGTCATGTTACACTTACAAAGAGATAAGAAAGCAAACTAGACAAAACTCATTTCTTAAACCGAGCAGTTATAGTACACCTCAAGACAGAAACGAGAAATGATAGTATACTATTAATCAAAAAGATACAATTTGCTAAGGACCAAGCCCGAATAAGAGAAGGAGATGTTATGTTCATACACATCTCAATGACAAAGAATCAAGTCTCGAAGAATTTGTCATGTTACACTTACAAAGAGAGAAGATACCAAACAAGCCAAAACTCATTTCTTAAACCAGCAGTTACAGGACACCTCAAGATAGAGATGAGAAATGATAGTATACTATAAATCGAAAAGATACAATTTGCTAAGGACCAAGCCTGAACAAGAGAAGAGGATGTTATGTACATACACTGCCGGAGGTGGCATTGTTAGAGAACAGGCGGCATATTACAAATATGGAGGATCGATAGCACATGTTGAGTTCACAGCGCTTGAGGCGGTCCCCTCCGTCACTGACTGACTGTGTACCTACACCATACAACCGTGTCATATCAGGCTGGCGGGCACGATGGATGTCTCTCCTCCTTGTCTCTCTTTGGTGTGAGAGTTTACTCCAATTGAACAAACACATGTCTCTTTGATTCAAATGATTGTTTCTTTTTTAGGTCAGTTTTTGGACGATGGATCTCTCCTCCTTGTCTCTCTTTGGTGTGAGAGTTTTGGGATGTATTTTGATGACAACTTTTTTATGGATTTGTGCTAGAATGTCTCATGTTGCTTTATCATCTTCGATATCTCTCTTTGGTGTGAGAGTTTACTTTACTTGAACAAACACATGTCTCTTTGATTCAAATGATTTGTCTCTTTTTGAGGTCAGTTTTGGGATGTTGTTTGATGACAACTTTTTTATGGATGGAGTGATAGAAAGACTTATGTTGCTTCATCATCTTTGATATATTTGACATATTTGATATATCAAATAATTTGTCTCTTTTGGAAGTTACTTGAAAGGGAGGCTGATCGGATCTGCGAAAAACCTTAAGATTGAGTTAACGCCAGGACGGGCTCTTTGACTTTGTTATTGTTTTGCAGTTGCATGCTGGGAAAATTTCGACTGGTTATACGATTACAATGCGCTGGAATTAAACGCTCTTCTGCTCAACGGATCATGGAATACTATAGGGAATAAACGCATATTTACCACTATGGGTTTGAAACCGGCGGTAATAAATACCTGTTTCAAGAAAGAAGCTGTATTAATTCATAGTGTAACAAATGATCTGGGTCAGACGAAATCTTATGGGATAATGTTATAACTCATTTTCATAAAGATAAGATAAATTTCTAAACGAAAAGTTTTCGAGGTAGGATTTATTACTCAGAGACAGAGACCATAGCAAAATTGAGAAGAAAGATGCTTTCAATGAAACAATGGTAAAATAAACATAGTACCAGGTTAATTTACATTGGTACCTGGTACAATATAAAACATGTTCAGTGAAAGAAAACAACGAACCTGCTTAGTTTGAGAGTTAGCGAGCGCCTCCAGCAGGGCTAATAACGAACCTGCTCAGATGATCCATGTATATAATCTATGTTAATAATGTATAATCTTACAGTTTTGGAGTGTGTCCGGAGGAAAAGCTATCATTCATTAAAAAATTTCATTGGTCATATTTAATGTTCTACAACTTCATTGGTTCATTAAACTAGACATTGTGCCGGAGAAAGAAATAACATTTTCATTGGTCAGATGGTGGCGTTCGCTAATGCCTACATGGAAGAACGCCTACAGTCTTATCAAAACATCTTCATGCACCAGTGGCTACAACTTCATTGGTTCATTAAACTAGACATTGTGCCCGAGAAAGAAATAACATTTAATTACACAATAATAAGCGTCGATTGTGTATATTTCTTGTCCACTAAGCCAGACACGACGGCGCCATCAAGCAATGGCCCGACAGTTATATGACCTGTTACGACACATGACTAGATTCACTGGACGTCAATAAACTGACACCTCACACCTGTTATCTGTAACATCCGGCTTTTTGATACACAACTTCAAATGGCAGATTCCTCGTCGTCTTCAAGGCACTTTTTAATGTGTATTAGATGTAACTGCAGACTGTTGAATTTATAACTTCTTTGAGAGGCATTTTAGAAATTGGAATGACAAAGACGGTGTCATCGATATATTCCTCTGCATTATTGTTAAATTTATCATACAAATTTAAAACGATGTCATTTACAACGAAAAATAACATAAAAATTATTAGATGAGAAAATTGCTTTTTTCGTAAACCCCATTATACCAATCACTCAGTTTCATGATTTCACTGAATAATGAGACAAACATATGTTTATCTACATTGCATATTTAGGCAAGAAGCAAACATTAATATCGTATTTCACTCTTTGATTGGATACTTTATCTTCTTAAACTGTGAGAAATATTATGTTCTTTAAGAAGATTTAGGGGGAAAACTAGTCATATGATTTAATCATATTTTATTCGTGAAAAACATATGCTAATGAATGGATTGATCAAAAGTTCAAAAATTATTTCAAAACCGTTCCAGTATATTATAAGTATAATTATTTTTGAATAAATTTAAGAGATAGGATGATAGGGGCATATTTTTGTTCATAATTTGTTATATGATTGTTAAATCACAAACCTATTCATACTTAGAACGAAGTTATCATATTCATAGAATGAAGAATAATATCGCATCTATAAATATCTGATTATCCTGCCTCAACGGTGATCGGGGGAAAAGTCACAGTCCTTCATTCACCTCAACTACCTAAAACAATTGATTTAAACATATTTTATTCATGAAATGTATACATGAATGGATTGACCAACAAGCTCCGAAGAGCTCATATTAAGGCCGCTCCGATGCAGTTACACATATATAAATATAAAACTAATAGTAGTTAGTGACACGTGTCAGATTCAAAACTTAGCTTCACATATATTGGTTTTGCATGAATATGATGTTGTTTACGTGGCAGTCATTACATATTCTAGTGCTTATGAGATGTCAAATCGATTAGATTTTATGATAAATTTATGAATAGACTTTAATAATTTCTTAAGATCGTCGTTTGAAAGCGATGTACATCCCCTAAGTACTGTATTAATACTAAATCCTTTCAAATAGAAAAATGAATTTTGTCTTATATCTGTGTATTTATGGCATGTGAAAAAATAATGTACAGCGTTTTCAATTGGGTGACCGCATGAGCACTCTGGGCTGTCCGCAATATGTCTATTAAACTTGTCCGCATTCAAATCACTACAACGGAGCCTGAGGCGGGAATGGATAATTTGACAAATTCTTAAACCGTAGTTAAGATCGAAATTAACATTTGTATTTCTAGATCCACAAAGCTTATTGACTAAAAGCTCTGTCATGAAAGCATTCTTGTATTTCTATATAAACTTCCTTTACTTGTGAGATCACCATCCATCAACTGTAACATAACTGTTATATCCCGGAGCACTATCAACATTTAAACCACTAAAAGCTCAGAGAAAATTCATCCTTTCGGACAATGAAATGAAGAAAGGGGACAAATGCTTGGTAGTAATGGTGAAACAAAAGTATCGAATTTATTTAATCCTGATATCCCAAATAAAGATATACATAACACGGTTTCAAAAATACAAATTACGGACAACTGTGATATTCAATATTTATTAAATTATAAAATGATAAATATTATTAACAAAGACAACATAAGATAAATCATATCATGTGGCCTATCATCAGTCAACTTAATTTCAACACACAGAACCTATTTGAAATACCAAACATTTCAATAAGCATTACTATCATAAAATATTGTGATTTTTCCCTAGGCAAATTCGTGACTTTTTTTCCGTTTACCGTGTCAGATGCGGTCACGGATTTCTAAACGATGTACACTATTTTTAATAAATCATACAAAATAGAAATCATTCTTCTATTTGAAAGGGTTTGTTAAAAGCAATGCAAATATGAAATAATAATATATATAATAATAATAATAATAAATATGAAAATGCAATAACATAAAAAGTTTCATTCGCTACGTTTATCCTCTTTGTAATAAATCATTTTATTAAAATGTAGCCCAACTGGCCATTGAGAATAAAGTGTGTTACAACGGATCTTTGACTATGCTGAAGGCTTTATCAAATAATAGTGCTTTCGTTAGAATTCTTTTTGATATTGGGGTAAAAATCATATTTTTTATTTGTACGATCACACTAAGGTTACGAAACCCGAGGTTACGAAATCCTCTACAGCTGCCGGGCGGTGCCCAGTTCGTGTCACGTGACCGCGTTACGCAACTAAAAAAGTTCTCGAACTCTCATTACCTTGGCTGATTAGTGTTGTCAGGCCTGAGTATAGTAGTCCGATCAGTCTCCCTTTAAGGATGACAATTTGCTTATGTATTGTCTGAGAATGTCTCATGTTTCTTCATTATTTTCTATATCTCTCTTTGGTGTGCGAGTTTCTCCACTTAAACAAACACATGTCTCTTTGGTTCAAATGACTTGTCTCTTTTTGAGGTCAGTTTTGGGATGTATTTTGATGAAAACTTGCTAATGGATCTTTGTCTTATCATCTTTGATATCTCTTTTTTTGGTGTGAGACTCAGCTCGGCCACGAATTTAATCTCTTATGATGATGGAAATTCAGTCTAAAGTTCCACAATAGTTTGATGTCTAAAAGTTGCAGTTTGAGTTTGAGGTTTTAATCAAAGACAAATTCACACATAGATACTCCACTTCAACAAACACATGTCTCTTTGATTCAAATGATTTTTCTCTTTTGGAAGTTACTTTATGGATGACAATTTGCTTATGGAAGGTGTGCTAGAATTTATTGTCTGCAAATGTCGAATGTTGCTTCATCATCTTCAATATATCTCTTTGGTGTGAGAGTTTGCACAACTTGAACAAATACATGTCTCTTTCATTCAACTGTTTTAAAGGTTAGTTTTGGGGTTTATTTTGATTATAACTTGTTTACGGATGGTGGGCTAGAATGTGGCTTGATATCTTCTTTGGTGTGAGCGTCCATTTCATTTGAACAAACACAGGCCTCTTTCATTTCAATGAATTGTCTCTTTTGTGAGTCAGTTCTGCAATGTATTTAGTTATGATCTTTATGTCTTTCTTTGAATGTTTTCTCTTTATGCTGTTTTTCTTTCAGAAGTCACTTCTTGGATGTCTTGTTATGATAACCCTCCTATAGGTGTTGTGCTAGAATGTCTTATGTTTGAACATCCGGATTGAAGGGCCAGATGGATGTATATGTATGATTCAACTCACAATTTTGTGGCAATTTCAACTTCTTTTTAAAAACCAATGTTTTTTTAGATACTGCAATGGTATCTACCTTGGCAAATGAAGTTCTTGCTATACCTGTGGATGAAGGATTTTGTTTAAAGTGGATTCAATGTATTCCATTCATATATATAGCAAATAAATTAAAACTGGATGAAATTTATGGACTAAATTTTAATATTCAAATTTGATGAATAAATGCAAATGCTTGCAAAATTGAAAAATTTATACTTTTATGATTGATGATAGCCTACAATGATTATGTTGCACTCATATATAATGACTTATCTAAATGACATATGAAAAATTGTGGCTGGGAACACTAAACATTGTGATAGCTCATTGGATAAGTAATGGCATATTGTCATGCAAGTATTCACTTTCTGCAGAAATTCTTCATCGTCACAGATGTGACGTCCATGAGAATAATGTTTAAAATCCCAGATAAAGGAAATGATGGAATATGATTCAATCATAAAAATTTATAATATTCTGCATATGTTTATGAACAATAATGAATGTTGATCAGTTGCATCTGTTTTATCTATGACTTCTTTGAGAGGCATTTTAAAAGTTGGAATGACAAAAATGCAAAGGAATATATTGATGACAACTTCTTTGTACATTGTATGCGATGTTTTGACACAGATTCTTGTGTCGTTCTCAAGCATCTGTGTTGATCGAAACACACAAGAATCTGTGTCGAAACGTCGCATACAATGTACAAAGAAGTTGTCATCCATATATTTCTCTGCATTATTATTTTATCTATGGATGTCAATCAGTGTTTATGAGAACCTCTTTTGAAGCAATATAGTTAAGTAACAATAAAATTTGCATCTCATGTTTACCATCAAAATTCACAGACATGAAGTCCATGAGAATGTTTATAATTCTCCGTAATATAATGTTTTTATAGGAAGATATGTATCAAAAATATCTACAATGAATGTGTATATTCAAGAGAATATTCAAACTAAACAATTTCACCATAAAAATGAAAAGATTTATAAAACACTTAACTTGATAAAAAAAGCAATTTATATCACCTTTTTTACCAAACTTGTGGAAACAGTATTGAAAATCTTATTGGAGTTCAATGATGGGAAGGAACATAAGCATACCACAAAGCCCTCAATGCAGATTGGAAGTAGCATGCAGTTAACGCTATTGACGTGCGTTGACGTCAACAGAAGCATCTTGATGAGAGAGAAAACCGACAGCGGGGATGAAATACATGACAATTGATTTCTTGCCTTGTACAAATTACGATCTTCCACCCAGGTCAGAAATGACCCCTTGGTGACCTCTTGTCATTTACACCTCGGAACCAGCTGATTGACATGGAATTGAAATGAGTCACATTTCTCTCATTAGAGCAGCCATTAATTGTCTTCTTTAATGACTTGCAAACTCCCATCTGAGATCTTTAGTTTGTTTTGCAGTGACTTTCAAGTCACAAACATAGAAGATAATGACATCATGGGGATACGAATCTACAATATTAGAATAATTGAAGATCCCTCTCCTCTAAATGTTACTATTTTGAAGGTAGACGTTTTTCTTCTATGAATGAAAAAAAAATGACATATTGAAAAAGAAATCCTCTCATAGGGAATTTTAAAAGATTTTTTTTAAAGTTGCTTTGACAAGAAACGAATATACCTGTGTATAAACGTTCATTGGGGAATAAAATATTCTCAAATTAAAAAAATACCTTTGCAGAAGCACACTCACAAAAAATATCACAAAAGATAGAATAGCTGAAATATTTTTCATTCAATGGCTGTGGAATGACTCAATTGGAAAATGTTTCAGCTTCTTGTGTCAGACTCTGTCACACAATCTGCCCATTTCTCAGAAAAGGAAGATAAACACTTGGCTATTCAAGAATTTTCTGTGGAAGTATTTCTTATATCTATTACAAATTTATTGCTCTCATTTATCTTACTTTCCAAAACTTCACCAAAGACTTTTGTGAAAGATAATAAGTTAATCAAGGTCATCCAATCATTTATTCAGTGTGTGTCTTGTCTAGCAATATACACAAGTTTCAGAAATTTCGACAAATCTGTCTTTTTATGGACGACTATCACAGTTGTACTCAGCTGAAAAAGCCTTCTTTTAACTTACAAAGGGCAAACTGTTATACAAAGTATCTATACTTTTTTGTACCAGTCCTTGAATGACGGTATCAATTAGTAATTGTGGTGTGGGCTCATGAACAATGCTAGGTCTTAAACATCTATTCTGTGATGATGGTCTGTGATTTAGGTCTTCTGTGGACAAGGTACCATGTGTTCGGAATTGCTTGGTTCTACTGTTATTGAGATTTTCTATGATCTTCTGTGATAAGGGTCTTCTGTGATCAAGATCTTTTGCGATCCACATCTTCTGTGATCGAGGATTCTGATCATTTGTCATTGAGATCATCTGTGAATCACCAGGTCTAGTGTCTTAGGTGAAGGTCTTAGTGAACAATGCTATTCTGTGATCAAGATCTTTTGAGATCCACATCTTCTGTGATCCAGCATTGTGATCATTTGTCATTGAGATCATCTGTGATCTGTGGTCTTTTATGTTGAAGTTCTTCTGTTATCAAGGTCATGTATCAAGATTTGATCTTGAACTTATGTAAAAACCTGCCTTGAACTCGCATTCGGTGTGGATATGTGCGCTATATAAATATCCTAATTATTATTATTATTATAAAAACAAAGAACAATCCAACTTCAGTCCTGTTAGAACTAAGATATATTTGACATGTAACATATTTTTCAAGAAGTCATACTGAAGTTTCCTAGTGGAAGAACATTAATGTGTCTATAAATGAGTACCAGATTAGTAACAGTGACAATGTGACTGATGCAGGCTCTATTTGCAGGAGTTTCAGGCTATAATTATGTGATTAAGTGATCAAACAATTAGGGATAGGTGATCATTTCTCTGTCAGATACCAAGATGATTACTTTCAAGGTCAATACAGTGGGAGCACAACCACAACAACAACAGAGACATCATGTGCTGTTCACCATATTCATGGGAGACAACCATGTGAGAGACCATTAAGTGCTGTTCACTATGTTAGAGACCATTATGTGCTCTTTTCCATGTGAAAGACCATCATGATGTGCTGTTCACCATGTGAGAGACCACCATGTGCTGTTCACCATGTGAGAGACCATCATGTGCTGTTCACTATGTTAGAGACCACCATGTGCTGTTCACCATGTGAGAGACCATCATGTGCTGTTCACCATGTGAGAGACAATCATGTACTGTTCACTATGTGAGAGACCATCATGTGGTGTTCACCATGTGAGAGACAATCATGTACTGTTCACTATGTGAGATCATCTGCTCTTCACCATGTGAGAGATCATCATGTGCTCTTCACCATGTGAGAGACAATCATGTGCTGTTCACCAAGTTAGAGGCCATCATGTGCTCTTCACCATGTGAGAGACAATCATGTGTATTTCATCATGTGTGAGACAATCATATGCTCTTCAATATATGAGAGACCATCATGTGCTGTTAACCATGTGGCGGCGGTTTTGATCAGTTTAAATACAACAGCTTGGTGTTATAGATATCACTAAAAGAAAGGATAAGAAAATGGAACATTAATCATTGAGATATGAGGTGATTTCACAAAGCATGACGTCCCTAGAGAAAGCGTGTAGCTCAATAGAATGTTATTGCTATGGGATTTGATTAAAATATCTTATATTGAAGTATTTTTAAATGTTAGAAGGTTATGTTAAGAGTTTAAAGATAAAATGCTATTAAATCAAAAATGGACCCAAGAACGCAATCACAATATAAAAAGTGAAAATGACTTTCATTTTGCAACAATAATAAGAAATATGATACAGGTCATATGCATTATATATGAAGCGTCTAGCTTATCAGCACAGTAAAAAGTTACTTTCATTATATACTTTAAGCATCCTTAAAAGACCTCTGACATTCATTCTTATCTATGATATCAAAGCATTTTCGCTTGTAGATATATGCTGTCATTTATGATATGCAATGCTTTTCTTAATCTGTATGCTGTGTTGTATGCTTATTCCTCATATCAGAATATTGCTTGATATATATGTTCTCATAAGCAATATGCAACAGATACACAAGAGAGGATCAGCCCCTTAGAGTGGGTTTAAAGGGGCAGTAGCACGTTTTTGAAAGGTTTATATTTTACTTTTTTCACTGATTATTGTAGGTTAATGCTAATGTCCATGTAATAGTAGAGTATGGCTAGGTAAGCAGAATTTGTTATCAAATAACTTTCAAATTAGATTATAAAATTAAATTAAAATCTTATCCAAATGCCGATCAAATGAACCAAAATTCTGGGACCTTTAAATGCCAAGACCTTAATGTGAAACTGAAGCACATTACACCAGTCAATCAAACGACAAAATACAGTGTCAAACTGTCACCTGTGGGAGGGTCACTCACTGATTAATATTATTTACGAGATGTTATTGTGACACAAAGTCCGCTAATAAATGGTGGGGGATTCACAGCCAGCTCCCAGTTGATTGATCAGAGTCCCTGGAGGACTGAGCTCTGATGCTGGGTTCATGGTGTCCATCTTCTACCAGATTCCACATCAGAATATTATCTGATGGTTATGCATATAATTGACCATCTAAGCATCTGATGGACAGTCGTTGAACCAGTCAACCATAGGAGGGTAAAATGCTGGAACATCCTGGCAATTAAAAAATGGAAAACAAACATGTATCATTTGTCCTGCTTATGATTATTTATATAGGAGCCTAGGTCTTAATTTTGCAAGTCTAGATTGAGTGGTTATGATGTTGAAAGGCTGACATAGACATAATATAAATGAAGGCATACATAGTAATTATTTTAAATATTTCATTGACTGCATTTTAGTTTAATGAACTATACTGCATGTTCCATAGCAACATCCGAATAAGCTCTGTTATTTAGGTGAATACTTGACCATTAAGCATCTGATGTACAGTCTTTAAACCAGTGAACCACCAGGGGGGAAATGCTGGAACATCATGCCAAAAAAAACTGGAAACAAATGTGTATTGTACATGTTCAATGGCCACATCATAAAAAGCTCTGTTATTGAGGTGAATATTATACAATTATAGACATGTGATGTAGTCAATACTACGAGGTCTATATTGTTTTCCTCGTGTATAAAAACAGGTTTTGACCGAACTCACCAGTCTATAATTGTTTTATCATGTTTCGGTAAAAAAAAAAAGAGAATACAGCAATGAGCAGCATTTAGTTTGATATGAAGTCATGATAATAATAGCAAGACATCATAAAACAATGGTTTGACATTATCTCCTCTATAATTTTTGTAACTCAAGTCAATATCACTTTTGGTCGAACTTGGGGTCACGAGGGTCAAGTCAATATCACTTTCTGTTGACTGTGACCATCTCGACCAATTGGATTGCCGAAAATTAAAGCTTACATGTTAATTGGCCCTGAAGCATCTGATGTACAGTCTGTAATAAATTGTTATCTGATCCATTGAGCGAAAAAGCTGGAACATCTTGGCAATAAAAAATGGAAAACAAACATGTAATGTATTCCATGGCCATGTTAGTATACGCTCTACTATGAATACTTGACAGTTAACCAACTGATGTAAGTCTGTGAAACAGTGTTAGCTGAACCATCAGGGAAAAAAATATCATGCCAATAATGATTTTTAAACAAACAAGATCTATTATCATCTGATTTTATTTTCTTAACCGATAAGCTCGCTGCCAAATAAAGTACCTGAAGCTATATTGAATGGTGTCATCTCTAGAAAAGATTCAGACAAATTAATTAACTTTACTGCAGTATTCAAGGCATCTGTTTTTTATTTTTTAACCCACAAGATTTTGATATCTGCATAATGCATATAAGTTTGCTGTTGCTCTGTCAGTTGATATTTTGAAAACAGTTCTTTTTACCTTTCATCATACCAAAGTTAGGAAGACAAAGCTAACTGAATGAAATGAAAAATACAGAACTACCTTATAAACCTTAGAAGAATTAATTAAAACATATGAAACAGGTAAGATAATGCTAAGATAATATAAGAATCATGTTTCACATTTCTGGAAACATCATTCTTGTCACTTGTAAAGATTTTCTCATCCATATACATATTTGTTCCCCTTGAATTAATTTTGTTTAAAAACCAATAAATATATATTTTGTTAATGTTAATTGTTAAGGTTGATGTGATAGTACAATTCTTACATTGCTAACCACCAAACAGTTGATAGATTTCTTCTAAAGAACTATTGACACATTCTTTGAAATTTCTGTTGAATAATGAAAATGCATATTTCATGAGGAGGCAAGAACTTCTCCGAATAGAATAAATCATGGCCTGTCCTTGGCCATGTTCATAGGTTCTAGCCTACGTCAATGAGATTCATAAAGCAGTTAATTAAATTAACCCTTACCAAGTGTCAGGCTTATTGTTGTAGTTCTTGCTCAAGAATCATGAAGATTTTGTAGCGAAGCATTTTTCTATAAGTTACAACTTTGAACAAATCATATTCTTTTTAAGTGAACACCATCATCATTTATCTAAAAGTTAACACTTTGAAGCAATTGTATCATTTTTAAGTTAACATGAGTATCTTTTCTTGATTATCGTTTATGATGTTGCTTTAGACTTTCAAGATTTTGGTCATTTTAAAGCATAAAAGTAAATTGTTTGAAAGAATTCCTCACAATAAATGTTGCAAATACATTATGATTTGATTTGATAAACGCTCAAAATAATTGGTTTTATATCAGATAAAGATAAAAAAATATAATTATGATTAACAGTAAGATATTCAAGGTTATTATCAAGCAATATCAATGCCCTCCTTTGTACCCATTGGCTCCTATGGACTCAGCCGGCATCAGACAAGCAGGAAAGAATATAACACCATGGCTCTCCGAGGGTTAAATCTCCGGCGCTTCATTTGAGAGTATTTACAGGGTCAACTGTTGCCTATTTAATTAGTGCCACACTTCAGAACTGCGGTGCTGACCGAAGTGAAATTGACCAGAATACTGATGAAGTCCGAGCAAGATGCTTCCATTGACGCCAGGCTGAAGCCAAAATAGTCATGTCAAATGGTATCCAGACTAAATTAGGTAGGGAAGTAAATGACATCCCTGTTTGAGTCCAGTCTAGACTCAATCTGGGGATTCATTCAGGTGATATTAGTCTGTGTAGATGTGCATGAGGTTCTTGCTACCGCCTGGATTATACCTTAGAGTTCGGTCTCATGGTCACTCGATACCAATATCTCACGATATAGGGATATATTTTACCTCAGCTCCGATTCCTCATTCTCTTTCATCTAGTGTGCTATACCTCTTTATCATCATTGATTTTCCTTTTACCTGATTGAGCCCGTAATAGCAGGGCTTGGCTTTACTTTTACGATACCTTTGTTCTTATCATTTGATGTAATTAACACATTTTTTTTCCTTTTAAGTACATGTGTACTTAATGTCATTATTTTCAAATGATCGTCACTGTTTGTTTGAAGAATTTTTAAAAAGAGATTAGTCAAGAAAAAAGGATTAAGATAATTATGGATATTCATATGTGGGGTTATTATGACATCCTGCTTTGAGGAAACACTTATTAAACATGAACTGGTATGAATTTTACACCAAAGATAATGGCAGATAAAATTGTAAAGGGATAAACAGACGATAAAATGGAATATACACAACAGAAGAAACAGTCATTACAATCATATGGAAATAAATTACATATTTATTTGAATTTGGTATGTTTGGATACAATATTCTATATCTTATGTTCTATGATTTAACCACATACATTGTAAGTGTACACTTGTTTTCAATAGCTATTAAACAATGTGATCAAATATTGTGGATTGCAGGCTGACGCTTTATTTTTCTCAGAGAGTATTACCTATATGATCTATTTTCCACATATGTATATAAGTGTCCACTTGTTTTCAATATTTTGAACAGTGTGACCAAATATTGTGGATTGTAGGCTAATGCTTCATTATCTGAGAGAGCAAAATAAATCAATAAGCAAATATGAAATTAAACAGGAAATGGATTTTGTAAAGGATAACAGTAAAAACTCATTTCCGACAACTTGTCGTTGTAATTTAATTTTATGAGTTTACTATTCTGAAACAATATCTTTTATCCATCTCAATTATGTTTTGTGAAGATGAGAAATGTATTGTTTTATATGTGCCTTAGTTATGGCTTATCTCAGTTGTCAATTATGGAATGCATTTTGATCACCTCGCTCCCTTTTTAAGTTAGAATTTTTCAGATTATTGTTATGATATTTCAACGAACAAACTTTAATTTGACATTCTTTGGAAATGATAGTCATTGGTACATCCTTTAACTTATCCCAGAATTCTAACAGACAATGTTTAAGCAGGAGTTTTACATCAGGATCAGAATGGCAGACTGTTTTCCTTATATTTGCATAATTGTCCGTGAACATGGGTATCTATGCATGCTCATCACTGTGTAATTTCTTCGTCAAAAAGATCATCCCTATCATAAGTGATCATTTCCTAAACATCTTCAGAGGTTATATTTGTTTCCTGGCTAACATAAAATGTCCAGTTTTTCTATGCATGCTCATTTGACATTAATCTCTCCGTCAAAAAGATCATCCGTATCATAAATGATCATTATACCCCCGCCTTACAGCGTAAGCGGGGGTATATAGCGTTCATTCTTTCCGTCCGTCCGTCTGTCCGCCAGTCCGTCCGTCTGTCCGTCCGTCCCAAAACTTTGTGCGGAGCGATCTCCAAAACTATGCATGCTAGCCTCATCAAACTTCATACACATGTCAACCATGATCCCTAGTTGTGCCTTTTGAGGGTTAGAACTATTTCTGAATTTTCATTTTTGCGGTTTCCATGGAAACGTGACTAAAAAGTGACTCTTTGAGGAAGTCTTTTTGTGCGGAGCATATCTCCAAAACTATGCATGCTAGCTTCATCAAACTTCATACACTTGTCAACCATGATCCCTAGTTGTGCCTTTTGAGGGTTAGAACTATTTCTGAATTTTCATTTTTACAGTTTCCATGGAAACGTGACTAAAAAGTGACTCTTTGAGGAAGTCGTTTTGTGCGGAGCAGATCTCCAAAACTATGCATGCTAGCTTCATCAAACTTCATACACATGTCAACCATGATCCCTTGTTGTGCCTTTTAAGGGTTAGACCATCACATTCTTTTAATTTTTGGCGGTTTCCATGGAAACATGACTAAAACAGTCACACTATGACCAAGTTCTTTGTCCGGAGCATATTTCCCAAACTTTTCATGCTAGCTTCACCAAACTTCATACACTTATCAATCATGATCCCTAGTTGTGCCTTTTGAGGGTTAGAACTATTTCTGAATTTTCATTTTTGCGGTTTCCATGGAAACATGACTAAAAAGTGACTCTTTGAGGAAGTCGTTTTGTGCGGAGCAGATCTCCAAAACTATGCATGCTAGCTTCATCAAACTTCATACACATGTCAACCATGATCCCTAGTTGTGCCTTTTGAGGGTTAGACCATCACATTCTTTTAATTTTTGGCGGCTTCCATGGAAACATGACTAAAACAGTCACTCTATGACCAAGTTCTTTGTCCAGAGCATATCTCCCAAACTTTTCATGCTAGCTTCACCAAACTTCATACACTTATCAATCATGATCCCTAATTGTGCCTTTTAAAGGGGCAGTAGCACGTTTTTTGATAATTTTATATTTTAAAATTTTCACTGATATTAGTAAGTAAATGCTAAATGACTTATTTTGACAGTGTCAAAAATTTCATTAAACAATCCAATCATTCATAGTCAGAGGACAAAGTATGACGATTCACATAAAATCCATTGGCGGCCATTTTTGTGTGAACACCTTTAATTCATTTTTTGTACGAAAAAGGAATCGCATGGCTAAACTTTACGTTATATATTTGAATTATTACTGCTCCATTTAGTTTAAATACATTGTATTTCGATTGGAACCATTAATTTTCATTTTCGTGACATCACCTTATATTCCCCTTAAAAACGTGCTACTGCCCCTTTAAGGGTTAGACCAACAAATTATTTTTATTTTTTGCGGTTTCCATGGAAACATGACTGAAACAGTAACTCTTCGACCAGGTCTTTTGTCCGGAGCATATCTCCCAAACTTTTCATGCTAGCTTCACCAAACTTCATACACTTATCAATCATGATCCCTAGTTGTGCCTTTTAAGGGTTAGACCAACAAATTATTTTTATTTTTTGCGGTTTCCATGGAAACATGACTAAAACAGTGACTCTTCAACCAAGTCTTTTGTCCGGAGCATATCTCCCAAACTATTCATGCTAGCTTCACCAAACTTCATACACTTATCAACCATGATCACTAGATGTGCCATTTGAGGATTAGACCATCACATTTTTTTAATTTTTGGAAACATGACTAAAACAGTGATTCTATGATAAATTACTTTGTCATGAACATATTTCATGAAATATACATCTCAGCTTCACCAAATTTGCTACATATGTCAATTGTGATTGCTGGATATGCCTTGTGAGAGTTAAACAATATATATGGATTTTCTTCTCTGTGGTTTCTTTGGAAAACATAACTTACAAAGTGACTCAACAAAAATAGTTTTGTCCTCAGTGCATCTCGTAGAATATTCATGATAACTACCTCAAATTTGAAACAAAGATCAACCATTATCTCGATCTAGATGTACCCTTTTAATTGTAAAACCTATTGATGAATTCGGTATTTGGGTTTCAGTTGAACGAAGACTTACACAATGACTTACTGTATGCTCAACTATCATACTTTAACCAATATTAATCAGTTTTACTATTTGAAATTCTTTGAACAAAGTGGGGAGCGGGGGTATGTGAGCTTTGCTCGCTTCTTCACTTGTTTCTTAATCATTGGCAAAGGTTATTTTTGTTTCCTGGCTAACATAAAATGTTTTGGGCGGAAGTCCAGTTTTTCACTCCAGATGTAACATAGTTGACAATGGGTATCTATGCATGCTCATCTGACTGTAATCTCTCCGTCAAAAAGATCATCCGTATCATAAGTGATCATTTCCTAAACATCGTCGCAGGTTACTTTTGTTTCCTGGCTAACATAAAATGTTTGGGCAGAAGTCCAGTTTTTTATTCCTGATCTTAGCCTGATGGACAATGGGTATCTATGCATGCTCATCTGACTGTAATCTCTCCGTCAAAAAGATCATCCGTATCATAAGTGATCATTTCCTAAACATCCATAAAATGTTTGGGCGGAAGTCCAGTTTTTCATTCCTGATCTTAGCCTGATGGACAATGGGTATCTATATGATCATAACTGTGTAATCTCTCAATCAAAATGATTATCCATATCATAAATGATCATTTCCTAATCATTTGGGAAGGTTATTTTTATTTTCCTGGCTAACATTAAATGTTTTGGGCGAAAGTCCAGTTTTTCACTCCAGATCTAACCTGACTTACAATGGGTATCTATATGATCATCACTGTATAATCTCTCAATCAAAAAGATCATCTCTATCATAACTGATCATTTCCTAATCATTGGGGAATGTTATTTTTGTCTCATGCTTTTCTTTATGCATGCTCATCACTGTAGTATCTCTCCATCAAAAGGATCATAACTGATCTTTTCCTAATCATTGAGGAAAGTTATTTTTGTTTCCTGGCTAACATAAAATGTTTTTGGCGGAAGTCCAGTTTTTCCCTCCAGATCTAACCTGGTGGACAATTATCCACTTAGCAGACAGCATCAGTGATGAAACCCAGCCTAATTGACACAGCTCTGGTGGTGCTGCTCCATCAGATGGCAGATTTTATTGCAGTCATGGCAGAAATTTATTGATTTATTTGTTAAGATTAGTGAGAGTATTGGTGAGGAAGGTCACAGCTGTAGGATACCTGGCTTTTGATGAAAGGGGATGAGCTTTGTTGTGGAGTTGGAGGGGGAGAGTTAGACTGATTACAAAGAGGGGGGAGGGTGTTGGGGGAAGGTACTTCAAGCAGGGGGGTTGGACCGGAAATACTTTCATGACATGGACCCGAAATACTTTCATAACATGTACCCGAAATACTTTCATAACATGGACCCGAAATACTTTCATAACATGGACCAAAAAATACTTTCATAACAGGGACCTGAAATACTTTCATAACATGGACCCGAAATACTTTCATAACATGGACCCGAAATACTTTCATAACATGGACCCGAAATACTTTCATAACATGGACCCGAAATACTTTCATAACATGGACCCGAAATACTTTCATAACAGGGACCTGAAATACTTTCATAACAGGGACCTGAAATACTTTCATAACATGGACCTGAAATACTTTCATAACAGGGACCTGAAATACTTTCATAACATGGACCCTAAATACTTTCATAACATGGACCCTGATTCTTTCATATTATGGACCTGAAATACTTTCATAACATGGACCTGAAATACTTTCATAACAGGGACCTGAAATACATTCATAACATGGACCTGAAATACTTTCATAACAGGGACCTGAAATACTTTCATAACATGGACCCTAAATACTTTCATAACATGGACCCTGATTCTTTCATATTATGGACCCGAAATACTTTCATAACAGGGACCTGAAATACTTTCATAACAGGGACCTGAAATACTTTCATAACAGTGTCGTGTCCAAAAATTCCTAAGGATGGAGGGTTTACATAACTTGAATGTTTTTGTAATTTGAGGCTCATATTTTTTTTCTCCACCTAATGAGACAGTACTACAGCAACATCTAAATCTTCATAAACGATGTCATGTTGTTAGGATGAGGGTGTGGGATTAAAATTGGTTGACGGATCTCAGATTCTGGATCAGTGTGATTATTTAACAATTAGGCTTTTTATTTTACTCATTTATGACAAGATTATTCTAAAAATTAGTGATTGGTTTATAAGTTGGATAAGAAATGACCAATGCTTGCATTTACTTCTTGATAATCCACTCAGGTCTTTCTGTTTTCATAATATATAATACATGTAAATGTTCTAACTCAAATGGTAGATAGAATTTAACTACACAGTGATTGATTATCAGAATTTTAGACGTTAGACAGAAAAGCACTCCTTCTTCTGTTATCTTATTAAAACACCAGTTGATAATGCAAAAATGTTCTTTGCACTCCTACAATATTTAATCAAGAACAGCTAAATTTTCCTCACCAACAACATCTTTATTATTATTCACGAAAACATTGCATTTTTCATGAACACCACTTCTAAATGCCTTCTAGAGAGTTTTCTCAACTTATGTTGATATATTTAATATGAGGCATGTATTTTGGACACTTTTGTGAGATTCCCTATAAATCAATCCAAAATACCTCATTTAGTTCAGAATTGAGGTTACATATAGCTGCAGGTATGTATTAGACAAATTGATAAGAGAGTATTTTACAAGATTAATCTTTGACACAAGGATTAATGAGAAATTGAGAAATAAGAGAGAGGTTCAGGATGTTTTACAATGTCTCCAGGGGGCAATGGCAGGTGATATCTTTACAGCAAACAATATTGCAAGTACTAGGGTTAAGTATTGCACCAAACTTCGTATTGCAATATTTTGTGATTTCAATATGTTGGGATTTACAGCATGTGTATTGCAAAAATATTGCAATATAATAAATGAACTCTTCTCTAAGCTTTTAATATCTTTTATGCAGGTTAAGCAATGTACATTTTATGAAATGTCTTTCTAAAAAAAGACTTCTACGAAAAAATATAAGAGTAAGTGAATGTAAATTGCATATACTGGTAGATACAAAAATATCATCTATCATTTCTTAAAGATCAAATAATCTCGTAGTTTTCCAAAGTGTTGCTGTTTCATATCTTCTTTCATACATGTACAATTGACAAAAAAAATTGGTAGGCATATAATACATTTTTCCTTATTGAGTGAAGAGAAATTTGATTCAGGATGGGATGGGAATAGAGCAAAATGGTGGTAGGTTAGTTTGACAGGTGGAAATAAACTCTCTTACCAGTTAGTGGCCAAAATATATATGAGTAGGTCAAGATATGAGAAAGACAGCATAAGACCTAATTGGAGCACATTAATTGGATATATATATAATATATATATATGTATATGTAGTTGGTGGCATGACCAGTCTGACAAATGGAAATTACAAAGTTCAAAATAATCTCAAAATTAAAAAAATGTTGTCTGTTTCATATCTTGGTACATGAACGATTGACAATAAAAATATTGGTAGGCGTATAATTGAGAACACTTTTCTTCATTGAGTCAAGAGAATTTTGAGTCAGGAAGGCAGAAAAGAGACATGAAGGTTGAATAGAACACACTTAATGGAGAGCAAGTAGGTGGTAGGTTCAGTTTGACAGGTGGAAATAAACTCTCCAACCAGAAACAGAAGCTTCACTAGATGGGGTCTCCGAGGGCAGAGCAGTGAATCTGATGCATGTTTATTGGTCTGATTGTTGTAAGTGCAGGGAAGTTGATACATGTTTATCATCCTGACGATCCTAGAATCAACAGATCTATCTTTATCTCTGAACTTCCAGATCGGGAAGGTCGGCTGTTTGAGAATCCGGGCATTGCTCTGATTCACATTTATAAAGTGCCAAGTCTTGATGCATGTAATAACTCCAGAGCTTTTTAGGCCTTTGCAATTTGAATTGTCAAATACTGCAGCAATTGCCTCTTTAGAAGCTGGAAGCATATTGACATTGGATTTCATATTTCTTGTCCAGTTGCATAATGATTGGCTTGCTACAATGTTGGAGGGATAGCTCTGCTAACATTCATTCATTAATGAGAAATATCTGTAAAAAAAACCATTAAATCATCTTTGTAAGTATGAGATTTTTTTAATATTCAATGCAACCACAAGTGCATTTGTGAAGACGGCAGTTCTAAATGGATCATAATTTTGAATTCGATTTAGTTCTCAATGTGATATCAAGAATTAAGAAGTAACTAATTTTGATCAAAAGAATATTTTTGGACAATATTCTGAGACAGAAATGCAAGGATTCTTAATAGATTATTGAAATTTCATTGTTCATCAAATTAAAAATACCTCTTATTTTGTAAGACTGATGATATTGCCCTTCAAAGGTAAAATTCAATTCAAGTGAAAAAAATTCCTCATGAAAATAAAAAGAAATATTTAATGGCAGTGTGACAAATACATAAAAACTTATTTAGAACTGGATTAACGTCTTGTTCCTGAAACTATAACAACATATTACAAACAAATCATTGGTTAATAACCACATTGGTAGAAAGTTAAATATGAAGAAGAGATTTGTCTTGCTCTGAGATAAGGACAATGTTTTAACAATTTATTAGGACATTTTAACAACAACAAAAAATCTTAGTTCATTTACAGTAAATGCTTTTAAGAAGCAATGTTTAACAGGCCTTTTCCCTCATACCCTCATATCTTTTAGACTAGATATGGTGGTATAAAAACTGAGTCAATGTAGGATATTCTATATGCAATGCCAAGAAATATTATATAACTAAGAGCAATCGGCTGTAGCATACAAATGCCATGGCAAAATAACGAACGAAATCAGATCTTTTGAAGGAGATTTTTGCATCTGAGGAGAAAATAAAAATAATGCTGATAGAAAAATGATTGAATTTGAATGGCAACAAGATTGCATAATTGTCTTCTTTTCATGTCGAGCACATTTTAATAAGCTCATTTGTCCAGAAAATGACAATGTCAGCACTGCAGAAAGAGTTCTTTATCCTCCACTGACAGAGAGAACCGTTCTCTTCGGAATATCAGGAAGCGGTGGACGCAGTGTTGTCTTTGAAACTAATTCAATCTTGGGAGATGTGGACTCGTATGAGAGGCGCTAATCACTTTGAAAACACCTCACTAAATACAGCCAACATTCATTGAGAGCGAGGAGTAACCAACCGCACCGCCAATGATGCCAATAGAATATAAAGAGAGTGTGGTTAAGCAAGGAAATTGCTGGTTCCACAATGACAGTCTCTATTTTCGTGCGTAACATCAAAGGGAAGGAATCAAAGAGTTCCTGTATGATTGATGTTATTTTTAGTCCCGTGGACACATATATACAGTCAAATAGGTTGTAAATGTTTGTTGTTTGGTCTGATTTATTGCAATAGAATGCTCATGTATAACATTATGAGGTGAATTGTCAGGTTTATGATTTATGTCAATTTCGTTGAATATGATAGAGAAATGTTTTTGTAATTTGTAATTTCCTGATTTTATTAGCTCATCAGGACTGAAAGTCCAGATGGGCTTATGGCATGGCCCGTCGTCCGGCGTCCGTCCGTCCGTCCGTAAACTTTTGACACTTTCGACTTCACCTCATGAACCATACACATTAGAGAGCTGAAATTTTGTGTATAAGTACCTTAGCATATGGAGATTCTAATTTGTAACTTTGGTGACCCTGTGACCCCAAATAGGGTCACAGGGGTCACAACCTTAAAAACCTATTTTCATCTTCTTCTCCAGTTCCAGAAGGACTAGAGAGTTAAAAATGATATGTGCAGACTCCTTGGCCAATGGGGATTCTAATTTGTAACTTTGGTGACCCTGTGACCCCAAATAGGGTCACAGGGGTCACAACTTTAAAAACCTTTTTTCATCTTCTTCTCCAGTTCCAGAAGGACTAGAGAGTTAAAAATGATATGTGCAGACTCCTTGGCCAATGGGGATTCTAATTTGTAACTTTGGTGACCCTGTGACCCCAAATAGGGTCACAGGGGTCACAACCTTAAATACCTATTTTCATCTTCTTCTCCAGTTCCAAAAGGAGAAGAGAGTTAAAAATTATATGTGCAGATTCCTTGGCCAATGGGGATTCTAAATTGTAGATTTCGTGACCCCATGACCCCAAATAGGGTCACAGGGGTCACAACCTTAAAAACTTATTTTCATCATCATTTTTAGCTCCTAAAGGTCTATTGAGCTGAAAGACTGCATGTAGACTCCTTGGCCAATTGGGATTCTTAACTGTAGGTTTTGTGACCCCATGACCCCAAATAGGGTCACAGGGGTCACAATCTTAAAAACCTATTTTTCTCCATTAGATGACAGTCTATGGCAAATTTATTTCTCCTTGGATATTTTAGTGTGGACTTCTTTCACTGTCTGATATTGGCGATCTAGAAAGTGTTGAATAATAATACATTTGAAATTTTTTATAGGTTTTCTTGCAATAGGTAACATCAGTTTCATTTTGAGCTCATCTTGCCTGTATAAAGCATACTTGTTATGATGCCTGATGAGCTACAGAGCCAATGGCTTTTTTTTTGTGTAAATTATTCAATTTGTTCTGGCTAATGATATATTTTGTTACATTTTACGTCATGATCATTTTTGAAATTCAAAATGACAAAAAGTTATTTTTCATTTATATCACATAAAAGTTTATTTGATGAATGTCTTGCATGATTTCCAAGCATCATAATAATCTAATTTAAAAATCCATTTGTTATCAATTGACAAGAAGCATTAGCAAATACATTATAAGGATTAATAAGAGATCTAATATAAGGTTTGAATGTAAAGCAATAATTTGTGTCAGAAACATGTTCCTATAATGAATATTAAGGATATGGTACTCATTTCAATATTGCACGTATTGCAATACAGAAAAGTGTATTGCAATATGTATTGCGATACGTTACTTTTCGAATCTAAGACTTTACATACTCACTTGTTGAATACAATCATTGCTCTAAACATATCCGCTGTTTTGGAAATGGTGATTTTTTTATAACTGGTTATTAGCTTTATCATATTTACATTATATATTATATATTTTTACAACATAACTTCACATCTTGTTTACAACTATTTGTAAATCACGTTTTATTGGATTGGGTTTTCTCAAATTTTAATTGGAAAATGATAACTTTAAAACAGCCGCTTTATTGTATTTTTTCAGAAGTTTACACCAATACATAGCATGTTTTTACTGTATTGTGATATACTAATATACCAATATCCTGATATACTCATATACCAATAACCCATAAAACTGCGCATCCTTAATAAATATTATCAGAAATTTTCTTTTCTAAAGGTTTACAGCAAGGGTGTCTGATATGGTAAGTCAGGAATGCTAACGAAGAGTAATTTCATTAGAGATTTTGCCATTAGCATGATACCCACTTTCACAAAGTAATCACTTGTGTTAGTATTCCATTTACTAAATAGCATTAGGTACATGATAGTAAACAAAATCATGGGCGAGTGTCATGGACGTAAATTATGAGCTGTAAACAAGAAAATGCCAATGATACCATCAACCTTGATGGGTTTCTTGAATATTGTTTAACTGACATTACAATGGTATTATTTTCAAGTAGTAGAATGTTAACACAATGTTTACAGTCTTAAAAAGGTATAAATGCATTTGATCAAAGAATTCAGATTTTTTTTTTTTGGTGTTGTTGATTTGTTTCTTGTTATAAATCTAGATCTGTTCATTTGATCTTATTTATTTGGTACCACTTATGATGTGGTTTTATTTAAAGTTGGAAATGAATAAATTTGATAATTTGTCACAAAACTATATATGCTAATGTCTCATTTAAGACATATTGCAATCTGAAACCTTTGGCTAAAGTGAAATATACAAAGTAAAGCATTTATTTTGATTGAGTGCCATTGAATGAAATCGTGTTGAATTATTTCAAGGATAATTGTTTGAATGGCAGACCCTATATGTAAACTAGGAATTCACTCTTTAATGATTCAAGTTTCATTTTTTTTAAGGATCTTGAATCTTGCAATTCACTCTTGAATGAATCTCAAATGGAAGCAGTATTCTTCAACAATATCAGATTCATGACATCACATTATCAGAAAACACTTAACCATGGTCCTTAATGCATTCATGCTTGCATTCATTTAAAAGTTATTGCTATTTTATTCACAAATAAGACTTTGGATAAGCCATTTAATGGAGATGAAAAACACTAAGCTATAGAAAAGTTAACTCAAATGACATATGAACTATTAAATAAATGAAAAACACTGAGAAATAGAAAGTTAACTTCATTGATATATTTACTATCAAATAGATGAAAAACACAGAGAAATATAAAAGTTAACTCAATTGAAATGTTTGCTATTTGATAGATGAAAAACACTGAGAAATAGAAAAGTGAACTCCATTGATATGTTTACTATTAAATAGATGAAAAACACTGAGAAATAGAAAAGTTAACTCAATTGAAATGTTTACTATTTGATAGATGAAAAACACTGAGAAATTGAAAGTGAACTCAATTGACATGTCAACTATTTGATAGATGAGGCCGTAGGCAGTTGAGAGTTTGTAAGTAACAGATGAGATTCGACCAAGCAAAAAGACTTTGTGTGTCACTGTCAACAGATAAGCTTGTTCTGAACTTTCAATACTGACCGGACCAAATCGGGGCTGATGATTTCTGTCATTTACGAGAAAACGGCTGTACCGTTAGGTGAATATGCTTGTTGCTTGTCTTGGCTGATTAATGTTCCATTCATTGACAATAATTGGTGGTATAACATGCACTGGTGCCCACATGAATGAGTTCAAAAAGGTCTTTTAGAGATGAGCTGTTGTAAATGAATTGGTATTGACATTAAAGGGACAGTAGCATGTTTTTTGAAAATGTTTTATTTTCAATGTTTCACTGATAATTGTACGCTATTGCTCAGTGTTTTATTATGATAGTGTCAGAAATCGCATTACACAAACCAATTATCCAAAGTCGGAGAACAAATTATGAAGATACACAGAAAGTCCATTGGTGGCCATTTTTGTGTGAAAACCTTTAATTCATTTTGTGAAAGAAAAAGGAATCGCATGGCTGAACATTTCATTACATATTTGATTTATTTCTGCTTAATTTAGTTTAAATACATTGTCTTTCAATTGGAACCCTTTATTTTCATTTTCATGACATCACCTCATAATCCTACTAAAAATGTGCTACTGCCCCTTTAAAATGTTGTTGAATAGTCTTTTGTTAATTCAGCATTTAAACATTAAATTTAAAGAAGAGTATCATTCTTTGAGAGACATTTAAGAAATATTTAGAAAGAAGAAGTACACACTGCTTCACATTGCAATAAGAAAATCATAAAGACATAGGTATAAAAAATACTATTCATATGATGAATGTTACATTTTGGCTTATGGGCTTATGGTATGCCATGGTGTCTGGCGCCGATTGTCATTCTGAAACTTTTTGCATTTATGACTTCTTCTCAAGAAGCAAAAAGCCTTGAAAGCTGAAATATTGTGTACAGACTCCTTGGCTAGTGTGGATCATGATTTAAAGATTTGGTGACCATGTTGACTCTTATATTTAAGATTTTCTTCGAATGTTTGAACAATTTTCATTTTTGAATTTATTACCAGTATTACCTTAATTTTATAATTCGTGACCATGTGACTCCTACTAGAATGCCAAATTTGTATATATGAAATGTACTATGGGCCTGTGGCCTCCTCAGTACTGAAATAAAGATTGATAGAATGCCAAAATGTTGTGTAGAGACTCTTTAGATAATGGGGATTCTAAATTGTATATTGGTGACCCAGTGGCCCCTTCCAAGGAGGAACCACATTGGCCTTGCAAAGCAAACTTGAATAAAAAGCCTGATGAGCTACAGAGCCAATGGCTTTATTTTCCCCCTAAAAGTTAAAGTCAAAATGAGTTTATTCTACGTCATCTAATAAATGTCAAATCAACAGGTCTTAATGAAGATGACCTGCCATCAAGCATTACATCAACTTTAATTCTGGTTATCTTCAAGATAAACGTTAAAGCTCTGGCATCTTCCGTTTTCATTGAATTTATTGATTTAATAGCCCTGGATTGATGAATATTGTAACAAAAATCAAATTAGTGCAAATATGTCATACATCACATTCACTGGCGACTACTCGTCTAAGCCAAATGAGAACAGACATCTTTGATGCTTTCATGAAGATTTCTACAATTTTTAGGTTATTAGATAAATTTTCAGGAAAGAAGAAATTGTACTTGGGTTGGCAATATGTATCATGATTTTTGGTGGAAATGCAACATTATTTCCTGTAACTATTTGCAAATTTGATTTTTCTTATTGTTAATATTAATCATAGATATAAAATGATATAGTTTAAGAACATACCAAATATTTGATTTAAAGATTTTAACCACTAATGTGTTCACTGGTATATCAAAATGTATGGTTTTACAAGCTATAATACTGGAATTATGATACAGATAATGGTACAAAAATGAAATTTAGTCCTGAGAAGTTTTAATTTGTGAAGGACAGGAAAATTCCAAAAATAAAATATTGGATCCTCCCACTATATATTATTGACATTGTTGAATAGAAACAATCAGTAAGCCATTTCATCTTGCTTCAGGTGCTTTCCTGGAATTAACAAAAAGACAGCTAAAAGGTTTGATATTGTATTGAAATAGTTATAAATGTTTATTTGATATATGTAGGAAAATAAAATCACATTCAACCAGAGTGTATCAGGAATTGAACAATTTTTCAAGACCCAAATTAAAGGCTCATTCTAGGCCATTTTCAAGGCTTTTCTTGGAAAAATTAAGGCCAATTATTCAAGCAAGATATATCAAGCATGAGTCATATATATATCCTCGGAAACACGCCAAGCAACAGACCTTGCGCAATGGACTACGTTGACAGTCAGAAACTCAAGACACAAACAAATAAAATTTTCAAATCCTTTAGATGGTTGATATTAAGTGTAAAGCTTTACTAGGCTTTTTGGTTATTTTCCAGGCTTATTCAGGCTAAAATAGGATTTGAGGGCTTTTTAAAGGGGCAGTAGAACGTTTTTAGGGGGAATATAAGGTAATGTCAGGAAAATGAAAATCAATGGTTCCAACTGAAAGACAATGTTTTGAGTCTAAATGAAGCAGTAATAATTCAAATATATAACAAAGTTTAGCCATGCGATTTATGTTCCTAACACAAAATGAACTAAAGGTGTTCACAAAAAATGGACGCCAATGGATTTTATGTGAATCTCCATACTTTGTCCTAAGCCTATGGATGATTGGCTTGTGTAATGTGATTTTGACACTGTCAAAATTATACATTAACCATTCACTTACAATTATCAGTGAAAAATGTGAAATATAAAATTATCAAAAAACATGCTACTGCCCCTTTAAGGCCAAGTGTCCATTTTCCAGTCTTTTTCCAGGCTTGTACAAACCTCACAGTTATAAACATTTCTATGTAAGATAGTCTTTGTAACGGTAAAATGTGGATAGATTTACAAGTTATAATTATCTCACTAATTGCCCAAAAAGATTCCTATAATAGAATGGGATATTTTTAGCTTAACAAATTCATTTTCTTTCTGTTTTTCTCTTTGAAAAACAGCATCTTAGGAAGTTAAACAGTTTAGGATATCTATACTGAGGTAAGTATAGTATAAGACATAATATTAAAGAAAGAAGTTGCACCATGCCAAGAATCCAGGAAATATACAAACAAATGTTATGAAATCTACTCTAAATGTGCATATATTTAAAGGCCCTTAAATTTATTGATCAACAAACTTTCCAAGTCACTTTTTCTTTAAATCAATTTTTTGACACTGTCACTTTTCCACAGCAGTAGGTGTTTATCAAATCAAAGTTGATGTCACTATTATTCACACACTGGTGCCCTCATCCCTCCCGTTCCCCTATAATCACTACCTTGCTCTCCAAGACTCACAGGTTGAGAAGAACTGCATATAATCAGAACAACAGGTGCCTTGTCAAATGTCAAGATTGATATTTTTTCTTGATATTTATTCAATTTCTTTACCTTAAATGTGGTCGCAATTCAGGAAATCATTATTTCTTGATATAGCTTTTGTTCTGCTTTTTTCCTCTCAAATGTGTTCTTTTTGCAGAAAAATTATGATTTTCTTTCACTTTCTTATGCTCTCCATATCTCTACTAAGTAATAATTGAATTTCTTCTTTATTAAATATCATATATTTTAAATAATTGATGATTTGCAATAAGCATTATACTGTTTTGATGTATTTATAGGATCCTGGTAGCAAATGAATTTTCAAATTGAGTCATGGTAGATCGCCTGCTTTAATTATTTAGAAGGAAAGCATATACATTTGCAAAAGTATATATCAGTTCAGTGTATTGAAAATGTACTATACAACCTTACATATTTATTTTTCTACGCTCAAAATTCTGAGAAGGGGTTCACTTATTAAGTTCCAAAAATAATGATAGTGAGATCTTAATTATTTGACTTGTTTAACATGCAGAAAAACTTAATTTGGTTCTCTGTTAAGCTTTATCTCTAATTTGTGGGTTCTGCACTGTCCAATTTGTTATCATTATTTGCTTTTTTATGAAGACGAGTGCTCAGCAAATATGAATTGTTCTCCACTAAATAACTCTTACAATAAATTTGAATGTCACTTCGCTACAACTCCACAAAATTAATTCCCCGGTTTGCTCTAAAGAAGAATAGAAAATGAAGAATTGATTTTGTTTGATGAATGTGTTTTCCAAATGGAAAATGTCATTGTTTGTTAAGAATGCTTGGATTTTGGGTCTGTTTTGTGTTTCAATATATGAGCAACATTGTAACTGGCATTTCAGTTGAGCTGTTAAAGATATGGCCTTCGAAATGAGGTCTTGTGTTATTTTGGTAGAAGATGAATTGTTGGCATTTAAAATTAGTTTTATGAAGCTTTCCCTTAATTCAATGTTTTTCCTTTGTCTTATGATTGATTGGATTTTTCTTTTAGTTACTATTGTCAATTTTTAGCTCTGTCAATCTCAAAGATAAAATATACACAGTTAATCTGTCATACTGAAAACCAGTTAAGTCCTAATTTTAGGGAAAATTTTTAAATTCTTTTCTAAACAATTTATGACAAATTGGTTTTATATTTCAGTTTTATATTCTATGTCACAGATAGAACATACACAGTGATGGTGAGGTGATGTTGGGTTTTTTGCCGCTGAGTATTTCTTATTACTTATATCGCGACTGCTAGTATTATTGCAGGGTAAAGCCTGTGACACAACTGTCGCTATGCATTGCAGTGAAACCTGCTAGCTCTGGCTGGAACTAGCGAACCATGGGTGGTACTACGCTGAATAATAAGATATATAAGATAATAAGATAAATAAGTTCTAAATTTCACTGTGGTAGGTGCTACAGGGTTTTAGCTATGCTTGGGAATAATATGTTATGTTTCTAACTTTCTATGGAGACTGATTTTGATGGAAATCAGAAGAAGTTGAAAATCGCAAAATAGCGAATCATGGGTGGTATGGCACTGAAATTCAGAGTAGCATTGCACCCAAACCTGACTGTGTGTAGAACACTTCTCTACTGCAGACAAAGTTGCCGAGCCCCTTCCGGGATTCGAACCACAGACCTCCTGATCCGAAGCCGAACGCGCTAATGACTGCGCTATCCCGCCCTACATACGCAGTAAAGCTGTCATAATTGTGCCCCAATTTTAGGGAAAATACCTTTTCACAAATTAAAAGAAACTTTTGATATGCATAAATGAAGGCGAATATTGAAGTTAAAAATTCTCTGTGTTAAAATTGATTGATGGGAGGAAAAGTTCCAAGGAATTACTTCGTCTTTGTGGATGTGAAACAAATGGTCTTTTGAAGGAAAATGTTAAGTCAAGGAATAAGTCTTGTCCCATTGATGGCGTCCATGGATATGTGAATTTGACAAGATTCAATTACAGGGGATCAGTTTGAATGCATCCGCCTGTGAACTGGATTCTCTTGCCTCACAGGGCATTTGTAACTTGTACGATGTCATTTCCGTCACTTTTTATAAATTTCTTTGAGAAAACAAGATTTTCGGTTTAGAAATTCTTTTTGTTGAAAAATTGAATTTCTGAGTAAATGTCTACGGTTTCATCAAAGGATTGTTACATAATACCAAAAAGGGAATCATATAAACATTTAAAAGTTGAAAATCTGCAATTGTATATTATAATTTCCATATGTTTACAAGTTTGAAAATGCTTCCACTAAATGCCATTCAAAGACATGAACTGTATTCTCTGAATAGTATGATAATCACTTCCACATTCCTCTTTATAGTCATGAAACCAAATTAAAATTTTAAGAAATGTTAAATTAAAATGAACGACAATGATTGAAAAAAAGTTAATTGCATCAGTTTTTCAACGAAATCAGAATTATTGACCAAAAATGTTCCATTTGTATTTCTAATTTGTAACTATTTAACTATTTTTTATGAACTTCAATTTAAAAAAAAATGTTTTCAAATGGCCTAAATAACATTGATAGTCATGAACAAAGTGTGTTAAATATTCACATTATGGATTAAGAAAGTATTTCTTTAAGCTGTAATCAATATATTTCAGTTTTTTTTCATAGCAAAAGCAATGAATCAAATATGACCTTCTTCTGCAGACATTTCAGAAGGTGGATGACAAAGATGGATAGAAGTTAAAGGATGACAAGTTGTTATCCATATGTTTCTTTATCAGCTGATTCAACTTCAGAACCCTATGTAACAATGTTATATTTGGGATCACACTATCTTGAATAGTAGAGATTCTTGTACTTTTTTGGGCCAAGTCCAATGCTGGATTCGAACCCTCACCCTTCAGAACCTATTATTGACTTGACTCTTTATCAAAATATTTAATCAGCTATCTATGATGATTGATGCATTTAGTTCTGCTTAATGACTGTGTATTATATAGGAGCCTTTATACAGTCTAGGTCCTATCTCTGCAAGTCTAGATTGACTCTATGAAATGAAAGGCCTTAGAAATATAATAATGATATTGAAGGTACAGTAATTATTTTGAATACTTTTAAGATTAGAGTTTAGTCTAATTGATGCATACAAAGTGTTTTTATATTATTTTAAGATTATGATTTATAGCAAAGTTTTGATGATATGTAATAACTGTTTCTAGGTGGTGATTGTACAGAAACCATTTCTATATGTCTAATTGCTTTTTCAGGTTTGCTCTGGTGTTGTTGTGCCTTGTGCTGAGTGTGCTTGCATCTATAGAAGACTTCATCGACCTGCTCAGTCCCATCTGTGAATATATGGTGAGTACATTATATTTTTTAGTGAGTCCATAACAACCATTATGCATGTAACATATTGCCTTTATACCCCATTTTTGAATAATTGGTGAGTCCATGATATCCTTTGTTATTAGTCACATATTGCTTTTTATACCTTATCTGTGAATACATGTATATGGTGAGCTATGATATCCTTTGTACATGTAACATATTGCCTTTATACTCCATCTGTGAATATATGGTGAGTCCATTATATCATTGTACATGTAACATATATTGCTTTTTTATATACCATCTGTGAATATATGGTGAGTCCATCATATCCATTGTATATGTAATTTATTGGTCTTTATACCGCATCTGTGAAAATATTGTGAATCTATAATATCCTTTGTACATGTAACATTTTGCCTTTATACCCCGTCTGTGAATATATGGTGAATCCATTATATTATATGGTGAGTCCATAACAACCATTGTAATGTAACATATTGCCTTTGTATCCCATCTGTGAATATATATGGTGAATCCATTATATTATGTGGTGAGTCCATAACAACTATATACATGTAACATACTGCCTTTATACCAAATCTTTGAATAATTGGTGAGTCCATGATATCCATTGTATATGTAACATATTGGTTTTTATACCACATCTGTGAGTCTATGGTGAATCCATTATATCCATCATACATGTAATATATTGCTTTTTATACCCCACCTTGAATATATGGTGAGTCCATTATATACATTGTACATGTGAGGTATTTCTTTTTATACCCCATTTGTGAATATATGGTGAGTCAATAGTATCCATCTGGAAGTAACATATTGCTATATATACCACATCTGTGAATAATATTATATGGTGAATCCATTATATCCATTGTACATGTAACATATTGCTTTCTATCTCAATCAACCAACCAATAGTTTATTAACACCGCTTGTCTCTCTGTCCGTTTGAACATCTGATGTTCCAGACATTTTTGTTTGACCAATTGCAAAATGGTATTTACCTGATGTAGGCAAATTTTGCACATGTTTTTTTCCAAATTAGAGAACTTAAATGGAATGTGTTTCAGGTGATAAGGAGATTTTTGTGTTTGGTAATTTTTTGTGTTTAGGACCTTTATGTTAGTTGAAAATTGAACCTTTGGAACAGAATAATTATGACATTTGGTAATAAAGTGGTCATGGGACACCCAAGTTATTGGAATTAACTAGTTGTTGTAGTTAACTATTTGTAACAGATACAGTCCAGGGATTTTAAGTTAATGATACCCACTTCTTTTGCTTGTTATTTTCTGCATAATGATATTATCAGCTATAGATAGATTTTTCTTGATTGACACCTCCTTGAAATGTAAAAAAGTTTAGAAAAGTACATTGTTCTATTTCAATCAATTCCAATTCCGAAGTTTCAATTGAACCTTGGAGCTTTCTTAATTTTGTAGATTGTTTTTATTGATCAATTATCAGTTCATTACTTTGACACTTGTGAAGGGTAAAATGATCCAAATACGACGTTTTTCTGATGTCTTTATTGAATTTATTCAATTAGTCTTGACATCCATGCTGCAGCTGCAGACATCAACATTACTAACACAGATGCAGGCAATAAAGTTTCTTGCAAAAATACCCTGAGAAGTATTTTCAAAAAAATTTTAAGTTTAGTTTTTTTTTTTTTTTTTTTTTTATTACACAGAAGTTACCACGATTTTAACAGTGAATACGATCCTACGTGGTGAGGAATCGCATTACATGTTTTTGAGAATAAGTAACAAATATTGTGGCGTCTTAAATCTGTGTCAGTATATTAAATCTAATTTAAAGTTTAATTAAAAAAAAGAATGAGAGAGAAAGAAAAAAGAAGGGAAAAACAAGTGAGAGAGAGATAGAGAGAAGGGGAGGAGATTTATGTTGTGAAGCAGCCAGTCCATTTTTTTAAAAATTCTTCATTGTCTTTGCCACATATGAATTTTTCTATATCATAGTGGAATTTTATAATTTTCTTTAAATGGTTAAAGTTTAATTCCTTAATCGTACACTTACATTTATAAATGTATTTCTTTATGATAGTGAATAGATGATTGACAAGAATGCTTTGATTGGGGTCGCCAAGAAGAAACGAAAAGAGGTTGATATCAATAATATGATCAGTTTCGTTTTTGAACCAAGTATGAAAGTGTTTTAGCAGTGTCTGCACTTTACTGCAGTTGTAAAGCAGGTGTTCAATCGTTTCATTTTCACTCTCGCATAAAGAACAAAGTTGATCTTCACTTTGTCCAATCTTAAAGAGAAATGATTTAGTTGTAATTATTCGGTGAAGAAGTCGATATTGAAAATTTCGGATTTGGTTGTCGATAGTCGAGTTATGATTAATTTCGAAGCATTTTGAAATATGGTCTTGCGTAATAAGGCTGTCTATCTTGCTTTCCCATTTATGACATAGTTGTTCAAGTGAGGTCTGGTTTTGATCACATAAAAGTTGGTAGATAAATTTACAATCTTTGGAACAAACAAGACGTTCCAATATATCACAATTTCTCATAGGAGGGATTATGGTTAAGTTTGGACATTGATTTCTCAATGTAAAAAGCTGCTTATTTGGAAGATATTTTAACAATTTGAAATATGATAAATATGTATCGCGTATATTGAATTCATTTTGAATGAGTTTAAAATCTTTTATATCACCTGTTCCTTGAAATATTTGGTAGACATATTTTAATCCTTTGTCATGCCATCGGGCAAACACAGGTACATCTTTATCGGAGACAAAATTCATTAGCGGCATTTCAAGGAAAGTATTGATATCAGATATATCGTCGCTTCGCAGTTCTGCATAGCTACTGACAACATCTCTCCAAAAGTAATTTTTAATTTGTCTCTTTGCTCTGAGTAACTTTCGTTTTTGGAAATTAAAAAGAGATGGATCATTACATGGATACAGAGACAATTTTGATAAATTTTGCCAGAGGCCATTTGTTGATATTCTTTTGATCCATTTGATTTTTAAGTATTTGTTGAAATTGCGAAAGTCAATCATTTTTAGACCCCCGTTCAAATAGTCTTTGGTGAGCATTTTCCTCTTTATTTTATCTCTTTTGCCGGACCATATAAATTTATAAATTAAAGTATCCAATCTTTTAAAGAAGGAGGTATCTGGGTCTGGAAGAGATGTAAAGAGATGTGTGAACAATGGGAGTATTTGGGATTTTATTATTGTAACCTTTCCTCTTAGAGTGAGTATTCTCGAAGACCATAAAAATAAGAGTTTTCTTGCTTTCTCAAATTGCTTTTCGAAATTCGATTCAGTCATATTTGAAAGATCGACGTTAAAGACAATACCAAGTATTTTGAAAGGTTCTTTCGACCAGCGTAAAGGAATATGTGGACATATTTGTTCAGTACTATTTTTCATGGATCCAATCCAGATAAGCATAGTTTTGTCATAATTAATGTTTAAACCTGAGCATGTCGCAAATTTCTTTAGAATGTCAATTAGTTCTGATAAACTAGTTTCTGAGCCATCAAGCGTGAAGTTTGTGTCATCCGCATATTGAAAAATACAATATTCCACTCCATTTACATTGATACCGTTAATTTTTTTATTTTTTTTAATACTTATCGAAAGCAACTCTGCACAAATGATGAAAATATATGGGGAGACTGGGTCACCCTGTCTACAGCCGCGCCCTAGATTAAAATATTGTGAAATATTACCAGCATTTATGATTGCACTGAGAGTATTATATTGAAAAAGCTTAATCCATTTTCGGAATGAAGTGCCAAAGTTAAAAACTTCTAGTGCCTTATCGATGAAGTCCCATTCAATGGTATCAAAAGCTTTCTCAAAGTCAACAGTGACTAACAAACCGGGTATTTCATTAACTTCACAGTGATTCATTAAGTCGTACAGTAATCGGGTATTTTCTGAAATAGAGCGGTTTTTAAGGAATCCAGTTTGGGTTTCACTAATGATAGTTGGTAAAACCTGCTTCATTCTACTAGCAATTACGCCAGAGGCTATTTTATAATCAACATTAAGGAGGGTTATAGGGCGCCAATTTTTTAGATATCGACGATCGCGACTATCTTTCGGTATACAGGTAATAATGCCTTGCCTTTGAAATATCGATAGAGTTTCATGCTCGTATGCATATCGAATAGATCTTATCAGAGGCGCTTTAATATCTCTCCAAAAGAATTTATAAAATTCTACAGTAAATCCGTCGGAGCCTGGACTTTTTTTATTTTCCATATTTTTTAATACTGCAGAACATTCTTCTGGTGATATATTGCCTTCACAAGTCTCTCGCTGTTCGTCTGACAATTTAACGTCTATGTCTGTGAAATTATCTAAATCATCAGCCCATGCCAATTTGGATCGTGGCTTGAAGAATATAGTCTTTTATAGAATTTTGAGGATTCACGCAGGATATCTTCTTTTGAAGTTAACGATTCGTTTTCATGTGTAATAATTTCGGACATATTTTAAGTTTAGTTGTTGAAGAGCATAAACAATTTTCTTCTTGTTTTTGAGGGGGCAGGATAGCGCAGTGGTTAGAGTGTTCAGCTTCAGATCAGGAGGTCCATAGTTTGAAATTCCGCCAGGAGCTTGGCAACTTGGTCTGCATTAGAGAACTGTTCTACACGCAGATTGTTTTGGTGCCATGCTACACTGAATTTCAGCACAGTACCACCCATGGTTCACTAGTTTCAGCCAATGCTCTCAGGTTTCACAGCAGTGAAGAGCCACAATTGTGTTGTTGGCTTTCTCCATTAATAGTATTAGCAGCAGTGATATACGTGAAAAACTCTTGAAAGCATTTTTAAACCCCATATCACCTTACCTCTTGTTCTCAATTATCCTGAACATAATTAAGTATATACTTAATGAATTACCTAAGATCATTATTACAAGGAGGATTGACAGTGTTACAATTGGATATATCTCTCTTTGAAATTCTATTCCAGTTCTCCTTATGAACATCATGCATGTGACCATTGATTATTTGTTCTAGAAAATCTTGCTTTCTTACGCAGAGTTAACTCCAAACATTTCCTAAGGATAACTTCTCACGACAGCTGTCCTTGTGACGCCATTGAGTATCTTCTCAACATTGGCTCAGAACATTGAACTCTCTATTGTCACATCTTTGATGCCACAATTATTTTTCAATTTGATTACTGCCAGGCTTATGAGAACACAGCCAGTTGTATCAGAGCGGCCATTAAAGCACGATGACTTGAACTTGCGTCAACAAGTGTCACGTTGGCTATTACCGCAAGGAAAATATTTTATCCAGTGTGAAATGTCTCCTTATTCCCCAGGCGCTCTGTTGCAGTATAATTTGTTATAGCTGTGATGTTGATGAAGTTGGGGAGGGAATACACATGAAATCTACGAGACTTGTATAGCACATTGTCTGATGGTTATCCCTAGAGAAACATGCAATAGACCTGTTAACAACATCGGAATGAAATTGAAACTATCTAACTGATGTACTTTGATAAAAATCAAAACTCTTCTTGCTTTTATTGCTAATTGATTGCAAATTGATTGCAATAAACCCAAGCTTTTTGATTGAGTTTGAGTCAGTTCTATCAGCTTTTCATGTGAAATTCCAATCTGAGAATATCTATCATCTGAATACAACGTGCTGGCTTCTGTGAAGGCAAATTGTTTGCAATAAATGTTTGCTCACGGAGGTTTTTGATGGAGTGAACATCAAATTCACTCACGGTAACATGTGAAATTTTGTTCTGTTGATGTTTATCATATTCAAAATTACACGTGTTGATTGAGTGCATCAGCTCTGCACTATTTACCATTACCCATGATGCATTGGTGTTTTCAAAGCGCCATTGTTTCGGACAACAAACCTGATTTATAAGGCCTCTTGCTCAGTGGAAAATGAATACAGAATTCATAGAAAAATTAATCTTATTTAGGAATTCACTTGCGAATATGACTTGGACTCAATTGATGGGAAAAGATTTATTGTTCTTTTAATACAGCTTGTCATTAAATTGAGATAGTACAGTTTTGGGATGCTGTCTAACATTGTGGGTATCTCAACAGGAAGCCATGAATCAATGGGATTAATTTTCTTTATGTCTGGAGCCTATTTTTGATTTTCAAAGGTTATTTTGTTATCTAGAATACAATTGTAATTCTGATTAAAAGTTAGAAGTGATTTGTACAGTGATCAATCAACATATATGACCTGCTGAGTTCAGGGACTCGCTACCACAAGGCCGGGGTTGGAATAGCGCAGTGGTTAGCGCATTCGGCTTCAGATCAGAGGGTCTGTGGTTTGAATCCTGCTAGGTGCTCGACAACTTCGTCTGCAGTAGAGAACTGTTCTACACGCAGTCAGGTTTGGGTGCAATGCTACACTGAGTTTCAGCGCAATACCACCCATGGCTTGCTAGTTCCAGCCAATGCTTGCAGGTTTCACCACAATACATAGCTACAATAGTGTTGCAGGCTTTCTCCCTGCAATAATACTAGCAGCCGCGATATAAGTGAAATACTCTTGAAAGCGGTGATAAACCCCATATCACCTCACCTCACCTCACCAAAGGCCTTGCAGATTTATGCAATTCCCTTAATAAGTAAGCAAATTGTACGACAAAATAACCATTTGCATCCCACTACTCACAGATTTAATTGTTATGAGTCCTTTCCACATTTTATCAGAATTTGAAACAGTATTCGGGAGAAAATTTATCACTGGATGTATTGTGAAGAGAAGAGATCAAAAGGGATCATAATTTTCTACAAGGTTACAGAAATGTGGTCTGACGAGCAGAGATTGTTTTTAGAAATTGCTTGAACACTTAGAAACAACTTTTAAAATGTATCTCCTATAAAATGAAATCCTGTCTGACAGTTACATATGAATCACCATGTAAATCATTTTCTGTCCAACTAAGTTTAAATGTTTGAACAGCGCAAGAATACATGCTGTCACACATTAGGTGACGTCAAAGACAAAGAAATAGTTCTCATTCACATGACTAACTACTAAAAAATAGAGTTATGACGATAAAGACTTGTCCTGATACAATACGTATCAAGATATTAAAAAACAATACGATAGCATAACATACAAGTCAAGATACAATATTTTCAGGGTTTTTTGTTGAAAAAAAGTTAACTTTAACAAACATTTGAACTTTTAAAGCAATTTTAAGGTCGATTGTATGTTTCATGATACAGACATCATGTATCATGATTCATATATCGTCAGATTAAGTATTACAATTCTCAAAATATCAACATTTCGTCACAACTCTAGTTAGAAACCATATCAGATTTATAGTATCACATTAACATAAACTTAAACAAAATTGCTTTTCCTTTATCTGAAGAAAAGGCTTTACTGCTTTTGTTGAAGAAAATGAGTGTATCATGAAGTGCGGCTGGTGATTTATTTACTGTTGTATAATGTCTCTTGTATGGTTTATTGTTCACCTTTGAGATGTTCATTTGATTCAAAAGCCATTGTAATTTTTAAGTGACATTTAAGATTTGAAATGCTAGAGTGTTTTAAAGGGGCAGTAGCACGTTTTTGGATAATTTTATATTTTCAAATTTTCAATGATAATTGTACGTTAATGCTAAATGTATTACTTGGATAGTGTCAAAAATCTCATTACACAAGCCAGTCATCCATAGTCAGAGGACAAAGTATGAAGATTCACGTAAAATCCATTGGCGGCCATTTTTTGTGAACACCTTTAATTCATTTTGTGTAAGAAAAGGTAATCTCATGGCTAAACTTTACGTTATATATTTGAATTATGACTGTTTCATTTCATTTAAATACATTGTATTTCAGTTACAACCATTAATTTTCATTTTCCTGACATCACCTTATATTCCCCCTAAAAACGTGCTACTGCCCCTTTAAGTGACATTTAAGAGTGTTTAAAAGGCTTCAGTTCCTTGGATACCTTTTAAGTGTTGATCGCTGTTCCCAGGTTGAAGTCGTGAAGGAGTTTTGAAATTAAACTACATCTTCAGGTACCTTTTTGTAATTAAACTTGAAATAAAGTTTGGACTTTGAAAGAGAAAAATATTTTTGCTTTGATCAAAGGAAATGAAAATGGAATGGAGAGAATGTGTTTCTTTTTGAGAGACCTTCAAACAAATATTCAACACTGCTATGAATTGTAAGCTTTTAATGACAGAATATTGCAGAAAAACAACACAAGGAGAAGAGCTGTAAATGATCAAATGCAGCTGATAAAATATCACTGCTAAAAACATTAATGGTTGTATATTGAAGTTTTTATCATTTCGAACTTGAAATGTTAAGTGTGTCATTATCATGAATATGATTTTTATACTTAAAGAGCCACTCCATGATTTCCATCTGTTTTGCTTTGATATGAATGTAAATGGCATAATATTATAGCAAAAAATAAATAAATTCAAAACCTCTTACATTTTCATTTCCAAAATGGCAATTTAAATCTATATACTTGTTTTTAACGAAAATCCTAAAACAGTCATAGATATTTGTGGAAACCAAATTCCCATTTCCTATTTACATGAATACTTCTTATATGACCTCTCAAACATGATCATGAACATGATTCATTACTGTTATTCTGATTGTTTTAGATAAGTTCTAAAATTACTATTGACTGTTTGACGCGCGTCATTGTTTAGATTTCAAACACAATCATGACTTCAAAGCTCTCTTTGTCATGATACGAAGGTGATAAGCTTTATAATGATAATTTTCTGCAACAGTCGATACTTCTCAATCAGATGACATTATTGGTAAAGTTTAGCATATGACCCCCGACAACTCATAGAATGGCCCTTTAAATATTATTATTATTCTTATTATTAGTATTTGTATAGGGCCAATATCCAGCTCAGAGAGCGCTGCTCAAAGGCGCTTTGGCTTTCCCTCGATCATTGGATATCAATCTTCATGACACTTCTTTTACCATCTCGACTCCCAGGGGAGCATACAACAAGTGCAGTCATGTGACTCACAGCGTTAATGTCATTCTCAATCCTTACGAGGTACCCATTTACAGCTGGGTGGACTGGGACACATAGTCACAGTATTTTGTCCAAGTATACTGCAGGTTGCTGTACCCGCAACTAGGTGTCTGCACGTTTTCATGTTGCCACCATCTGGTCATTTACCAACGGGTCCGTGGGTTCTTTTAAGTGCACAGGGTTGTGTACTGTACACTAGAGGTTGTGACAACACTGAAAGAGTCTGCACAGAAAGTTGACTCCAAAGTTTTTACACCCAGTCACAAGGGGGGCTCGAACCCGGCACGTCAGGCTTGCTAGCCTGGCGCTTTTGCTGACTCGGCCACCACGAGGAATTTAAAATGAAATTTTTCAGAATGCTGTTGATTTTACTTTACTTCACTGACACATAAGAGGATGATGAAGCTTTCAGTTGTTTTCTTTGTAGATCCAAGAGATAAAAGTAAATGCAATATATTCATGAATCAACTAAAGTATTTAGTTTTGTTGTATTTTTTAATTTCTGGCAAATCATTAAAATGTTAACATCTATAAAGATGCTTAGTGTGTTGCATTCTGAAAATCAGCAAAATCCATTTGAAATAATTAATTGCAAAATTTATTTTGTTTTATCCACAACATTATACAGTTTGATAATATGCATAATTTGTATATTTTGTATACTGATAAAATCTAAGAACAGCAAGTTTTTTGGTAAAGCAACTCCCCTTTTTGTGATGATCACAATTGCAGAGTTTATGCATATTTCTTCACCAGGCAAGGCTATATAGTAGCTAATATTAAATATGATGCATACTCTATAGTAAAACATATTCTAAAATTTTTTACGTAAAGACAAATATAACTTATTATACTGTTTTTGTGTACCGGGTAGGTCATTTCTAAAGGCCCTTTAGCATCTTGGTAAATCAATAGAATTACTTTGCTAAAAGTCATAATTTACACACTTGCTTAATAATAATTGTTTCAATGATGATTTGTTTAAATAAAGTTCTGATTATTTAAGCAGGTTTTGGTTATTATGTTATTATGTTAATTCTTGCTTAAAATAGAAAATGATGTAAATCTTGAAATTTACACTGTTGAACTGCAATATCTATCAGTGATGGTACTGAATCTTTATGATCTTTAAGAATTGAAGTTTTGATTATTACCTGCAATATCTAGTAGTGAAATGTGAGTATTATTTTTCTTTTGTTTTGTATACAAATACATAATGTCAATTGTCATTGGCAATAAGCAATAAATGTAAACATCTTATGGGAAATAAAAAATAAATAAAAAAATAATAAAAAATGTATGGTTATTTTAATGTTGATATGAATCTTAATGATAATTTATGATAAATTTATGATATAACTGTGAGGAAAGAGAGAAAACCTTGGTTCAACTGTACCTGACTGAAACTAAATTTATTCAACAAGATAGTATCAATTGATCTATTCAGCAATCGCTAGTTTGATGTCTCATGTTTCATATTTTATCAATGATTTTAATTTCCTTACTACATTTCATCAATGAATTGATGAGTAAAATGTAGCATTAATTGAATTAATAGATTAATTGAATTAAAACTTCATAACATAATTTCTCTTGATATCAACTTATAAGAGAGATTTTTATATGCTTTTATCTTTTAGCTTGACCTTTTTTAATTTCCACCAAAGTTCAAATGCAATTTGTGATTTTGATCAAAAGTTCAAAAGCAATTTGTTTCTTAAGCAGTTTTTGTAAAAGTCAAAGTGATGTAAGAAGTTAAGATATACCAGATAAGATATTTCAAAATAACTATTTGGTTGAATCATGCACCTTATATTTGTTTTTGGCTGCATGTATTAAGAAATCATAATTTGTGTTTTATGAGCAACATCAGAATGAACTAACTGTTTCTATTTAAAGCATTTTCTAAGAGAAAGGATATATAAACAAAAAATGTTAAATGGAAAAAAGAAAAGCTTAGAATTTTGTATAATATGGATTGTAATTTGTTTGATTTATTAACCTTTAATGCCAAAAACCATCCAAAACATAAACAGAAACAATTGTTCTAACGATAAATAGATCTCTATTATTTCAATAAAATGATGAATTAAATGTATAAATATGTCTGACAAACATAATTTATGTCATAAATATTTATGATACATGTAGATGGTTGATAGATATACAATGCCCAGGGTCACACTAGAAACAGAACCAAAGCCATCTGATGTTTGGTACTCATATTATACAAGGCAAGATAAGCTGTAAGAATGTCTGGCTGATTCAAAAAGGAATATGCCATTATGAACCTGAACTGGTAGCCTTGGAATGGCTGATAAATGAAAACTTGGAATAAGTCTGTGGCAGGGTGAGATATTAACAATCCTCAAGGCTTAGCTAGAGGGATATCTCTTTAGCCGAATTGGTAGAGTGTCTGCCTCTCAACCCTGAGATCCCGGGTTCGAATCCTGGTGGAGGTGATCTCACGATCACTTCTGTTACATTCTATTCAACAACAATACTAAATGCATGTTCAGGTAATTTTAAACTGTTATTATCCTAATGTTGCTGGTTTTCAAAAAGCATGATTTTACCATCTAATTTGTTAAAATACATCCAGTGATATTGTGACAGGGTGAGATATAAGCATTCCTACTGGCCAGGGCTAGAGGGATGTCTCTTTAGCCTAGTAGGTAGAGTGTCTGCCTCTCAACCCAGAGGTCCTGGGTTCCAATCCCTTTGAAGGTGATCTAACAATCACCTTTGTTACAAATCTGGCAACAATATGACATGCATGCATGTTCACATTATTTCAAACTGTAATAATCCTTCAAATGTGATATTTGTTTTATCTCAAAATTATTTATATTGAACTGTAAAACTGAAAAAAGCAAAATCTTGTAATCATGTTTTTTCTGTCTAACAAGTGACTTTTCTAAACTTGAATTACAAATTATCTTGACAATAAGTATTGTTATGTTCAAGATCTGTTGTCTTTATGATCGAGCTTGCAATTTAATTCTCATTGCAATTGTTATTGGCAATAATTTGATTGATAAGAATTTTAAAAGAGAAGAGATAATTGTAATTCATTTGTAAAGAGTTCAACCAGTGATGTAAGGCAGACTTTCTAGACAGTATTTATCAACATTTTCACATACCTGTTGCCTTTTCATTTGTTTGGTATAAATGCTAACCTTTGCATGATATCATTTTAATATACTTCCAACAGAGTATGAAAATGATTTTGAAGGTTAGAAAGTAAACTGCAAGGCAAAAGAATGTACACACCACCGCTAGTTTAAATTAACTTAATTTCTAAGAGACATGTGATATATATAAGGTTATGGCATGTTGACAATAACACCTATTTACAGTAGTTTGAATAGAATAATTGGTGTCTGGTTAATGTTTTGTTAAAATATCTTTGTTTAATGTAGGCAGGGGTAAGAATTACGCTATCATGACCCCTACTAATGATGTTTAACATATGTCAATATGTATACAATAGGCATGTTTATTGATTTTTCACATTGAATATGTGTTTCTTGTTGATGAACATTTGTGTTATATAAAAATATATTTCGAAACAATTTAATTACGTAAAACTAGATCATTGAAATTTTGTGTCTGGGTCAATCAGTTTGTGTAGATGTGCCTTTTTTTTATTTTTCAACTTCTTCAGGTTCCGATTTATGGAGATTTCCACTGAAACAGAACTTTTAATTTCTTATCTGGAGCAAACCTCAAAAACTATAATACCTAGTTCGAAAAAGATATATAGATATTTGATTTAAGTTTCTAATAAGGTATTCAACGTTAATATATGGTATATTGCATGAAAACGGTTGTGATTTTGATAAATAAATGGATTCCCCCATATGCTGATGCATATTTACATTGATATATTTCCATGTTTAGCATTTGCCAGACAAGGATTTTTTCTGGTGAATTCTTCATTTTTCTCATCTGATTGTCTTAAAACTTATCCTATTTTATTCACAGAATTCACACTTATTTCATAAAGTTCAAACCACACTCTGCCTGTACTTAATACACTCACTCTGTAAATATATTGACATTTTGTCATCTTCATCATGTGTTGAGTGTTACAGTGCCCTTTAGTTATATATGCTGATATAACAGCATGAACAAAGCATGTACATTGATCAATATATTTATCTTGAGCATAAACCCATTTACTGATTTAATTTTGGTAATTGGGTGAGTCAAATTCATGCTTATTGTATTAGTGAAATCCAAATTATGTTAAGAAAATATTGTTAGGTTTCTGACAGCAATTATTAGTCATTACAAATGTTGCAAACTTGATAATGGCATCTGGCTTTCTGAATCTGTAGTTTACAATTACTAAGTTTCTCTTATTTTTACTATCATTAATCATTTTCATATATAGATATCATCAAAACATGCTTTCCCAGATAATCATTATGGTTTAGTCTAAAAATTACTAAAGTCATATATGGTATCATATGAAATGAGGTTATCATTACCTGCTCAAATTTAGAATAAAAGTTGACACAACCCTGCCCTTTGGTATATTGTCATGTGTACAGAGCTACAATAAATGTCTCATGTGGTTCCGAAAAAATGAAATAAATTGAATACTTGATTGATCTTGCAATATTTGGAGGTAATATTCAGCAAGTAATTACATCTTACACCAGGAACGAGAGATACGAAACATTGATAGTCATGGTGAATTTTCAAAAATATTCCAAATGGTGGGGTATATAGACGACTGTCTGCTTGTACTATTTTCTTTAAAAGATTTGTGTCCCTCTCCTTTAATCCACATTGTGGATTTATTAAACAGCAATACATGTATCTTCAATGGGGGAGTAATAAAAAAATGTTCACAACACATCGAGTTATCCGCCAAAATGATTGGTGGATAACTCCATGTGTTGTGGACGGTTCTTTCCCTTCTCTCATTTTATCCAACTTTGGTTGGCCCCGCCACTGCATCCTTAAGTGGATCCACATGCTGTTACCCCGATTCAACCGCTTCTAGACAGGTCATCTAGCGCCGCTTCTATTTAAGTTTATAAAAAAAAATGTTGTATAACAGGAATAAGTTCTTCAAAATATTTATTTTGCATATCCCTCTCCTGTAATCCACATCAAATTCTGTGTTGCAGGAAGTGGTCCTTCTGGTATGGATCGCGCTGGAGTTAATTCTGAGGATGTGGTCGTCGGGGTGTCGGTCCCGCTACCAGGGGTGTATGGGGCGCCTCAAGTTCATGAGACGACCACTCTGTCTCATCGGTGAGTACACAAACAACAAAGAACTTGCCTCATGCCAGCAAATCATTTGTTAACAATGGTGAACAAGAGGTAGTAGCAATTGTTTTGTTCAAACACTGCAAACAGAAGAACACCCTGGTCCCTAATAAACTTCTTCCTTTTGTGATTAGTCATCACATATTGCTATTTAATTAAATACAATGTAGAGTAAAACAAATATTTTCTAATATAAAAGCGCAAAAAGATTAATCATTCAAAATTTTCTGAAATTTTTTAAATATTAATTGAACTTCGACAATAATTGATCTTGATTCTTATTGTAGATATGTCCTTGCATTTGCATCCAAGCTTTTTTGACAATTTGAAGTCTCCTTTTAATTTTTTGCAAAACGTTTTATAACCATGGTCCAATGATACATCCAAATTCTTATCAATACTTTTCAAGATGTTGAGCAGTAAATCTAACTTACAAGGTAATTAACAATAGTCATCATAATTCTTTGTAGATAAATCTGAGGCAAATCTGTTGTAATATTGGTTCCTTCCACTAATAGATAATACAATGGTTTTCCATTAACACGACAAGAGCTGAGTCAACCTGTAAATAGCATTTCTGTCTTAATCAGAGAAGATAAGCACTTGTACATCAGCTGATAGATTGATATCTAAAGACCTCAGACATTGATTTGACGTCTTCATACTTTTACTAATGCAAGAATTATGAACGCCAGCTTATCTTTAGCATTTAATTCCAACATTATCTTTACAAATTTGTAGCTGTATATAATATTCACTTATGATTGAAGCTTTTGAAGTCTTGTAAAACATAAGTTTCTCTGATAAATCTTAAAAGTTTGAGAAGGTTTCTTTAGCAATGCTTTAAAGGGGCAGTAGCACGTTTTTATGGGGAACAAATGGTGATGTCAGGAAAATGAAAATAAATGGTTCCAATTGAAAGACAATGTATTTAAACTAAATGGAGCAGTAATTATTCACATATATAATGCAAAGTTTAGCCATGCGATTCCTTTTTCTTACACAAAATGAATTAAAGGTGTTCACACAAAAATGGCCGCCAATGGATTTTATGTGAATCTTCATACTTTGTCCTCTGACTATGGCTGATTGGCTTGTGTAATGAGATTTATGACACTATCAACATAATACATTTAGCATTAACATGCAATAATCAGTGAAAAATTAAAAATATAAGATTATCAAAAAACGTGCTACTGCCCCTTTAAAGTAGTCTATTTGTCAGTAAATTGCAGACTGCAATTTGCAAACTGACTGAGGTTCAGACAGTGTTCTGATCCAAATATTTTCAATGTTTGTATTGTCAATTAATAGAAGAAAATAATTTTAAGTAATCTATGCTTTTAACAATAGAGTTTTCTATTTCATTACAATCTACATTTTTGACAGTTTTGACCTTACTTTGGACAGTATATCATATTTAATATATTCATCAACATGCATGGTCAAAATTGTCCAAACCAAAGTCATTTTGCAATATACCTAAAATAATTGTTATTATGATGGTTTGCACTTCCTATACATTCCCTGTACTTAAAGCAAACATTTATACAAAAACAAGTATTTCCACCATTCCTTCCGGGAATTGGTTAATTGTACCTAACAAAAGTTGGTTGGTAGATATGTCCAATAATGAAATAATATTTAAAGGAAGAGGTTTAAAAACTGATTGAAAAGAAACATTTTGATCCTTGTAAATGTCTAGCAGAAATTATGCATACAATTGTATCAAATCCCAATCAAATGTATCCAAAATATGGGCGTCCTCACATGGTGTCCAAAACCTTGTCAGTTTGCCCTTTCGATCTGTCTGCATGCTGTCTCATTAAAATAGTTTCGAAAACATGAGACAGACATATCACAAATATAATGAGAGTTGCTCATTATTAAAGTTTTTTGGTGTTCAGGCTTCTAGTTTAGTTAACAGAAAATGTAGGTGTCGTCAAAGTGTATTTGAAATTTTGTTCCTCTTCACATTGGCACGATCTGCCTTTGATCTTAATTCTGCTCTTAATTTTGTATCATCATGATTATGATCTTCATACTCTATCATCAATGATCTTTATACCTTATAATGTTTATATTTGTAAAAGAAATTATGATCACAAGTGGATTGCAAAGATTCAATTTAAGAACCCACGTACCCTCAAAAGATAAATTTAAATCTTAATTACACACGTCACAGTCACGTTACTTTAAAAGAAGAAAATGTTTCTTCTTGCAAAACAAAAATTATATCTATGCATCTGGAAAAACAGTAAATGTTTCCTTGTCAAGAAAAAAACTTTTATTGTAAATAATGCTGAGGGAAAAAAAACGTTGACCATTGCTTTAGCTGAAAAATATTCATGTTTGCATATGATTCAATTTCAAAAAAAGTTTTCTCAAATACCATGGATTCATAGGAAAGCATTTTCAGTGTATCATTTCTGTTCCAGATATTATCCTTCTCCTGTCCAGTGCCGTTTCTCTTGTGATCGGCAGCACGCAGGACAAGTTTGCAACTTCCTCCCTCAAGGGCTTCCGATTCTTCCAGATCCTCCGATTGGTCCGTATGGACCGGCGGGGCGGCACCTGGAAACTCCTGGGTTCCGTTGTGTGGGCTCACAGACAGGTGGGTTCATGCCATATGGTCAAGTTATTGTGTCTTGACATTGACCTCCGGTGTTAAAAATATTTTGGTATATGTTTGAACCAAGGTAGTTCTTTACTGCCTCTTTAATTTTGTCTTGAAGTCATTAATCTCATTGGACTTTATTAAGTAACCAAAATAACCATTTTATGATCAATCTGTTTTTTGGCCTTTGACTTTCCTTACTTGATTATGGAAAATTACGAGTGACTGAAATAAGAGATAAAATTGTGTATTGGTTATTTTTAGAAAAACTATAATGCATATATATGTCATGAAAATTTTGAAAACTCTTAGGCAAGTATGCATGTGTGACAGGGTGAGGTCTACTACTTCCTACTGGCTTCGGCTGGGGGGATATCTCTTTGGCCGAACAGGTAGAGCGTAGGACTCTCAACCCGGAGGTCCCGGGTTCGAATCCCGCATGGGAAATATTGCATTATCATTCCTGCTACAATTTGCTCCCAACGTGGGGCGGGACTATTCCTTAATGTCACATCACCTTTAAGTCCTTTATAGGTTTGTAAATCCATATTGGAATGTAAATCCTTCATAGGCATATCTCCCGAATGTTTGACTCGAGGACGAGTCACTTCGTGGAGGGGGTGAATGTGACAGGGTGAGGTCTACTACTTCCTACTGGCTTCGGCTGGGGGGATATCTCTTTGGCCGAACAGGTAGAGCGTAGGACTCTCAACCCGGAGGTCCCGGGTTCGAATCCCGCATGGGAAATATTGCATTATCATTCCTGCTACACATGCATATCCTTGTCCACTTGGGTAAAAGAACAAGTCTTTTCTTTATGCTTATATAAATCATGCCAAGGTTTGGAATAAGGGCTTCCATTGGTACTCAAAGTACTCAAACCTAATTTGGGTTTGAGTCGCTTTTCTTGGACTCAAGAACTCGAAGCCTAGAAAAGTTGAAGTCACTGTTAATCATCTTGGTTATTTAAGAATGTCTGTCTATAATATGTGAAGACATGTGATCAACATTACCATTTCCAGATTTTGATGTCAAAACATTCTATACATAACCATTTATGAATAAAAAATATATATGTTTATGATATCTAGGCTAAACAACAATTACATGATTTCTTTGGTAAAGATAAACTTTCGGGTACTCAAGTCCAAGTCACATCTGACCCCTCGAGCACTCGAAACCATATTTTGAACCCATGAAAGCCAATATCGTAATTTATGTCATCAATCATATATGGATAATATACGCTGAACAACAATTACATGATTTTTTGGGTAAAGATAAACTTTCGGGTTCTCTGGTCCGAGTCAAGTCTGACCCCTCGAGTAATCGAATCCAATTTTTTGGAGCCATGGAAACCTGTATTTGACAGTGTCAGAAGCAAGTGCATGAGGGCCCAGGTGGACAGAACTAGCTAGAGAGCCCTAGAGATATACTGATATATCCTGATGCTGATATAGCATGTCACATTATACTGGCTGGAATAATCCTGAACAGTAATCTGCATACTTGTACTTGTGGCATGGTCAGTTTGCAGTTCATACAGCTGTGTGATACAATTGTTGAACTCTTGAATAAGGTCTGTTTGAGTGGCATTCTAGAAATTGATGGCAAAGGGAAGAGCTCCCTTAGCAACCAGATGTTAGCACAAGATTCAAGATTCAACAATCACATTCGAATGTTGAATATTGAATATGGTGCTAACTTCAGGTACAAAAATCAACATTCGCGAATCTGAATCTGAAATTAAATTTCACATTCACATTCGATTCTGAATGTTGATTTTTTTTTCAACATTCAGATTAAAAATGAATGTTGAGTTTTTTTCAATTTGGACTTTCAAATCATATCTTATAGACTCTACATACATGAACGAATGTTGAATCTGGAATTTATTTCCACATTCAGATTCGGACTCGGACTGCCTCCGGGCTTAGCTTTGACTACCGCGTAATACCCTGCTAAAAACACTGTCTCCCGATGAATGTGCGAGAAATCCAACATTCCCGAATCTGAATCTGAAATTAAATTTCACATTCACATTCGAATCTGAATGTTGATTTTCTTCAACATTCACATTCAAAATGAATGTTGAGTTTTTTCAATTTGGACTTTCAAATCATATCTTATAGACTCTACATACATGAACGAATGTTGAATCTGGAATTTATTTCGACATTCAGATTCGGACTCGGACTGCCTCCGGGCTTAGCTTTGACTACCGCGTAATACCCTGCTAAAAACACTGTCTCCCGATGAATGTGCAAGAAATCCAACATTCGCGAATCTGAATCTGAAATTAAATTTCACATTCACATTCGAATCTGAATGTTGATTTTTTTTCAACATTCACATTCGAAATGAATCTAGATTTTTATTTTCATTTGAGCTTTCAAATCCTATCAACATGAACTAATGTTGAATCTGCATTTTATTCCCACACATTCCCTTATTTGATTTATAAAACCTTCATATCCAAAATATTTGTGAAAACAACGTGTTTGTAAATTTCGAAGACTTTAGTATGATACCACATTTAATTACATTTTCTAAGCTTTATTTTGAATTCGCTGCTCATGCAGTTCTACCAATATTTTATAGCACTTATCATAGAATTCAATAAATATTTAGGATCGATGCAACAATTATCATATGGAGAGCTCCATCACAATGGGAACATGTAGAATAAAATTCTAAGATACTAATATTTTAGAGGGATTTAGGGATTTCTTATATGTTTGTTTTTTAAGATCAAAACCTTTATTGTAGTAAGACATGAAGTTAATTCCTTCCCTTTTTGCATAAAAATACTATTAAGTTTGTAACTTCGTCTTAATATATTGTATATGGATATTGATATTTGTAAATAGTTCATGTTGAAATTCTTAAATCGTTGAAATTCGGCAAAACATAAAATCTTAATTCGCCTACACAATCTTCGCACGACAAAACATAAATTCAATGATAAACAAACGATCTGAGAGACAGCACTGTCTGTTATACACAGGTGTGTCCCAATTTGCTCTACGGTGTCCGGCCTCTTGAATACACATAACGCTTGAGTGCACTCTATACTCCGGGTGTTAAATGCGCTCGAATTTTTGACAGTGGGGAATGCAAAGATGAGCATAAGAACTTGTAATAGATCAGGATGAATATATATGTCCTGTTCCCCAGTGGTCAATACCTTTGTCTAAAATTCATTTAAAAAAAAAAACGATATTAACATGGGATTCCGAAATAGATGTTTCAATGCTTGAACAGATGTTTATAAACTGTTCAGTGTTTATAACATTTTCAATTTTACATCAATGGATGATTTAGTTATAATTATGTTATCATAAGCTTTATACACCCCCGTTACGAAGTAATCGGGGGTATATAGCAGTTATTCTGTCCTTTCGTCCAGGTACATATCTCGAAAACCGTTAGAGGTAGATCAATCAAACTTTGTGCAGGTGTTTGTGGATTGTCCTCATGTTGCAATTAATCAAGTTATTTTCATATTTCTTTATGTAGTTATGGTCCCTGGCTCTCTCTGTATTCTAGCCTGGTGTAAATGCCAATGACTATATGACTTTGCTTGCTTATCTAAATGAACTAATATATATATATATATATATAGGTATAAAGATGAAGGGGTCTCACGTGAAGTAAATGTAGATTTGAAAATAAAATACTTCAGACGACACTTGCTGTAGATATCATTTTAATGATGACTGGATGCGTCGCATTTCGACTTGTTAACAAGCCTTTTCAACAGTGTGGAGTTTTAACAACATGGCGAATATATAGTACATGCTTGACAATGTAACATGCATTCAGATTCGCGAATGTTGGATTTCTCGCACATTCATCAGGAGACAGTGTTTTTAGCAAGGTATTACGCGGTAGTCAAATCTAAGCCCGGAGGCAGTCCGAGAGCGAATCTGAATGTGGAAATAAATTCCTGATTCAACATTCGTTCATATATGTAGAGTCTATAAGATATGATTTGAAAGCCCAAATTGAAAAAACTCAACATTCATTTTGAATGTGAATGTTGAAAAAAAAAATCAACATTCATTTTGAATGTGAATGTTGAAAAAAATAAATCAATATTCAGATTCGAATGTGAATGTGAAATTTAATTTCAGATTCAGATTCGCGAATGTTGATTTTTGTACCTGAAGTTAGCACCATATTCAATATTGAACATTCGAATGTGAATGTTGAATGTTGAATCTTGTGCTAACTTCTGGTTGGGAAGACTGGGCAATCAGAACCACTGTATGAATTGCTGTACTCCTCATTTTTCAGCATATGCTTGAAAACAATATAAGAATCTATACCGAAACCTCGCTACTTTCCAATAAAGAAGTTGTTCATCCATAGAATTACTCTTGTCTTCTTGAATAAGGCTTGGTTGGGTAATGCAGTCTTGCTCAGGTATATCTTTTAAGTGACCTTCTAGAAGTTGGGAGTATAAAGAAGACAAAGGAAATTATATTGACAAAGAACCTCTTTATTTGACAGTGGTGATGTTTTGGTATATATTCTTATACTGTTATCAAGCAATGGTCAGGTTTAGATGAAAACAAGTCCAATTTAAGGCAACAAGTTCAAATTAAGCCAAAAAGGCTTTACAAAACATTCAAGAAACCCATGGTTTGGGAATAAAATTCTTAGTGTAAGAGAGCGGAAAGATTTTTATTAATCAATGTACGACCCTTTCTTAAAACAAAGTGCACATAGGTAAGAGTTTAAATCAATGGCCACAGAATAATAGCTTTTATGGACAATATCATGTTCATACCATCAGTTCTATCAATAGAAGTCTTGTTCTTCTTAGAAGCCCCTTGACATTCTTCTTGTCAGCATTTTAAAGGTTCATTAATGTAGATAAGGTTTGATTATTTGGAAGAATTTATTTGTATATCTTAGCTGTAATTACCACAAGGTATTCGGGTATTTACAGAGTCCTTCACTTGGTGTTTTCATTAGGCTAATGACATTTACATCTAGAGCTATTTTCAGCTGTACAGAAAACAATTGTTGAAAGGATTAATTGATTTGCTGTATGTACTCTTCCAAGAGCAATCATATTCAGGATATGTATATATGTCTGTCATTGATGATTGGTAAATCATTGAAATATGCATATGCAGCAATATAGTCTATCATTCAACATATCTGTCCTATATGAATTGCTGAAATTGTAAATTTAAAATATTAAATTCTTTTGGTAAAATATTTGTTTAAGATCTTAATTTTCTTGTCTGGTATATCTTTAGAAGGAGAGCGTTTTATTGATTATCAACTTTTCTATATATTCTACAATAAAGAAGTTGATAATCCATAAACTCCTTACCCTCTTGATAATTCAAACTTCTTAAAGGGGCAGTAGCACGTTTTTAGGGGGAATATAAGGTGATGTCATGAAAATGAAAATTAATGGTTCCAAATGAAAGACAATGTATTTAAAGTAAATGGAGCAGTAATAATTCAAATATAAAATGTAAAGTTTAGCCATGCGATTCCTTTTTCTTACACAAAATGAATTAAAGGTGTTCACACAAAAATGGCCGCCAATGGATTTTGTGTAAATCTTCATACTTTGTCCTCTGACTATGGGTGATTGACTTGTGTGATGAGATTTTTTACACTGTCAAAATAATACATTTAACATTAACTTATAATTATCAGTGAAAATTTTAAATTATAAAATTATCAAAAAACGTGCTACTGCCCCTTTAAATGCCTCTCAAACATTGTTATATCTTTAATAAAAACCAAAACAACCAAGAACTCCTTAATGTTAATGACTTCATTGATTAGCTGGCTTTTTGTTTAAACACATGTGACAGGAAAATATTTAAGCTAATATTATCAATAGAACATTGAAAAATAGATTTTCATAAGGTGGTTAAGTAGCTTCAAGCTGACAAAGGGTTTGCGTAAGAAGGCGGGATATGAAGCTCAAATCTATTAACCATATGCCGCTTTCCCATAATCATTTTCAATATCTCTTTCTACCCACACAGCCTCAAAGTGACAATTTTTTTCTGTAACTTTTAAAGAAGTAACTTTATGTTAGTTTAGATTTTCGGTATTATTTCTTTTGTCTGATAATAATACAGATAAAATTTCATTATCTTTCATAAAAGGACTTATGGCAAGGTAGTGGGGACTCATGATCAGGTGTATGTACACACCTGTTTGCCTGTCTATTGTAACTTTTAGCTTTCAACTTCTTCTCAAGAACCACATACTCTAAAGAGTTGGAATTATACTTTTGTGATCCCATGTACGGTACTTTATATTGAGATCTGTTAGAAGTTTCATCTGTGTTGGGTCTGAAATATGGAAACTTGACTAGGAAAATGTAAATGAGATTATGAGATAAATGAGATTGATGATGCTGATAATCCTAATGCTGCTGCTGATTATGTTTATGATTATGATGATTATGATGATTATGATGATGAGGATTTTCATGATGCTTATAATGCTGCACCTGCTGCTGACAATGATTATGATTATAATGATGATATCGATGATGATGATGATGATGATGATGATGAGTATGTTGATGATGATGATTATATGGATGATGATGATAATATTTATGATTATTAGAATGATAGTAATTGGTTTGACAACGATGATGATGGTGGTGATATTGATGTTGATGATGATGATGATGATGATGATGATGTTGCAGGAGCTGTTGACCACACTCTATATAGGAGTTCTTGGACTCATCTTTTCCTCGTTCTTCGTCTTCCTGGCTGAGAAGGAAGTTGTAGGCAAGGACGGAATTACCAAACGGTTTGCCAGCTTCGCTGATGCCCTCTGGTGGGGAGTTGTAAGTTCCTCTTTTCATCTCTTAATAATTATGGTTATAATTAAGAAAATGTTTTTAATCCTTTTGAAGTGTAAAATTTTTACATAAGGCCCAAATTTCTTTCCTCTTGTTTCATTTCTTTTCAAAATTTTAGATTGTTTCTTTCTTGGGATTTGTAATTTCTTGTTTATTATTCAAGGGATTTAATTTCATTTTTTGAGATCGATCTTATCTTAATATCCTGTGTAAGGAATTTATCACGTTTATATTTTTTAGTTAAATGTAGTTATTTCTTGTAGCATGAAAATATGGTAAATATAAACTTTAAATATTGAAAAATCATAGTTTAGCTTCACTTTTCTCTATTAGAAGCTGTCCCTTAAAAAATACATTTTAAAAAAAAACATTAATTGTAAGTAATGCTTTAATCAAGAGCTGAATAGAGACAGAGCAAACATGGTTTTGTTTTAAAAAATAAATTTACTGACTGTCAAACTGTCTTCTTAAAAAGTGTTCAAATTGAGCTAATTTCATTTGCACCAAATGACTTCTTCAATTTTGATTATTCCTTGAGTAGTCACATTACGACTTTCTATTGCTTGTTATTTTTAACCGATAATTATCAAGGTTCTCCTTAAACTCTCTTTGGGATAATGATTATCATAAAAACAAAAACTAATTTGCAAGATTAATTCCTTAAAGACTTTGGTGAGAAGTACATTCCAATAAGGTTTTATGTTCCCAAATTCATATTACTTCTAGATTATTGATTAAGATTAATTTATAATGATGTTACTTCTAAGGTAAAATGAAAGGAGATAAGCATTGCAAAATGGGTACTTTTTTCATCAAATAAAGAAGTTTTAAAAAATCTCCTTTTTTTTGCCCTACAATCTACCCTTAATTCTTCTATAACATAGGTATTTAATCATATCTGTGTTATTAAAATTTCTCTCCCCCCCCACCCCCCCCTACAATTTACTATAAATTCTTTTGTTATATAGTTATTTTATTATATTTTCTATATCAAAATTTCTTTTTGCCCTAGAATGTATTCTAAATTCAAGAATTTATCATATGATTGTCATTTTTGGATAAATGTGTGACATGTTTTTAAATTATATCATGATAAGTGCCATCTATGTTTGTTTGAATACAAAGCAATATGTGTTGAAAATCATGGAGTGGTTATTTAAGGGATTAGTAAGTTGCTAGTAAAATGTTGAGTTGCCATGATTTAGTTGTAAGTTATTGATGTAATTAAACAAGTGAACAATAAGGGAACTTATTCATATACTTTAACACAAATTTCAAGAGTCAAATTGAAGTGTGAAGATTTTCTACATGATATATCAAAGAGAAGCAATGTGCTTCATGTCCATGTCCATTAGCAGAATATCCTTAATTTTAGACATTTATATTTAATAATCACAATATCCCAGTCTACTACCAGACTATTTCTGCATTAAAATTTATGTAATTTGTTCTATAATTCAACAGTTATTGCATTTGTATAAGAGTTATATTTACTCAGAATATGTTTCTTTCACAATGTTCCCCTTTGTTGAATAGGAATAATGAGGTTCACAAACACCACCACCTATATAATAGTAGCCTAGACAAAGGATTTACAAGGAACTTTTGATTAACCGTTTGAACATCAAAATAAGCAGTTTGCCTCTTGGCTAGACCGGCTCCTGTTATGTGTATATATTACACAGCACTACGCTAATCCTCACTAAACACTTCGCACCACGAACCAGCTCATCTCGGCCAGTATATATATATCTATATTCAACCCCCCAGACAGAGTGTTTAATCTGATTTAACGACCTCTGTTCCAGAGGGTATTGGATCATCATGTACAAGTCTGGACAATTGACCAGAGGTCACTTGGGTGTTTTTGATCAAAATCTTTCACACATTCTTTATCATGATTGATCAGAGAGTCAGCACTTTATCTGCTACCTGAGGGAGTTTAGTTGAAGCTGCTTGTGTAGGTGCTGGCCAATAGCGCCAGATCTTGAGTTAGGAGGTGCTGCAATTTGGTTTCCATTGAACTGGTCACTCCGCGGGTCATGTTAATCAAACTCTGCAGGCTATCTATCATCAGAGAATGAATTCTCAAAGATATCATGTGAAGATGTATCTCAGTCTTGTTACAGCTTACCAGATCGCCTGAGTGGTTTTGGTTTTGATCACAGAAGGAATTCTTAAAGATATCGTGTGAATATGTATCCCAGTTTTGCAGGGGTTCTCAAAGATGTCATGTGAAGATGTACCGTAGCTTAGTTTTAGAGGAATTCTCAAAGATATGTATCTCAGTTATGGATATCATGTGAAGATGTATGTTGGTCTTGCAGGAATTCTCAAAGATATCATGCAAAGATGTATGAAGGTTTTAAAGGAATGCTCAAAGATATCATATGAATATGTATCCCAGTTTAATTAACAAAGATATCATGTGAAGATGTATCCCAGTTTTGCAGGAATTCTCAAAGATATCATGTGAAGATGTATCTCAGTTTTGCAGGAATTCTCAAAGATATCATGTGAAGATGTATCTCAGTTTTGCAGGAATTCTCAAAGATATCATGTGAAGATGTATCTCAGTTTTGCAGGAATTCTCAAAGATATCATGTGAAGATGTATACCAGTTTTGCAGAAATTAATTCTCAAAGATATCATGAGAAGATGTATAACAGTTTTGCAGAAATTAATTCTCAAAGATATCATGTGAAGATGTATAACAGTTTTGCAGGAATTCTCAAAGATATCATGAGAAGATTATCCCAGCCTTGTAACAGCTTAACCATTCTGTCAATGGCTTTGGTTTTGATGAAGGATTCTTTTCATAATCTCCTTGCAATGTATTTCCATTAGAAATTACAATTCATTTGCTTTGATGTCGACCTTGCCATCTTGTAAGACGTTTTGTGCACAATAGCATTGTATGACAATAGCAAATTTGGCTGTACACATTGCACTACACAACTTTTTTTAAAATGTATGTTGATAGTATTGTAGGTCATTTCTCACTTCACAGGACCTATTGACAGAGTTTTGCCAAATGTCCACCTTTTGGAAATTCATCTTCATATTTAGGAGGTTCTATTAGCCTCATAATATTTTTTTATGAAGTCAATGTATAATATTTCAAGAAGTTATTTTTAATTTTTAATTTTTACCTATCATGAACTTAATTAATCATGATAAGAATCAAGTACAAATTGAAAATCATAGTTACTTATTTTGAATTTAATTACCTATGGTTCAAGAATGTGTCTCCCTACCTTTCCTCTCAATAAGTAAAATTTTACATATTATGAATCTTAATTATAATCATGATATGAAGCAAATACAAAGAAAGTCATATTTTCTATTTTGGCTTTAATGACCAATGGCTCAAGAATGCGTCTCGAGTAATTCTCAACCTTTCCTCTCAATAAGTAAAATTTTACATATAATGAATCTTAATTAATCATGATAAGGAGCAAGTACATTGAAAGGAAAATCATAGTTACTTATTTGATTTTAATGTCCAATGGTTCAAGAATGCGTCTCAAGACATTCCTCTATCCTGACCCCGAAAGCAGTAGGGAATCCACGCTGACAGACAGTTCAATCGAAAGGATAGAGATCGTGAAGCCACGCTGTTTGATGGGAGGCACCACTTGTCTCCTATCGGAAGTGTCTTATGAGGTCCTTATCATGTTATCACTAATAAACTGGATTGGTCTCCCGTAGGAGTCAATAGAAATCACATAGACGATGCAACAATGAGATATAATGGACAACAATTTCATTTTATCGCCACTTGCCAACTTCCTATACTTGGAAGTAGGTAGTAAGAGAATTAGAAGAAGTGATAATTGGTTAACCTTTCAGTACTGGAAATTAAGTATTCATGTTAAGTACTATCACTTGCTAACCAGGAAGTTGAGAAATTGATCTTATGGATATTGACATAATAAAATAAAGATGCTTCTTCAAACCTTGTTTTTGGGTAATTTTGAAATTTAAGTTTCAATACTTCACTAATCGCCAGTTGATAATGCTGCAATTAGAAAGTCTTATGCAGAGCTAAATGGTTTTTTGATAGACAAATGAAAAATCAAAATGTCCAAACTGTACCATAAAGTTAAAAAGGTTTCCCTCAAGAACACAAAATTTGACATGTTACTTAAATTTTAAAATATGGTAAATTCATAATGCTGGAAATATACCTAAGAAAGTGTTATTGATTATTATTTACTCATCTTTTGCAGTAACATGTAATGGTTGTTGGCATAATTTTCAATTTGTATCAGCAAATGAAAGGACATATTGTCTGTTAGACCCATGATAGAGGCAGAATGGCCAGGGACACCCGCAAAATCTGTCTGTGCGTTTCCCTGACAAAAACTACAAAGTATGCTAATAACTAACAAAATTATTTGGTTACAAACAACTTACAGCTGACAACCAGTACCAAGTTTGTGTCAAGGATTTCGTCCCTACCAAGTATTTACGACTATTTCTAATAAAACTCTGGAAGTTAAAAATTCAGGTTGCAAACCCTCTTTAAATATTGCTATATCCAAGTTAAAAAAAAGAAAATTATGACAATATTAGCATATGTTTTAAGACAATTCTTTGAATTATTGCCACAGACAACAAGACCAAGGTGATATGTATTAAAAAACTTCACAATGGCATGAAAACAGGCATTAGTAAAATATCTCCATCGGCCAATAAGGTGTTATGTTTCAATTGTACAATGAATTAAGAATTGAAATACCAAAGAAACAAGTACATTTAAGAATAATTTATATGCTAACTTGGAACTGAACTTCTATTTCAATCCCTAAAATAAGCCATTGAAAGCTTCATTGATACATGTAATGGTTGTTGGCGTCGTTAAAGTTGTTTCTGGAAATTCAAGGATAGATTGTCTGTTAGGCCCATCGTTACCTTCAATTTGTTTCACTTTAGCATATTTTAAAAAGATTTTCAAAAGTGTCCTCGCATCAGATATCAGGACTCTTACGATCATAAGAGTGACAATGAATGGTTGCCATGGACAACAAGGTCTATGTAGTATCTATGTATTCCCCTGATTTCAGACAACACCATATTCTTGTTTCTTGCCAACTAAGCATTAACCTACATCAAAATATCACAATACTAAAGTAAGCAGAGAGGATTACTAATTTTGAACCTGATAGAAATGAAAACTGTTGTAAATTTGGATTCATGATAAATAACTCGAATATAGGTTTGTGGAGCAGGTTAATGGTGATTAAAATCAGTAAATCTCTCGTATAAATCCTGAGAATTGATGAGTTTGATATCATCATGCTTATTTTATTGCTCACCTCCGTGCCATATAGTAATTTCTTTACTTTATTATCCACTTTGTGAAAAAACATGTGTCCATGCAGTCATTCATTAACCAAGTTGTCTTGATATGCCAGCATCTGCAACCATGCGACATTCCTTTTAAAGAAACAAGATGGAATCAGTAATGTAATTACATTTTTTTGAATGATTTTTTTAATTCCTCAAATCCCAAAAAATTCTATTTGATTATGAATTGTGATTTTTGTAGATTCACCATTCAAAAAGATTGCAAACAGCTGTTCAAATTGGAAAAAAATTGACATATCAATTACTTTGCAAACAAAAAAGAAAAAGTATACCTAATTCAATTACTTACATAGCAGTAAAAGGAAACATGAACCAATGGAAATGATGAGTCCATTTAGAAATTTAATGCAGTTTACAATCAGCACAAAGATGAGTGATTGACTTGATAATGTCTATAAGTACCACTGCCTAGATTGGCGCTTCTACCTTCCAAATTGGCACATAGTAAAAGGTTTTCCCAAATCAGATTGGTGATGAGAAATCGGCTGGGCAATATGGTGTTAGCTTATTTCCTCTTGTGTACAATTAAACTGCGGGGAGGAAACAAATTACGGACCTTGGAGTGTTTATGTAGATCAAGGGAGATAATCAGGCAGAGCTTTGCATCTGATGGAGTGACGTACGCTGGCGCTGTTCCTCAATTGTATCAAAGCGCTGAGCTGTGTAAACAAGTCTGCATGCCATGTAGTCTCTGGCACCAGTAATTGAAAAGACAAAATTAATGTCTTTCTTTCATAGAAGTACACCCTTGCAGTGACTCCTTTTATTTCTTTGACATTTTCTCAACAATTCTATCAAATTATCAAAGGGAAGGGTTGTTATTTATGTAAAGGATTCTCAGAAAACTATTTTGAGAAGTGAGTCTTCTTTAAACATCAAAACTTGTTCACAGGAGATTTAGGGGTTTAATGATTTACAAGTATGATAAAATCAAAGACTGTATGACATATGTATAATACAATTACCCCCCTCACTGTTTACCTAGTGATTTTTAAATATAATGCATGTTTTGGTGGGGTTTTTGTCACACCAAAACCTGATCTTTAATGCTTTTATCTGTAAGAACAATGTGATACAATGAAGATTCAGTAATGTAATTATGCATATAACATGAATTTGTGTTATAATTCACTGAAATGGTGTCATTGAAAAAGAACATTTTACATTGTAGGTTAAAATCATATATTTCAAATGTATTTTGTGATATTAACATATCTTGTTGATCCCTTGCTTGAGGAAATAACTTCCTCTGTTCATGTCTTTATGATTTGACACAAGTTTGGAATAATTCAATTTCATGCGATTTTCATTTTCTCCTGTCATTTATCATGTGGTTGACAGCCCAACCTGAAATGATTTTGCTATTTTGTTATCCTTTGTACAGTTTCCATATCTGCTTGTGTATTGATTTTATCCAACAACATTTGATACCAGAATAATTTTTGAATTATTTTGAGAGCTTGACAAATAGACTCATTTTTGGACAATTTACTTAAAAATATTCATTTTGGACTTAGGCTGATTTGAGCAAAAACTTCAATCACTTTTTCTAATTTTTTGTTTTTGTTTTAAACTTCTTAAACGCCTTTAAGCTGAAATTTTATGTGTCCATAGTGTGTAATGCGCTATGCATATTAAAACACTTATATAATGCCTGTAATGCGCAGTGCGTAATGTATAATGCGTATTGCGTGTTCCCAAAAAGCGTACATGGAATCAACTTCTACCATAATTAGTGTTAACAACTCCATATTATGCATTGCACCCTACACATAACGCACTACGGACACATGGAATTTGGGCTTAATGTCTAAAAAAATTAAAGAATCTTGAAAAGAGTTTGCGAAAATGGTGGTTGGTTTCTCTTTCTCAGATCACTTGTCATTTGAAAGGAAGAATCAAAGAATTAAACAAATGTATTGACCTTGACCTTCTATTGCAGGTAACCCTGTGTACAGTGGGGTATGGTGACGTGGTTCCTACAACGTGGGGAGGAAAACTTATAGCTTCCTTCTCTGCCATTCTTGGAATTTCATTCTTTGCATTGCCAGCAGTAAGTACCTTATAAAGCTTCGTCTGTGTACCTTTCAGATTGACAGAGTTGCCGCCACAAGATATGTTTCTTTACCGTTATATTAACGTTCTAGAAGGATTTGGTGTTTTTCTTCAGCTTCTTCTGTGTACCTTACCGATTGAAGAGTTGCTGCCACAAGATACGCTCTCTTAGTGTTTGATTAATGGTTTTAGAAGGATTTGGTGTTCTTTGAAGACTGCAACTTGTTGCTTTGAAATACAATCTCATCAGAGATACCATGAATGAAATATAGAGAAGAAACATTTTTAGATAAAAACTGATTTTGTAGACAGAGTAGTACTGCGGTAAGCATATTTACTTAAAGAGCCACTCCTTTAGTGGTTGGAGGTTAAACATGACTAAGTTTATATATAGCGTCTTTGGATCAAGAAATATTGATGTAAGAAAAAATCATTTTAATGGTAATCGAGGTTGAAATACAACAAGAAGGTTTAAGTCGTGAATTTGATTTAAATGAATTACGGTATGCCATTTACTTTCGTATCAAACCAAAACAATATAAGAAGAAAATTGGAAGTGGCTCTGTTTCAAGAGTGGGAAGTTAATAACTATAAAGTCTTGTTTACTCTCTTCTATCCTACATATATATGCCCCTCATTGAAATAAACACATTTTGAAACAGTCAACCTTATAAAATATATGCTATAGAATTTCAAAAAGAAAGAAATGTTTTGTCATTTTCGAGTTCAAAACAAGATAATTTCCAATGTTTTATATTAATCAATTTAAGACATTTGTTATAGATGATCACAATAAACTATGGGTTAATGTCCCCAGCTAATGTTTTTGTTTGGCGAGTATTCAAATTCAAGTACATGAGTACCATTAAACATATAACTACTGGTGACATGAGTGGGCTGGTAGAATCCAAGTCTCACTGAACTAGCATCTGTTGGAATAAGTGTCCATGTAAGCAATTTTAGTACATTCTCTGAATAGATATGTTCAATATCTAAATAACAGGTTATATATTATTTTTTTCCAGTTTATTTTGTGTGTCAGAGTTTACCATGAAAATATTGTTGCCATACTAATCATTCTGGTGTTATGTCAAAACAAAGATGTTGATGTCTACTGTACTTATATTTGAAAGAATCTTTGTTTGTCATAAGGTTTAGTAAATTTCTTGTTGTATATCCTTTTGTTCTAAGTTAAATTAATCTTATCTTTTTAACTTTATTTTCATTGAATATTTGGTCCCAAATTTTTCAAATAAAACACTCATTATCCTACCACTATGTAACAACTAGAGATATAGTAGCCAGGGGCTTGGCAACTTTGTCTGCAGTAGAGAACTGTTCTACATGCAGTAAGGTTTCGGTGCAATGCTACTGAATTTCAGTGCAATACCACCCCATACCGCTATTTTGCAATTTTCAACTTCTTCTGATTTCCATTATGGTCAGTCTAAAATCGTAATATATGATTCCCAAGCATAGCTAATAAACTGTAACACCTACCACATTGAAATTTAGAACTTATGACTCTTGTATTGACTTTGTTTTATGTACTCAACATGCATATGTTGAGGCCATCTTGGGTTTAGGGTTTAATTGCCTAATTGACTTTTAACAAGTCTTAATGTGTTTGTGCAGGGTACCCTAGGTTCAAGGTTTGTCTTAAAGGTTGACTTTCAACAAGTCTTAATGTGTTTATGCAGGGTATCCTAGGTTGAAGGTTTGCCTTGAAGATTGATATAAATAAGCTCATAATGTGTTTGTGCAGGGTACCCTAGGTTCAAGGTTTAATTGTCTTAAAGGTTGACTTTGAACAAGTCTTAATGTGTTTATGCAGGGTATCCTAGGTTGAGGGTTTGCCTTGAAGATTGATAAAAATAAGCTCATAATGTGTTTGTTGAGGGTACCCTAGGTTCAAGGTTTGTCTTAAAGGTTGACTTTGAACAAGTCTTAATGTGTTTATGCAGGGTATCCTAGGTTGAGGGTTTGCCTTGAAGATTGATATAAATAAGCTCATAATGTGTTTGTGCAGGGTACCCTAGGTTGAGAGTTTACAATCTCTTAATGTGTTTGTGCAGGGTATCCTTGGTTCAGGATTTGCCTTGAAGATTGATATAAACAAGCCTTGATACATTTGTGCAGGGTATCCTAGGTTGAGGGTTTGGCTTGAAGGTTGACTTTTAACAACCCTCGATATATTTGTGCAGGGTATCCTGGGTTCAGGGTTGGCCTTGAATGTTGACTTTAAAGAAGCCATTTTTGTGAAGGGTATCCTTGGTTCAGGGTATGTCTTAAGGTTGATATAAATAAGCTCCTTATGTGTTTGTGCAGGGTATCCTGGGTTCAGGGTTTGCCTTGAAGGTTCAGCAACAACAGAGACAGAAGCACCTGAACCGGCGCCGAGTGCCTGCCGCCCAGCTGATCCAGTGTCTGTGGAGATGCTACGCAGCTGACGAGAACTCCATGTCTATAGCAACGTGGAAACCTCACATGGTCCCCTGTCCAAGTCCCACCTTGTGAGTTGTTGATACAGCATTAAGATCTTTTTTTTAGTCCTATAAATTTTTTGATGTTATGATGATCTTACTGGGATGTTCTTCCTTTGTCTAAATCTCACTTTTTCTCACATTTTTGTCATGTTTTGCTCTCTTGGTCATAAACTGTAGCTCTACTTGAGCTGCTGGACTGGCATTCTAGATGTTGATGGTATAAGGAAGACAAAGGAAATTCTATAGATGAACAACTTCTTTATTTGAGATTAGCTACACTTTTGTAATGTAAATATGCTTGAAAATGGTATAAGCACCTATACCGAAATGCCCCTCCTGTAAAATGAAGAAGTTGTTCATCCATAAAATTTCCTTTGTTGTTTTACTTGTTCAGTTGTATTTGGTTTTCACATTGGTAATGTAAATATGTTGAAAAATGGTATAAGCACCTATACAAAAATGCCCTTCCTGTAAAATGAAGAAGTTGTTCATCCATAAAATTTCCATTGTTGTTCTACTTGTTCAGTTTTATTTGGTTTTCACACTGAATATCATTTGTCCTTAGAGAGAGGCCATGGAAGAACCAAGCATCCTTTGTGAGTCGTTTCTCCACCCGACGGCGAGAGAGGTCCGGCACCAACTCGAGCCAGAGAGAGAACTGCAGCGGGGAGAGGAGTGGAGTCCAGTCTCCAATGACTCCCAGACAGAACAGCAAGAAGATGCATCACTCCAACACAGATGAGGATGTACCTGATGCACTCAATAGGTGAGCTTGGGAATATCAGGGGAGGTATAGATCATATTTGATTGTGAGTAATTGAGGTCCTGAATGGTTTGTCAGGGGAGGCTAGATCGTTAAGGATCATATTTGGTAGTTTGTATTTGAGGTCCTGAATTATTTGTAAGCGGAGGCTAAATCTCTTATTCAATGAAAAGTATTTTCAAGTGGCTCAAGGATGCAATTTTTTTGGCATGAAAATGCTGAGAAAAATTCTTGGTGGATCACAGGAAAGTTGGTTTTCAGAAGGAAAGGAAATTGTCTTGCCTGTCTTTGTTCAATTTGTCATTAGTGGTTTCGGGTCAGGGAGATAGAATGAACCATGTAACTATTATGATGACTATGTAGGCAGATGGACCATCTAAGACTAAGAGAAAGAAATTCTCACATATGAGACCTCTAAGTAAAATTATAAAAGTTTGAAGATTCTCTAACAAATAACAAGGCAATGTTTTCATAGAATCTATTGATTTGTGGCATTGTGGTTAGAATTGATATCACTATCCAATGAACATGATGAAATTCTGTGTGATGAAAATTAAATACTTTCAAATCTCTACTGTTGAAGTTATATGCAAGTGTTATGTCAATGATCTTTGAAGCTGATTGAGAATTAAGCCTCCATCGTGAGACAAATGAAGAAATCGAATGAAGAGAAGACATCATGTCTGTGTTATCAATTTGTAAAGGTCACACTGTCCATGTGAGACGTGATCAAAGTTCTATTTCAGAAATGAATCATATTTCTTGAAGATATATGCACTAATTGCTTATTTGATCCATCCATCTGCTAGAATAGAACATACGTAATACCATTGTTTCCAATGTTACCGCAAAAAGATGTTACCAGTCTACTAGATATTCTCTCTTTATTTCATAATTGATATGCTAAAAGATGTTTAATTGATATGCTAAAAAGACGTTGTTATGACATTAAAAACTGTATGACATGATACAGCCCGTACTGTGATGCCAATAGCACATGTGAACCATGTGATACGTGTGTATGTCCCAGTTTGCCATGTTACCCGAGAATGAAGGTCAGCTGCTGGTTGCTGCTTGGTTTGCTGACAGAATGTATGATGCATATAGCATGATTGCAACCTCAGGCTTCATTCCACAAAGAACCTTTTTATCTTAATGATTTTGTCATGTATCCATATCCTTATGCTTAATGTTAAGACTCCTCGCTATGATATAAGACCATCAGAGCCAATATTTTGTTTTGTAACCAATTGGTTGACTGGTAACTTGACCGAAACTTCTATGAAATATTTGAATCTTCAGAAACAAGAGTTTAGGTGTTTATTCTTATGCTGAACGTTGAGACTCCTTGCTATGATATAAGACCATCAGCGCCTGAATTGGTTTTGTTTGGTAACCAATTGGTTGTATGGTAACTTGACAGAAACTTCTATGAAAATACTTGAATGTTCAGAACAGTTTAAGAGTTTAGGTGTTTATCCTTATGTTTAATGTTGAGACTCCTTGCTATGATATAAGACCGTCAGTGCCAGAACTAGTTATGTTTGGTAACCAATTGGTTGTCTGGTAACTTGACCAAAACATCTATGAAAATATTTGAATGTTCAGAAACAAGAGTTTAGGTGTTTATTCTTATGCTGAACGTTGAGACTCCTCACTATGATATAATACCGTCAGTGCGAGAATTGGTTTTCTTTGGTAACCAATTGGTTGTCGGGTAACTTTACCAGAACATCTATGAAATATTTGAATGTTCAGAAACAGTTTAAGAGTTTAGGTGTTTATTCTTATGTTTAATGTTGAGATTCCTTTCAATGATATGAGACCATCAGCGCCAGAATTGGTTTTGTTTGGTAACCAATTGGTTGTCTGGTAACTTGACCAGAACATCCTTCACATTCAGAAACAGCTTAGGAGTTTAGGTGTTTATTCTTATGCTGAAGGTTGAGACTCCTTGTCTTGATATAAAACCATCAGTGCCAGAATTGGTTTGGTTTCTATAAGAATCTGACATTGCATAAAGTTGTATTAATGATGGTCTTTGCAACTTGAATGAAACATCGATAAACATGAGTTAGGTTTTTTTTCTGAAAACAAAACATTAATAGACATTTAGACCACCTTTTGACCTTTCAGATAAAATACTACCTATTAATATTGGGTAATTCTTTACTTTCAATCATGTTTTAAAGTGTTTCCACTGTTATGTTGATAATAATAATATACAATATTATATAGAGCCCTATTTGAGATAGCAATAAGTGACTCTAAACAATCTGGTTGCAAGTCTACTGAGAATATTTGCACTGGAAAAGAGTTATGATGTTCATGTTGAAACTGCTGATGGTGGAAGATCTTATATGGACTGAACTGAAATTATCCTGAAAATGATTTTAAAAGAAGTACAAGGATATTCTGCAATAAATCTGTTGGTAGCTTTCACAGAATCTGAAACCATTCTTCTGCAATGGACATATGACCCTACCCTAGAGAGTATTTCAACCAAGAATCTGATAGAACAAATCCTTCTTTGTGGAATGGAGCCCAAAGTTAACCAAGCTTGGGCTAATTTGTTGTTTTCCCTTTTTCCCAATAGTCTTGTAAATCGCACATGGTAAGTGAATTGCTCCCTAGCGACCCTGTGAACTGTACCTACCCTGTACTATCATGTATATCTATATAGGTCTTTCGATTACACGACACACTAGCTAATAATGAGGATATCTTGATGTTTATTCTCTCTATATAAATTTTGTCATTTCATTTATAAGAGTATTATGTTTGCTTATAATACACATATGGCAACGGCTTTCCTTTTTATTTTCAATCTCTCCTTATTTATAAATGATAGAAAATTATGAAATGCTATTTTTGCATTAAAATTGAAGAGAATGTTCATTTTCATACAAACGAAATTTATGATTGTTTCCATTAAATTATCTGGTTTGTCTAGATGCTATAACTATTTATTTCTTTGATATAAACATAGTTATCTTCAGATATAGCTAGTGTGTCTGTGTAATTGTGTAATCAACCTTTATCTCTGCATGTCCCTCCCTATTGTCACCCCTCCTTTTTAGTGTGTTATTGGTCAGATTATTAAGAATAAAATTATACTTAACAAATAGACTATAGGGCTGTAGGCTATCACAACCAAAGGTTAAATCGCTGGTCTCATCAGTGAGCTTGGACTTAAAGCTATTTTTTTCTAATTTGCTTATATTTTGCAAAATAATTTCAAAAATTGTTTTAAAAATAATCAGATTTTGTTGTTGAAAAGTTTTATATTTTGCTTTTCTTACAAGATCATTTATTGCCTAGATTTATCAGATGTTTTGGGTTTTTAATTTTTCATAAAAAATCATTTCAGTACAAAATCAAGTACAGTTTTTTTTGCAAGATATTTCTTCACATTTAAAGCTCATAGGTAAAAATCATAAAATGACCATATAACATGCTATAAGTGTTTTAATTAGTGAACACTTTTACCACTTAATGAAAAGTGTGTTTCTCTTTAATTAAGAGTTTTAAATTATTGTACCAAAAAATGTTTTGTGTTGACTTCAGGTACTTTCATTCACTTGAATATAAAGAATTTGCATGCCTTATATTATCAATCTAAAGCATACCTCTCTTCTTCTTTGCAGTCTTCTTTACACTACAAGGTACTTTTCCTTCTTTTTGATTCTTAAATTTTCTAAATTTTCTTTTTCAAAATATTCTTTAATATCAGCATATGAAAGGTTATTTAATATCAAAACAGAGTCCATGATCCATGCAAGTGTGCAGTCCAAATTTCTAAATTATTATTATGAAAAAATTTTGATGCCATCAAGCAAATGAGATTTAGAGTGATAATTAAATTAAAAGTTACTTTTAGATGCTGATGAAGAAATTTTTTTAAAGAAATTGTTAAGATGTTTTGGGATGTCATTGTAAGTTTAAACCAGAAAATATTTCAATTCCTAATCTACTTTATCCTGACATTCAAATTCACAATCATTAGCAAGTCATGTAAACATTTACAACTAAAGGTTAACTGTTATGTGCTATACACTGTGATTAAGGATTTTGAGCAAATCACTGCTTCAAGAAACACGCTTTGTACAGCTCACATGTCCATACTAACACTAGCAATAAGCTTCTAATGCACTGTGCTTCTCTTCACACACATGTACCTGTATATATGTATATATATATCCACAAAGTCTGCTTATATAACCAACACTATATATATATTAATATATATGCCTTGGGCTCCGCTTTGGTTCGCCTTTATGTATCACGACTTCTTAGTCAAAATATCTCAAAATATTTTAGTGAATAGGTGATAATTTAGAATGTAAATTAAAATAATTTACATATAAACTTATAAGATGTACATGTATATATATTTTTATGATGAAAATTAATAAATTTGATGATTCACTTTTTAGCTCATCTGGCCTGTAAGGCCCGATGGGCTTATGGCATGGCATGGTGTCCGGCGTCCGTCCGTCCGTCCGTCCGTCCGTCCGTCCGTCCGTCCGTCCATCCGTCCGTAAACTTTGTGGAATTTCGACTTCTTCTCCAGAACCATAAGGCCTAGAAAGCTGAAACTTTGTGTACAGACTCCTTAGCTAGTGAGGATTATAAATTGTAGCTTTTGTGGCCCTGTAACCCCTAATAAGGGCCACAGGGGCCACACCCTAAAAACCTATTTTCATCTTCTTCTCCAGAACCATAAGGCCTAGAAAGCTGAAACCTTGTGTACAGACTCCTTGGCTAGTGAGGATTATAAATTGTAGCTTTGGTAGCCCTGTGACCCCTAATAAGGGCCACAGGGGCCACACCCTAAAAACCTATTTTCATTGTCTTCTCCAGAACCATGAGGCCTAGAAAGCTGAAACTTAGTGTACAGACTCCTTGGCTAGTGAGGATTATAAATTGTAGCTTTGGTAGCCCTGTGATCCCTAATAAGGGCCACAGGGGCCACGCCCTAAAAACCTATTTTCATCTTCTTCTCCAGAAGCATAAGGCCTAGAAAGCTGAAACTTTGTGTACAGACTCCTTAGCTAGTGAGGATTATAAATTGTAGCTTTGGTGGCCCTGTGACCCCTAATAAGGGCCACAGGGGCCACACCCTAAAAACCTATTTTCATCTTCTTCTCCACAACCATAAGGTCTAGAAAGCTGAAACCTTGTGTACAGACTCCTTGGCTAGTGAGGATTATAAATTGTAGCTTTGGTAGCCCTGTGACCCCTAATAAGGGCCACAGGGGCCAGGCCCTAAAAACCTATTTTCATCTTCTTCTCCAGAACCATAAGGCCTAGAAAGCTGAAACTTTGTGTAGAGACTCCTTGGCTAGTGAGGATTATGAATTGTATCTTTGGTGGCCCTGTGACCCCTAATAAGGGCCACAGGGGCCACGCCCTAAAAACCTATTTTCATCTTCTTCTCCAGAACCATAAGGTCTAGAAAGCTGAAACTTTGTGTATAGCCTCTTTGAAGAGTGAGGATTATAAATTGTAGCTTTGGTGGCCCTGTGACCCCTAATAAGGGCCACAGGGGCCACGCCCTAAAAACCTATTTTCATCTTCTTCTCCAGAACCATGAGGCCTAGAAAGCTGAAACTTTTTGTACAGACTCCTTGGCTAGTGAAGATTATGAATTGTAGCTTTGGTGGCCCTGTGACCCCTAATAAGGGCCACAGCGGCCACACCCTAAAATCCTATTTTCATTGTCTTCTCCAGAACCATAAGGCCTAGAAAGCTGAAACTTTGTGTACAGACTCCTTGGCTAGTGAGGATTATAAATTGTAGCTTTGGTTGCCCTGTGACCCCTAATAAAGGTAACAGGAACGTCCTTCAAATCTATTTTCATCTTCTTCTCCTGAAGTATAAGGCCTAGAAAACTGAAACTTGTCGCCTATATATACTGAATTTTATGATTGGTTCCCCTGTGGCCTCTACAAAGGGGGTATCATTGGCCACACTCTACAGCATAATTGATGATGAAGCCTGATGAGCTACAGAGCCAATGGCTCTATTTTTAAAAATATTTTGCTATTATGCTTTTGTATAGCTTTTGATGCAATGACGTTTTGTTTTTAAAAATTTGAATTCATTTCTTTTAAGTAATTCTGCTTTACCTGTATTAAGGTGAAAATAAAGCAAATCAAGGCTATATACACTCCACTGCCACTCCCCCAAACTAACCCACAATTTGCAATGTATGCCCTGTCTATTGTACAATGATTAACCGTTCACCTGCTGAATGCCGTGTTTGCCTCATCCAGGAGTCACCTCTCTCTGGCTACCGGTATAGCAGAGACCCGAACACTGGACCACCTACCAGTGAAGAAGGAGAACTCGGTGTCGTCTATTTGTAAAGATTCTGAAGGTAATTTTTACTGATAGATTTGAGACCTTTGCTCTCTTTCAATTTATTTTTGAGAAATAACAAAACTACAAAATAAATAATATATAAATTAATATTATATGTAAAGCAAAGAGGGTAATCTCTATCTTTTTAATTTCTAAAGTTTCTGAATATAATTTGTGCTATCAGATTTAAAGCAAAAGTATAACAATGTTTTTCATTTGAGATTATTTTATCCATTGTCTCTGTGCAGTTGGCAATTGACAAAACTAGATATATATAGGGAGGATGATGACATCATAGTGTTCTCACCTGAAATAAGGACAACCTAAATACATGTATTAAAATATTGTATCTATTTTTTCGTGAACATAAAATGCTTCAAATTAAAAAGTCAGCGTCGTTGACTTTTTTACACATCTTTTTCATAATCATTGGATGACACTAACACAATTTAATCAATTTCTATCTCTAATTGAGCAGGTGTAACTAATTGACTATAGATATGTTCGCAGAGGAGATGGATCTATCCCCCAGAGTGCAGCAACTTACAGACGTCCACAAGCGCGCCATTCGCTCCATCCGAAAAATGAAATATTATGTGGCGAGAAGGAAGTTTCGGGAAGCGCTGCGCCCATACGATGTGAAGGATGTTATAGAGCAGTATTCAGCAGGTCACATCGATATGCTCAGCAGGATTAAGAACCTTCAGGGGAGGTAGTGTTAATTTCTACCTCGTATAGCAGATTGTTGTCTAAATAACCATAAAAAACCTGGGAAATTAGAAATGAATATTATTTAAACTCATGACATCTGAAACTAGTTTTTAGGTGCATTGATTTGAAGAAAGAAGATAAGTGTTTGTAGGTGAGGTTATTTTAAAAATTTTAATTGTAAAATTGGTTCAGTATTGAACATAGATAAATTTCATCAAAATCAAGTGAAAGATTTGAAGCATACATAAAAGGTTCTTTATTTCTCAAATAATTTTTAACCTTAAAGGGGCAGTAGCACGTTTTTTGACAATTTTATATTTCCATTTATCCACTGATAATTGTACGTTAATGCTAAATGTATTACTTTGATAGTGACAAAAATCTCATTACACAAACCAATTAGCCATAGAGAGAGAACAAATTTTAAGGATTCACATAAAATCCATTGGCAGCCATTTTTGTGTGAACACCTTTAATTCATTTTGTGTAAGAAAAGGAATCGCATGGCTTAACCTTACATCATATATTTGATTTATTACTGCTTCATTTAGTTTAAATAAATTGTCTTTACATTGGAACCATTTATTTTTATTTTCATGACATCACCTTATATTCCCCCTAAAAACGTGCTACTGCCCCTTTAAGGGTGTTGAGTTTTGATGATTTCTGAACATTATGTTTTTTTTATTGTTCAATTTTAAATAATCTAAGAATGAACAAAAGCAAGATTTATTAGTAACCCCTTTATTATCAAAATACATGAAGTGAAGATTTTTTTATCATGTTGAATGTGATATGAAAATTATGTCAATGAAGATGTAAGGATATTTTAAAACTTTATCAGTTTTTTCGTCATTAGTGAAAGGAAATCTTGCTTTTCTTATGCTTGCCACTTTAAAATGTCTTTCAAATACTTGTTGTAAATGAGATTGAAAATATCCTTTATGAGAGGCTGTTGTAAGCTTAAATAAAATTAGATCAATATCTTGATAAGGTGTTACCATCTACTCTAAAACATCACAACCTTTCAATAAAGAGTTGTCAATTAATCATGTTCTATTTTACTACATCAGTAAGATTTGATTTAATTTTAATTGTATTTTAATTTGTTAAAGCTCATTCAGTTTATGGACCTGAATATCATTGAAAAAATTATTGAATCATTGTTAGTGTTTTCTGAAAAAGATCAATGTGAGTTTTACTCTTTTATCATAAGAGCCAAAACAAATTGTTGAAATGATTTATTTTTGCTCTCGGATATGGAAAGCATTGTTAATTTCATTGTGCAGGGGGAGGGTATTTGAAGCATTCATAAAAGGTTCCTTATTTGTCTAAATACATGTGTAGCATGTTTAACTAAGGATCTAGGTGAATATGTACATTTAAGATGTACCTCATTCATCCTTTAAATGTTGAAACATGAATCAAGTGTTACTGACTAAATGAACAAATAAGTCATGGCGTTTCAAATTGAATTTTCATTTAACTAATTTATAATTTATAATATGTTTCAGACTAGACCAGATTCTAGGGAAGGCGGGGAGCAAGAACAAGGATGTGTACGACTCTAAACAGAGTCTCGCTTCCAGGGTGGTCAAGGTCGAGAGATCGGTAAGAACCAAGGATGTGTGGTATTATCGGTATATCGGTATATTGCAATACTGAAACAACATGATATGTATCCTTAAATACTTCTGAAAATATCCAATGTTTAAAAATTAACAATTACGATCTTAAATTGCTTTAAAAAATATGAAATAAATATGATTATACAGAGAGTTGAAAACTTAGTCTAACCTCATGTGAAAATAACGGAAATATGTATACCTCATAAGCAGGCATTGACAAATCTCCCGTTACAAAACAACAGACAATTGAGAAATATTTGTTGCTCTTATCGCTTTTATTTAGCCGAGAGAGAATGCAAAACTATGAATAGTCCAACTTTATTGCAATACCCTCTTCTATAATCCTTGGATATCCAAATTAACCTTTTTCAATAAACAAGCATATTTCCAAAGTAAATTGTTTTGTGAATGAAAATACAAGTTCCATATATTAATGTTGCAGACTGAAGACATCGAGGCCAAGCTGGACCTGCTGGTGGACATGTACAAGGAAGATCGGCGCATCCTGCTCCAGTATCTACAGACCCAGATGGCCAATCAGAATCCAGCAGGTACCCAACCGGCCCAGCCCACCAAGCCTCGACCAATCCTGGTGGACAAACAGTTCACCAGCGAACCTGCCACGCCAACCACTCTCAGCCATCATCAGGTCAAACCTATGCAGAGAAATCTTTCCGACTTAAGCCAAAGAATTAAAAAACGTGTCACCTACCGTTGTTTGTCACTTAACGACCCACCACCAAGGTTAAAAAACTGCACCAAAAATGTGATGGCGCCGTTAGCAACAACAGAAAGACTAACTGTGAACCACAGTCCTCCACCCCTGAGTGGTCTGGTGGTTGATTGCAAGGGAGATAACTCTTGTGATGATTCCAGTGACAAGGAAGATAACTCTTACAGCACTCCATTCAGTGAGGAAGGGTCTTACTATGACAAGGATGAGAGGTCTTCAGGGAAAGAGGAAGAGACTCCATTGGAGACGGATCCTCTACTGGGTGATTGTGGTGATACCAAGGACGAGATTCAAACCCCGGGACGAGCTGGCGGCCAGGCAGGACTTAAATCTGGCTCTACTTCCACTTACAGCTCGGAGATAGACCAGGTGTTCTCCTCACCTGAGGAGGAGACTGGCTCTAAGACGTTTGATGTGAGTTCTTCTGTGAACGAAGGATACCTAAATACGGAGATCAATGAAAATACACTTGATTTTCATATACAGTGTGAAACTAGCCCATCTAAGTACAATAATCATTGCTGATTGTGTGTATATATCCATTTTTGACATTTTTCTATGTGCTTCATTTTTATAATAGTTATTAATTTCTTTTATGGAGTGATTTGATTGTACTTTTATCTAGTCTTCGTCAGATTATTTGTACAAAACACCATATATGGAAAAAATTTAGCTTGATTGAGTGCCTAGAATGAAAGTACACCTCATGGTTTGAATTCAAACTTATTATAATAAAGTCACCAGTGAGTATTCTCATCAAAATATCTTCACCTGAATTACATCAAATCACACAATTACCATAGAAAAAAATCTTTGATCTAATGTAGCCACTTGAAGCTTGCCTCTCATTTCTTAAAAGTCCTTCTATACTTCACTGACAAGGAAATCCGCTTGATGCAGAATAGAAATATTATAACAGATGTATAAGAAGTATAAGAGTAGATTCAAGATAGTAATTTTAGATATGAATTTAAAATCTACTACACTTTAAAATATATATGGTTTTCCGAAACTCATTTAAATAAAAATAGTTGCCATTAGATATGGATTTTAAGAAATGTTTGATGTTTTTATAATTTGGTAATTTCATATGATATATTTGTCTAGGAGGCACGCTGCTTACGAAGTTTGTTTTATTGTGTTTTATACTCTTGTTGCTGCTTTTCCTCTTATTCTGCAAATAAATATTATCATTGTCTTACATAAAAAATAATTAAAAGCTATCAATAATTTATTAATAATTTACATATAATTTACATACAATTTATAATTTACATAATGATTTATAATTTACATATTATTTATAATTTACATATTATTTATAATTTACGTATGATTTATAATTTACATATGATTTACATAATATCTACATATAATTTACATATGATTTACATATCATTCCTGTCAAAGCTCCAAACAACAATTGCTATTTGGTCACAATATAGAAATAATCACAGAAGCACATTCTGTTCTCATGGTGAAAATAAACTGTTTTCTCTAAAGTAGTGACTTGCATTTGACCTTGATACATAATATGAATATGTCCCAAAACATCAAGATCTGTGAATTAAGAAGTCGAATTTACAAAACAATTTCACTGTAACGGTTTATTGGTATTTTCTTCCTTGGGGAATAAACTTACATTTTAATTCCAACAATAAGTAACTTGAATTTTTATCTTACAATCTTTATTGCATCATGCCTATGATATAAAGTTTAGCTTCATGTTTTTCTTCATTAGTCATAAACTCATATCTGTGTGATTTAGAATTAGTGAAAAATCTTGCCCTTCTACTTTTGAAAGAAAAGATTTGAATTTACTTAAAATTATCTAAGGCTTGCAAAAAGCAATTTTACTTATATCAATGAATATACACTATATAAGATATACACAATATATAAGGGAAGATGTGATTATCAGATTTTTGTCAATGAGCTATTATTTCGTTATCAGTAAAAAAAAAAAATTATCATAGAAGAAACAACTGCTAAATTTTAGGTTGTCTCATATCCTAATGACATTGTCATGTTAATGCCATCAGAGCATATGGACTGCATCAACTTGGTAGGGCCTCAATGGTAGGGCATAAATGGTAGGGCATTATCTAATAGATGTCATGTCCTGTCAGGTAATGTATTATGATGTCAAAAAAATATTTAGTTGAAGACCTTTTAGAAGTGTCACACACAGGAAAAGTTAGTCTAACACCAAGAATGTAGTTTTTAATATTTTGTCCGGAATGTAACCTCTTAAAGGGGCAGTAGCACGTTTTTTGACAATTTTATATTTTCAATTTGTCACTGATAACTATAAGTTAATGCTAAATGTATTACTTTGATAGTATCATAAATCTCATAACACAAACCAATCATCCGTAGTCAGAGAACAAAGTATGAGGATTCACATAAAATCCATTGGCAGCCATTTTTGTGTGAACACCTTTAATTCATTTTGTGTAAGAAAAGGAATCGCATGGCTTAACTTAACATTGTATATTTGATTTATTACTGCTCCATTTAGTTTTTATACATTGTCTAAATATTGGTACCATTTATTTTCATTTTCCTGACATCACCTTATATTCCCCCTAAAAACGTGCTACTGCCCCTTTAAAGGGGCAGTAGCACGTTTTTTTAAAAATTTATGTTCTAAAATTTTCACTGATAATTGAACGTTAATGCTATTTGTATTATCTTGATAGTGTAAAAAATCTCATTACGCAAGCCAATCATCCATTATCAGAGGACAAAGTATGAAGATTCACACAAAATCCATTGGCGGTCATTTTGTGTGAACACCTTTAATTCTTTTTGTGTAAGAAAAGGGAATCCCATAGCTAAACTTTACATTATATGTTTGAATTATTACTGCTCCATTTAATTCAAATACATTATCTTTCAATTGGAACCATAATTTTCAATTTTCTGACAACACCTTATATTCTCCCCAAAAACATGCTACTGCCCCTTTAAAGAGCAAGTCTAGATCTACAATGAAATAGCCATTTGTCAGAGGCTCCTTTTCTATCTTAAATATAATAATTTAATTGAAGGATTATTATTTCAGTAATTTAGTATTAGTCCAAGGAAAATCAAGTGATTCTGAATAGCACATCTTTATTGTGAAAAATAATGTTTTTTGAATATATATGCTTGATCTATTATCAGATGGAATATGAAGCTAACAAAACATGAGATACTTATATACCTTAATGAAATCTTACAATGTCATAGAATTATGGCTGTCTATCAGTAGTGAAGTGGCATCTACAATGTAGATAATCTATATCAAGTAAGACAATTGCTAATGTTTGAAGCAGTTTGGGGTGATAGATTTATTTATCATTTAGTATTAGTGTACAGTAGAATGTGTATACAAAGGGCTGGTACCCTTTTTGTAAATAATTTATGAAATATTTATTTCAGGAATGCTTCAATCTGTGGCATCTGCAATGTTTAAATTATGTCATCGATTGTCTTTGATTTAGTCTTTTGTGCAGTCGGATTAAAATCGGCTTTGTTCCGAGGAATAAGAGTTTAAAAATATTAACTCTATTGAAAGTCAAAATTGTTATTTCGATATTTCCTCTCCACTGAGTCTGACTGCAGCCCCGTAGGTAACATGTCCCCACATTTACTCAGCTAACCAATCACAAGCCGCCAAAAAGCCTTCTGTATCAGCTAGGGGCAAGTAACTCCTGTTAACCATTCTTGAACATGATGACTGCTAACAGTGATATAAGCGAGACGATGTGATTGGTCAAACTAACGACTGGGTTTCGGCTGCACTAAACTGGTAAAAAACATGGGAGGTACAGGGGTGCGGTCAGACCTAGTGTAGAGGATTTTATTACTCTGTAGAGTTAATATTTTGAATAGTATATTCCTTGGAACTTGGCCGATTTGACTGGTCTTTTGTGCAGATCTCATGTTTGTTTTTGTGAACATTGTTATTGTTTTGTGTTAAATACATTCTATGTGAAGTGTTATTTTTTTGTTGAAAAATGTTCACATTGAGATATTCATATTGTTTTTAGACTTATTATGTATTTAAATATCTTTAAGATTTTTAAACATTTCTGATTTATCACCAAGCACTCAATTTTAAGTTAAAATCTATATAGTTCTTTTTTAACAAATTCGTCAATTGATTAATTTTGTTAATTTTATTTGTTGTTTTCATATGAATTGTATACCTGCTAAATGATACCTAGAACAGTCTTGACCTAATTATCATCATGTAAAAAACTATTTCATCTCTATCACATAATAATCTCTTCTGTTCAGTATAAGCATACTTCACAATGTTCTCAGAGACAAAAGACTAACTTAGTTTCTTGAAGAAATCATAACTTTATTATCAATTCGGTTTTCAATAATTTGGGTTAATATGTTTTTCAATAAAATGCTAAAAATTATGATATATTAACTTATAAAAAATGAAGTAATCAAGCTAGTTATGACAAAACTAAAGTCATTGTTAAAGGGGCAGTAGCACGTTTTTTGATAATTTTATATTTAAGATTTTCACTGATAATTGTACGTTAATGCTAAATGTATGATTTTGATAGTGTAAAAAATCTCATTACACAAGCCGTTCTTCCATAGTCAGAAAACAAAGTATGAAGATTCACCAAAAATCCATTGGCGGCCATTTTTTTTTAACACCTTTAATTCATTTTGTGTAAGAAAAAGGAATCGCATGGCTAAATTTACATTATATATTTGAATTATTACTGCTCCATTTAGTTTAAATGCATTGTCTTTCAATTGGAACCGTTAATTTTCATTTTCCTAACATGACCTTATATTCCCCTTAAAAACCTGCTACTGCCCCTTTAAGAGAGATCTATCATTAGATATAAAATATCACAAAATTGTCAGTTATCAAACCAAAGACGCCTGTTTATGCCTTTAACTATCATATGTAATATAATATCACGTCTTATCTATAACATAACTACCTGATTCCTATTCAGGGTAAATATATATATATATAGTAAAACAGAGCTTAGGAATAGTCTCATAGGAAATGTTCTGTATAAAGAAAATAATAGATGTACATATAGAGTACCGTATCCTCGCGGGTATAAGACCAGGGGCTCCGGCAAACAAATATCTTGAAAAAAGGGGGGTGGGCTTGAAACCGCGAGTCACCCCAACCCGCGAGTAAACGGTAAGAGAAAATTAGAATTTTGTAAATTAGTATGTAACTTTGAGCTTAAACTGTGGGATGAATTGATTCTGTAAAACAAATTATTTAAACTTGAATTTTAATCTCTCTTACTGATTTCTTCATATCAACAATTTGTTTTTTTGGCATAAGGTTAGCCAACATAACATCAAGAAATAACTGCAGAAAGTCTATGTGGTTAGATCTGTTTTAATTTGATAGCCAACTTTACAGGAAAAAGAGAATAGCAAGAACATTGGAGTTTATGTCTTCTCAAACACTTTTGATCTCTTGGTAATCAAATAAAACTGTTTATAACCTGGATGATTATGATGATAATGTAACATACAAAATGTATATCTTTTTAAATTTTAAGAAAATAGTAACGTCTTTATTCAAGAATAATAACTTAAACATTGAAAATAACATTTAAAAATTAAAATGTAAAAGCAGTTTTTTTTAATTTAACCTTCAGGCAGGTGTAAGTATTAAAGGCATATTTTTTTTTTAATATGAGATAAATTAGTCAACAAAAACAAAAATAAATGTTATGAATTTCAGGTTTGTCTCGTTTTATAAAAAAAGAAGCAGTTCTATAACAAATAGTTTTATCAACTCTATATTACTAAGAAATGATACAAAAACTTGCATCCCTGTGACAAAAAATCCACTGTTAACGCAATGGAGTGATGTAATCAACATGGAGTTTACCAATTCGATTTCAGTATGGTCCCTAAATGAACAAAATGGCTGCCAACAGTTTTTTATCAAATCTTCATTCTCAAAAGATTACTGAAAATCCAATTGATTAATGAATGTTTGACCCCTGAAGTTCTGTGTAATGTTTTGTATTACTCAATCTTCAATTGTTAAAAAGCTTCACCTATTATTGTAGACTAGACATTTTGTGTTTGTCTTCTTCTCTTTGTTTTTAAAAAAAGACATATTCATCTTTAACAGTTACAAATAAGTAGATGAAAAGCTGTTACTACTGTTGATATTGTCAAATGTTTACATGGATTCTGTTATCATGATTTTTCATGAATAAAACAATATATCACATGTGAAATTAAGTGCCACTTATCTTTTTTATCATTTCCTACTTCTTGTTAATCCACTCTTAACTTATTTGCCACTAATATGTATTCCATAAGTCTTTGTGCATTATTACCTAAAACCACAAGAAGTGCCCATAAAATCACCAAGTCAGACTGCTAGTCTAAATTAGTCGCGGAAATAGAAATAAAATTATGAAAGCAATGCCAAAATATATTTTATATTGCCTTTTTACAGGCAGAAATGCCCAATTGCATATTTGCAACAAACATGCTATTTTTAACGTCACGATCACCAATGCGTTTAGAAACGACAAACCTGCAACACTCTCTTCACGAGAATTTGCATGTGCGTTGCAATTGACAACAAAAGTTAAGGATAAACTTGTAAGAATAGTTGTTTTTAACATGCATTTACATTTGAAATTATTTCTAGGTGTGAGAATCTCCCCTGTAAGCTCCTGTATTCTGTTGGATTTTACAAAAATCTGTTTTAAACAAAAGTTAGGAAAAGCATTGTGAATTAGAACGATACTTAGAATTCAAATTTCACGTTTGTTCAAAATAAAGAAAAAATCGTAAAAGGTTATTTTATTTCTATTTCCTTGAGTACTTTAGCCTACCCTTGATCGCAATTTTAAACGATATTATTTTCTACTTTGAAAGTATCTTCATTTTCATTTTATAATGCTGCTCTTTGAGAGATTGACCTATTGTATAAAGAGGGAAACAATATCTATAGGATGAAAAATGAACAAGACATCTCATCACTCAATGGTGTGCTTTACACACTAGAAGCAGTGGGTTTGAGCATTGTTAAAGTTTTATTGTTTTTACCATCGACATTTTCATGAAAACTTGAAGAAAATAATAGAAGTTTTGATCAAATGTGACTTGAACATTTTAGTTTTCCTACTCCCATATTGAGTCTAGCTAAATGCAGTATCCGGTCGCGTCAGTTGACCTTTGGAATTGTCCAATCAGGGCTATAGTCTTACCAAGCTTCAATAGTCTGCATTCATACAAATATATATAATGTTCCAATTTCAAACTTACAAATAATACTAAAACTAGTTGCTTTATTATTGATATTTCAATTCGGCCATCTCACGTTTGATGAGGGTCATAGGTCCCTGAGAGGTTACCTGCATGACCTGTTACTGTTACTAGCTAGACTCAATATGGGAGTGTAGTGAGGCTAGGTTTACTTCGACTGCTGTGCATTATTATCCTTGTTGACACGTTGTTGTATATCAGTGTTTTAAACAGAGCGTTGTATTTGGTTATGATATGGATTGTAGCTCTGGGTAAGTGTATAAATGTCAAGGTTAAAGGGAGTTTGCGTCTTCCATAAAAATGTGTCTCATACTTATCGACTGAGGCTTCGTTAGCTCATTAGCGGCAGAGCTTGCGAGCTCAGCACAGCGCTAATGAAAACATACGCTGTAAGGAGCTTAGAGCTCGTTAGCAGGCAGGCTAACCCGCATGGTCTTATGCACGAGTACAGCCTAGGACGCAAACCCCCTTTAATTGACTTGACAATGATTCTCTGTATTTAACTAGTGAACAAATAGTTGAATGTATTCTTAGAGTGTACACATGGATTTCAGTGTTTACACTAGTTATAAAGTTTCTGATTTACCATTTGACTTAAATCGTTCACATTATTACAAGGCTCTGTGTTTCTGGACAATAACAAAAAGATCACAAAAATGAATATGAAATTTATTAAACAATTAGTGAATTCAAACATCAGGTCATGAAAATTGATCAGAAAGGTGTACACACAAGTTACTAACTCATATTTAAAAAAGATAAATATCACAGATATCGCATGAAACACATTATTATTACTTTTGAGATAAATTAGAAGTGAAAATATCACACACGATGTAAGTGAAGTCACATAACAAAAATGTTATAGATCACACAACTATTAGAATATAGAAGAAATTGAAGTATATATTTCAAAATTGGTGTGAACATGGTTATGGTCATTAACTTATTTTGTTCAGTATATACTACAGTAGGACAGTGATGCTCACACTAGCTCAGATAGCCAGTTTAGAGGGGTTTGAGATCATCGCATACATTATATTTTTGATATAATATTCTTTTTTAAATTGGTGAGAAAATGGTTATGGTCCGTTTCTTATTTTGCTCAGTATACACTACAGGATAGTGACGCACACACTAGAGTTCAGATAGTAGCGGTTCGACTCTACAAGATTCTTGAGATAATATTGACATATTATGTTTTATATAATATTTCAAAATTGGTAAGAAAATGGTTATGGTCCGTAAATTATTTTGCTCAGTATACACTACAGGATAGTGATGCACACACTAGAGTTCAGATAGTAGAGGGTCGACTCTACAAGATTCTTGAGATAATATTGACATAATATGTTTTATATAATTCAAAATTGGTGAGAAAATGGTTATGGTCCGTTATTTTTTTTGTTCAGTCTACACTACAGTAGGACAGTGATGCAAACACTACAGTTCAGATAGTAGATGGTCCAGTCTACAAGGCCGGAGACAGCATCAGATACACCAGTGCACTGGCCAGTGAGACGAGTGGGTAGGAGACACCTGAAACCATGTTGAACATGCAGTGAATTCACCAGCAACATAAGATTGATTTTAAAAAGGGTTAAAGAGACACTGATTATCTTTCTTAAAATTGTATTTGGATTTGATAAGTTACAAAATATCTAATATGCTGATTGAAGTTCATATCTGATAACTTGACCTATAAATCTATACATTTATGGTCAATATCTCTAGAAAGCCTGATTTTATAAAAAATCGAATAAACATCTAAAAGACGTGTAATAGTCGAAATTATACATCCAATTAATCAACCTATTAGTTACTATACCTATTAAACACTATCGAATCGAATATATCTTCATGTCAGCTTTTGATAAGGTTTCAGAATTACGTTTGACCTTGAACTTGTTATTTCAGTGACAGTTAGTGGTTCTCGATGTTATAACATCGATTCCAAAATTTGACATATATGTGATCCCATCAACCTACTGTGTCACTTTATTGTGACTTTGTCCTATGTTTGGATTTGCGTAGCTGATAATTAAACAAGTTAATGTAGTATCCTTCTGAGTACCAATGTCAGGTTGCACACTAATGTGACCTATGAGTGTCTAAGGTAGCCTTAGTGCAATGTTAGGAGACTGTGCTAAGGTCAACCTTAGTGTAAAGTCGTTTTGTGTAACGCCCCAAGGGTAACCTTAATTTAACTGTAAGTGTAAAAGTGGCTCTCATAAATCTCTGAGCTATTGGTTGTGTAAAACAAGTGAGACAAAAATGAAACATTCTGTCTGTCTGTCTGCCCAACTCCTTAGGCTAAGGTGACTGAGCTAAAGTAGGATAAGGTAAGATCAAAGCAGGCATGCCAAGATGTGACCCTTTATTCATTATTTATTTATTATTCATTTGTCAGAAAATATTCACTTTGAGGGATTCAATGTCATAAATTGCTAAGCTATTGGTTGTGTAAAACAAGTGAGACAATAATATAATATTCTGTCTGTCTGCCCAACTCCTTAGGCTAAGGTGACTGAGCTAAAGTAGGATAAGGTAAGATCAAAGCAGGCATGCCAAGATGTGACCCTTTATTCATTATTTATTATTCATATTGTCAGAAAATATTCACTTTGAGAGATTCAATGTCTGTGATATAAAATATCCTAAGAGTCAATATTACAAATTATAAACCTTTAGTGACGTCACTCCATTGTTCTTTGAGGTCTTTATGTATTTTAATTTCCTTCTGACTCGTACGGCAAGGGAATTATTCGAGTAATGTCCCTCGGATGCAGGTTATTACCAAGATTATAAACCTCCAGTGACGTCACTCTATTGTTCTATTAGGTTCTTCTTTTACCGGATAAACCTCTTTGCCGGGCATTCTCCAAGAATGCCCAGGGCTTTCTTGAAGAATGCCCAGGGCTTTCTTGAAGAATGCCCAGGGCTTTCTCTAGGAAAGCCCGGGGCTTACTGTTGAATTTATCGGATATTTATTTTGATAGGGATTATACACGTTTTGAAATACTTTGTTTCAAAGTCCTTCTTCGAATAAATACCATCACAAAATATCACAATTTTGACAAATCACAAATATAATGTTCGCATGCCTGGTTTCGAACTCTGCACCACTCGCTTACTAAACTGGCGCCTTTGACAACTCGGCTATAAAGGCCCACGAGAACAATGATGTATTTTCCACAGTGACAATCATGTGAACTTCACGAGGCAGATAGCGCATGCATTTCACGTTCACGGCTTGGGTAGCGAGCGCAAAGCACGTGCAGGGCGCGGATGTGCTCTCCGTTTGCTCATGGTGATTCCCTACCAGTAAAAATCAATGAATCCATTTTATACTTATTATTGAAATAATTTTGTTACTACGGTTTATCTCGGTTCATAAGTTAGATCTAAACCTCGTCCTCGGTGTTGTTTGATAATGTAAGCCCTCAGCCTCGGGAAATTGGGGCGGGCCTGTCGGCCCTTCCCAATTTCCCTCTGCCGCGGGCTTACATTATCAACAACACCTCTGGCTCGGTTTAGATCCTACACTAATCGCCCTGCAAGGCAGGATATTATTATGATATATCCCTATTCAAATAATTATTTTCTATAGATGTGATTAATGATTTTTATTAAATATTAAGTGTCAACAGACTTTCACTTTTGAAAAATATCACAAATCTATATTTGACACTCCAAATGTTTTGGCGATATGCCGTCTCGAACCCGCAGAGTTTACACTGCCGAACGCTAAACCTGACGTTCTGACCACTGAGCTACTATGACAGCGCGGACATATATCGTTTGTTAGGTCCTCTTATAACAAAAGTCTTAGTTTTTTTTGGTGATATTTATGACCGCCTCAGTTAGTTTCACATTATCGGCCGGTCAATGTTATTATAACTAGTTGGCGGTTTATAAAATATATAAAACATAGTCCGTGGGCATTATGAATAATAAAGGGTGTTTGCCCTAGTGATTTGGCCGTGGGCAAATCCCGCGGGCAAACATCCTTTATTATTGATAATGCCCGTTGACTATACATGTATGTTATCTAAAACTACTAGTTTAAAGGGGCAGTAGCACGTTTTTTGAGAATTTTATATTTTCAATTGTTCACTGATAATTGTAAGTAAATGATAAATGTATTACTTTAATAGAGTCAAAAATCTCATAATACAAACCAATAATCCATAGTCAGAGAACGAATTATAAAGATTGACATAAAGTCCATTTGCCGCCATTTTTGTGTGAACACCTTTTATTCATTCTTATAAGAAAAAGGAATCGCATGGTTTAACTTTACACTTTATATTGGATATATTATTGCGTCTTTTAGTTTAATAACTTTACCTTTCAATTGGAATCATTTATTTTCAATTTCCTGACATCAACTTATATTCCCCCTAAAAACGTGCTACTGCCCCTTTAAAGTGACACAGAGTATCTTTCTTAAAATTTTATTTGGTTTTGATAAGCTACAAAATATCTAATATGCTGATTGAAGTTCATATCTCATCACTGGTCTTGCAAATATATCCATTTATGCATAATATCTCTAAAATGCTTGATATTATGGAAAAATCAAGAAAACATCTCAAATACGTTTAATATTCGAAATTATGCATCCAATTAATCTACCTATTAGTTAAAATACCTAATAAACACTATCGAATCGAATATATCTTCCTGTCAGCTTATGATAAGGTTTCAAAATTACGTTTGGCGAATTTGCGCGCGCCACTCGAGCCACGTTGTCCGGTTTTCGATCAAAATCCCGACTTTGAATGGCCGTATTTTCGCTCTAATGTACTGATTGACCTTTAACTTGTTATTTTCAGAAACAGTTAGTGGATCCCGATGTAATAACATCGATTTCAAAATTTGACATATGTGATCCTATCAACATACTCTGTGTCTCTTTAAGATCGACTTACCGATTTGTCCAGCTGAGTTACCTGTAATGAATAATAAAAGTCATGTAGAAATAATGAGTGGTAAATCTTAAAACATTTAACATTAAACATAGTTGTAATAGGGGGTAATAAGACAAATTGTTATATGCATTACAAAATAGGTATACATCTCACTAGTGTGATCAACACAATGGTAACAGAAAGGAATGTTTTTACATCTCCAGTAATCAAAAGCTTTGTTGAATGTAATCTTGTCGAAACAACAATTGGAAAACGAGTTTGATCACTCGAAAAACAAAATTTTTCCGTATAAGAAGAATTCTATAACGAGCTTAAAATTAGGTTTGGTAGGCATCGTGAATGTAATTTTTGAAGTATTTTAGGTATGCTTCTTTTTAACTATCTTTTTTTAGAAAAACACGGATTACAGATATGTTTCCGAACATAAACCCTGGCTTCTAATCGGTAAACCCGTATTTTCCATATAGAAGCCCTTGGCTTTGTTTGGAAAATCCCGCTTTCTTTAAAAACATGCAACAGTGCCCTCATGTCATCCTGCTACATCAGCGTATATATCTGCATATCATGCGCCATCTTCCCCCCTGATCCATCGAGTCAAAACTCGCGTATTGCTACATGTATATATAGCAAGCCAATCAAATGGTGCACTTTCAGTGATAGCGGCAAACTGGTTCACGGGCCTCGTTCCGCGTGCTCATAGTGTGATTCAAATCAGCCAATGGGAGTGCGAATAGATGATATTCTCATTTCCCGCTGCACGCTCCTTTTCAGCTTGCATGCAGCGTTATATAAAATTTGTACAAGAGGCATCGCTAGATTAAATGTACGGAGTTCGAATTAGTTAAGCTGAAAACAGTCAGACTATAAATAACGCTGAGTGACCAGCCGTCAGCGATGCGCGATATTTTGCTGGATGGATATCAGGGGATTGGTTGGAGCATAACGCGTATACATATACACTGGAATTGGAGGATGCCCTCATGTTAAATGCATCTGACTATATCTCACCTAAGTTCAGTGGGGTGGTTGAGGGGCACAATTCGATCACCTTCTCGTATGTACACACCACGTTCTGTAGAGCTGAAAGTGAACCATAAGCGAGTGTTTGAGTTGATGTAGTCGAGTCCATAGCATAAAATCTACCTTTCTGAAGATATTTGGGTTATTCCTATTGTAAAATTAATTTTAACTAAAATTATGCCAAAATACCCGGGCAATTAAAGGAGATTAACATCTATACAACCAATTAACTGTTTTAGTTAAAATAACACCCATAAAACTCTCTAGCCTACAAATCAGAAATCAGACTTGCGTATTGTTTACTGGTTGAAAGAGTGAACGGATCGAACAAATCCATAACGTTATTGATGTCATAGACCAAGGACAAATAAATTCGATATATAATTATGATATCACAAGGTTTTTTCATCAAAGTTGTCAAAATTGGGTGATTGAACTGAATTATTAGATTCAATTTATGTATGAATGTGACGCATATGTTAAAAGTAATACAATTAGCACAAGAAAACATATCAACAGAAATCTTTAACCGAGTAGCAGCAATTATAATTTAGTTCACTGTTTTAATTGACTTTGCAAAATATTGGTTGGCCGTTTAATCTTCTGTAATGATTACCCTTCTGTTTCTTTTCTACTTTCTATTTTTTCAAGCTTTGTATTATACACGGACCAAAGGTCCACAAACAGACACAAATGACTTCAGTTAAACTCACATAGAAGATACGTGAATCCGGTTTTAAGCGTTTGCCTACATGCATTCGTGAGGGTGAGAGCGTTGATACAAGTTACAGATGTTTCTCCGCTCCTGAAAATACATAGAGGATATTATATGAGTGTCTATGGCATACAACGTTTACGATACGAGTGGCTAAATAGTAGTATTTCCCGAACGAGAGCGAGGGAAATACTGATATTTAGGCAAAATAGTATGTCATGGGCACGAATAAGATATTCTGTTTATTACCTTAGACCCAAAATTAAAGAAAATACTTAATTAAAACCTACTTCTTAGCATAGGCGGACAAACCGGACAAAACGCTGCCCGTATCATTATGACGTCATAGGTGAACCGTGATGTCAAAGCATTGTTCATAACGTGACGTCACAATGAAAAAATGATATTTTGCCCTAGGGCAACATATGAAAAATATGAATCTCGATATGACTGCTCTCGTAGGTAATAAAATGTTTTATACGTGAGTACAAGAACCTTGATAGGACCTTCCATTTAATGCCATTTTTATTAAACGAGTTAATTATTTTCGATAAAACGAGCGAAAACGAGTTTCATACCAATTTGAAATCATTCACAACACACTACTGTGACGTCATACTTGCATTGTATTATTACACTAGTTTAATGTTGCCGAATAAATATTTCACTGCGTTATCTTATACGGGCGAGTAATAAATCATTTAATACCCTTAGAGGATAGAGAAGCATATATATAAACAGAGAAGTAGTCGTGATAGGACTGTCCCTTTAAAGGGACAGTAGCACGTTTTAGGGGGAATATAAGGTGACACTAAACGGAGCAGTAATAATTCAAATATTTAATCCATGCGATTCCTTTTTCTTTCACAAAATGAATTAAACATGTTCACACAAAAATGGCTGCCAATGGACTTCATGTGAATCTTTATAATTTGTTCTCTGACTATAGATGATTGATTTGTGTAATGAGATTTATGACAATATCAAAATAGTACATTTAGCATTAACGTACAATTTTCAGTGAAAAATTAGAATATAACATTTTCAAAAAAAATGCCACTGCTCCTTTAAGGCAAAAATATATAATATAACTCTGTTTAACGTACGGGCAGTCGATGGAGCCTCCTATCTCACAGGCCGAGGTGCCAGCTACACTGGAGAGAGCAGCAGCGTTGGCAGAGAGAAAAGTGTTGGTACACGTACTGACGTCAGTGTTCTCTGCGGTGGTACAAGTAGCATGCACCGACACTGAAACTGTGATAATGAATTTTATTAAAAACAAGGTTTTGGCCTTATGCATTCTTAAGCCTCTTTCACATGGACACAAGTTACTTATATGAACAATTTACTTACAAGAGTAAATATTCTCACTTAAGAACAAGTTAGTTTACATCATGTTCACATGTTGTTTTCGTCAGGTATATGTAAATTTAAAACTGTCATTAGAATAATAAAATTTTCTTAACAGTAATGCTAAATTGTGTTACTAAGTTTAGTACTAATGTAACATCACTCAATGATCTCTTAGGTTTATTTACTCCAGGAGTATATGTACTCACGTAAGCAAATGCGTGCGCATGTCACCCTAAATAAATTTACTTACGTCTTTGTCAAAATAAAGCCTTGTTTCAATATAGTACTTTTCATCAAAAGCAAACACTGATTCAAATGTATATTTATCAAAAGCAATCACTGTCACAATTAATTCTCTTTTTAAGAAAAACACCGTGTAAAGTATCTTTATCAAAAGAAATCATTATGTAAAAATACCACTTTTCCTTCTAGAAGAAGCACTGTTTCGTAATGCATATTTATCAAAAGCAATCACTGTCACAATTAATTATCTTTTTAAGAAAAACACTGTATAAAGTATCTTTATCAAAAGAAAGGCTTGTGTCGATATAGCATTTCTCATCAAATGCAAACAGTGACACTATATAAAATCTTTCTCAAATTGAATCACCATGTATTAATGCATTCTCTTTCCAAATAAAGCCCATTGTGTCAAAATATCTAAAGGGAGGTTTGTGTAACAATATATCTTTATCAAAACTATCTTTGTGTCACTCCTTTATGATACATTGCCATAGCCATTATTTTATCAATGAAGGAATGAAGTCGTTAACAATTATGAAGAGAAAAAACCTCACAAAATAACCAGGTTTAATCGATTGATAGTTAAAGTTTTCTAACCTTAGTCAACTAATAAAAAGGAATTTACACTTTGAACCAACAACAGCTCTAAACATCCTATTTACTTTTCATCCAGTTAAAACTTGTTATAATATGGCACGCCGAGCATGTCCGCCATATTTGGTAAATAGGTCATTAAGCACTACTGCTTGTTATAACAAATATAACAAAGTGTAAAGATTGTTTGTTTGTTGTCAATGACAACAATTTGACGCAGGCAGAACAGTACTCGTCACGCGAATCCTGCTTTCATGAGTTCCTATCACGGCAATCAGATGAATCACATTTCAACTAAAATATGATAATTACTCACGTTTGCTTTGAAAACGTCTGATGGTAATATAGACAATAAAATAATAAGTCAGAAAAACGGTTGTTTGTAGAATATAGATTTTCTTTTCAAATGGAATTTAGAAAGACCAATTTTAAAAATCGTTGAATCGAATAGGCTGTCATAATCTCAATACTTGAATTTAAACTAAAAACGCAACTATTCTCATAAACATGAAATTTAACTTTGCTTTCTCCTGATTATGGAATAAGAAATAAAATTTGATCGGAAGAAAATCTAATTGATCATGCTGTAAAACCCAAACCGCTTCACCAGACACTTAGGGTGGTTTCACACTGGCCCGATTTTGACCAACGACAGTAATACGAATTAGAAAATTTGAAATTCGTACGATTTGCCCCGAATATGGGTAAAAAAAAGCCGTCATCGGAGGTACTTCCAAAAAAGGCAGAAGGCAACACCTTGTTGAAAGAATGACGCACGATCATAAAACGAACTCAATGCGAATGGATGCACGATCGTAAAGAAGATTTAGTTTAGATCGTGTTCGATTGGCCAGGTGTGGACAATGACAAGTTTGGTAATAATGATGATAAATAATAATGATTATAATAATGATAAATAGGGTATAAGGAAACACGTTTGAAATATTCTAACTGAATCATGGAGACGACCCTTACAAAGGTGTTACTGCTACCTCCCGTAACGATTCATTGGAACTGACATTTGATCGTCAATAGAATAGAAAAGCCGTTAAGATTTGCCTACTTTAAACCAGTTACGATCATTCGCCTCTCTACGTGGATCTTTTATCCATGCTAACATGGGTTTCTTACTGAAGCTTGAAAGTAAGATGACACTTGTTTTTCATTAAATATGTATATTTGGATACGAACCTGAATATTCAAAGCATACTTTTACCCTCTTTTTGCAATTATGATAATAATTTTTATTTTCATTGAACATCGAAAGACAGAATTACATTTTTACAGAAGTAACATATCATTCAAAGTTGAATGATCTATATCAAATAACCATCAAGTAAATATAACTTTCCAAATTCATGGTTGACTTATCAACGAACCTCATTGTCTAGTTTTCGTTCAATGTCGTGACTTAAAGGGGCAGTAGCACGTTTTTAGGGGGAATATAAGGTGATGTCAAGAAAATGAAAATTAATGGTTCCAATTGAAAGACAATGTATTCAAACCAAATGAAGCAGTAATAATTCAAATATATAATGTAAAATATAACCATGCGATTCCTTTTTCTTACACGAAATGAATTAAAGGTGTTCACAAAAAATGGCCGCCAATGGATTTAAACTGAATCTTCATACTTTGTCCTCTGACTATGGATGATTGGCTTGTGTAATGAGATTTTTGACACTGTCATAATAATACATTTAGCATTAACATTCAATTATCAGTGAAAATTTTAAAATATAAAATTATCAAAAAACGTGCTACTGCCCCTTTAAAGGGCCAGTTACACTTTTTTAGGGGGAATATAAGGTGATGTCAGGAAAATAAATTTTTTTGGTTCCAATTGAAAGACAAATTCATTTAACCTAAATGAAGAAGTCCCAATTCAAAAATATAATGTAAAGTATAGCCTTTCGATTCTTTTTTCTTACGCAGAATGAATTAAAGGTGCTCACACAAAATGGCCGCCCATGGATTTTATGTGAATCTTCATACTTTGTCCTCTGACTATGGATAATTGGCATGTGTTATCAAATTTGTGACACGATCACAATAATACTTTTAAAATTATCAAAACTTGTGCTACTGTCCCTTTAAAATCAAAGTCTCATCTAAGGTTAATGCTGAAAAGCTGTACAATTAGTTATATGGAAGAAATGTGATTCAGCGATATACCAGAGAAGTTTATGGAACGTTGATTTCAAAGGAGCTCTTGTGCGTATTTATGCATGAACTTGATGTTTGGACAGAAGCAGACATGGTCGAGGTTTTGACTAAGTCCGGCCAAGAATATATTGACAGTACTGACGTACAGTACAGTATTGACGAATACCAATTTCACATGTCAGTTACATGTTACTTCGATTCACTCCGGGTTCAAATCCACACAACTTTTACTTAATGATATGGTAATCCTTGGTGTGCGAAAACGAGTAGGGATAGCTCTGTTCAAGGTTGTTTCAGGGTGTTCCATAAATTTTGCATACACCCATATTGAAACAAAAGATCTAATAACTCAAACATAAGGTTTATGTGTAAATCATAACTTGGTATCTATTTGCTATATAGTAGTGGAATAATAGTATAAGGAATTAAGACTGGAACATATTTTAACGTTGATGCCAACTAACCTTTTATCATGTCTTGGTCAATAAACAATCGACCTCGCTTAAAAGCTTCACGTAGTTACTATGTCGTCAAGTGTATTTATTATATTTTTTACCACAATCAATGGATACTTAAGGGTATCTTAGTACAAATCCTAATGGCATATGTCTATGAAATTATCACCTAAATCTAAAATATTCATTATCCAATTAAAAGCTTCACAAAGTAACTGTTGACTTTAAGTATCACCTAAATCTAAAATATTCATTATCCAATTTAAAGCTTCACATCGTAACTATTGACTTTAAGTGTAAATATTATTCACTTCATTCAATAGATTCTTAAAGGGACAGTAGCACGTTTTTAGGGAGAATATAAGGTGATGTCAGGAATTGGAAAATGAAGTGTTCCAATTGAAAGACAATATATTTAAACTAAATGAAGCAGTAATACATCAAATATAGCATGTTAAGTTCAACTATGCGATTTCTTTTCTTAAAAAAAATGTATTTAAAGTGGCACAAAAATGGTCGCAAATGGACTTTATGTGAATCTTTATAATTTGTTCTCAGACTATGGATGATTGGTTTGTGTAATGAGATTTTTGAGACTGTCAGAATAATACATTTAGCCTTAACTTACCATTATCAGTCACAAATTTAAAGTATAAAATTTTCAAAAAACGTGCTACTGCCCCTTTAGGGGTATTTTAGAACAAATCCCTAATGGCATATATCTGTGAAACAATAGCAATTTTAAGATATTCAATATCAAATTTTACCAACCATTTGGATAAAATAACAGCCATTTTTGAAAGTTTTTGAAAGTGAAACGACTCACCTGAAAGTAGACAGAGAGAGAGTAGAGCGCTTGTTGGTGCCATGTTGCGAGTATTGAACGCTGGACAGTAGACAATGATTGACTGGCTAGTAGTGACAGGTCTCCAGGGTGCGTGATAGTCGATCAGCCTCCGTCATGGGTGAGTTGACGCAGTAATCAATTCCGTTTACTGCCTTTGAAGGGTATTTAGAGGTCTATGACGTGTAAAAACTTGTCCTGATGATAACAGCTTTAATATACTATTTTGAATCAGTGCAGAATGTAAGGTCTTATTTTCTAGCGCAAATATCGTAAAATTTAGAGACTTGATTTTCATGATGCGAATTGATGCAGGAACCTTGATGTGAGGAATGCTTGACAGTTTCATTCGACCCCGATAATGAAACACTGTCCCCGATACGAAGGGGTCATTTGACCTTAAAAGTTGCATATTCCACGATGTCCATGGAGATAGCATTTGTCAGTTAGGTTTCATGATTCCCATGTTAATCAAGGTCCACTAGTGACAAATGCATGCCACCTTGGTAAAAGCTTCAGGCGTGAGCAAGCATAAATCAGTTTTACAATGCCCGCTAATACTACAATTTTATAGCATCATTTGATGGTGAGTCTAAACTACGGTATTTATATGTTGAATGAGGTTACATTGAAGTGGGAAACAAAGGATGATTAAATTTTAAGACAAATTATTCCAGCATGGTACCAATCTTCTAACCCTGACCAATGTCGATGTTTATCTTTGACATTATCTGTTAATTTCGACTTTGAAAGTCGTCATCAAATCTATTCTTTCAAAAGCGTACGTGTCTTTGAACAAACATGACGAACCTGGATTTTAGATTTTTCGTCCTATCATATTTTTAATTTACTCTGAACGACATTGCTTTGATAATTGATATAGTCTCGCATAAGCAAATTAGTGGTTTTCGTCGTTCACAACGGCTGAAAATGTTTCATATATCAAAATCCCCTGTACAGAAAGGGAGACTTAAAGAAACATTATCTCTCTCAATGGAATGATCACACAACAGTTTATTGTATTTCAATTTAAAAATTCTTCTTTTGGAATACAATCAAACTCATTTTTCTGCAGCATTGGTAGCTTTTTGTTTAAAAATGTTATTATTATTGTATCATTCTATTTGAGCGCATTCATATGCTTAATAAACAGGAGATAGAGTAAACAAATGCTCCAGGACTTTGGCATCAAGATAATATTGATTTTCTCAATTCTTTATTATCTTCATATCAATACTCTGTTGTGCATGAACTCATGACGGACACCATAGGTAAATGTGTACGATATATATATATATTTATTTATTTATTTTATCTATCTATCTATCTATCTATCTATCGTTAGAAACGTCATGTTTCACCTTTGAATACTTAGAAGGGTTCATGTGTATTTTAAGTATCTATAAAGAATTGCAATACATCAAGTCAATAATTATACTATACGTTTGAAATTGTGACTTTTTTCACATATATTTCAGTTAAATTACCACTAGGCACGAAACAAGTAAATTTGAATTTAAGGGGATAGGTGAGGTGAATTGATGTTTATCGAGTATTTCACTTATATCGCATTCTCTCCCAACAGAGGCAACTCAGTCATACCCCAGTTAGCCTCTGTTCCATTACGCCAAAATCCTGGGGTTCCGGCAGATCGCCCTAGCGGCAAAAAGTTGTAATTTGAGATATCACCCTTTTTTTGCAGCCAATGAAAACACCTTTTGGATGTCCACGACTTCGGGAATACTCAACGGTCGCTCAGTGACTTTCAAAAGAATCATGCCTTTAGGTTACTGTTTCATTTACAGTGTGAGTCTCAGAGAGGGAACCTATTTCAAAATCAGATATGTATAGGGTTTTTCATTGGAAACATATTGTTTTATAATTGTGTCAATTGTTCTTCGTTTTATGATAAATTTTATTTTAATAATTCACCAAATAAAAACCAATGAGAAGGTAAAAAGCGATTGTTTTGTAGAAGGAAGAGTTATCTCCCTTTGGTGCGGATCCACACGGGAATAGCCGACCTTTTGCGAATGACCACTTTTGAAACGGCGTCGCTGATTGCACAACTAACTTCGATTGCCTCCAATCAGATTTCTACCTTTCTATCCCGTATGTTAGCTGTAATAGAACAGAGGCTAATTCAGGTATGACTGAGTTGCCTCTGTGGGGAGAGAATGCTTATATCGCGGCTGCTGGTATTTTTGCATGGTGAAAGTCCGCAACACTGTTGTGTTTATGTCTTGCGGTGAAACCTGCGAACATCGGCTGGAACTAGCGAACGACGGTTGGTACTGTACTGAAATTCAGGGTAACATTGCTTCCAAACCTGACTACGTGTAGACCAGATGTCTTCTGCAGACAAAGTTGTCGATCCCCTGGCGGTATTCGAACCACCAACTTTAAATTATTAGGTCTTCAAGACTACGTCTGGAAGACCTATTGTTCTTATCCGGATTTTTATTATTATTTGTACGATTTTGTGACAGCGATTCTGACCTAACCAATCATTGGATTTTCATGAAACTTTCAGGACTGATAGAGTATCACATGAACTGGCTCTGCGAAGCTTTTGAATTTCAAATTCTGACTTGTGCTTGAGTTATCTCCCTTTGAAGTTGAAACTTCATACCTCAATTCCTCGAAAACTAAGATAGATAATCGCACAAAACTTTCAGCAAAATGTGGGCATCATTCCCCATCAAATAAGCACATAGCCGTTTTCGGCCGTAATAATAGATTTTTGGCTATTTTCAAAAAACATTCCCCGTCAAATAAGCACATAGCCGTTTTCGGCCGTAATAATAGATTTTTGGCTATTTTCAAAAACATGAAATTTTGGCGCAATTTCGCGATTTTGACAGTACTCGTCTTTGAAAATCTTCTTCTCATTAACGGCAAGACATACAGCAGTGTTCGATAGCTCAAATGAAAGCTAAAAGAACTGCCAAGAAAGTATCGAGCCGTTTTTTTGAATTTTGATCTAGAACGTGAGTTATCTGCCCTTGAAAATGGACATTTCAAAGGGACATTACTCTGTAAGGGAATGTCAAATAAGAAATCTGTTTGTGAATTCTGTTCTACAATGATTGTTGGACAAATTCACTACAGATTATTATTATATAAAAGTTGATATTAAAGGAAATATGAGGACATAAAGAGATTTTTAAATTTTTCGACGATTTTAACATTTTTCGAGGGTTATTTTACTTTGAGATTTTTAGTTTCAAAGCTGTTACAGATAGAAATTTTATCTTTGATGTTTTGTGAAGCAGATGTAATGAGCAGACAGAAGAAAATATCAGCAAGTCATGATAAAAAAAATTTCTGTCCATGACCAGTCCTTGAATATTGCGTTTGTTTGAAAATCCTCATTTTTGCCACATTTCAAAGTTCCACAGTTTCTTTATTAAGAAAGATATCTTATAATTGATTGTATTTTCACGTGTGCTATTCTAAGCTCAACTTTTGATATGTTTACTTTATCATAAAAATATTGATAGTTAAGGAGCTAGAAGGACCAACATGGAGTAGGGGTCTAAAAATCTTCAAATTTCAGTGTTTTCAATGAAGCTCCAAAATTCATTTCTCCATTACTACTTAAGTTATCAAAACAAAACATACATCTGTGTATGTCGATAAACAAGACCTCTTAGACAAAAAGTCATGTGATGGTCAAACACTGTGTGAAGGTCAAAGAGGAATCTTGAAGACCTAAGTATTGACGCGTCAATCCTAGTTTAACTTAGTGTTATATACAATATCATATGGCAAATACAATTGATGTCGATGTGTCAAATGTATATTGCTGTCCGTTAGTGTGCAGTAGATGATTGGTTGATCTCTAGTGCTTAAAGTCCAATTAATGTTCAGTGTTATATACAATATCATATGGCAAATACAATTGATGTCGATGTGTCAAATGTATATTGCTGTCCGTTAGTGTGCAGTAGATGATTGGTTGATCTATAGTGCTTAAAGTCCAATTAATGTTCAAACAGGTATGCTCAAACTGTAAAGTTCAAGAAAAGCAAAATAATTTTGAAAATAAATCGAAATTGTCAATATTAATGTCAGACATAGAGGATACTTAACTTCCTTCCATTTAAAACTATTTTTATTAAACGAGTTAATGCTTGTGTATAAAACAAGCGAAAGCGAGTTTGATACAAAGGCTAATCATTCACGAGTTTAAGCATAAGCATTGTGACGTCACACCAACCTCTACTGGGACGTCATACTTGCATTGTGGTATTACACTAGTTTGATATTATAAATAAATAATTATAAATATATAAATATCACACTACGCTACCTGAGTAAAAAACTACACACTTGTATCGTTTATGCTAACCAGGACAAATGATAGTTTTATTTTGAAACACAAATCAAACAACTCTTCTCATTCAAGTAAGCATCTAGTGCATGCTGTCCTTCTCTTCATTGTTGTTACTGCTGTCAACCGATGTACCGGGTGTTGTGACAACTTCATGAAGAAAGGTTATCTAGGGCCGTGTGGTGCAATGTGCTATAGAATATATAAAGGTTTGGAAAAAAGGTTGTTACCAACTATTGTGTATTTTTAAAAAACAAATCTATAGACGTACTTTTCTTTCACAGTATCAACGTTACATGACTAAAACATTGTAATGAGGAATAACATATAATCTAATAATAAAATCTCAAATGAATATGACGTAATCAGTAGTATTTAACATGATTTAATATGGTTTCATAATGGTTCTTTTAGCCCCCTCCCCCTCCATCTCTAAAATGCTTTTTTGGGAAATATAGATTCTCGTCAGTTATATATTCGGCTCTAGAGAGGCAGAGCTGAACAGTCTGAACCTGGTCCAGGTGAGTCAGTAATATTTAACATGATTTCATATGGTTTCATAATGGTTCTTTTAGCCCCCTCCCCCTCCATGTCTAAAATGCTTTTTTGGGAAATACAGATTCTCGTCAGTTATATATTCGGCTGAACCGTCTGAACATGGTCGAGGTAAGCGTTGAAGCTTGTAATGAAGCGAAACTGAGTGCAGATCTTGATGGTAGTAACATTAATCAAACGTGATGGTTAACACTATCTGTAATAGATGTTTTCATTATTTGGTTGGTCAAACAATTCAAATAGGTCATCGCCTTCGTTTCTCATTGCCATTGGCAATTAACAGTACAATCTGATCTGATCGCCACAAGGTGGTCTGATAAAGAACCTCTGTGTTACTCTTGCTATGAAGAACATGTTCAGAATTGCTGAGAGTACGAATCCAGATCTTCAGATGTTAAAGGGACAGTCAAATCGGGGCATTTATTGTGGAAACAAAATTCAAGGGGATATTTCAGTTTGGCATATAATGCTATTGGTACGTGATTATAACACCACCAAGTTGAAAACATGTTAGTTGGGGTGACATTTTTGTTGATTTATTTGACAACTTGATAAGGCAGAGAGCACAAGCGAATTTCGTTTCCACATAAAATACCCCGATAAAACTGTCCCAACAAACGATTAATGAAAACTTCCATTACAGATATTGTATGAGGGAATTCGGATGAATTAATTCAGGACTGTCATTAACAAAAAAGCTTACTCAATTTTATCTTTTTAAGGTTGGAAAATGGCAATGTTAGACATACTCAGAAATTAGTTTAAGCATGAACTATTATGTTAAGCAGAATGCACACTGTATGTATTTCGAGACGTCGACGGACGAGGGAACATGTTATTGTAAAATAATTGGTGTATCTGCCACGAATGTAAATGGTTTATAATTGGAACATATGTTTTGGTTTTCAAATGGTCTCATAATCTCTTTTGTTCTTGTAATTGAAACAGTTTGGCCTTGATGATTCATCATAACCCACTTACAATGTATAACCTACCTGACCTGTGAAGTCATGATAGTAACCTACATTGGTAAATGTAGATATTGATAATCAATATAGTTACTAAGGAACATCACATGACGCTTATTTCTCTAACCAATCACACCACCTCACAATACGACATAGCTAGACAAATAGATAGGTGAGATCTATATAGATGTCTTAATCCATATTCTGGTTCCATTGTTCAGAACAGGTCACACGATACTGAAAAAGATCCTTTGTGTGATCACACGCCTTGACTGTTCGTCTTCATGAATACATTCATGCAATATACTTAGTTATACCTACTGACTCGATCTACAACGGTGCTCTGTAATTATTCAACCAGAAATGTGAATTAAAAACGATATTAGTTTCACGCTCTTTACCAAAGAGAATAATGTTGCTTTGAAATTGTATAGACTTTCAGCTTCAGTGTGAAAATGTTGACCATTAGGTTGACTGTAATTATTCAACCAGAAATGTGAATTCACAGACGATAATAATTCACGCTCTTTACCAAAGAGAATAATGTTGCTTTTAAATTGTAAAGACTTTCAGCTTCAGTGTGAAAATGTTGACCATTAGGTTGACTGTTATCATTCAACCAGAAATTTGAATTCGCATACCATATAAGCTCCGTGCTCTTTATCAGAGAGATAAATGAGTTAAGGAACCATTTAGCCTATAAGCTTCAGAGTGACCATGTTGACAATAAGGAAGGAAAACAACATATTTAAAAGAACTGCCAGTCGTTTATTTGTTTAATGGTAATCTTTGTCAACTCCTCACTTTTTGGTTTTTATGTTTCCATATACATTCATTACCATTTACACACAATTTTGGATTTTGTTTTATTTTGATTGTGTCATAATCACAACATCGAGTTATTCATTTTAGTTGTTGCTAAACGGTGTGGCCATATTGGTTTCTGTATTTCCATCAAATAATCTCAATCTGTTAGTGACACTACTTCCGTGTATATTCCTGTTTTTTTCTTGAACTCGTGAAAATATAGTATTTTTTCTCAATCATTTCTTATCTTTTAATATGCTTTGATGCATAGTGAATATATTACTATTTAATAATATCTTTGCCAAAATATGCGAAAATGTGTAATATAGGTCAGTCTGTTTTCCAAGTATCCATGCTTGAACATTATGCATACACTAGTCATTGTTCATGCAGTGAAGAAATTAAAGCATCGATAATATGTTGATAAGTCTTTCACTCATTGTATTTCATGTAATTACATGTACATACTATTGAACTCCACCTGTGCTTCACCTTTCTTCTCCTTTGTCTACAATCGCGTGAAAAAACCCAAACAGTGATATATATCACTATTCACGTGAACAAAATTGTCTTCTCCTGAAAATAATTATCTTTGGAGAGAATAAAAAGTTTGAGTATTGCGAACAAGCTTAAGGCTTTGTACACTGTTTGAATACGTGTCATGTCGATAGGTGATATAATGTTAATAACCTTGACTGAACTGACTTCAAACGAGGCTTCCCTTGTGCGGGGAATGTTCAAATACCAACAAATTGCAATATCCTGTATAGACACAAGATAGTCCCTTATCAAACTATTTGAATCACAAATTGTTTTGATAATTTGAAAATGTCAAATTCAAAAAATTCAAGCTTCATTGGTTTGTTATCTGTTTCACATTTTGATATTATATATAGTTATCATTTATTACTTCCTGAACCAAGATTAACTTACTCGTACATACACATGATAACCCCGAGAAGGCCGCATTAAAGACAGGTGATGATAAGATACGTAATGGTCAAATCGGAGACTTAAATTACAATTTAACAAGGTGATAAAACATCCCATTGCAAAGGCAATGTGGTACAACGCTAACACGTTGTAGTTATACGGCATGATTGTGTGGTATTATGTTCAAACAGAGTAAGATATTGCCAAGATTAAAACTATATATGTTTTTACAGAAAGTCTCAAAGATAAACACACCAATGTTGATAGAAATCAAACACTTCAAGTCAAATAACCCAAATATACTCGTAAATCTTAATTAACGAAACCAGAATAAGGTTTTTTTAATAAAAAAATGACTCGATGTATAAAAATAAATTTTAATTTAAGAAAAACACATGTTTACAAACAATCAAATCGAATCATAAATCAAATCATGTTTAATTCAGTGAACTAGACGATCCTACGACAAGAAAGCCATTTACACCAGATGACCTTCACACCCTATGTGTAGTCAGTTTTAGCCAGAGAGAGGGATACGATGATGGCAGAGAGTAGAAGTATCCACAAAGGGTGTATCGCGGATCCACCTGAAACACAAACATTGGTGACGAGTACTCTGTTATCCAGACCCTAAATCAAAAATGTTAAAGGAGCCTTCTTAAGTCTAGAAAGTGTTGGCACGTCTAGATGCCTCAGTTTTAAGAAATTTTCTATTGTTCTGGGCTCCTTTTTTTTGGAATAAAATAATATGATTAGTCATGAACTCTTTTTACAGGGACTAAATTTTAGGCTTGTCAATAAGCTATATGAACCAAAACAAACACAAAAATTTATTAATACAACTATTTTGCATTTACCAATCATGATATTCTCCTGATAGCATTGTTATCCAATGTATTAGATGCGTCCAATTGATGCTCGAAAGGTAAATCAATTCTCAATCCAAATAAATTTAAATAGACAATTCCATATTATTTTAATATAGTATCACTAAATATACTGATCTTTATTTGTTTGGATTAAATTCTGAAACTTTGTCTTTCGTTTGTTGTTAATGCATTGTTTGGAAAGAGAATTGTGAGAAAAATTGTATTTTGAGGAGCAAAAAAAACCACAAACGATACGAAAATTTAAAGTTTCCATATTATTATCGACATTTAGATGGTTAAAGAAAAGCTAAATTGTACAAATTGTGAAAAGTTTGGTTTACTTTAAATCTGAACATCTAGATTATTCAAATACTGTACCTCATTATGCTTTATTGAATTATAAATAATACTTAAAATGACAGAAGCACATTTTGGTAAGGGAATTTATGTCTTCAATTGCCACTCAATGAATATCACTTTACACCAAATACATTATCATCAGAGGATCATCTTGTAAAACCCTTTTATCGGTAGTATATCTAATATCAAGCAAAATCTACTGGATGCCATTTTTGTGTGAACACATTTGAGTCAAATAGATCTGGTATCATTACCGAACATGAAACGTTCGTTTTACTTTTAACTTTAGAACTGATACATTTGATATTCAAACATTTCTTGCGATCTAGTGTATCCATTGCAACAAACCAAACTTGAGGGTGAAATATTATCTCCCCTACCCGCCATGATGGTGAGTATGTGAGGTGAGGCCGGACACACTGCCTCCATGTCGTTCACTGTACACGTGATGTTCTGGGTAGCTGAAATATTATAGGAACATATAAATCCATCTTAGACCATCCTGCTATATCAGCGTAAATGTATCCGCGTTATGCTCCAATCTGAAGCAGGTTTATCTTAGTTTGTTTCCAGAATTAATAATTGTTTTACTTTAACCGCTTGTGAAATTGCATTATTTTAAGAGATGACAGCAAAAATATATTCTATCTCTTTAAAATCTGATCAGTACGGCTACGCAGGGGTCACATTTCGTAACCTTCTCTAACCAATCAGCAACAAAGTTAGGAAATTGTCGACACGATTTTATATTTCAAAATAAGCAAGCACTGGTAGATTTATATTCAGTCTTTGAAAAAAAATAATTCTCAAAAATTATTATTTTTTTAGATATAAGAAAGGAGTCTCGAAGAATTATTTTTTTAGTTCACTACAGATCTAGACTTTCAAGAGGATTTGTCAATGTAAACTTTTTTATCAACAGTCTGAGTGTTATACTAAGGCACTGGTCGCCGTAGCAGCTTCTCCACTCACTCATTAAGACAGACAAATAACCATGAATGAACTTCATGTTCTGAACAGATAGTTCAGGAGAGAGTTGGTAGCCTACCTATGACACTGTCCACATAGTCTCTGATGGAACTTCTGCAGTCTTCACTCAGTGTGAGACCATTCACACAGTCAACAGTCGTGTTGAACACACTGCAAGTAATGCATAATTGTCAGGAGCAAGGCTAATCCGTTGTTAAATAAAGCAATATTCCGACAATAAAGCAATAATCCGAAAGCATAATGGTGTTGAGACCAGATGAACATGCCCTGCCATTTCGTTCACGTTAGAAAGCAGGTCTAATGAACATAATACCACACAATCATGCCGTATAACTACAATGAAGAAAGCAAATAAATAAATAGTTTCAATTTTTGTACAAAAGAATATCTACTATTCAAAATGAAAAGTATTTTCATCAATGAACGTAAAACAAGTAAAGGGGACCGGATTGTTTTCTTGAAGGTAATGTGGCATAAAAAAGGTTGTTCTCTTTTTGAGTAAAGAAGGTTACATCAACCACATATTTAGACCAAGGGGTCTTATGAAACTTACGAAAATTCTGTTACAAAACAAGCTTAAGGACAAAGTTCAATAAAACTCTTTATTTGAACAACGTATATCAACCGAGTATAGTTTAATCACAAACTGTTTTCTTAGTTACGTCACATGTCCTATCTCTTACCTATGTATATATTTATGTCGTTTGTTTCTTATATAAGAATCATAAAATCTGTAAAATGTTACAGCAGGAATACGGAGAAGTACAATCTGATTAAAACTAGCAGTAATTGCCAACGTCCCTTAAGTACAAATATGACGATCTAACCAATAATAAACACCCAGATTTTACCCACCTATTGTCAGCAGATTATAAAAATGTGTTGGTATAAAAAAAATTATTTAATAATACAGATGTGTTAGCGGGACTTAAACTTGGGTTTTAAGAATAAGACTCAACAAAAGCCTCTCTGGTTCATAAATTATAAGAGTTTAGGTCGTCTTTAGGACTGGAACTAGGAAAGGGAACCCAACAAGCTCGTAATATAAAAAAAAAAATATATTATATAATCACACGTATATATATATGACAACCACGTTTTGATAAAAATATCTGTTGAAAAACAAATCAATGCTTTAACAAATAAAATAACTTCCATTTGTGCCTTATCCACTTAAACATATCATTCTGTCATAAGAAAATGCTAAACCAAAGACTCACGTGCAATTAATACCGGTGAGATCACAGTCGTTTGATGTTACAAGAGTGTCAATGATGTCCACGTGCTCATTGAAGAATATGTTGAGACAAATGTAGGTTGATCCCTGCTCTGTGGAGCTACAATCTATAGCTAGGTCAGTGCACTTGACAACAGGAAAAACTGTGAAGAAAACCATACGCCATAACATACATTCTCTCCCACAGGCAGATCAAGTCATGAAATGTTGATACAGCCTCTGTTCTATTACGCCGAGTTTGTGGGATAGAATGGGAGATGATCGGAGGCAATCAAAGTTGGTTGTACAATCAGCGACGCTGTTCTTAAATCATCATGAATGATGGCAAAGGCAGAGTGATATGAACCACCCTTTCCATGCTATAAGCTTTGTCATTTGACAAAGACATTCAAATGGATTTTTTTCCGCCAGGGGAAGGATTTTGACGTAATAGAACAGAGGCTAAATCAACATGACTTGATCTGCCTCTGTGTGGAGAGAATGCATAACATAGAACTGTAGAAACCCATACACCATAACATAAGTCTGTCTTTCGAAGATATGTCAAGAATTTATATAATACATAAGGTCATCATTCATAAATGAATAAAAAAATTATCGATTATTCCTTTCCTTTCCTTTTCGAGCTTCGCTGCTCAAGCTCATCTGCTTGTTACTCGAGAAATCTAACAGGGTGTATATATATATCATTTTCTAAATCAAGCCTAGCTGTTGGAATCGACAAATATCAATACAATACTGAGAGAGATGTAAATAGACATGTTACAGAAATATGGAAGGTACATGTTACAGAAAGATGAAAGTTACATGTTACAGAAAGATGAAAATTACATGTTACAGGAAGATGGTTAGGGTAATCTTACAATTTTAATAATTGACCATATTTCATTTAAAACAAAACTTACTAAAACATGAGACATATGTTCAATCATATTTATAATATCAATGAAATTATCATGCTAGGGGGCATTTGGGTGATAAGACGTTTAAACGGAAATGGAAGTTGCAAACCGTTACCATCTTGTCTGCAGTGTTATGGTTTACATACATGTATCTGCCATATGTAGTTGCAACGAGACTTGATCGATGCAATTGACAACTTTCAAATGTCCATAGGTGTCAATTGTCAATCTCGTCATGGCGATATGTATGATCATGAAAGTATTAATGCTAAATAAATTTCCGATATGTATCTCAGGATGGATACTACCTACAAGGGGAGGGAAATGATCTTACCTGCAAGAATACAGATAGATAAGGTGAAACCAAGGAAGAGCCCTCTAGACATGGCGAGCTAGACGTCCGTGATATATAACAGTAGACTAGTTCGGCTCAGGTGAATCACCTTGTAGTTGATATACTATATAGTTGTTACTCACTCGTGACCCATGTTTGTCCTTTTGCATTACAGTGAGTGATTTGAAATATACTCAATACCTGATCAATATGTTGAACAACGGCGAGTGATTTGAAATAATTGTATACTCAATGCCTGATTAATATGTTGGACAACGGCGAGTGATTTGAAAAAAAATCAATGTTTGATCAATATGTTGGACAATAGAGAGTGATTTGAAATAAGTTTATACTCAATGTGGTTAAAACGTATTTATTCCATGAAAAGATACATGAACTGGATTGGTCAACAAGCTCGTGTGAGCTTATGTGAAGACCGCTCCAGCAACAAAATATATGAACATGATCATGACAAGAGCGACATATAGTAAACATGATGTCTAAGAATTATAATACAGGTAGTAAAACTGAAAATAAGTTCATTATAGATTGGAGATGATGGCTGAATACATTTTTGATATCCGCAGTCAGTATCATACGTGTTCAGTCAAAACGTTTAGTTTCGATTATAAATAGATGTACTGATTTTAGAATTTCAGATTGGGTAACACTGTTCAAAGATGGGTGGCCATATAAAATTGTTTCTAATGAAAAGCCATTTGTATAATAGAATTTGTTGGATCTAACTGAATCGAATCTTGAACAGACGAAAAAGTAATGAAGTGCGTCCTCAGTGGCATGGCCGCAAGAGCAATCTGCTTTGTCAGATATATGTCTGTCTCAATGTCTGATCAATATGTTGGACAATAGAGAGTGATTTGAAATAAGTTTATACTCAATGTTAGATCAATATGTTGGACAACAGACTGAACAGAGTGATCGAAATAAGTTTATACTCAATGTCTGATTAATATGTTGGACAACAGCGATTGATTTGTAAAAAAACAATGCCTAATCAATAGCAATGTTTGAGTGTTTGCTGAAGATGATTGCAACATGTAATATTACTTTTAAACAAAATAGAACAGGAATACGTTGAATGTTTTAAAATTAATTTTATATCTGTAATGATAGAATATAACTTGAAATAAAGAATGGTTGTTTATTATCATCCACTTTGTCAGATAATGTCCATAAGAATAGGTTTTGTTATTTATTGACTTTACTCGTGTTTAATAAGGCCTGACCACACATCGATAAATATATGCTGCATTGTCCTTTTATAACAATACATGACGCGATCAATATTTTCCTGGGAGTGAGAGTTGTGTTAATGACATGGACGTTAACGGCCTTTTAATTTGACAAATACTAGAAGAAACACGTTTATAAATACTACAATTAATTTCAGCGATAATTGTTTTTCTATGCATGGTAAAGAATCCACCATCAACAATATATATCTAAAACATATCTAATTGACATGACCGGATGCTAAGGACCATTTAGTTGGACAAATACTGGAGAAAAACGTATATCAATACTACAATTAACTTAACAATTTATGTTTTGCTATGCATGACAAGAGATCCATCACCAACCATATCATCTTGAAATGAACGCTAACAACCTTTTAGCTGACCAATACTGGAAGAAACACGTTTATAAATACTATACAATTTTTCAGCGATTAATGTTTTGCTTTGCATGATAAGGGATCCACCTTCAGAAATTTAAAACATATCTAATTAACATGGACGCTAACGACCATTTAATTTGACAAATACTAGAAGAAACACGTTTATAAATACTACAATTAATTTCAGCGATTAATGTTTCGTTGTGCATATAAGCTTAAGGGATCATACAACACCCATTTCTGTTGAAACATATATTCCTGATATGAACGCTACCGACCATTTAGTTTGATGAATGTTGCAGCAAAACCTATATAAATACTACAATTAGAATATCAGCGATTAATGTTTTGCTATGATAAGGGATCCTCAACCAACCGTTTCTATCTGTTTCTATCATTTTTATTATCTTGAAATGAACGCCAACGGCCTAAAAATTTGACAAATACATAAGGAAAATGTAAAAAAAATACTACAAATAATATCAGCTACTAGTATTAATGTTTTGCTATAAGAGATCCACCACCAATCATTTCTATCCAAAATCAAATCATCTTCTTAAGTCACACTTAAATTTTACTGAATCTAATTAATCTATCATGATTGAAGGTTAAAACTTTGTTCATATTTGATACATAATAATGTAAAATATTCAACTTATGGGATATGTGTAATCTATAATACCATGACATGACATGACATGACATGAAAATAATTAGGAAAAACTTTTTAAAAATGTTGATTTTGTAATTATGACACCATTGCCCAAGTAGCTCAGTCTACAAATTAAGCTTGCGCTTAGAGCAGACACTTAGTGCCTGGAGCATTTAGCGCTATATAAATCCACTCATTATTATTATTATTATTATAATAGAAACATTGCCAGGAGGCAGAGACAAAACAAGCCATAAGCCTTGATACAATGTGTATTTATAACTCATTCCAGGTTCATTGTTCATCTTCGTGTGAATATGATATTCAACTTCAAAATGTCACTCATACTCCATTTGACATCATTACCCTATTACAACTACTAAATATAAAGGTTGAGCAGACATTACAAGACGTTGTTCGAGACAGTGTTCTCAAGTATAGTCATTTAATGGTTTATCCTAGGATGTTGTTTTCAAGCTCATGTTTCCATGTATGTTATTTTCATTTTTTGTAGTAAATAATGCTTTAAAAGAGCAGTAGCAAATGTTTTGGAAAAAAAATAAAAATTAATTTTTACTGATAATTGTACGTGAATGATAAATATATTATTTTGATATTGTCAAAAATTTCATAACACAAACCAATCATCCATAGTCTGAGAACAAATTATGAAAATTCACATAAAATACATTGGCGGCCATTTTGTGTGAACACCTTTAATTCATTTTGTGTAAGAAAAAGGAATCGCATGGCTAAACTTTACATTTTATATTTGAATTATTACTGCTTTATTTAGTTTAAATACATTGTCTTTCAATCGGAACCATTAAATTTTATTTTCCTGACATCACCTTATATTCCCCCCTAAAACGTGCTACTGCCCCTTTAAAGGGGCAGTCGCACGGTTTTTTGATAATTTTAGATTTGAGCTATTTCACTGATAATAGTACATCCCTATCTCAACCTAGGTTATCATCAATAGTCTTGAACTTCATGTCACTTGATAGTGCAGTCAATAATCACTCTTGGCTCAATACTGTTGAAAATATCTTAGACTCGTGTGGACTCAGTTATGTTTATAATTGTCCTGGTCGTTATAGTCGAATATGGCTACTTAATAAAGTTGAAGAAATTCTTAAAGATCAGTTTTATCAAAATTGGAGGAGCGCTGTAGAAATAAGTTCCAAAGGTTACTATTATAAGTTGATAAAGGCCCGACCATCATTAGATGGATATCTGTTATTACCCAAGTATATAAGTTATCCTTTATTAAAATTCAGAACGTCTAACCATTACCTTCCTGTTGAGACAGGACGTTGGAAGAATATCCCAAGAGAAAATAGGACTTGTACATTATGTGATTCGCCGTAAATCGCTGATGAATTCCACTATTTATTTCGCTGTCCAGCTTTTCATGAAACTAGAAACAAATGTATTCCTGAAAAACTCCTCAAATTCTCAAACATTTTATCTTATAGGCAGATATTTACATCTTCTAACTTTATTGTTCTTAGAAACCTAGAAAAGTTTATAAATGTTATATCATCCACTATACATAAAGCTTGAATATACTTGTGTATAATTACAAAATGGATTTGTTACACTAATTTCCGCGATTCTGATTGGACGAGAGCGCTCAAAAACCTGCTGCCATTTCTCGATGAATGCAGAAAAATTTGCAACCATAGTCTACCATGTGCATTCATTCCTTGTGACGTCACAATCACCTGACGAAATAGTCCGGTTTTGACAGTTAAGATATAAGATAAGATAAGATAACACTTTATTACCCAAAAGGGAATTCTTCTTGAATCAAATAGAGCTCATGGCATGAAATACATATGGACATGTATATAATAAGTTAAATATTAATAAAAAGTCTATTTACATTTAAAATACATAAAATACACACACACACACACATTCACATAAATACACGTAATTTGAGGCCTTCAGGAAAATAATAAGGAGCACAGTCAATGTTTATCTGACATTTTGTTGAGAAGTGAAATACTTGAAGGTACGAATGACTTCTTAGTTCTGTTAGATCTGTGGAAAGGCATATTAAACCGTTTACCGGATGGCAAAAGTGAATATTCTGAGTGCAGGACATGTGATGGATCTGTTGCAAAGACAAATATAACATATCCTATCACTTCCCACCTGCGATTGTAACAAGTAAATACATTCCTCTCCCTAACACAATCCATACATTCACCGGAAAGGCTGTATTTTAATAACTACGAGTCCTCAAGCTTCTTCGCTCCGAGCGTCTCGCAAACGGCGGACATTTTGAACGTCGAGTGATATGCTAATTAGGTTTATTCCGAAAATGCGGATTCCGAATTGTGATTGCATTGGTGTCAATGGTTGCGAAAACGAAATTTAATCTTCGCCCGTATTAGTTTATGGAGTTCTCAATGTTGACTCAACTTTATATTGTTTCGTGTAACAATCTCACGACGTTGATGACAGATTTTTTGAAAATAATTAGGAAAAACTTTGTTAAAATGTTGATTTTGTAATTATAAGGATTGTTTTACATGTTTTGTGTATCTATCGATGTATAACAGCAACAAATGCTGTTATACATCGATAGATACACAAAACATGTAAAACAATCCTTAAATATTTAAGAAATAGAGTAGCCCTAACCATCATGTGTTTTACAATAAAGTATAGTTTTGCCCTGAACTAAATTATAGTTAAAGAACGAGGCCGAAGGCCGAGTTGTTTGACGTTATAATAGTTCAGGGCAAAACTATACTTTATTGCAAAACACATGATGGTTAGGGCTACTCTATTACTTTTCTAGTATGTCTATTTTAATCCTTTTAAGCTATTTCTACTCCAAAATAAACATATTTTGTGAATCACATTCGGCCGCGAATTAAAGAATCCTCGATCAGGGCCATGGCCCGGTGACGTCATGGGCCATTGTTATTGACGTCATGGGCCATTGTTTCGTGACGTCACTCCTTTATTGCGGAATAAAGGGTTGGCGGCGCCTTTGATCTTTAGGGGAACAATACTAGAATCCCCCTTAAAACGTGCTACTGACCCTTTAACAATTCTTAGTTAATATATCACCAAAATAAGGTGAATGATTGATGTTTATCATTCAACAGGTTGCGATACTGCTAGGAATATTAAAATATCTTAATTTAGGCAAAAATATTTATTTTTTTATCAATGAATGTTTGACTAAAGGTTTCTATTGAAAAATCGATCTGATCAAATGTGCTGGATGTTATTGCATTTTAATTTCAACTGACGGATAAAGTGTTATAAATAATCTTAGACAGATATGCAACACATATTGAATTTGCATTGAACATAATCCTTGGCAGATCTATGAATTTAAACGTTTTGAAACCGCTTGAATAGTGTTAATGAATATCAAACGACTTTTTTAACCTTTTCTAACTCATAGGTATGACAATAAAGCAGTGGCTTAAACGATCAAATAGTACCCACAGGTGAGTGTTGGATTTCAAATTCTTTTGTTAGTTGTTCAAGGCTTGTTGCAGTTCATAAAGCCAACACATTTAAGTCTTGCATATAACTAAGGCAATGAATCGTAAAAGACTGTCACGCCACGTCAAACAGGGTCGATTGCATGTGTTTTAGTTTGCCGACCAAACTTAATGTTCAGCTGACAGTTATTATATTTAAAGGGGCAGTAGCAGGTTTTTGCAAATTTTGAATTTCAATTTGTTTCACAGACAATTGTCACATAATTAGACAATTATATATATAAGAACATTATTACTTTGATAGTGTCCAAAATTTCGAGTAACACAAACAATAGTCGGAGAACGAATCATAAAAATAAACATAAAGTCCATCAGCGACCTTTTTTGTCTGAGAAACAGGAAAAGAACAGCTGATGTTTACATTATATATTTGGGTTATTACTGCTTCATTTAGTTTAAATACATCGTCTTTCAATTGGAACCCTTTATTTTCATTTTCCCGATATCATCTTATATGTGAATCTTTATAATTTGTTCTTTGACTATGGATGATTGGTTTGTGTAATTAGATTTTTGAACAAAAATTATACAAATAATACGTTTAGCATAAACGTACACTTATCAGTGAAAAATTTAAAATAATTTTTTCAAAAAAACTGGCCCTTTAAACCCTGGGTAAGGATACTAATCCGGGTACCAATCCGGCACAGGATCTCAACAAAAATGTTATCTTTATGTGTCTCATTACAAATATCAACCCGCAAGCAGTAGTATACTTTAGTAGATCTCGCCTCTCAAGAGAATACAATATGTTTAACTGTTTCAAGCCCAAGAAACTGTACTAGAAACCTAGTGAGCCGTTTTAAGCCTTTGAGATCAAAGATACTTATATCGCGGATAGTTCTTAACGTTACAGAGAAGTTTACGTTTAGGAGCAAGTCAAACATTAACTGGGGCATATCAGATCATTAGTTATAATATCAAATATTAGAATATTTCTAATGATTATTGACCAACTGTATTTGGATAAATACAAAGAATAGTCCTTTAAAAGTGAATTAGGTTGTCATAGAAACATTCTCAGAAAATGATATAATTTTTTTTATAATTAAAAAAAAGTTTATTATTTATAAATAATAATATTTTTATATATCTACGAGTGGTCATGGTCTTAGTTCACTGTTAGTGATCTTCTGTTACATTTTGTTAAATGTATATTCAAATGTTCTGAAGTTGAATGACAGTAGCTAATGCGATACTATTCTCAATGACCACATCACATGATGGAATTTACATAAATTATGTATCATGATTACTCTATTTATTGTGAGTCAACTACGTAGATGTATTCATAAGATGTATTGTACATTAATAACAACAACTCTGTGATTGAAACGACCGATTGCCACGATAAAGGACCTCCAAGTAACGGTTCTTCATAAGCAAGCCTCGAAGGTCAGAAAGTGCCAAGAAGAGACAGAACGCTAAAGAGCTGTTCCCGAACAATAAACAATCGCAAAAACGCAGCAAGTTGGTGTTGTGGACTAGGATGTCAATTTCAGCTCGTGCATCTTGTTGCACGTGCCAACTGACTGGGTTCAGTTGGGCTGCGTTCGTTTTGACTCACTCGAGTGTAATCTTGCGCATGCTCGGATGGCACTAAGAGCGAACGACTTATATGCTCTACTGAGTGTCGCACTTGGTTGCCTGGCTGTAAACAATATGGCCAAACAATTGAATTGGTCGCAAACATTGAATCAGTTAAATTCTAACAACACATAGTCTTCAAAATTAACGATATGATATTGTTTTCCTTTAACCAAATCTATACCTCAAATCGGTTTGTTGCGATTGTGTCAAAACAGACTTATATTGAAGTAAGCCAGTCTTTGGTATGTTATAAACACCGTGTCAATTGACGTACTTCCGTTACTCTCACGACCTCCCTCCCCGATTTAGCAGGGGGAACATTGAGTGACTCTAGTGTTTTCGATTAGGAATTTCATCGCTCGTGCGACACACTCTGTGCAAAACGAACGCAGCCCTAGAGTCACACTCACGTTTTGGCCGTCGGGGCAACATGTGTGATTTTGAATTAGCATAAAATGACTTGTTAATCTAGGTTTTATTTGAAAGCCTTTAGTTCACGCTTGGTGAAAATACATGTAATTCTTAACCAAAATTATTGTAGGAATTTGAACATTAAATGGTGTTTGGTGAAATTTCTCCATTTATGTTGTCCTTTTAAATTACAGGGGTGAGCACTGCAGACGGGGTTTCTCATTTGATGCTACAGATAAATACATAGTAACAACAAGTTAAGAATAACAGAATATTGTAAATGAAAACTAAGACCATTTATTGAGTAAAATATTTCTTCTTGCGGATGAAACATAACGGATTACATGATTACAAACACTGTTAAATAAAAGTATGTACATAAATATCGAATAAAAATCTAATTAAATAAATTTTGTCGTAGACAAGCCAAAATGAGCAGGTAGATACAGAGTCATAGACAAACATCAGTTATCAATAAGCTTAAATAGCTACATCTTCCTACGCAAAGCCTAAAACGCCACTTTCCGAACTGTCGATTGTATGCCTTGCTGCCGACCCTTGAGTTTCCTGTGCTGATATCAGCGTCCCTACAGGCGATTGTTAGCAACCTCCAGTTACTTTCTGACTGGACTGTTGCTTTCACTCATAGTGAGCTAGAGAGCAAACACAGAGAATCCATGGGTATGCAGCAAGGCATAAATCTGACAGTTCGGAAACTGGAGTTTTAGGCTTTGCATAGGAAGATGAAATTGTTACAGCAAACTTACTCAATGATATAAGATAAGAACGGGCTAGATTTACTATTCTTTCAATTCACAAACCAGCTATTCAATAATAAAATAACAGTTCCAGAATATTACCAGATATAAGTTCAAGCCCCTATACAAATATAGCATATGCATCGCATAACACCGTACGCAACATACCAAAGAGGGATAAAACTCGAGTGGCCTTACAAACTGAAAGATGCACACGTAAAAGGTATTTGATTTTGAGTTTTACGCCGCCTGGGCGATATATTAGCCATTCAAAAGGTATTTGATTTCGTTCACCTATCAAAGACTTTATAAATCTAGATAGGATTTCGGTACAATAAAAACATAGTACTATTTACATAACCTATTCTAATCGAGTACATATTAACAGTGAGTATTTCAAAACAGACGGCATTACAATTGAAAACATAGACGAAGAATATAAAGGTACATTTCATTTCACCAACTACACCATTCACATACATCGCATGTTGGAATGTCGGGACCATTCTCGTTATAGTCAGGTAAGATACAACCCTTAAGTAGTTTCTCTTGTCATTTCTACTTTCACCGCGTCATTTAATCATTTGTTAGCAAGTACAAATCAATACTAACATATCATTTATTAATAAAATACACTGTACAATGAAATGTGTACAAACGTTAGCAACATGAAAAAAATGTCACGACTGTACTTTTGGGATATGTTGCAATAGGCCGAATAAACAAAACAATATCTTGATTACTTGTATGAACCCATTTTTAAAGAATATAATTATATTCTAAGTTTGGGTACGAAATACAATACATAGACAGAACGTACGGGTATTTCACGTTGTAACGTTGATGGAATAATTACATAGAGAAAAATAAAATGTCATGTTCTTTGCTGACCAAACTTAATGTTCAGCTGACAGGAATTATATTTAAAGGGGCAGTAGCACATTTTTGAAAATTTTGAATTTCACTAAGAAAATGTCATGTTCTATGATAACAAATTTACAACCTTGTGTCTATTTAGTTAAAATGTTTATAAGTCGTGATAAACTACCCTTCCGATAATTGATATTGAGAACAGGAAGCAATTCAAAGAAAAACAAGGAAAGAGATATTATTCAATCATAAACTGTCACAAATGACCTATAAACGAAAACATTATATTGTGATCTAGGCAGGCTAATACATGTTTAGAAATTACAAGTTTTTCATCTCACAATTCACAGAGCATTAATCAACATTATTCCTATCTTTTAGAAAAAAATTCTGGGAACAAAAGCAAACATTCGTTGTCAGAGCGATCATATTTATAACAACATTGAGCAAATATATTTCAGAATAATGATTACTATTACAATATATTTGCTTTTTGAATTGCTTCAAATATGATCATTTGTCATTGAGATAAAAAAAAATGTCACCAAATTTGAAATCAATTATGAGTATTCAAAATATCGACAAAAAGGTATAATGCCTTGAGCGGAATTGCTTGAAATGTTGAGTATACATAATCGTCTTGGCTAGAAGACCGACACAGGTTAAAAAGGTACAGGTAAAAATGGTGCCGATATGGCTTGCAACCGAGACTACGAAGTAAAGCAATGTTTGAAAGATGTGTTTTGGTTCTATAAAAACCAGCAAATTGTTCATGATCAGTTCTCAGAAAAGGAAGTTCTTCTTTTGTCCTCCAAGTATTTGAGTATTATCTGATGTGACCATTTTAAGATTAAATTCAAAGTCAAATGAGTCGGATGCAACATTTTCTATTCTAGATCAAACAATATAAATATCCAAAGATTAAAATTATTCTAGTCATTATCAAATAAAATGTCATTGTGTTAGATGTACTTCGATATATCTACATGTCGATGTGACAAATTACATTAATTGAGAAAAGTAGAAAAGTTTCGAATCGTATGATGAATTACGAGTGAAAACTAAAATATTCTTTAGTATATTCAAGGTGCGGTCTTATGATGATGATGATGATGATGGATATATCATATATCAGAAGCCATTTGTGACCTGTTGACGCCTTGCACAAGTTTCCATTGTAATTATTGCAATAAATGAATTAGATAAAACCAAATTCAAGTATCATCTTGATCATAACGTTGAATTTAACTCATTAATTCATTCAAAAGGGATTCGATTTGAATTTATTTTAAAAGGATTCGAATTTATTTTAAAAAAGGATTCGAATTTATTTTAAAAGGATTCGAAATTAAAAAAATAGAGGATATCTTTTGAGTTTTGAGTGTGATATCACTTATCTCTCATCGAGTGACGGGGTAGAGTCAGTATTTTCACGAGTATAATAAAATTGAATATCCAAACAGAACTTGAAGGCTTTCAGCGTGAATATGGAAGAGCGTTGACTGGATTGGAACACATACGGCGTTTTGTTACTACAGTTACAACTGGCATATTACACATATGTAGTGCGAAACGTTTCAAATCGTTAGTGTAATAAATAGCATGATAAGCATTGTGACTAGAAGACAGGGATAAGACTGGGTGTTCTATTACGTTATCATTTCATCCCCACTGATACCAGAATCGAAGTTAACACGCCAACCCACGTTGCTATCAACACGTTGCATTTAGACGCCGCTGGGGTCGCTGTAAAGACAAAACAGATATTATTCATCACATGAAAATAATAATAATTCTGAATTTAGATTGACTTACTTTATAATGTTTATCAATACGTTGGGAATATCATTGTGAAAAAATATATAAATTCTGAATTTGGATTGACTAACTATACATGTATAACGTTTATCATTACGTTGGGAATATTATTGTGAACAGATATATAAATTCTGAATTTTGGTATATAGATATAATGTTTGGGTAAGAAAATGTTTTAATGTTTCTCTTTTTCTACCGTTTTTACGCATCAACATTATCTTGGGTAAGAAAAAGAATAACCAACTCGATGCTCGGAATTACGGATTATCTGTCCCACGTGAATTATTGTGTCAAACTCCTCGCTGAAGGTCGGAGTTTATCACAATAATTAACTCAGGACAGATAATCCGTAATTCCTCGCAACTCATTGATTATTCTTATAATCTGATACAGGGTGCTTGACGGAGGGTGTATCGTGCATTCAAAATCTATGTATTTATAACCAAGTATGTGATAAATACTTATAATATAATGTTTATCAAAACGTTGGAAATATCATTGTGAATTTTTTTTTAATTCTGAAGTTTGATTGACTAACTTTGTAATGTTCATCAATACGTTGGGGACTTCATTGTGACGTTTTAGGTTTTTCTATGTGAAAGTTGTTTATGGATAATGTTTGTAATAGTCCTTTATTGTTTATATTAGTGGATGCCTTTGGTTATGAGATATTGATGGCTGATGAATACTGTTTGTTGCCCGAAGCAACATAATGCACCCTTTACAGGGGTAGCAGCACGTTTTTTGAAAATTTTATATTTTCAATTTTCACTGATAATTATACGTTAATGCTTTTGATGGTGTAAAAATCTCATTACACAAACCAACCATCCAGTCAAAGAACAAATTTTTAAATACATTGTCTTTCATTTTCCTGACATCACCTTATATTCCCCCTAAAAACGTGCTACTGCCCCCTTAAGGGTTAAATTACAACCACAACCATAAATAGGTATTCCTATTGCAAATTTTAAATAGAGGTTTTGATTTATCATGAATTGTCGACTTAACTGCCAAAACAAATGAACTGAAAGCAAGATCAAAGAACCTGGTTCCAAAACTGATTGCAATCGATTGATATTAAATACTTGATTATAGTTATGCTGTCGATGCTTCCGTGAGCTTCGTGTTCTGTGAAGTTGGTATAGAAACTTAATTGATTACAAAGAAATACACAAAAAAATATAATGAAGTAAACACGACTTACTCGTTCGAACTTTTTGGGAGTTAATCTGTGTAACATGCGGACAGTGCGAATTAAACTCTTCCACAGTGCACGGTATATTCAAATCAGCTGAAAGGTAAGACAAAACATTAGTCATAAACTCGAGATATTCCATTCCATTCACACTGTGTATAACCGAACACCGGTCGCGATATTCGTACGGTGACGTTTCCTCCAAAGACTTACATATCAAATTAGTGAAGCAAAAATAATTTTCATGCATATATTTTTCCGTCGGATCATGTTCAATTTTTGCACATTTGTAACAAATTTTCATCTGGTTTGTAAGGAATGATAACAGTTTAATCAAATCATGTACGTAGATGTGACACGTTTATTCCAATTCGTGTACATACGTCGATAAATCTGGTGACATTACATACAAATTCATCAGATAATGAAAGAGTAATTATAAACTCCAAGCTGAGATGATTTCAATTCAACCTGCATAATTTTACGATGAACCAACGCGAACTTTTTTCGTGAAAATGATTTATGCTACACCAATTTAACATGCAAGTTTATGGGGCAAACGTCACCGTACGATTATAACTAGCACGGGTCTCTATGTTACTAGGCTTCGGAAACATAACAATTGAATGTGGTGATATTTTCATTGGCACAGATAAGAAATATGTTACTAACAAGAAAAGCCTTTTAAAAGGCTAGCTTTGGGGCACCCGGTTATGTATCACTATATAGAACCAGGAGATTTAGGTTAGGGGGGACGGGGACAGGGACTTTTACTTTAATAAATTGTTCCAATCGGAGTCGCATATGCTTTGCTCTTTGTTTTGATAGTTATCAGTACACTATGTAAAGTAAAACATCTCGTTCGTTCCGCTTAAATTCCAACAATGATAGATACGTCTCCTAACTCAATTATGATATAATTTTTTAAACATTAATACGGTAATTCAAATTTATGTTGCTTTAAAAGATAGCTGACGGTGAGTTTAATACAAGAGCCAGTGATTAATAAGAAGATAAATAGTTGCGCTAGTAAACTTTCCGGGATCAATTGTTTTCCAATACCCGCAAATTTAAAACCCGACGAATTTCCCATTGACTTTCAGAATAATTACATGTTGCAAGAGTAATTTTCCTTAATAGTGCTGATAAATTTAGAAACGATCTCAGCTACAAGTTCATAATTTTCATTATGTTATAGGATGACATTTAAGAATATTTTATTATACTTTAGGCCCTATATGTCGATACTTTCTTTGAGAGACACCCTTATACGTAAATAAATCATTCATAACGTTATGTTTTGAAACATGAAATTTGAAAATGGCCTGTTCAGTACCATTTTTTTCATGAGGCGATGAAATGCATTGACTGAACGATCAGTCATTGAGAAGGCGGGACATTCAGCGCTCGCGTTATAGTAAACAATTGGAGGAACCGAATTCCTAGTTGATACAAAAATGAAATGTCGTTTCCGAATGTGGAATGCAAGAAAATACACCGAATAACTACAAAACAGCTCACATGCATATGAAAAATTGATATTTATTACGGGTGTAAACGCTCATCCATATATTGTTGAAAATATACGATATATTTTACATCATAACATTATTATAATGATCAGTTTCCAAATTAAAGCTTGCCAATTATTTCGTACCACCCACATGGTCACGTGGGTATAAATTTGCTACAGCTCTGTCCATTGATGATTCGAAATACCAGGATATGCTTAAAACAAATATCATTGGTTGAAACTTCTCTTTGAAGTTTCCAAGAGTAATATAGAGAGAACCTCCTGCCATTAGTTTTCAATATCAAATGTTACATAACTTTGGGGTCTCTGGACCCCAAAGCAATAACAGTGCTATTGTATATGATTTATAATATCCTGGTTATTGTCCCTGGTGTCCGGAACGCAAGAATATATATTTTCCTGCGTATGTTTCCTTTAATAGCCAATTTGATGTTGAATATTTGAGAGTTTAGAAAGAAAACAACCTTACTTTCGATTTGACTCTTCGCAAGAGACATTTCCTTGCCGTACACTTAGCTAGTTCGGGTGTACATCTCGCTAGTTCCGGTGTACGGTTATGATTAAACACAGGAAGGATGAGAGCCCTTGTGATTTTTGAGACATGGGTTCCCAGATTTTAACATCTCGTGAGCAACAGTGAGGGTTGTACACCATTTTATACTGGAGTGTGAACGAATAGGATGAAATAGACACGATAGAATTATTATTCATATTTCATAAGACCTAACAATAAATGTCACTTAATAGCAAGGGAAAATGAATGTATCATGAAGTATAAGGACTGGTATAACATTTAAATAATATTTATGAAATTTGGAGAAATATGATTCATAATGTACATACCTATGTACTTGTTTATGATGTCTTCAAGGGAATTCGCACATGGTTCAGACAGACCTTGTTTGTTGAGGCACTTGTAAGTTTTATCTAGTTCCCTGTAATAAAAACATATCATCATATACATAGCATGCCAAAGTTTCTCAATAATTAAAGGAAAAATTATTTTTATAAGCAAAATAAAATTTAACAGCAGACGCAATTTGCATTTCTTGTGAACAAACAGCGTGAAACTAGAAATCTACTGGTAACATCTTATATGATACGTTTAGCGATTTAATTATTCATCAACTTTACTGAAACAGTTTAGTTGAAATGAATTATACCTAAATCACGTGAACTTATGATTCGGATTATAGTTGAAATCATGCGATTTTCATACGGTATTGCACTAAGATTTTGTTTAATTGCCCATGAAAGGCATTACTCATTCAAGATAAACTTATTAAAAGCATTTATGTAAAGTGTATTTTTACCTCAAAATAACACGAAAAGAAGGACAGTTTCACAAAGTAATGGAAATAATAACTTAAAATAACGAAGTTCTTATCAAACGTCATCCTCTGACCATCAACCAAACATGATAAATGAGACACCTCAATGGGAGAAGCATGTATTGAAAAATATGCACCTGTTAACAAAGCGGTTCAGGTGGGTACCTCGTAAAGATTCAGTTAAATGTGACCCATGTGCAACGTGATTTCGATTAGGGTAGTCGGGCAAAATTTAAAATTGCATTAAGTCCAATAGGATGAGATTTTGAGCTACATGATAGTTATGTTATTGAATCCTGTCTAATAAGTCGATAAGTGTTTCTTGAGTGACGAGTAGATACTAACGAGCAGTCGAGCAGTTCCAGCTTGCACTCCTTGGCGGAGATGAGTTCCTTCTGGTGCTGGGAGTGAGCGAACACGAAGGCCAGCAGACACGTGTTGAGGTCCTTCTCCGCGCAGCTGGATCCTGCTGCACACGCTGCAACAAAGAGTGACACATGGTTGCAATGAGATGTCATGAGAAATTTTGTGCCGTCAAACAGTTGTGTCATGACGTCAAATAGTGTGAAGGTCCTTCTGCGAGCAGCTTGATCCTGCTGCATACGCTGCAACAAAGAGCGACAAATGGTTGCAATATGATGTCATGAGAGTTTCGTTTCGACAAACCATTATTTCATGACGTCAAGTAGTGTGAAGGTCCTGCTGCACACGCTACAACAAAGAGCGACAAATGGTTGCAATGTGATGTCATGAGAGTTTCGTTTCGTCAAACCGTTGGTCATGACGTCAAACAGTGTGAAGGTTCTTCTCCGAGCAGCTGGATCCTGCTTCACACGTTGCAACAAAGAGTGACAAATGGTTGTATTGTGATGTCATGAGAGATTTCGTGCTGTCAAACTGTTGTTTATGATGTCAAAGGTCCTTCTGCACTCGCTACAAAAAAGGGTAACAGACTATAGTTACAAAGTGATGTCATGAGAGATTTCGTGTCGTCAAACAATTGTTTCATGACGTCAAACAGACCAGATTGTGTAATGGTCCTTGTCAGAGCAGGTGTCGGTCAAACAAGCTTAAACATGAGTAACATTGTTGCCAGGTGACGTTATGAGAGATTGTGTTTCATCAAGGAATGTTTTTTTCGTGACGTCAATAAAAGTACGATGTGACGTCATTTTGTTCAAACCAAGATCTTGTCAAGTTAAACGTCTATTCAGAGCAGGTGGTTCTTTCTGCACACACTGAAACAATGCGTGACAGACGTCATGAGTATGTACGTGTAACGTGGTATTGGATTGGGAACTACATAAAAGAGTGACCTTGAAAAAAAACCTGCTAATATTTTCTTTAAGCAAGATGGTTCCTTGGTTAATTCCAAGATCAAAATGATCACTAAGACATATTGTTGGTTACTTATGGGAACAATCGTATATTGAATTTATCATCTGTAATATGTCATCGGTTGAGCTACATTTGAAACTATTCATACGTCAAAAACTAGATCTATTTGAAAGAAGCATATGGGATACAGACCCATTAACCTATTCGTCCAGGTACTGTACTTAACGTTATGACAAAATGATTGAAATAATGTCATATCAATCACTGGGGCTGTTTAGAAACATGAAGTCGACAATTAGTACAAAACTAACGAAGACCTTGAGGCTTGAATCACAGTGACGTGATGATTATGCAATTTACATGACCTGTCTTTCAAACATCAGGTCACTTAGTAAATGAACTTAACTTCAGAATGGCTACAGATTGTCATAATATTGTAGTAAACTAATATCACATAAAAATGTCATGTGAACAACGTTTAAACACATTTATCTCCAACATAAAAACTTGTTTTAAAGTTTGCAAGTGATAATGGATATTTGATAATCAACAAATGTGTAAATAATAGTCCTCTTATATATTCTGAGATTTTTAGATTCTGTTTTTGGTCCTAAAAAATTAATGAACATATATATATAAACATTAGAATTCACTGTGGTTTACAAAATATAGTGAAGATCAATATTTGACTCCCGAAATTCATACCAAATGAATACCAAAGGAAATGTTATTATTAATGACTCTAACAATATTCAGTTTAACCTTTTCCAAATTTTATTCCTTGTCAAATGTTGAAATAAAGATTTAACGTTAACATAGTGTACACCCCGCCCAGTAGAGAAGTTCTTAAATTGTCAGGAGTATACACATGTACATAAAGGTGGACATACGCTTAAAACATGCAAGTTGAAATGCTCTGTACAAGACAGTTGGTTTGTGTCATGTTACCTCGGGCATTATACTAATTATGAATGACACTGAAGATAATTATCCATTTCCTTTACATACTTACGTCGTTGACATTGTTGAGTATCTATCATCAAATCTACAAATACGCCTTTAAAATATTAAAAACAAACAAACCCTCAAACATCATATTCTAAACAATATATGCTTAACATTATTATGCTAAACATTATATGCTAAACATTGTTATGTTAAACATTATATGCTAAACATTATATTCTAAACAATACACTGATAAATCATTCCTTGAATATGTAAGATTGTGAATCATAATGTTATTTGATTTCATGCTTTCAACTTTCAAAGCTTGAATACGTCAATATAAACTGACAAGCAAAAGAAACCTAACACCTCATTTAGTTTCGATTTAACAACGATTTGAAATATATATGACGCATTTGATTATGGAATCATCAACATTATTCATATCTACAATATTTCATATGAATTGATCGTTGATTGATTCATTTTTTGTTAAGATATCTTTGTTTAAAGAAGACCGGGGTAAAAAATGAAATTTACACCAACATGACCCCTACCATGTTAAAAAGGGTGTAAATGAGTGGAAAGCAAGGTTTGTTTTGTAATTTTTTGGTAAAATATAGCTTATATATCGATGGACATTTGTTGTTTATTAAAAATAATTTACCCCAATTTTTTTATAAAATTTCAATTTTCCCCCAAAAAAATCAAACACGTCTAGAAGTATTCTTTGATTGATAACTAAAGGCCGGCACTGTTCTGTTTTAGCGTACGACGTCTAAAACTTAAAATATTTGTAATTAAAGATTATGTATATGATGAAAGCAACTAAAGTGTTAGGTTTCTTTTGCCTGTCAGTTTATATTACCAAAAGAAAAACATAAGCCAAACCTATGCAAAAATAAACAATGAAGATGGCAGTTTGTCGTTGCATTTTTTTGTAACTAGTAAAGTAAAGTACTAATACAATAGAGCAACATTTGAATTTTTCATACCAAGCATTTTGTTTTTTTGCACATTTTTTATCAGTTATCTGAATAAAAGGTTATTCATCCTAAAGATTTCTCTTCCTACATTATTTCCCGACGTATTGCTACCTAGAATGATAACCATATGTTGCTGAAAAATATTCGTGTTGCTTAATTTCTTGTGAGGAGTATATATCTTACTACTTTACGAATATATGTTCTCACTACAATATCTGTGATCTTGAACTGTGGTGTTTCTTCCTTTCATGTTTTGACTGTAAACGTTTGTCTTATCTTTATAGAGTTTCCTTATTGAAGATTTCCTTATGTTCCAAACTTCCCCATTCCAAACTCAGAAAATATATCGTATAACTAAACCTTCTCTGTCTATGGCTACTCTCGCGAGACTCTATAGTGTCATATAAGCTACCCTTGAGTGAATTCGACATAGAAAATAGAAAAACAAATCGAATATATAAAAAGTGACGTGTCGTGTGCAAAGGGGAATTCCCTCCCGAAAATTTGTGGAACAAAAAATGCCCGCTCGAACAGGCCATTTAAACAGACTACCTTACTCAAATATTTTGGTATAGAAGTATATCAAAAACACAATCAGATTATTCGATTGGAGATCTATAAATATAGGAGAATTAGTACCATTTCCAAACAAAATATAAAACCAACAGCTTTGTTTTTACACTTTTCTTAAACAGCAGACAGGCAATGACCATAAACAGAGAACCTCGTGTATATATATGCAACAGTGACAGGTTATTATCAAAGTTCCTGTTTATTTATAATGTATCACTGCGTCCTCTTGAATATCGTTAGCACAGAAAAACCAAGATAGGACTTTCCCCCATCAAGTTACGCGAATACGTTTAAATAGCCTCTTTGTAATCCTAAGTAGTAGGAAATGCGGTTTACGCTCATTGCTTTGTGAAGTGATATCCGACAAAGTTCAACAAGCATAATCCTTTGAAATCATATCATTATTTCCTTCAAAACATGTCATTGCATTAACCAGATATATAAGCTTTAAAGACGTGTTTGCGTTTTTAAATGATACATGGTAAACAAGGACAATAATGGAAATATTTAATTTTGTCATAGCAAATGTATTATCTGATTGTATTCCATTGCCTAAGTGTTTATTTACTGTGTTGTACATTCTCTCCCCACAGAGGCAACTCAGTGCTTGCTCGGGTATGACTGAGTTGCCATTGTGGAGAGAGAACGGGTGTTGTACATTCTCTCCCCACAGAGGCAACTTAATGCTTGTTTGGGTATGACTGCGTTGCCATTGTGGAGAGAGAATGGGTGCATGTTGTACAACATGGTTCTTTCTTTCCCTAAAGCTGACCATATCACATCAACCAAATACCTGATTGAATAATGATCTCTTTGTTGGTAGATTGTAAGTAATACAACCAGATAAAACTGTTATGCCTTTTCAAAGAACAGGTTTCAATCTTATCTAGCCAAATTCAGATATCCGAAATTTCTGCTCCAGTGTGAAGCCTACTCTCTATGAAGCAGTTTACATAGAAACAATGACGCCAACTTCATAACGTGACAGTTAGTCACGAATCGTTTCAAATTATACACAATAAGCGGAAGTGTTACCGTACCAAGCCTTATACTGAGGTAAGGTATCATAACCCGTTACTTCCCCCAACCAAACTTGATTATCATATAAATAAATGCTTCTAAGTTCTAATGCTACATGTAAATGTAAACTTTTATGTCGTTTGTTACGAAAGCTCCTGTGTTTCGAGTATCACTGTCGAGTCAGGCATGATGACGTTTGACATGCGATGGTATTGCACATACAACAGATGATTATAAAGGAATCTATTTACTGCAGTTATATAAAAAATTTAGTGCATATAATCCGATGCTGTATGCTTCATGTGAATGACTTTAAAAGTGGCAATACATTTTTTGAAAATTTTATTTTTTACAAATTTTCACTGGTAATTGTACACTAATGCTAAATGTGTTCTTTAGATAGTGTAAAAAATCTCATTACACCAACCGATAATCAATAGTCAGAGAACAAATTATTACGATTCACATAAATCCATTGGCGGCCATTTTTGTATGAACACCTTTAATTCATTTTGTGTAAGAAAAAGGAAGAGTATGGCTGAACATTATATATTTGATTTATTACTGTTTCTTTTAGTGAAAAATAGTGCCTTTCGATTGGAATCATTTATGTTCATTTTCCTGACTTTATATCCCCTAAAAACGTGCTTCTGCCCCTTTAAAGCTTAATTCTTAAAAGGAAAACCCAGACTTCGACCATGCAAACTGACGTCACATTTGAGGAATGATATTGAGAAGATTCCGCTTTACTCTTAACTTAATAAAGGTTTATCCAAAAATAAAAAAGGTAATTAATACAAAAGGCCAGGATAGGGCTAGCTTATTATCTTCATTTGCAATTTATTCTAGGAAGGATCGTCTTAAAAATAACGGTGTACATGGACGTAGATTGCTTAATGAGATAATATCAAATAACATGTTTTTCACTATCAATGGATAGACCAACTGCTTCGAGGGCTAGAGACTACAACTTTGCACGTGTCATTAAACAAATGTAACGTCCATCTGTCAAAAGCTTGTTTGCAGATTTGGAAGATGAATATCCCAGCGCAATTCGTTTTCCATTTACCATTTGAATAAACAAAACAACCGCTACAAGCACTTCTATAATAAATAATCATGACTTTGTGTACCTGAATGATCTTCATTTAATGACTCGTATATTCAGCTGTGTTACCAAAAGGTAGCACAACTTTACCATTATATTAAATCATTTCTGACATCAACGTAAACATAGATTTTCCGGAATTTAAATTTTTAACTCTTAAAATTGTTCACTTTTTCAATCGTTAAAATATATTCTTTCCTATCACTTTAAGACGTATGGCTTTTTGAAGAATTTTAGACTTAGACATATCGATTAAAGAAAAGACATGGTGTATAATTAATTATGAAATTCTTGTCCAAACATGGAATTTTTGCCTTAAAGATTGTTCATCGATAATAGCACTCAACAACAAGAGCTTAATTCAAGGCTGGGCTAACAATTTCAATCGGTGATCCCACACTCTAAACAGGCGTAACGTTACAATGTCAAATATTGTGGGAACCCGCTGACATTTAAATGCTCCGTTATAAGACGGTTGCTGGGGAACAAAGAATTTAAGCTTTCTTAAAGCACAGTTGAGTTGCTATAAGGAGGCATCACAGCTGAAACCATTAAGAAGAATTATCATTGTGATATCGCAAAAGAATGTGAAAACAAGACAGTGTTATAATGAAACGAATCTGGGATTAAAGATTGAAAAGTAGTGTCTTCGATGACGAATATCCACCAGAGTCTCCTAATGTCAAACAAAACCGTTCGTCTCCAACAGCTACTGCGCATTTATGTGACACATATTGTTTCAAATCTGCAAATGATATTTCTTTTTACTCACCTATCCCCAAAGCAAAGATTGTCAAAATGCCGTGAATGTACTGTATTTCCATGTCGGGCTAAGAGCGCTGATAGCAATGGCTGACCACGATAGACGACTCGTTTCTACTGCATTAACCCCGCCGCCGCCAAATCACGTGATTCACGTTGTTATTGGTCGGCGGGGTTAACGTCAAATATCTACCGCTCCGTCAGTGTGTCAACCCACAGTGCCGTATGTATGCTTCGTTAAGGTGACATATCAGTCAACAACGCTTAGTAAACAAAGGAGAGAATATTTCCCTTCCCAGGGGGCGCCGGTCGGCCTTACAGCTACAAAGAGTTAATGGCGTTGCGTTTCTTCCAATCGATGTTTCCCTCTGGTTTAAAACCCATCACGGCTGCTCCATTCGGTTTGAAAATCACCAGCAGTCGATATGATTTATGAAACTAAATATCTTCGATGAGTCAGCTTTGTTAATTTCTATTTAACTCTCATGAGTCAAAAGCTCATTAAGTTAAAATCGATAGTTTGCCAAATCAAATTCTACTACGTCATTCGTTGACAATAAAACGGCAATAGAAATCGCGAGGCTACTTCGGTTAAACTAAATGTGGTTCTTTAATTAAGAATTAAGATTATGTTAATCACTCTATTATGCAATTCGCGATCCGGTAAGCATCATTATGTAGGAGACTGGTTCAAGTCATATGTGACAATGATTTATGAAATATGATATTCGCGTTCTGAATAATTATCCCTGAAGACTAAGCCGTATCCAGATGATAACACCCCACAATGACTTGTCTGTCGAAACCATCGGGACCGTCTCGCACAGCACGAGTTCGTCTACTGAAAGAGCGGGATATCTCACGTGCAGGGCATTGTCCTGCTCTACATGCATAATAATTGGATAATTCAGGATGTGTTAAAGTGAATTACTCATGCAAACTATTACATTTCATCAGAGGCATCAAGCTTGTAGGGACATATCGATCTTACCTTTTTAAAATGAAAACTGATATGAAAATTTAGATTTACTTGATTAGCATCCAGAATTCAATTTCGGCGTATTCATAATTCAGATAAGAAAGCGTTAGTGCATTCCAATCGACGCCCCATCAAAATAATTTTCAGTAAAAAGAAAAAATTGAATTCTAGCCTTAGGGGATGTTTGAACGTTATACTTGATAATGCGCAAAGATAGATAGATAGAGGGATGGATGGGTTGATGGATAGATGGATGGGTTGATGGATAGATGGATGGGTTGATGGATGGGTGGATGGATGGATTGGTTGATGGAAAGATGGATGGGTTGATGGATGGATGGATGGATGGATTGATGGATGGGTTGATGAATGGATGGATGGATGGGTTGATGGATAGATAGATGGGTTGATGGATGGATGGATGGATGGATTGATGGATGGATAGATGGATGGGTTGATGGATGGATGGGTTGATGGATAGATGGATGGATGGATGGATGGATGGATAGATAGATAGATAGATAGATAGATAGATAGATAGATAGATAGATAGATAGATAGATAGATAGATAGATAGATAGATAGATAGATAGATAGATAGATAGATAGATAGATAGATTGATAGATAGATAGGTAGGTAGGTAGGTAGGTAGGTAGTTAGGTAGGTAGATGGATTGATGGACATAGAAGGAATCAGGGTCAGACAGACATACAATGGGGAAATACACTCAAAAAAGAAATACATCCATGAAATATTGATCTTTTTTTAAAATAATGTTTTTCCTTGAAGATTTCGTCGAATTGTCTTTTAAGATAGTAAGTCTCGTATACAGAAAGTAATAGACTTGCAAAATGACATTTCAGGACTGTATATAACATTTTAGTTCAGGACAAAGATACAATGGAATATACCTATTTAATCGATAGTAGTTCGTGTATTTTTACCAATTAAGAATATCATGTCATGGATTAAAGAAATACATCTACTTTTCTTAAACATATGCGGGCAGACAATAAACATCAGACTCGTCATAGGCATGTTGATGATACCTTATGATATAAAGGCCTATTATTCTTTAAGAATTACACAAATAAAATATAAGTTTAAGACTGATATCTACAAAATTTATGTATGTACACTCTCATGTATGTTTTCCGAAAATACAGCAGAAATTCTCGATGTGCTCATATTTTATATGAACGCAGATATTAGGTTTAAAGAAGCGTCGTACAATTCCCAGACAATGCCACGTTGAGCAATGTATCAGGATCGCCGTTAGGTAAAAACGGTTTGACTTTGATAGTATTTCCAGTAATTTATAAATCGCTTAATAATATTTTGAAATGATTATTTTTGTAAGCTGCACGTACTTACATTTTATTTAATTCAACGTAGTCATATCGATAATCGTTCTTCTGACACCCATAGAGCGCATCACTTCCAAACAAAAATCCTGTATCCGATCCTGGACCAATTGCATGTCAAAGAGCATCTTAAAAGTGCACACTACAATTCTAATTAAATTTACTTAATATCTGAGAGACATGTTATATATTAAGTTATGCCTCGTGAACACTTACACATTTTTGTAGTAGTTTGAATAAAATAATTGTTGTCTGGTTAATGTTTTGTAAAAATATATTTGTCAAAAATAGGCAGTGGTTAAAAATAGAATCTACACAATAATGACCCCTACCATATTTAAAATATTGCAAATATGTGCAACAAAAAGACACGTTTATTGATTTAAACATGCAATATGTCTTCCTTGTTGATGAAAATATGTGTGTTATATTAAAATTACTTTTGAAATGTTAATTAACAAAAATTTCCTTTTTTTGAAAACAAAGTACTTAAAAGTATTCTTTGAACGACGATTTAACTGTTGCTGTTATCGGTTTGAGAATACGACATCAAAAACCGGGAAATAGTTGTAATTGAAAATTTAACATATGATAAATTCAAATTGTGTACCTTTTTTTGCCTGACCTGTTTATTTTGTTATTTCTTGGAACGATGAACTTCGAAAAAAAGAATTTACTGAAAATGACAAAATACATTTCATAGTAGATGCATGATGTGATTCACAGGTGTATAAGAGTATTGATTGGAACTAAACCATACCATTAACATGGCGTTTCACAGGTGGCAACGCACAGGTGTGCGGCAAGGCTGTATGGTTAGACCTCCCACATTTACTGACTCGGACAGATTTTTAGAATTACCTTTTCTTTGTGATGGGCTGCATTACTTATGGTAACTTTTGATACAAAGTATGATGTAGTATAAAGAGAAAGGATACCTATTCGTAGGTTATATATGCCGTGCTATGGTACAGGAACTTCATAAAGAGAGGTAAATCACTCAAAAGTTCAAATCTATTTTAATTCACTTTATTACATGAAATTTAATAAAACATTGCCATTGAAGAAAGACGTTCTTTGAAACATAACGGCAAACAAATTAAACCATACCAATATTGTTTCATTTTCAATTAAATGTGGTATAGTGGTAAATCATGGTTTGACGTGTTCTTCATGGAAATATAGTTGTTTCAATAGGTAAACCATATATTTTTAGGATAACCTTCACTAAACGAATATCTTGGCACATTTTGGCACGATTTGCAAGACATCGGTAAACCATTCCATTAAATCTATGGTTTTGGGAAAAGCAGCCAATAAACTAAACAATGTCATTATGTATGATGTACATGACAACAATGTCCCTATTATGTCTCTCAATATCAAGATGTCGTGTTACAAGAAGGTTGCCCATTAGATAAAATTATACCAATATGAAATTATGTATTAAATATTAAAAGAAATTTACTAATTAGTATAATCAATGCCATTATGATATGAAAACATATTAGAAGCAGCCATAAAATCATTATATTAAATAATTTATCAAAAAGTGGTAAAAAATTAGATGAAATATTGTCATTTCGATACGATGTTCCGTTTTACAAGAAGGTTACACATTAGTTCAACCCATATCAGTATGATATGATGTACTTTATCAACAGAGGTAAATCATAAGTAATACTAAACCATGATGGTATGAGGTGTTTTATCGAAAAAAGGTAATTCATATGTAAAACCCATACTTTTATGATATGATAAACTTTATCAAAAGAAGTAAGTCACTAGTAAAACCGAGATTATTAGGATATGATGTAGTTTATCAAAAGAAGGTAATTAATTAGTAAAACCAATACCATAATAATATGATGTGCTTTATCAAAAGAAGGTAAATCTATAGTAAAAACAGTACCATTATGATATGATGTGCTTTATGTAAGAGAGTAAATCAGTAGTAACAACAGTACAATTATGATATGATGTGCTTTATCAAAGAGAGTAAATCATTAGTAACAACAGTACCAGTATGATATGATGTGCTTTATCTCAAAAGGAAAATCATTTATTTAGTAAAAACAAAACCATTATGATATACATGTAATACATTTTATCAAAAGAGGGTAATTCATTAGTAAAAACACAATTTTATGATATGATGTACTTTAACAGAAGAGGAAATCATTAGTAAATAACAAAACAATTATAATTGATATACTTAATCGAAAGAAGTAAATCACTAGAAAAGCGATACAATTATATCATATACTTCATCAACAGAAGTAAATCATTAGTAAAAACAATAACAGCATGACATAATATATTTGTTTCCAAGAAGATATTATAAACTTGATTACGAGAAGGGAATTCATTATTCGAACCATTCTATATATTATCTTCTGTGATATACAATATGACACTTAAATTGAATAATAAAGTCATTGGAGGTAATTTTTCAACAGTCAATGAGCATATTTACTCGGCACTTATAATTATGAACATTTACTGTGTTTATCCTAAATATTGCCACGCAGGCATTTACCTGTTTCTCGAGCATCCCTTGTCTTAAGTATAACAAATAATCCGGCATCATACTCCTACAGGAAAAGATTTGGTCAGTGAAGTGACCACGTAATGTAAACATTGCAAACCGTTTTCTTTATCGACCGGTTCAGAAAACCGGTTTAAGTTTTATGGACGCTGTTCTATCAACCACCCTCTGCAGAGCCAGAATTAGCTGAAGCGAGTTGTCTGTTGCCTTTGTTTTTGCTAGCCCGCCGATTGGAGTGTTTTCATTTGTGGAGATTTTATCAGTTGTTTAGCTATCCGGAGTCTCGGAAGACATTGAGTGAAGGAAAAACAGCGAGATCGGTTTGTGTGAGCTTTATTGTGTTATGCCCTCCTATGCGGCTTGTCTATATTCAAAGCGCAGAAAGCCTAGCTTGTGGGCTTGAGTTGACCACGCTCACCTCACCTGGCTTACCCACCTGAGAAAATGTGGCGTGACGGCTGATCGTGTCGCCTGCAAGTGAACAAGAAACAGCTTTCATCAGTGAACAGGACTCCCAATGGTGGGTAGAGTGAGATCCTGAGGTCTGGGAGTAGAAGACTAGGGAGTCCGGACTCACTGTACATCAGAGTCTTCAACATGGGGGAGACCAGGGGCTCGGATTTATTAGGGACGCTTTTCGTTGTTTCTCTGACATTACTGCATGTCGGTGGGTCGATGCCCCCTTCTAACACAGCTTTCTACGCCGACAACAATCTTCAGCAGACTGTCCTCATCAACAGAGTCCATGGACGGGAGAAACGGGAGATGCAGCAGGAGATTCTTACCATCCTGGGGCTGCATCATAGACCCAAACCTAAGACTCACGGCAAGAGTGAATCAGCTCCCAAATTTATGATTAATCTATACGAAAAACTTAAAAATGACGATGGACATGTGTTAGAGGACAATGATCGGTACTTCCACAGATTACACAATGCTTCCAGTGAAGTTAAAGAGGATTTACTTGATGGGTCGGACGTCATTATGAGTTTCATAAACCACGGTAGGTCAATTAATGAAGTTATTGATATGTGTGGGTTTAGATGTTGAACGCTTGTGTTGCATGGAATAGTGGATATTGCTGTTGTCTTAAAGTTATTGATATGTCAAAGCATGCCTTTAAATACAAACGAAAAACAAGCTACTGCTGTTGTCTTAACGTTATTGATATATCAAACATACCATTCAAATACAAACGAGAAGCAAGCTACCATTGAAACATGCCGCATGTGAACTAGACAAATGATCATCTCATGTACAAGGGTATGTAAGATTTTGAAAGAGTGAAATCGTTAGTATATAGTATACAGTCTATCATTTGGACCATACATAATAACACCAGAGGAGTCAACGAAAGTCTATATATTATTACCATTCTACACTTTCCAGTTCTAATTATTTGCCTTCAATCGAACAAATATGAAATCTTACAAATTATATAATGTTTTATTATCTGACGATTCATTGGACCCAAACAAACATCAATCATGGAGTAATATATCTATTTTATGGTACGGACTATATATTATACAGGTATAGAGTGTTAAAGAAAGGTGATCATTCATATACACTTTTACGAGAAAGTCCCTAATGCTTCTTCCTGTCAGAAATGAAGTATACGGCATTTAAATATTCGAACAATGATATTCTAATATTCACTGAGTTCAAGAAGGGCATTTCCAACAGTCCAAACAAATACATTGCATTGTAACATTGGCTAGAACATCGGTTAGAAGCGACACTGACCTATTGCAAAGGGAGATGATGAAAAATGAAAGAAAAAATGAATGAAAAAATGATGATGAAAACAATCAGCAAAATGTAGATCACATTATCATATATCATACACTGTTCAGAAATTTCAATTGCAATGAGAATGATAGATGTTTAGAAAAATAAGTAATTAACATCTGAGCAGTGAGAAAATGTGAATGAACAATAGCACTCATAAACGTGTAACTATAAGGTTAGATTAACATATTTCCTGAAAAAATATTCGAGTTCATGACAAATTTTCATTTTTGATTTGAATTGAAAGAAAAAGGACTAATCTTTGTAATTATTTATCTAAAATCATAATACAGTGTTATCAATAAAATATGTGAAACATTTTCATTTTAAAGAAAGCAAACTAAATCAAAAGTGTTCAATTTCAACTTCAGCTATATCACGTACGAAGGTCATAGCCATTTGACTTAAGAGCAGAATATTTTAGTTCTCAAGTCAACGTTTATCTGTGCTTTAAGCTTGTCATTTATCATGTTATCAAGACTACCGTTTAAGGAGTTTATAAATGTCTCCTGTAGAATCAATCATCTTCATTTCTGAATGTCAAAGGTCCACCCTAATAGAGAACTCGCGAGCTTGCTTGACGTTAATGATACATGACAATAATGTAGTTAACGTTATGAGGATCAGTCCAATACGAGTCCCTTTCTTTCATCTTGAGTGCTTTACTCTTAAACCATGGTATGATGCACGTCATTTTGTGATGATGCCCTGAAGGCAAGATTATCCATATAAATTCAAGTTTTGGGACGTTTAAGTCATTTCCTATTTTCCAATAGAATGAAATAATGCCTTGTTTTCTTCATCATATTTTAACCTTGAATCTTGATATGATTTCCTCGATTATAGTAATTAAATTTTATACATTCATAAAACAATGACCTATAATTAATATAACATCTTCACATCTTATTCATCATAATACATTTCCAATCATCGTTTATAGATTATTTGCTTACTTAATATTATCATTATGATCAGTATTTTGGATCCGACATCAGAAATCATTCGTTTGTTTCGTTTTCCAAGATATCAAAATTTTCCTTTAAAAATTCATGTCGTTTGAGACATACCAAATTTAAGCACAATCATTGCATGCTATGGCTAGTAAATATTTACGAAATTGCTTATATATAAATTCATCAAGATACTTTTGATTTTGTTTGCAGTATACATCATTTAATTGATTTACTCATACTTTGCAGATGGAGATATTGTATATGTTGACCATACTATTTTAGTTATTTTATTTCATATTAATGCAATAGTGTATAATACATTTCAATTATCATTTTATGTATTTCTTAAGAGATGTTACACTCAAATTCAGAATGAATCTTTATCATTTAAGTCAGAACAATATGCACTAGTCTACATAAATGTCTGCTCTAAACAAAATTACCTACACTCAACCTTGTTTAAATGCTCTTTCGATAACCATATTAAAAGATTAAGGGAAAGAAAATATTCAACTTTACTTTATTATGTATCGGAATTATCTTTCAATTTGCTATGTTCATATAAAATGAAATACTATTAATTACAGCATTTCCATACACGCATTAAGATGTATGATTAAATGAGAAGAGCCAATACTTTCTGAGTGATGTTCCCGATTAGGGACCATCTTAATGTATTTTGTGGATATAAAGATAGACATCAAAGAACATTTTCTCAATGTAGACAAACTTTACATTAGCGTTAACTTATATATGTCATTAAGATACTTGACTGAGTAGGATACATATCATTTCTGAAATATTTTGAAAGCACTTTATATACTCGTCTTTTAAAAATGATATACTGATAACTTTGTACAGCTTAAGTACCATTCATAAACTTGTGGAGCTATATCCATACTCCGCACAACTAAAATACTATTACAATTTGTATTCTGGGCCATGAGGCATCTAATACTGAAATAAAGACTTTGAAATAATTGATATTCAACCGAATATTCCAGAGTTAGGTCAATTTAATCACTCAAATTATCAAAAATCACTAATGAAATCACAAATCATTAAATTACAAATTATTTCATACTACATATACTATAACCCCGATCCAAATAATAGACAGGTAGATGCAAACATGATTGATTAGGGTACATCTGTACAACTCTAGTTTTTAAAGTTTTGTTCTACTAACATCACTAATGTCTTGATTGATTAAATCATCTTTGTTGAAATGATATATTTTTGACTGATTTTAGTATTGATCAAAGATCTGTGGGTAATTACACAAATGTCTAGGAATTGATAAAACGATGAGATAAGTTTCTTTTCAGTTAAAAAGTTTTCAGATTTATGTTGATTATTTGATTTGAAAAACTTATCACTTAGTTGAAATTTACAAAACATAAAATCAGTGTTGTAATTTTCAATATTTTGCGAAATAATTAATGAAATGCTTACAATGAATAAGAGAATAACTTTTATGATTATCATATCTTTTGGAAATATTCATTTACATACAATTACAAGCAATTTCCGTTTGAGTAGAAGCTTAAATGTACCAAAGGGAAAATGACAAGAAAAGTCATTAGTCGAAAATATAAGAAAAACACCATACATGCTACTGCTGTAAATCACCATTCTTTTCCTTTTCGTTTAAGTAAAGCACATAAAACAAAAATAAAGATCAACTGAAAATGCAAGGTGATAAGAGTAATTTGCTTTATCGAGTGTGTGCTTTGATGGGAGTGGGCATACATCTTCATTTCCCCTGCACCCCTTCTCCCCCTCCCCCATCCCCCATTCCCCCTCAAATCACCACCCACCCCTCCCATCACACAATCGGTACAATGCAATAGTTCTTTGCAGCGTATGTTACAAGTGCCATAAAGGCATCCTGTTTTGACTGAGCCTGTTGAGGAGTTCATGAACTACACATGGTCTTTATTGTTCCTTAATCAAAACCACCCCCTCCTTCATAGCCTTGCTATAATTTCTTGTCTCCTTTTTAGTATAATTTAGTCAGGGGAAGCCTGGTAATTAAATTAGGTCTAAGTTCATATATCCAATGCACATTCAATGTTGAATGCAATACATATATAAATGTATATAATATTTGTCTTATGAATAAAAATTCATATAATTTTAAATCTCTAGCATACCAAACTTGAAATTGCATGATGTGGCCTAAGTTCATTTATTCAATGCACATTCAATGTTAACTTCATTATATATAGATTATATAATTCTAAACTTTATCTTTATTTTCTAACATACCAATTAAAAAAATCACTATCTTGTACATGTGTCATAATCCGTTTCCAAGATGTGATATGGTTTTGCAAATGGTATTTTGTGGTTACCAATCCATTCCAATATGGTTCATAAATGTAATTATTTCTTTTTCGTTATGTTATTAACTAAGTTAATTAAAATTAACTGTTTCATGGACTTTTATTATAGATCATCAATAACAGATAAAATAATAGAACATCTTTTAATGGGTTGGTATACCACATGTGTGTGACAAATCATCAACTTTTATATTAACCAACAGAAAAGACAAAATAGTTCATTTAGTTCATATAGTAGAGTCTAGTTCATACAACAGAATTCAGTTCAAAAAGTGTTTGGTTTATTCAAAAAACCTACTCCAATCTTTCAATGACGAAAGATATCATCGGAGGGTCATCCGATAGTCACTATATGTCACTAAAAAATCTTTGATTTGTATCTACACGTCTTTGTTGTTTAGAAATCGTAAGCTTAGCAACAATTACTAAGAATTTATATCAATCCTTTATGTAATATTTTGTTAAGCAATGAACAGCGAACTGAGACGAGTCGTGCAGTAACATCCTACAACATAGTTGACCTGAATGTCTGTGTTTAATTGGTATGTTTTTCCTCAACCATGGGTTTCTTTACATATTATGAACCCATAAAGTTAAACATTCTATCGTTGTTCAATGAAGAAAGAGATAATGAAGAGTTATCAAACAACGGTAGCTTCCTTCAACAGAGCCTTGAAAGCTACCAGTCTATCTGTGTTTACGTTTATAAGCATTTCTTCAATCAAGTTTTTCTTCCCATCTTATTAACAAATAAAGTATTTCACTTAGACCTTATGTTTTATTATAAAAAGAAAGTAGTAGTTTCAATACTTTGGTGACCTTTTCGTTTTGAACTGTCGTTCTTTGGTTTTGTTTTTGTAAAGATTCAAATCTTTTCTTACTGTTAAAAGCTTTAAACATAATCAAATTCTAAAAAACGGACTGAGAAACAAGTTATGCAACTAGGGTAACCTTTTCCAAAATAGTCCGTCATCTGTCGCCACTAGATGTCTGTTTGTGGATAGTTGTAAGCTTTTTTCAACCAAGGTTTTCTTTCAATCGAGCTTTGGGCGGGTCCGAACTCAATGAGGCATTGCTTCTAGACGGTGTAGCACACTTCACAGTTGTAAGCAGCTTTCATAATCTATTGAAACTAAACATACGCTGGGCTGGAAGGTTTGCTTTGTATGTTATTTCAGTAACAGCTACTGGAGTACATTAAGATGAGGTAAATACTCGGTGAGAATGCAGGCCTTTATACCCTGCCGAATTTCGTATTTAATGACGTTTATCAATACGAAAATACCAGAGTAAATAGATATTGCTTTAGTTATGATTGTTATGATTATTCTTTTGCAGGTATTATGTAATGTAATGCATACCTCGTGTCTTTTTAGAAATCTTTAAAGGTCATTTGAAAAGTGGTATAATGGAGAACAGCAAAAGTTTTAATAAACAAGTTTTATACAGAAAAGCTTGCTGTTCTTTTTTTATATATTTCACTTGATCAATCGAGTTATTGTTGAGAAAAATCATTTGAATATCTTCTTAAATTGTTTAGTCTGATCGTGTTGTAAAATATTTTAAGGTAGGTTGATGAACTATTTTTGAAAAATATGATAATAAATGAGTTTCCCTTACATAGTAAAGTTATCAAATGAATTACAATTTCCCTTAACTACAAGCACCTTGTCAATAATTAAAAGAATATATATGCTGAACACTTTGATATGTCTAATAAACATTACAATCTACAGGACAAACCATATATAGTGAAACGATATAGGATAAACTACATCAGCTTTAAGCAGGAGCTGTAATTCGTTTTTCAGACATCATAAGAAAACTTTCAAATCCCTTCGGCAATATATGTCAAAATAAAAACTTCTCTGTGCTCTTAATTTATGTTTTCAACACCTTTGTTCCAGCCATTAACAAATACAATTTGACAGCTTTAAGTGTAGAACTTTCGGTATATTTTCTGTTGATTGTTTCGTTTATGGAATATCGTGTTTGTGTAAGTACGATATGAGTCAGTTGTAAAGTCATTTCACGTGTTGAGCAAATAGTACCACAGTAATTATGATATTCACCCGCCCCCCCCCAAAAAAAAACAACAAACAAACCAAAACCATTTGTAGTACACCCCAGGAGATACACCTTTTGCAAAACTTCTCTGTTCTGGATACTCTGTGGACATTGTCAAATGGTTTGGTCACCAATGAAATTTCGTTTTCAAAAAAACTTAAACGAAATTCAATTTGAAGGACGTTAATGTTCCTATATTTATGTCTAGAATTTCTGTGTTTCTAACCAGCAGGGAGAGAGTGCACTTGATTGCATGCAGGCTGGGTATACCAGACACTTTGCATTCTTTTGAAGTCCAACTGACTTTTTGTGTTTCCGCCAAAGATTGGAAGCTGTGCCAGGTTTTATTTGAAATACCATCGGAGCAGGTATCTCGGCAACTTAGATAAACATCAAATATTGCATTATCGCTGCTTATTCCGAATATTTTTTAGTTAATGTAGCTTTAGAATAATATGCTTATTCCGAATTAGTTTTAGCTACTTTATATCAAGATGCTTATTCCGTATAACTTTTTAGTTACTATATATTTAGATACCTATTCCGAACACTTTTTAGTTATCATATATTCAGATGCTTATTCCGAATGAGTTTAAGGTACTATATATATAGATGTTTATTCCGAATAACTTTAGTTACTGTATACTTAGAATAAGATACTTATTTCGAATGAATTTTAGTTACTATATCTAAAAATGCTTATTCCGAATACGTTTTAGTTACTAGAGCTATTGTTGAAAACCTTAGGAGTTCCAGATAATTGAAATTCTATATGCAAATAATATCATCTGTGAAAATGAATTTTATTATGAGAACGTATGATGCCAACATTTGCAAACCAATGTTTCAGTTAATTTAAATCAGGATTCAGTCTCTGAAATATTAATACTTTAAATCGATTATTTTATTTGTTATAGAAAAGTAGCCTCTGACATGTGGCTATTTCATGTACATATAGTTCATTGTAGATTTAGATCATCTGGGATTATGTTCTGGACAAAATATTACAAACTACAGCCCTGGTGTTAGACTACAGTGTATTTTACATTACTTTAATTTCTGTTTGGTTGAGGGATATAAAGTGGGTCATTTAGAGTAAACTGGCATGTACCAGGTCTGTATGTCCTCTTGGTAATGGACCCAAAGCAAACAACGATAAAAGCCCCTGTGTGTACACTATCCGCCGGGCGATCTTTGACTGTGACATAGTGAACATTTACATCCGACAAGCTTGCAACACATATAGCAAATGAGTTTGCGTGTACCCCGGAACCCCACTGGTGATTTATTTTCGTTTTGCCTCATCTATCTCTGCTTTAACTTGCAACATAGAGCTACATGGTTTGTCATATTCAGCACTTAAAGTTCGAGTGCCGATCCTATGACGCTGCCTTTGAAAATGCATTCTTCCAATTAGCGAAAGATTTTCTCTGATTCCGAGTAAGAGTTTCTGCATTGGTTGTGTGGTTTTGTAAATGGAAGAGGGTCAAAATTCTAATGTAATATCCACAATCTCTTTATTCATCTCTTTCGTAAGCAAGGTATTTTCTTCACTGTTCATCATACTAACACTTTTATTTCATACAAGAGGGGGAATTTTCTTTTATTACAGTTCGTTGAAATGTCTATTGCCAAATGTATACAATACAGAAAGTTAGATATACCATGTACCATTAGTACTTCTTTAACTGTATCGTTATGATCATCCTTATCCTCAACTGTTATTTCAATTGTTAACTCAATCGACAGATATCAATAAGCAGTCTTTTATATGATATGTATGCTTTGATAAGTGAGTCAATTGGTAAACCATTATACATTGTATTGCGATAGTATATTCCTAGAAAAAAACGACCGCAATACAAGTTCGAAGGATTATTTCTATGCAAGACTGGAACTAGACAAATATTCAGTCTCGGAAATAATAATTCTTTAAATCGATTATTATATTTGAAATAGAAAATGAGCCTTTGACAGATAGCTATTTCAGTATTCATTGTAGATCTAGTCTGGTTCTTCTAGAGGTTATATGCTGGACAAAGTTATAAACTACAGTACGTCTAATTGTTAGACTAGACTGAAATCCGAATTAGTTAAAAATTTCACTTGTATTTTCATCTTAAGTAGTTCTTTCATTACCAAGCACCTGATTGAAGGACTCAAACTTGTTTTAAGAGTTTTGTCTATAAATTACCTGAGATCGTTAAGCTATACCTTCAGCTGACACGGGACAGGTGTGCCGCACATTCTGAAGAACAGAACACCACGCCGAATCAGAGTTCTAATCTCCTGCATACCAAACAAATCGAGGAACTAATAATAGATAGGGATATACAAGTCTATCTCACACATGTTCCATGGCAGGGGTAGCTAGGAACATTACCATCTACATTTGTTAGCTTTCGTGTAATCGCTGCAATCATTCTGGATTCACTCCATCTGTTCAGGAAGATCGCCCTTTCAGACCCGGCACATCAATCTTTCTTCAAACACAACAATATTTCCCTAATTCTAATTTCTGTAACGATTCATGTGAGCATGTGTCGAAGTACAAGGTACAACAATTCCCTGCCTGTCCACGATGGTTAAACTGATCTTTCTTTCAACATTTGGCCAAACACAATAAATATTTCCAACATTAAATTTCTTAAACTATTCTTATCCTACCTCATAACACCAAGCTCGATGCTGATATCTCCCCATGTATCCCGCCTCTGAATGGTTTAACTTATAATGTAAGCATGTGTCGAAGTATATAAGGTAAACTTATTCCCTATACCAATGATGATGACCAAACTGATCTTTTCTTCAACATTCGGCCAAACATAACCATATTTCCCACATTTTAATTTCTGTAACGATTCATGTATGCATATGTCGAAGTACAAGGTACAATAATTCCGTACACCTGTCCACGATGGCCAAACTGATCTTTCTGTCAAAGGACTAATCAGGGCTAATAATGATGAGATCACGAAAGATTCGTTACACCTGTTCTAGTAGCTAGCACACCCCCAACATCACAATCTATCCTTCTTTCAAGCCCTCAACATGTGTTATTTTTACACGGCGTGTCTACTCCACGTGCAATAACTAACTTACATACGGGTCATGTCCGTTACAGTGATATACCGTGGCGGCGCCCAGCGGAAACCATCACAATTGTAACCCGCGGCAAGCTTTGGATGCCTTGGCGGGATAGTTTTCAAGCGCTCTTTAGCTTCCCGTGTGTTTCTGAAGCAGATCTGTTAATGGCAGTGCCAGCCTCACCAGACAGTTTACTGAAGCCCCCTGTCTTGGATGACCTCCAACACTGAACAGAACAGACTACCTGTACTCTAGACTGGCTGAGGAGTTCTATAGCATTATGTTAAAAGACATCCAACACTGAACAGAACAGATTACCTGTACTCTAGACTGGCAGAGGAGTTCTATAGCATTATGTTAAGAGACATCCAACACTGAACAGAACAGACAACCTGTACTCTAGACTGGCAGAGGAGTTCTATAGCATTATGTTAAAAGACATCCAACACTGAACAGAACAGACTACCTGTACCCTAGACTTGGCGTAGGAGTTCTATAGCATTATGTTAAGAGACATCCAACACTACTGAACAGAACAGACTACCTGTACTCTAGACTGGCAGAGGAGTTATATAGCATTGTTAAGAGACATCCAACACTGAACAGAACAGACTACCTGTACCCTGAATGACTGAGGAGTTCTATAGCATTATGTTAAGAGACATCCAACACTGAACAGAACAGACAACCTGTACTCTAGACTTGGCGTAGGAGTTCTATAGCATTATGTTAAGAGACATCCAACACTGAACAGAACAGACAACCTGTACTCTAGACTTGGCGTAGGAGTTCTATAGCATTATGTTAAAAGACATCCAACACTGAACAGAACAGACAACCTGTACTCTAGACTTGGCGTAGGAGTTCTATAGCATTATGGTAAGAGACATCCAACACTGAACAGAACAGACAACCTGTACTCTAGACTGGCAGAGGAGTTCTATAGCATTATGTTAAAAGACATCCAACACTGAACAGAACAGACTACCTGTACCCTAGACTTGGCGTAGGAGTTCTATAGCATTATGTTAAGAGACATCCAACACTACTGAACAGAACAGACTACCTGTACTCTAGACTGGCAGAGGAGTTATATAGCATTGTTAAGAGACATCCAACACTGAACAGAACAGACTACCTGTACCCTGAATGACTGAGGAGTTCTATAGCATTATGTTAAGAGACATCCAACACTGAACAGAACAGACTACCTGTACTCTAGACTTGGCAGAGGAGCTCTATACGAATCTTTATGTTACTAGACCTCCGACAGGGAACAGAATAGATTAATAGAGCTCCGATACTGAACAGAACCGATTACCTGTACCCTAGACTTGGCATACGAGTTCTATACGAATCATTATGTTAATAGACCTCCGACACTGAACAGAACCGATTACCTGTACCCTAGACTTGGCATACGAGTTCTATGCGAATCATTATGTTAATAGACCTCCGACACTGAACAGAATAGGGTATATGTACTCTAGACTGGCAAAGGACTTGGCATAGGAGTTCTTTACGAATCTTTATGTTAAGACCTCCAACACTGAACAGAACAGACTGCCTGAACTCTAGACTTAGCATAGGAGTTCTATACGAATTCTTATGTTAATAGACTCCAATTGGGAACAGAATAGCCTACATGGTTTATAAATCAAGAATTTGGAAAGAAAATTAAAACAAAAGGAAAAGGAAACTGAGTTTTCATAGAATAATTGAGCTCTCAAATCTTCTTATAGACCTGCTGACAGACTACGAATCATTATGTTAAAGATGGTATTTGGGCCAATTGAAATAGACTTCGTGATACTATGATTTGTATCTAAAGGCTCCTTTTGGTAATGTGATGAAGTTTTTGTTTTAATCTTATATTTAGACTCTTGGTCAAATGATTTTAATATTTGAAGGAACAAATGAAAAGGAGAAATTTCCTAATTTTCAGTAACCAGTTCTCAAGTCTTTGCATAGACTTGCTTAAGCTTTTATCTTATTATCTGACAGCCAGACTCTATTTGTTATAAATGCCGGTGTTTTTTTCGTTTAATTGATAGTAAGTCTAGTGTGAACGTCTGGGCTTGTGTCTACTCCTATCAAACGTCAGACGGGGAAAGGGTGATAAATCTTGAGATGGGGGTGAATGTAGTGGCTTGAAGGGGATGGATCGCTTTAGGTCAACAGGGGTAGTATATCTGTGTATGTACATACATTCTGTGAATGGATACATGGTTGATCACAACCTGGCCAGTAAGAATAAATACTTACTCGAATGTGATTTAATATCATTCTTCCCAGCAATACCACTTCATAAGATTCACTTCATAGTTTATATGACAAAGTTAACATAACATTTATTCTTCTATTTTTCTTATGATGAAAATGTTCAAAAATATTGATTTTCCGCTCAATATGATCTAAAAATATTTCATAAAGAAGGTTCTTATGTGAGATTGTGATTTATCATTCAAATTTAAAGTTATAAGTTGAAGACATTCGGGTTTTCTGTCTCTTAATTTCAAATTTAGAAGCGAAAAAACAAGGAACATTTCATTTGATATCTTGTCATTTTGTGCCTAATTACATCGGATTTTGTGTGATTATGACTCTGAACGACAGATCATTCTCAATAATTTAGATAAGTTAACTGACACTATAATAATATAGAAAATAAATAAATATTAATAAAAGAAAAGAACGTTTCCAAATTGAAATATATTTGGTAGGAACGACTATTATATTTTGTGATATTTCCTTCCCCATATCTATAAAACTCATATCTCCACAACGCTGCTGGAGTGGGTCACTCAGAAAATCCTTTTCTAAAACATTTCTTTGAAAGATTTAAAATTAAAACTGTAGTTTCATTTTTTTAAATTTCATTATTTTATACCTTTTTGGGTACATTTAGTTTTGTTTCTATTGTTTATATCCCCATTGTATATAAATTCAGTCAATCTAGGCTTGCTAAATAAGGACCTAGACTGTATAGAAGGCGTTTGTCAAATACATAGTCATGAAGCACGAATCCTACTTACATAAACTAACATACTTCTAGTGCACAATGCATTCTGAAAGGAGACAGCATTATCCATGCACACAGCAATTTCCGGCTGCATGTCACATGTCTCTGTGAAGTGCTTCAACATGCTTGTTATCAAACCCTAGTATTTACCCCCGTTATTTGCTCTACTCTTCGGCTGCAATGTGTTTAAGCTTTTGTTGTTTTTCTTAAACAAGTACTTTGTTTCAATCGATGAAAGTTACATGGCATGTCCCGACATTTGAAATCTCCAACATGTCTTAGTTATCACTTTTGAAATAGATTTGACGTTGTTATAAAATAATTTTTGGAAGCGTTTCTTTTTATTACTAGTGTAAATAACATAATCGAATATTTTATATTTGATGAATTCTATGTAATATTATCGTTGGTATTGTTTTAGATGAGAAATTATGAATTTGAAGAATGATAAAATAAAGCGAGTTGTCTTTGAAATGATATATATGAAAATTAGATTGATTGACCCTGTGTATGCAAGTAGCAGTAGTGGAAACATAAATAAATCCTCAGACCAGTACCTATTATATTACATCGAGTACATACAGAATATATAATAAAAATATTATTCCGTCAGCAAGACCCTAATATTAAATGAAAACATAAGAAAGTCTAAAGACCTGGGAGCTCATCTTAGTCTGAAAATGAAGAAATCTAGATCTCAGTCTCCTTTTCACTTTCATTCATCTTTCTTTTTAAGTTAAGATTTATTAAACCAAATCATTTCAGAGTCTAATTGTTAGACTATGAATACATAGGCAACCCTCATCTGATATAGGAACATTGTTGCGGTGCATGTTAAGGATACCTTTGCTTCAAGAGCACGCTGCAATGTAATACCCCTGGGACGATTTTCTGAGAGCGGACACCTAGGAAGTGATAGATTATTCACTCACCTGTACTAATCCTCTCGTATGTAGAGGAACACCTGCAGCGTTATCGGAGGGGTTCCCACCATACCTACTCCATACCTACACCTGGTAGAGCTCGGGTTCCTCATTGTCACCCTTAACACTGACAGGTCAACTTCAAACACTCTCTCCTTTGTCATGTCCGTCCAAATGATGATCACAATAAATACACCCTGGTGGCAGGTCGACCGTGGCTCTCCCCTTGTGATTCATTTGGTGTAGATTTCTTACTTCATTTGGTGGAAATATATCTCAGCTTGATTCTTTTACTTCATTTGGTAGATGTGCTTAACCTTTGTTTAAGTAATTATTTCATTTGGTGTATATTTCTTACTTTATTTGCTGTAATTATTTCGTTTGGAGTAGATGTGCTAACCTTGATTTAAGTTATTATTTCAATTGGTGTAAATATACCTCAGCTTGGCTCTTTATATCGTTTGGAGTAGATGTGCCTTACCTTGATTTAAGTTATTACTTCATTTGGTGTAGATTTCTTACTTCATTTGGTGTAAATATGCCTCAAGCTGATTTTTTAAATCATTTGGTGTAGATATTCTTTATCTTGATAAAAGTAATTACTTCATTTGGTGTAGAATTTTACTTTATTTGGTATAAATTTACCTCAGCTTGATTCGTTGACTTCGTTTGACGACTAATGTTTCACCTTGACTCAAGTTATTACTTCATTTAGGTTTAAAGGTGCCTCGGCCTCACTCATCTTACTTCATTTGGTGTAAATATGCTTCACCTTTTCTCTTCTTGCCTCATTTGGTGTAAATTTGCTTTACCTTGATTTACTAAATTACTTCATTTTGGTGTAAATGTACCCCAGCTTCACTCATCTTATTTCATTTGATGTAAATATACTAGTACTTCATCATTACTATTCTTACTTCATCCTTTTGTGTAAAAATGCTTCATCTTTATCAAGTAATTACTTCATTTTGGTTACGTATACTCCAGCCTTATACTTTTACTTCATTTGGTGTTGATGATACTGCTCCTTGATACTCCTATCATCGTTTGGTGTAGACTTATTTCACTTAAAATTATATTACTGCACCTAGTGTAAATATACTACACCTTGACTATCCGTTGTTCATTTCGTGTGAATCTACTACACCTTGACTACCCGTTGTTCATTTCGTGTGAATATACTACACCTTGACTATCCGTTCTTCATTTCGTGTGAATATACTACACCTTGACTATCCGTTGTTAGTTTCGTTTGAATATACTACACTTTGACTATCCGTTGTTCGTTTCGTGTGAATATACTACACCTTGACTATCCGTTCTTCATTTCGTGTGAATATACTACACCTTGACTATCCGTTCTTCATTTCGTGCGAATATACTACACTTTGACTATCCGTTGTTCGTTTCGTGTGAATATACTACACCTTGACTATCCGTTGTTCATTTCGTGTACATATACACCACCTTGACCTCAATACTTTATTTGGTGTAAAAATATACTTCGATTCTACTCTTCTTAACGCACTTTGTTTAGATGTACATAACCATGAACCTTCTTAATTCAGTTTCTGTAAATGTAATGTCTGTGTATATTACATTGAGTCATCTTATATGTACTTCACATGGGTTCTTTTAACTATAATGATTAGGTGCTGATAAACTTCATGTTCATTAAATATAATCATTTGATACGCTTAAAATAAACAAATCCGTTTTGACGTGATGAGGTTATCACTATCAGTTGTCTTCGTACACGTTATGGATGTACTTCAATTTGACAATTTCATTTATTTTAATGAACAAATTATCTTTTAGAATAAACACTTAATGTGATGTATATATATTTCAAACTGACTTTATTCTTTAACATTTTGAAAGGACGTATTGTGTGCCGGATTTGCGCTTGCTGAATGTCTTCTACGTTAAATTCTCATCTTAGTTTATATAATAGTCTTGTAGTAAGATATTATCCTTTCTACCTAAACTGTCAGACAGACCCTTAAATAAAATAAAACATAAGTTGGTCTTTAAGAAGAGTGCTCAATTATGAAAAGAACTCGTCTTCTTTTCATCTTATTGATGATATATAGATATATTGACCGTTTCATTTAAAAGTGTAAATGTTAGACTACTCTCTACCAGGATATCTTTTTCTGTGTCTAAGATTAAATTTTAATTTGATCAGAGAAGAGACCAGCCAGTAGAGATGGCGCGTGTTACAATAGCAGATTAACAGATAACATCAAGCCCGGGACTCCTCACTGTGTTATGTTACCCGCTCCTTACTGTCACATTCCAGTCAAACTTCTTGTCAACCTACTTTACTTTATACAGGGGTCGTCTTAACAGTCTGGGATATTTCCAGACATGGGTCTTCCTTCATACCATCCAAAATATGTCTGTCATATTTTGATTATTCGAATCATGCAAAGCTTCAACATATGTCTGTTATATTTTGATTATTCGAATCATACAAAGCTCCAACATATGTCTGTTATATTTTGATTATTCGAATCATACAAAGCTCCAACATATGTCTGTTATATTTTGATTATTGGAATCATGCAAAGCTCCAACATATGTCTGTTATATTTTGATTATTCGAATCATACAAAGCTCCAACATATGTCTGTTATATTTTGATTATTCGAATCATGCATAGCTCCAACATATGTCTGTTATATTTTGATTATTCGAATCATACAAAGCTCCAACATATGTCTGTTATATTTTGATTATTCGAATCATACAAAGCTCCAACATATGTCTGTTATATTTTGATTATTCGAATCATGCCAAGCTTTCTGTTCAATGGTGATTACTTGCACCACAGCGTCTATCTTTTTCTGTCATTTGTTCTTTTATTATCCAAGCTGTATGTTATACCGTGGGGTATAGTCATTGTCCTGTCCGTTTGTCCTTCCGTCCGTAATCATTTCGTTTCCGCAGCGGAACTCAAAAACAAGTAGAACTTTCTCAATAAAAATTGGTATGTGGAGTAGTCAGCATATGTAGATGTGCCTTTTAGTATTTTCAACTTCTTTGAGTTTATTTTTTGGCGGTTTCCATAGAAACGTAACTTTATATTCGGTTTCAAGAGCAAAACCCCAAAACAATTAGAACTAGATCAATGTCAACTGGCATGTGGATTGGTCAGCATATGTAGATGTGCCATTTGGTATTTCAACTTCTTCTTATTTTTGACGGTTCTTAACGATTTCAACGTTATTTTGATGGGGACCGGTTGCATTCATCATTTTGATGACTCTTATATATTTAAGCATGTAAGCATCTAAAATATTCATCCTCTCTTTTGACATCATGATTTACACTGTCGATGTCTCTTGTCACAAATGGTCGAGCACATGATGAGTGGTCTATATCTCCATCCATATAATGTACTGCTTGTCTCTCTAGCAGTGAGGTTCACTATTCATCTCGCGTGATGCTTCTCTTCATCTTTGTAATACTGGATTCATCTCCAACTGATAACATCTACATATACAACATTATATTTCATACACCTCATCGGGGCACTGGAGAAGTATCATGAGGCCCCATACCGGGATATATAATGGAACCGGTCTGTCTGGTGATACCCTATAACTGCAGGGTACCATTTGTAGACGAGACCGAGGCTGAGATGGCGATAAGGACAGAGCTGCCCTCTGGCGGCGATTATGTTGAATTAGACGTGGAAATGCGTGTGTGGTTTGCATGTTAAACTGACAATAGATTACTCAACCTGCCAATTCTATGTCATGGGGCCATTGTTATTCGGTCAAACGGCGCTAACAAGTGTGCCCAACAAAAGCTTATATACTTATATAACACTAGTAGACGTACTAGGTTACCAGAAATATCCTAACGAGGTATGTAGGAGACCTAATATATGTCTGAACTTTGTCAAAATGACTCTAATTTGTTAGAGAGAGGGAAAATGCGTCTGCATTAAAGGGACAGTCCTATCGGGGTATTTTTGTGGAAACCAAATTCAAGAGGACGCAGTGACGCATTCTATTCTTTGTCAAATTGTTATCTAGAACAACTTAATCATGTAATAATCATATATAAGTATTTATAGGGAAGTACTCTTGAAATTTGTTTCCACAAAAGTACCCCGATAGGACTCCCCCTTTAATGTAAAGACAATAGAAAATACAATCTCTTTGCGTCATCTACTTTGAAGTGTTTTTGTTTGCTTAGTTTATACCTTTATGTGTTACATTCATATCGATTCGTCAATCAAGCAAATTTCATATTTTCCTTAAAAAGATGCTTATTATATTGACTAAAATGCATAGTTCAGAACGAGGTTTTATAAAAATCCTAAAATATATGGTTTATTACCGGTAACTGCGTCATCAAACTCTACTAAATGTTGGGTGTTCTTCGTTTTGACAAGGGTGTGCCCTTCTGTTGAACAGGTAAACTGTATTCCAATCCCCCTCAGGTGTATCGAATAACGTAAAGTAAGCTCAATGTCGACTCCCTTTTCTACAGAGGTCACGGTTAATTGTAGGAATACAAGCATTAATACATGATGTAAACTTGATAGGGTACTCACATTACATTACGGTAAACGGTGTCAATTCCACTCCAAAGTATTTCCTGCTATACCCACATTCTTTAAGAACAGCAGGTCCATGAAGTGTACATTATATGGTATCAATCATATGGTAGGTAAGGTGCTATGTCATTGAATGGTGAAATAGTTATGTGCTATAAGTAACTGTGTAACCATTCTGATTCAAATATATTAAGATGTATTTCACAATTATACAATTACCATAAATGGTGTCAATTCCACTCCAAAGTATTTCCTGCTATACCCACATTCTTTAACAACGTTACTCAGCAAGGACATGAAGAATACAAGAAATGGTATCAATACGTATAATGAGTTAGGTGCTATGTCATTGAATGGTGACAAAGTAAAGTGCTATCAAGTTGAAACGTTAACTTTGTAACCATTCTGATTCAAATAGATTAAGATACAATTTACCGTTACACGTTATGCATGATGTAAACTGGATAGAGTACTCAATATTAAATTACGCCAAACGGTGTAAATTTCATTACAAACTATTTCCTGCTATGTCCACATTATTTAAATCATTGGAGACGTTGTTCGCTAATAAGCAGACCATAAGGAATACACTAAATGGTATCAACACGTATGTTAGGTTTCTATGTCATTGAATGGCGATAAACTAAAAGGCTATCAAATAGAAACAGTTACTTTGTTAAATCTAATATACATGACCTCGTCGTCATTCTGATTTAAATAGGATACGATATGTTATACAATTATACTGTTACACCTTATGCTTATCTACTTTTACAATGTACGTTTTGAAACTTTAACAAGTCACTTTAAAGGTTATTGTTTTGAATCGACAACTTTGCAGTGAAAAACTGTTTTACATACAGTAAGGTTTGGGTGCAATGCTTCACTGAATTTCAGCGCAGTTCGCTAGTTCCAGCCGATGGTCCTAGGTTTCATCGCAATGCATAGCAACAATAATGTCGTAGGCTTTCTCCCTGCAAGTCTTATCATATACACTCTATTGTAAGTTCCTTAAAAGCAACAATTGTATCATATGTACGTGTCGACGTTTGGCAATACTCTTTCTTAAAATGCAACCGGAAATCACCATTCTTTACTTATGTAAAGACAAAAATCTTCTTACAATCATTCTACTTCCTGAAGCAATATATTGTCGTCACTTTTAACAAGGTTTCAAGTTCACATCAATGAAGTTTTATTTCACCCAGTCGTGCTTTGCATCCATCTCCCATCATTGCATGTGACCGTGCCTGCACTGTCTAAACTGTTTATCCCATCACAGAGTTACCCCGCTTGTTAGTTGATAGTTCCGATATGGACCACCAGGGGTATCAAAGTGCAATCGCGGCAGGGAGTTTACTTGGAGCCCTCCCCTGCGGACTTTAACTGCTTGTAAAGGAACATGATACAGACAATGCTTGGAGCTTACACATGTAACGTGCTCAAGCATCTTCCATATGTTTACCTTTTGATTGCGATCGTTGTTGTTGAAAAGGAAGGGTGCGTTTTGCACGAGTGAAAATAACTTTATATTGGTCCAGTATGTTGATTGATGACTTTTAAACAATTTTGCAGCACCCTATTGTGTCCTCATTGTTACAAAAGGTACAACATGTAAACCTCGATTTTTCATGAAGTTAATGATCAGTGGTTCAATATGATGTGTATATGTGCACGCCGCTCATGGCTACAATATTGCCCAAGCGGCGTAAACCATAGCTCACAAACTCATTTATACGTGTATGTTTGTGGTAGAAAGAATAAAAAATCTTATACAGGTGGCTCTCTACGCATGTGCATGTGCTTCCCATAAAGCTTGCTGTACATGTTGCAAGGCTTGTTTCTCTCTGATGTTCCTCTATCGTCTCTTGTGTTCTCTTTGTTGCATATCCGTGCTCCGTGTTTACGTAGACAATCCTGGCTAAATGTTTGCCAACGATTGGTAGGTGGAAACGTCGCACTTGTGATTGTCTTTGTGGAAATGCCAACCAATATGTTTCTGGTTCTGGCTCTGAAATTGCATATATTCTTATTCAGAAGGACGAGCACGTAAAGTTACGAGGTGTCCGCGCCAACGTAAGCGGCCAGAGCACGGCTACGCATCCCTCTGTCGGAGATCAGGTACTCATACATCCGGGCACTGCATGACGTCATCAACGCTTTGATATCTCGCATTTTGCTGCAAACTGGCTTCCCATAAAAACATCGCAACCACTTCGCTTAGCATTTCTATGCTTGATTGCAACATCTGACCTTTAATGCAAATTTAAGCCACCATCTTTTCCTGTCTTGCTCTCTTTGTCTGAAGTATCATGCTAACGTTTTTGTCAATTTCTCTTAGAATTTGTTCAGCAATTGACTTCATGGGTTTCATCACTTTTAACACCAATATGTATTTGACTTCACCAATTTGTTTCCAGCCATATTTGTCATGCACACCAACCGTACAATAACGATATTATCTATATTTAAGTTATTTTGCCATGTTAATGTTGTTATCCTTAGCTGCCCGTCCAACCAACCTGCAAAGTTGCGGATAACGATATGACGTGCTGTGCAAAATGAAACTTCTAATCCACCAGAGCTTAACATGTGCTTTGCAACAACATCGTTCTATTCTCAAGCGTGTGTTTAATGCCTGTTGAGAATATGCCTAAGCAGAATGTCATCAATGCTTCCATTAATTCTCAAATCAGCGCATGAACGTCATCTTGCTTTCCTATGACCATTTTCCTACGCAAAGCCTAAAGCGCCAGTTTCCGAACTGTCAGCTGTAGTCCTTACTGTCGATCCTTGAGTTTTTTGTGCTTGATCTTTAGCTTACTATGAGAGAAATCAATAGTCCAATCAGAAAGTAACTGGAGGTTGCTAACAATCGCCTGTAGGGGCGCGCTGAAAACTCAAGGGTCGGCAGCAAGACATAAAACTGATTGTTCGGAAACTGGCATTTTTGGCTTTGCGTAGGAATATGTCCTATCACTGGATGAAACACATTGAGATATATGATAGAAGAGGGCGAACTAATAAGCTTCCTTCAGGCAACAGTTTATTTGTTGCATTTATTGTTATACAATAAAAAGCATCTTTGCCTTTGTGTTTGTTACAGAACCTAATTAATAGCATGATTGACTGAATGCGATTGCACACTACACATGGCACACCCGAACTGTTAGAATAACGTTTATATCAGGATTGTTTAAGTTAAAGATCTTCTTTCCTTAATGCACGTTCTTGGTCTAAATTGTTTTCTGAAAAGAAATAAAAATAGCATTTATTTACAGCTAAGGATGGCTAGTAAGATATTTAGGAAATATATTGGAGAAACATGAATACAGCTTCCTAGATTATGACACACTAATATTAAAATTGCCTTTTACTTGCACATATATCTTTCTTATGATCACAACTAAATGAGGATTTGGAATCACCAAGGAAATAATAACAGTTTTAGTTTTAGTTCCAGTACAAGAACTCTATGACGATTTTACCCATATGAGATTCAAGATAAGAAAGAACTTATGTAAATTGTCTCAGTATCTATGTTAGTATTTGAAGATCCGTGTCTTCATTAGGTGGGCGATTCTACATTACCTTGCTTTTAACGTCTTCAGATTCTTAACATAGTGAAATGGTACAGTGGGCACAGAAAAACGTTTACAGTCGATGATTGCTATCGTCATCACAAACTGTTCAATAAACAAATGGCCTGTTTCTTTGCATACGTTACTGAAACGACATTCCATTACCATTCGCAGACTATAGATACACTTTACGATAACCAACGATTCAAACGAATCTACGATTATGTCAGTAGCAATTGTCAGATTACTTTCATGATTATGCATTAGATGGGTTACTTGGATGTACTTGTCAACAGTCAAATGATAATGTAAAAGCTATGGAATCACATCCGAATATTTACATCGGATGAATTTCATCTGAAATATTTTCAAACTCAATATGAGTCGTATCGGATTATTTGTACATCCTGTTTAAGGGGCAGTAGCACGTTTTTTGATAATTTTATATTTTTAATTTTTCACTGATAATTGAACATTAATGCTTAAAATATTATTTTGAAAGTGTCAAAAATCTCATTACACAAGTCAATCATCCATAGTCAGATGACAAAGTTTGAAAATTCACATAAAAATCATTGGCGGCCATTTTTTATGAACACCTTTAATTCATTTTGTGTAAGAAAAAGGAATCGCATGGCTAATTTTTACATTATATATTTGAACTATTACTGCTCCATTTAGTTTAAATGCATTGTCTTTCAATTGGAACCATATATTTTTATTTTCCTGACATCACCTTATATCCCCCCTGAAAACGTGCTACTGCCCCTTTAAGAAACGTTACATTTTATTATCCCCCGCCACGAAGTGGAAGGGGGATATAGGTTTGAGCTCCGTCCGTGCGTGCGTCCGTCCGTCCGTGTGTGCGTGCGTCCGTCCGTCCGAGTTAAAGGAGCCAATTTTTCTCAGAAACCGTTAAAGGTAGGATTATCAAATTTTGTGTGTGCCTTCAGGGTATCAATACCTTGATGGAGTTCGAAAATCAGAACCGTGCAAATATTTTTTTCCGGAGTTATTGCCCTTGTTACGTTTTTTGGGACTCTGTTCGAGGTGTCTTCAAAGGAGCCAATTTTTCTCAGAAACTGTTACAGATAGGATCATCAAATTTTGTGTGTGCCTTCAGGGTATCAATACCTTGATGGAGTTCGAAAATCAGAACCGCACAAATATTTTTTTCCGGAGTTATTGCCCTTGTTACGTTTTTTGGGACTCTGTTCGAGGTGTCTTCAAAGGAGCCAATTTTTCTCAGAAACCGTTAAAGGTAGGATTATCAAATTTTGTGTGTGCTTTCGGGGTATCAATACCTTGATGGAGTTCGAAAATCAGAACCGCGCAAATATTTTTTCCGGAGTTATTGCCCTTGTTACATTTTTTGGGACTCTGTGCAAGGTGTCTTCAAAGGAGCCAATTTTTCTCAGAAACGTTTACAGATAGGATCATCAAATTTGATGTGTGCCTTCAGGGTATCAATACCTTGATTGAGTTCGAAAATCAGAACTGCGCAAATATTTTTCCGGAGTTTGGTGTCATGATATTTTTGAGTACACTCAAGTATTAAGGAGAAGGTTCTGACTTAATTTAAAATAAGAACAAATCTGGCGGGGGATGTTGATGACTATGTCTTCTTGTTAAATTTATCTTAGCCTATTTGTATTTGGGTTTTATTGAGAATTGAATAACATATAAACAGTAAAGTATTTAGAAGTATGATAAAAACAACCATCCATCTTGAATCAAAAACTTTAAGGTATTGTTTACTTTTGCTGAATTATTGAAACATTATTTGTATGCATGCTTGTGTGAATAAACAGCGTCTTGCATGTGTGTTAGCCTGCATCCATGTGGTTTATATTTTATAATCACTGGTTCTAGGTTTCACCGTGAGTTTTACTTTCAACCAAGTTGATTTTTAAATGGAAACACCGTTTCCCAATACGTAATTGTATTAAAGACCAATGTCTGTACAGTATTTCCTCCAAACATTCTTATTGAACATAGATATTCTGTCATCCTTCGGTATACATGTATTGTAATAATGAATTACTTTGATTAGAGGCGCTACGGACATGCCATAAATGCCACTAGTTATAAAAAACAAAAGACAATTAATTCATAGATTTTTATACCCTTACTTATTCCTCGTGTTTTTTATTTTATTATTAGAAAACAAAAACAGTCAAAGAAGAAAACTCATTATCCTTCTGTAATATTGAAGGTCACAGTTTCTGTGAAAGAGAAAATGGTTTTTATGATCCAACTCCTGGGACTCGGGCACTCATAAGTTTATTTGTCAATGAAACCTCGATAAAAATAATATCAAGAAACGATGAGTCAGGGTATAGTTAGACATTATCTTACTGTATTCTCGAAGCCCTTCAAGCAACAATATTTCTATAGATGTGAAACAACCACTAACTGAACACTAAGGGAGGTTAAGAATCATTTTCTCTCTAAATACAATGAATTGTAGATACTGTGTTCTTGAAGGAATCAATGGCATATTGTTCCTTGTCAAAACATAACGTATAATGTCCGTCATTTTTTCAATAAATCTAATGGATTCACAGTTGCAAACATTGTGTACTCAAATATAACAATGAAGCATATTGCAACTTCCAACCTGTCTTGTACAACGAATGCTACCATTCATTTCACACAAACCGATCCCTACTCTTTCAGCCAACAAGTGGTCGCACCTGCGGCACGAGCGAGACAAGACGTTCTACTTCGACTTCAGCGAGCTGACCCCCGGGGAGTTAGTGTCTGGGGCGGAGCTGAGACTCTTTAAGGACAAGGCCAAGAGACGGAGGTTCAAGCGCATGGACATGCATGTAAAGCTCTTCAGGATCATGCAGGGCAAGGACCCAGAGTGAGTAGACATGTTACTGGGACATGAGGGTTCAATATGAATGGTTGATTAAGGAGGGGAGGTAATTCGACAAGTTCGACACAATTTACGCTGCAAGGCACAACTCTCACCGAAGCATTGACGCAAGATGAGGCTTATGATATACTTTAATTCATAGCCTTCGACATCTTTCCTACTCAAAGCCTAAAACGCCAGTTTCCGAACTGTCAGTTTTATGTCTTGTTGCATACACTTGAGTTGTCTGTGCTTGTAGGGGCACTTTAGCAGCACAGAAAAGCAAATGGTCTGCAGCAAGGCCTAAATGACAGTTCGGAAACTGGAAGATGAGCCTTCAAATGAAAGTAGTTTACACAATACTTTTGTGACAGTTACCCCCATAGAGTACTTATGTTTTCCTTTCAAGTTCAGACTGTTGATTTATCACAATAGGTGACAGTTATTAACCTAACATTTTTTCAACATGGATGCTTCCAGAGACAAAATGCTGAAGTCGGTCCTGAACACGACAATCAAGGGAGACTACCGAGGCTGGCTCCGTCTGAACGTGACATCAGCAGCTGAGTACTGGACCCTCGACCCTGTGTCCAACCTGGGGCTTTTCATGAAGATCATTGGGGCTAATGGTAGATATAGAGACATACCTACTTACCTATCACATGATGTAGCATGATTGTATTGTATCATAGGCTTACATGGGATGTAGTATGATTGTATCATAGGCTTATGGTAAATATAGGGAGGTACCTACCTACCATGTGTTTAAATATCACGGGCTAATGGAGAAAATAGAGATATAACTACCCACCTTTTGATATAGCTAAATGCTTCAAACTATTTTAGGGTTATTCTACGATGCATTGGTATGAGAATTATAAATTTCTAGCCCGGTGAGTCCGGGCTCTATTGACTATGACAGATTATTGGCATTTGCCAACATTGTATTATGTCTAGCGAGACTATTAGAGACTTTAAATGAAAACATTATGGTATCAATATGGCCATACTGTGTTTATAGTTTACTCGCAATACCTTGAAGTTATTAAATAATAAACGTTCAGTTCATGGGAACTGAAAACCATATACTTCATAAACTGGCAAGGAGTTGTGCAAAATAATTTTGGATATGTTGAATTGGAATAAACACTAGCAACGACATAAATTTTCAAAGGAAAATATGAAATATTGATTTCTATAAACCTTTCCATGAATTCCAGGGCGGGAAATCGATCCCAAGAAGATAGGCATCGTAGGTCGGCGTGGCTCCACGGACAAACAACCCTTCATGGTCGGTTTCTTCAGGATGGACAGCGAGACGCACGAACGACGTCGTAGATCGACTCGTCGTAATCGGCACCGTGACGACGTAACTTACGCCGATCAACCAGCTTACGGTGACCGTATGTCAAAATATTATAAGAGTTAAAGGAAATGATAATAAAATGGAAAAACTTCTTGTTTATTAATCACATTAATGAAGTTGTTGTTATGAAAATGATTCGTACATGTATCTAATAATTACATCTAAATGCCCCTTAAAGACTGATGATTTATTAATGATATTTCATAACACCAGATAGACCTATACCTATACATGAAAAGATTTAATCTCTTACGTCAGAATAACCTTATTCCTTAATAATCTAATAATTGTCTAATGATAAATATTTTTTTCAGAGTTTCCTAAGTTCCAACGAAAAGCTTGTCAGAGACGCACCTTATACGTCAGTTTCCGTGACTTAGGATGGGAGGTAATATCACTTATGTTTAATAATTTTGTTTGGTTCTGTCTTTTATCCATTACATTCCGATTTTCAGTTACCAAAACGATTTTACGTTTCTGCATATTTATGTTAGTCGCCGTTGTACTTCTGTGCTCTTTTGAATACATCAGTATAAGTATTCTCAGATTTCAGAAAACACAATAGGCCTACATGTATTCAAAATACCACTCAAGTTTGCCCGTTGTCATAATTCAGCATCTAAACATGTGTTTCGTTTTCGTGAGTTATTTTTGGCTTTGAGAGATATATTTGATAAATTAAGGCTTTCCAAAGATATATGATACCCTATTTATGAACATTTATAACATGTATATGTTGTTTAGATTTCAGAACATATGTACAAGATTAAATAATGAATACATCACGTCTTACCTTTAGATTTCCTAGATAAATTACCTCATTTAGTTCAAGGGAATCATAACTTCCTTTTATTAACGTTAAGGGGTGTTTCTAAAACCGGCTCAATACCGGAAAGGAAACATCGTTTTGGCAATTAAGCGATAAGTAAGGTTTTCGACATTTTGCACTTACAACGTTGCAATCTACTTGTGATTTATCATCTGAGATGTTGCAAACCCATACCAAAACTGTTAAATGTTGGTATATAAGTAAGGTTTTCGACATTTTGCACTTACAACGTTGCAATCTACTTGTGATTTATCATCTGAGATGTTGCAAACCCATACCAAAACTGTTAAATGTTGGTATATAAGTAAGGTTTTCGACATTTTGCACTTACAACGTTGCAATCTACTTGTGATTTATCATCTGAGATGTTGCAAACCCATACCAAAACTGTTAAATGTTGGTATATAAGTAAGGTTTTCGACATTTTGCACTTACAACGTTGCAATCTACTTGTGATTTATCATCTGAGATGTTGCAAACCCATACCAAAACTGTTAAATGTTGGTATATAAGTAAGGTTTTCGACATTTTGCACTTACAACGTTGCAATCTACTTGTGATTTATCATCTGAGATGTTGCAAACCCATACCAAAACTGTTAAATGTTGGTATATAAGTAAGGTTTTCGACATTTTGCACTTACAACGTTGCAATCTACTTGTGATTTATCATCTGAGATGTTGCAAACCCATACCAAAACTGTTAAATGTTGGTATATAAGTAAGGTTTTCGACATTTTGCACTTACAACGTTGCAATCTACTTGTTATTTATCATCTGAGATGTTGCAAACCCATACCAAAACTGTTAAATGTTGGTATATAAGTTAGGTTTCGACATGCTGCACTTATAATTACAACGTTGCAATCTACTTGTTATTTATCATCTGAGATGTTGCAAACCCATACCAAAACTGTTAAATGTTGGTATATAAGTAAGGTTTTCGACATTTTGCACTTACAACGTTGCAATCTACTTGTGATTTATCATCTGAGATGTTGCAAACCCATACCAAAACTGTTAAATGTTGGTATATAAGTAAGGTTTTCGACATTTTGCACTTACAACGTTGCAATCTACTTGTGATTTATCATCTGAGATGTTGCAAACCCATACCAAAACTGTTAAATGTTGGTATATAAGTAAGGTTTCGACATGCTGCACTTATAATTACAACGTTGTAATTTAGTTGTAGTTTTTAAGATGATTGATCATCTTAGATGGTATGAATATAAAAACCCATACCCAAAATGTTAAAATGTGACTTTTTTGTAATTAAGCGATAAGTAAGGTTTCGACATGCTGCACTTTTAATTTAGTTTATTTATCATCTTAGATCTTTTAAATGTTTCTGAGAAATATGATTTTTGTGTAACAATCGATTGTCAAAAGGCTCTAAAATTGTATTTAGATATCCCGAGCTGTAATTGTAAAAGAGAAATCAAATTTCTAAGAGAAAGAATGATAAGATTCCTAGCATTCGGTTAACATCGGTAATTTAACCGAAATAGTGCTACTTTGAATATTTTTGTTTAACTCCATATGGTGCTTCACTGTTATTTACGTATGCGAGGACACGCAGTGCGTTACAAGGAGTTAATACCCCATGTAGGCGGCGCGTGTCAGTTGGGTTCATTTGTCATTATTGAGGTGACATGGTAACGTTTTTAAAGAGCTAGCAAATATCATAAACGCTCTGGAAGGTGATGCCCAGTTGATTGAAGATCTATACAGGAATGTTGTTTTAAGATCGTAAACTGTGGAATGCAAAATGGATAGCCCGAAACGAAATGAGAACATGAATGGCGGATATAAGCCAGACAAGTTAGCAACACCCCTAGTGTTCGTTTATTTTATATATCGACTCAAAGACTGTTTTAAACATTTTGTAATAACAATCCTCATTTCTTTTCTCGAACAGACAACAGAATCGATTTCTGCAAAGGATAACCATTACATGTGTCAACTTATTGCACACTTATAATTTTTACGAAGTACGGTTTTGAAATCTATAGATATAAAATTAGTCAGTAGGCGGGTTTTGCTTGATGCATATCACAAAAGAAACATATATTAATAAATTCCTAAAGAAATCTTGGTGCCAAGTTTGTTCTTAATCCATTGTGTGAACTCCATTATCTTAAGTACCTGAATGCAAATTGTCAGAAAACCTGAATAACAGTAAAATATGTCATGTTTCAGGACTGGATTATCGCCCCTGAAGGCTATTCCGCCTTCTACTGTGACGGAGAATGTGCGTTCCCACTTGGTGCCCATATGAATGCCACCAACCACGCTATTGTTCAGACCCTGGTGCACCTCATGGACCCGTTCATGGTGCCCAAACCTTGTTGTGCACCCACCAAGCTGACTGCCATATCTGTGCTTTACTTTGATAGGAACTCTAATGTCGTGTTGAAGAAATACAAAGGAATGATTGTGAAAGCTTGTGGGTGCCACTGAAAGGGAATGATAGTGGAAATTTGTGGCGCCAATGAAAGGGAAGGATATTGAAAGACAGTTGGTGCCACTTAACGGGAATGATAGTGGAAACTTGTGGGTGCCACTGAAAGGGAATGATCGTGGAAACATGTGGCACCACTGAAAGGGCATGAAAGTGGAAGCCTTTTGGCGCCACTGAAAGGAAATGATAGTGGAAACTTTTGGATGCCACATATAGGAAATGATAGTGGAAACTTTTAGGAGCCACTGAAAAGGAATGATCGTGGAATCTAGTAGGTGCCACTGAAAGGGAACGATAGTGGAAACTTGTAGTTGCCACTGAGAGGGAAGGATGGTGAAACTTGTGGTTGCCACTGAAATAACTTGTGTAAAGTCAACAAGAGTATCTGCAAAGAATATTATGTCAGGAGGTTAATGAACAATGAACAACGTCCCTGATAGTGATATTTCTGATGCTAAGCTCTGTTAACCATCAGATTTCCAATCAGTTGATGTGTTGATGATGGGACATCAAGCTTTGAGGAGAAAGGGTTACAATGGTTGTGAAGGACAGGATACATTTAAGAGGAAAGTTTACTCTCTCACGGACTGGAGTATTCACAGGATGTGGTTTGTATTACCAAAGAATAGGCAATATATTGAGTTCATTGGAATTACCTAAAATGCTTAAGCCATAGAGAGATATGATGTCACTACTTATACTATGTCTACGAGCTTTGTTACTGCCACGGTTGTTAAGGATGTGATGTGCCACAGGCGGTATTAAATCGACAAGGGTGCGATCTAGCAAATATAGATGTATATGACAGTTCTCTTTGATGGAGGGCTGACCACAATGTGTATATCATGTCTCATTTGTGCTAGTGTTTCCCTTGTTTATTTCTCCTGATAACTGATGTTACATTAATGTTTTGGAAAACATCTCGTATTTCTTGTAGTTTTGTTGCTGATGTGCTTATCATAGATGTAGTCGTATCATTTGTTTAGAAGAATAATGGTGATCTGGTAAACGTGACTGTATCGGTAATGGGATTCAAGTGGCATTGATTTACGTAATGTCCTAAAAAAAGGATATCCTTGTAAAAGATCATTTTATGAAACGTGACCTAGATTTACACGTTCATGTAGATTTCGAAATTAAGATGATAAAAATGTTTACACTTTATTTATTATTTTAGAAATTGTGAATATGTCTATCAAACAAGTCTTTAATATTGTGTTCATTGATTGTATATTATGATTATGCGCAGTATAGTAGTAAAGATTCTGATGATGTTAGTCAATCGGCTAAACGCCAATAGTGCCCGTCTCTCGAAAATCAGTTACACTTGATAAATTAAAGTGAAATCAATTACACCGCTTTCCAAAAATGGTTTTAATTTTCATACTTTCTCCCAGATAGATTGAAAATATGTAGTTTCAGGGACTGTTTTTCTGTAGTCATATTGAAAGTCAGCATTATATCGAGCATATCAATCAAAATGTCTTAATATGTATATTCTTGTACCTGTGATTAAGTTAAATTATATTATATTTTTTTATATCTAATTGATTTCCTTAACGTCTAGTTTTAAAATTAAATGTTTCTAATCATTAATTTTACCTATATTTTAAGGGTATATGCTTGGCTAACACTGAAAGCTGACATTAAAAACCAATGATTATCTTATGTACCAACCAGCGCCTAGATGTTCAAAGCTTTCTTAGTGCTGAGACAGTTATAAGCCAATGTTAATGCATGGTACTTACGACTTTCTTAGTGTTAAGAGTGCTTCGAACATGTAAGTCCTGATAGTTACCATCAAAGTTTAAGTACATTAACATGTTCTCTTGTCAAAAGTTTCAAATCATTTCCTTGTGAAAGTGATTTAACCAAAAGTTCTATAACAGGCCTACCAAACAAAACATCTCCACTGCGCAGAAAACGTTGAAAAGTCCTCACTAAACGTGGAAAATGCAACATAAATATAATCCATCGACACCAAAACATTGAAATAGGCAACGAAAATCGCAAACCCAGCGAATGTAGCCACACGCATGAGCACATTGAAAAAGAAGGCTCTACCGCGTGTTTACATTTGCGAGTGCTAAACGTGGAAAATGCAACATAAATATAATCCCTCGACACCAAAACATTAAAATAGGCAACGAAAAACGCAAACCCAGCGAATGTAGCCACACGCATGCGCACATTGAAAAGAAGGCTCTAACGCCTGTTTACATTTGCGAGTGCGGACTTTTCCACGTTTTTCTGCGCAGTGGAGATGTTTTGTTTGATAGGCCTGTATAAGTAAATATCAATTCATGAATATGTGTATATAACTTAGTTTTATCTATAACATGATTGTGACGTCAGTAGGATTGTGTATGTACAGGTTATGATGAAGATGATAAAGAATCTGGTATTTACTGAGCATCGGGATCAAACTAAGTTGTACATGTGATTGTGCTATTGGTCGTGTAAACATATCATTTATCAAGCTGAGCATTTATATCGACATTTGCCTTATTTGATGTTTGATTTAGAACGAAATAAATTTCAATTTTAAACACAAGTTGCTTTTGTCTTTTTTGTGTGAAATCAAATGGATCTGTCATTGAGGTGATTCAAAATATAAAGTAATCTGAATGAAAATGTTGAGCCATGTTGTTATTTTGAGCCACTTGTCATCATCGTTTTTCTTCTGTATGTGAATCCATCCTTGGTAAATATTTCCATTTCTAGCGTAGTGGAAAATGGATTCTTAACACCCTTACACAATATCTTCTACAGCAAGAATCCCCTAAATAATGTAATCAAAGTGGCTCTGTTTATGAGGTGTTTCATCTGAAAATGAAAATTGTGTGCGACATGTTTTCTTTAAGCCCTTTGTCAACATAATCTCTCTTCTGTATGCGAATCCATCCGTGGAAAAAAATCCATTTCTATCGTAGTAGAAAATGAATTCCTGACACCCTTACATAATCTCTTCTACTGTTAGAATCCACTAACCACTGCTTCAAACATGACGAGTAATGCCGAAATTAACTTCACTTTAAAACACAAGTTGGATTTGTCTTTCAAAAAAGGAATCATTTTGATCTGTTTATGAAGTGATTCCATAATAATGAATATATTGTGAGAAATGACTATGTGCCACTTGTCAATATAATATCTCTCATATATATAGGATTTCATCTGTAATGAATCATTGCATTTCTATCCTAGAAAATGGATTCCTGACACCCTACATAATATCATCTACAGCAGGAATCCACTCACCATTGCTTTAAAATGACGAGTAAGGAGGTGGAGTTCACCTTACAGATAAGGGCTTGGATCGGTGAGAAAGTGAATAAGGCAACACCGCAATACAACTATTAGTGATTTAAGTATTTACTAAAATTTAGTCTATGAAATATTTAAAATATGTCTGTACCTTCATTTACATCATTTTTTCTTGAGGCTTTTAATGTGTAATCTTGTAATCGAATATCAGATTCTCATAACTAAAAAACTCACAAACTGAAGAAACTCATTTTGAATGGTTACCGCATTGAGAGATAAGCTAAGACATGAAGAGTTATACCCCTTTAATGGATGAACACAACGTGCTGTTTAGCAAACTCGTTCTCTCTTGTGCTTTTGTTGTTCGAATGACGATGAGTATTTACTGCAGCTGACATCATTTTTGTTGTTGTGCTACTATAAAAAGTGAACATCTGACATCATTTTCTGTTGTGCAACTGTAAAAAGTGAACATCTGACATCATTTCCTGTTGTGCGATTATAAAACTGAACAGCTGACGGCTAGATAGGATACACTGAACGCGAAAATCTTTCAATTCGTTTGATTCAATGTGATACATTGTACATCATGATGTAATTAATTCAATAATTGTCCAAATATTTTATTATGCAATATCGTTTTGTAGCAAGTCTACGGAATTTAAATTATGAACAACGAGTGATAATTAATTTCAATTGATTGTTTTACCTTTTGAATAACAAGGGTATCCTTCAAACATCATTTGGTCACTACTTCTGTGTATTACTATGTAGATTACGTTATACGTTATAACAAATACAGGTCCCAATTCTAAAAAACTCGCATGAACATTAAAATTATCAAAAATCATTTCCTGCATAACCAGCTTGCGTTTATACAAATGTTTCATATATCATACATTAAAAAACAAACCCATCAGAATGAAAATCAGTAGGTATGAAAATCTATGTCACAATCACAGTTTGGCCAAAACCTTCAAATTCAAATAACGACAAACAACGATATTACAACTATTATTTGAGTTTTACATTTTTGGCATTTGTTTAGGAACTGTCTTGAGCCTTTTCATATATTAATGTAGTCATTACACCCGACGGTCGAGAAATAATGCCGACCATTTCGTCGTCTTGGCAGAGAGTTGATACTTACATCTCTATTTTGAATATTTTGCTTTCCAAGAAAGGCGACATGATTGCGGATTCGCAAAACGACCTGCCAAGGGTTAAGACTTTAAATCGTAGAAATTAAGAATATTTTTAGAAGTGTAAATAAATTATGCACTGTAATTTTTTTTCAAAATATGAATTTGTTGTCCCCTTCATTCTACTGATGACTTAAATGCTACATTTAGAATAATGTGCTGTGACTAGAAATATCTCGCAATATTCATCCCAAAATGCCAAATTAAATGTTTAAGACGATGATTTTCTTAATTGAATTAATTAAACATTTAGTTTCTGCTTTCTTAAAATAACAAGATTCTATAACTATAGTCATGATAGTGAAGACTGTTTAATTTATGCAATAGGCGAGTTTGAAATTTGCGTAAATTATCCAAAAATTGGAAATAAACTTCTTCATTGGTATTAATTAAAACATCATAGTTTGAATTTCTGCTTTGTTCATCAACAGTTTCTGAAAAATATATATGCAATGAAGATATGAAGATATTTTTCTTCAAACGCCAATTTTACCCTCTACTCTAATCAACCCAATGATGGCTTTCAAATCAAGAAAAACTGTTCGATGGCCTTAATTGGCCACAGTCGATACATTCTATACTTAAAGATAAACATCACAGAAAGACTAAATAAAGCGGCAGTGTATAAATATGTTAAAAATATGTTTATTTTGTCAAATCTGTTACACTCGCTAGCAACATTTCTCCGCCGTACACCTCGCTAGTTCCGGTGTACGGTTATACACAGTGTGTTATATTAATTCAAGAGACAAAACAGTTCAATAGGCATGCTGCTAGAAAAAAATTTAAAAAAAAAAAAAAAAACCAGTTCAATAAAATTAGGACAAATTGTCTAACAAAACATATAATGGGAGTTCAACTGCAATTACATAAGGTAACCTTGCCTGGAGATTTAACACTTTTCTGTTGACCCACTTCCGAAAAACAGTGCATGTCATCTTTATCGAGAGAAAAGTAACCATCCGTCATTTGGGCATATCGGCCATGTTTATAGAGAATAACTGCCGACGTCCTCACCTTCCAATTAAGATAAGTGACAATGTCACATTCTCCAAACTCATGTCGATTTCATCATGAAGTGCTCGTGCAAAGCATGAACCATGTGCACGCGCTAGTGATCTTACCGTAGTTTTCTCAACAAATACTGCTCAACCGATAGATGTCCCAGTAGCTATAAGGAGCATTCATTACAGAAGATTTGGTAACTTCAGAAAGCGTGATGAGGCACATTGTTTGGTTAAGAAAACATAGTTCAAAGCATCTTTTACAGTTTACGTATCGTATTTCAAAAATATGTTTTGTTTATGTACGTTGTTGTATTGGTCGTGGTATAAGTAATAGTTATACGAGTCGTATTGGTCGTCTAGTCCACGACATAGACTCGTCGTATAACCAACTATAATCGTGAACAAGACGAAAAATATATGAGTCGTATAAATATTACATATCTTTCATCCTGCAGTATGGATATAGCCTATATATAGGCGACACGCCGCCTGTCACATACTAGGTCACGTGACCAATCATGTTACCAACTGGTTTGATCACATGACCTGAGTGTTTGTTATGGCAGGCGAGGCACAGAAGAAAGATCAGGTAAGTAATATATCTACATGTTTATAACATTTTACATCGACGTAAGCTATTCAGATAGTAATGTCTCTAACAAACAAAAAACACCGAATATGACATATTTCTAAATTTAAACGTTTAAAGAAGTAGTTCAACCAACGTATTAATACATTTAAATTAAAGGAAATAGCTTATGATTTTAACTGTGAACCATCTATAAGATAACTCAATTAAATTTCTTTGAATACTTAAAAGGACTTACGTGTCTCATAATATAGCTCACGCGAAGTTATGTCGGAAATATGTGACAGAAATGTTGAATATAAAAAACGACACTTTTATTATCGCAAAAGCCTTGCTGTGAATCAGTGTTGAACGTCTCGATGCTGTGACGTTTATCATTATCACTTGATGGCATATTTGATAACCGGCCGGTTAGATAACTGTTTTGTACTGTACTAGGACGGAATAGCATTGTATTTAGATGATACACATAAACACATTAGAGTATAGGGTCTTTTATACGCTGCATTTGACAAAATTGTTAAAACGCAACTCACTTTATGTTTGTAACAATTAAAATATCTAGGAAATATTACACCATCCTGACTCAGGGTACGAACGTTACGCTTACTCCACTAATCTGTACCCTGGGCTCAGAAGCTAGATTAGCTCGCGCGGGCCGACTTTGGATAAGGCCAATCAAATAATTTTCTCGCCCCCTTCTCGATAAAATTTCAACGAGAAAATGATTTGATTGGGTTTATCCCAAATCTAGCTTCTGAGCCCAAGGTACAGATTAGTGGAGTTAGCGTAACGTTCGTACCCTGAGTCAGGATGGTGTTACACTATCTTCGACGAAACCATAATGTTTCAGCATATTAACTCTTTTATATTGAAGAAGGCTTAATTGATATTATACACATAATCATAATTGACTATGACTGGAGATGTGAAATAAATTACTAGAATACGATCGATATCAGATATCAGATAGATGGGAAAACCAGACCTGAATATTGCACTTCAATGGTATATTTGCAAATGTATACTTTTTGATGCTCCACAACATTATCCTTTATTTATCGCAAATATAATCAATTGAAAGTGAAAAGAGCAAATTATATTTTGAAGTAATATTTCATATTGAATTATAATTGATAGATGAAAACTACAACGACACATGGTTGAATTGACAGCTGATACATCATAACAAATATATTGTAGATATTAATGCTTTTGTAAATGTATATGAAAAATATGCTTTGTTCAGGAAATGTGACCCTTAAAAGGTTGTTTGACTTCAATAAAAAAAGTCAAAATTGGTCATTTATATCCACAATTAGTAGTTCTCTTCATGATATTGTACCTTATATTTATATTTCCTCAACCAAAATGTAGACATGTAAATTTGGAACATTTGTATCTTGTCTAAATTTTTGTGTTCAAGCAATATGTTATGTATCTTTAAAGGGGCAGTAGCACGTTTTTTTATAATTTTATATTTTAAAAATTGCACTTATGATTGTAAGTAAATGCCTAATGTATTATATTGACAGTGTCAAAAATCTCATTACACAAGCCGATCACCCATAGTCAGAGGACAAAATATGAGAATTCACATAAAATCCATTGGCGGCCATTTTTGTGTGAACACCTTTAATTCATTTTTGTAAGGAAAAGGAAGCGCATGGCTGAACTTTAAGTTATATATTCAAATTATAACTGCTTCATTTAGTTTAAATACATTGTCTTTCAACTGGAACCATTTATTTTCATTTTCATGACATCACCTTATATTCCCCCTAAAAACGTGCTACTGCCCCTTTAATGTCATCCTGCCTATTATTCTAATGTATGGCTACATAGAATGTGTACGTATTGTTTATGAACAAACATGTTGACGATTATTTTTTGTGAGGGGTATATTTTGAATGGCATTCTGACACTCCTATCAACTATATCAACACTTGCTCAATCATTTATCATCAACGCTTCACACTTAGTTAATTAGTTTATGTATAAACTGTTCTTATTTTAACAATAAATATACCTTACGATGGTTTGAGGTACTTTTTCATTATATATAGCGTCACTTTAGAAACTGCGTATGGTCTAGAACACAATGAAGATATGATTGGCAACAGCAGTGTCAAAAGTCTCATTACACAAACCAATCATTCATAGTATAAGCATAAGAAAGATTCACATAAGGTCAATTGGCGGCCATTTTTGTGTGAACACCTTTTTTCCATTACATTATATATTTGATTTATAACTGATTCATTTACTATCAATACATTGTCATTCAATTGTAACTATTTATTTTCATTTTCCTGACATCAGCTTATATTTCCCCTTAAAGGGGCAGTATCACGTTTTTGGGGGGAATTTAAGGTGATGTCAGGAAAAGGAAAATAAATTGTTCCAATCTAAAGACATTGTATTTTAACTAAATGAAGCAGTAATAAATCAAATATATAATGTAAAGTTAAGCCATGCAATTCCTTTTCTTACACAGTCTAAATAAATTTAGATCAACAGATTTTTTATTTTGTCATACTGTTGATCATGACCAAATATAAAACCTGTTGATCTAAATTTATTTAGATTGTTTCTTACACAAAATGAATTAAAGGTGTTCACTAAAAAATGGCTGCCAATGGATATTATGTGAATCTTTATAATGTGTTCTCTGATTATGCATAATTGATTTGTGTAATGAGATTTTTGACACGATCAAAGTAATACATTTAGCATTAATGTACAATTATCAGTGAAAAATTGAAAATATAAATTTGTCAAAAAACGTGCTACTGCCCCTTTAAAACGTGCTACCACGTGCGCCCCTTAAAGGCTAGGATAGCCTCTTGAACATCTGTATGACAGAAAGATGATGCTGCTATTCAGAAAAGTTCAGTTCAACATGTAATATGTTTTATATATCGCATTCCGATGCAAGGACACCTTGAAATATTTTTTTAAAGACGCAAAAAACACCAATTTGTATACCAAAAAGGTAGTGACTTAATGTTTTGACCAAGCGCACGATAAATCAATAGCTTCAATACTAGTTCATCGATACTGTCAGCACACATATATATTTGACTCAACTAAGTCAGTTTGTGAAAATTGCACATTGAAGAATAGAACAATCAAATAAAGACAAAACATCCCAACAATATACCAATTAAGACATAAATACAATGAATTGAACATTAATAAGTAAAATGATTAAAAATTTTTTTTAAATATGTCAACAATTATATAAGCTATAACGTTAATGTTGAACATACAAACGTTGTTATCTTGTTGTATCTTGCATAGCTTCACCACAAAACTTCATTGTCGCATTCAATTAAGCACAAGAATAAGACTTCCGAATCAGTCAAAACCGAAATGAAATAGGCGATTTGCAAAATCTTGATTAAACGAACCCGCATGCACAAAGTGCACGTGCTCGGAACATTAATTTCGTGTCTCATGCCTAATATATGTGGAGATTATTACTTCGAACGAGCAGGTGCATCATCCAAAGTACTACATACTTCATTCATGCATTTCGCCCTTAAATCTTTGTGGAAATAAACATATGCTATCATCTAAACATTTATGTTTTTCTTTCAATTAGGCCAAGCGATTTGTTAGTCAATTATAAGCACAGTTATCAATTTTGCAATTTGCCGTTCTCGGGCATACATTCGGGCTCGGGCGGGTCTTGTTGAACAAATTATCCTTGCATTTCCCGTTACAAATTGATAACTATGCTAAAAACAGTACTTTATCTGCATATCTTGAGTAGGATGCATACAGTACAGTTACAGAAGTGTCTGAACTGTATCAGAGCACTATCGTAATCTGTATACTGGCAGGTAGCTCGGCGGAGTAACATGCTACTGTTTATTGTTGATTATAAGATAACATTATGTTGATTTCGTGCGTGTCGAGAACAATAATGTTCACGAAATGAAAAAATAGCAAAGTATTATACGTTTCCTTTTAATCTGCTGTTTGTTTGAAACAGCATTTGGAACAGCATTTGAAAGGCCTTTTTGTTCAAAATGTTATTTTTGTATACAAGACAACTATATTTGAAATTATGTCATATCAAAAAAGCAACTTCACTCCATGGTTCCATTTTACTAGATTTAAACATCATTCAGTAGAAGGCCCATTCATACTATTGTTATAGTAAACTTACATTGACGTTTAGGTTTTACTTTATATAGCCCGGTATTATCCAAAGTGAAAATATATGTAAGGTATATAAGACAAGTGAGTAGACAATGATATCGGATAGAGGTGAAAGGTCAGTGACACACAAGGGGTGTAGATCAAGTTTACATATATACTTGATAAACTGTTTACTTACTATACTCTGAAAGATGGACATATCTACATCATTACAGTCGGTGAGTCGGCACATTTATGAAATATCTTCATTAAAACATCGTGAATCTATAATCTAGAATTTTACTTCTTATCTTTTATATTTTGATATAATTGTGTGCCATATTTCATGCAATCTTTAAAAAGTACATGTATTCACCTTTTTCGTAGTCATGCTTACATTGCTATTTTACCCCCCTGCGGGAAAGATTAAATCACGCATGAAGAATTAAATGTTTTGTTTGGTGAAATTAATATACTCCATGGGAGTTTGCGAGTAATATTTAAAAAAAATCTCAACAATTATGTTCAAATCATTATCATGATAATTAAACTTGTTCCCAGCATGAGTCAAAAGGTTGAGGTTTTAGTACTTAAGTTTTGGTTCTAGGTCCCTTGTTTTAAGGTGTTATTTACCAGTTTAGTCAACTATAGCATAAATAGAGGATATTATATGAGTGTCCATGACATACTATGTTTACGACACGAGTGCCTAAATATTGGTATTTCCCGAGCGAGAGCGAGGGATATACTGATATTTAGGCACGAATGTCGTAAACATAGTATGTCATGGGCACGAATATAATATTCTGTTTATTACCGAAGTCCCAAAATTAACGAAAACACTCAAAAACTACATCTCAGCATGGGCCGAGTAGCCGCCGTCAACCCGTATAGATTGTGACGTCATAAGTGAACCGTGACGTCAAAGCATTGTTTATAACGTGACGTCACAATGAAAAAGTGATATTTTGCCCTAGGGCAACATATGAAAAATATGAACCTCGATATGATTGCCCTCGTAGGTAATAAAAGTGTTTATTAACCATAGGGGTGAAAATAGGTTGTGTCATATTTTCAATATGAGTACATGTGCACATATCACTTTTGCCTGGCAACGATTGGGCCATTTTCTGCATAGCTAAGATTATAAATTGGAATAGAATCTGCAATAAGACATTTTTACCCTCGAAAGTGTGCCATATGACTTTTACCAAACTCGTGCAAATTTGAGTATAACCCTTGCTCTGACAATACACAAATTCACACTCGTTTCGTAAAAGTCATATGACACACTTTTTCGTGTAAAAATCTCTTTGTACTCTCCAATAACACATTGTTAATATTAAAATGCTTTTGATATATGGGCATTATGTAAAAAATTTGTTTAACCATGTACAGTTTCTGTGGAAAGCAATATGCATGGAAATGTACATTTCCTGACAATATTAATACTGCTGTATCAACACGCATTAAGTATAATCATGATTATTCAAGCCTATATGCAGCTGGATTATTAACCACTTACTAACTTAAGCATTGCATAACAGCCAGACTTTAAAGGGGCAGTAGCACGTTTTTTTGAAAATTTTATATTTTACATTTTCACTGATTATTGTAAGTTAATGCTTGATGTAAAAGTTTGATAGTGTCAAAAATCTCACAAATCAATCATCCATAGTCAGAAGACAAAGTATAAAGATTTACATAAAATCCATTGACGGCCATTTTCTGTGAACACCCGTAATTCATTTTGTGTAAGAAAAAGTAATTGTATGGTTAAACTTTACTATATATACGATACTTTACGATCTTGACATCACCTAATATTCTCCCTAAAACCTTTCTACTGCCCCTTTAATGCATGAACCTCGGAAGATTCTGATAGGACTCCAAAGTCAAGTCGCAGTAGGCTGAAGTGCTGTCAAAGAAACGTTGAGGAAATGTGTCAAGGCTTAATTTACACGGTGATTATGACAGACACGAAATTAGCTTGGGCCAAGTTTACTCGTGTTACATCGTCATGAAAAGCTTGAAATTGTTGTCATACGATAATAACTGAAATGCAGCAAGGCAGAATAACCCGGTTATTAAACTAGCGCGAATTGAGCCTTATGGGCGAAGTTTATACAAAGGATAGCTGTTTGCATTCTCTCCCCACAGAGGCAGCTCAGTTGTACCCGAGTTAGCCTCTGTTCTATTATGCCAAGATCCTGGGGTTCCGGCAGATTGCCCTAGCGGCAAAAAGTTTTAACCTGAGAAATCTCCCTTAGTTGCAGCCAATGAAAACATCTTTTGGATATTCATGACTTAAAGAATTAATTAATTGTAGTGACATGGAAAGTATCATGCCTTTATGTTTATTTTTCCTTAACAGTGTGACAGGGGAAAATATTTGAATATCAGATATGGATAGGATTTCTCATTAGAAAGATGCCGTTTTATAATTGTGTAAATTATTATTTGTTTTATGATACATTTTATTTTACTGATTTACCAAATAAAAACTAATGAGAGGTAAAAAGCGATGTTTTGTAGAAGAAAGAGTTATCTCCCCTGGATGACTCGGGTATAACTGAGCTGGGGAGATAATGAGCTATTTGTAACATTGGCCTCATTATTGTTGTTTCCCTGGGCAAGGTACTTTATCCACATTGCACTCAGTCCACCCACTCAGTCCACAGCAGCACCTATAATACAATTTTATCAGGGTAGTATTATGGATCACTGTGAATCATTGCTTTGCAGATTGATATTGCGCATTATAAGTGGACTATTTATGATTAATCAAGTTATTGATAATCTTGTTGAAACCCATATAGTGTAAGTAAGATGTATATTGCAGCCGGACCGGCCCCACTTCTCGTCGCGTCTGGGTCTGGTGTGCTCCTGTCTGGGGTGTGTGGTGGGGACAGGCAATATCTGGAGGTTCCCTCGCATCGTCGCCAACAACAGCAGCGATGAAGGTAGAGGGAATTTCACTAGTCTAGTCTATCTTAGAGGAGTGGTCTTTTAACAAACAAACATCGTTGTATCACCATTAAGGGCATGTGTTTGGTTTACAAAGAAGGCCTTTCTAAGAGTTTGTTTGAAAAATTAAGAATAAATAAATATGGAAGGTACATATATGTGTATGGTTACTTATATTATCATTGCATGCTTTAATTGGTGTTATTATATCAAGAAGACATCAAATTAGTCATTATTATATTATTTATGTGAAAATACACTATGTTGAAATATAATTGAAGATGACCACTTCTTCTAGCGAAAAGACTTCGACAATATAGATTCATCATCTATACAATCTGGATTTTCAGATCAATAATCTATTGACATTCATCATGTATTGTCATATATGTGTGTATAAAGGTAAAATTAGTGGGCGATGTTTGCGCCTAACATTGACTTACTTATTCTCAGTAATTTAAGTGACGATTAAAAATGCAATACAAACATGAAAACATAAAAGAACTATATAAAAAAACTATATAGAATTATTGAAGTATACCACAAGGTCTTTTTTCTATTGATTTCCATGTATTACGACTTGCTACCACATTGACTCTTAGTTACTGTACAATCGTGGTACCGCCGTAAGAAAATCTCTCCCTAAAATATTATTTGCCTGTGTTCTTGACAAACGATACATATGCCACCATGTTGCAGGTGGGTTGGTGTTCCTGATCGTATGGTTCATGTTCCTACTCCTGTGGTCGATCCCAATGCTCCTGATCGAGTATGGGACAGGTCGCTACACACAGAAGGCGGTCATCGGCTCCTTCAGAGAGTTCATCGGGGATAAGGCGGCTTGGTGTGGGGCCTGGATATCCATGATATCCTTCATGATATCGTAGGTATATAGAGTTTACTGCACCTTTATTTAAACGTCATTTTCAATATCTCCTTATGAAATAACGTCCGTGATGCAACTGTGGTGAAAATGTCGATGTCTGAACTACATATATGATTTGGTTCTTTTCTTTCTTAGTCGAGCATATCAATTAAGAGTATCTGACCTTTAGATAGATTCCGTGCGATTTTCTAAAAAAAACATATTAATATCAAGAAGCGGTTTTTTAACATTGCTCTGGGTCTAGAACATATCGTGATATTTACATCATGTTTGTATCATACGTGTCAGTTATGTGTCACATTTGAATCATTTAGTGCCAAATTAAATCATAACTGCTTGCATTGTTCCCTATTTTCAAGACATAGTATTCTGCCATGAGCGGTCATGGTCCGACAATTTGCATGCGATATTGAAACTGTATTCATGTTTTCATTTTTTTCCATGTAATAGTGTGACGAAAACGTATAAATGTCTAATACATATATACAGAGATACTATTTAATAGACACCATCTATTGTATAGTGAAAAGCGGTGCTCTTAATTTTGACACCAAATTACGAACTGTGAAGGCAGTTATCCAAAGACAACGAAAAGTTTGTAGAGTGGTGTTTCTGTTTCTACACAAGTAGATGATTGTTCTATTTAATATTGTTAATTATTTTCCTGATTCGCTGGGTTATTTTTCTTATAACAATAACAACAAGTTTGTTGTTAAACATCTAGCTATATATAGGGATGCTTAATCAGGTTAAGTGCGTCAAACAATCATATACACAGTACATAGAAATATGTGTCATCCAGTCACTAACGCTTATTTCACATACAACGCACAACTACCTAGCATATGAATCGTATAATTTATCATGAAATTAAAGCATTTTCAAGTAACATGTGTTCATCAAACAATTTAAATTTTTAAAAAGACGATGTTAATCAATAATGTTTGATGTCTACATGTATATATGTAAATATTCTATACTGTTTGTAAATTATTTACATTCCTAGAAAATATAGATGACAACACGATTGCGTATTGTCGTCTATATTCAAGTCGTATGCTAAGTGATAACAAACTCAAAACATGGTTTTGAAAATTATTTTGAAGGATTAAAATGGTAAAAGAAAATTTATTGAATTCATTATTCATGACATTGGTTTGAAAATTTTGATTAAGGGAATTGATGCAACAAAGTAGCCAGGTAGGGGAGACCAGGGCAAAGCGCGCCCCCGGGGCAAAGTGACCACGCGTTATTTCTCCAAACCTATCGACAAATGGAGTAATTTGTCATAACCAACGAATGAAAATAACCGTAATGTAGCTTTCTGACCAACGCTGGAATCAATTGCCTCAGTTGTCGACGCAGAATTTCAAATATTCGAAAAAACGCGATTTTACTATATGGAACGGATATGTCTCAAATTCAAATATTTAATAAAAATACAAACGGAACATTGAACTCTCGTGCACATGTAACATGAATTGGTATCATTAATTGATTGAATTATGAAATTTGTAATTACTTGCTTTAATGACTTTCTGTGATGTTCATAACAAATGCTACCCTTGATGGGGCAAAACGCGCCGAGGGGAGCGCTTTGCCCCGTGTGTTATAAAATACATAATATTGGTGTTAAAGTTATTATTTTGCATTTCTTAAGCAAATAATGTAAAGGTGAACTATCATTTTCATATTATCATTCTGCTTTTTTTATATTAAAATGAGATTTACCATTTTACTTAAAGGGTTTTGTTTTGTTTAAGAATCACCACAAGAAACAGTTACCAAAGAATATTTCTGTTGTTTTTTAAATCATGAATATATAATTCATTGTATATTACTGTTCAACCCTAAACGATAAGCAATTTATGCCGTTCTGCCAAGTCCGACACAAAATAGTTGTATGATTTCTTTAATTCGTCCATATAACCAATTCAATTCATCTCATATTCTATTATTTTACTGGTTTTGATATTCAATAACCTACATTATCAACACATTCGTAGTTGAAAGAAATGTACATGTACCAACCATAACGATATTTGGTCATTTAGAATGTTGTACATGTAGGTCCATGACATGTTAAGGAATATTTTGCGAATTCTTGCATATATTGTCAACTTTTATGTTAATTCTATCCTTCATATGGGTTCGATAGTTGCCTTGCATTATCAAGATGATAGCTTTTGATTTGTATTGGCTGATTTTATCTGTGTAATATCTATTACATTCTGTGTTGTTTTTCGAATGGGGCAAAGCGCCCAGGGGATTGGGCACTTTGCCCCAAACTACAGGGCAAAGCGCGCCCCCTTAGTCAAAATATATTAACGTAAAAATATCCTTATGCCGAAATGGCAGATTAAAAAAGCATGTGCCATGTTACAGTCTATCTAATAAGTATTAGAGATAGTGTGCAAGTTGCATTCTGTACATGTCGGGGTGCCCACTAGACGCACTTTTATGTTAGGGGGCTCGCTTTGCCCTGGTCTCCCCTATAAAAAACAAAAGCTCTAAATATCCACACACAAAATGAAATGCACGAAAGTTTACAACAATTTGTAACTCTTGCTTCAAGTTCGAAGTGGTTAGAGTTGCTTTTATCGGCCTTTACCTCTTTGCCTCTGTTTATAGTAAGTAATTTATTTCGTATAAATGGCCATGAGGCCAACAGTACAACATGTGTAAAATACAAGATTGATAGAGTTAACTGCGCCACATAAAAAAATCTTTAAGTTTGATACAAAGTAGACATATTGCTTCTTAGTTTGAACACCTTATCTAAGAAAAGACAAAGTTTGAAAAGATTTTCATAATTAACAGTTGATAACAGGTTCATCAATTTGTACATGTTTGGGTTGTGCTGACAATAATCTGGAAGATATTTACGCCTTAATTCATCATATTTTGGACAAATCAAAACAACATGGAATTCATTTTCTAACTGAGATTTGCAAAAAGAACAAGAAGTATCTGGATTTCCATATCTGTAAGAGATCATTCTGAAACCATGTATATTACAGCGTAACTTTGTCAGGCATCTCCTTAAAATCGCATTGTTAATTGATAAGTATTTCTCAGGACAGAAATCATTTTTTATCATTGAGTAAAATTTAAGAGAGCTTGATGTGGATATTTCGTAATGCCACTCTTGGATATATACATCTTTACATCTTATATGAAACATTTCCAGAAAATAATTCTCATTGTCAATTGCCTCTGTTTATCTCCTCTACCAAGTTGCTTAAAGGGGCCGATCGAGCCTCTTTCTGAGAAATAAGCTTTAGATCGGGAACGAGGCTGTTTTCGAATAGCGCGTCATAGTTTTTAGATCTATAAATAGCACGAGAAACGCCCCTTCCCATAATGCAACGCTATATGTAAACAACATGGCTCGTTTGTGTCAGGGTGTCAAATGAATTTTGGCATTTATTTATTTATTTCTATGTCTTGCTCATTCCAATTATTATGACTTGGGGGTATACGAAAAAACTACAACATAAATTGTAATATCAAAATATTTCAATATTATAAATGACATAATTATTTATATAAATTTCCATTTATAGATTTCTTGCTTATCTCTGATGTAAACAAAGTATTTTGTTTGGATAATTATTTGTGAAATTTCTTTTCCATTTTAATGCAATATTTAATATCACAATATTTCAATATTAATTAGAAATGAAAATTATTTACATATATATTTATCAATTTATGGATTTCTTGCTAATCTCAACCCGACTCATAGTAAATCATTTTTTCTTCCAAAATATATCTTAGTCACTTAAATCACATGAAGTTTTTATGTTCGAAAAAGTGCAATTCGGACTATGTATATTTCGGAGTGCGACAGCGCTGACGATTTTTTTTATATTCGATGCGAATCAACTATTCTTCTCAGTGTCACATTGATTGAGTGTCATATGTAGATTTCAATAAACAATCTGTTTGTCTGTCAATTTTCTTATGCAAACATTATTAACAAATTTCCTACAAATTAAACATCCAAGTAACTACAACACCGACCAAACAATCAGCTGACAATAATCCTAGTGGTCGCCATGATCAAGGCTTCGAGTTCGATCGGCTTTCCTCCGCCATTTTGAATTGTTTGCATTGCGAGAAAACAAATGTACTGTATCATGCTAATTCATTGAGTAAATCAAGAAAAAATAAGTGATTGATAGAAGAGGGACATGTTTACACGTGATGCATAATAAAAGTTATCAGTTAAGACAGTATTTTGTTGCAGTAAATGCCAGTAATGCATCTCACGCTCGTAGCTCCGATGATTGGCTTCATTTCACGATGTTTTTCTTTTTGGGGGGCGATACACTTTATTCTTTATCAAATTGTTAAATCATGAACAACTTGAATGATAACCTCATTAACATTTTGAATTTTTTGAAATTAAGTGTGAAATAATCATGTAAAAATCGTATTTATTAGTTAACAGGAATGTCCTCCGTGAATTTCGTTTCCACAAACAAACAAAATCACCGCTCGATGTGCTTGTCAGTGGCTTTATTTATTTTCGCAATTTTTTTGTTTTGAAGGGCGGATTAGAACAAATTACCAAATATGACATAGTTATTAACATAAAAAAAATAGAAAACAAAGTCGAATATATAAAATTTGACGTGTCGTGTGCAAAAGGGAATTCCCTCCCGAATATTTGTGGAACAGAAAATAGCCGCTCGAGCTCGTATGTAATTTTATTTTCTGGTGCCAATTCTCAGCTCATTGCAATTAAGTGGTTATGTCTTGTAGCTTTTGTACTTGGGGTTAATGTGCTTTTACAGTCATGAAGGTACTTATCGTAACTAGTTCAGTTTTGTAAGCCTAAATAACTATGTAGTTATTTTTTTAAAATTTTACTCGATGGTGCATGAATGGTTCTTTTCTTTGTTGATTCCAGATTGTAACTTGTTTAGCTGATACAACTAGGTGGTCCTTGAATACGGCTTCTATTGTGAATGTCATGCATGTACATTTGCTCATTCTGATATTAACTAACCAATTATGTGTGACAGCTGTTACTTTATCATGGTGCTATTTTTTAGAGTCAATATGGGATTATAGCGAGTTTTATTGAGGCTAGGTTTACTTAGACTGCAAAAATCACAAACAACAAATGATTTCAAATAACTGAAATTATATGTAATTGTGATCATCCAATAACCAACTGCATCTAATAACTTTTTAGCTCGTCTGGCCTGAAAGGCCCGATAGGCTTATGGCATGGCATGGTGTGCGACCGTCCGTCCGTAAACTTTGTGCATTTCCGATTTCTTCTCCAGAACCAAAAGGCGTTTGAAAGCTGAAACTATATGTGCAGACTCCTTTACTACTGAGGATCATAAATTGTAACTATTGTGACCCTGTGAACCCTATAAGGGCCACAGGGGCCACAGCCTAAAAACCTATTTTCTTCTTCTTCTCAACAACCAAAAGGCTTAGAAAGCTGAAATCTTGTGTATAGACTCCTTGACCAATGGATATTTAAAAGTATACCTTTGGTACGTTTGAAAGACAGTGGCCCCTACTAAATCTGTTTACATCTTCATCTCAAGAATTACAAAGAATAGAATGAGGAAATTTTGTGTAGAGAATCCTTAGTTAATGGGGCTTTTAAATAATGGTACATTTGGTGACCCTTGACCCCTAGGAAGGTTAGAACCAGATTGCCACACCCGAAAGGAAAATTAAAGATGAAGCCTGATGAGCTACAGAGCCAATGGCTCTATTTTTGATATTTGATATAAAAGTTGTGTAAAGTTTCTTTTTTACTTCAGTGTATGACATATGTTTTACAGCTGCTATTACTCGGTGGTCCTGGGATGGTGTTTCTACTATACCGTCTACTGTATCGCTAACGAGCTGCCGGCTGGCGAGACGGAGTCCAGGCAGATATTCAGAGACTTTGTAGAGGTGATTATTGACTATTCCTCTGAACACAAACGTTGTCTAATAATCTGTATATAACGGTTTTGCTACGGACAAATAGTTACATAGTAAAAATGGCTTGCCGTCAGAGACTTTGTATTGGTAATAATAACCAACAAAACAAAATTAGTGCCAGTTAAAACTCAATAACAGAAGGTGAAACGATGAGGGTGGTTTTACTTTTCATCTGTATTGATGTTCAAGATTAACAGAAACATATTTTACTGTGACTATTTCAGTAATTCATTTTGATAGAGGTGTATTTGAATATCGATGTGATGAGATATTAATATACACAAAGAACCTAATTAAGCACCCCCCTATTTTGTAAAATGAATATGGGTGCTCTTGGACTATTTGGATTAATTTGATGTATTGACCACTCCAGATATAACAATTGCTTTTTTATTGACTATATAATTGAACTAAAAATCGCTAATGTGCAAAAAGTTTGGATGTTATGAATTAAAAATAACAATTTTGATCCCTAGTTGACATTCATACACAAAAACCCTTTTTGTCATGCATGATAAGAGGCTAGCAAGACATTGAATTTTCAGTACTTTTTTCATCAAAAATGCCTATAATCTTATCATCTGTGAATCATATGAGATTCCTTAAATTGAACTTGTTGATTAAACACTTCTTCTTCCTTTAGATAATCTATTATCTTTGACAATGGCCAATTAATGTCTTTGTGCAGTTTTCTTTAAATTCGATTTTTGACAATTTTGTGATTTTGAAGGTTCATACTGCTTAAACGATTGACTTTTGCTATGAGGTTATTTACTAAAAAGTCATCAATTCACTCAAGAGAATGATGATAATTACATTGCAGCAAAAAATATTGACTTTCGTTTTCAATTTTAAGGTTACTTGGATTTTGACTAAAAAATACCAAGTTTTGGTAAAACAAGTTATTCAGCGACAGTGAATCGTAAACCGAATGAAGTTTTTGTTTCCTCAATGCTAGATGATCCTTCTATTACAAAATCCTTATTGTTTGCCTGTACATTTGTTTTGTTTATTATCAGCAGTGTTTTTCTGTTTGAAAAAGTGGGGGGGTACTTCAATAAGTTCTTTGTGTACATCATAAAAAATAATATTTCATAAAACGAATTATCAGTAGCACGTTTTTTTTTTAAATTTTATATTTTAATTTTTTCACTGATGATTGTACGTTAACGCTTTATGTAGTGTTTTGATGGTGTTAAAAATCTCATTACACAAACTAATCATCCATTATCAGAGAACAAATTATGAATATTCACATAAAGGTCATTGGCAGCCATTGTGTGAACACCGTAATTCATTGTGTGTATGAGGGAATCACATGGCTGAACTTTACATTATATATTTGAATTAATACAGCTCCATTTATTTAAAACACATTCTCTTCTTATTAAAACTCTTTATTTTCATTTTCCTCACATCACCTTATATTGCCCCTAAAAACCGTTAAACGTGCTACTTCCCCTTTAAACTGGAACAATTAAATTGACCGTAGTGGATTGAAGCGTCCGTATAATATTGAAGCGCACATACAATCTATATTTCAGGAGAGCGCATGGCCAGTACTAACACACGCTATAGCTATAGTAGTAGCGGGCCTGTCTGTTGTGAAAGGCGTCAAGACAATAGAGAAAGTCAACATGGTGCTCGTCCCCGTGTTGCTGGTGATACTGCTGTTCACGTTTGTGTGGTCACTGACACGGGACTACGCTGATATAGGGATCAAATACCTCTTCACTCCCAAATGGGGTTAGTGATGCCTTGAGTTCCTTATGCTGATTTCACAAAAATCGCGTTTCACTTCACTCTATGATGATATTGATAATAATTAAACATTGCAGCCTGTATCCTAGACTAAAATTTTAATGTTAAAAATAATTACTGTACCTTCATTTATATTATTTTAATTCTTTAGGCTTTTCATTTCATTTGTAAATTTAGTCAATCTAGACTTGCAGAAGTAGGACTTAAGCTGTATAAAGGCTTCTATATAACAAAGTCAAAAAGCAGGACTGCATATATCCATTTTGTTACTGATTATTTTACGTTGAGTCTCAATGACAAGACAATCAGGACTTAGTGATAGAATAATAATACGACAAATAGAAGACTCTATTTAATAGGTATGTTAAATAACCAATCAGCTGAGGCTGACATGAGGAAAGGTGTTGTTTTAAAGAACAATTGTTTTACAGAGTCGTTCGGCGAGCCCCGGGTATGGGTAGACGCGCTGAGTCAGAACGCGTTTGACACTGGAGCAGGTTCGGGGCTGATGATACCATACTCCTCCTACATGACCAGAGAGAACGGCATCGTCAAATACGGTATCCTCATCCCCTCTACCAACAACCTCGTCAGGTGATACTACAATAAAGTGTCTATAGAAAACTGTGAAATCATGGCTTTAATTCGCATAGATATTGATGCATACGGATGAACATAATTGCAGGAAAGCATTTCGTAGATTATTATCTAACCTCAATTTGAAGAAATTCGCTAAAGGTTGTGTCATAATCATTTTAGAAACTCGTGAAAATTGTGTGTAATCCTCGCTCCCGCTCGGGTGATATAAAAATTTCACTCATTTCGTAAAAGTCATGTGAAAAAACTATAAATTAACAAATGGGTTATTGATATGCAAACCACTAGATAATGTTGTAATGTGTCCTTAAGTATTAATAATATCATAATACAAGCAACCACTTACCACGGGAAAGGTTAAAGTTGACAATGTTCTGTTGTCTGTTCGACAGTTTGATATCAGGAATCACCATATTTTCTACCGTGTTCTCCGCGCTCATCCTATCCCAGCCTCACCTCACCAAGGAGAATATAGTCGCCATTATGAAGGACAGTGGACCTGGCAGTACGGGTCTAACTTTTATCTGGTGAGTGATTTTACAGTCGCTTCGTTCTCTTGTTATGTGGGTTACTTTTATTTCATGTATCGCTCATTAACCAGTTTGAAATCTGATGAAAATCTCTAACAAACAACAGTTTGAACCATGATGGAAATCGTTCAAAAACGACCTTGATGTGTTGAATTTCAACAAAAGTGTTTTTCGTATAGGTATACATGAGTGTATGTGACCGATGAAGAAGTAATAATGCAGTATCGGTTTTCAGTTACTTTATTATGAGTGTACATAAATATATTGTCAAAGCTGTCATGACATTGGCGGATTTAACCTAGAATTATCATTCAGTGTCCAGATTTATAATGTTGATCAAGAGATTTTTACCTTCATTTACATTCTCTCCCCACAGAGTTAGATCAAGTCATGAAATGTTGCCATGATACAGCCTCTGTTATATTACACCGAAATCCGTTGGTTCCGGTAGTTTCCCCTGGCGGAAAAAAATTGCACCACAATCCCAACGCTTCTCACACGGAAAGGATAGTTCATATATCACATGCCTTTGCCATAATTCAGTAGCCATTCCATTTCACAAACTCGGCGCAATATAACAGATAGGCTGTATCAACATTTTATGACTTGATCTGCCTCTGTGAGGAGAGAATGCTTCATTTAACGTTTTGAGAGTCATTCAAAAGAGTCACGATATTTAACATTTACAAGAAATGTATATCTAACGTAAACATGTCCACTTGAAATTCAAGGATTCCAGTTCTGTTTGCAACAATCGGAACCTTCGGACGTGTCATGGCCGTTCTCTTCTTCCTCTGTCTCTCATTCGCTGGAGTTACCTCCCTTATTTCCAACATGGAGCTCTTCTCGCACACCTTACAAGACTTCGGATGTAAGATATCGGTTTGATGTTCCTTAACCACCTGAATGGCGTTATTAAAAAGCTTTCATGTTATGCCATGTTTCTTCCAAATATGAGATTAATTTTAAAGAAAACACATGTTTCCAAATTTCTTGGCCCATGCTCATTGAAAAGAATCTTGATGTGATAATTATGACAATGTTTCCAGTGCCAAGGAAATTCGGGACACCATTAACAGTGCTCGCAACGTTTCTGGTGGGTCTGATGTCGGCTCTCAACATCGATATTCTCACTAACCAGGTACACAATTTTTTTTATAATAGGCTTTTATTCTGTGGAATGTTAGAGATAGGCCGACATGTCATTTAGATAGTGAACAAATTAACATGGTTATGTTTGGATTTATAGTTTGTTCCTCAAAAGGAAGGTGAACAAATGAAAAGCCTTGACATTTAATATAAACTAGTTTCTGAGTTGTATCGAAGTCAATTAGTCGGAGAGGCCCGAGGCCCGCCCATGACGTCTAGAACACAACGAACATATTGCTTGCCCCCTCAGTTAAAGATGACAGCTCATTGTTTAGTTTTTGTGATAAGTGCACCCTTATCGGATGCTTGTATATTTGGTCGATCAATCAATCAATTTCATCAAGTATAAGACAACACGCAATGGGTTTTTTCCGTGTCATCTACGTGTTGAAGCTGATTGCTGTATTTTTCAATCATCGTTTTTATCCATGCTGCACCTTATATAATGCTGTAATTTTTATCACACTCATGTATACAGGACTTCGTGTGGGGGTTCGCCCTGGTGATCAACGGGTTGATGCTGATCGCCCTGGTGGTGGGGTATGGGATCAGCAGGTTCAGGTCAGAGGTCGTCAACAACTTCGGGGTGGGAGACTGGAAACTTCCTGTGGCCTGGGACTGGATCGTCAAGTAAGACTTTGGCAGGACATGTTGTTGATACGAGAAAATTTAATGATAACATTTTATTTGATTTTTATGACGTTTTGGGCGTTCTTGTCCTTGCTCTTAAAGACGTCTTCTTGCTCTTTCTTCACCTATCTCGCAATATCACACCGATTTCTGAATGTCCTTTAATACTTTAAACATTGTGTCGTTGAATTTATAAATCATGAATTAATCCAAATCAATATACGCGACAACATTGAAACTCTTGATTCGTAAAATCAGCATTGGTAGATATGTGTATGTACCACCTATTCGTCACGTTGCTATTCCACAACAAAGTCTTTCACCTTTTAATCACTAAAACGAAGATAACATCATAACCATACCACTGTCATTTTGCTTCATGCATTGTACCCGCAAATACAAGTAGGTTGAGTAGAAGGATATATCCGGATTGTATTTGACTATTTTTCTGCAGAGTGGTGGCCCCTATAGAGGGAGTGGCGCTGATCGTGTGGTGGGCGATAGACCTGATCACAGACCAGAGTGGGGAGGGAGAGAAGTGGTATGAGTTCGGCAGAGAGACATTCATGGTCACCGTTGTACAGGTAGGGGCATTGACAACAGTATTCAGGGTAATATTCTTTATTGGGTAGAAAACAGTTAATTATGCCTCCCGGAGGTATTCATTGATAACAGTATTCAGGAAAATAGTCTTTTTGTTTCAAAAAGGTAGTAATGCCTTACGTAGATTCCATTGATGTTGTTATACAGAGCCTTCATTTTAACCATTGTACAAGTATTTAGTTTTCAATCTTCTCCATTGCACAAGTATAGAATTTTCAATCTCACCTTTGCATAGATATTGAATTTTCATTGTCACCAATTTACAAATATGGAGTTTTCATTATCATCATGTGGCAGTATTTCCTCCATGGCTCAACAGTTATTTCTATAAATGTGATTTCATATTTGATACCAAAAGGCTTAGTTCCACACCAGGCACAGTATCGTTTCTGATAAAGTTTACTGTTCACCAAAACCACTTCCCTTCATATTGTTAGCGTGTTTCTCATGTTTAAGTGGCTGGGACTATTATTCTTAAATGCCCTTTCCTGATAATTATTTAATGCCCTTTACTAATAATTCTTTAATGCCCTTTACTGATAATTCTTAAATGCCCTTTACTGATAATTCTTTAATGGCCTTTACTGATAATTCTTTAAAGGGGCAGTAGCACGTTTTCAGGGGGAATATAAGGTGATGTCAGGAATATGAAAATAAATGGTTCCAATTGAAAGACAATATATTGAACCTAGATGAAGCAGTAATAAATCAAATATATGATGTAAAGTTCAGCCATGCGATTCTTTTTTCTTACACAAAATGAATTAAAGGTGTTCACACAAAAATGGCAGCCATTGGACTTTATGTGAAACCTCATAATTTGATCTCTGACTACAGCTGATTGGTTCAATTTGGTATAATGAGAGTTTTGACACTTTCAAAACAACACATTAAGCATTACTGTTCAATTATCAGTGAAACATTGAAAACATAAAATTTTCGAAACACGTGCTACTGCCCATTTAATGCCCTTTGCTGATAATTCTTAAATGCCCTTTGCTGATAATTGTTTAATGCCCTTTACCTCATTTTGCAGTGGCTGGGTCTGATGATCGTCCTGATCCTGATCAACGTTGTTGCCGTCATGTGTATAGACAAGTGGTCTGCAACTCCCTACATCAACCTGGAGGAGAAGACTCACGTGGAGTCCAAACCGCAATATGCTTCTGTCAACAAGAAGGACTTTCAAACATCACAGACCTCATACCAGGATGTTAAACTATAACGATTAACACGAAAGTCTCTGCATGTTGAATAGGTCCAGAAAAGGACTAAAGGTTTAATGTTATAACCTTCCTAGAGTTTAAGAATGACTTCAGTACACATACCCTGCAATTTAATGTTTGTTTGACGTCAAATTGTCATTTTTTCTTATTTCAATCTTCTTCATTGGCCTAAATCAAAGAGACATATTTATCTCCGATGGTATTCCGAGCATTGGATTTGATGTTGTAACTGTTCTGAACGGCATTGGACTTTGCATCTTTGCATCCATTTCCGAACTCAGTTGTATACCTTGCTCCGGACCCTGAGTTTTGTTTTGAAGAAATGACCGTTGGAAACCCTTTGAAGAAAGAATATATGGTAAACTATAAATATGTTTTGTACATTTATTATGAGTTCATAGAAAACAACATACCAAGTTACCATCTCTGTATATTTCCCGTTTTATGGTCTGGACTTCAAAACCAGGTGACCTAATCATGAAAGTTATGTACTGCTGAATCTTTACATGTTTATACCTGTATGATAAGCTGAAACAGTAGACACTTAAAAATGTGTCCTTAAAAGACTCACAGTTTAGGATGTTATATATTAATGTAACTTGTTTGTATGTATGGATGTATATGTGTGGGTGTGTGCCTGTGTCAACAAATGTTGACGATTTTTTATATGTAGTCAATTTATAAAGCAACATCTACACGACGATTGACATTACAGCTAATAGAAGATATCACATACTTAATAAAATTTCAGAAAGTTTTATAACAGAAGCGTTACAGTTTGTTTCTATTTGATATTTGTTATCATTTACAACAGACAGAATTGACCATAGTCACTGAAGTTAGGTCAGTGTTATGTTATGAAAAAGTTGGATATAACATAAAAATACACTCAAAAACCGGGGGGGAAGAGTAGTAGATTATTATTTTCCATATCAATATGATTTTACAAAAGATTTACAGTATTTTTTAAATTTTCTGAAATCGTCGTTTTCATTTACTTTGTAGAAAAGTAAATTTGAACTGAATTTACTAGATGTTAAGTTTAATAATTTACATTTTGAAGGCATTTTACGCGGATTTATGTCACAAGAGTTCTGGTACACAACAATAGGATGTTAAATCTTGTCATCCCCGACACTCAAAGCGAAAAGGGAGAGTTTGCACGTTATAATGTAGGGGAAAAGACGCCAAGGAACAACTCCTTATTGAGCCAAAACTCTTTCTAGAAAGCTATGCTATTTAGCTAGCTATGATAGTATCAACGGGGCACTGAATTTTGACCAAGAGAACTAATAAAATCAGTCAATGACGAATATTCATTAGATATTCTTTTAGCCAATAGCGCAAATGCTAACCGATCATAGAGAGTGGCCGATCATTTATCAAAACTTTTAATCCAAATTATACAATAATGCGTTACCCCAAACATCGCACATTGTATAAAATGTTAAGAACATGCATACAATAATGGAAAATTAAATCTCTCCAAAACCAAAATAATGCTTCGTGGTACCAGGGTAGATGAAAATTTTTAATTCCATTTGGACAATACGGCTATCGACGTCTATTATTCTTAATGTTAAATGTATATATCTATTCTTATCGATACCATCTCGTAAAAGAAGACTTTGAAAAAAAACCTTCCTTCCTTTCGTGGCCATTCACGTGAACTGCTGAGGTACGTTTGTAGACTCTTTTAGACTTACCTGAATTCTTGTCAAATCTGATTGGAAATCTTGACGATTTGAAACATGGACTAAATTTTCCAGAGAATAGGTCAGATGTTTGTGACCTTGGTGAAAGGCAACGGTGACAAGTTCCATTACCAGCTATTATACTCACCCCCTTTTGCGCATGCGTGAGAATCCCACTCGCCAGAGCTATGCGTTTGTAGAAGATTACTGTAGAAGCAGTTCTTAATACTCATGTAACTTAATAACCAATATGGTTAAAATAAATTCAAGGTTATATTCGTAATGATCAATTTATGCTCTTTAATATGGTTATTTTAGTTTTCAGAAAACAATTTTTCTGATTGTTCCCGAGCGTTTTTTCAAATGTCTGTTTCATTTTCATATCGGCCCTTATAAACATGTATATTTGGATGAAATCTTGTCGAAGTGAGTATCTGTCACGGGCATAATGATATATTTCTGCTTTTAGGATTTAAAATTCAAGGTCTGGGTTCCAAAGATGAAATATTCTTCTTCAATTAGGTGAAATCAAAATAATTTTAACGTAAATACCCATTGTTCCCAGATCAATAGAAAATTGCGAAAATCTGAATAATTCTGTGTCACGCCTCGCTAATCACGAGTCCCGGCCTGAGTGGTCTTAGCTCGTCACAGAGGGTATTCTTTAATTATGTTTGTATTGTAATATAACCCTGTGCTGCTTATCTCACTTTGAGCACATTGTGTAAGCTCACATTTAGAAATCTGCAGAAACTGTGGCAATGTATGAATACTTGTGATATATCATTAAACAACTCTGATGTTTCTATCAATTTGTTGAAACAAAATATATGAATTAAACAGAGTTTCAATTAAATAATAATTAATAAGAATTTTGATTTTGGATTTTAAAACCTGATTGCCCTCATATGTGGCGGGATGAATTAAGCCTTCCTACAGACATATGTGCCCGAGATATACATCGACATTTACTCATTAGATGTTACTGCTAATGCAACTGTATGTTACCTAACAGCTTAAATTTATCTTATAACTAGCGACAGTTGACAATTTTTTTAGGGAAAAGGTCATATACAAAGTCTATCCCTTACCAAATAAGGGAATACACATGCAATTCGCAATGCAACTGAGTATCTTAAATAGATTGCATTCTGTAATCGGAACACAATTTAAGTGTTGCCAAAAACGCACACATCAGTTGATTGAAGCAGATACACTTTTGAAAATTTCCAGAACCAACTCTTTTCTATGTTCTATTATATCACTTTAATCAAATATGTGAATATGTCGTCCTACATACAGTACTTCTCCACAGTCGTCCAGATATGGTTAGCAAGTAAATTAATGCAAAAGTAATTTATTTTTTTATATTAATTCGTGTTCCATGTGTCTTTAACGCAAGTGTCTAACTCAGTAAAATGCACTTGTTAGATTTACTGCTACACTTTTAAATCAAATTCATTTGTATTGTTAAAAACGTCCCCAATAGAAATTATATCAAAGAACAAAACATAGTTCCAAAGATGGACAGGAGAAAATATCATGTAATGAGTAACAATAGTCTGACGATGAGATAAAGTATTGAATACCACTGCGTATCTCGACAGACAATACAAAGACCAATAGGTTTTATGTTAAATGTCCAGTTACCTTAAGCAAATATCACTATGTGAAAAAGGGAACTTTGTATATCAATTTGCATTTAACATTCGTGGTAAGAGTGAAATATTAAAATACCTTCATTCATAATATTTTTCTTTAGGCTTTTCATTTCAAATGAAGACTAGCAGAATTAGGACCTAGACTGTATTAAAGGCTCGTATCTAATGCACCGTGGTTGTGGACAAATGATGGTTTAGCTATACGTGTTACCATGTTAGACATAAATTTTCATAACGGACATTGTCATTTGAGGATATTTGAATTTTAATGAAATATCAGCTTATAATGGAATAAATAGATCATTATTCATTATGACAAATATTGCAAATGAACCTAACTTACTTTATTTTTGGCTAGAATATATTTATTCTTATATGGAAAAAAGATATTGCTCATTTGAATGAGCATGTAAAGCTTAGTTTTTCATCCAACAATTGTTTCATAAACGAAGATAATTTATATGGACTTCAACTATACAATTTTATTTTGCAAGTGAGTTATATTCCTTCAACATACCAACTTCTAAAAGGCCACTCAAAGAGGTCAATTGGTGCATATATCATAACTACTTAGTCAATAATCGGTCAAATTTGACACAAGTATCTAAATGCAATGCATTACCACACATATAAGGTAAACAAGTGGCTATCAAGAGAACAAAGAAGTAGAGACCGATTAGGCATGTTGGGCGACGTTGTTTTGAAAGCGTTCTGAGATTTATTTTTCTATGAAATATTTTTATGCTTTCCTTTATCTTATTTTTTTGTAATGAGCGATGCCGACATCAGGAAGTTATTGAAGTCACTAGGCGTCAATACAAAAGTTCGTAAACGGGAGAAGCTTATTCATATGTTGAATGAAACGAGACTTTAGATAAATACAAGAAGTCACTTCCGAATAACTTACATTCAATTCATGATGACCAAAAACTTCCTTGTTTTTTTGCTAATTATTACATGAATTACAGACAAGTGTCGCAGAGTTTTCCTCAAGGCATACTGAACATTCAGAGGAGCTACCTGATGTACTCACTAACTGAATCAAGATTCAAATTATATTAAATGTGTATTCTGTTCGCCTACTATCGCAAAAGATATACTTTTAATACACCATATAGCACCAAAATAAACAATAATCAGCAATCTTAAATGTTCAAACGCGATTTTAATTGAAATAGAAATAAAATGCTGTACTGTTAAGTGACATTCCCTAATACAATGGTTGTATTCGAAAAAAACATGAATGTTAATAAATTTGATGCTATGAATTCAAATAAAATATGTAAGACCTTATTTTCTTTTCCTTTAAAAGAACATTTTTAAACACCAATATTACATTTGAATTAATTGTTTACCAGATTGACAAGACATTGACAAAATGTTTTGCACAACACAGAAGAGTTAAACTTAAAGAACACATCGAAAAAATGTACCTGTGAATTTTTTTTTTTGGCTATCTTTATCGAGATTTGCTACTGTATGGAACAGGTATCAGGGCATCAACCAAGACATATAAATGTTCAATCATATCCCTAATTCTTTGAATCTTATTCTTGAATAATTGTAAATTATCAAATAAACGAACTATAAAGAGCTTAGAGTAAAATTTAGTCTCAGAAGAATGTTTTCAATATTGGCAATATTTTTAAACAATACATGTATTATAACAAAATGGAGCCCAGAAGACCTAAAGCTGAGCGATCTAGACTTGCTATACTTTTCTAGACTGGGTTGGTCATGGATTAAATAGTTCCGCTTTAGGGTCTGGATGACAGACTATTTAGAGCACGATCGTACATACGCTACGCTAAATTTGACCAAGGAGAGGAGCTCAGTCTGCCCGATAAGCGAAGCTTGTTTAGTTAACCTATATGATGCAACGAGATTAACCCCCTGTGGGGGCTGCACAGCAGCACTGGCCGCCGTTCAACCGTAACGCCGGGCGCTTCAATTTGACTTTATGAGCCAAGGGCAGATAATTTCAGAAACTGACTCTAATAGCTGGTAATGAAATTCTTTCAACATCTAAGATATTTATATATTTATATATGCCTTGCTGCATAGCCTTGAGTTTTCTGTGCTTGCTCTCTAGTCTGTAGGAGCACTATAGCAGCACAGAAAAGTAAAGTCTCTGCAGCAAGGCATAAAATGACAGTTAGGAAACTGGCCTTTTAGGCTCTGCGTAGGAAGATGCATTTTAACAATATGCACCATTGATAGTTTAATATACTTTATTATCCCGTTCGGAATAAAGACATCATTTTTCTTAAAAAGTTGTTCAATATGTAAATGAATATTGTCAAACGTCTTCTATTAAATTGTCCCGGCTCACAGAACGTTTGTTTAATGACATATTCAGACTTCGATTAGATGGATTCCATTATCAAGAATTCTTGTTCTAAGACACAGAGGAGTCCGACCTTGCCGTATCGTCCCTCGGGAAAAAAAAGTCCCCTGGACGTGATATTTTAACACATCTCGAAAGGATTGCACATTCACCAAAGAAATTCATAAACTGTACAGTCCAATTCATTAAAGTGTAAACGACTTTTATTTGAAGAAGGAGACAGGTACAAGTTTCTCATCTCCTTGAAACAATCACCCTCGATAATCCAGCGCTTTCGTTCCGATTAATCTACACTATACAGCTAGATAAATCGGAACGAAAGCGCTGGATTGTCGAGGATGTGATATCATGTGCTTACGACCTTTTGCTGCACCGATGCTCTGCGACATGACATTCATGAATTCCGTGCAACTCAGGGTGAAATGAACAACATCCGCGCAACATCACGTAAATTTGCTCCATACAGGCAGATACATTTTATTGACCGATCTAAAATTGTTAATTTTCCAAGAAAGACATTACCCATATACATGTATTATACTCACAGTATCAAAACAAAAGTAGTGGTATTTAAGAATGGTGGAAAGTTAGCAAAACATGAGAGATGGTACAACAATAAATGTAAACTTGAAACTACAAATTCTTTCAAATATCTTGGTGTATATTTCACAAGCCAATTATCAGGTCATTACATGCAAAGTACGCAGCTGTGCAGGCGAAGAAAGTATTGTTAGGAATCTTAAGACAACTTCGTATATTAGGTGATCTCAATATGAACTCTTTTTTCAAAAATTTGATGTTAAGATAGGTCCAATTCTTTTGTATGGGGCAGAAATTTGGGGATTGAATACATTTGCAAAATTAGAAATGGTTCATCTATATGCCTGTAAAAAGTGTTTAGGTGTTAAACAGAATACTCCAAGTGTTATGGTATATGGTGAATGTGGCAGGTTTCCCTTATATATTTACTCTTATTGTAAGGTAATTCGGTATTGGATGAAATTAGTATATATGCCCTCATATCGCTTACCAAAGAAATGATATGATATGATGCTGCTATTTGATAGAAATGGACATAAAATTGGGTGACAGATGTAAAACAACTATTGTTCTCAACTGGCTTTGGAAATATTTGGCACAATCAGGAAAATGGAATATATCCAGAATTCATAAAAACATTTAGTCAAAGATTAAAAGATATATATTTTCAAAATTGGCAGGCAAAACTATCTCTTTCAAGCAAATGTGACACATATCAACTGTTTAAAAGAAATATCCATACCGAATACTATCTATCTTGTTTAAATGTTAAGAAGTACAGAGTAAGTCTAGCACGTTTTCGATGCTCGTCACACGAACTGTACATTGAGAAAGGTAGATATATAATATTAGTAGAGAGCAAAGAATCTGTCAATTATGCCAACCAAATGAAATTGAAGATGAGTATCATTTTTTACTTGTATGTCCGATCTACAGTAGCATAAGAAAGAAATATATTGAGAAAAGTATTATGTACATCCAAACATGCTTACATTTTCCAAACTATTAAATAGTTTAGATAACAAAGAAATCGAAAACCTGTCCATGTATATATTCTACGCATCTGTATATAGAAACCATATTGTTACATAAATAGTATATGTAAAATCAAATGTATTATGTATTGTACTATAGGCCTGTGGCCTTTTCAGTACCGGAAATAAAGATTGATTGATTGATATACTCACAGTATAATATTGGCTCTTCTAAGCACAGGGACATGTATCTCTTTAAACAGCCTTAAAAAATAGAAACTCCTATATCAGTAGAAGGGTAGGGTCTATGTCTTTCTAACGCGGTTTTTAAGCGATACATGTCCCTGTGGATGAAAGTCACAAGCTCAACCATTATGACCTGATGGGTAAATTCGTGTAACGCAGCCACGTGTCTAATATCGTCCATATAGTAATTGACAAAAACTGCCTATATTTGAAAAAAAAAGTATACAAGAACCATTGGCTCTATACCTCGGTATACTTTCGTTGATATATATATATATATATTATATGATAAACAAACATAAAAACAAATTTTCTAGAAGCAAAATTCTATAAAAGCAAGGTTTATTTTCCTCACTGGAAACAGTTGCATGTATAGGCAATAGGGGTCTGTGTTACAGAAATGTCGCTTAAAAACCCACACAAAAATACGTTTTAGGGCGAAGTTTACAATTATTTAATAGATCCTAAGCACCAGAATATCATTTTTCTAAGGTTTTTCCTTCTGGAGAAGATGATGAAAAAAGGAGTCATTCAGTATATAACACAAAATGTAGAATTCCCATTATGTAATGTTCCTGTACACAAGATTTCAACGTTTTAGGGTCAGCCCTCCTGTGGAAGAAAATTGGTCATGCAAGCCATGCCATCATTACCAAATCTACAATCGCCATTAGCAAAGGTTCCTGTACATAACATGCAACCCTTCTGAGACAACACAATTACTTATTTTATGAGCCACTAGTACGGTCGCAGGTTAAAGCTGTAATGTTTGTCGAGATTTACATTCAGTAAATTGTCTTAACCTCTTCTTAGATAGTCAAGTCAAACAAAATGTTATCTATATACACAAAATCATCCCATTAAAACCTGTCATGCGATTTTGATAAATTATCATCTAATCAGATGAATGTATACTCCATCAAGGTAAAAATATCATTTAATCAGTTTCATATGATTAGTGAATGGGCTCATGTAAATAAAAGACATCATCATCTTATTAAATACAAGTATCGTCGAAAATGATTTTGGTATATTTTGATTCGATGAAGATAATTTTAATTAGACTAAATTATCATCTAATTAGTTGAAAGTATCATCTAATTAGATGGTGATTACAATATATAATTAGGTAAAAGACATGATATAATTAAATTAAACTAATCATCGGTGTCATCGTATGTGATGTAATTAAATTATCGTCTTATTACATAAAAATATCATCTAATTAGCTTAAACTTTTCTCTAATTAGATCTTGTACATGTATATATTTTATCACTGCTCGCTGTGATGCGCTTCAATGGTATACTTATAGGTGCCTTGATTATGTAAATGAAAACACTGACACATCCAAAGGAATATAAATACAACTACATTTTATTATCAATCAACATTATTTTTAGCATTCGGAAGATATCGTTCGTTACATTAGAAACGTTTTTGTTTGATACATATAAAGGTAAATGCGACACTCGTACAACGGGTGAAAGGGGAGTATTCTTTAATAAAATGGTCATCAAAATTTCGAAAACATAGGTCCTAATTATTTTTTATTTTTTTATTTTTATTTTTTTATTCCTCAAACCCTGTAACAATCAAAAACTCAGCAGCCAGGGGACTGCCAAGTCGACTTAAATGAAATCAAAATCATTCTGGGTTACAAGGAAGCCTTTTTTAAACAATAAAATACAGACAGAAACTTTCACACACCATTCACACCAATACTAGATCAATGTCAAGAAGTTAGACATTAATGATTCAGTCGTCTTTGAATAAACAATGGTACATAGCCCACTTGGCATAAAGTTCTTTTTTGCAACATTTTTCTATATAATATCTCAATCTCAACTCATTTTTAAAATGAGTAAAACTTGGTAGTGAGGAGTTCAGCTTGCATTTGTACAAGCAGTATTTTTCTAATAAAATGAATAAATCAAAAACAGCATCGGTGAAAACATTTTTTTTACAGCCAAAGATTATCAATTCCAAAGAGAGTTTAAGGTTATGAATGTGATCACAGTTTTCAGTTAACCAAGAAAGAAATATTGACCAAAATACTTGTACGAATTCGCAATCCCAGAACAAGTGACAAATGGATTCCTGTTCTTCATTACAGAAAGTACATAGATCAGAGTCTTTAATTCTAATTTTTGTAAGAAATATATTTGTAGTTAAAATTCTATGGAGTATCCTGTACTGAAACCATCTTAATTTAGTATCTTGTGTTGTTTTAACTGGTTTTAAAAAGATACAATTCCAATCAAGATCACCATTAAATTCTTCTTGCCATTTGGACTGAGCTCTTGGTTTCCTATCTGAAGAACACAAGATGTAGTAATATTAATAGGCTTTTGAGCCTTTTTTAACTGAAAGTAGCAAGCGAGTAATTGGTGGGCTTACAGAACAATGTCCAGTGTCTTCTTTCAGTTTTGACAAACCCGCAAAATATTTTCTTATAGCACTAACCACACCATAATATTGTAAAAAAGATACATTCAAATGATACGTTCTATTAAATTCATCGAGAGACAGATAATCACCATGGTCATTAACAAGATCACTAATTTGAGTAATACCTTTAGAAAACCAACTTTCATAAAAGACTGTTTTCTTACTAACAAGAATGTTGCTATTATAAAATATATGCTCAGACAAAAAGTCTTGAAAGTTAACAGGTTTGATTTTCCTTGAGAAGTCCAAAAAGCATTAAAACAGTCAATCCAGAAGGGATTGTCAAGGTTACAAACAATTTTCTTCAAAAACTCGTTGCCATATTTGTCAAATTCAATATATTTAGAATAAGTGGCACATAAAATACATTTCCATTTGGGATCTTTAGTTACTAACTTTCTGATCCATGTCACTTTCAAGGCTTTAACATTTTCAAATATATTGATCATACCCAATCCACCTTCTTTAACTGGTTTACATAGCGTTTCTCCTTTTTTTTCTATCAGGTTTTTTATTCCAAACAAACTTGAACAACAGTTGGTTAAGTTCTTTGAGAAATGTTCCAGGAGGATTAGGTAAATTTAAAAATAGATAATTCAGTTTAGAAATTAATAACGATTTTATCAATGCAATCTTTCCAATTGGGGTTAAAATTCTGTTTACCCATTTATTCATTATTTGTTTAAGTTCAAAATGCTTAGACCTAAAATTGGTCCTAATTATTAAATTTGTTAGGAATATATTTAAATGGTATCAGTAGATTTGAATTTACTCGTCAAATCAGCATTTTGAAAATTGTCAGCACACTTTATACCTATGTCATGTGACGTTATAAAATGCTAGGCAAAAGAAAGTATATATACACACATCCTTTGAATTTTTCTAATATGTAAGATTTTCAAAGTCAAATATTTCGAGTTCAATAGGTCGTATTCTGAAACCGAGAAGAACAAGAGTAAAAGAATACTTTAAGGTGTTTTTAAAAATAAATTTAAAAAAATGAAATTTAGTGCTAATTAATTGTTTCAAAATTAATTTTTATATAACACAAATTTTCACTTACAAAGAAGACATTATAACGCAAAAATCAATAAACGTGCCTATCGTTTGACATACTGACAACATTTTAAACATGCTATGGGTAATGAATAGTATTAATTCTTTTTCTTAGCCCTAGCAACAAAGATATTTTAACAAAACAATTATCTTATTCAAACTACTGTGTTATTGTAATCGTGTCATGATTTAATACATCACATGTCTCTAGTATAACAAGTAAATTCAAACATACTGATTTATATGTGTACTTTCTTCTGCCTGTTGGTTTATAAATATATGTGACTGTGCTCCTATGTTAGGAATTAAATAAGAAATATACAATAGATCTAAATTATGACTTTTCTTTCATATCTAGGTATTGATCACAAAGTGTAATTATTATGGCCTAGCATAGAACTGGTGATAAAAAAATCCAATAACATGAGTAAAATGATAATAAATGTTCAGAAAATTGAATTTACAGGATTTCTAAAAAAAAATCAAACTTCTTGCTTTCTAGCTAAGGGACCTAACTCGTCGGTGACTAAAACTCCCGAGCTCCAGAGATCACGCACCTGCTTGGCGAGATTTCCCGGAAATGTACGAGGATTACAGAGAAGGTCAAGGCTGCAACCAAGATGGCGACAAATTCTTTGCCGACAAGCTATGGGGTGTTTGTTGGCTAATTGACCGCAAAAATGGTAAAATATATTCTTATCTATCGTTTAAAATAATTGACTAGGATATATTTTAATGTTCAGCACTGTTAAATACAATATCCTTCACTCTATTGAACAAACTTTGTTGTTTTCCCCGTATGTAAACAAGAACAGTTTTAGTGGGTCTTGCTGTCAAAATTTCCACAAAATGAAATCGAAATTGGAATACCGTGTGATAATTTTTTGGCTGAAGCATGCATGCACCACATTGTAACTTTCGATATTTCAGTATTTTTTTTCTCAAAGTAAAGACATAATGTTTCAGATAACACAATTTGACGTTTCATGTTCTAAGTTAGTCTTTAGTCTGTGAATTTATGTTGTCTCCAACTTTCAGTTCGATTATTCAAGAATGGTATTTAGATAACCTAAGAATGAATGATAAAAGGCTTCTAAATGCACTAAATCAATTATTCTCTGTTATTAAATTGTCTAGAATGCTTTTAACCGGGCACACATTGATCATTTTAAGAGTAGGTAGGTCATGGTTCACAGACTAAAATAACGGTGGGTTGGTAGACAGATTGAAAGTGGGTTCGTAGACGTGCGAAAAAATGAGATGAATAAATCTAACAAACTTTAAACATGATTGATAATGAAACTTCATGCTGTGTACATATGCTATTTTAAAAAGAATCCAAAATGATTATGGTTTGGAATTGGGTGATCGTTTTGATACAATGTTACAGTGCGTAAGGGTATGAGGGTCATTGAGGGATCACATGTATTCCGGATCACTAATGTACAATGTCAACATAACACTGTTGCTGATCATATCCATTTCATATTATATTTGGAATCTTTGATTCATGTAAGACAGTGCATTCTCCAGCCCTTAGACATTTTTAGACTAACTTGTTAAACCCTAAGATCCCTATCAATCTTTCCGGGTTTAGTTGTCTATAGCGTAAGAGTTGGTAACGTAAGATTCGTTGAAAAATTGAAAATACTGCATGGCATTACGTCACACACAGTGCAAGAGGGAACCTGTAAGAATGAAACTGGTTCACATCTGTTTAGGTAAATTTAACAATTCCTGCAACCAAACTGACCTTTTTACTTTTCAACAATTAGTCCCTGCAACCAAATTATCAAATGTCAAGACATGACAAATGATTTGCCAAACATAATGTGGTTGCGGTTGCCTGAGGAACTGCAACCTAACTCTAAATTACTTATATTCATAGTTATTTTATGTTCTGCAACCAAGGTAATAACTCATTTATAGTCAGTTATTTCAACTACAAGAATTTCTTCATTTAGATCATTTTGCAGGAATAGGTTGCATTTTTTTTGACAATTTTGATACCCTCAATTGCATGTTGTCATAGGCATCGAACCCCAGCGTTTTTAAATAAATAACTGTTGATCAACCCTGCCTAATGGCATAAACACTGACAGTGACATAATGTATCTTCTAACTCATTAAAGTATTCAAAAACTGGGAGCATGCTTATCAAGCTTCTGAATGATGGAGCACTTCCTGGTTGTATGAAGGAAGTGATGTTTCTTGCTGATCAGATAACTTCATAAGGTGGTCATTTAGGCCTTGAATCTGTCAAGATATTATTCATCTCATGACTGTAATGGACACTAATTAAGCCAATAAAGGGGGGTTACAGGGATTGGGAAAGACACCTTTGACAATGGGCCATTTTCAGGGGTTTTGGTAATTTTCTGAACTTGAAATGGGCCATTAGATCAATAGTAAACTTAAAAATTTTAATGGCCCATTTTTTATCCAATGTGCAAAATGGCCCATGGCCTCTGCCTCAAAAAAATATCAACATATATGATACTAAAGGTATTGTTACAGCGATATATTATAAAAATGTTTAACTAAGCCAGTGTTGTTCCTATAATTTGCCAACCCTTTGGCTTTGAGTCCCTTAAAATTTGGAGAAATAGGACACTTCTAAGTTCTACCATTGCAAGGGGTACCATATTTTCAGAATAGACCAAAATGACCCCCTCAGCTGAACAGCTAGGAACAACACTGCTAACCAGTTCAATAGTATTACCGTACAAACTTTAGATCTACTATGTGAAATGTTTGTATGCAGGGCTTCTCAAACTGAGGGGCTATACAAATATATTAATTGTCAAAAAACTGATGAACATTCTTGTCATATATTCAAACTGAAGAATATCGACTCATAGCAAGGCACCAGAAAGTATCATCATAGAAAACACAGTAAATGAACAAATAAGCAAAATACTTTTAAATCTATGATTGAAATATACTATTACATGTAATGATTACAAGCATAATTTTGTTACCATGCTGGGCAGTCATGCTCACCTCGGCCAAGCTCCCTACAGTGCACTCGGCTTCACTCAGTTGCTACCATAGATTATCACTGTGAGCCTTATGTCTTCTTGATAAGCTTACATGTCAACATCTAATAATAATAATTGCATTTACATGGTGCAGCCATCACACCAGCTTGTATGCTCTGTGCGCAGTCAATGGTAACACTTGAAGAGATGGGTTTTGAGTTTCTTTACGAATGTTGTTCTTGATTGACAGACTTTCAGAAATTCTGGGATAGAGTTCCAGCTGCAGCAAAAGAGAACATTTTGCACTTCCTCTTCAGATCCTCTTAAAAAGCACTGCACTAACTAAATTTTATCTGATGAAGTTTTTACCTTGCATTTATGAATGTTTGCCTTGCAAAGCTGAGACAATGACAAATTTAAAAGTAACCTGTTTAGTTGTGCATATGTGTTTTCTGATGTTTATTACTTTATTTTACTATTCAACCTAAACTTAGAATGACCCCTGTGGTACTCATGTTTATTCATGATCAGAGCCATAGCTGTGCAGTGGAATTATAATGAGAAGGGGAGGGGGAAGGGGTGAGAGCTTCATTACAGGTCATAAAGTGAAATAGATAAAGGGAGTTGTACTGGGTTATCATATTTAAGTCTGATGTAAATATACCGGTATAATGCTATTTAGAGGGGTTTTTCTGCTTTTGTGAGAGGTGGTTATATGGGAAGAAGAGGTAAATGATTATGCTACTCAAAAGAATCAAAGGAACATTTGGAAATTATCTCCAATGAATTTCAATGTAATGATTAAAGTCATGTATTTTATGGAGAAAAAACAGTTTCTGACGAGCAATGATTATATTTGAATTTTATGGAGCGAAAAGACAAACTTTCTGACTAACAAAACTTAATTATTGAATTTTAATTAGAAACATCATTGGGTGAAAATTAAGGTCACATGCCAGGTGGTTATGGTTCAAATCATGCAGTCTTAAAAAAGTTAAAAAATCTCTCCAGAATCTGAAAGTCGGGCAGAGAACTTTTGGATGAGTTAAAGGTGAAATCTAGTAAGTCAATGACCAGGGACTTTTCAATCCCTACTAGAATGATTCCATTGCTTTGGAGATGATATTCCAGGTAGTGCATAGCTTCAAAAAAAAGTCAAATACTCAGAATCACAAAAAATCTAATTTTCAAAAACTATTAAAGATGCTGTATCATACTTGCAATATTTTTAAAAGTATTTTTAATGTATACGTTGTATTTTTAGAAAAATTTAGCGACCAACCTTGAGAAAATCGGACCAAAATTCATTAAAGGAGATAATTTACCAAAAAATACCGAAACGGCAGTTGACATAAGGGCGAATCAAGTGTGGCCATTTCACAACTTCCGGTTTCTAAATGTACGCTTGAAAACCGTCTTTGTCGCGCTCAACTAGATTTCATTTTCTTTTTCCCCGAATTAGGTATTCGTTGCTGTCAAAGTTGATACCCATCGAACGCAATTACGGTAGTTTAGACACAGTGTAAATCCTACAGGTATAATGATTACGTCACCGAAAGCGGGTTCGTTAAATGCTATGCCCTTTCTACTTATTTCTACAAGCTGTACTGTGCTTTGAGCGTCGAAATAAGTATGTTATTGTTGATTAAACAATCTAAATATGATATCAAAATTTTGACGAAAGATTTTTCTACAAAGTGATGTATTTCTTTTCTCAATAGCTAAATTTCATCCTGAACCGCTTGCAAGTATGATACAGCATCTTTAAGAATTAAGGAATAAATACCGGGGGTAGCTCTGTGCCGAGTATGCAAATGTATATGATATACACAACTTTTAACAAATAATTTGTTTTTGGTCTGCAGACTTTCAAAGCTGTTGCAATGGTATATATCCTACTTGTTCATCAAATTCTTTTGAGTAGACTAAGTGTTCCTTAAATCCTTTGAGTAGAATATAAGTGCTTATTTAGCTATTATCAATTTGCTTGTTAGAAAGTATTGTACTGATTAATGAAGTCACCAGTGGCCTTTGTTATTACTTGACAGATAAGCTTCATTATCTTAGCTGCAGATATCCCACTTACAGTTGACATCACATTCTATTGTGTAGGAGCCATGACATGTAAACAAAGATAGACACTTGTCACTGACCTTTGTCATGTAGTAGGGCTGTGCACTGTTGTACTACAGCTCAGAAGACGAATAGCAGTAAATTTTCTTGTATCTCAGTGTAACTTTGTGAAAGTAAATGAAACTCTATTGATCTTTGTGTAACTCTGGATCTTGGTGTTTGTCTTGGTGTGACTCGTGAATTCTAGTGAAACTGTAGATCTCGTTGTATCTGTGGATCTTGGTCAAAGTTTGTGAACCTTTTTGAAACCATCTTTATCTTTGTGTAACTAGTGTATGTCAGTGGATCTTAGTGTAACTCTGTGGATGTTGGTGTTCGTCTTGGTGAAACTCTGTGGATCTTCGTTTTACTCTGGATCTTGGTGTAATTCTGTGGATCTTGGTGTTCATCTTCAAGTCTTGGTGTACGTCTGTTGATATTTATGTAAGTCTGTTGATATTTATGTAAGTCTGTTGATATTTGTGTAAATCTGAATATTTGTGTTACTCTCTTGATCTTGGTGTAAATCTGATGTATCTCAGTGGATCTTAGTGTAACTCTGTGAATCTTAGTGTAACTATGTGGATTTTGGTGTAACTCTTTTGATTCTGGAGGCACGCTTGATGTAACTCTTGCTGTAACTTGTCGGATATTTGTGTAAGTGTAACTCTATTGATCTTGTGGTAACTGTTTGGACCTTGGTGTAATTCAATAAATCTTGGTGTGACTCTGTTGACCTTGGGGTAACTCTGTTGACAACTATGTCAATCTTGGTGTAACTGATGTTAGTGTCTCTATTGAGCTTTGTGTAACTGACAATCTTGTTGATTTTAGTGTATTACTGTACACTTCTTCGTCCAACTAACTCACTAAACTGGCAGGGAGGGTTGTCACTGTAACTGTTATCTTAACAGCCTCTTTCTATCTTGTATATATATTATCCAACTCTTATTCCTGTGAGGCTATTTTGAGTTGTTTACAGTCATTAAGTGTGAGAAACAGTGGTCCTGGCCCTGATTTATTTTCTGACAGTTCCAAGTTTGTTTTGGTGTTGGGGGTAACCACAGGTCAGGAGAGTGACACTGAAGCTGGTGGGTCAGGGTTCGGGAGGGACGTTACCCCCTTTAAACTACTTTGTTACTTTTTCGAACACAAGCCTTCAGAAAATTGTATTTCAATCAATTTTCTTGAGATATTCTTTGTCTGAAATTTGATGAATCAAACCATATTGGAGACCAATTTGATTTAGAAAAAAAAATATTTTGCTGCTGCCACTTTTTGGGACAAACTCCCAAGAATATATTCTTAAAACAACACCTTCAAATGTTGAATTTGCCAAGTGAACAGAGCATATATGAAAGTGAATTGTTGTGCTCTCTCTATAACTCATGCTATTCATGAGCAATTGTTAAAATGGTCCTCAAGAAAAACAGAATGAACTACCAAGTCTTCTTTCAAGATGACATATAGGACTTTTAATGAAACATATGAAAACAATACAAATTCAACTTTTGTGATGTTTTTGGGTTGCTGATCAATAAATTATAGTTTTGTCTAGTAGGCATGATATTATTTTCCAAAATAAGTTAGATATCATATCAATATTATGAAATGTGTTTGAAAAGAGGTTTGTATGTTGCAGGTGTATTTCTGCAGTGGAGTTTTGGCAGACAAGTATCAATGCCCGATTGCAAGAAGAGTCTAGCTCGGGCTTCGATTTGAAGAAGCTTCTTGTATCAGGATTAACAGCTGCATTGACACACACACAGGACATGGGGTCAGAAATCAAGCTGAAACATAAAATCTCCACCATAGATGTCCAGATCCACCAAGCTGCATTTCATCCAAAGGGAGGATTTGAGGTTAATGGCAACTATGCAGAGAACCCAGAAATAGCCCATTTCATAGAAAGATGTAAAATTGATGGTGTGGATAAGAAGGCTATTTTAATGGAGGAGAACAAAGAACATCAGACTCCAGTGTGCAATGGGGTGCAGCCAGCCTTTCGGTTTGACTGCAAGGGGGTGCAAGAGCCAATACCTCCAGGTCAGATGGACCGATGTCTTTCTTACTCAGTCATTGAACACACAAATTCTTCCCAGCTGCTGGACAGCTCTGAAACAACTAGCTCTGTGAATACAGACAGCTCTGCAACAAATGTCTCCATTAATACAGACAGCACTGCAACAGATGTCTCTGTGAATACAGACAGCACTACAACAACTGTCTCCATGAACACTGAAAGCACAGTGACACATAACTCTTCTCAAGGAGACCAACAGGCTTGTAAGGAGCCATGCAGTGGTCCCTCCTACTGTGAGACACAAACTAGTGAGACACCTGAAAGTGAGACAGAGACATGTGAGACACCAAACAGTGAGACAGAGACGTGTGAGACACAGACTGAGAACCAGCTAAGTGACTCGTCTGCAGGGCAACAGGAGCTTCAGGAACATTCTGCACAAGCTTCTCAATCTTCCTGTGAGTCTCAGGAGTCAGGGGATCAGACAACCCAAGATGGTGACTTGAAGAAACTTGACACAAAGAAATCTGTGAGATTAGCATTGAACTTCAAACCTTTTTCTAGTTGTAGATCTAATAAGGACAAGAATCTCAAAGACAAACCTCCATTGCCTGCAACATTAAAGAACAAATGCAAAACTCCTGCTCGGCAGTCGTGGCTCCTGAGACTGTTTGAATCAAAACTGTTTGACATGTCAATTGCTATTTCATACCTGTACAACTCTAAGGAACCAGGAGTCCAAACATATCTAGGTAAGCATTGTCTCTTCCTTTCATCTTATCTTTCACCTATCTTCTTCCTTGGATCTGCAGAACCTTATATGCTTGTTATTGACTCTAATGAACCATTGAGTTATCGCCCAAAAATTGTGCTTTAAAATCAAGTTATAATTGACAAGTTCTAATTTTGTTGCAACTGTCTGAATAATGCTTTTTTTATTAAAAAATAAGAGACCATATAGAAATGTCTTGTTGAACTGATGAATCTCCATAGATATATCTATCTATCACTATCTATGTCTATGTTCTGGCATCTCAAAAATTGTAACAACTCACTATTTATCATACTTCTGTTTGCAAGGTAACAAGATGTTCAGTTTCTGCGATGAAGATGTTGACTTTTATCTGCCTCAGTTGCTCAACATGTACATCCATATGCATGATGTGGCAGAGGCAATTCACCCCTATCTAGTCCACAGGTAAATATTGTCTGAAATTACTCAACTGCTGAATGACTGACCAGCCATATGTGCTAATAACATAGCTGCTGGCCATCCATGCATCACCATGACTCCATTCATATGTGACATTGACATTGTGATGATTAAGCAGAGGTATTTTGTTATGACCAAAACTTTTTTCAAACAACAAATCACCTCTCCTCCTAGTTTAATATTTTGATTAAATATATCTTCTATATTGTTCATCGAACTTAAAATATCATGGAAATAACAGAATTAGTCACCGTTGGTTTGTGCAGGTGTAGGAACAGTGTTGACTTCTCCATACGAACAAGCTGGCTGCTTGGTGCCTACTCTGCTGACGTCCTCAAACCCTCCTGGAAGAACTCCCAGGGGGTGAAGTTGAAGAACTTGATCCTCAACGAGGAACTGCGTCCCCCACGTGCCCCCCACAGCAAGTGTATCTCCATGTTGTCCAGCCCCACCCACCCTGGCATCCTGCTCCCCGAGACCTCCACCACTGCCACCACCAAGAAGACACATCACAGGTCCAAGTCTGACGCAACAGGTGATTGCCAGATCTGTTATTGTATATAATGATAATATGTGTATTTATACTGCACTGAATTCCACACAATAGAGTATACTCAAAAGTGTGACATATCATGAGGATTAAAGTACAAAGATATTTCTATATAGTATTGCAGTACAGTGTAAAACCTGCTGACTAGTGAATTCGGGATAAGGCCACTTTCAAGAGTAACTATCATGCTCATCTGGCTTGTGGAGTGTTTTGTTCAACTCATTCTTATGTAACAGAGTCTAGTATTGAAAAGTATGGGTGAAATTTCAGACCAAATCATACTGCAAGTACTGACCCAAAGTATTTGATATAAATTGGAATCTGTCTAAACTGACACTCTTTCGAACCTGAGAAAAATTTATGTAGGATAGGTCAATGTTTATTATAAGAAAATATGTAGAAGATCTGTCGGAACCAAAAAATTATGTCGGAAACGACAGAATGTCGGATTAGACAGATCTCAACGTAGACTGATTCCACTGTATATGTTTGTAAGTTTTGAAGCCCCAGACGAGTATGATAACTAACTGTAATCCACCTGCAGGTATCTACCTGAGACACAGCGAGAGCACCCCGAGCATCCCCCAGGCGGTGCACCAGACAGTAGCAGGAGACCTGGCCACGGGCAGAGCGTTCGACAACGGGTGCTCGTGTCACCAGAGCTCAGAGGCATTGATCAACAACCTCACTGGGAAGGAGACGGTCTGCCACTGTGATGTAAGATAGATTGGAATCCTTACACTTTTTAGCAGCCCCGTCTAAGGACGGGGCTGCTATCAGTTTTTGTGAAGTTTCCGCCGCCGCCGCCGCCGCCGCACTCTTACTACTAGCTATAACTTTTTCCCCCTAAGCTTTCCAGAACTCTTATTCATACCTTACTCCTCATGCCTCGGGGGAACGATTTTGACACGTTCACTTTCAAGGTCAAAGGTCAAGGTCACGAGCTATGTATTCACACTAAGAATTCCTTGTAAACGCAATAACTTGAAAAGTTTTTGTGCTATGAAGCTCTAACTTGGTATATATCATCCTTGGAAAAGTAAAAAATTTTGAAAAGGTTTTGGCTACAATCCGTCAAAGGTCAAGGTCACAGCAAGGTCATGACGTAAGCATGTTTTAGCGAAAATGCTTTATTTTAACTATGAACACTTTTAATCAATACATGATTGTTATACTCAAAAAAAAGTGTTCAATGATTGTGTGACCTTGAAGGTCAAAGGTCAAGGTCATGAGATATGAGTTATTACAAAATGCACTAAATTGGGGTATAACTTTATCCCATTTAGCTTTTCAGAACTCATGAACATGTCTAAATGTTAATACTTCCAGGGAATCATTATGACATGTTCACTTTCAAGTTCAAAGGTCAAGGTCACGAGTTATAAAATCACCACAAAATTCTTTGTAAACACGGTAACTTGAAAAGTTTTTGTGCTATGAAGCTCTAACTTGGTATATATCATCCTTGGAAAAGTAAAAAATTTTGAAAAGGTTTCGGCTACAATCTGTCAAAGGTCAAGGTCACAGCAAGGTCATGACTTAAGCATGGTTTAGCGAAAATGCTTAATTTTAACTATGATCACTTTTTATCAATACATGATTGTTATACTCAATAAAAAGTGTTCAATTATTGTGTGACCTTGAAGGTCAAAGATCAAGGTCATGAGATATGAGTTATTGCAATTCCTTCTAAACACAATAACTTGAAAAGTTTTTGTGCTATGAAGTTTAGATTTTGTATATATTATCTCTTGAGAAGTACAACATTTTCAAAAAGTTTTGGGTACTAACTGTCGAAGGTCAAGGTCACAGCAAGGTCAACATATATGGAGAAAATGGATTAATTGTATTTTTAACACTTTATTTCATTACAATAATGTTATACTCAATGAAATGTGTTCATTGATTGTGTGACCTTGAGTGTCAAAGGTCAAGGTCACGAGAAAATTCCCAATTTGGTGAGGCCTGTAAAAGGCGGAACAGGGTAAGGCGAAACCCAAAGTTCCGGGGCTGCTCTGCTTTTGCGGTATCCCGCAAACGCTAATCTAGTTTACACCACAAATTTAAGTTCAGGGCAAAAAATTTTCCCAATGCCAAACAAAGTTCTCAGGGGATATAGAAATTACCTCCATTCATCTATCTGTTTATTTATGTTTGTCCGTCTGTGCTGGCTATTTTTTTCATTTGAAACTCAATAACTATAAAGCTCATTGTAACTTGGTATTTGAAACAATCATCATGTGAAGTGGTGCCTCTTGAGGTTTCTTCCTAAGGAAGAATTGGAAGTCTTTTTTGTAAAACGTTAACTGTATGAGGCTTATTTATTAATTTTCTAGAATTATGATTAAATCTTGTTGTTTGATGAGCTTTGATCTTGACTGGAACAATGCAAGAAATAGGAAGAATTTGTTGTCATTAAAGAGTAGACACTTTCTAATTCTAATTCTCAGTTTCTCTTCTGTTTGCAGGCTGCACGACTGATGCCACAAAATGAATTTGTCAAAGCATTAATGATCATCGGCGGCAAGTTGCAGCAGCTCCCTACAAAGGAACTCAGAAGTAAGTAATACTATTGTTATAAAAGTACTTAAAGAAGTAAATCACAATCAAGGTTTATATTTAAATTTTTCAAACCAAAAACATTAGCTTTATGAAAACATGAAGAATACATGTATTTATAACATCAGTTTGTCTGCACGAATATCTTCACAGTATAAAGTGAGTGAGTGAATTATTGTTTTATGGCGCTTGGGCAATATTTCAGCCATTAGCGGCTTTAAGAGTATAAAAGAAACGCATTTCAGTGAATGAGACAGAGAAATCCAAAACAGTCAAAGAGTGAGTTTGATATGTGAAGATTATCGCAAGTCTTACCAAAACTGTAGGGCGAGTCACAGTTGTTTATCTTAAGTGAAGTATGTATGTTAATGTGGCTGGTCCTAAAAACAAAAAGGGATGATTCAACTATTATATATAGGTGTGTAATTGAGATCTGTGTTTGTCAATGTTCCAGCGTCTCGGCTGATCGCTGACCTAGCTGTCCTGAACCTGAACCTTCCGGCCCGAGTTTGGCTGCCCATCACGTCCGAGCACCACCACATAGTGCGCATCCCACACACACAGGCTGTGGTCCTCAACTCTAAGGAGAAGGTGAGACAGAGTTAGGGTAAACAACTCTTAGTAGAGAGGGTGAGACAGAGTTAGGGTTAGGTTATGGGTAACCAATTCAAAGGAGAGAGTGTAATAGGAGAGTCCTGATTACACTTGTTATGTTTCATTTATGAGTTAAAGAATGTTGAAGGATTCTACTTGTGTTACACAAGTTGATAATGTTGAAGTTATGATAGTAGTATTTAAAACCAGTTGAAGAATGAAGTTGATGTTTGTGGTGTAGGCCCCCTACTTGCTGGTGGTTGAGATCCTGGAGTGTGAGAACATCACATCGAGCCGCGTCCCTCACAAGATGCTGGAGAACACGTTACGCTTCACTCGCTCCGAGGAGGATCTCTCACACTACAACACCCGCACCAACGGCTCCCCCAAACCTGAACTCAGCCTCTACTCCATGTCCGGAGACTTCGATGATGCTGATTGCTGGTCACAAGAAGATGATGAAATTATTCAGGTTGGTGAAATGATGAAACTGAGGAAGTGTGTTATGTAACTTTTTCCAGAAATGATTCCATGATTCTGTTTTTAAGGTGTTTATACAAGTTGCTGAAAAGATTTATATTGTTAGTTATGAGTTGAGGGTTTACCATGAAATGCTGCTCAAGTGACACAATATCCCAGATGTCAGATGATAGTTATGTTGTATGTCTTGTGTTGACAGTTTGCAATGAAGTGCCGTTCAAGTGACACAATATCCCAGATGTCGACCGAGAGCTCAACAAGTGCTGACAGCAAGGACCCAGTCTACATAGCTGCCGGGGACATCAGACGGAGGCTCTCAGAGAATATTGCAGCACCAAAGGGAAAGTTTGAGGTAATTAACTGTCACTTAATCATTAACCCTTAACTTGCTGGTCCTGGAATATTCTGGGATGCTGATAGGTTTGATAAAGGTCCCCCCTAGTGGACATGCTTACTCTTGAGGCAGCATGCAATGTGAATTTTGTCCAGCCTCGTGAGCCATGCATTATGTTTGACCATGAAACATTCAATTCAAAGCTTGTATTTACAACATACGTCGTAGCAGGGGTATATAGAGGATTACAGCTCCGCGTGCCTGTCTGTCCGTCCGTGCATCCAAAATGGTTCCAGAGCATAAGTTGTTAATTTGGCTCAGAAACCAAATTTGGTATGAATGTTATCTATGCGGTGCAGATGTGCCTTTTAGGAGAAATTTTGGTCCGATAATGGCCAACTTTCTGACTTTTGTTCCATTTCTGGAGCTTAACTTGAAAACTATTAGACGGAGAAACTTAATGTACCAAATGTAAGATGTAAGATTTCCTGCTGACTTGCCTGTAAGGATTTCAATTGGAAATAACATTTTCAATTTTGAACAAAAATGGTCAAATGTCCTGTGTCCTGTGACTTTGCTTTATTGCTGTCGAATTTCAAAGCTATGACTTCAAGACTGTCTGTCTGTATCCTGACTCTCCCATCCTTAACCTTGTCTGTCTGTCTGTATCCTGACTCTCCCATCCTTAACCTTGTCTGTCTGTCTGTATTCCAGCGTGACCCGGAGGACCCGTCTGCAGCTGCTCTCAAGGAGCCTTGGCAGGAGAAGGTTCAGAGGATCCAGGACACGTCACCTTACGGACATCTGCCCAACTGGCGTCTGCTCTCAGTGATCATCAAGTGTGGTGACGATCTACGTCAGGAGCTGCTGGTCTACCAGGTGCTGCAGCAACTCAAGGTAACATATTGAAACCATCACCTTATCCTGATTGTTTTCCTGATCTTAGTTAACCATCATCATCATTTATTCTAAAAAATCCACCAACGGTGGTACATGAGACAAATACAATTACAATGCAATATATATAACAAATACCAAAATGGCAAGGATTTACAAAGAAATGTGTTATTAATGATACACTCCATCAATTGAAGTAGGTTATACTGCATTTCTTTTCAATCTTGCAGATGTAACTGACAATCCCTCTATTTAAAGGCACTAAAAAGCAATCACAGTTTTAGTGATTAACTCATTTAACTATATGTAAGTCCAGGTCAAAATATTGTAAAAATGGTAGTTATGAGTAAAAAGCTAGTTATTGCTCAGTAGGTGTAGGCAATTGCATATCAAAATCGCCAACACAGGTATGAAATAGCAATCTCCTCACATTTTGGCGTGCAAAACAGTAGCTTTGTTTTCATTGTTTCCTCACAGCAATGTAGAATCCATCACCAAGTCATAAGCTTTCTCGAAATTATTTCCAGATGGGACTTAAACAGAAGTTGTAGTAATGCAATTTAGGTACATTGAATGGTTTAAAGATCTTAATGACAATGAGGTGCTGTTTCAGAATGTATGGGAGCAGGAACATGTGCCCCTGAAGATCCAACCCTACAAGATCGTGGTCACCTCCAGTGACAGTGGTATGATAGAACCTGTACGCAATGCAGTGTCACTCCATCAAATAAAGAAACACAGCAAACGCTCTCTCCTTGACTACTTCATCCATGAGTTTGGTCCCCCGACTTCTGAAGGATTCCTCACAGCCCAAAAGAACTTTGTGCAGAGTTGTGCAGGCTACTGCCTGGTGTGCTACCTGATGCAGGTCAAGGATAGGTGAGATCCCCTGCTCTCACCCCCCACCAACTTACCAACCCTCATCCTCACAAACCTACCAACCTACCAACCCTTTCCCCTCCTTAGTAGCTAGACATCTGCTTAAGCCCTCCCTCCTTACAAATTGATGATTGAAACCTCGCCAAAACTTCCAACCCTTCCCTCCTTTTTGAATACACTAAAGCAAAACCCCTCCCTCTTTCTTCACATACTGATGATTTAAACCTCGCCAACCTACCAACCCTTCCCTCCTTATTGAATTCATGTATGCAAACCCCTCCCTCTTTCCTCACATACTGATGATTTAGACCTCGCCAACCTACCAACCCTTCCCTCCTTATTGAATGCATGTATGCAAACCCCTCCCTCTTTCCTCACATACTGATGGTTCAAACCTCCCAAATCCTTCAAACCCTTCCCTTCTAAAAAATACATTTATCACAAACTGTTGACTCAAACCTCATAACGCTTTCCCCTCCTTATTTAAAACACTTAAGAAAAAACCCTCATTCCTCATAAAGTGATTATTTTGACCTCCCAAACGAAATTATTTAAACAATGTCAAAGATTAATCTTAAAACTCATTCTCCTCATTAACTGATAATCATGACCAATCAAATAACCCATTTTTTCTTACATATGGATGAAATTTGTAATTAAATAATTTTTTTTCAGACACAACGGTAACATTCTCCTAGACTCTGAGGGCCACATCGTCCACATTGACTTTGGCTTCATCCTCTCCTGTTCTCCTGGCAAGAACCTAGGATTTGAAAACTCTCCATTCAAACTCACGCATGAATTTGTGGAGGTAGGCATCAGTGTTCATTTTTTAGCTCATCTGGCCTGTAAGGCCCGATGGGCTTATGGCATGGCATGGTGTCTGGCGTCCGTCCGTCCATCCGTCCGTAAACTTTGTGGAATTTCGACTTCTTCTCAAGAACCATAAGGCCTAGAAAGCTTAAACTTTGTGTACAGACTCCTTGGCTAGTGAGGATTCTAAATTGTAGCTTTGGTGGCCCTGTGACCCCTAATAAGGGCCACAAGGGCCACGCCCTAAAAACCTATTTTCATCTTCTTCTCCAGAACCATAAGGCCTAAAAAGCTGAAACTTTGTATACAGACCCCTTAGCTAGTGAGGATTACAAATTGTAGCTTTAGTGGCTCTGTGACCCCTAATAAGGGCCACAGGGGCCACGCCCTAAAAACCTATTTTCATCTTCTTCTCCAGAAGCGAAAGGCCTAGAAAGCTGAAACTTTGTGTACAGACTCCTTGGCTAGTGAGGATTATAAATTGTAGCTTTGGTGGCCCTGTGACCCCTAATAAGGGCCACAAGGGCCACGCCCTAAAAACCTATTTTCATCATCTTCTCCAGAAGCATAAGGTCTAGAAAGCTGAAACTTTGTGTACAGACTCCTTGGCTAGTGAGGATTATAAATTGTAGCTTTGGTGGCCCTGTGACCCCTAAAAAGGGCCACAGGCGCCACACCCTAAAAACCTATTTTCATCTTCTTCTCAAGAAGCATAAGGCCTAGAAAGCTGAAACTTTGTGTACAGACTCCTTGACTAGTGATGATTATGAATTGTAGCTTTGGTGACCCTGTTGCCCCTAATAAAGGCAACAAGAACGTCCTTCAAATCTATTTTCATCTTCTTCTCCTAAAGTATAAGGCCTAGAAAACTGAAACTTGTCGCCTATATACTTAATTTTATGATTGGTGACCCTGAAGCCTCTACAAAGGGGGATTCACATTGGCCACACTCAACAGCATAATTGATGATGAAGCCTGATGAGCTACAGAGCCAATGGCTCTATTTTTAAGACTTTTCATCATATGCTCCACTCATTCATTGGTTAAGACCAATTTTGAAAATAATTTTATAAAATTAAACCTTTTTTAGCAAAAAATGAGGACTTTGTTGGAAAACTGTTACAAGTCCTGTCCGGCTCACAAGTTCTAAACTAATCATAATATATATTGATCAAATTTGATATGGAGATACATAATCATCTGAAGGTGTGTCTGGGTACTGTAACCGATGACATAAAATGGATGTTCAGGTGTTCAGGAGTAATAAATTTGGAACCTTGTTCAGTTGATGGAAATCCTGGTGATGTTTGAGATGTAAATTTGTAATCTTATTTCAGGTGATGGGAGGTTTGGGAAGCGACATGTTTGAGTACTTCAAGATCCTGTTGCTGCAAGGGTTCTGCGTGTCTCGCAAACATATGGACAAGATTCTGCCTATAGTGGAGATCATGCAGACAGGTGAGTTATATACAAACATCTTCAGATACTAGATCATATAAAAATCATTCTTATGGATGTGTTGTCCTTATCTGAGTACTGCTTGATAACAGCTGTGTCAGATGAATTTGTCCGCTACCTTTGTCCACTCAAATGTCAAACACGTTCTATCGGCTATGACATTTGCCAATTGAGCTTTTCAGGACTCGTATGTATACATAACTTAGTGATTGAAGAAGTACAAACATGTGAAAGGTTTCTGCTAACTATGAAATTTTTTTGTGGTTACGGAATTGTTGATCCAATGAAAAGTATCATTGATAGTTTAACCCTTGAAGTATGAGTCCACCCTTTAATTAAATGATTTGATGTGTTGCAACATTGTTACCATGTGATGTGTTCCAATCCTAAGGATATAACCATATGATGTGATGTTGTGTTGCAGGTTCCCAGTTGCCGTGCTTCAGTAAAGGGGTGAGCACAGTGCGTGCCCTCAAGGACCGATTCCACCTGAACCTGACCGAGGAGCAGCTCCAGCTTCTTGTGGACAACCTGGTGGAGTCGAGTCTCCATTCACTCACTACCAAACTCTATGATGGCTTCCAGTACTTCACCAATGGCATCCTCTAACCTCACTCAGACCCCAGATCATTACCAAGACCCAAGACAGGACCCAGATCAATAGGGTTCGGTATCCCTTCAAAAGAATAAAAACAAGATCCAAACATCACCAATGGCTTCTCTTTTAACCCCAGACAGGACCCAGAACAATAGGGTTATGTATCCAAGATAAGACACAAATCATAATAAATGTCAGGTTATACGCCTATTGGAACCATTAGGGCTTGGTTTAAACTCCATAGCAGAGTCACGGTTACCATAAGTCAAGTTCCCATTTGCTTTCATCAGTAACATCATATCAAGAGTCCATCATCATTAAATTCTACTTTTTCCGTAGTAACAAATTTCAATCTGACCATTTTAAAACTGTTTTAAAAGCTGTCAAATAGAGACCATACAAGCTTAATAAATTTTCATGAGTGTCTATTTGAGTAGATTTTCATAGTGTATGTTAGCAGCCAAGAAGTTGTATCTGATGGACAAACTCTCTACTTGGAGTTTGCAAAAAATAGTTGATTTATTTATCTCTTGTCGGATGTCTTTTATGGCCAAAAGAGGTGTGTAAAACATGCATGTTTTTTTATCGTTTTTATCTAAACTGTGCTTCAAATGAATGCCTGAAAAGTCTTGGTATCCATATCATGAAAGATTTATTCGGTTAAGTGGTAAAGCTTTTGAGCATTGCAATTTGAGATATAAACTCAAATGGATTATTTTGATATTTTCCATACTAACTAAGAAAATCTATATCTTTCTATGAAGAATCATGTGTCCTATTCATGTAGGAAAATTTATGTTAAGGTAACTCTATTGTGAATATCATTTCTATACATGCACTCGTTCATATCTACATGTCTCGGCATTAAGTATTGATTGGGGTTTGCTTGTTTCTTTAATGCGAATTGTCTCTTGTTTAACAATGTGATATGAAGGATAGTCGAGTTGATGCTTCTGTAATAGATTAGTAGTGTCTCTTCTAGACGATCTTGCTCGCCTCGGACTAGCTGCCGTACGATGGCTACTCTCCGCTATTACCGAGGTATTTTTCTGTAGTAGATAAGCAGAGTCTGTTGTAGACGATCATGCTCGCCCCAGTCTAGCTCCCATATGCCGTGCTCCGCTGTTACTGAGGTTTAGCCGTGATAGTCACGACGAGCATTACATATTCTATGTCTGTACCTGACCTCATGTAAACTTGAGGCAGTTTAGCGTCGCTGTATAGTAGTAAAGGGGCATGGTAGAAACATATGTTTCTGTAATAGTTTAGTACTGAGGAAAAAGGTTTCTTGGTTGTCTTTAAGTTACAGGTAATGTGACAGCTACTATGAGATTTATAAGAATGGGTGGAGGTTGGTTGTTGTTCAGCTACTAGAGAAGGCTTCCCGCTTTACAAGCAACATTGGAATCATGGGAAGTATATTGTCATCATTTTAGGTGATATGTAGATGAAATTTTATCATGGGATAATTTGTTTATGAATGTGTCATTCGCTTTTGTTTTCTGTTGTGTTATTCTTCTGTTTGCAGTTTTAATTTTGTATAAGATTTGTTTTATATAATCAAGTAAAGCGATTACCCAATACAAAATTCTTACCTTTGGCATGTGTATTTTGAGCTATTAATCAATGAAGGTGTAATAAAGGTATGAATGCATTGATTTTATCCCGAATAATTCATACATGGATTGGTTATGCTACAATATGAAGTGAACATTCATGATTTGATTATATGTGAGATTGCTTGTAAATTTGTACATAGGCTATGATCAAGACCTGCCAAATTGTTCCGGAGAACACGGTAATTTCGCAATGTGACCATGGAGAAGCTTTAATTGTGGGTGATTATTTACTTTATACCACTAATTTGGGTTTGGCTCACATGTATAACTTGCCATTCAATGCAAAATAGACAGTTATTCAGAAGTATCATCATTTTCTTAAACGCATATTTCATGACACACAGTATGGACAGTTAAAGGGGCAGTAGCAAGTTTTTTGGGGGCAAAAAAGGTGATGTCTGGAAAATTAAAATTAATGGACAATGTATTTAAACTAAATGGAGCAGTAATAATTCAAATATATAACGTAAAGTTTAGCCATGCGATTCCTTTTTCTTGCACAAAATGAATTAAAGGTGTTCACACAAAATGGCTGCCAATGGATTTTATGTGAATCTTCATACTTTGTCCTATGACTATGGATGATTTGCTTGTGTAATGAGACTTTTGACACTGTCAAACTAATACATTTAACATTAACTTTAACATTAACATTTAGAATATAAAATTATCAAAAAACGTGCTGCTGCCCCTTTAAGTGAACTATAATTTTAAACTTTCTACTTCAATTCATGAAGGACCAGATTCTGATTATCAAAAGATAACTAGTATATGCATACCCGATTAATTACTTTTTAGTTGATGTCAGATTGCCATGTCACTTATTATTGTTTGTCTGGTTTATTTGTCACAGAGTTCCGACTGCTAGTCAAGACGATGCAATAAGACATATTTGTGAACAATGATGAAATCTGTACATAAAAGTTTGTGGACATGTATGAACCTCATTTAACACTGTATATATAACATGTTTGTCGACATGTTGCAATTTTATGAGCCCCAACACTGTAAATATGATCAGGTCACAGCTCTATATCATGTTTGTACTTATGTAGGTGGAAAAGTGTTCTTGTGTATTTTCATCTATTTATCAGTTTCTCTGGGTCTTGTTGTCTTTCTTTGTCTGTCTCTACCTAAACATCTTTATTATTACTATTCTCCGTAGGAAACTGAACAATTTGTCTTGTTTATAAGATACACGTGAAAAGGATATATTTCACTTACATTTGCCTAAGCTTTTGGATATGAAACTAGAGCCTTTATAACATTGGAAGTATAGATGAATTACAATTTAGTTGCCTCTCATCTTAATTATTCATTTATGGATTTCAGTATTTTCTTACCATTTTAAGGTGAGATATGTAGGCAAAGGACTTCTGTATTCATCTGTTATACTATTAACTTTTTTCCCTGTGTGTAGGCCTTTTCTTGTAAATCAGTGGTATGTAAAAAGGTAGTGATGTCTAAATGTCAAAATGTTGATTTCCCTTTAAGTTCTATTTATAATAACTTTACTGTACATGTCATACTTTGTATCTGTAGCACAGAATGTATTCAACTGAGATAAAGTGCTGTTGTCATTTCAATTTTCATTGTACATTTCAAGATTAAACATGTAAATATTATCTGATGCTCAAATACTATTTATGAATAAAGAAATGAAATAAGAAAAGAAGTTGCAGTTTTGTTATTTAAACCCTGACTTACTAAATTTTGTCCATCCATTTTTCTATAATCTTGCTTTGACAACACAAATTCAAGAGCATTATTGGCTCGTTTACTATCACTGTCGTGTACCCAATAGCAAGTGGACACACCAAGATGGGAAAAGAAACACATCAACAAAAGTAGGGGTGTGCTTTCAGTCTTCCGTTTCTCCCAATCGCTGAGGTTTAGATTGTCACATTTAACTCTAGGAATTGACTCATGAATACAACCTTGTTTAGTTTTGGTGCACAAATTCAAGAAATCTTCTTATTAGTGATTTCAAGTTTACCTCACTTTCATTTCGAAGCGTAGGAAACTATAAATTCATGAAACCAGGCATTAAAATAAGCTTAAATAACATACATTTTCTCACGGATAATTGTGGTTGGTTGTGATAAAGATTTCTGTGCAATTGAATCTGATATAGTTCAGGAACTACGAAGTTATTGGCAAATAGATAATAAAAAAATCAACATATGAGCGGAGCGGACTCTCTGGTAAATCGGTGGAGTTGACCCACAAATAAGCGTAGGGAGAGAACACATTTGGATAGGGAGTGGATAAATTTGGTTGAGGAGGGGACACCACTTTCAAATCAAAACAATGGTTTTACATTAAGGAACGCCTTTGTTAAGTTCACCAAATGAAATTCATAGGAGACGTTATCTTGTCTCAGAAGTATTATCCTCAAGTTGGTTCATAGACAGGTAACATCAAGAAACTAGACCAAGTCGACTGAAACTCGCAATGTAAATTTTCTTTTTCCTCATATAGCCAAGATTTGACATGTAGTGTTCTTGACAATAATGCTTCTCGCAAAATAGGACACTTATTTTCAATCTGACCTTACAGAAGTGTTCAAGCAGTGTTTTTTTCTGTTCAGCAATACAACGGTAAGCTCTTCGTTGTTTTCCTATCCATGTCGATGGTTGCCACGAGTTTTCTTTTTCAAAGTCAAACTATTAACCAAAATAAATATGGTGTAAAGTTTTGGTGAACTTATATTGGATACTCAAGTTCTCTAATGAATTTACACTGTTTCACATTTGAGGATTTACCACGTTTCGGTGCCCTGTGTATGTGGTTGTCTTTTTGAAAGACAAAAAAACATGTGATGCAATCTCTCTTCAACAAGTAATCCTCTACGAATCTTGTAACACGGGACATTGAAAAAAATCAATACCCCATCCTTTACAAAATACTCAAGGACGGACACACACCACATTGTCAAAATTGACCCTAGCCAAAAGGCACTCTGATTGGCAAAATCCTTTCGATAATATTAGCAGAAAATGTTTATTTAAATGATTAATATCGAAAACATGACTGTACGTTTCAAAAGTTGTCCAATAAATAATTGGTCACTGTCTATTTCGGTGTACCAGAAGTAGGCATACTGTATAACGAATCGACAGTAAGTAACTGCAGATGACATTGTGTAGAATTAAAGGCATCAGCAACGGAATTGACGGCTGGATGTCCGTCCTTTTATAGAGAAGGGAGTATTATATGTATGTACACCCCTTGGGCGGTTATATCCCGTCTTTTTTTCAATTGGTTTTAACTCTTAACTACCCATTTATAGGTGTTTACCCTTAAAATACCTGGGGAGGTTATTGTCTTTATTTTAGTTGAATGTTATATGCCGTGAGCTCCACCCGCGTACGTTGGTTATCTCATAACCATTTTGGTCGGTTATAAGATTGTTAACAATTGCAAACAACTGGACTTGTAAAATTTGGATTTTTAATCAGACAAGAAAGTTAAGATTTATGAACAACGAAAGTCGGATTCGAACCAGGGACCTCTATTTTGTCAAGCAGCGCTCTTACCTGTTGAGCTACCGTGGATCCATGCCAGTTGATGTAAATTTTTGTTTGTCATGTTTGATTTTTTATTTTCCCCTATAAATATATATTAATATTGCAATAAAATAGTTTTTAATGTAAGGAATCAAATTTTTGGTTCTAAAAGCCTTTGCAGGGGGTATTGTAAGTAGTCTAAAATAGTATTCTTATCAAGACATATCAAACCCGCAAAATGGATCACTAAAACGTTTTTTTCAATTATTTGTATGTAAACCAATTTAGTTGATACACCGTAGTAAAATAATTTTAAATATATTAATTTTAAATAATTTAATTGTAAGAAATCAAGCGTTTATTTCTAAAATCCTAATATGGGGGTATTTTAAAATATTTAAATATCAAGAAATGATAAACCCGCGAATGATATCAGTAAAACGTTTTTAAATTAATTATATATAAACAAATTAAGTTGAAACCATTGCAGGAGTCTTCCGCGGGAGTGTAAGTCAAATAATAACCCGTTTGCCTCGGATATGGAAATAACCTCTGCTCGGGCTACGCCCTCGCGAGGTTATTTTCCATAACCCCTCGGTACCGGGTCATTATTTACTACTTAATATAAATACTTATAAATATGGATAATTTCCTGTGAATTGTAGTTACAGAGAAGCGTGTAGTTAGATAGTGTAGTTATCCTATGTCACTGCCTCAACGCCAAAATGGAAAGATTTTCTGTATTAATACAACCAGGTGCGGGGTACACTCATGGGTAATACCAAATAAGGAAAAACTCACAGGAGAGTGTACGAAAAGCATGTTGTAACTATAAGCATTAATGCTAAAATTTGTAAGAAATATTGTTTTTCGTTGTAAGTGAGAAAACAGATTGCATCGTGTCGCAAAAGAGTGGCGTATTGTCAATCAGAGCAACACACACTGGCTTTAAATTCGGCAAGCAGACCAATTCCAAACAATGATCTGATTAATACTGGTTTAGGTAATTTTACCAAAATCGCTAATTCAGAAAACTCATTGGCTGTCAAATTCGTTCGAATGGGCCTATAGAGGATGTTGCTCAAGCATGATCGCTCTCATACAGACACAACATGGTTAGCTACGTTGTAAAATTCCATCATCAAAATCTTGAACAGAAATTCCTAATTTTAGAGAAAAAACGAAAACCTTTCGAAAAAAAATAATTGAGGCGCACATTAACCTCACAGCACGCCGAGGACACTTTGAAGACTGGATTTCAGGGCATAATGGGAAGGAACTGTGCAAAGAAAATTCATCGACTTTAAAATCGTTGACGAAGAAGAATGGTTGGAATATTGTAGCCATACAAAATACTGACTGTCCAAATAACAAATTGTGATGTAACCTATTAAAAAATATCAACCATTTTCCTGTTCTTCAAACATTTCGGAAATAGTGTTTCACTCATTGGCACATTCTACATTCTATAATGGAACATTGCGATTTGCATACATACATTATAGTCAGTTTTTATTAATTGTTTAAAACATTCTAAACAAATACAAATCAGCATCGAAAGAATAAATTTCTTCAATAATTAACAGTAAGGTTCATTTTGACACTATTGTCTATTTTCAAATGTACTAATGTTTGTTAGTATTTATATTGAAAGTATATTCAGTATATATGGAATATGTTATTGTCTATGTACCTATAAAGAAATTAAATCATAAACAAAATTCACGTTTTTACTGACTTGAAAAATGCCGTTGAGTAAAGGCTATTCTTAAAATTGATAATTTATTTTTAAAATCATTGGTAGCAAAAGTATATATTCATATTAAATTACGTTTTCTTCAATCCGTTGTCATATCAACAATAGGCATACAATCTGTTGTGGTAGCTTGTACGATTTCACCAATTGCACGTGCAGCACGCGAGGCTCATGCCAATGTCAGCTACCTGAAATGGACATCGTTTCTCCAACTTAAGTCAATGTTTCACCTTCTTGGTGATGAGCGGGTATGACTGTGGGGAGAGAATGCTTCTCAACATATATAAGACAGAAATACATTATCTGCATTATCAAAACTGATGATATTGAAATTATATTGATATAGCGTTGACCTAGCACTTGTGTCAAATAGTTACCGACCTCGACCTCGATTTCAAGTTAGACGAACCCTCGCGCACGTGATTCATGAACACCAACTTGAACACCTCTGTCTCAGTCGGTAACTATTACATCTTCATAGATGAAAAACGATTACCCGGTAAGTGACTGTAGAGTGGATCCATACAGAGTACATTTCAACAAAGTTTGCAACCATAGAGTGCATGATATACTTCTCTCTTGAACCATCTTATAGCCACACATTATCGTTTTGCTAAAGTCTGACCATGATAATATTTCAATTGAAAGGATCGCCATCATTGTAGCGATTTTTGTTCTCAGCCTGTTCATTGAAATGCATATAACAAGTTTCAAGACATAAGCAAGTCCTAAAGGTCCGACCACAATGCCTTTCGGCAATGCAAACAGTTTCATGGACTCTTGGTATAATATTTATTATTTAGGGTGCTATCGTATTCGTTTTTTTCTAACATGGCATATGCTTTGTACACAGTTTTTGTCGTAAGGGTAAACTTGACACATGTTATATGAATTTCTTCTTAAAAAATGAATACAAATAATTTCTTTACAAACGAGAAAAATAGGTTTGACCGTTAACGCCTTTCGAGAAGTGTATTTTTCACAATCGGCTTTGTCAGCTGACAGTCACTTAAAGCTTGAAAGTTGTATGTCAAAACGACCACCCACAACTGGAACAACTTCAATGTCTATGACAAATTCTTGTCCTTGCTTTCCTCCCGAGCAGTGGTTGACGTCTCGCGAGACCCTGGGCGGGCGAGAAGAGCGATGACGATGTAGATGAATAGGTTAACTCCCAGAATTCCCGCGTAGAGGAAGTACAGGTTCTCAGCGTGGCTGTCGTTGAGCTCGTCCGAAAGCCAAGGATCTGCAACACATAACAGTGATTGGCATATAAAGCAGCAGATAGTGATCCTATAGTTAGTAATCTAGATTGTAGATATATCTCCAAGTAACTGGACCCCATCAAGAATCAATTGATAAAGGACCTTTGCATGGCCCTACCGTCAGATGTTGCGGCGTTTACAGCACTAAGAATGGCTGCGCCCAGATAGCCTCCAACTCCGAACAGGGCCAGCACGCACCCTTGCATCAGACCCTGCATACTGAACGGCACGTGCGTGTACGAAATCTCCAATGCTGAAACATACACCACATATTTTGATGTTTACAAGATCTATACAGATCATAATGAATTTAATATATTTGAATCTCGTTATATCATTTAAGCGCACTCTACAGTATAATAACGACACCATAAGTTCCTACGCAAAGCCTAAAACACCAGTTTCCTAGTTTTCTGTACTTGCTCTCTAACTTACTATGAGAGAAATCAACAGTCCAATCAGCCAGTAACTGGAGGTTGCTACCAATCGCCTGTAGGGTGCTGATGTCAGCACAGAAACCCCAAGGGTCGGCAGTAAGGCATAAAACTGACATTTCGGAAACTGGCGTTTTCGACTTTGCGTAGGAAGATGCAATAAATGAGGATTTAGTTTAACCTGGAATAAGTACAAAGACTTCGCTGATTCCCGTGAGGACGAGTTGTGGGATCTGAGTGAAGACGGAGTAGCGAGACGACCGGAAGTCCTGACCCCCGAGACGCTGGTACACGCCCCCAGTGGTCTCAAGCTCCTGCTTCCGGAACACCTCCAGCACTCCGCTTGCACAGATGCCCAAAATGGCAACAAACATCCCAACACCTGGAAGAATAAGAAGTGCTGTTCTTAGTCATCATACTTAAAACCACGTGTATGAAATATTGCAGATAAGAGTAATTGAAGGGTCCGACTGACGGGGTATCTAAAACATCAATAAAATGCAACCTTTTCCTTGAAAATGATTGAAATGAAGATATTCTGACAGCTTAAATGATTTACTATAAATTAATTATTTCCTGGAAGCCTTGAGTTTGGTTGCAGAATGTATAATCGTAATGAATCGAGGAGTTTTCGTGTTTGGTTGCAGTCCCTTATAGGCAACTGCAACCAAATTGTTTTTTAGTAAATATCCATCACTTTTCGTGTCTTGACAAACACTGATTTGGTTGCAGAGGTTGTAGTTGCTTGTTGAATAGCAAAGAGACAAGTTTGGTTGCAGGAGTTTTATAATTTACCTTATTTGACGTGAAAACAAAAACAAATTAACAGTTCTATTTTGACAGGTTCCCTCTCGCTCTGTGTGTGACGGAATGCCATGCGGTATGTAACGTGTCCTACAATTGGTTGATTCAGTCTCAAACATTTCCAACAATTTTTCAAATTTCCTAATTTTTGATTGATAATTCATCTTGTTCTGTTTTTGGATAGAAACTATTTGTTGAACTTACTTATTGATGTTTATTTTCTATCAAAATCATTTGGCAATTAAAGGAATTTGTGACAGCCAATGAGAATCTTTTTGAGATATGACAACAATTCGAATCTGCTACGGGAGCACGTTGAAACACAGAAATGAAATTTAGGGATTAATTTGGTCAAAGATTGTCTAAAGTACCTACCATGACATGCTGTATGATAGAAATTGTTAAAATAATCAAGGTCAGTGAAATATTTCTATCCATAATGTCAGAAACGATTTCAAAACATGATGTGACATGATCGAAACCCGAATCGATATCGATCGGTAAGTTGCTGATGTGTCATTGAAATGTAAATAAAAAGCCAGGTAAGTGATCAACAGTTGTCAAATCATCATATATTCCATCTGCAACCAAATTTCTTCAAGCCCAGGCTTTTTTGTTTGATAAAAACATGTATTTTCTTGGAAAAATAATTTGGTTGCAGTTGCCTATAGGGGACTGCAACCAAACTCGAAAATTATGCGATTTCATCGTGATTAATCTTTCTGCAACCAAATTCAATGGTGTCATTCCATATATCATTGTATAGATAATTATCTCAGCTTTCAGAAAATTCGATGTTGAGTCTTTTTGAAGAGCTAGGTTGCATTTTACAGTCCTTTTTGACACCCCGTCATCCGGACCTTTCAATTACTCTTAGGCCAGCCTATTAACCTTTTCTGAAGCTCCTCATAATCAGGCAACTCCGCCAGCACTGACCATACCAACAGCCAACCAACCAACTTGTCTTCCAGGCTAGCCAACAGCCAACCTACCAATTGACTTGTCTTCCAGGCTAGCCAACATCCAACCAACCAACTTGTCTTCCAGGCTAACCAACAGCCAACCAACCAATTTGTCTTCCAGGCTAGCCAACATCCAACCAACCAATTTGTCTTCCAGGCTAGCCAACAGCCAACCAACCAATTTGTCTTCCAGGCTAGCCAACATCCAACCAACCAATTTGTCTTCCAGGCTAGCCAACAGCCAACCAACCAATTTGTCTTCCAGCCAACCAACCAATTTGTCTTCCAGGCTAGCCAACAGCCAACCAACCAATTTGTCTTCCAGGCTATCACTTTAAATCGAGGTCCTATACGTGGCGTTAAGATAGATTTACATTCCGATAGATGTAATTGTGCAAAACTCGAAAGGCATGTATAAGAACGAACGTAATTTTGAAATAATCATATTTTGGATCTCACTATATCATTTGTGATTGATCGAGTATTGAAGGAAGAAGTACCCATTCTCTTGAGGAGGGTGAAGGGCGAGCCGATCTTCTCCAGGTAGGGGTAGAGTAGTCGGTCAAACACCGGTATGAGAACCAGGATGATGACGGTGTTGAAGATCCCTAACGCCGCTACTGGAATCAGGAAGTCGTTTACTTTGACGTCGAGCCGCAGCGACTGCAGGTATGTGATGGAGTTGACCTGTAAGAGAGTGTGCAAATGCGTCTGTAGTGAGATAGTAACTAAGTGCTTCTTTGCCGAGTAACATCATGTGTAAAGGTATCTCACGCCAATACCTAGGTCTTGATATCCTTTGCCCATGCAGTTGATTACCTTATTTCGAAATAATATTAAATGAGACAAATGCACATATAAATATTTCCTTTGACTAGCCCGTCTTATGACAAAATTTACCAAGAGCGATTAACAATATGAAGGTTTAGGGTATTCAATATACGGTCTGATATTAGAGTTCTTGACAGATTGGTCAACATTGATCTTTGATGTTCTTGAACTTAATTTAGTGGTTTATACACAGGACTGAAACTTTTGAGCCAGGCGAGGTTCTTTTCAAGTCTTTCATAAATTAAGACTTGGACATTTGAACGATATGCTTCCTTCTGATTGGATTTAATAAGGACATGTGTTTGGTATACACTTTAATAAAACCTAAAGTGGGGGTTATACAAAATAATCATCGCATTTTGGTGTCAAAGCTAAAGTTACCTGCTGATTGGACGAAACAAGGTCATGTGACATAATAATCATTTAACAATATAGCATTTCGCAGTAATCAAACCAATATAACATATTTTCACATATATGTTATGGAATAGTTTAAATATTAAGAAATTGATTTAAGTTATTTTATAGAAAATAAGTTACATGTATTTCATACTATTTTATGTATCTACTATTTGTCAGTGAACTAACATAAGGGAAGCGACACTAAGCATGGTGGAGATCGGGCCCTGTTGCATAAAGGTCTAAAAAATTGTTTTGCTGTAATTTGATGTTGCATTTATTTAAAAATTAAGTTTTGTTTTGAAATGAATTCTTTGTTTGCTATATCCTTTTGTTTATCTTGGTATGTAACAGTTGTGCAATTGTAAAATATTTATTTGCGCTTCCAATGTGCACATTGTGTACAATGTATGATGGGCCTGAGGCCTCCTTACATACCTTTCTCAAGTCAGAATCAGTTTCAAGCCAGAATGAACTAAACTCTCATTTTCATAATGTGTTTTCCACACAGCAATATTTAAAGCTGCTTTCAGACACATTGACTTCATTGCTAACCCTAATATCAACAAAAGAACGAATTAAATAACTCTTTTACTAGTAGCAGCCTATGTTCTGTATAAATATATACCAATCAATGAACTCGCCTGAAAGTAGCAGATGGAATAACCTAGAATCGGCAGGAAGAACAGCAGAAGTTTGCATACAGATACTACTCCTGTCACCGTTTCATCTTTATAGCTGCCGCCGTTCTGGCTCCTTGCAGCGTCAAAGAATGAATGCCCCTTTCCTCTGCGTCTAGTTCCTTCCACAACAACCCCGATAACCTGTCTGATTGCGCTTTCTGTCGAGTAATCAATAACGTCAAAATTTGACATCTGATAGAAATCTTCCAAAGGACATTGATAGGGAAGTACCATATGCTACTCAAAATAACAAGAAGAAGTTTATGGTCAAACCTATTTTCTGTCTGGCACGGTTCTATGCATACACAAGATATGAAATCAAATTCCTAAGCAGCAATCTTGCTGAAATTGGTTTAATTTTGCCTTACGACAAAAATTTTGTACGTAGCATATGTCATGTTAACTGACAATGAGTACAGACGTGTCATTACTAACAAAATGTCATGCTCAAAACAAGGGTCCATGAATGTCGGTGATCGGACCGTTATGAGGTGGTTAGGTTTTTAGACGGCGCTTTCCATCAACATTTCAGAAGTTTTACACTCTTTGAGTTCCTGTGCGACATTCCCTTGAGTGGTACCATTCAGGCACGGAATAGTTCTTAATCTAAGAAAATATCATATATAAATATAAGGTTTAACCTTAACGTCTTTTGAGGAGTATATATAAAAACGAGTTTCTATCATTGCTTTATAAAGTCTTGCTGTTAAGCACCCATAGATGCAGTTTGAGGGGTGCCCCCTCTTTACCAAAAATGTGAACTCTCATTGAAATTACAATCGATTTCTGTCATGTGCACAGAAACGTGGAAGTGAAGTTAGAAATATGCTGCAAGATGTAGATCAGCTCACGATGAGCGAGTTATATTGTGTTTGTGGAGAAGGATGTGTGTGTACAGACCTCCAGGGGCGGCCATGTTGTAGAAGCCTCTGGAGCAGACGAAGAGGAGGAGTGCGAGACACATGGAGAGGAGGGGCACGGAGTACCCCCACGTGAAGCTCACGTTCTGCTGGATGTACGCCACCCCTGTGAAGGCGAACGTGCTGCCGAAATTGATGAACCAGTAGAACCTGACATACAAACAGCTGTGAGACATGCAGAAATATACCTCACATCGCAATAGCATGAGACGGAAGAAAATTATTGTTGAATGTACGAAAAGGGACGATATAGCCCTTAAGCCGTTTAAAGGGAGAAGATAATAAGAAATGAAGAATCAGAAATGTTTGCGTCAAAATAATTCATATAATACATAAAAATAGATAATTCTGCAATAATAACTGTCCATGAAGCATATGTACAACCACTACTTTGGGTTTAAACCACGAACAAGAAACACTCGTTTTACAATAATTATTTGACCGATGTTCAAGCTATACAACCTTGAGTGTAAGGCCGATGCATTTAAATCTACATGATATTTTCCATCTCGACACTATTGGAAATGACGTACATATTCAGCTTGACAAGACCTTACAAACCACATTTCAGCGATGAAAACCTTTTACTATTTATACAAAAGATTGTGTTCTCAATAATTGATAACAAGCCTGTAGCAAGCTCTATTTTTAAAAACATAGATGACGTCATATAAGCATCAGAGATATTGCTTACTGAAGGTAATCATAGGGAAAGTAGGGATTATATATTTGTTTGTAATTTCAGGTAAAACACTGATCAAATGCAGCATACCCTTTTTAATAATTTCCGTACTTTCTTTGATACTTTAAAAAGAAAATCAATTTTCATTATACGAATATTGATCATTTGTTGCCAAGAACGTTGAGTTCCACCTTCCTACCTACCTTTCGGCCAATGAAGCATGTTTACAATCTTCCATCTCAATTTATAGAAGTACTGCCTTACCAATTAAAGAAGGATCGCACAGCCGCCTCCCCAAAGGGTTTGAGTTGCTGAGCCCCGAACGGTCCGACTGTCGACTTTATTCCTCCAGTGCCGAGCGCAATGCACGTCAAACCAATCAGATAGAATAGAAGTCGAGTTTCCTGCAAACGCAATCCAAATGAACATTACTGTTGTAAACTAGCCGTGAAAATAAGCGGTCTAACAATGATTTGAGTGAAAACATTCATTCACTTTCGGTCACAATCTTACACGCAAAAAGTTCAATAGTGTCATCATACTTTGACATTTCAGACAATTGGTTCAAATTTAGCGTCATATGTACCACACATAGCCACGACAAAAAACACACGTAACGCCAAGTTATCATTGTCTTTATCATCGTCTTACAATTACGCATCCTAACTACTAACATTACATAATACTTCCACATTGAGGTCAAGGGAGCCACTTACCACAATTAGATCGAGAGAACCACCTTCAAAATTGAGGTCGAAAAAAACACTTACCACATTTAGATCGAGCGAACCAACCACCTACCACAGTGAGATTGAGCGAACCAACCACCTACCACAGTGAGATCGAGCGAACCAACCACCTACCACAGTGAGATCGAGCGAACCAACCACCTACCACAGTGAGATCGAGCGAACCAACCACCTACCACAGTGAGATCGAGCGAACCAACCACCTACCACATTGAGTTCGAGCAAACCAACCACCTACCACATTGAGGTCGAGCAAACCAACCACCTACCACAGTGAGATCGAGCGAACAACCACCTACCACAGTGTGATCGAGCGAACCAACCACCTACCACAGTGAGATCGAGCGAACCAACCACCTACCACAGTGAGATCGAGCGAACCAACCACCTACCACATTGAGATCGAGCGAACCAACCACCTACCACATTGAGGTCGAGGGAGGAGCTGTCCTCATTCGCCCCGCCGAATATACCGCTATAATCCATGGCAGAGGCTGGGATCAAAACAAGTCCTGGAAGTCAACAATTAGTTCACTTAAAATTGTTATATCAAGGAGGCATTTAAATGAAGACATTTCTGCTGAAGTTAACCGTGTACATTTCATGCACGATACTCTTGGAGATGATTCTTATATCCTCTTTGCCTTCTGACATTTTCGAGTGTGTAATAACAACTTAAGTCAACAATTTTCGAGTGTGTAATAACAACTTAAGTCAACAATTAGTTCACTTAAGATTGTTATATCATGGAGGCTTTCAAATGAACCAATTTCTATCTTAAACTCATTATTTAGGAAGATACAGCGGACTGCGACGATAAAACGATGAAGTCGTTGAAGGATTTGGTTTTTGGACTTGAAGTCGTTAAATGGAGAAACCGGTGAAATGACTCACCTATGATGTAGATGAACGCAGCCCCAAGAACAGTGTTGTATCGCCCGCAGATTGAGTCAGCAATGTATCCTCCCACAAGAGGTAAAATCATCGCCGTTCCTGGAAATGTTGATAAGTCATTCATTATTTTGGAAGTACCGGTATTACTTTTCATGGGTATGTTACTTATCGTTGAAGTGGTAATTAACAGGAACGTATTAGTTGTATAATAGCAGTGTCTCTTACATCTTATTTTGTACAGAAGTTTTGTCTATCATGAACAATTTAATTATCACAAACGTCGTACTTGTGATGGAAGTGTTAATAATTAGTGTTTCTGTGGTTACATGTTACTTATCATTGAATTTGTATTTATCATTGAAGTTTCTCTCTTTAAACGTTTTACTTGTTGTCAACGTGTTTACTATCATAGATGTGTTATTAAATATAGAGGTGTAACTTTGCAAAGACGTGTTACTCAATCATGAAATTTTAATTTATCATGAACCTGTTTCTTATCATAAACGTTTTTGCTTCTCATAGAAGTTCTCATATTGTAGAAGTGTTACCTACCCTATGCCTACAGAGAAGTTTAACCTACCCGAGAAAATCTGGTTGATCTTGACAGCCTGAGGATCTGTAAGCTGTAGGACGCTGGTGCAGTACAACATGATGTTGGCGGTGATACTGTAGAAGGTGAGTCTCTCACACATCTCTACAGCCAGGATACTCACCACTGCGTACATCGTCCTTCCATCCATTTTCTTCTTCACCTCGCCTGTTTCCTTTTCTTCATCAACACTTCCCTTCTGGCAAAGATCCTCCTCCTTCTCGCTAACAACATCCTCCTTCTGGTCACAAACATCCCCTTTCTCATCAATGTCCCCCTTCTCGCAATCGACGACCCCCTTCTTGCCATCGGCGTCCCCCTGCTCGCAATCAACGTTCCCCTTCTCGCCATCACCCTCGCTCTTCACTTCTCGAAGGTGTAACTCAAACGTGTCGACATCAGCTTTCTCTTCATTGTCGTTCATCTTTCAAAGAGTGATGCCTGACAGAAATTCATGTGCAGGAGCTACTAAGAAATTTGGAAACTGAAATTTAAAGTTGGGTTGACTGTAAATCTTGCATGTGTGATTTATTTTGTGGTACATAGGTTTACAAAACGTTTAACAACAAGAGGTGCATAATCACATGACCAAGTTGTATACTGTCTGGTCTTTATAGTTGTAAAGCATCTAAAACTCCTTAAGTCACACAAGAAAAAGCGATTAAATACTAAAATTAGCAATCTTTGTTTTATGGGTTTATATGAGCCAACTAAACAGATTCCTTGTCACAAGAAACGGTAGATGCCCTAAGTCGATGTTCCTTGAGTCCATCAATACGTTGAAGCAAAGCTATTTGACAGTTTCATATAGTCATTTATTATCCATACATGTATGTGATGAAATAAGTCATGGAATAAATTACGATATGTTGCACGTGTGTAATAAAACCTAGCGATGATTTCATTGGTTGGTTAAGAAAACCATGTGCTATAGGAATGTGTGACTACTTTACGAGCCCTCGACTTTTGCTTTTGCGCGACAGAGAGCTTCCGGGTTGCATGCGAAAAGCATGCAGCACGTGCAAAGACGCGTCAACTGACATAACGGGCTGGTGAATCAGTGCAAACGTGTCATTTCATCTGCCTGTCTTTGACACTAAGGACATGATTTGGAATGAAAAAGAATGTTAATTATTTTTCACTTGAACACTTGTTTATATTTGAATTGATAGATTACATCAAAATGGTAATTTTTCTGTTTGAATATTGCTGTTTGACACTGACGCTACACAATAATTATTTAAACCGTGTTCACTGTGACCGAGTTGTGTCCATACGCGATGACATGTTTGAAAGTTCTAGTAGTCGGAATTCTGGCTTTTGACGTTCTTGATATTAAAGAAATTAACATACTCGCGAGCGGTCAGTAAAACGATATTTCCCTCGATCTCTTAAGGTAAAATATCATTTGACAGTCACTCGCGTTGTAAAAACAATATGACGTCTCTGCTTGGATATTAGACATATAGTCACTTAAAACTTAGACATATGTGAGGGTTGTCATATGCTGCTTTAAAGCGCACAAACTCCGACATTGTAAACTCGATATGTTTTAAATAGAATAGCACAAAAAGATACTGTTGGAGTGAATGAAGGTCCAATGCATTCGGTGATGTAAAGTAGTTGTCATTAAAGCATATTTTATGCGTTGATGCACGATTGAGCAGGAAGTAATGCATGTATATGGAAAATAATCATAAATCTATACACAAAGAACTTAATTAAGCACCCCCCTCCCATTTTTTCAAACAGAAAAACACTGCTGATAATAAACAAAACAAATGTACAGGCAAACAATAAGGAATTTTTAGTAGAACGATCATGGAAACGAAATTGTGGAAACGAAAACTTCATTCGATTCACTGTCGCTGAATCACTGGTTTTACAAAAACTTGATATTTTTTAGTCAAAATACAAGTTACCTTAAAATTGAAAATGAAAGTCAATATGTTTTGCTGCAATGTGATTATAATTATTTTCTTGAGTGAATTGATGACTTTTTAGTAAAGAACCTCATGCCAAAAATCAATCGTTAAAGCAGTATGAACCCTCAAAATCACAAAATTATCAAATATCGAATATAAAGAAAACTGCACAAAGACAATAATTGGCCACTGTAAATGATAATGGCTTATCTAAAGGAAGAAGAAGTGTTTGATCAACAAGTTCAACTCATGGAATCTCAAATTTACTCAAAGATCTTAAAATCATAGGCATTTTATCAATTTTTGATGAAAAAACTACTGAAAAGTCAATGTCTTGCTAGCCTCTTATCATGCATGATAAAAAGGGATTTTGTGTATGAATGTCAACTAGGGATCAAAATTGTTATTTTCAAGTCATAACATCCAAAGTTTAATGTAACGCTTCACCCCTATGACAATAGTTATATTCGGCCAAATTTCAGTAGTCTCACAGTTTTTCTCAAATTTTCGTTATTTTTGCACATTTTGTTCAATTAAATAGTCAATAAAATAGAAATTGTTATATCTGGAGTGTTCAATACATGAAATTAATACAAATAGTCCATGAGCACCCAAATTCATTGTACAAAATAGGGGGTGCTTAATTAAGTTCTTTGTGTATATAATGCCTAATTGCAATGTTCACATGTCATGTTAGACATCACCGTGTATTGTTATGAATGTGCGACGTTTATTCTCACCTTCAAAACAGTACGATGAGGCACATCGCTATCATGTTCATGTCGTTTATAGTCTTGTTGAGTCTGATCTCTAATACTCGTTCCTCGGTTGTTACTGCCCCAGCAAAATGTCAACACCGCTTAGTTGAAGACGATATTTGCATACCTGAAGTGCTCTACTTGCTCATGTAAAAGATTCATCAAGATAGCTGAAATAGACTGACCCGACAACTCTGTGACCAGAGGCTCCAATCGGTCGTGTGCTAGAGCAAGGAACTTTCCATTTTGCACAAATCAATCCAATGAACAGTTGGGTTCATTTATTGAACAACAATGCACCATTCTCCATTCCACTTCAAAACAAACATTTTGCTGTAAACAACGGGAGTAAAAACTGTTACTGTTTAGTAGTCCGCTATTTTCTAATCATTTCTATAATACTGTACTTCGATGAGTTGATACAGATATTTCTTGCAAACAATTTCACACAAAAACATATGTTTTATTAACAACCATTCAAAACAAATCACGTTCATAATCAAACAAGTGAAAAATAAGTTGAACGTAATTGCATTGTTATTATTTAATAATGGCATTTCTCTGATTTGGCACATGGACATTTCTAGGTCAAGGTCATCCAACACACAGTTTCTTATTTCAAACTCAATATAGATTTGTTCACTGTAGGCAAAAGCTTATAATCATGTTCAGTCAAGCTCAGAAACATAAGAAGTTGTTCAATCTTGTTCCAAATACATGAAAATGTGTTCAGCAAAGCTCAAATACATGAAAATGTGTTCGATCAAGCTTAAAACTGGAAATATATTCAGATTATTTCAAAATACATGGAAATATGTTCCTACTATTTCAAAATATATGAAAATATGTTCCTACTATTTAAAATACAAGGAAACATGTTCCTACTATTTCAAAATACATGGAAATATGTTCCTACTATTTCAAAATACATGGAAATATGTTCCTTCTATTTCAAAATACATGGAAATATGTTCCTACTATTTCAAAATACATGGAATGTGTTCCTACTATTTCAAAATACATTGAACTATGTTCCTACTATTTCAAAATACATTGAACTATGTTCCTAGTATTTCAAAATACATGGAAATATGCTCAGTCTTACCCTTTTATATATTTAAATATGTTCCATCAATGACATGCTTCAAGCCATGACACAAGACACAACAATTTACATTTCAATGTATGTAGTCCTCTGAAGCTTACACATGTTCTCTGTAGCACGCACTCCAAGTGTTCTTTACAGCTCACAACCCAATGTAAGTAGCCATTTGAATTTTACATCCGAGGTATAAGCAGTCCTCTGAAGTTTTCATCTTACATTTCTTCAGTCCTCTGGAGTTTTCATCTTACATTTATTTAGTCCTCTGAAGTTTATACCCCACATATAAGAAGTCCTCACAAGTTCACGTCTCACATATCAGTTGTCCTCACAGAAGTTTACACTTAACAAATCGGTTGTCCTAACTCCTTACGACTCACAAATAAGAAGTCCTCACATATCACTTGTCCTCTGAACTTTACGCCCCACATATAAGAAGTCCTCACAAGTTCACGCCTAACATATCAGTTATCCTTACAAATTTACACCTCGTAGATAGGAAGTGCTCACATATCACTTGTTCACTGAAGTTTACACCCTAAATATCACTTGTCCTCAAAGGGTCTAACTCCTAAATATGAGAAGTCCTCACAGAAGATTACACTTTACATATAAGTAGTCCTCTGGAGTCTGCTTCTTAGAGTTTCTCCAACTGGCTGTTCAGTTTCACGACGCTGTTTTTTTACCCGAAATGGTTTAAGAACAACACTATGCCAATTTTCGGGTAATAGTATCAATAATAAGCCAATGGAAATAAGAACAAGCGCAGCTATCTTCATCCCTGAAAACTCGCGACCCTTCCATGTTGAGTCTGCCACTGTAAAAGACAGATAAACCACATTCAGGTCAATTGGTATAACATCTTCTTTAAGAGGCATTTTAGAAGTTGGAATAACAATAATGAAGCGTAATGAATTGATACCATGAATAAAGAAGTTGTCATTATTATATTTCTCTTCATTATTGGTACGCCGCTAAAGGCTGTTATGTTCTAATTCGTTTACTCAAACGAACATAAAATATTTTCTAACTAAAAACACTCATATCATGGGTAATGTCTACCGCAGGCTTAGGCGAGCAGGTTTATTTCTTTAAATAAATGTACATGGTAATATGTGCGACTTGAGCTCAGTTGAGGATCCGTAATTCGTAGCCGATATAAGATGAAAGTTTATGTGCAAGGGACAGGCTGTACAGATGTCCCGTGGAGAGCGGTAAGATGGGGAATCCGCCAGTGGCTCTGGGAGGAAACAGGGGGTTTACTGTGGTCACTCTTCAGGATCGTCTTGCTGGTCCTGATGAAGTCAACGATCTTGTTGAAGAGGGATGTTCCTGAAACACAGAATTTCCTAAATACTCGTCAGCTCATACGCACTGTACTATATACTTACATACATACATCTTTAAGCTGATCCTTCATTCTGAATGTAAATATCTTATTCACTGTTCATCATGAAAGTCTCAAGTCACTGATCTTTAGTTATTCATAATAAAGGGTATACTCATCTTCGAAAAATAATCCAAGTTCTGTCAGTTTCCACAGTACTGGAAGCGTAGCCCCAGGTTTATGTCCAGTTTAGGGGCCTTGTTGAAATTCCCTTTACTGCCACTCTGTATCAGCACAACAGGCCGTCTGAATCATCTCGTGTCACACCGTACCAAACCGCATACAATGATACCATAAAGTCGCATTACGCACTGCACATTGCATCATACACTTATATGAATCACTCATACATTCTGATCAGTGATGTCTGAATCAGGCATATACGCCAGCAACAAAATACATTCAACCAATTGTAACCCATATCGGAACTCTTGTATACCGCCAAACGGCACCATTACGCCACATTACATCATACACTAAAATAGGGAATCATTTATTGCCACACCCCATCCTTGACTGGCAAAATATGTCTCGTTAAATGTCACACCGCATTACATATTACCATATGGCATCATAAAGTATAATCCGCATCACACAATACAACATACAAAATACCTGCCACAAGACATACATGGCATCATATATAAGCTGCCACACCACATCACCGATGCCTCCCGGCACCATATCATTCACCCCCTATTATACAAAGTTATACGGCAAACTTAAATGAAAAGTAAATACATTATAAATGGCAACCTGCATTGCCAAATGGCACCAAAATATTGCATCCGGCATGATCAACTGCCATAAAGTTACAAGTTGGAACAAGGGATATAACATTGCACACAACATACGCTGTCACACGACACCATAAACTGAACAATAAATCAAACATTGGAAAATGACATCGTATCTTGCCAAAAAGGATCATTCACTGAAACAAGGAAACGTACACCCTTTCACTACATAAACATACCATCATAAACTGTCAAACAGCTTTACACACTGCCCAAAGGCTTTACACACTGACCAACGGCCTCACACACTGCCCAAAGAATTGATAACTGCCAAAAGGTATTACGTCCTGCCAACCGGCATCACATATAATGCCAAACGGCTTAACGTCCTGCCAACCGGCTCCATATAATGCCAAACGGCTTAACGTCCTGCCAACCGGCAACACATATAATGCCAACGGCTTCACATCCTGCCCAACGAGATTACACACTGCCAAACGGCAAAGCACACTGCCAAACGACCTTGTAGCTACCAAATGGACTCACTCACTGATAAACAGCTTTACACACAAAACGGCATATATACCTCATAATACATTGCCATACGGCACCGTACATAGCGACTCAGGATCCGGAACTCGGGAACAGACATCCCGTGCCTAAGCTTGAGAATGATTAACCCAGTGGTCAGGCTTGACGCAGCCGTAGTCTGAATCCTTGTGAAGTTCCAGCCTCATAAGATAAAGAATTCAGCACCTCCTTAGCTCAAACAGGCAAAACGTCCAGTCTTGAGACCAATATTTCTGCAACAGACATTTGTAATTCTATCATTGACATTGGGAACAGTTTTAGCGTTATCAATATCTTAAAGGTATACTTTAGTATATTAAAATGCTTGCTGAATGTTTTGAATTGTCTGTAAATATGTATGTCAATGAATCTTGTTTCTAGAATATAAATATATAGAATATAAAAATACTCATCTTTAAAACAAAATTGATCCCTCGTTTCAGTTGTCTGTCAGTAGCCCATCCATCAACTCTGTACAGCAATATTGTCGGGGAGACTTCAACAGCAAACTCAAAGATACCTTTTCGGCTTCATATTTGCATCACCACATTGACACTTGGCATCATGTCACTGCCACTCGGCACCGTTGCATTGCCATTCGGCACCATAGCATTGCCACTCGGCACCATTGCATTGCCACTCGGCACCATTGCATTGTCACTCGGCACCATTGCATTGCCACTCGGCACCATTGCATTGCCACTCGGCACCATTGCATTGCCACTCGGCACCATTGCATTGCCACTCGGCACCATTGCATTGCCATTCGGCATCATTGCATTACCATTCGGCATCATTGCATTGCCACTCGGCACCATTGCATTGCCACTCGGCATCACCTCATTGCACCTCGGCAAAATCACATTGCCACTCGACACAATCACATTGCCATTAGGCACAATCACATTGCCTCTCAGCACAATCACATTGCCGCTCGGCACACTCACATTGCCACTCGAAAGAATCACATTGCAACATGGCACAAACCCATTGCCACTCGGCACAATTAAACTGTCACTCGGCACAACCACATTGCCACTTGTACTGTCACTCGACAAAATCATTGCCACTCAACACAATCACATTGTCACTAGACAGAATCACATTGCCACTTGGCACAATCACATTGTCACTCGACAGAATCACATTGTCACTCAGCACAACCACGTTGCCACTCGGCACTGTCACTCGACAAAATCGTATTGCCACTCAACATAACCACATTGTCAATAGACAGATAGACGCAATCACAACGTCACTCGACACAATCACTCGACACAATCACATTGCCACTCGGCACAATCGCATTGTCACTTGACACAAACACATTGCCACTCAAAATCGAGCACTCACTAACCTGAAAACCTTTCCTTTCGGCCCACCACATTGCCACTCGGAATTATACTTTGCCAAAGGACACCATATACACATTTTATCGATGAAACTTTACAAAACATGCATTCGTGTTTGCAAACAGCTTATTTGATCATCATCATGAGTCATGCCACAAAACAAACTGCATACACTTGCATTGCCATTCATCTTTATCGTTAAACATGGCGACCCTTAATCACATATACACGAATACAAAGTATTTACATGTATGGCTTAGAAACATAATATATCACACGTAACATAAAAATATATATATATATATATTACAAAAAGCAAACATGTAGCCACATATTCGAACAATTTCCAAAAGCACTGATAAAACGTTCAAACGTTTACCAACACAAGGGAGGATCTGAAGCCACTCACGACGCACTCGAAATCAGCTGACTACAAACACTTTCGTTCAAAAGGAGCGTTATAGTTGCACATGAAATATAATACCAAAACTAGAAACCTTCCACAAAGCTTTCCACAACGCATTACACGTGACGCAGGAATAAAAGGTATATACAACAATAAAAACAACTTCGCAATACCCATACATCCACTGGAAGAAAAGAATGAAGTTATCAATGTGTTAACATGAATATTATAGTCATGTTTAATGTTAAATGAAATCATAATTGTGAACAAGATGTGTTTGTGAAACACAAATGCCCCCGGATGCATCCTGCTCGCTGTGTCAAGGTCAAGGTCACAAGGTCAAATGTCTTGGTGTCATCTGAAAGGTCTCATCACAAGGGATCCATATGTCAAGTATCAAAGAGCTAGCTCTGACCAATCAAAAGTTATGACCAAGGTTAAAGTTTTTGTGGACAAACGGACAGACGGACGGACGGACGGAAAATGTCAAATATCATGGTGTCATCTGAAAGGTCTCATCACAAGGGATACACATGTCAAGTATCAAAGACCTAGCACTGACAGTATAGAAACCTATAGCCAAGGTTAAAGTTTTCAGAAAAGGCTCGCTGTGTCAAGGTCAAGGTCACAAGGTCAAATGTCATGGTGTCATATGAAAGGTCTCATCACAAGGGATCCATATGTCAAGTATCAAAGACCTAGCTCTGACCAATCAAAAGTTATGACCAAGGTTGAAGTTTAAAATGCTCGCTGTGTCAAGGTCAAGGTCACAAGGTCAAATGTCATGGTGTCATCTGAAAGGTCTCATCACAAGGGATCCATATGTCAAGTATCAAAGACCTAGCTCTGACCAATCAAAAGTTATGACCAAGGTTAAAGTTTTTGTGGACAAACGGACAGACGGACGGACGGACAGAAAAGGTCAAATATCATGGTGTCATCTGAAAGGTCTCATCACAAGGGATACACATGTCAAGTATCAAAGACCTAGCACTGACAGTATAGAAACTATAGCCAAGGTTAAAGTTTTCGGAAAAGGCTTGCTGTGTCAAGGTCAAGGTCACAAGGTCAAATGTCATGGTGTCATCTGAAAGGTCTCATCACAAGGGATCCATATGTCAAGTATCAAAGACCTAGCTCTGACCAATCAAAAGTTATGACCAAGGTTAAAGTTTTTTGTGGACAAACGGACAGACGGACAGACGGACAGACGGACGGACAGGTGAAAAACAATATACCCCCGGAATCTCCGATTCGGGGGCATAAAAATAAAATCAGCAACCCTGCTCGCTGGAGACAAGCGAAGACTCGAATGAAGACACAACTTTCTCACCCTCACTTATAACCTCTGTCGCGTGACTAAACACGCACGAACTCCACGTGCATTTTATGCACCGGCCTGGGTTAGAACATCCATGCTACCGTATTTACCTTAAGAAAATACATTTATGTTCTAATTCGTTTACTCAAACGAACATAAAATATTTTCTAACTAAAAACACTCATATCATGGGTAATGTCTACCCAGGCTCGAAATAAAAGAACGGGCCAAATGAATGAGGAAATATCACTCCTAATTTCAAACCTGAAATAAAATCAGCTCGTCCGTTCATGCAAAACAATCCATATTTCATATTCATATGCAAAACACTGAACTTTAGTATCCGAAAAAAATTGCTTGCCAGCACGTCAACAAATTAAGGCAATTTCCTCTGTCCAAATTAGTAACTTACTTAAAGGAAGAAAAGAAATGTTATCGTGAAATCAAGAAATTTGCTGAAACCTTTCCGAGTGAAAACTGTATCTTCACTTGCATAGAGCTGTACATGTTTAGGGACAAACAAACACCAATAACCATTCACGCCTAAGTGGCTTTCTGCCGAACTGGTTCAATATGCATGAATATCATGTTTTTTCTTACCGTCTGCAAAACTCCTTTGAAACACCCCTAGCAAAACTTCCTAGACAACTTGAAAGATTCAAAGGGCCTAAATGTCCATGAAAAGTATAACGTTAGGATACAATACGCCGAAATAAAATCAGCAACCCTGCTCGCTGGAGACAAGCGAAGACTCGAATGAAGACACAACTTTCTCACCCTCACTTATAACCTCTGTCGCGTGACTAAACACGCACGAACTCCACGTGCATTTTATGCACCGGCCTGGGTTAGAACATCCATGCTACCGTATTTACCTTAAGAAAATACATAAATGTTGCCCAAGCGGCGTAAAACACTAACTCACTCACTCATAATTTGCGGTAAATCATTTCACTTTCAACATAACGGCTTTATGTTATATGTTTATTTTGACAATATGTATTCTAAAGATTTTTTCCTGAGCTGCTTGGTGAGCATTAAACGATTAGTTACAAGATCTAAGATAAATACCTGCACAGATGGGGATGGCCATGGCGAGTCCAAGACCGGTGAATACTGGATAGGTCAGCACCGCCACATAGTTGATCAGAATTTGGTACACTGAATTGAACAATCAAATTATGCAGTGAGTATTGTTATATCTTAACAAATCGATACTGATGTATAGTAGTCAATTGCTAACAGCTTATGTGGCAGTGGGATGATTGAATTCAAAGAATAAGTTCTCAAAGATAACGAAAGGGGAGGTCTCTTTAAAGAGCCACTCCGTGATTTTCGTCACATTTTGTTTTACTATATTCCGAACGTGAATTGTGTATATTCATGACATAAATTCAAAATATCTCACATATTCATTCCACAAATGGCAATTTTATGATAAACACATCTTTAAATGAAATCTTAAAATAGTCATATATAGAGAATCTCACCCAAGTGTCTTCTGATATCAAATATATCAACACAAGTTGATAAAAGTAACAAATATTCGAGGCTTGCCGAGGATATTTTACTTTTATCAACGAGTGTTGATATATTTGATATCAGAAAACACGAGGGTGAGATTCTATTTATCATTCAAAATCATTTTTCATCACATTGGCATGAAAAATGTACATCTTTGAACACTGCATAGCTCTAAAACTCCTAAATCAGTGATGTCATATCATTGTGGCGTCATCGTGTTAATGACGTCATAATATTGTCACGTCGTTGTGTTTATGACGTCATAGCATTGTGACGTCATTACTGATGATGTAAAACGTTTGTGATGTCATGTATTTTCTGATTACAGGGCATTGTTCAAAATCTACTGTCAAAGCGATATCTCCTAGGAGATATCGCTTGATCTTCCACAAGCGATATCTCCTGTGGAACACAGTTTTGGATGATAAACATGTATATTAAAGGGGCAGTAGCACGTTTTAAGGGGGATCATAAGGTGATGTCAGGAAAATGAAAATTAATGGTTCCAATTGAAAGACAATGTAGTTGAACTAAATGCAGCAGTAATAATTCAAATATATAACGTAAAGTTTAGCCATGCAATTCTTTTTTCTTTCACAAAATGAATTAAAGGTGTTCACATAAAATGGCCGCCAATGGATTTTATGTGAATCTTCATACTTTGTCCTCTGACTGTGGATGATTGGCTTGTGTAATGAGATTTTTGACACTGTCAAATTAATACATTTAGCATTGACTTGCAATTATCAGTGAAAATTTTGAAATATAAAATTATCAAAAAACGTGCTACTGCCCCTTTAAGGGGAAGCCAAACTCACACGTCCAGTTATATGACCTTTCAAACATTATCAACTCTTCTTCTTATTCTGACTGTTTTAGATAAGTGTCCATATTTATGTTTGACTGATTGAGGCGAGTCATTGTTCAGTTTTCGATCGCAACCGCTTCTTTAAACCAACTCGTGTGTCACTGTACGATCTCAATAAGCTTTAAAATGATACTTTCCTGCAAAAGGCTATACTGTTCGACCAGATTTCACTATTAGTTAGGCATATGACTCCCAACAACTCAAGGAGTAGCTCTTTAAGAGATAGTGAGGCTGTGATTGGAGGATTTAGTTTTGAAAGATTAGTGAAGACAAGGACTCACCAACAGTAAGGGCAGCAGTGGGGTTGATGTATATCCAGGGCAGACTGGTCAAGGTGAAGGTCTCCACCCCTGTGTAGTATAGCAATACCAGCACCGGCCACAAGCACGCCGCATTCAGAGTACCTGGTGACAGAGGCTCATGTTGTCAATCAAGTGTGCACAGAATTGCATCTTTACACACAGCTGCATGTAAAGTAACTTGAGGCATGCTAGTAGGCCTACCAGTTTTACGCATCTGATTTGAATTCATTTGCCCTTTTGTTGAGTATGTCGTCCCTTGAATCAAGTTTTTCCCCGACTCATTTATTCATCCTTTCACTTCCATGACCCACTTTATTTAACCTTTCCCCTTCGTGACCCACTATGTTTAACCTTTTCCCTTCGTGACCAACTTTGTTCAACCTTTCCCATTCACGACTCACTTTATCCAACATTTCCCCTTCGTGACTTTTTTTGTAAGCCTTTCCCATCATTGGCTCACTTTGTTCAACCCTTTCTACTGCTAACTCACTTTGTTCAACCCTTTCTACTGCTGACTCACTTTGTTCAACCCTTTCTACTGCTGACTCACTTTGTTCAACCCTTTCTATTGCTGACTCATTTTGTTCAACCCTTTCTACTGCTGACTCACTTTGTTCAACCCTTTCTATTGCTGACTCATTTTTCAACCTTTCCTCGGTGACTCACTTTGTTAGTGACTCATTTTGTTTAACCTTTCCCCTCAGTGACTCATTTTGTTCAACCTTTCCCCTCAGTGACTCACTTTGTTCAACCCTTTCTACTGCTAACTCACTTTGTTCAACCCTTTCTACTGCTGACTCACTTTGTTCAACCCTTTCTATTGCTGACTCATTTTTCAACCTTTCCTCGGTGCCTCACTTTGTTCAACCTTTCCCCTCATTGACTCACCTTTTGCAATCTTTCACCTCATTGGATTACGTTTTTCAACCTTTCCTCGGTGACTCACTTCGTTCAACCTTTCCCCTCAGTGACTCATTTTGTTCCACCTTTCCCCTCAGTGACTCACTTTGTTCAACCTTTCCCCTCAGTGACTCACTTTGTTCAACCTTTCTCTTCATTGGCTCACTTTATTCAACCTTTCCCCTCATTGAATCATTTTTTAAACCTTTCCCCTCATTTGATCACGTTTTCAACCTTTCCCCTCAGTGATTCACTTTGTTCAACCTTTCTCTTCATTGGCTCACTTTGTTCAACCTCTCCCCTTCTTGACTCACTTTGTTCAACCTTTCCCCTCAGTGACTCATTTTGTTCAACCTTTCCCCTCAGTGACTCACTTTGTTCAACCCTTTCTACTGCTAACTCACTTTGTTCAACCCTTTCTACTGCTGACTCACTTTGTTCAACCCTTTCTATTGCTGACTCATTTTTCAACCTTTCCTCGGTGCCTCACTTTGTTCAACCTTTCCCCTCATTGACTCACCTTTTGCAATCTTTCACCTCATTGGATTACGTTTTTCAACCTTTCCTCGGTGACTCACTTCGTTCAACCTTTCCCCTCAGTGACTCATTTTGTTCAACCTTTCCCCTCAGTGACTCACTTTGTTCAACCTTTCCCCTCAGTGACTCACTTTGTTCAACCTTTCCCCTCAGTGACTCACTTTGTTCAACCTTTCCCCTCAGTGACTCACTTTGTTCAACCTTTCTCTTCATTGGCTCACTTTGTTCAACCTTTCCCCTCAGTGACTCACTTTGTTCAACCTTTCTCTTCATTGGCTCGCTTTGTTCAACCTTTCCCCTCATTGAATCATTTTTTAAACCTTCCCTCATTTGATCACGTTTTCAACCTTTCCCCTCGGTGACTAACTTTGTTCAACCCTTTCTATTGGTGACTCACTTTGTTCAACCTTTTCTATTGTATACTCATTTTGTTCCACCTTTCCCCTCATTAAATGACTTTGTTCAACCTTTCCCTCATTGGATCACGTTTTCAACCTTCCCCATTGGTGACTCACTTTGTTCAACCTTTCCCTCAGTTACTACCTTTTTTCAGACTCACCAATTAATGACAAAAATAGTGAGATTTGTCCCAAAGTGGCAGCACCGACTATCTTTTTCAGCAGAACCTAAAATAAGACAAAACATAAGCACACGCTATCATTACATATATCTATACGTTTATAGAAACAGTATTTGAATATTGGAGGGATGATTATGCAGTTTACAATGAAATGACCAATAGTATATATGACAAAATCGCTACATAACTAAAGAATTTCAAATACGAACAATACAGCTGTGTTTATAAAAAACTAACCTGGATGTTTTTAACTCTTGAAAGAATACATGTAGTAATGTTTCATTGATAAATACATACAATATCGTTGAATAAAGAATAAGACCAATTTGGTTTATTCTTTTAATAAAAATTTTAACTATTATGAAAAGTAAAATTTTAGGAAGAATAATGTCACCTTGTAAGTAGCTAGACCGGCTGATGCCGCTACCGCCACCACCACCCCCCACATAGCCTCGCTGCCGAAGCCGTCAACGTAGGCGAACAGCACAACTCCGGTGATGGAGAAGATCATTGCCAGAATCTGTGGACACACGGGCATATCACTGACCTGTTTACACACATATAAAGCCCCAGCCTACCCTAGCCTATTCGACTTTGTCCCGATACTTAGCCTACCCAAACAGAATATCAGCTTCAGACTGCAAACTTCAAGACATTACCACTTTAAACCCCTGAACCCAAAAATCCCATTTTTAATACCCTGATCCAAAGCATGATACTAGCGGACTTCACCTGTGATTAATGATAGGAAGGGTGGAGTTCAGAGTAGAGAAAGTGAGAGTTAATGTTAGGAGGATAAGAGCTCAGAGTAGTTGACGTGAGGGATAATATTAGGAAGGTGGAGTTCAGAGTAGAAGAGGTGAGAGTTAATGAGGGAATGGGTGAGGGTTAATGTTGGGATAGGTTATAGGTTATAGGTTATAGAAATGAGGGTTAATGTTGGGAGGGCTTGGAGTTCAGAGTAGAGGAGGCGAAGGTTAATGTTGGGAGGGGTTGAGTTCTGAGTAAAGGGGTGAGAGTTAATGAGGGAATGGGTGAGGGTTAATGTTAGGATGGGTTATAGGTTATAGAAATGAGGGTTATTGTTAGGAGGGGTTGGAGTTCAGACTAGAGGAGGCGAGGGTTAATGTTGGGAGGGGTTGAGTTCTGAATAAAGGGGTGAGAGTTAATGAGGGAATGGGTGAGGGTTAATGTTAGTATGGGTTATAGGTTATAGAAATGAGGGTTATTGTTAGGAGGGGTTGGAGTTCAGACTAGAGGAGGCAAGGTTTAATGTTGGGAGGGCTTGGAGTTCAGAGTAGAGGAGGCGAGGGTTAATGTTGGGAGGGGTTGAGTTCTGAGTAAAGGGGTGAGAGTTAATGAGGGAATGGGTGAGGGTTAATGTTAGGATGTGTTATAGGTTATAGAAATGAGGGTTTTTGTTAGGAGGGGTTGGAGTTCAGACTAGAGGAGGCAAGGTTTAATGTTGGGAGGGCTTGGAGTTCAGAGTAGAGGAGGCGAGGGTTAATGTTGGGAGGGGTTGAGTTCTGAGTAAAGGGGTGAGAGTTAATGAGGGAATGGCCGAGGGTTAATGTTAGGATGGGTTATAGGTTATAGAAATGAGGGTTATTGTTAGGAGGGGTTGGAGTTCAGAGTAGAGGAGGCGAGGGTTAATGTTGGGAGGGGTTGAGTTCTGAGCAAAGGGGTGAGAGTTAATGAGGGAATGGGTAAGGGTTAATGTTAGTATGGGTTATAGGTTATAGAAATGAGGGTTATTGTTAGGAGGGGTTGGAGTTCAGAGTATAGGAGGTATTGGTTAATGTTAGAGCAGAGATTTGGGGGAAAGGGAAAGTAGGAGTGGAAAAATGGGAGGAGAGAGAGAAAGACTTCAGGTAAGGGAAGACAGAAAGAAGATGAGGGAGACGCGCCTCTAGTGTCTGGAGATCGATAATGACCTGTTCACCTGCCGATCTACCTGATCAGTTCTCAGAGATCGATAAGTGCCATATGGCTGATTAACTGTCGCTCTTGTTAACAACAGTATCACCATGGAAATAAATCAAGAAAACCAGTAAAACAGTCAGTTGCTAAGACAGCCAGGATGATTATTGTCGTGTTGTTGGGTAATTTGTGCTGGACATTTATCATTTGCTAGGATGACAGGTAAACGCGGACTACACGTTCGTTATTCTGATAATCATTGTTTGGATGTTAAAGGTATCAAATAGCGCTTCCTTGGAACACTTACGGTATCAAGTGTATCCTGCACACGCTATGGGAACAAACGCTCCTGGCGTCTATAATGGATCACAACGCCTTTCAATCTCCATTTCGGTACTCAAAAGACCTCCAGCCTATGGTACATTGGATTACGTCGCCCATTATGTAAACAGGACTAGGTAACATAATTAGGCAGTCTAAGTAAACCTAGCCTCAATAATACTCGCTATACTCCCACAATGTCAGTATGTGAGTATAGCGAGTATTATTGAGGCTAGGTTTACTTAGACTGACATATTAGGCTACACGTGATCCCGGGATGACAACCCGTTGGTACCATTTTGACAAACACTTCCACGTGGATAGTTCCAAATGTTACAGGCCGGTGTATAGCCAATAGTTCAATAAGTGCACATGGAACAGTGGAACTAAATTCTTAATAGACTTCTAACCGCGTCAAGTTGCCAGAGGAAATTACTTCATAGTGCGCCTAATTAATGTTTGCTTTTTCCCTTATATTGATCCACTTTTTACATTCCTCAATTTCAAGTCAGGAAGTTTGATTGAACTCTTTTCTGTATCGGTTACCAAACTTTTCTAGTCAGGTGAACAAAGTTCAGAACAGAACATTTAAGTCATACAAACTATTAATTTTATCTTATGTTTTCGTTGCGAATTTGATTCATAGTTTGATTAAGTTATATTTTAGAGAGGTCATTTTTATATTAATTCATTTTTATACATTGTTCAGCATGTACCAAACTTAAGAGAATTGGATGAAGGGTATTTGCATTATCTTTCCCTCGTTTTATCGATTGGGTAATTCTCTCGCCAAGGCTCGAGAATTACGAAATTAACAAAACTCAGGAAAGATAATCTGTCATTCCCCGGCACTCGTAAGTTTCTAAATACACGTTTAAGCTAGCTTAACGGCAAAATCATTTTACTATAGACATACTTACTCTCATTGCTATAAATTTCTCAAATAATACTATCCATGACAGCATGTAAACAAAGCTCTGATTGGTTGCATATAAGGCCGTTGCGTCAGCTGCAGCCAATAGGGTGAGAGCTTTCATGTACGTGAAGATGGTTATGCTCCACACGAAGGCGAATATTGCTGTTTTACCGATGAACTGAGCCTTTTTGACTTCTTCTGACCCCTGATATATCCGGACAGCGTCCCTGAAATTTAACACAACGTGGAGAGAGGTTATTTGGTCATCAAAAGCTTTGCTTATCTCAACTCCTACCTTAACATTTTAGGAAACATGCTGCTGGTTGCTTTTGAGGGGTATATAATGACAATAGGACAATTCTAGCTCTTTTGTATGGACATATCATAGCATGGCAACATTGTTAATAAAGACCAATAGATGATCTCTAGATCTGAAATCTAAATCGTTTGATGATCTTGTCTTTATGTCTGAAATACTTATTGATTTAGGAAAACATGATACACTCTACGGTTTCTTATCTTCCTCACATAGTTTTAAAAGTCAGTTTCCAAACTTACTTATTAAAGCCTTGATGTCGACACTTGACTTTTCTTTTCTCTAGCTTACCATAAGAGAAAGCCAAAGTCCAATCAGAAAGCCCTTTACAAAACTACATCGGACTGAATAAACATGGCGGCATTTCTAGCAAGTCGACTAAAAGATTTGTCAAGAGAGAGTAGTGCAGATCGATATATTTGACTTAATTCAACGTTTAGCCAAGAATTTGTTTTGGAAAATAATTACAAACTTGATTAATCGAGGTCATTCAACACAGATACAAAAAAGCGTCGATGAATGGCTGTATAGCAAGGGTGATAACTAAAGGTAACAAATTATCGCCAGCGAGGGCGCTGTTATCAAACCAGAAAAGTCAAGAGTCGACAGCAAGGGTGAAATAAGCCAGGTCCGCGACTGGCGTTTTAATATAGATGCGTAGGAAGATGACAGTACCCGTGTGCAAGTTGAGCCCTACCTGACTTCCTCTGTGAGAGAGCGACCATGGCGAGTGGCGGCCACGGCAAGATAAGCTGGGAAGAACAAGGAGATCCACAGTGTAGAGAAATAGGACAAGGCGAAGGGGGCGTCGAACCCGGGCTGCTGGCAGTTCTGGGCGAACTCTGAGAAGGCGACCCACGTGACGGCGATACAGATTGAGAGCAAGAGGCCCAAGAGGCACTTCCGGTGAAAGACCTTGAACTCGCAGGACAGTTTGCTACTGCGCTGTGGTGGGGAAGGGTTCTCAGCATCTACAACATTAAGAACTGTCATTATCAGATTCTTCATTAATGATATTTAGTACGCACTTCTCGTCAGATACAAGATTCTCTTCCTTTTAGGGCGGGGGTAAACATGCTGTATAATATCAAATTATAATATCGTACATGTTCATCTTTGAAAGCCAAATAGGCTATATAACAATTAAAGGGACAGTCCTATCTGGGTTTTTTATGGAAACAAAAATCAAGAGTGCTGCTCTGTTTATACTTATGATTATTACGCGATATTTCACACTTATTTTCATATATGTAAATGATGGTAACATCTTAGTTGTTCTAGATTTAACATTTTGACAAAGAATGGAATGCATCACAGCGTGCTCTTGAGTTTCTTTGACAAAAATATCCCGAATGGACTGTCCCATTAATTGGTTTCAAGTTAAATCAACCAACAAGCGAAACCGACATTCACTAGTTATATAACAAAGCACCACCAACTCTAAAGTGTCCGACCTGCTACGTCTTCTGTCTGCTTAAGTTAAGTTTCTATAATTACACCAGCGGAATATTGTCCAGTTTTCGATCAAAATCGTAACTCTCATACAATATTCTTGATATCTTTTGAAAATAGAGCCATTGGCTCTGTCAGTTTTCATATCAATTTTGCTTTAAGGTGGGGCAAATGTGGTTTCCCCCCTTACTAGTGGCAACAGGGTCACCAAATGTACAATTTATAATCCTCCTTATCCTGCTTAGGAGTTTGCATAATAAGTTTCAGCTTTCGAGGCCTGATGCTTCTTGAGAAAAATATGAAAAAAGGTTTCAAGGGTGTTGCCCTTATAAGGGGCCACAGGACCACAGGATCACAGTGCCATCACAGCCATAAATAATATCCCTCACTAGTCAAGCAAAAGTTTCAGCTTTCAGGCCTAATGCTACTGGAGAAGAAGATGAAAATGCACAGTTTACGGACGGATGGACAGACGGACGCCGGACACCATAAGCCCATAGTGCCATTCATTCCAGATGAGCTAAATATCAATATATTGAAACAATACCGGTAATTAGTACAACAATTATGATACGGTTGGGCATAGCTAAGTTGACTTCACCATTTAATTTGGATTGTCTCTTTAAATGCAATTATTCCCTCGTAAACCCAATGCGATGCGAATAGTATACTCGTTTAAATGCTCGTGCAGTTCGTTCAAATATTCTAAATATGATTTTTTTTTAGAATTTGAACAGCTAAACAAAGACGACATTACACGAAACGCAATATTTATTAGTGAGGCTATTTTCTCCTGCTAATTTATCAACGGATTTCCTAATTGCGATTACGAATTCTATTTCTCATTTGTTGCCGTAGCTTTTACATTTGTGTGCATGTGCAGAGTTCTCAGGGCGCCTTGTCTTTATCATCTGATAAATGAAGTGCTTGTGATTCTTGATTATTAGATCACCTAGCAACCAAATTATTACGTTCAGCTTACACAAGAAGAAATGTGAGGCTGATATAAAAACGTTTAGCATGCAATTGTTGCAATAACTCATTTATGGATATGATTCCATTAAATCATTTACTGTTGATATCAAATATTATATCTTTTAGGTTGTACTGGTAATAGTGAACCAACACAAACGGTAAGTGTTTAGAGTAAGAGTTAAAACATCGCTAAGCCAACACTAGCCATAATAATTTCCGAATGATATTAAAAATGAATATACAGATAAGTAGTCGATAAAAATTGAAATAATTTGGCATGAATTAAATGGATACCATTGAAATAAATTACTTTATGTCAGGTCTATAGTAGATAATTACAAGTAGAAACACATTATTTAGTTATTGGAGACAGTTAGCGAACCAAACCCTAGTCAAAACAGTTTCAGGATGCCACTAAAGATAAATAATACACAGATAAGTAGTCGATTGAAAACTAGAATAATAGGAATAAAATTGATACAAGTTAAATTATGATTTTATGTCAGATCAAAGGAGGTCATCACAAGTAGAAACATATTATTTTGTAATTGAAGACAGTTTGTTGAGTTATCGATCTGGGACCATATATGCTCCTGAAATGGTAGAACGTAGCATTATTACCGACTGATAGATGGTTGCTAGGGGCAACCATGTGTATACTGTCCAGGTGTCTGATAATCATGTCTGTCGTCTGTTGTCAGGTGTTTCACAATCAAAATAACCCTGTCTGTAAGATTGAGGACTGTCTTACAATCTGTATAAAAAGGCTCAAGCCTATAATAAATATCGAATTAAGTATGAATTAATCCCTGCGCTTTAAGAGAAGATCAGAGGTCGCCCCTTATCATTTCTCTAATCAGTGAATGCTTCATCTGTGAATGCTTCATCAGTGGGCATTAGCGAAGGACTAAGAGGAAATGGAGGGCGTCTCAGATATCTCCCCTGCACCTTCCCAACATGAGCTAAAATGTTGCGACGTCACAGAGTCTTCATCTGGGGACTCATCCATGTAACCTATTGTCTGATATTTCAATCATCAATATGTGCCCGTGTGAAGATGAGCAGGTGATTAGTAAGGGTCAGGGATACCATTGTCAGATCGACGGCACTTCATCGTCAGCTATCTGGGGAAACATTCCTGTTAATCTGCCAAATTGCATTGAAGAATATCATTTTTTAAGTACTCGACAGATGTTTTGTACGCCCTTTTTCAATTTAGGTAGGATAAGTGGTGTATAACAATGCAAGGCAATTACTCGCATTATCGTAAATAAAATGCAAACTTGATAATGCAAACATGAAAATGTCCGAGAATTGGCCAGACGTAGTTTAAATGGTTTGAACGTACATGTATTTCCCAACTTTAATAAAAAAAACATGCTCTTGATGATTCGATTGATCGTCAAGACGCACCTTATCATGTGTAGCAATAATGACTTAAAATCTGTATCTATTCTACGATTAGTAGTTTCAATCACTTATCTGCAAAGTAAAGGTGCTGACAAAAGCTTCTGGAATTACGAAGGGGTTATTTGGGGTTTTCAAAAGCTACTGGAGTTACGGAAGGGTTTAGCAGGTGCTTGCAAAAGCTACTGGAATTACGAAGGGGTTATTACAGCTGCGTACCTTAGATTTGTTCACTTACTTGCGTATTTCTAATACAAATGTCATGTCAACATTTCGAAAACACTATTTTTTCCTTACAAAATCCCCCACAGGTTACGAAGAAGTTATTTGGTGTTTGCAAAGCTACTGAATTTGTGAAGGAGTGATTGTATGAAGGGTTTTGTTTCAGAATATATCACAGCAATACATGTACTTGTCCCTAATTTTTAAAAACGATTTTGGTGATAACCTGTTGATTGTTATATCTGAAGTTACTTTTGGACATGCAACTATACTCTCTTTTCTCAGGCTATTTTGCAGAGGAAAATAGACTGATATTTAACCGGTCCAGACACAGTCTAAGTAAACCTAAACTCCTATACTGAGTCTAGAGAGGCTTAGTAGAGGGTCGCGCCAGCCGACCTTCCTGCGACCTATGACCCACCAACCTGTACGTGCGAAGGCACACTATTGCGGCTTGGTAAGCTGAGTTTTGATTGGTCAGTTCGATACGTTGGCTGACGCGGCTCTATACTAAGCCTTTCTAGACTCAGTATAGGAATGAAACGGATAATATTGAGGCTAGGTTTAGTTAGACTGGTCCAGACATTATTTTGAATCTTTACTCCCAGGAATACAGCTGATTGTAATCAGACAACTTTTGACATTAGTGTTAACCGTTTTATGAGTACTTGTAACTGTAAGTAGCTAGATTGATTATTTCTAGTGGGGCTTAAATTGTTCGTGTTAAAGGCTAGTGATGATGAGTTAATACCGAGCTGATATCTGGAGGATTACTATAGTCAAGCTACTTCCATCTACTAAGAGGCTTTTACCCAGGCTCATGATTATACTTCTTCCTTCCTTCAGGACGGGTCAATCCCATGCGTTGTATTTATCTTCAACCAAACCCTCCAGCTATCTTTCTGCTTAAAAGGGCAGTAGCACGTTTGAGGGGGGATGTGAGGTGATGTCAGGAAAATGAAAATAACTGGTTCCAATTGAAAGACAATGTATTTAAACTAAATGAACCAATAATAAATCAAATATATAATGTAAAGTTTAGCCACTGGACTTAATGTGAATCTTTATAACTTGTCCTCTGATTATGGATGATTGATTTGTGTAATGAGATTTTAAAGTGACGTAAAGTGTGTTCAAATTTATACTTTGCTTTGTTATCACTTTCGAACTGAAATCACGAAAAACATTTTTATATGTAAATTGACATAAGCATCGCATAAAAAGTACATTATTCTTAGAATTGTGTATTTTGACTTGTAGAAAACAAATGCTCACGCATTGTTGAAGAAACAGCAAAAGGTTGCCATTGGTGCAAAGTCACGAGACACAAATGTCAAACAAATGGTCATCATCGATTTCGGTCTTCACCACTGTAGAAAATACCTACAGACCTTCAAAAGCCAGACCACAAAAACGCGAGTAATCTTTGAAAGTGGAAAAAAACTGTCAAGTGTTACCAACATTTGCAAAATCGCCATAGTAATTTACGTTTTGTTTTCATATCACAGACAACATGTGAAGATATTGGACAGCCCCAAACAGCAAATACAATTGTATTTTACCGTATAAAGACTTATATCCGCTTGCATAAGATCATCTTTAATACTTTTTTAAAGTGACGTTATAAACGTCAACTGCAATAGGTGTATATTGCGTTATGTACATACGTACAGGGAGACCAAAGTCAAGGGAAAACAGAGCTATTCGAATGTACCTAGATTAACCACTAAAGTTTAGTTAATTGCAAAAGCTAAACGGAAGGAGAGGCTTAAATGTTAAAGATATGCAGCGATTGTAAAGGCGCTTTGTACTGTTGTCGCCATTTGATGGAGTTTCTTTTCATTCGGAAAACACCGAGCTACCAAATGTAGAATCTCGTTGAATAATCCAATTGCTCAGGTGTATTAATAGATTATAATTTTTTGATTTTCAAATGATTTAGTATTGTTTCTAGCTATCAGTGACACCGCACATCGACCAACTACTTCAAGAAGAAAATAATAAATAAATAGTAAATATTTTTAATATAAAACCTCATACGTTTCATCACATCGCTCATTGGTTAAGTAATTTTGGAACTATTTGAGGCGCCGAATTTGAATGATCAATTCATTATTTAGTAATTCTCAAGCAGGTCAATGTGTGATCGGTATTAACGAATATGGAACAGTTGATCATATTTATCTGTGATATTAGTATTTTGTTTGACTGTGCTGAAGTAGGCCATAAGCATTCTGTTTGGATTTTTAGTATGAGATGAATTTAATTGTACTGAAGATTTAATTAAGCCATTTTGAAATAAATTTGCATTATTCAAAGCAAAAAGGAATTAAAATATTCATTTGTTTCTATGTATAAAGTTTTCTTAAATATCAATTAGAAATGGTCGGATTTGTATTTGTACTTAAAATATAAGACATGATAATGAGCAGTTGGGAAACGTAACAATGGTCACAAGATGTCTGGAAAAACGTCATTATGGTCCATGTAGAGCGATACTTCGTGGTGGTACGTCATGATTATGAGCAGCGATACTTGTGATTCGTCATAAAGGTCACAGGATTATGAGCAGCGATAATTGTAAAAGTTATAACTGATAATAAGCAGCGATACTTGTGAATGTTATACCTGATAAAGAGTAGGGTACCAGCTCTGCTTAAACTAGCAACAACACACTTGTGTAGTTAACTGTGCGGTTATTCAATATTGTTACTGAAGTCGGTTTCTATGCGCCCCTGTTTATAATGGTGATCAATCCGAAATTATTGGCTAAATGTCACAACATTTAACAGTAGTACTCTCTAGATAAATCTATTCTCCAAAAAATAGTTTTAAAGGGGCAGTAGCAGATTTTTTGAAAAGTTAATATTTTCACTTTTTCACTGATAATTGTATTTTAATGCTAAATTTATAGTTTTGAAAGTGTCAAAAATATCATTACACACACCAATCATACATATAGTCAGAGAACAAATGATAAAGAATCACATAAAGTCCATTGGCGGCCTCTAATTTATTTTGTGTAAGAAAAAGAATCCCATGGCTGAACTTTACATCATATTTGATTTATTACTGCTTCATTTAGTTTAAATACAATTTGAACGATTCATTTTCATGTTCCTGACATTACCTTACATTCCCCCTAAAAACGTGCTACTGCCCCTTTAAGACACCTGATTATAAACAGTTTTTCAATGAATTATCTATAAATCAACGATGATATGTCATAGATTTTCGTCACTTAATTGGTTGCCAGTATTGCGAACGAATTCTCAAGATATATGCTGGACAAGGAGCTACTGCAACGATTGCTCTCTACCTTTATTATCACTTTACCTAAGGTGATGCCGGTAACGTACGTTACCAACATCCCAAGATGGCGGAACGAAAGATCCCCTCGCGTAAATATTAACAGTTTTCTAAGCGTTTTCGATCTATCTTCTTTCGCACAAATATGCACTATGTTGGTGTCAATAAATTTGATGTACTAAATTTTCATATCAGTGTCCATGTCTTGTAGAATAAGCCTTTCAAAGAATCTTCTCTTTCCATTGACGACAAGTTCTTGAAATAACGTAAAGGAACATCTTCGTCATTAAGACAATATTTATCTCAAAGCGAGTTTTGCAATAACATTGTGTGCTATTCGTTCGGTAGAATTCATTACACATACCAAGTTGCCTATTTTATGTTTATGTTACTGATATGGTTATACAAGCTATTTTCATTGACTTTCAGCTTCAAAGTTTGCACGTGTTTTATTCCTTTAACAATTCCTTTAACAGCAGGACGTAATTAGTTTGTTTAAGATCACGGTTTGTTGCATTTCATAATTCACTTTTGTTTGAATGTAGACTACGCCCCAAAGACGCGTGATATGCCCTTCTAAAATGAGGTGACTGGTATTAAAACCCGAATACGCGTTTCATATTCCTATATTTTAAAGTAAAAATGAATGTTAACCGTGAAGCGTAGAAAACAAAGATTGTCGTACTAGCATCATTAAGTACACGACAATATACGTTACCAACATCCATTGACGTTACCAGTATTCCCGTGCGTTTTAGACAAGTTTCCAAAATTACGTTTGACTGATTGTCCGGTTTTCGATCACAATTCAGACTTAAAACCTTCCTATTGTCACTATTTATAGTCTATTGGCTCTAACGTGATACTTTCCTGCAAAATTACCTATACTTGTCTTTCAAATGACACTATTGACAAATATAGCCATACGTGACGCTAACAACTCGCGGAGTGGCTCTTTCAGGAGAAAGAAAGTTCATTTTAATCGGTGTCAAATTTTTCTTTGTGTCAATCATATATATTTACAAACTCAGATATTCCAAGATAAATGACAGGCAAGACTTTGTTTACAGATAGTTCAATATTGATCGACTTATTTGGCAAGTGGAATGGAAGGATACAGCATATTAGCACCCAGTAATACAATAGATAATAACACGCTACCTGGCAGGTGTTTCAAGTCAAAGGTGTCACGTCTGGACATGATGTGATGATGGTTAAAATAATGACCGCTGACTGAGTGAATATCTGATATAACCATCGAGCGATCAGCGAGATTCACAGATATTCACGAGGTCAAGGTTATTATTTCACATACGCCACATAGTTAATACCACTTTGCATTTTAGCAAAAGTAGAATATCAACCAAATATTAGGTTATTTATGTAATTATTGGAAATGGTGTAAGACAATTGCTTCAATTTTATTTGCACACAACGCGAATTTCACGTGCAGATTGAGCATGTCCTGGCAAAGTTGTCAATCAGATAAATCTAAGCAAGTAACTAACTGTTTTTAGTTGTTTCTACTTCAAGAAAACATCACAACTCTGCATTGAACTGAAATTAAATTATTTGAAATAATTTGTAAAAACCGTCACAGAAAGTTTGTTTTGTGGCAAATGATGCTTGATATTTTAATATTTAAGCCACAATTCAGTTCATCAAACGTATCTCTCTTAATGAAGCAAAAGTTGTAGCTGCACGGACGTTGTCAATTTCAGCTTGTGATGCACGGATTTTAACTAAATTTCATGTCGCATGTGCTGCATACAATCGAAAGCACATGGCGTGTAGGTGGTTAGGAAAATGAAGTGGTCTCATGTTTGAATAAATTGATGTCTGTGTTTCGAGGTCTTTCAGGAGGAAGCAAAGGTGAGTTGCATCTTAAAGTATATCCATGTATGAGCTGTTGAATGTTATTTATGAGTTTATATACGATGATGCTGAAGTATGTTACAGAGGGTTTACACGATATAAAACGAACTGTCATATTCATGCATTTTGTTTCGTAATGTAAATATTATTTTAACTATCATTTAGTTATGTTAATAGTAATCATTACATGACATTGATAAGTATCAGGGTGCTTAAAGCTTTCAAACTCTTTGTAATCAATTCAGCATGATTTTTCTTACAATTAATCACATTATTCGAAATGGACCACTGATTTCTTATCAAAGGATTGGGAACATTGTTTCAAGTTAGGACACTCATGGATTATGTGTCCTACGTGCTGAAACTTTTCAGCTAATCTTGAACAACGTAAATTTGTGTCTGAGAGTTACTATGAAAATACTAGTAGATCCTGTATAAAGAAGTATTTTATATTATATGATTTATACATTTTATTATAACTAAAATAAGTTTCAAAACTATTTTGATAATATATATCTGTTGTAGGTGTATATTTAATACACAGTCAACATTTTAAGGTGTTGGGTATCTTGATGTATCCTAAAACACAGTGGTTGTGACTTCTCTCGAGGTGCAATGCCGCAAACAAGTGAGGCGAAGCTGAGCTTGTGAGTGGTATCGAACCAAGAACACATCGGTCAAACACACCCTGGATGTGGAGAGGTAAGGTTAAACAATATAACCATCACATGCCTGGTTATACGAAATAGTTTCCCACTGATATTAACCTGATAACCACACCACGTGGTGAATCACCCTTGATTGAACACGTTACAAGAGGTTTCTGTCGTCCACCTTGCCGGAATGAATGTGTGTATGTACATAAAACAGTATACAGTATAATACAATTTGAAATATTCCAGTTATTAAGAGCAGAACAAGATGATATAATGATTAGACAATTACAAGAAAATGTTTTTCAGAAATTTTAGGAAGACCACTTTATTCTCAATAGTGACATTCCTTTATTCTGTCAAATCATTGTTATATCCATCCACGCGGTTGCTAGATAGGATGTCTTATCTTTGTTATCGTACTTCTCTTTTAGAGAAAAGAATGAAATATCAACCTCTAAGTCGTTAAGTAAATAGGAGATAACAATATATTCGTCTTGTCGTTGAGAGAAAAGGAGGAGATATCAACATCTGCATCGCTGATTGAAAAGGAAATATCAACCCCGTGATCCTCTCATTGAGAGAAAAGGGAGAATATGTGAACCTCCTCTTCTTCTCTATGATAGAAAAGGAGATATCAACCTCTGCACCGTTGAGTGAAAGGACTGAGATATCAACCCCTAGATCCTCTCATTGAGAGAAAAGGGAGAATATGTCAACCTCCTCTTCTTCTCTATGATAGAAAAGGAGATATCAACCTCTGCACCGTTGAGTGAAAGGACTGAGATATCAACCCCTAGATCCTCTCATTGAGAGAAAAGGGAGAATATGTCAACCTCCTCTTCTTCTCTATGATAGAAAAGGAGATATCAACCTCTGCACCGTTGAGTGAAAGGACTGAGATATCAACCCCTTGTTCCTCTCTTTGAGAGAAAGGGGGATATCAACTTTTACGTCTTCTCGTTGAGAGAGAAAGAAACAAATATAAACCTCTGCGTCATAAAATCAAAAGGAGATATCAACCCTTAAATCCTCTCGTTGAGAGAAAGGGAAGAAATCTTACCGCTTTCTAGTTGATAGTAAAGGAGCAGGTATAAACCTCTACATCCTTGATTGAAAAGGAGATACCAACCCTTAGGTTCTCTCATTTAGAGAAAGGTGGAGATATCATCCTTTTCGTCTTATCGTTGATAGAAAAGCAGCAGGTATAAACCTCTACATCCTTGATTGAAACGTAAGAGAAAGGGGGAGATATCAACCTCTTGGTCATGTTTTTATTTAATTTTATCATTTACCCCAAGTCATAGTTTGATAGTTCAATTACTTCTTTTGCAATGTTTTTTATTCGTAAACATATTTTTTTATTTAAGATATGTGTGTGTATATGTTAGTACAAGAGGTTAATGAAAAATCAATTTAATGTCTCCCGTTATATCTTTATGTTATTAAATGAGACTAGGGTTTTCGCGTGAGTAAAAGTCATAAGGAAGAGAGTTAATTCACTGTCTGGTCGGTCCGCCTAATGTGTAGAGCTATTTCGGTCAGGTAGTTGAAATAGAAGAGTATCTACATATATTTACACCGACTTGAAGGACAGCAAATTCATTTCATCCCTACGGTGTAACCCGTAATAATGTAATTCAGTTTAAAAGATTAGTTCCTCCTTTTTTTATAAGGATATCCACAAATGATTAAGAGATTATGTGTTTGAATAAATCCTTGTGTATGCACAACCGATTTAGGTATTTTGTGTTAGAATTCGAAAAGTGAGTGTTCAATATCGCTATGTCAAATATATATAGGAACAGATAGCATATAAGCAATCATATAAATATGTTGACAATATGTATCTATGTATAGATATGCAAGAAGCATGGACTTTTACGTGAGTATGTAGATAGCATGCATGAATACGGATCAGTTGATATAAGTATAAGATGGCTTAGATCCGTAACAATAAACCATCATTCAGTAGCAAGTAGACAGAGCATTGAAGAGCAGCTTTGATTCTGTTGAGGTGAATATTGGAGGTTGTTTTTTTATAAACTAGTTTATATAAAGTTTGATATATCTGTATATATACTTCGCTATCATTGAAAAGAGAGTGCATGGAATAGGAGAAGGGGTTTGGGTTTTGATTTAGGGTTGGGGTTACAAGACTTACCTTCCCAGGCAGAAGGCGGGTCGGTGACGCTCGGGTTTGCAGTAGACGTCATCTCTATGTGTCACAATATCTTCACGTCCTGATGTTCCTGTATTCACGTCCTGATATTCCTATCTTCACGTCCTGATATTCCTGTATTCACGTCCTGATATTCCTGTATTCACGTCCTGATATTCCTGTATTCACGTCCTGGTATTCCTATCTGAATGTTCTGATATAACTAACTTTACGTCCTGATATGCCTATTTTCACGTACTGATATGCCTATCTTCACGTCCTGATATTCGTTTATTCACGTCCTGATATTCGTATTACGTCCTGATATTCTTTTCTTCACGTCCTGATATAATTATCTTCAAGCCTTCCCATCTTCACGTTTGATATAACTTTCCTGTCATCTTCCAATCCTGTTAGAACTATCCTGTTGTCTTAACGGTCTCACATCCTTAACATCTTCACGTTCTGAAAGTTCTATCCTGTTTTCTTCACGTCCTGATATAAATAACCTGTTTTATTCAACCCTGGTATACTTCTGAAAAACTCCACAGTCACTTCTCTTGTGGCGACAGGTTGTACGTACACCATTCAAACTTTATTTCTCTTCACATCTTCACACTTCGTGTCTCCAACCAAGAGAGGAAACAAATATACATTTTTTTTTCAATAAAAAAAGAAAGAAAGACTGTCTCAACGAAAGGCCAACCAGGTAGTCACGAAGCAGCGACCTGTTGCCTGAATGATGCTTCCATCTCGTTGACGACTGATCAATTCTCTGCCCCGATTGCGTCTCTTGAACATCAACACACAGACGACACAGCGAATCAGCCTTGTCGTTCCTCAAGCGAACAGTACCAAATGAAGCGGACTCGTGCCTTCTGGTTTCCTACCATCACATGGCACCAAGTCCATGGCTATCCCGAGGTTTCCTCTCTCCTGTCCGCCCAGATCAACTGTCCACCACTGCGGACCACACCTGCCTGCTTGGACAAAGTGGGAGCAGCGTCGAGCTAATCAACCGATCGATGGGCACACGGAGTCAAACAAACTTCACAATTCAGGACGAACCTTTTTCTGTTAGATAAGATCGCTCTGTGAATCAGTTGGATGTTTGTGATTGGCGCCGTGAGTAATGTCATTTGATTAATTTCTGAAATAACGATTTTAGTGAAATTTGTTAAGTTTATGTGATGATAGTGACTGATCTGGATTTGGTCTTGATTATGATTGATATGAAAAGGGAACTATATTGATATGAAAAGGGAACTATATTGATATTTATCAAAATATGTTTTTGATATGAATATATAAATTTATTTTGTACATGTGTAGGATTGAATGATTGATGAGTGACTGATTTTTGATCGCGAGTGATTTGTAGCTGAAATGTGACTGATTTGCGAATTCCAACGTAGTTTGTTAAAGAGCCATTCTGTGATGTTCATCATATACTATTTCGCTTTTATAGGAACGTAAAATAGCATATAAATGAAAATGAAAAATCAGATATTTAATTCAGACCAATATCACACATTCATCTCAAAATGGTAAATATACGATAAATAATTGTTTCCAATGAAAATCTAAAAACAGGCATTTATGTTCGCTGAAGGAAAATTCACACGTCCAATATACATGTATACTAGCTATATAACCTATCGAACAGTATAAACTCATAACTGTCATTCTGAATGCTTTCGATAAATTTCCGAAATTGCGTTTGACTGATGACGTTTTTGTCCGGTTTTCGATCACAATGGCGACTTTAAACTTTCCTAATGTCACTATACAACGTCTTGAAATGATACTTTCTTGAAACAGTCGATCTCGATCAAATAACACTATTCATTCAAGTTTGTCATAAGTGGTCCTCATCTAACGGAGTGGCTCTTTAAATATATCTATTTCCTTAGAGAAGGAACCGGATTGGCAAACAAGCTAATGTTCATATTAAAGTGACACAGAGTATTTTTCTTAAAATTTTATTTGGTTTTGATAAGCATCAAAATATCTTATATGCTGATTGAAGTTCATATCTCATCACTGGACTTGCAAATATATCCATTTATGTATAATATCTCCAAAATGCTTGATTTTATGGAAAAATCCAGAAAACATCTCAAATACATTTAATATTCGAAATTATGCATTCAAATAAATCTATCTATTAGTTTCAATACCTAATAAACACTATCGAATTGAATATATCTTCCTGTCAGCTTATGACAAGGTTTCAAAATTACGTTTGGCGAATTTGCGCGCGCCACTCGAGCCACATTGTCCGGTTTTCGATCAAAATCCCGACTTTGAATGGCCGTATTTTCGCTCTAATGTACTGATTGACCTTTAACTTGTTATTTTCAGTAACAGTTAGTGGTTCGTGATGCAATAACGTCGATTTCAAAATTTGACATATGTGATCCTATCAACATACTCTGTGTCTCTTTAATACCGCCTCGAATACAAACACAAACACATGTCATGATGATTATCCTACCTCATGTAAGAATCTCGATCTCTGATTGGTCGACGTGACCCTGGATAAATACTGATATCACCTTCTTGAGCGGGGTGATAAATTATTTATACCCCGGCACATAAAGAGCATGAAAACAGCGTGCAGATTAAGCGTCTTGAAATATACAAGTAATAGTTACTAGCATAGTAAATTGTATGCAACGGATAATGGCAGTGATACTTTGTCCGAGAGGACAGTACGAAGCGGAGCCCATAACAAGTTTAGGCAAAAAATATTATCTTATCTATGAAATACATTGATTATGTATCATTATCAAATTATTTTGGATATTTCTAGACGTATTTTTCTAACATAACAAAAGTTTTGGTGCAACACAAATCATGTAATGTTTATTTCTTGGTATCGTTTTTTTCTAGTGCAAACTAAAGCCTACACTACAGTGTTATTGGGGATTTTAATATTTTGATTCACGCAAGATGTGTAAGTATTATGATTGTTTTCCAGCTTGTTTTATTATCCCCCGCCACGAAGTGGAAGGGGGATATAGGTTTGGGCTCCGTCCATGCGTCCGTCCGGCAGAGTTAAAGGGGACAACTTTTATAAGAAACTATTTAAGATAGGTTAACCAAACTTGCTGTGTGTCTTCATTGTATCAATACCTTGATGGAGTTTGAAAACAAGATCCGCAAAATTATTTTTGCGAAGTTATTGCCCTTGTGATGAGTTTTTGGACTGTCAGTGTTCGATGGAGTCGTCAAAGGGGACAACTTTTCTCAGAAACTATTTAAGATAGGTTAACCAAACTTGCTGTGTGTCTTCATTGAATCAATACCTGGGTGGAGTTCAGAACCACAAAATTATTTTTTACGGAGTTATTGCGTTATTGTGTTTCGTGTTTTGGACTCTTGTTCGAGGATGTCCTCAAAGGGGACAACTTTTCTCACAAACTATTTAAGATAGAATAAAAACATTTGCACTGTGACTTTAGGGTATCAATACCTTGATGGAGTTCACAAATGAGGTAAATGTAATCACGTATTACAGAGTTACAGCCCCTTTAGGAAAATATTGGGAACTTTGATAAAAAAAAACTTATTTGGCGGGGGATGTTGATGACCATATCTTCTTGTTTGCTTATTGATACTTTCAGTTCACCTCAGTGTCGTTGTTGTTGATTGATTGTTTTAAACCTTGTGTAGGAAAGGTTTACAAAAGGGTCCTTGCATCAGTTGTCAGGACTCTTTGGCCTGAGAGTACCCGATATTATATGCGTTTTGTTTAAACATTCGGTAAGATAAATTCGTTATACCATTCAGAGGCGAGGTGCATGGGGATGTATCAGACTCTGGTTTGGTGATATGCAACTCGCCTTCGGCTCGTCGCATAACACCAAGCTCGAGGCTGATACATTCCCATGGATCCCGCGACTCAATGGTATAACTTAAAATATAGTAGGATGATTTTATACATGTTAATTTTACAGCAACAGTATACAATTTTATGACCATATGTCAAACTGCCATCTGAATCAATAACACCAACAAAGTTGGAAGGTTTAAATCATATCAATGCTGATTAAGAGCAGACTTTTAAATCTGTAAACATATGGAATGAATATAGCGGTTTAATTGTTTTTATCTGAGTAAGAATTGTTATATCGAACACTATCTATTTAAAGTAAATTCATTCGTGTAGAAATAGATATGTTGACGTACGATGCTATTAAGGACACTAGGAAATAATTAATGGACTGGCTACTTATGCCTACAAGAACAAGTCGAAGGCAACAATATAATATTTGGCAGGCTCTATTTACAAAGTTTATAGTTCATATACCAAAAATATAAAAAAGACAAATGTTTTTCAGGAAAAAAATATCATTCAGGTCGAAGACGAAAATATATTATTTGAAAGGATCTATTTCCAAAGTTAAAATTATAGTTTATATAATTCTCATAAAAATATTAAGAAACACAAATATTTTTCAGGAAAATATGTTTATCATATAAGTTAGAAATACATCGGGAAATAATGTAGACAGATTAATCTTTAAGATAATTAATCCTAATAATGATAATTAATCACATTGGATGAAAATAACTACCCTTAAATCATGCAAAATGAAAAAAAAATGCTTGTATTACAAATTACAAAGGAAAATATGTTTATCATATTAGTTAGAAATACATCGGGGAAAAATGTAGACAGATTAATCTTTAAGATAATTAATCCTAATAATGATAATTAATCACATTGGATGAAAACAACTATCCTTAAATCATGCAAAATAAAAAAAAATGCTTGTATTACAAATTTCAAATGTTGCTTAAATTTTTGTAAAGAAAATATTTGTATCATAATTAAAATGGTGGTTTTCAATCTTGACACAGATGGAATTTTTCTGGCTTCAACTGGTCATAAATTCCATTTTCTGGAAGCATCTTTGAGGGAGATCTCTCGTGGGTTACTTTAAAATTTCCCAGTGAATTGTCCGATTACGCAGATAACTAGTCAAAAGAAGTTAAAGGGACAGTAGCACGTTTTTAGGGGGAATATAAGGTGATCCAAGGAAAATGAAAATTAATGGTTCCAATTGAAAGAAAACGTATTTAAACTAAATGGAGCAGTAATAATTTAAATACATAATGTAAAATTTAGCCATGAGATTCCTTTTTCTTACATAAAATGAATTGAAGGTGTTCACACAATTGCTACCAATGGATTTAATGTGAATCTTCATATTTTGTCCTCTGACTATGGATGATTGGCTTGTGTAATTTGACATTTGACACTTTCAAAATAATACATTAAAGGGGCAGTAGCACGTTTTAGAGGGAATATAAGTTGATGTAGGGAAAATGAAAATTAATGGTTCCAATCGAAAGACAATGTATTTAAACTAAATGGAGCAGTAATAATTCAAATATATAACGTAAAGTTTAGCCATGCGATTCCTTTTTCTTACACAAAATGAATAAAAGGTGTTCACCCAAAAATGGCCGCCAATGGATTTCAGGTTAATCTTCATACTTTGTCCTCTGACTATGGATGATTGGCTTGTGTAATGAGATTTTTAACACTGTCAAAATAGTACATTTAGCATTAACTTACAATTATCAGTGAAATATTTGAAATATAAAATTATCAAAAAACGTGCTACTGCCCCTTTAAAGGGGCAGTAGCACGTTTTTAGGGGGAATATGAGGTGATGTCAGGAAAATGAAAATTAATGGTTCCAAATGAAAGACAATGTATTTAAACTAAATGGAGCAGTAATAATTCAAATATTTAACATAAAGTTTAGCCATGCGATTCCTTTTTCTTACAGAAAATGAATTAAAGGTGTTCACACAAAAATGGCGGCCTATGTATTTTATGTGAATCTTCATACTTTGTCCTCCGACTATGGATGATTGACTTATGTAATGACATATTTGACACTGTCAAAATAATACATTTAACATTAACTTACAATTATCACTGAAAATTTTAAAATATAAAATTATCAAAAAACGTGCTACTGCCCCTTTAAGCATTCACGTTCAATTATCAGTGAAAAATTTAGAATATAAAATTATCAAAAAAAATGCTACTGTCCCTTTAAGGGTCAAACTTTATTTCTTCCTGACATCTTGATAGAGGAAGAACCATTGTGTGGCTTTGGGTTGGTTGCACACAGAGGAACGTTGCAGAGAGAATTGGTTGCATCCAAAGAGTGAAAAACTTCTCTGATAAACAACCCTGTAGCCACACGATGATTTCACCCCTATGAACATCGTTTTGTTTACGTTTGTTTACGAAAATTCAGTTGAAAGCATCACCATCATTGTAGGGATTTTTGAGCTCAAATTGACAATGCAAGTGACTCATTTCGAGACATAACCGCCCAAGAAACGTCCGACCACATAATTTTGGGACCTTGTTTTTAAGAGGAATAAGTGATTTTTAAGGCGACCGCCATGTTCGTTGTTTTTCAATATGAAATATACTTTTACCACAGTATTTGACCTCATGATATACTAAACTCTTTTTAAAAAAATCTACTTAGAAATTTGAATTGATATTTTTTCTCTTCATAGAAACATGTCAGACAGAAAACAGGTTTGAAACTTTTTTTGAGTAGTATATATGACATAGTTATTTTATAAATGATATCTTCTAAACCACAGTTGTTGACAGTTAATTTCTTTGTTAATAATAAAATGGCCATTACGTGCACGTTTTGGTAAAGTCAATCGGCCTGATACTTCGTACACTTGTCCCTTGTAATTAAACTACGCGGCAAAACAAAGTATATGTCGGGTTTGAAGAGTAATAAAGAACACAAAACAAATCAAATCAGTATACTGTTTGGTTTATAAAAAAGAATGGTTTCAGATCATCATTATACAACTAGATTAATGGGCGCTCATTGAAAAGTGGTGGAGTAAAAAACATCGTACATTTCAGCGATGTCAGAATCCATATGTTTGATTGTAAAAGAATTCAAACGTTAAACAGCGGGTTTTAGTAGCTTGTCTGTCCACCTTTGGCATCAGTGTAGGCGGTATTACGTCTCCTCATCGATGACGTCATACGTCTGATGGCGTTAGTTGAAAGTATTTGGAATTCTTCCCTTAGAGACATTTCCATCTAATTTATCGTCAAAGACGGCTATCGACGGCTCCTTGTTTGTCTGTCAAGATGGTCCTATACTTGCTCTATTGGATTTATGTCAGGAGAACAGACAGGCAATGACAGAACGTGAACATTGTGACGCCCATCGTAGTCTCTCACGTCGATGTTTGGCGATAAAGAACATTCCTTTGAAGGGACGGTAACAAAGTCTCCGTAGTACTGTGCGTCGACTGATGTCCTAGAGCTGTTGATGCCGCAGTTAAGCATCGGTTACGCAGGTGAATGCGTCGTATGTGTACATCTCCCTGTGAGTTGGGACACGTGGTCTTCCGGTTCTGGGCTTGTCCTTGGTCTTTCATGTTTACTCGTGTCGTTGGAGGAGTCTGGCCACCGTTAAATTGTTGCGCAAGAGCCTTCTTGCAATCTGGACTTGTGTTGCACCGATTCTCGCATACTAACAGCTAGCTCTGGCACCCCTTCTGTTAGGCTTGACAGTTCTTTGTGTGCTTTCATCAGTTATGTTTCCAACCTAAATTATGGGCATAATAACACTCTACTTCAGTACGTGCATTAAGAACTAATGGCTTAAAACGTGTTTTTAATAATAATAATAATTCATGAATTTCTATAGCGCATCATTCACAGTCCTATGCTCTGTGGGCTCAGCAGGAGAAAGCTTGAGAGAATAGAAATGTTTTGAGTTGCGCCTTGAATGAATCAAGCGAACAGGCAGATTTGAGAGTTTCAGGTAGACAGTTCCATATGTGTGCAGCTGCATATTTGAAGGATCTTTTGCCGAAAGTTGAAGTTTGAATTTTCGGAACAATGAAAAGCTTTTGTTGTTGGGATCTCAGAGGTCTCGGAGGACGGTATATGGTGACAAGTTCATTGAGGTAAGGTGGAGCAATGCTGTGAAAGCAATTGTAGGCATACAGAAGGACTTTGTAGTCAATACGAAATGTGACAGGTAATGGAGTTCTTTTAGGACTGGGGAAATGTGATCGAATTTTGGTGATATGGAGGTGATTCTTGCAGCAGTGTTCTGGAGGGTTTGAAGTCTTTTGATCTGTTCTTTAATGGTGTTCACAAGGAGACAATTACAGTAGTCCAACCTGGATAAAATAAGGGATACAGTGAGTTTTTGAGCAGCAGGTTTGGTGAGGTATGGGCGGATCTTACCAATATTTCTGAGATGGTAGTTAGTTGTCTGACAGACACGAGTAACATGATGGTTCATGCTCAGCTGTTGATCAAACAGTACACCAAGGTTCTTCATTTTTGTTGACGGAGTAATGACAGAATCACCAATCAGTACGTGCATTAGGACTGGGGACTGGGGGATTTCTTTGCACTTATGGGGTTGCCTTTTGGTGCCTATTACCATGAACTCTGTTTTGTCTTGGTTCAACTTTAATAGATGACACACCATCCATTGCTTGATATCATCGCAACATTGCTCTATCTTCCTCACACTTGTATCTGCATTTCCAATGGTAAATCCAATGTATAACTGATTATCGTCAGCATACTGATGTTGTTTGAGACCATGCTTGTCTGCAATCTTGCTGAGAGATCGGGTGTACAGTGTAAACAAGATAGGCCCCAGTATGGAACCTTGAGGAACTCCACAGTTGAGTGCACATGGATCTGATGTTGAGTTGTTTACGACCACAGATTGATGTCGGCCAGCTAAATAGGACTTGAACCATGAAAGAGCAGATTCTGTGACGCCAAGCTCCTCTTCAAGGATTTCCAGGAGAACAGTGTGGTCTACAGTGTCAAATGCTGATGATAAATCTAGTAATACCAAGATTACCACTTTGCCTTCATCAACAGATGTGATGATATCATTTGTTACTCGGATCAGTGCAGTCTCCGTGCTGTGACCACATCTGTAGGCAGATTGAAATTTTTCATACAAACTGTTGTTTTTTAGATGTTGTTGTAACCTCACAGAAACACATTTCTCTACAACCTTGGATATGAAAGACAAGTTCGAAACAGGCCTATAATTCCTTAGCTCATTTTGATCTAGGTTGTCCTTCTTGAGCAGTGGCTTGACAATCGCTTGCTTAAATGCTGTAGGAACTGTACTTTCTTCAAGGGACTTGTTCACAATATCAGTGATGGTTGGCAGCAAAACATCCATACATTCTTTAGCTAGCGCAGTAGGTATGGGATCCAGAACACAGGTTTTGGCCGGCATCGATCTTATGATCTGTGAACTTTCATCCTCAGAAAACATATGAAGCTCATATAAAGGTATCAGAAATCTGCCTGGATCTTTGTGGCAAACATTTGCGTTCACATAACGATTTTCATCCTCCAATTTCAGACGAATGTTCTCTACCTTATCTTTGAAATGCCTCCCAAAGGTATCTGCAATGTCTGCATCAGTTCCACAGTTAGGTAAAGTTTGAGTTTGAACTTTGTTCATGAGGTTAGAGGATATTCTAAACAGTTTTTTAGAATCAGTTTCAGTGTTGAGAATTTCTTGATTATAAAAAGTCACCTTCGCACTGCGAATCATATAGTTAACTTTATTCTTTTGTGCTGTGTATAACAGCCGGTCAATTTCAAGATTGGTTTTCTTCCAGCGTTTTTCAAGGAAACGTCGCTGTTTTTTTTCTTGCTTGATGGCATCATTATACCAGGGAGATGGAATCTTATCAGAAATGTATTTTTCACGAGAAGGTGCATGCTTGTCCAAAAGATCATGTAGCACATTATGATACATATCTGCAGATGTTTCCAGATCTGCATGTTTTACCATTTTGACTCATAGCACAATGAATAAGGATCCGTTTTATCGATGTGATTTCTTCCGTATCATACCCAGACAATGAATTTTGGAACAAATTTTGTTCAGCCTTTATGAAAGTTATCCAAATAAATTATTTACGAACCTATACTTTCTTCTGCCGCGTAGTTTATCATATATGCAATTTAAGTACTGTCATCAAAAACAGTAGTAAATAAGCAACGTCATTATCTTCAGGTTGTCAGAATAATGTCTCTCTACAGTGTAGTGGATATGTCGCGGTACGAACAACACATTGTTGTCATTCTGGGGAGTAGTTATAGCAATCCTTAGTTCAAAGAAAGTCATTATCTTCTCTTGCAACACAAAGAGTGCATGCAAGATACATTATAAGTCCGTTTTGTAATGGAGATTCACATTAAAATTAAAGACTGCCGATATTTCCAGAGATATCAATGTATTCACATATATCACTGTATTTTCATGGTGTTAAAATATTGCTTTATATATCAGTACTGAAGTCAGAATAACATTTTCTGATTTAATATGGTTGATGCATTGAAGCGGCCCTAAAATTTCAAACTTTCGCAGACCTAACGCGTAAAATGACTCTGGGTGACACATAGATTATTGACCATGATATTTACTGACTTAATTATACCCCCGACCACCGGTCCGGGGTATCTAGTAATACCAACGATTCCGTGTGTGTGTGTGTCTGTCCGTCCGAGGACATTTTTGTCCGACCTATTACGGGAAAACTATTTATCCGATTAATTTCAAATTTTGCACATGTCTTCTTCCCTAAGCAAAAAAGGGAGTGTGGCTCACTAATACCCCCGACCGTGCATCCCTGACTAACTGAATTATATTTTACTTTCAATGTAGTCATCTCTTGCACAGCATTTGACCCCCAAAGAGGAATTGAGAAAATGACTAATTAAAAAAATGGAACTTTGTTTAAAAAAAACACACACAAAAAACCCTTATCAATTTTAGTTTTGATTTGGCACTGGACCCCTCCTAGTAGGGTAGAAGACAGGTGTAAAATTTGAAATCAATCGGATGAATAGTTTTCCCGTAATAGGTCGGACAAATCTGATATTGGAAAATGACTAAGTTCAAAACATGGAAATTTGTAGAATTCAAATATTAACGAAATTTGCCGTAACTTAGCACTGCACCCCTCCTAGTAGGGTAGAAGACATGTGCAAAATTTGAAATTAATCGGATAAATAGTTTTCCCGTAATAGGTCGGACAAAAAATGTCCTCGGACAGACAGACAGACAGACACACACACACACACACACACACACACGGAATCGTTGGTATTACTAGATACCCCGGACCGTTGGTCGGGGGTATAATAAACGAACTTATCAACCATTCACATGTGATGTATATTAGATAATGACCTTGAATTCGTGGATGACTGATCGCTCGATGGTTATCCCCGATATTCACTCAATTTAAGATCATTACTGTAACCATAACGCATAGCAGCTGACATATGATCATATATATATCATCATATCGAGAGATTACTGCAGTTCGGTATCTGTAATTTATAGTATAACAATGAATAATATCTGTACCATACATATATAGTTCTTTTTTTTGAAAAACACAATGTAAGCAATGCATTTCTTGACAATTTACAATCAAGATGTATGCAAGAATACTAAATAACGATACCATTTCATACTTTGAACAACTGTTTCCTAGGCGATCTATTCCAGTAATGCATCTAAGAAATGATTTCATTAGCTTATCTGTTTTCAGAAATTTGGTAATTTCAACAACCCTAAAACTAGAGTACACATTACGAGACATTCAAATACGAATATATACCCTTCAAAAAAAGAAACGCATAGTATATTTTGAAATTGTTAAACTTCTGTAAAAATGAATATAACACTAAAACTGTCATATTTCTTCTCTGAACGTAATCCTTACATGATTATTTACCACTTTTGTGCAAAAAACGGAGACATTTTAGTGATTTGGATCTTTAAAGAAGCAATTGAAAACTTTTTTAAAAACCTCTGCTTAGGAAAATCTGTAAAGCAAAAACGCCATGTAGAAAGCATAAAAGCATGTGGAACTAATAACTAACAAAAGGTAAATATGGTTTCAATTTATTTATTCTTTTAACATGAAATAAGGATAAAATTAAACAATGTCAAAGTGGAGAAAATAGGAAACATCGCTGTACGTCAAATTAAAACTTCAGTTTCAAAATCTGCTCTCATTTTAAATTAGAATGATCACTAGGGCACAATATTTAGTCATATTTAGTCGTTTCCTCCAGGCCCATTTTCGACAAAATGAAGCCAATATTTGTGAGACCAAGAGTGCTATCAAAGCCAAAATTATCTACATCCGGGTCAAGCACTTGCGTCATCGTCTTCCCTCAGCAATACAGATTACATAAAAGATACATGTTTTGTGGAAAAAAAGTCGACAAAACTTTAGGGAGCAGTTTCCCTGACGTGAATATTCGACCAAGAGAGCTAGTTATCGGCCCTGTTTTGAGAAACTTCAAAATGTTCAATCATCGCCAAAGGTGTTTTAAAGAGACACAGAGTATGTTGATAGGATCACATATGTCAAATTTTGAAATCGATGTTATTAAATCAAGAACCACTAACTGTTACTAAAAATAACAAGTTAAAGGTCAATCAGTGCACTAGAGCGAAAATACGGCCATTCAAAGTCGGGATTTTGATCGAAAACCGGACAATGTGGCTCGAGTGGCGCGCGCAAATTCGCCAAACGTAATTTTGAAACCTTGTCATAAGCTGACAGGAAGATATATTCGATTCGATAGTGTTTATTAGGTATTGTAACTAATAGGTAGATTAATTGGATGCATAATTTCGAATATTAAACGTATTTGAGATGTTTTCTTGATTTTTCCATAAAATCAAGGATTTTAGAGATATTATGCATAAATAGATATCTTTGCAAGTCCAGTGATGAGATATGAACTTCAATTAGCATATTTGATATTTGGTAGCTTATCAAAACCAAATGAAATTTTAAGAAAGATACTCTGTGTCACTTTAAAACCCGGAGGATTGATTTTTTAATCTTTAGTAAAGTCTGGTTTGGTGATCAACCTCACTATTATCCAAAATTGTGAAATGAAAAACAGCGTTTCTCAGTATTGTTTACTTTTTGAAAATTAAAATTTGGCCTATACTTTTATTTAAAAGGTCAACAGAGTTGGTTGAGAGGGTGTTATAAAGTATGTTTCTATAATAAGCACACAAGATCTGCTTAATTCGTTGTTTTAAGAGATTTTGACTGCTAGTCTTAACATCAACAACATTCACGAACGTCAAATGCAATAGGTGTTTGGACTGATAGGGGGAGTTTTCAAGCATGAGAGCGTTCAAAAACATACAGAACTCCGCTTGGTCTACGTCTATGTCAAGATCAAGGTCAAAATCCTGCACTTACTCCTTCAAACACAAGATCAAAACCCCCTTAGAACATAAATGTTATGAACTTTATAAACGTGCATGTCAACGTCATATTACGTTTTGAACACTTCAACATCGATCAATCACAATACGGGAAGGGTGAAGCAGAACTTTGTAAAGGAGACATTTTTACCTTTTGCATTCATTGCCAGAAATATGTCAATCAAGAATTGCTCTATATTATAACAAAACAATAAACTGACTTTAGCGCCAAATTTTGGATAAATAACACATAAGAACACACCAAAAACTGATGTCAACGTGTTTGCCAACACTTTGTCTACAGCCTTGTTAAATTTCACTTTCTTACCATTGAAATGATGTGATATTTTTGCTCTCAACTACATGAAAACAGATTCTAAGAAAAATTATTCATGCGTTTCTTTTTTTGAAGAGTATATGTAAAACTATTTCGGATTTAAACAGATTTAACACAGATTCAGCTTTAGCAAGATAATCAAACATAGTTGTAGTCTTACACAGATAAAGACTTCACAGATTTAATGTTACACAGTTGTTGTATTACACAGATAAAACTTCACAGACTTAAACATAACTGATCTGATGTTACATAGCTGTAGTGTTATAAAGATATAAACTTCAACGATTTAATATCACAAAGTTGTAGTCTGACAGAGATATAAACTTCAACGATTTAATGTTACAAAGTTGTAACCTAGCTTACACAGATATAAATTCTTAACGATTGTTGTAGTCTTACACAGATATAAACTTCAACGATTTAATTAATTTTACAAAGTTGTAACCTTACACAGATATAAACTTCAACGATTAATGTTACACAATTGTAGTCTTACACAGATATAAATTTCAAAGATGAAATATTACTCATTTGCGTTTTACACAGACAAAGACAGATATAATGGTAAACAGCTATCGTCCTACAAAGCAGATAAAACATAACTTGGTTGTAGTCTTACACAGATACATTTTCATAGATATGTTACACATTGTAGTCTTCTCACCCAGTTATTACATTATTACATATGCACAACCTTGCACTGATTGATATAGTCTCGCACAGATATGATCTGTAAGCATCAGGGAACAGCTGGCTGCTGCATAAATCAAAACAACATGTGTATTTTTCATCGACAGATTACATGTGACTAAATTTCGATGTATCCAGAAACTACAAACTGTTATGACAATGGTATACAGATATATATGTCAAATAGTGGTAATCTGGCAATAGTCTGGTATCCAAGCAATAGCATTATTGCCGATAAAAAATACTCTTAAATGATCTAAAATACCATTCTCACTATCGCCTAGGTACCATATTATTACGTAGGCATTATCGCCGCTAATGGCTGCAATACTGCCCAAGCGGCGCTAAACAATAACTCACTCACTGACGTAGGCATTAACGCTATTGTCGGATTTTCATTGTTGGCGCTAATATGTATTTGGATATGTGAACTGGCAGAATTCTATGCAAAATCCTGGTACAAGATTTGTGTTCTGATATCTTCTAACAGAATACAGAAATATGGCTTGTAACTCTATTGGTGATGGCTTCGAATGCAGGAACACGATTTAGGAACGGATAGGTCCTGACAGAAATCAGGAAAACGATTTAGGATCAGATTGGCTTTAACTTAATCTAGGAACATGATTAAGTCCCAGATTGGCTCCAAGTGCATCCAGGTACACGATTTGGGCACAGAGCGGCGTTTGGAGAATCCAGGTACACGATTAAGGCACAGGGTGGCTCTGATAGAATCCAGGAGCACGCTTTAAGAACAGATGGGATCGGACAGAATCCAGGAGCACGATTAAGGCACAGAGGGGCTTTTGAAGAATCCAGGTACACAATTAAGGCACAGAGGGGCTTTTGAAGAATCCAGGTACACGATTAAGGCACAGAGGGGTTTTTGGAGAATCCAGGTACACGATTAAGACACGGGGGGGCTTTTGGGATCCAGGTACACGATTAAGACACGGGGGGGCTTTTGGAGAATCCAGGTACACGATTAAGACACGGGGGGGCTTTTGGAGAATCCAGGTACACGATTAAGACACGGGGGGGCTTTTGGAGAATCCAGGTACACGATTAAGACACGGGGGGGGGGGGCTTTTGGAGAATCCAGGTACACGATTAAGGCACAGAGGGGCTTTTGGAGAATCCAGGTACACGATTAAGGCACAGAGCGGCGTTTGGAGAATCCAGGTACACGATTAAGGCACAGGGTGGCTCTGATAGAATCCAGGAGCACGCTTTAAGAACAGATGGGATCGGACAGAATCCAGGAGCACGATTAAGGCACAGAGGGGCTTTTGAAGAATCCAGGTACACAATTAAGGCACAGAGGGGCTTTTGAAGAATCCAGGTACACGATTAAGGCACAGAGGGGTTTTTGGAGAATCCAGGTACACGATTAAGACACGGGGGGGCTTTTGGGATCCAGGTACACGATTAAGACACGGGGGGGCTTTTGGAGAATCCAGGTACACGATTAAGACACGGGGGGGCTTTTGGAGAATCCAGGTACACGATTAAGACACGGGGGGGGCTTTTGGAGAATCCAGGTACACGATTAAGACACGGGGGGGGGGGCTTTTGGAGAATCCAGGTACACGATTAAGGCACAGAGGGGCTTTTGGAGAATCCAGGTACACGATTAAGGCACAGAGCGGCGTTTGGAGAATCCAGGTACACGATTAAGGCACAGAGGGTCTTTTGGAGAATCCAGGTACACGATTAAGACACAGAGGGGCTTTTGGAGAATCCAGGTACACGATTAAGGCACAGAGGGGCTTTTAGAGAATCCAGGTACACGATTAAGGCACAGAGAGGCGTTTGGAGAATCCAGGTGCACGATTAAGACACAGAGGGGCTTTTGGAGAATCCAGGTACACGATTAAGGCACAGAAAGGCTTTTAGAGAATCCAGGTACACGATTAAGGCACAGGGTGTCTCTGACAAATTCCAGGAGCACGATTAAGGAACAGATGGGATTTGTCAGAATCCAGGAACATAATTTCTTTATTTGGCGTCTGCTGTATTGCTCTTTGTTCTTCCGTTTTCTATTATTGCACTAACATAAATTCAATAAATATATCACTACATATACTATGCGACTTTAATTTCATTTCCATGGATAAAATTCCTGTATGTCCCATTGCTGGTTAGAGTCGTTGTCATTACATTGTTTGAGATCCACAACATCATCAGTCCTCAGAGACAAACATTTATTCAGATAGTTGTTGTGGAGAAGACCAGTGCCCTGAAAAAAGGTCAAAATGTTACTCATATATATACCTTAAATAGTGTCAATATCAACGTCTTGGTTAAATTGCAAATATACTTCACTTATTTTTTCACAAAGTGACAAAGATATTATATTATGTTGGCATGTGCTTGGTATGGACTTTCGATCATGAGTCACGGTCATGGTCAGTGGTATCCGAGCAAGCCTCTGTTCCGGCAGATTGCGCTAGCGGCAAAAATTGCTACACGAGATATATCCCTTATTACAGCCAATTAAAACACGTTGTGGATACTTTTGTTTGTGAGCATCCTTACCAGCCGTATGCCGACATTGAAAATATCACGCCTTTATGTTTGATTTTCATTAACAGTGTGAGGGAAAATATTTGAAAATCTGATTGCACAACTCATTTGAATTGCCAATGAAACTTCTACCTTTCTACCTCATGTAATAGTCTAAAAAGAACAGAGGCTTTCTCGGATCATCCTGCTACATCAGCGGATATAGGTTGTAGCATTAGCGGAGACATATACGCTGATGTAGCAGGATGTTCTCGGATACGACTGAGCTGCCTCTGTGGGGATTGAACTAGGTCATTGTATTAAATTGTGGCTACTGATCTAGTATAGACTTGAGGCTATGGGTCTGGTATGAACTTGGGGGCAGGTATGTTGTTTAAATCCGTTTAGAAAGGGAAAGCGGAAGTGTCAGACCTTGTCCCAGTTCCAGGGTCCGGAGAGATCGGTTGTGGTACACCACTCTTTGGTGGCCGCTTTATCGTCCCGGGCTAGCACACACTGTTCACCCACACCCAGCTGGCCTTGGTCGTTCAGACGGAATATCTGTAACATGCAGTATAACCAAGCACATGAATAAAGGTACACGTTCATGCACTGACATTCACACAAACACACACTGTTCATCCCCACCAAGCTGGCCCAGCTCGTTCAGACGCAATGTCTGTAACATGCAGCATTCAGGAGCTCATGAAGTACACGTCCATACACTGACATTCGTCTAAACAGACACTGTTCACCTACACCAAGCTGGTCTTAATCGTTTAAACAGATTATCTATAACATGCAGCATACACAAGCATTTTGATAAAGGTACACGTCCAAACATAACATTCGTACAAACACACTTCTCGCCAACTCCCAAACCATCTTGCATTATCGTTCTGGTCCAGCATACAATGTTCACCTACACCAAACTGGCCCAGCTCGTTTCCTTAATATCTTCAACATGCAGCATACACAAGCACACGAAAAACGATACACGTCCAAACACTGTACATTCGAACAAACATGCACTTCTCACCCACATCCAACTGGTCTTAATTGTTCAGGTACAGGTTCAAATAAAGGTACACGTCAATGCATTTTTTACACATTCGCAAACGTCTTGCTTTCACCAATCTGACTCATTAATTTTTATTGATTGAAAATTAGCGAATGTACATGCATCATAAAGACACATGCACGTACCAACTACATACTTAGCATATGTACATAACATAAGAACAACACCAACATCATAATCTACTATATCATATGTACCTGAAAAATACACACATGCATCCATTTGTACATAAATACCTTTGCAGTTGTACACACATAATCAACCGGAGTCCACATGGACATCTCAATGTGCACCGTGATGAAGACTCAACCCTTACCCTGACCCCAGAGTTAGTCGTTCAGGACTTACAGAAGATCCTATAGAACAGGTATACGTTCCAAGTGAAGGCTTCGAGTAATATCTTGAAGTGAATTCCAAACAGCGACTCCCATTTGACTTTCTGGAGATGATCTGTAGAAATCATATGAGCATATTACTTTTGAATGCTTGATAAGTATATCGGACATACTAGAAATATTGTGCAACTGGTTGACGTCTCGCCATCTTACTACTTACCCTGTACCGATACAATCACAGTTATAATCTGATCTTTGAAGATGAAGTGCAACTAAAACTGTACCATTGTTCACATTATAGTCAACGTCGATAACAAGTTTCGAATGTTAGGACACTAACTATAGTAACCTACATCATTCGAAGCCACATTTATGGATGTTATGGTAATCTGTTAATACGTACCCTGCCCCAAGCCTTGTTTGGGGCTGGTGGGGGGAATCGATCGTAGATATCGTAAGCGACGTTGTCCATAAACCACTTGAAGTTCTTACAGTTGTTGTCTCTTCGGAATTGAAGCTCCCTGGTGACATTGGTTGGATACCCGCGGGTCTGCGGCTCACGGCGATAGAAGTATTCATCGAAGGGTGAGTCCATCCATACCGACACAACTCGGATATAGTTCTACATGAAACATTGAGTTACATTGTAACACATTCAGGACACGTAACAATGTAGCATCCTTACCTCCACCATACGGATATAGTTCTATATCGAACATTTTGTTACATTGTAACACATTCAGTACACGTCACAATGTAGCACCCATACCTCCACCACTCGGGTATAGTTCTACAAAGAATATTGAGCTACTATGTAATAAATTTAGGACACGTAACAGTGTAATATCCATACCTACATCTCTCGGCTATATAGTTCTACATAAATCATTGATTTACTTTGTAACACATTCAGTTCAAGCAACAGTGTAACATCCATACCTCCATCACATTGTCTAAAAACCAATTCTATGACAAAATTACGGCAAACTTTTATATAGAAGATTAAACATGTGCTCAAATTCGTTGAAATAAGGCAAAAGATAGTTTCAGCATTATCAGGAGTAATCTCGAGTTCTAGTCCCTCCAGAGTCTGAAATCCATTCTATCTACCAACAAGCATACGTCACAATTAACCTAAGTACTTACGATAAATGTGGGCGAGAGTTTGGTGGTGGTCTTGTACTTCCGGTCAGGTACGTGATGGCGGTAGATGTGACCCACCCGGGAACATGGCACCCACTCGGAGGAACCACCGCACTGCCAGATCTAGGGTGGACAGAGTCTCTTTAATACCACTTTCGTAAATTATAATCTTACCCTCACACCAACCCTTACCTCAACTCTAATATTACCTCTAACAATAAGCATTACTTTAACCTTAATGATAGCTCACCTCTAACTTTAGCATGTAACCTGGTGTTTACTATAACTTTAGCCCTTACCTATTCTAAAAAATTAACCATTGACTTCAATACCCCCATTAACGGTTAGAGTAACTCTAACTTGAACCCTCACTTAATTTCTAACAATAACCCTCACCTATATGTTAACATTAGCCCTCACCTAATGAAACATAATGACTCATTTTGTACGTGAAGACTCTCATATCTTCAGTGGAGCTTCAGAACAGATTATAAGTGAGCTTCTTTAAACTCAGCCGTGTCTTCTATATAACCCGGCAGACAAGAAAGTATAAAGATAGATATTTAAAATTCACTTAATATCTAAGAGATATGTGATGTATTAAGTAAGCACGTAAACAATAACACATATTTGAGTAGTTTGAATAAAGTAATTGATATCTGGGTAAGGTTTTGTTAAATATCTTTGTTTAATGTAGGCAGGGCAAGAAATTTACACTTTCATGATCCCAACAGTGTTTAAATGTTATCAATATGTGAAACTATATGTAGGTTCAGTGATTTTCACATGTTTTTCCTTGTCGATGAAAATTTGTGTTCCAACATATTTAATTTGATACATTTCATTAACGTTAAATTTCATTTTTTTGGAAAAAATATAAAAACACTTAAAGGTATACTTTGACGATTATCGAACTCTTGTTCTTATCAAATTGAGCATAGGACATCAAAAACTCGAAATATTTGTAACTAAAAATATTGCATTTGATAAATTCAACTGCAGTGTGTATTGTCTACCAGTTTAGAGCAATGACTTACTGATATAGAACAAGAATTATTCAAATGCTATAAAGTATACTCATATATTTCATCCAAGTGAATTGTAGTTGAGCGTCGCTTGAGCATGACATTAATTCAAATGAAAAGAAGGTCACAGTTGAACTCAAGCCAGAGTGTGAAGGCCAGTTTGAAGTTTACATTTTCTTCTTTATGATCGAGTAACGATTGAAAGAATTAGATAGAAAGAAGAGCAGGTGATCAGAGATGAACACTAGCCCTTGAAGGCCAGTTCGACATTTACAACCCTGCTTCATGATCGAGTAACGATTAAAAGAATTAGTTAGAAAAAAGAGCAAGGTTATCAGAGATTAAAACCAACCTTGAAGGCCAGTTCGAAGTTTTCTCCTCCCCACAGGTCAAGTTGGGGGTCATAGGCGCCCAGATGGAGGAAATATTCTCGGTCAATGGCGAACAGACCCCCCGCATTGGTGGCCGACCTGCGAGCAGGAACACAGACACAGAATCAACAATAGTTTGGACATTCAACAAGGTTACACAGATGGTTCCTAAACACAGTTTGACCATTGTAGAAGCTGCTTATTGGTTTGCATGAATTAAATATTGACAGTGTCGTCACTGTTGTCAACATCCAGAACCTTAGCAATGTACATATGTTCGATGTTGCCTGATTCAAAGGGACATCATCGTGTAACAGATTCGTGTCTCAATTCTTATTCTGCACAACCGTTGTCTAAGGTGTTACTGGAGGACCAACACTGGATCGTTCCCCAGACGATAGGGACTCTGTTCTCCTTGACTCACAGAGGCCACCATTCAGACAAACAGGGCATCATCGTGTGTCATATTCGTGCCACGCAGTTTGATTAAACTCGGCCTAGTTCCGCGGAATAAATGTTTAAAAATATTAACTTTATGGGAATCGAAAATGTTACTTCGATAGGTAACCTCTCCACGGAGACCTAGTGTAGAGTATTCAATATCTCCGTGCAGTTATTAGTTTGTATATTTTATCCTCGGAACTAGGCCCATTTAATCAGATTGTTATCAAACATTGCTTCTTAATACGCAACTATAGAACCATCAATATTTCTTGATCCATTGATACACATTCAATAATAATCTAAATTGTGCAAATGTTCACTGAACATTTTGGATACAAATATACTCAATCAACAATAGTTATTGGTATACAGGTGCATATTTAACAAAATATCTTCGTAAACATTGAACATAAAACTTTGATTCGCGATACACAGACCATCACTATACAACAGTTGCCGATTAAAAGAACTTGTGACAGGTGAGGTCAATAGAGATTAATACCCAAGCAGACATGTCATATTGTTTTTACAACACGAGATAGATGATATGATAGCTAGGGAAATATCGTTTTACTGGCACGAGTGTCGTAAACTAATATGACATCTCGCGAGTGTGTTGTTTTCTTTACCATCCATAACGTCAGAAAGACAGAATTTCGATCAATAGAATTTTTTTATCTCCAATGGTTAAATCTAGAATGTCAACGATAATGAATACATCTATAACTTGGTCACGGTGAACATGGTTAAAAGAATCATTTTGTAGCGCCAGTTTCAAACAGCAATACTCAAGCGATTATAACACTATTTGATGTAATCTATCAATTTCAGTATAATCACATATAAGTGAAGCAGGATTTACATTCTTCTTTACAACAAATCATGTCTGTATAGATGAAATGACAAGTTTGCACCGATCCACCCGCCCGCTATGTCAGTGTACATGACTTTGCACGTGCTGCACGCTTTTCGCGTGCAACCCGGAAGCTCTCGGCCGCGACAAAGCAAAAAGTTGAGGGCTCGTAAAGTAGTCATACATTCCTATAGCACATGGTTTTCTTAACCAACCAATGAAATCATCGCTAGGGTTTATTACACATGTGCAGCATATCATAATTCATGTCATGACTTATATCATCACATATTGAAAATAAATCAATTCCTACTAGCTGGGATGATATCTCTTTAGCCGAATTGGTACATGTAGTTTGTCTGACACTCAACCTAAAGGTGCCGGATTCGAAACCCGCTTGACGTGTAAGAATTGGATTTTAACTTCTACTGAATACACATAATCACAATAGTCCTGGAAACACCGATTTCCGTTAACTATGATTCTTAGTAACATGTAAAAAACAAAAGTTTTTGATGATCAATATTTGATGAGCTCACCAGTAGGGTTCTGTTATCTCCTTCCGTTTGCTCAGTTCCCGTTCCGGTACCGGCATTTCCTTGTAAAAGAAGCCCCACTCGAATATGCCACGGTAATGTTTCCCCTGTCCGTAGTTGGTGCGGTAGTTAAAACTGCTCCAGTCTATGTTGTCAACAATCGGAGCCGCCATGATTGTTCTGTGGGATAGTAGAGAAGTTCATATCGTTGTCAATAGTGATAACCGATATTGGAGTGATCAGTTAGATTACAATCGGCCTAGTTCCGACCAATAACATATTCAAATATCAACTCTACGGAGATATGGAATCCTCCACTCTAGGACTCAGTGGAAATAACAAGTTTGATTCTCGATAGAGTTGATATTTGAGCCCTTTTTTCCTTGGAACTAGGCCGATAAAATCAGTGCAGACTGGGGAGTGATTACCTTAAAATAGAGATATGATGATACAAACTTAGATATCTGGATACGTATAACTTCTTAGAAGTCTCAGTTTTAAAAGGGGTTTGAACGAAAACAAAGAGGGCTTATTCGTTTTGTCCTGTCCATTCACATTGGCATCCTTGGTTCTTTTTCGTGAAGACCAAGGGCTCCAAATTTGTCCCTTGAACATATAGGTTAGACCGAGACTCTGATCAAACCTGTCGTATGCGATCCTGGTGAGCAGGGGAGGTAACCAGTTTGGACTACACTCGCAGTGCGCGTCCAGGAAGATGACCACTTGACCAGAAGCGGCACGTGCTCCAATTGACCGACTCCTGATGAGCCCCTCCCTTCCTTTGTTGCGGACGATCTTCACCCTTCTGCCGAACTGTTGCATGTGTCTGTCCAGCCTCGCTTTCAGATGCTCTGAAACACGGCACTCTTTGATCCAGTCTAAGTTAACCTAGCCCCGGTAATACTCGCTTCACGCCCGATATCCTCAGTAATACTCGCTTCACTCCCGATATTGAGTCTAGCAAGTAGAAGTAACTGGTCAGCTAATCTATCGAATTGACCAATCGGGGATCGTCTTACCAAGCCGCAATAGTATGCAATCTCACAGATAACGTTGGAGGGTCATAGGTCGGCTGACGCGACCTGCTACTACTACTTGCTAGACTCAATATCGGGAGTAAAGCGAGTATTATTGAGGCTAGGTTTACTAAGTCTGTCTTCGATCCTACAATAGTCAAACTACTTGGGTTAGTCATAATGCTCCGATCTGTAGTTACAGCTTATAGTTTAGTTACACTTAATTTAAACTTCAAAACGACGTTAAAATCAATTTCGCGTATCTTAGACCTTTACTTCAGTCTTGGGATAGTCTTAACTTGAATGAATCTAAATTATTGGCGTTAGCAGTGAATAGTGTATAAAAAGAATGTCCCGCCTTTCTTGAATGCTATCATAGTAATAATGCTCTAATTCTGTTTCAACACAGCATAAAATATTCAAAAAACTACAAGCACGATGTCACAGTCCGAATGACTTTTGAAAGTTATGGAGAGTACTTTATGCTGAATATCTATAATCTCACATTCCCTTTTTTTTAATTCAACCCCATCCAACGCTGATATGATGACCCTTAAAAGCAAGTCAAGAGCTACGTATTTCTCTATCGTTTTAAAAAATAATTGAGAAGCAGATACCTTCCTCAGAGACTGTCATTCTCAGTAGAATAATTAGAAATCAATTGGACGGTATGTTAAAGTTAAAAGGGCATGTTTAACTTTCTCTTTCAACGATTTCTCGATATTGTAAATATATTCCAGTATCTTTAAAACTTTTACCTTTATCACTACCGTCGTCGACGAGCACGACTTCGTGAAGTAGTTGTGGAGGCGACATGTTGATGACACTGTGGACAGTGCGGACAAAGGTGGACCACCCTTCGTTGTGGAAGACGAGAATAACGCTGGCGTTGGGGAGCTGTTCTGGGTAGTGCCAGTACTTGCATCTATTAGAACCAGATGAGGTAGACAAACATCAAACACTGACACTCAGTACTGATGCTAAATCTTCAGAGAGAAAAACATTTGCTTCTGTTCGGGAAATTCAAATAGGTCTCCGAAAGGTCACCTTTCCTTGGTGACGATTTGAGTAATAAATGAATAACAAGCTGAAACCTATAATGGACATGGTCAAATAACAAAACGGGCATGGGATGTTTTCGGACTGTCGAACTCACTGCATCGGAACCACATGACTCTTTCCTCAAGAAATTATTTTCGATCCCCAATTTCATAACAAGACTTTGAACTTCCTTTTGTACATAAATCGCCATTTGAGATTTTTACTTGAGTGTAGGTGCTATACAAATGCATCATTGTTATTATTAACCTCAATCTCTGATTGGTTCGCGTGACCCTGAAGAAATACTCTTATGACCATTGACCAAGGTTCAACTAAGTTACATGGATAATTACAATTACAAAAGAATGCTGTTCCGATGATGACATCTGAAAGCTTATTACATCTCAATTGGTTATGTTCTTTCAAAGAAAAACTAATTACATATATGGTTGTAAAAACAAACTAATATGAACAATGTTAACATTTTCGTTGGAAAATATGAATATGAACGTAGAACATCAACCGTTGTGCAGATAGTGGATGTACAATTAACAGACCATACTGCTGCATTGAAATTGTAAGGAACAATATGACTTACTCTGGGTGCCTGATATCATTGACGATCCTGTCTAGTGAGATCTTGTCGCTGTTGATCATGTTGAAGCCGTACTCTAGACTGATCCTCTCTACCGCCTTTCTCTCACTCTCCTCCAGAGGAACCGGGACACCGTACTCGCCTGCAGGAGATCAGAACTATATCCATGAAGACAGACATACACAGATAACTTATCTAACCGTATATGTCTGTATGTAAAGAATTTCATATTGTAATGATAATTCTTCAAGTCTCTCAAAACCCTCTTCAAGTTCTGAGCTGTTTGCTTGAAAGTTGGTCACAAACATCGGAGCAGTGCCCAGCCTTTCTAAAGTGGTAATAAGTAATAGTTACCGACTGAGATCGAGGTGTTCAAGGTAGATGAACCCTTGCGCGCCCATCTGACTTGAACCCGAGGTCGAGGTCCGTAGCTATTTTACACACTAGCTCAACGCTATATCAATGCAATTTCAACATGTTTTAGTTTTGATTTTCGGATGCTTCACATCCTCAGGATTTTACATCCTATCAGGGTCCACAACCTTACCATATTCACGGTTTTATGGTTTCTCCCAATAGTAAGGTATATGTAGTTATTTTAGTTTTTAAGTTATTCGGTTGATGTAAAAAGTGTATTACAATTGACAGATGAATATTCAGGTGACTTCTGTAAGAGTGGGAATAGTAACAAGATTTTTTTTATTTATTGACCAAAGGTTTGGATACAATTTTTTTTCATTCTGTAGGATTCACGTCCAACATGCTTTTGTAAACACGTTCATAAAATGTTTATCAATAAAAGCACGGTGTGTCCTAACAACATAAAAATTATTCAAACAGAGGATTTAGATGTTACCAGGGCCAGTCCTGTTGAGGTCCAGTTTGGGTTCATAGTTTCCCAGGACCCCTGGTCGCAGTACAGCGTTTGGCGAGTATGGTTTCCGGGTCCACTCCACTTGTCTCGGCTTGTCTGTCTTATCCGACTTGTCTGTCTTATCCGGCTTGTCAGGATCGTCAGGCTTGTCAGACTTTTCCGGCTTGTCTTTCACAAGGTACTGCAAGGTAGATAGGGTAGTGCAGAGAATGAAGTTGTAAACTAACTAAACTAGGCTTTAGTTGATCGTGTATAGGTGAGGATAAAGATAATGTAACATGATGGTGAAAAAGTTTGAATTTATCAAAATTGTTCATTTAATTAAATACCTAATTACCTGTTTTATTTCATTGCATCACGCTCATCTGTTAAACGTTCATTTGCCTTATGATTTGTGTGTTTTTCTAGTGAACGCCACCGCAACACATCTTTACCATTACTGTTGAGTTCTCAGAAACCTGACAAACAAGGATCTTCCTCAGTTACCCTCCTTAAAGGGGCAGTAGCACGTTTTAAGGGGGAATATAAGGTGATGTCAGGAAAATGAAAATAAATGGTTCTAAATGAAAGACAATGTACTTAAACTAAATGGAGCAGTAATAATTCAAATATATAACGTAAGGTTCAGCCATGCGATTCCTTTTTCTTACAAAAATGAATTAAAGGTGTTCACAAAAAAATGGCCGCCAATGGATTTTATGTGAATCCTAATACTTTGTCCTCTGACTATGGGTGATTGGCTTGTGTAATGTGATTGTTGATACTGTCAATACAATACATTAGACATTTACTTACAATTATAAGTGCAATTTTTAAAATATAAAATTATCAAAAAACGTGCTACTGCCCCTTTAAGGGCTTTCCCTTTTATATCTTAAAGGGGCAGTAGCACGTTTTCATACACAACATGACTTAAAGGTGTTGAGACCAAAATTGCTTCCAATCAACTTTTTGTGCATCTTAATACTTTGTTCTCTGACTATGGATGATTGGTTTGTGAAATGAGATTTTTGACACTAGTGAAAAATTGAAAATATAAGATTTTCAAAAAAACGTGCGACTGCCCGGTTTCCTTTCACGTTTTACAGTTTTTTTAATTGGCTGATACAGTCCCCTGCATCTACTCCCTCCATCTATCTGTTTTCAAACTTATTCTCATTTCTGTTGTTGAATATTTCCATTTATGGTTGTTTTCTTATCTGTTTCGATCTGCCTCAGTACTATTTGGAACAATATAATAATAAGATATGTAGATTATTAAGCATTGCCATGAATGCTTTGAAAATCCCATCATTATCAATCAGCAATAATTAGTCCATACTGTTTTGAAAATTAACCCATATATTATACTTGAAGAAGCAGCTCAATCTGTTTCATTGTCATCAATTTCATCAAAATAAATCATCAGATCATAAACCTAACAAATACCCGGCCAACCGGAAATAGTATATGCCTCTAAAAATGCATCTGAGTATTTGGAAACTTACCAAAGTTATATGTTTTATCAGATCGTTATGCTTAAAATTACACAAAACAACGTACAGTATGGGAAGCCGAAAATTCTTTTTTAAATCAATATTTCATGTCTGTATCCCTGTTACAATTCCGAACAAGGAACAAGGGGATTTCTTGTACTCAGATTCAATAAAGTTGACAAAAAAGGGGTTCACACATACACACTAACGTCACTATGATAAATATATGATGACAAGGAATATAAAAGCACCTTTTTAATGTCTAAAGTTAAGGCTGATGGAATTATGCATATTAAATTGATGTATTACTTCTCATCAAGGAGTGGATGATTCATAAGCCAATCACATAAAATTTATGGTTTGACTGACATACATATGACGCCCTATGGTATATCGATTTGCTAAAGTTTATTCAAACATTCTAAAATTGATCTTTACACTTGTAAATAAGGAATTTGGCCAGTAAACGAAAGAGGTCAAATACATCATCTGTATCGATATTTCCCTTAAAGTACCCCTCTTCCAACCTCTGCTTTTCACTCGCCAAAAACCCTTCTCTTACCAAACCCTCATCCAATATTTACACCCCCCCCCCCCTCCCCATTACCCCCACTCCATCGAATCTTGTGAACTTGTCAAAATGGGTCATCACACTGGTCTATACGTGACCACCAACGATAACTGTAAATTCAACTGTACTTTGGGCCACCGAGCCTTTTATACTGAATAAACATGTCTGTCTGTCTGTCTGTATACTTCGAAAATGTAATTGGCCTGGATAAGATAAGGCCTATTCGTTTATAAGAGGATTTGGTCAATATCTAACATCTGTTCCTGTTCTAGTGCGTGTTATCAATAAAAATTACTCGATACTGGTTATTACAGCGTTGTATGTTTCACACGCGTGTCGATATCTACTGTTTAGAACGTGTCACAGCTCAAATTCCCTCTCTCCTTGAAAACCAGCACCACAGACAACTTCACGACCAGACGACCATTACACATGGACCGTTAGTCCATCCAAATGTCTGCAAAAATCCGTAAGTGTGCAAAAAGACTGCACAGGTCAACGGAAATCCAACAGAAATCTGCTAAAGTCCTCAGAAGTACCTGTATTGCTGCCATCTTGCATAGAAGCACACCGTTTCCTATTAAATGAACCACTCAATATAAAAACTATTTATTTCAGTTTTTTTAAAATAAGACTATTACCATATGACATACATAAATTGAAATGGGGGGGGGGGGGGATATTAATGAATATACTGACCAACGACACCCCCTCCTTCCTCCTCTATTAGGCCTACATAATTTTGACAAACCTTTACCGCTTGGTATTATGTGTACGCGAGGACGTTCGTTGTTCTTGATTGTCACGCACAGGAAATTGACAATAATCACATATAATGTTAAAGAAATTAATAGATTTTAATCAAGTCAAAATACGATGTAGATAAATTATATCCCCCCCCCCCCCCCCCCCCATATACGAATTAAAACCATCAATAATCAAGTCAAAAATAAAATATATCCTTTTAAATATCTATTACTTCACGAGCAAAAAATGCAGTCGTTTTTTTACAGCTTTCTTTATTTAAACCTTTAGTGTAAACGAATGTATTCTAGAGACCAAACACAATGCTAATGTAGTGATCAGGGCAATATTATGATAACACATTTCTCGCTCTAATAGTCACGTGGCTGATCAGTAACAACGAACGTCCTCGCGTACACATTAAACCCATACCATTCATCCGTCCCTTCTAGCTCATCTTCCTACGCAAAGCCTAAAAAGCCAGTTTCCGAACTGTCATTTTATGCTTGTATGCCGACCTTTTACTTTTCTGTGCTGCTATAGTGCCCCTACAGGCAAGAAAGCAAGCACACAAAAACAAATGTAACCAGCAAGGCATAAAACTGACAGTTCGGAACTGGCGTTTTAGGCTTCACGTGGGAAGATGCTTCTAGTTTGACATCGGTTACCTCGCACCCTCTTACCTAGAGAAACAGCGGTGTCCTTCAACCCCCCCTCCCCCCCCCCCCCCCCCCCCCCCCGCCCCCCACACACACACACACCCTCTTACCTTGAGAAGCAGCTGTTTCCCCTCCCTCTCCCCCCTCTCCTCGAGGGTGCGGAATATGAGGAGACTGGTGGTGTAGAAGGAGATGAGGATGAAGAGGAGGGCGATGTTGATGACGGACCGACGTCGACTACAGAACTTCATGCTCACAGTCCGTCTCCGACCCGACTCGTCTCACACCTGCTTCTATCTCAAACTGAAATCAACTCCCTAACGAGGGAGCACGTCGATGTCCCGCGTCAGTCCCAGCTGTCGGTCCCCGCGCTCATTCAGCTCTGGTCGATTTGCTGGTTCACTAGTCTATATGTCGCCAGATAGTTAAATAGATATCCAAACAATGACTATAAAGGAGGGATTCATCCAAAACTTCATTTGAAACTGTATCAATGACAGAGTGTTTCAATCCCTTTCTGAAAGTATAACGTAAGTTTAATCAATATTTCTCTAACAAATGTGCAAAACAGATTACGTTGTAATCATTGGTATAGGTGACACATGTCCATGTGCTGAGTCCAGTTCGTCAGTGTAGGTAAAATTGCAGCAACATACATGTACTTACCTTTGGCATGACAGTTCCAGACTCAGTGATAGAGAATAAGCAAAAGACAATACCATCATCATCGATATCACTCATTCATTCACCATCATGGCATTCTCATCATAGCCAACTACATCAATATACCAAAGTTCAGCATCATCACCATATGAAATAGCGACAGCAAATAAACATTTCTATAATCATCGACAAAATTCATATCATTACCATCATAAAATCATCATATGAAATCATCATTAACAACAAAATTATCATCGCCAACTACATCACTACCAAACGTCAGCATCAGTGTCATTGTCACATCATTGCTGCATCAGTATTTCAGCCGACCGAACTCACACTATCACCCGCTTCATATCAGCAACAAATCATAAAATCACTTACTATAATGACAAAATCTTACACCCAGACTGTAGTTAATAACATTTTGACAAAACAAAACCTCTTGAAGAGCACTGAATATAAGTCTACCATCACAATAACATCATCATTTTCATAGCAACAATGATCATACCCTCACCATTTGTTTGTCAGCAGTTTCGACGATGCCGCAATTGCATTATTTTCGACGTCAATATCACACCAACCTTAGCAATAGCAACATTATTCGCATCGCCATCATCACCACCACCATCATTATAATAATAATAACACTTTAACGTATTGTCCTCGGTACATGTACATGTTGGTAATTAGTTTTGTGCATTTACACGCGGCAGGTCAAGGTCGCTCATGGTGAACGGACGTGTAATGGTCGAGCTCTTGACAATCGAGAGAAAATCGAAATGAAATAGATCATTTATCCCACATTTATGGAGAAAATTTACTGAAAATACTCACATAATTATGAGGTGATGTGAATTCATTGGATGTGATTTTGTGTCCCTATTATAAGCATTTTCAAGGATATGGATTGTGTTTTTCTGTGATTTCTTGCAACCAAGGTAAGGACCGCCATTTATACTTGTTGACATAACTGTGTCGTATTTGACTTATCATATGGATAAATCTTCTCTATCTTCAAAAAGAAATCGTGACCAAGTTTTCACAAGCCCAGAATAATAATAGCTTTCTTATACCGCGCATATATCTATGACAAAGCATGCTCAAAGCGCCATGAGTATTATTACCCGGAGGGATAGTATTTTCGGTGCCGCCGATTAAACAGCGCTCCGCGCGACCGTATAGGTCCATACTTCCCCCTTGTTCAGGTACCCATTTGTACAGCTGGGTGAACTGAGTGCAATGTGGATGAAGTGTCTTGCCCAGGGACACAACACAGATTGAGATCCAAGTTACAAATTTTTGGTGTCTCCACCGGGATTCGAACCCGGGTCTCTGGCGTGAGAGGCAAGCATGCTAACCACTACACCACTGTGCTCCACATCTGATACTGAATATAAACGTGCTTGTAATTTAAGTGTTGATAGTCTTCACTTTGACTCGTTTGACTCTAATAGCAGTGATACATCAAATATGAGTGAACACGAAAGTCCCGACGCTACTAGGTTCATTTCCCAATTACTTATTGCACTCAAAAATCCCGAGACCCTCACTCAAATTGGTGATGCCGTGGCAAACGCAATTATGCCCAGAATCAAAGCGGAAATTAATGAAGTCTTAGAACAAAATAAAACACTTCAAAATGAAATCACTGGCCTAAAAGAGATCATCTCTGTAAAAGACAAAACTATTGACAACCTCGCCATGTCGTTGGACAGACTAGAACAACATTCTCGTTCGAATAATCTGAGGATAATGGGCATCACAGAAAACGAGCGTGAAAATACCGATAAGTTAGTTGTGGAACTAGCCAGCAAGATCGGCTTTGAACTGAGTCCCGCTGACATAGACGTCAGTCACCGCGTCCCTAGATTCCCCCCACAGCCGCAAGAGAGGGCAAGGCCAATCATTGTGAGATTCACAAACCATAGTGCCAAACTAAAAATGTTAAAACAAAGATTCAAGCTGAAGGGTCAATCAACCATTCCAAGGATCTTCATTAACGAAGACTTAACCAAAATAAGAGCTAACATTGCCCGTAGAGCAAGAGCTATGGTAAATGAAAAGAAGGTTGAGGCATCTTGGGTGTCAGGGGGAGTTATCCTCATTAAACTCAAAGACGGATCTTTGCGAAAAGTCTCAAACGAGACGCTGTTTCAGGAAGTGTGTAACAGCCAGGCTTAAGATGGTCATAAAACTGTCTTAGGAAAATAACCAATCATGTCCATAAACGATCAGTAATTCAATTGAGGAAGTAACCATAAGTAATACACCCCCAACCCGACTCAACTGTGAAAAAGTCCAAAATTGTGCTTAATCAAAGTTTTGTTTATATATATTTAAAAAAAATCAAGGTATATAAACATTGGGAAAATGTTCATTATAAACTTATAAGGTTAGATTGTGTCACTTGACATAACAACATGGTATCATTGTGTGATATGATATTGTCACATTGTAAAAGTGTGTTGTATGATAATGGTATACATGTGTAGTATGACATAGTAAGCAAGGCATTGAGTGGTATGATACTATAACATGGTATAATTTTGAGTTATGATTCTATGGCATTGTGTGATAAATTATTGACATGGTACATAGCTGTGTGGTATGATACTATGACATGGTCATTTAGAAGGTGATGTTGTATGATAATGGTATACATGCGTAGAATGACATAGTAAGCAAGGCATTGTGTGGTATGATACTATGACATGGTCCCTTAGAAGGTATTACATACTGTACAGATTGAATGACATGTTAAATTGTGCGGTACAATATAATTACATGGTAAAATTATGTGGGGTGCATAATAACATGGTGTTATTGTAAGACATACTGTCATTACATTGATCAAGTAAATGGTATATGTGTAAGGTTTGATAAGAGATAATGTCAGTGTAAGGTGGTGTAGCATGGCATGGTGAAATGTGTATAAGTATTGAAATACAATATGCATAGGCTTCTGCATGTGTGTATATGTGTGTATATGTATGTATGTATACTTATGTATGCGTATATGTGTATACATGTATGCATTTGGTATGAACTTTATGGTTATTGTTTGGTTATCGGTTAAATGGGTATAGTTATGGGAATGAAGTCGAATATATTTGTTTATGTTAATCCAAATGTTTAATGTTTAGATTGATAATTATCGTTCTCTTGGGGTTTAAACTTTGTTGGGTTATTTTGGTTTTGTTTTTTGTTTTTGTTTTTGTGTGTGTGTGTTTTTGTTGGTATGGTTTGGTAGATATTTCATTCATTCGCATGATAAACAGAAATGAGTTTATTTCAAGACATTAACTATATAATTATCTGCATGTTGTGTTAATGTGTATTGCCAAAAGTTTGTTGTTTTATCATTTCATCTGTCTATCAGGGATAAACCGTTTGAATATTATTTGAATTAGTATTGAAAATATGACATACTAATAAGAAGATAAAATCCTCATCTGATTTCATCTTGCAAGCAGTTTTCATGTGTATGCATATAATAAACCTTACACATCACTAAGAAATTACATCACACTCCTACAATAAATATGTAAAAACATACTTACGATTGAAGTGTAAATCCACATCCATGTTCGTTGTTAGCCATCAATACACAACAGGCATGTTTCGGCTATAATGATTTTCTCCAGTTTCACGTGCATCATGATCATAGCGATGTCGCAACTACACAACGTATGGATCACCGTTCGGAACATAACCGATTATTATACTTCTAAACACTGTGTACCCTATGTGTTCAATCATGAGGTTTTTCTTTTATGTTGTTGTTTGTTTGTTTTTTGTGTGGGTTTTTTGTGTTTTTGTTTGTTTGTTTGCTTTTAAAGCAATATACTTTTTTAAGTATATTAAATCATCTTCCTTGTTTTTTTTTAAGAGTAGAACATTAAATTACAACTATAGTTAAAATAACACATCACCTCAATTACCTTTTAAAATAAATTCTCCATTGCATTATACAGCAAATGCTCTCTTTTTTCTTTTTCTTTTTCTTTCACTTGGTTCTCTTTTCTCTCAATCATTACAAAGCTAACACTTATTCTTTTTCAACCTTGTTGCGTATACATGTATTTTGTTTTCATGATTTTGATTGCATTGCGCTTGTAAATATGTTTGTAAGCAGAACTGACTTAATCCCACATATGTATCTGTTTTGCACTTTTGTACTTTTTATTTGCCATGATAAAATATTTTCTTACGAACCCACCCGCGAAACATTACGTATTTTTCTGTATGACAATGATTGACATAATGCAATATCGTCAAGCGGTGGGTTCCTTTGTTTGTCACATTCAAAGCAAATCTGCCCTTAAATTTAGTAAACAGTGCTATACATTGTCAATATTATGCCTCTATAAGAGCCAGCTTTCCCTCCTTATTACTTTATTATTACTGATCTGTGGTGATGTACACCAAAATCCCCGACCATTGCACTCATCTGATCTAAAGATAATCCACTTAAATGTGCGTAGTCTCAGAGATAAACTAAACATACTTCATGCCGAATTTGAACCGTATGATGTTATTTGTATTACCGAATCATGGCTGCATACTGGTATACATGATATAGACATTGAGATTCCAGGTTATCATTTACCACTAAGAAAAGACAGACAGGGTAGAGGTGGAGGGGTGGCAATATATATCAAAAAGCAATTGATCTTTGAATGTATGAAGGATTTAATCATTAATCCACTTGAAGCTCTTTGGGTTAAAATAAAGTGTAAAAATCGTAATTATCTTATTGGAACTTTCTACAGAGCAGATAAAAGTGATGCATACTGGGATCTAATAGAAGAATCAATCACTAATGCGGTTGATTATGGTTTCATTACAATAGTGACTGGCGATTTTAATGAAGATGTCTTGAATATAAATTCTCATAGATTAGACCAAATCAAATTAGTAAATGGATTATCGCAAATCATTACCGATCCTACAAGGATTACCCCTACTTCTAGTACCTTAATTGATCTTATATTTGTTTCTCATATGTCCTCTGTCCTAGATTATGGTGTTCTTGATCCCATATGTAGTGATCACTGTCCTGTTTTTGTTACTTTAAAGGAAAACATAACAAAAACAGTTGGTTCAAAAGAAAAATATATGATTATGATTCAATCGATATGGAAGGACTCTCAAATGATCTTAGCTCTTTTGATTGGAATACGATACTCTCCTCAAGTGATGTAAACCAAGTTGCATCTCAGTTAACCAATAAGATCCTAGATTTGTGTAATGAACATGTGCCAAACCGTATTGTCACCATTAGACCAAAAGATGTACCTTGGATGAATAATGAAACCAGAAGTTTGATCCGAAAACGTAATCGGATACATAAAGTTGCTAAAAAGCGCAATTTACCTACCGATTGGGCAAGATTCAAATTATTTAGAAACAAAACTATATCCTCTGTCAGAAAAGCAAAGCAGTTATACAAGGATAAAATTGATACACTTATAAACGAAAATCATGGAACTAAAATATGGTGGCGTTTAATTAAAAACTATACAAAAGGGAAAGTCTCATTAAACTCATTCCCCGCTATTATCCTTAATGATCAAATCTATGATGACAGCACTGAAATTGCAAGTATAATGAATGAATACTTCACAAATCAAACAAAGGTTAGCCAACCTAATAGAAATATTGAAGAAGCGGTGCCATATACTGATAAATCCTTATGTGATTTGTACTTGTACCCCAATGAGGTTAATGATATTATTTCATCTGTGAACACTGCTAAGGCGATTGGCCCAGATGGAATAAGCAATAAGTTCCTAAAATGCAATGCTCGATTTCTAGGTGACCCATTTACAAGTGTTTTTAATCATTCACTATCCGAAAGTACATTTCCCCAAGTTTGGAAAGAGGCCAATGTACATGTAGTCCCAATTCATAAAAAGGGTAGTTTAAATGAGTGTTCAAATTACAGACCTGTTGCACTTACTAGTTGTTTGACAAAGGTTTTTGAAAAGTGTGTTTTTAAACATGTTTTTAACTATTTTAGAGATAACAATTTACTTTCGAATCTTCAATCTGGTTTTACACCAGGAGATTCTACTGTCAATCAACTTACGTATCTTTATGATTTCATTGCTGGTGCTGTAGATAAAGGAAAGGAAATAAGAGCTGTTTTTTGTGATGTTAGCAAAGCCTTTGATAGGGTTTGGCATAAGGGTATAATACATAAATTGAACAGATATGGCATAAAGGGAAAACTCCTTATGTGGTTTGAAAGTTATCTAGAAAATAGAGAGCAATGTGTTGTTATCAATGGTTCAAAATCCGATAAGAGTATTCTCTTTGCTGGGGTACCACAGGGTTCAGTCTTAGGTCCACTTTTATTTATCGTATATATAAATGATATAATAGAAGGGATAAGCAGTAATATACGCCTTTTCGCGGACGATACTTCCTTATATGCGATAATCGGCGATCCAAACGAAACTGCAGCTAACATGAACGATGATCTACGACGAATTTCTGAATGGGCGGAAAAGTGGCAAGTATCGTTTAATCCAAGTAAGACAGAATCAATACACTTTACTCGCAAATCAAATCCTACTATCATGCCAAACCTTATCATGAATGGTAACGTCATTACTCCAGTTAATAATCACAAACACTTGGGTGTTATTTTGCAACATAATTGCTCGTGGAGTGAACACATAGATGACATAGCTAAAAAAGTCTCACCAATGGTAAATTGTCTCAGAAGTTTAAAATACCGTCTAAAACGAAAAACATTGGAAACCATGTACAAGCAATTCGTATTGCCAGTGTTCGATTATTGTAGCCATATATGGGACAACTGTACCAAACAACAGGCCGATTTACTCGAAAAACTCAACCTTGATGCTTTAAGGACCGTGTGCGGTGCCGTACGTGGTACCAGCCATTATAAGATCTACGCAGAAACAAACTGCCAACCGCTGTGTAAAAGAAGATATCTTCATAAAATGTCCATGTTATATAAAATGGTCAACAACATAACGCCGAATTATCTCAGTGATCTTGTTCCGCCTAAACTATCAGATATCTCTGGTTATAGTTTTCGCAATAATTCAAATCTTCGGACTTTGCGATGTAAATCGGAAAACTACGCGAGGTATTTCCTCCCAAATGCTATTAAAAATTGGAATTTACTCCCCGTTGAACAGAGGGAATTACCGTCTTTGTCGAGTTTCAAAACTGCCATACTAAATAACGATACTAATATATATAGCTACTTTGACCTAAACATGGGAAACAGGTTCTGTCAGATAATACATTGCCGTCTTCGACTTGAATGCAGTGACTTGAATGCACATAAATATGAACGCTTCATATCTCCATCACCAGCCTGTTCATGCGGCAATAACTATGAGGATTCTAACCATTATTTCCTACTGTGTCCTTTATACAGCGACTTACGTCAAAATATGTACTTCTATACGAAAGGATTTGATTTAAAATCCATTTTGTTCGGAAATAGTAACTCTTCCTCAGATAAAAACATTGAACTGTTAAACTCAGTCCACAAGTTTATCAATTTAACAGGCAGATTTGCTTTTGAACAACGTTAATAATATCAAATATCATTGGTATTGTTTGTTAAGTCAGATTACATCTTTGATATTTTGCCAAAATACTGAAGCTGTGTTTGTACAATTTACATGTATACATAATCATCCTATTGTAAATTCATCATGACATCATATTATATTTCTGTATCCGGAGCGGTATTAATATAAGCATTTGCTTGTTTACCAATCCGGTTCCTGCTTTTTTTTTGGAAAATAAATATGTTTAAACCACACGCGGCAGCCACTGTGCAGCGCCAGTTAATGCGTTGTTCTTCTGCCTTTACAATGCAGAGTGTCAAGCAAGGCAGCAACAACTCCCACCTTTTATCGTCTTTTGATATGACGCGACCGGGAATCGAACCCCGGTCTTCCGGTGACGAGCGGACACTCTACCACTGAGCTACGTCCCCATTAGCATCATTACCATCACCACCACCACCATCATTATCATCTTTACTATCTTTATCATCATCACCACCCTCACCATCATCATCATCATCATCATCATTTTGCTGCAGGCCTTTGAAGCTTTAGGATGTTTTATCCTTCCATCGTTATTGAGTAATGTTACACAATAGGACTATGAACCAAAGACAACTTTAAGAAATATATGATATAGAAATTATAGTCTAGTTCAAATCTACATCAAGTTAGTGCATTGCATTATTTATTTCTATAAAGAGGCAGAAAATCAGGTGCATAAATGAAAATCAAAGTATCTTTAAACAATATAATATGACGATAAGATAATATTGGAGTTAGTATTGAATTCGTTCTCGAGATTCGGGGTTTTAAACGCGATTCAGGAAATTATTGCACTGTTTGTATTTATTTCGTGTTAATGTACGATATTTCGTGTAAGAACAATGTTGGAATTGCTTAAATTAGGTTTAAAGTAAAATTCAGTAATTTGGTTATGAAGGATTTAAACTCTCATCATAACAGTAGTTCAACCGCAGTAGTTTGCTATCGGTTGCTTGTTACCAGACTCTTTTTTAATGATATGCAATTTTCCTCTGTGCATCTTGGAAACTAAGGTTTTCTTTAATATACTTGAATGCTCATGTCCACCTTGGTAACGTTTTTTTGAGAATAAATTATTTGGATTTTGAATTTTTAACTTTATATAACATCATACTTACCATCTTACTTCATTTATTCATACAAACAACACACAAATTAACATACACTACCAACCAATAGGTATATTCTAACAGCAAATCAATTTCAATAATACAGACAGACAGATAGATATAGTTTATTATAGCGCCACAAATTAAATATACCAAAATATAAAGCAATAATAAAAGACATACAATATTCTCATCAAAGAGTCAACTTTTGGCTTATGAGACACTTGAACATTATAAAACTTAACACAAAATACTTTAAAATAAAAATATGTACGATATTAAAAGTACAAAATTAAGATATAAAATACATGAATAGATAAATAAGTATATATATCAATACAATCCTCCAAAGAACCGGATCCTCCTACGAAAATATCTTCACCCCCTAGACGAATGAAAGAGAATTAAAAAATAGACGCCCTGGGATACCCTTCGGTATGTCCCGCGTTCAACTAAAAGTGTATCTCCAATGACAATTCTCTCAAGTTACAAACATCAAATAAAGTGTATATCCAATGACAATTATCTCAAGTTACAAATTTGACATCCAACTGCTTGATGCTGATATCTGATAATCCAATACCCGTAATTATTTTTCAGTGTCGACTAATTAACGGTAGATTAATATACAGACTCCCGCTTGACATTCACACAACATTACATCATATAAGAAGCTGATAAGCAGCTGGTACCAGCCATGTGTTCGAAAAAAGCTCTCCGGCCTCTCGTAGTAACTGAGATAAAGAATGACATTCTAAATAAATTTTGATAATTTTAAAAAATATGACACGATTACCAAATATGAACTGTCGATGTAAATCTATTTATATTTGCATGCACGATCAAACTTTAAAAAAGGATACGATTAAGTTACTTCTGTAAAAAATATCGCCACAACATAATATTTTCCATTATTTAAATCAGTGGATGGTGGTGTGTAAAAGGATTGCGAGAAAAACACAAAATATTTAAAGGAAGTCTTCAAATCCGTCTGAACGTTTTTGTTTAATGGGTTTTGAAAAAAATATTTCCCCAATTATTTGCTTTAGATTTAATCATAATATATAACGATCAAGTTATTTCATGAGCATATTTTCTTTTAATATCATATTCATACAATAATTATTTTATTTGATATGATTTGTATTCTTATTTAAAAAAAATACATATCCAGAACTAAAACATCTCGCTAATCTAACGTTTCTTCAAAGCTGTTTGACATCGAAATTCGATCTCACGGCTTGAGTATTGCCATTGCCTTATAAGGAAAGTCCCGTTGGGTGGGGACAACCAGTAGTTACCTCCCTTACATGGGGGACACGGATATATTTGACTCATTCCTGATTCACTTATCATTAACAATAACACTTGGATACATGTAACAGCGAATGACAGAAATCTTCTGGATCAACATTTGAATTTGTCCGCAGGTCTGTGATAGGTGGAACCAAAGGATCTTTCTGGAAGGCTAAAAATAGGATATTTAGGAACTCTTTCGCTCCGGAGTCCAGATACTTTCAACTTCCTCTTCGGCAAAGCAGGTGCTTTCGACTCGGAACTTCATAGTAAGTTTTCAATCTGCCTCTTTGATGCTAAATTCAGGTCTTCGCACTGCCTTTACTAAATCCATCTACTTCGAATATTCAATATATACTTTGTTTATAATGGTGGATCGATTTCACTACGGGTGATGCAAAAGTATGCAGATAAGTAATTTGGCATGGTGACTTTATGAAGCCATTCCTATGGCGATGTAGTTGAAGATTAATAAATATCAGGGGTTCCTTTACACCGCGCCATTGCGCCATTTGCGCATCAAAATCTTAATTGGCGCAACTTAAAAAAATAACAGCGCCATCAGGGCCCATGACGATGATAAATGGCGCACATAAATAAAACACTGTGCGCCTTACCCACCTGAGTATTCGTTTAATAATTGTTTTTATGCGAAGCTTCGATCGTGACTGTCGCATAAACACGGAAAACGTGGTAGTTTCATTTAACCATTTTAAACGTCTACGTAATCGAAGCTATGCATTCGGATACAAATCGTTTATCAATTAGCGATACGTGAAATCATCAAAGCGCATATAAATGGAAGTTTGTTGAGGCTTCCGGTAGCCATGCCGCCTAAAAAGCAGGCTAAACTGTCGTTCCAAAATAACAGTACTAGTTTGGTAGTAAATTCCGGGAGTGTTGAAGATGAAAGCCAAAAGGAGGAGTCGAAAAGAAAATTCCAAAGGAATTGGCTCTCGTTGTATCACTGGCTTGCTTACGACGAGAAACCAAATAAAATGTATTGCCGTGTATGCCGGTCGATCGGGGGGAAGAACACCCTTGCGGTAGGTACTGATAACTTTAAAACCAGTACGCTCAAGCGGCATGTATCGCACACAGAACACGTCAAAGCAATTCAATCGTCAGAAGAGAGACAAAATTTAGAAAGGGCAGTTACAAAAGTAATGAACGATGAAGAAAATGCAATTCTTGTTGCAATGAAAAGTGTTTATTGGCTGACTAAAGAGGGCCTCCCTTTGTCAAAATATGGTAGCCTAATAAACCTTTTGAAGGAGTTAGACACACCAAATGTGAAGACATTGAATGTCAATAAACATGTTGACTATTCATCCTACAATACTGCAACTGATTTAGTCAAAGCAATGAGTGCGGTGGTTGACAAAGAGGTCACAGTCAAGCTGCAAAACAGTCCTGTAGTGACAATATTAACTGACGAGAGCACTGACTTGGCCGTTCATCATAAGCTCTCTATAAATGCAAGAATTCTTGACCCTTTCACACTCCAACCTTCTACCCTGTTCCTGACAGATCTAAGATTGGAAAAAGGGACTGGAGAACAAATATTTAAAGTCATAAAACAGCACTTGAAAAACAGAGAAATACCTATCACCAAAGTAATGGGCTTAGGAACTGACGGGGCTAGCACTATGACCGGGACAGGGAAGGGGTTGACTGGCCATTTTTTGAGGGAGAACCCTCATATCACAAACACACATTGTGTAGCCCATAGGCTTGCCCTATGTACGGAACAGGCGGCCAAGCAAGTTGCCCCTATGACAGAGTACCAAAGGAGTTTGGAAATGATCTACTACCATTTCAGAAAATCGCCAAATAAAGTTGATGCTATGGAAGCAATTCAGAAGGTTTTGGGTCTGCCTATTCTGAAATACAGAGAAGTTCACCAAATCCGCTGGTTGAGTTTTTACGAGGCCTTAGATGCAGTACACAGAACCATGGAAGGATTGCTGACATATTTCAGTTCCTCGTCAGATGCATCAGCAGCAGGTATAAAGAAAAGAGTTGGACATGTTCTTTTCATCTCTTTAACATATGCCATGATGGATATACTCCAACCCATAATGCGTCTCTGCCTCATCTTCCAAAAGAAGGATTTGGATCTAGGAATTGTGCAGGTAATGATTAACATTATTTCTGGAAATTCAAACCAAAAGTATTTAAATGTCTGATTTTATATACTCATATTACAGTATTTGATAAAAATGTGTTTTTTTTAAAATAAGATTTATGGATAAGATATGTTTAAATTGTTATCATTTTAATGATAAAAATTTCATTAATCTCTATTTTATATTTTATACATTTTCTTCCACAGAAAGCATAATTCAGGTAATGCTTTTGAAAGTGTTATGTAGTGTAGTGACCTCAGCACGTGACCTAGAATGTTTAGCATATCCTAAATATCCTAATTGTCATTTCTCTAGTATTCACTATTCAGAAGTTAATGGATGCATAAAAAAAGCATTTTATGCAAAGAACTTGAGAAGGGTCATGCAATGACCAAACATGGTAATAACATGCTGAGAGAATATTTTGAAGCACTCTACATCCATTGACTTCTGTAATGTATGCATTTTAACCCTTTTTGCTTGTCTGTAAACATACTTTGTCAATAATAACCCACTACCTCCAATAATTAGCCTACTAATTAATATCACTTCTTTTTTCAATCCCGCTTTGGTTGCACAATATCTGTGTTAAAGAACAATTACTTGCAATAAGGCTTGAGCACAATGCTAGTTACATTGCACTTCAGTGTATAATACCATCAATGGTTCACAATTGAATTCCAGTTGCAACTCAATAGTTTCACAGCAATGCACAATATTGTATAGTTGCTTGCAGTAATCCTTTCTCTCCTTTCCCAAAATGAAATAATGAATAAAACTAAACTTTTGTGTTATTTTTGTGATTTTGTTTGTTGACTAGTATAAGACATAAATTCAATAATTTTGAAAGTTTATTTTAAGATAATTAACATTTGTAAGGTCAGCTTAATCATAATTAAAATTCCATTTAACAAAAAACTTTGTTTTGCTTAATATAATAATTATGTAAAGAGAGACTTTATATGACAATTTTTATGCAGATTTTAACAACTTTGAATTAATTCAACAGGTCTCTGTTGAGGAGTGCGTCAAGACCCTGACAGATTTGAGGGATGACAGAAATCCCCTTGACAGGCCTACCTTTCTTCAACAACTCCAGGTCGACCTACAGGGGAATGTATTCAAGGGCCATACCGTCTTAAAGCCAACAAGTTCCACTCAATTCACCAAAGTCAAAACAGACTTCATTGACGCTGTGGTCCAGAATATCAAAAAGAGGTAAAAAAATTAAGGTGTAATTGTTGACGTTACTAACGGTTAGAAGAATTATAATATGAATCATGATCGGAATGTCAATTCATTACCAGATTAGCAGAATCAGCTATTGGATGTGTATATTGTTAAAATGATCAATTTAATTTAATATTGATATATTAATATTTGAAAAGCATGAAAAGAATTCATATTTCATAATATAATTTGTGTGTTCTTTATTTACAGATTTCCAGACACTGAGAAAATGACGGCTTTATCTGTGATGTCGCTTCGTCCGATCTCTTTCTTGAGTGAGACCGAATTGCAGGAATGGGGAAACCAGGCTATTGAGGTCCTAGTAGCGTTCTATGGACAGGAGCAATCACATAAATACAAGGATCCTGCAAGTGGGCTCGAGCAAGTGTCAAAGTCACCTCCGGTTATCAACTCTGAGGAAACCAAGGTTTGAAATGACAAGTTTTCTTTACCCTTATAACCTTTATCACATATCTTCCATCTAAAAATTGCAGAAAATGCTACATATACAAATGCTACATATTCTATGGAATAGATGTATTGTTGTATACATCATTATAGCAAACAAATTGTATCAAATAATGAAACAAAGAAATTATATCCTGCTTCTCTTCCTTTTTGAATCTTTATTTAAGACTGATATTCTATTTGCTTTTGTTTTCCAGATGGAGTGGCAGACACTGAAGGCAGTTGTCAAGGCGCAGATGTATCCTAGAGACAGTATGGCCATCCTATGGCAATTGATTGCAAAATATCATGCAGAAGAATTTCCTAATTTGTTGAAACTTGCTTCACTGGCACTCACTCATCCCATTCACACCGCTGATTGTGAGCGAACATTCAGCACCCAGAATCAGATTACTACATCTCTCCGCTCCAGGTTATCCGCAGAACACTGTGATCAGTTGATGAGGCTAATGATCGAAGGTCCCTCTCTTGAAAAATTCAACTTCCTTCAAGCTCTAACTGAGTGGCGCAATGAGAAAAGCAGAGTAATTTTTCAGAAGTGTTAAGTGTATTCCATTTCCAGATTAACATTATCAAACATACTGTTACAGGACTTTGTGACATTATGATGTCTTCAGTGTTGGAAGAGTTGCTTGGATGATATTATTTGTTCAAATGTTATGAATTTCATATAGATAATTGATTACAGTTTTCACTTTGCTCAATAATTATGCCCTTGTGCCCCTCACACAATTGGTTTTCAAAATTGTCTGCTTGACATATTTATCATTTTACGCCAATTTTAAATCTTTGTTAAGTATTGAAAATATTGTTTCTTTTCGGAATAGATCTGTCAGAAGAGCTGTTTGTAAATTTATTATTTATTTATTAATATTTGTACGTAAAATCAATAAGATGTGTATGCAGGTTGTCTTATTCTAACAAGTATTTTTAGCTCATCTAGCCTGTAAGGCCTGACATCCGTCCATCCATCCGTCCGTAAACTTTCTGGAATTTCAACTTCTTCTCAAGAACCATAAGGCCTAGAAAGCTGAAACTTCGTGTACAGACTCCTTGACTAGTGACGATTAAAAATTGTAGCTCTGGTGGCCCTGTGGCCCCTAATAAGGGCCACGGGTTCACGCCCTAAAAACCTATTTTCATCTTCTTCTCCAAAAGCATACGGCCTAGAAAGTTGAAACTTGGTGTACAGACTCCTTTAACAGTGGGGATTATAAATTATAGCTTTGGTGGTCCTGTGAACCCCTAATAAGGGCCAGAGGGGCCACATTTGCCACACCCTAAAGCAAAATTGATATGCTGAAGATGAGCTACAGAACCACTGGCTCTATTTTTTAACTGTCAAAATGAAAATGTTATAAAATTAACAATTCAAATCAATTCTTTATTCTCAAAAAAGCACTTTGGTGGTACAAGATCATATTCCACAAAAAGCAATACATAAAATTAATATATATATAATTCAAGATAGAAGATAGACTCATATTTAAAATGCACTTATTTCTTTCTCACAAGAAATGAAAGATGTTTGATCAATTTTGATAAAATGTCTTGAGATAGTTTGATATATTTGAAAATTTCATAAGAGCTAGGGCTAAGCTAAGCGCTTTACAATGAAATATTTAATGATAACCTTTGGCTCTGTATACCTTTGTAAATTATTTGATGTTATTTGGTATTATATTTTATTAAATCATTTTACAGCCATGTTTGATTTCTTTGTCATTGCTTTGATTTGATCAATAGTGAACTTTGCAAACTTGCAAATTCAGATACTTCCTACTAAAAAAACATTGACTTTTCTGATGAAATTTATCAGAATATTTGGGTTTCAGAAGCAGTTAAATGCCACCATTTCACTTCAATAATTCAAAAATTTCTTGGGGGAGGCCCCCCAAACCCCCACCAATGGGAGGGCGCACCCTCCCATGCCCTCCCCCCAACAACTGTTCGTTGTTGGGCGGGTCCGCGCTGCGCGCGAACCCGGCAGTGAGACTTAGGGCCCACTATGTTAATGATTCATGGGCCTTTGGCCCAATGACATTAATTTCCAGAGGAACCCCTGAATATTATGCGGATGTTTTGAAAATGTTTGCTTTCTTTGATAAATATGATCAAATCACATGTACATGTCTTTCTAAAGTTAACTTTATGTCAGCTACTGAGCTAGAATAACTTTTCAAGAATCTTACAGGAATCACCCTGGTTCAAATCAAATCTTCCCTGGCCTAATAATGGAATTTTCAGAGAAAGCAATTGTATGTTTGAGAAGTAAAATAATAATTTTGATTTTTGCGATGCGACTTTCTCCCCTCGTTAATTAGTACTGATAATGGGATATCTTGATACATCAATTGGTAAATATACCTAAATCTCTGTCCAAAGTGATCCCTGTCTTATCATTTTTGTGCCATATAATATTTTTCATTCACACAGATTTGTAATGAATATTCTTCTATCTAGATGGCGGTTGATTCTCAGTCCCTTAGAGAAGAGGGTAACAAACATTTCAAAGAAGGAAACATCGACAAAGCTTTGACATGCTACACACAAGCCATGGATATCGGAGATTTAAAAGAAACAGAGAAAGCCATTTTGCACAAGAACAGAGCAGCGTGCTTTTTGAAACAAGAACAATATGAGAAGGTCATCACTGAAGCAACTAAATGTATGTGATGAGAGATACTTTTAAAATTTTCTCAGTGTTGTTATAAATGCAATCATGCAACATTTCAGCTGTCTTTTTCCTTTATCATTATTTCTATCTTATTCGATCGTTAATTTTTTTTAATGATGTGGCAATTATTCAAAACATTTTATGTCTTAGTCAATTGAAAATTTTTTTACTTAAACTTGCGGCTGATAGCATCATTCCTGATGAACATGGAAACAAGTTTGATAAAAAACTGAAGCAGTAGAACAATTGACATTCCTAAACAAAGTAACTTTCCAGTGTTAAAAACCCGTGTGTATTCCTCCTTAGGTCAAATAATTGATAATACAATTATTTTTCAGCTCTTGATATTGCACCGAATGACCCCAAAGCTCTCTTCAGACGTTGTCAAGCATATGAAAAATTGGACAAGCTTGATGAAGCCTTCAAAGATATAGCAATCATTATGAAAGTTGACCCTAAAAACGCTGCTGTGATGCCAGTATTTAAACGTCTTAATCCAATTATGCAGGAAAGGGTATGTTAATTGAAGATTGTAATAGAAATATCAATGTGAAGTCCATTATTAATAATTCTAAAAAAATTCATAATTATATTTTCCTTATTTCATTCATAATTACACTATTCAATATTCAATATTCCAGAAGCTATAATTTGTTTCCTAGGTATTGGATATGTCAATATTCATTATTGAAATTTGTTTTATCTTTTCAGTCAAAGAAACAGAACAGTACAATGTCAAAAGTATCCCAGATGTTCAACTTTGCCTTTGACACGTCTATTGAACAGGACAAGAGAAAACAGGTTAGTTTAAAATAAAGCTTGAAAATTTGATTTCCTACAATAGAAGAATGTTTGTCCCAGGTCATAAAGAAATTTTGCATATCCATAATTTTTTTTATATTTCATTATTGTATGAAGCATGATATCATGTCATGCAATTGGAATATGAGACTTATATTATCAAAAGTAAATCTTTACTGGCCATTATTCATGATTTTCAACTTTTTTCAGGCATTGAACAATCTGATAGTGCTTGCAAGGGAGGATGCAGGAGCGAATCTTATCTGCCGAGAAAACGGAATCGTGAAGTTGATGTCGGTGCTAGAAGAGTCGGACACAGAGCTGGTGCAGTCGGCCATCAGAACTCTCTCCCTCCTCAGCAAGGAAAACAGACAGCGGGTAGGTTATCTGTAGTGGAGTGAGATTGCCTGTGATGGGGTGTGATAGAGGCAGAGATAGCTGTTTGATTGGAGAGATTGGGGAGACAACTTGCCTTGGGATATATCCACAGTACACAGTTAGATAGGGTGTAGACTAACATTTAGTTTCAAAAGTATTTTTTTCAATATTGACAACATTTTTAGCAATTCATGTTTTATAAAAAAAATGGAACCCAGTAGAAGCTTTAACTGAGCGATCTAGACTGGCTATACTTTTCTAGACTGCGTTGGTCATCAATTAACTTTTTTTGCTTTAGGGTCTTGATGACAGACTTACGTTGTAACGGAGGCAGAGAGAGCTGTTTGATAAAATCAACCATATTTCAAAGAGTTTTGAGATATTTCTAAAACTGGATACAAACTTGTTCAATGCTTTCCTTTCCACATGGCACAGGTGAAAAATTTGAATGGTAACTTTGATACGACTCAGAATATGAAAGAGAAATGTCTTCAGAATGGTTTTAGTAGATATGAGATATGGTGCTTTATATTCTTCAGTCCAAGGCGATTGTGGACACCATGTCGGTCCCGAAACTTTTGCGTATCCTGGGATCTCCCGTGGACAAGATTTCTGACTCTGCAGCAGTCCTGGTAGCCAACGTGATCACATACCTGACCGGGGTGGACGGGTACCGCGAGGCTGTCAAAAAGTATGAGGCCGATAAGAAGAAAGGGGACCGTGTACGATACCCCGAGTTCAAAGTTGGTACGTATCCCAATCTTCAAGATGTTATACGCAATAATGACTTTCATATCACAGTGAGATAACTTTGGGATAAGAAAGTTGTTAATCCGTTACATTCCACAAACATTGACTAAAATTGCTCAGTTTGGGGTTCCCACTATTTTTCTTTTAAGGATAAATCTATTGTGTTGTACCAGCTGAATCGCTAAAATCATGATTTACAGTAAAGCTTGTAATACAGTGAACTATTTTGTGTTTGTGTACAGCGGAGGAAGATGAGAAGTTTGTGGACCAGGTGTTTATGCTCCTTATCAACATGGTGCAGAACGGCAAGGTGTCGGCCGTCGGCAGGGATAACGCCATCGAGCTGCTTATCAAACACGTCACGTGGAAGGAGGGCGTCAACTGGACCAGTAAATTTCTTGACCAAGAAGGTAGGTCTCCTGAAATGTGTTTATGAGTAAGGTATATTGCATCAACAAATAATTTATTCACAAAAAATGAGATACAAAGAATGTAATTCAAATCAAATATTCATTTTCTGTGATGGATACATTTTACTTACAATTATAAGAAGTTACAATTATAAGAATAGATATATCTTAAACATTTGGGAGTGCTTTTTCATAAAAGATCACTATTACAAAAAGAAAAACAATGTTTGTAGTTGTTAGATATATATATAAAATTTAAAAAGCACAACATGTCCATTACAAGGAAACTCCCTTTGTATTTACTAAACTCTGTTAAAAACCTTTTTGTTCTTTCAAGATTAAGATTTTCAATACTTCATTGAAGGATTTAATTACCTTGAACATAAAAAAAAGTCTGATTGTGTGATTATGTGTGTTAGAAAGAAGATGCCTGATTTGATCAGTTTTCTCACTCTGCTGACCTATGACCTGTTGACCTCTGACCCTGTTCAGGTGTTGAAGCCCTGCTGACTGTAGCCTGTACTCTCAAGGAACACAAGACACTCGCCGTCACAGAAAACTCCCGCATGCATGCCTCAGTGGCGCTCTCCAAGATCTACGATGATTTGTGCAATGACAACCTGAGGGATAAGTTCAAGACCAGGTGCCAGCAGTTCTTCAGGTAAACTACCCTCTATCGATCAATACTATATGCAGGATTTCATTGAAATAAAAAAACTTCTCTTTGTTGCTAATCTGAGTACTGATTCATAGGAGTCAAATCAGATGATTTTATCTTGGATCTTTCAGTAGGTTCCGTCAGACGTCCTTTTCATACACAATCGTGGCAGTGTCTTTCAAGGCGGTGTCTCCACCTTCTCTCAATACTACAAGCATGATTTCATTGAAATAAAAAAACTTATCTTCTGTGCTAATCTGAGTACTCTTTCAAATAGGTCAAATCAAGTGATCTTTTCTAGGACCTTTCACTCACAGTAGGTCCATCAGAAGCTCTTTTGCACTAAAAGTGGCGGTGTCTTTCAAGGCTTTGGTTTTATTGCACAAACACTAAGGTGACCTCAGGTGATAAGGTTAACCTTAGTGTTTGTGCAACAGCCCCCATGTCACTAAATGACTGGTGTGCAAAGATTACCTGACAGGCCTTCTATGGAGCAGTACTCAGAAATACAGCAAGTGATACAGGTGATAGGTCTGATTTAAAGGTGATTGTGAGTAGTAAGTAGGTAACAAAACATATGAATGTAAAAGCGAAACTTTTCTTTAAACTTGAGACTCTGTGCTGTATCAATCTAACATCTTGTCCCTCCTGATGTTCCAGTGAGCTGTTTGCAGAGGAGGATTTGGAGTCAAAGATTGAAGCAGTTGAAGGAATCTCTACTCTTTTGCAGGTAAGGGGATATCTGCACTTGTCTTACACTTTATAAAGATGTGTTGATTAATTTATTTGACACCATATTCTCATATGAATCATGTCATTTAATGTGAGGAACCAATTATTTTGATGTATGTTAGCTATAGGATGGTTTCATCTTGACGTGTTTTGCAGGGCCCGTTTGACGTTGGTAACCTGATCTTAGGGACAAGCGGAGTGACCCAGGTCATGTTTGCTCTGGCCAACAGTGAGAAGCCGCTACATCAGGTGAGTGCAGGCAGCCATCTTGTTCTTTGCACAATGACCAGTGGCAGCGATCTTGTTTTGCTCCTGCATTCTTAATTTCTTAGCAGTCACAATATTCTGGCCTGAATTCCTAATACTTAAAAGTATATATATTTCTGCAAGTCAATACAATTATGAATATCCCTATGTAAAGTGCCTTGTTAAGCTCTTTCTTGGTATGTTCTCACTAAAGCTTCTGTAACATTAAGTTCTTAAGATTTGTCTTTTGAGTTTGATGAATACTATTAGAAAATATTTCAATATTGATTTATTTCAATATTATATGTTTTACTGCCGATTGTTGAGAACCTGATAATATTTGGAAAAGATCTATTTGTACATGTCTAGTCTGTGTTGATATCTTGTAAAGATCCCTTTTATGCAATGTATGGAATGTTTGACAGCGAGTTGCCGTGGAAGCGATCGTTAACTCTGCCTCCAAGAAGGAGAGGTGTTCTGGGCTCCTCAAGGACGCAGTCCCCATCCTCAAGTCCCTCTATCAGTCATCTGATGACCACATTCAAGTCAGGGCTCTTGTTGTAAGTAACAACACTTATTTCTTCAGAAGTTATACTCATCACAAAACAACAACCTGTACATTTTGGAATACAGGGGTCGAAATTAGTACTAATGGGGTACTAGCCATTCCGACTAGTGCATTCCTGAGAGCACTAGCCCAAAGACATTCTGACTAGCCAAATAGACTGATATAATCATATTTTGATTATATTTGACTAGTTCTTCGGACTACCAGTCATTGCACTTTACTAGCCCAGCCATAGGCTACTGGGCTAGTGCTAATTTCGAACCCTGGAATTTATGCATATTGTCTAATTGGCATGTTTATAGTTTGGTGTTGTGTTCAAGCAGTTTGATCAATGAACAGACTTATATTTGTATATCACTAAAGGTATTCTCCCTACATTTTTTCTTAATGTATAACTACCTAGAATGTATATGTTTTTTTCTGAATAGGTATTCTTGATGCTTAATTTTTATGCAAGGAGTTATCTAAAGACACCTTTAGGTTCACTTAATACATTCAAGTCTGTGTTCAGTATATCTAAAAATATTTCAATAATTGATTATGGACTGAAGGTTTACATTGTCATTGATCAAGATAGGTAATTATAAGAATAGATCAATACAAAAGTTATCATCTTGAAGAATCTCACAACTATGTCACTTTTGGAGATTTTGCCAGTAGAATTTAATGATTTGATTGTGTCAACAGGGTTTGTGCAAGCTGGGTAGTTTCCATGGTAGTGACGCTTCAGCTCGACCAATGGCTGACGGTTCAACTCTCTCACTTGCCAAGTCTTGTCGCAGGTGAGTCGAACATTTAGGAACACAAAATAGTGCTCCCCTCTATCAATTTGTCGATTATTGATGACAAGTGATTGAGGTAGTAAAGTAATAACAATGGATCCCTTCGTCTTTGTTGATCAATAATTTAGGAAATATAGTATAACCAACGATTCAGTTTGTTTTCCTCTACAAACGCATTATTTGTCAGACCAATTACAGGAAGAGAAATGTTAATTTTGTCCAACTTTTCCGAAGTATTTATCCTACAATGAGGTCTGCAGTGATAAATTATAAACAAATTCTTGAAGATCTGTTGATTGTTGTTATGATAATATTATCTGCAGGAAGATCAGTGTTTATCATATTAGTCAGAGGTCTTCTTGACATAAGAAGCTTACCCATTTGCATGCTATCTCGCAGCAATTGTTTGGATAGTTGTGTTGACTCGCTCCACACATGGTATGATCCTGAGTATAGCTTGAGTTCTAAGTGTACCCTATTGTATGTGACAGGTTCCTCAGCAACCGGGATAAGGATGTGGACCTGCGCAAGTGGGCGACGGAAGGAATGGCGTACCTCAGTCTCGACGCAGACGTAAAGGAAGAGCTCATCGATGATGAAGTCGCGCTCAGGTCCATGTTTGAGATTGCTAAGGTAGGACTCACATAAATTTAAGTACTTTCAAATTCAAATCTTTGTCAGGGTGGTTGAATAAGATTACCAAGCTCATTTCTCATCTCAAGCTCTCTGATAAGATTACCAAGCTCATTTCTCATCTCAAGCTCTCTGATTTACATGAGGGGTAGATAGATTGTCTGAAATCATTATTTTGGTGAAAAGTACCAAAACATGAATTACACATAGGGCTTTATGTTCAAGGGATATATTGTTTTTATGTTCTTAGTGCTGAAGCACAGTACTTCACTGTGTCTACAACAAAAGATAATCTACATAAACATGATATTGTGTATTCAACAGAAATAACCTTCAGGTTGATAATTCTATTTAAACCATCAAACATAACCTACTGTAATATGATATTATGTGTACATCAAACTATCATCTACAGCTATTTAGTATGTAAAAACACACCATCACCTACAGCTTCAGAATTTAATAAGGTGTTCCACAAACCTTCACTTACAGTTTTATAATATGTGTACAAAGAGCAATAATCTACAGCTGTATGATGTACAACTGCCCACAGGTCCAGGAGAAGAACATCATGTATGCGGCCGTGACGGTGATGGTGAACCTGACCAACAGCTACGACAAGCAGGACATCATGCCTGAACTCATCGAGCTCGCCAAGTTCTCAAAACAACACGTCCCGGAGGAACATGAGAAGGTTGGTGCTTTATTTTCATTTCGGTTATGGTATCTCAATGCTAGCACCAACCTCTTAGACTTTCAGCTAACTCATTGTATCTCAGGCAGTTTCTCTTCCACAAATAATCTCCTGTCGTAGAAAAAAGGCTTTAAGGGTTTGACTTTCTGTAAGAGTGATTGTTTCTCCAAAATTAAGTGCTTTTGTTCCCTCCAGGACAAGATGGAGTACATCAAGCAGCGTATCCAGAAGATAGCCAAGGCTGGAGCAGTGAACGCGCTGGTCGCCCTCTCCACCACCGAGAGCAAGAACACGAAGGAACAGATAGCACGGTGAGTACACTCTTCATCACAACAATCTCCTGATTTCATCTGTTGCAGGCATTCATTCAATTCCTAATTACTTTAATTCAGTCTCAGTATTATCCTTCCAACTTGTAAGTCCAAATATCCATGTAATCTCATTGATTAATGAAGACTGAGCTTTTGTAGAATTTGACCTGATTTTGTCCTGTATGTTGCAGAGTGTTCATGAGTTTGGCAACAGAGGAGAATCTCCGTGGATTGATTGTGCAGCAAGGGGGGGCCAAGGTAACCATAGCAACACATTTCATCGAAAGATCATGGGATCATTTTAAATGCAGCAAATAGGTTAAACACTGCCCATCTCTATGCAAGACATTGTATTTGTCACTTTGTGAATAATGTGTACATCGGCCGATGGCATAAAAAATAAATGCTGTAAACTACATTACATTGAGTTCCATCTTCTTAAAAGAATGAAATTAGGTATTCTATTTGCAGATCTTGTAAGTTTCTCTCCTTGTTGCAGGCCCTGTTACCTCTCACACAGAATGGGACGGATGTTGGAGAGGTGTTGGCTGCCCACGCCCTCGCTAAGGTTGCCGTCACGATGAACCCGGAGGTCGCTTTCCCTGGTCAGAGGGTAAGTTCAAAGGTCAAAAAACAAGCAGGAATATTACTTAGGTTTGGAGAGGGTTAGACTGAAGTTAGACTGACAAAGTCTGTCAAAATGACAGCTGAAGTTTATCAATTTATGTACTTTTCTTCATATCTTTTGCTGTATGTGTATGTTGCAGCAGTATTTTGCCAAAATAGACTAGACAGAATGTTTTGAGCAGTTGTTGAGTATATTTTCATAGAAATGGGTCTAAAAGTACATTCATTGAATCTAAACTAACTCTCCCGCCTTGTCTGCATAGAGAACTGTCTACATTCAATAAGGTTTGGGTGCAATGCCACACTGAATTTCAGCACAGTACCAACCATGATTGCTAGTTCCAGCCGATGCTCGCAGGTTTACCGCAATACATGATCACAATAGTGATGTGGGCTTTCTCCCTGCAATAATAGTAGCAGCCAAGATATTCTCTTGAAAGCGACGTTAAACTCCAATTCACCTCGCCTTCCTATCCTTTGTTGGGCCTGATCCTGCTATAATTTGCAGGAGTATTCTCTCAGTATAGACTAGACAGAATGTTCCGAGCATTTGTTAAAGAGACACAGAGTATGTTGATAGGATCACATATGTCAAATTTTGAAATCGATGTTATTACATCGGGAACCACTAACTGTTACTGAAAATAACAAGTTAAAGGTCAATCAGTACATTAGAGCGAAAATATGGCCATTCAAAGTCGGGATATTGATCGAAAACTGTACAATGTGGCTCGAGTGGCGCGCGCAAATTCGCCAAACGTATTTTGAAACCTTGTCATAAGCTGACAGGAAGGTATATTCGATTCGATAGTGTTTATTAGGTATTGTAACTAATAGGTAGATTAATTGGATACGTAATTTCGAATTTTAAACATATTTGAAATGTTTTCTTGATTTTTCCATAAAATCAAACATTTTAGAGATATATTATGCAAAAATGGATATATTTGCAAGAGATATTAACTTTAATCAGCATATTAGATATTTTGTAGCTTATCAAAACCAAATAAAATTTTAAGAAAGATACTCTGTGTCACTTTAAGTATTATTTCATTGCAATATTTATGTAATCTAGATCTTAGGTTCTTAAAGTTCATTCATTGACTCCCAACTGCCTGTCTGATGATGCTGCATGATGTTTCAGATGTACGAGATCGTGCGTCCCCTGCTCTCCCTCCTGGCCGTGGAGAGATCCTCACTCCAGAACTTTGAGGCCCTCCTGGGGCTAACCAATCTAGCCTCAGTCAGCGAGTCTGTCAGGTCAGAACTCTTGATTTTGTTAAGCAATCTCCTGAATTACAGTATAAATGAAATGAGTTGTTAGCCTTGGGGATGGGAAAGGCAGAGACCATGGGACACTAAGTATATTGTATGAAAATGACCAATAAAAAGTTTAATATTTGAAATTCAGAACATTTCTAAAAAATCTTGAAAATGTCAAAGAGGTCTTTCTCAATCGCTGTTTGCCATGAAACAATTATATTACTTTTTCATCATAACTTAACCTTGCATCAACCTTCTCCTCAATATCATATCTATATATGTCTACAGGAACCGGATTGTGTCGGAGAAAGGAATCCCAGCAATCGAGAACTACATGTATGAAGAACATGAGCAGCTCCGGCGGGCGGCAACACAGTGCATGTGCAACCTCGTCATGAGTGAAAAGGTTCGTTTCTGAGCATAGGCATGTTTTTCTTGAATCAGAAGCTCAAGATTTTGATAACTTTTGCATGTGCAGTCTTGGCGTGAATAGAAACGATGGTACCTTATATATAATGTTATATGACTATAGGCAGTCACATTTCTAACCTCAATTGGTTTTATTGTTATCACCAAATAGGTTATTTTCTTTTAAGGAAATAACATTCTTTGTACAATAGATAGTTGCATGTTTTGGATCTGATAAAACCCAAGTCTTTACGATGTTAGATGTATGTTAATGAACTCAATAGTAGTCTGTTTATTTTTACAATGCAAGAGTTCCATAGGCGTATGTATATATGCTTACATATAATACAAAGTTTCATTACAAGTCCAATGTGTGTCTGTCTGTAGGTACAGCTGCTGTTTGAGGGCGAGAACGACCGGGTCAAGTTGATGGTTCTGTTCTCAGGGGAGGAGGATCAGGAACTTGTGATGGCTGCGTCCGGGGCCCTCGCCATGATCTCCTCTCGACCAAAGATTGCACACAAGATTATCACCGTAAGCACAGACAGGTCATTCAATTAGAAGATAAATAGTTGCGTTTGTAAAATTTCCGAGATTCATTGTTATTCAACACCTGCAAATTTAGTTTAAAACCGACGGAGTTAGCCAGAGGTTTTAAATGCTTAAATTTGCAGGTGTTGTACAAACGCAACTATTTATCGATATTGTACCATGACCGTTAGTTATAAGCATTTTAAAAGTGAACTCTATTTTTGCGTAGGGAACTCTGATTTGAAAGGATCTAACGACTGATCCATTATTGTAATAGGTGTTCGCAGCTATTAAGAAGAAGGAATTCCCAGTGTTATAGACATTAAAATAGTGTTCTTATATTGCAAACCAGTTGCACTCATAAAGATGAGATCTTATAGTTTTCACTGTGACTTTATGAGAGAGAAAACAGTTATATAATTCATAAACTAACAGGAACAAACCCGACTGAACAAATATCTTAAACTAGCCTAGATCATTGTGACAGTGACGTGATCATTATGACGTCATAACCGTTGGCCTTTGTGACGTCGTGCCATGGGAACGGCATTCGAAGAAACCGGCCGCATGACACAAAGCAGCAAATTAGGAAAAACGTAGCCAATTAAGAAAGTTTAGTTACATAAAACTAAAGCAAATAGAAAAGGATTTTTGGCATCTACAGGATTGCGCAAGTTAGAAAATTACAACAACAACAACAGTAAAATGTGAATCGGGCACGAATAATGGGAGAATCAGAACATTTTAATGTTGAGGCGGACCAAATAATGTATCCTGACTGACAAACCAGAATTTACCGCCAGAGACCACACTGGCACAACCGGAAGTACCGCCGGAAACAGCCGCCGCCGGAGCACAAAAGTCACGTGACCTATGAAAAGAGTATATAAGGACCAAAATTGTGGTTTATTCAGTCTGATGAGTCCTAATCTTTGGACGGAACTAGTCACCTAACAGGGGTCGATTTCGTCATTTAGAAACTGCACCGGTGCAAGTGAAAATTGCTTGGTGCAACCTATTTTGCTTGGCAGGTAGCACCCAGTGCATGTTACTTTTTTCTCGTACAAATACACTGTCACAAATATATTTTTAGATCGTAAAAGTTTACAAAACAATCACCAACTCAATCCCGTACTTTAACTTCTGTTTCAATCCAGAATTAGTTATTTATCGGTTGTTGTAGTGGATTATGCAGGTAAGCAAACTGGTTTCACTAGCGATCCGGTTTGTCCATTTATTATAAAAGACTTAGGGAGGCCTTCGAACCGGTTTAAGATATTCGTTTTGAATAATTAACCTTCGTATCTATGGGGAATGTAAGTCAGCCAATCAAAATGCGTGAATTGAAATGTCATGAATATGTCATCCAATCAAAAGCTTTGTTGTCCTACTGACAGTAATATGACAATTTGTTTGTCTGTGTCTACCTAGCAGCAGACGTTACACAGAATACGAGAGGTTCTACAATTAAATTCAAATTGTTTTCGACATATCAAACAGAAAACAGTCAACACTATCTGCATTTTTTGTTTCAAAATCACCTACTGCGTCAACTAGTAGCGCTGAACCTGACACATTAAGCAAAACTGACGTAAATGCAACACCGAATGTTCAGACTGTAGAATTTCGTTGTCGAGTACTGTCGAAAAGTGACCCCGTTCTGAGACATCTGAATCGAAAGATGAATTAGAAACGAAATGTAATGTGAAAAAAAAGAAAACATATTCTTTTTGCGACTCTTGGAATAAGGGACGAGAATGGTTAGTTTATTCTGAAACTGATGGATCGATGTATTGCAAATTTTGCCAGAAACATGACAAATCTGGAAAGCATAATGCTTTTAGAACGGGGTGCTTTTCTATGCGCCTTCAAGAAATAAAAATTCATGAGAAAAGTGAACTACATACACGATCTTTACACTCTAAATTAGAATTTGTTTTGGAATGAACAGTCAGGCAAAAATATAACAGCTAAAACTGTGGTGCAGCCAATATTCATTCAGTGCAACCAATTTATTTAGTCAGGTTGCACCAGGTGCAATCTACTTTAAAAAATGAAATCGACCCCTGCCTAACCCACAACTACTGCCTCTTAGGCGTCGTAAGGCCATCCTGTCTTACCTATATTCAAATAATGTATCCTTTCGCGGTGATTCGCCTCAGCCAATTTGCGGATGTTCATTGCCATTTAACACTGGTAAATCCTTCAAATCAACCAATCAGAAACGAGTATTTACCGAAGTCATGTTACAATACAAAACATCTTATTACTCTGTCGTCAATCTATGGAGTCAAAAGTAATGTCATTGTTCTCATAATTACAATATTATTCACCATAAGGTGTGGTAATTTTCATTGAAGAACAAGAGTTGTCTCTGTGTGCAGGTGAAAGATTTCGCACAAGATTATCACGATAGTCACAGACATTCTATATATTATTTTTAACATCTTATTCTCTGAACTTCTCCTGTCTATGCAGTCAAAAGTAATGTCATTGTACTCATAATTGCAATATTTTTCACCATATTGACTAACAAGAGTTATCTCCCTGTGCAGGTGAACGGCTGGTACGAGATCATCCAGGGTCTGGCGGTGAGTGACGACCTCAAGCTGTCCCATCGAGGCTGCTACATCCTCCGCAACATGATGCAGGAGCGTGAGGTGGCCGAGAAGGTTGTAGGAAGTCAGGACTTTGAGGTTCTCCTGGCCATCTCGATGCTGAAGGACCCAACCCGGGATGACGCCATCAAGTTAGCCAAGGAAGCCCTTGATCTGGCCCAGTCACACGGACTCATCAAACCTAAAGCTTCCATCGAGACTCTGGAGGAAGAGAATGAGGACGAGAACTAAACTACAGAAGTCCACCGATCTCATCATCTGTGAGCCAGGAACTGGTTGTCCTTGGAGAACTTAAACATTGTAACCTATGAACACAGAGCCCTTCAAATTTCCGATATATAGCATCGATGGCAATATGAACGATATCAAGTATATCATCCTGATGACCCACCATTGTCCACCCACCAGACCAGTACGTTTGGTTCTTGATCATCTTAAACCGATACCAATACTGACGCTGTTGGAGGACCTCTCAGTCCCCCAGTGCAGGACTGAAGTTGAGGAACTTATCAGCGCAAGAATCTCCACATCTGCATTTGCCCCATGCATATGATTAAGATGACATAAGGCATGTATTATGATGTGCACAATATCAAAAGTGTTGATGTTTTCAACCTGATGTAGACATCGACATGAGCCCAGTGTACTTATGTTTCAAGTTGTTCAACAGGCTCAATGTCTAGAACAATCTAAGAGGCAAATGTGTAACGTTAAATCTCTCTAGGAACACAGCTGAATACACCGTCTTATAACCATATTATCACATAGAACATAAGCAGAGAGTGAATCATGAAAACAAGACACAGACATCAATATATCATTGTCTTTCAGTCATATTGTCATTAGATTATTTGGTGCAATACATAGTTATCACCTTGTTTATCACTTATCGATCAAATTCATGTCATCTATTTTGTTTATATCATGTACATTTATATCTCCTTATTTATTAGCTTAGCATATTTTTTTACCTTTTGTTAGTAACTTATTTGATACAAAAAGTACTTTATGGGAGTTGGAATGTTGAACAGTTCCCATTCAAACCCAATGACATTGCCAAATCCAAAACTTTATAATGTGAAAAGGACTGTATCTAACATGTAAAATATGTACATATCCCCCACCATGTAATTGGTGCTCAGAGCGTGAAACAAGTGTGTCTGTTCATCTGTTTGTCTGTGCGGTGTGCCAGCCATTGTGTGATTTACAATAAAACATACCATGATTATTATACTTTCTTGTTATGGCTCTAATTTGCAATAGTTAAATATACCTTACAATAAGGGATATTTGAATTTAATGTTTTGATAAAATAAAATAGAACAAAATGATACTATGTAAGATTTTGATTTCAAAATTTACATATATCTCTTTCTATTTTTACATATCTCATGTCATTAAGCCTTGTATAATGTTGGTACACTAGTTGAAACAATTTGGTATCTGCGACAGCAGCTGTTATTCTGTACAAGCAAAATTTCTTTGAGATTGAGCACAGAAAAAAGTTAGGTGAATGACCAACTTGATTTGTTTTGCCTTCATTGCATTTGGTGGCAGGGCATATTCTAAAGCCAGACTAATAAACAGAGGTGTGACGATATATCGTGGTATTCGTGAATCGGGATTCTTAATCTGACGATACATTTATCGGGATAAATTCTCTGTATTGTGATACGTATTGTTGACTTAAAATGGCCTACTTTGCCTAAAAGTCAAAATATTTATCAAAAGTTAATGTTTAATTTTGTCAAAATCATGAATTGTGATGTGTTTTGTGTTGAATCATATCTCTATCAGATATTGAAGTATGTATTGTATTGTGAAAATCTGTATCGACACACCTCTACTAAAAAACCTGAAAAAATAAAATACAAAAATAAATATCAACTTGTTTTAAACAACATAACATCACTGTGCCAGAAAAGGAAATTTCTAATATTTTCTGTATAAGGCAAAGAATTCACAGGAACACTATACTGAGATGTCCAATGTCTGTTCTGTAAATATTTATATGTTGTATAAATAGATATTGTATAATACAAGAGACAATAAGTGTGCATCACATTCTTTATTTGTAAGTGTACAAAGCGCCTCACACTGATTGTAATAGACCAATACAATTACAGATGTAAGGCTTCTCCAAAGGCACAGTTAGTTATGCATATTACTTGTCCTTTTGTAGATGAACAGAAATGTATATATTATATCAATAATTGTTAATATTCATAAGAATGTATGTGTAAATGAATACATTACAGGGTATTATGCAATTTCATCATTGCATGTGAAATGGATAACAAAAATATTTGATTGATATGCAACAAAGCAAAAATTAAACCAGGTATATATTAAAATCTTCTCTCACAGCAAAGTCAAAATCTTGTTCTAGGGTCTTCACCAAAAAAGGGTTAAAACTCAGACCATCTGATTGTTCAGATAAAACAATGAATATGAAAATACAATGCGTCATCACAAATTATTTCAAATAAAATCTTTGCAAGTAATGAGATTCACTGCTTGTAAATTGTACACTATGAATACAATTATAATCAAACACCAAAATAACACACATCTTGATTTGCCATTGTAAATCTTATCTTGTTCAAATGCTGCCAAGATTTCGTCATGACTTGAGGTTTAACCATAGACTACCTTTACAATTATGTATTCAATTATGTGAATAACAGCTCTCAATTAAACCAGTTCACAAAATATTGTCAACGGTACACAGCAACAAGGACCTTTGTAGTTTTATAAGGCTACAACAAACCAGTATCATATTGAGATTATATGTTTCTGTTTAAAGATTGTACATTTTTCTGTCTGAACCAATGAGGTGTCTTTTGTACTAATAAGCCTGTGGTTTCGCAAAATATAAGATTTGACAACAAACAAGTACTCTTAAAAAAACATGTATCTAAAGTAACAATAACAACGACAAAAGTTAACATTTGTAAAACTGGGCATGTTTGATAATCACTACACATATATCCAAGAAAACAGCTTTACCCTAGACATATATACATGCAGTCTAGTTATTTCTTTCCCTCCTTCTCACAGAGCAGTCTGTGGTTCCTCATGGCGTGTGCGTGCCAGTCTAGTTGAGTGATGAGTTTCTCAGCTCCACTCTTCATGTGATCATCCTTGGGAGTTCCGTCTGCTTCCAAGGACTCGTGCACTTTTGGGATTCCGAATATGTTGGAAACACTCAGACACCCCAACTCGGCAAGGAATGCCCTAAGTTGCATCGCCGATCTCATCCCACCATAGATGCCTGAAATAAATATCTACTTGAAAATTATCTCTTTCAACTGGTTCCAACTCCCTAACCGCGGCTCGACTGGAGATATAGCCAATCAAATTATTTTATCGCAACCTTCTCAATAAAAATACAACAACAAAAAAATTAGATTAGCTATATCCCAGGTCAGGCCGTGCAACGAATCTAGCATCTGAGCCCAGGGTACAGATAAGTGGAGTTAGTGTAATGTTCGTATCCTGAGACAGGATGTTTTAAGTATTGAGGTAAGTCTTATCCTAAGAAATGGCATTTACTTTAACCCTTGATAGTTAAAAACTTGTTGGCTATTTGTATTATTCAATTGTAGGAGGGCGCGCCCATTACATAATGTTGTTTCTAGCTGGAATTGCATTGAGGATATCAGTTTTAAATCAACTTTTCTGAAGGGCTGGTACTGTGATAAGACTAATTTGGACACCTTGAACTGAATGTAAGAAAAAGATGATGAAATATACGAACCAGGAGAATAACAGACGATACCACTTGGTTTGTAACCATAGCAACTTGCACCGAAGTGGTCCATCATGTTACTAAGTGCTGGTGGGATGCTGTGATTGTACTCTGCGGTGACGACTACGAAAGCATCAGCTTGCTTCACCTTCTTTTCGGCCTCGACCATCCAGTCAGGTGCGTCCTTCCTGTCTCCATAGTGGAACACTGGCTTCCTCAACAGGGGGAAGTCCATCTCCAAGGGGTCTGCGGCACAAAAAACAAGGGTTAAGTAAGTGCATACTTTTGTTTCAAGGGTAGGGATTATTGAAGATTGTTTTGGATTCAAATACATTTATATTATGAAAATGAGTTAAAGTGCATATCTGTCCATGAGTCTCTCCATATTTACTTAATCTATTATCTTTCAGAGTACATGTATTATGACTAGAAATAAAGTTTAATGCGAAGATCAAGTAAGGTGTTAAAATATGTACCCTGATTATGAGGCTCTACAGCAGTGTTTTAAATATAGGCATTAGCTTGTCTGCCAGTCCTTAAACTGGCTACCGTATTCGACGTAATAAGCGCCCAGGGCCCTTAAAAAATTTACCTGGGTGGGCGCTTATTAAAGTGGTGTTAATGACGACCGAACATAAAGACTACTCAAATGGAACTGTGTTTAGATTGTCTTTGATAACTGATACAGACATTCAAAACATACTTACACATTATTGAGTAGAAAATATCAAATATTGCCGCTAATGCATCATTTAATTTCTCTTGAAACAAAGTGAATACGTTGAATTTATAGTTTTAGTACGGCTGGTACATGGGCGGTTATTAAACCTATAATTACAAAATCCTTTGGGGGGTGCTTATTGGAGCAGGGCGCTTATTACGTCGAATACGGTACTTTTTTTGCCAGGACTGGTTACTGTTTTCTCAGGACTGGTAACTTTTCAAAAGTTTTCTTTACTTTCCCCTAAGGATATGACCAATTAATTTTCAGGACAGGCTAGGTTTCCAACTTATTTTACACTGCTAATTCAACTCATCTCAGCATAGACATAGCTACAAATATACAACTTTTAATAGAGTTGGTGGTTCCTGAGAAGAAGTTGAAAAAGGACAATCCAATCTGGCCTTCAGGCTTGTTGATGATGATAATAGTCCACATCGAAAAGCATCATTAAACGAAAAAAAGGGTGTACAATAATGCCAAAAATTATATGTTTTTACTGCCATTCATTTTAGTCAGACCACTTAATATGTTGATTGAATAAAGTAACTGAAAACAGACACTGCACTCTATTTTACTTATTCATCATTCACATTCCTTCCAAAGGAATGTCTTGCTAACATTTTATCATATTTTTTCATACATATAAAATTTAATAAATAAATGTGCAGGTTATCATTATAGATGTAGTTATGCTATCTATATAATCGAGATTACATTTTGGATAATAGATCTGAAATCCATTACAAAAGGATACTATAAGAAGTCATTTTACCATATGTATATCTATCATCATATCATAAATAATTAACATTAAACTGTTTCATCAAATTGCACAAATTATCAAGAAATTGTGATGAAATTCAGAACATTTTGTCAATGAAACTTCATGATCAGCACCGGTCAGAAAGTGCTGAATCATCATGACAAGAGGAAATTTTCTCCACCCGAAGACTAGACTTGAAAAGTCTCGAATGGAGGCTATTTCTCATCCAAGCTCAGGTTTAGCCTTATCGGTTCTTGAAGTTGGCCTGTCAGTTTCTTCGTTATCATGTACATCATTTATAGAAACAATCGACGATCAAATTCGCCGATGTTTCATTAGAAACAACTCTTTGCTCTTGTCAAAATATCATTCATGACAAGCAGTTTCTACTGTCGATCATGGTGGGTGTATTACAGAGAAACCCCCTTGATTTAGTTCAACTTCAAATGTTAGATCTTATTGTTTCAATGTAGGCCTACCTTCATATGATCTACAGTAGACTCTAATATTGCAGCAAGTTTCATGAACTTACCAAACACCTCAACATCGTGGTTAGTCTTCAACAACGCATCTTTCATGAAAGTGGCAACTCGCTGCCCGAGTCTACCCTCCCGCGTGCTTCCTAGGAACAGCACAACTTTTAGGTTTGCTGCAGAAGACATATTGATGGTCCGAGAATAAAACGAGCAAGTTTCACTGTTTAGAAAAGTTTAACAAGGCTTGTGGCAGTGATAAGCGTTCTATGGCAACCGAGCGAACGACTAAACTTCCTTACTAGCTCAACTTACAAGCTCTGTGAGGAGCTTCAGTAAATTCATTTCAAGCAGGCCGTCAGGAGTTACCTCCCTTAGACCACAAATCGTCTCGCTCTGATACTTTCCCCCATCAATAGGTTAATTAGATCTATATGTACAGTACGTGGGCTAGGGATCATTTATATATATTCATGAAATATATGAAACTTTTCTCAGAAAACGAAATCATTCTTGCACTGAGCCTGTTAAGTTTTCTCTCAATAATCATATTTTACAAACAAGGACACTTTTTTATTTACTAGGAACATGCATGACGCGTACTATCTAAGTTCCAAGTAGAACACATCTTGTTTTTAGGTAGATTCTGTACGTTGTATAAATACTCATGTCATGATAGGCAATCAAATCCAGTCATATATCCTGAATTTTGGCATGAGTATTACACATTATTTGACACAATCCTGTGAATTTTTGGATTTACAGAATTTGCTCAATATAAATTTTGATATTCTAATCCTTCATAATACTATTATTCGCCCAAACATTCACATTTAAAGCATGTATTGTTCATTCTGCGAACGTTGCACTTATGCATTATTGCTTAGCTAGCTTCAATGCAAATAGGCCTATACACACGTGTTAAAATTTAATTTACTACGCGTTCATATCATATCCATATCATATCAGGAACTCGATATCAGGGACATTATATAACTGTATATAGCGTTCCTGGTCTGAATGGGACACGAATCTGGCACACGATGATGCCCTGTTTGTCTGAATGGTGGCCTCTGTGAGTCATGAAGAACAGAGTCCCTATCGTCTGGGGAACGATCCAGTGTTGGTTCTCCAGCAACATCTCAGACAACGGTTGAGCAGAATAAGAATTGGGACACGAATCTTGCACACGATGATGTCTCCTCTGAATCAGGCAGCAGTGAGCAGATTTCATTTGCTGTGAATGAACTTGTGTCAGCTGTGTATGGAGGCCAATGATACATTGGGAAGGTTCTAGATGTTGACAGCAGTTTTATTTGTCTGTAAATGTACACCTCTCTGAAGGTTAACAGTTTATCACAAAGTGTTTAAACAAGAGGAATAGTTTAGTTTTTGAGCTATTGGCTCTGTAGCTCATGAGCCTTCATGTCTAATTTTGCTTTAGAGTTTCCCACTGCTTACTTAAACAAGAGCAATACTTAGTTTTTGGTAAAATCAGAACCATTACATCTTCAGTCGTAATTTATTCTTCCCTTTTCCTTATGAGAAACTAGTCACATATTCAATATTTAACATGGTGAGAATTATTGATTTCGTAAAAATATCCTGACTTTCCCTCGGCGTCAAATTTTAGTTTTGGAAAATGGTTGTGCTTTACTTTTGACTGAATGTATATATTGTATATTCATGCTGTAGAGTACTGTAAGGGTTATCCATATCTGCAATGTATCTCACCTTTTGTATGTAAACTTATATTGTTATTTTTATGTGTTTCAGGTTCTAAACTTTTGAATACATTAGTAATAAAGTCCATGACGGAATCACTCTCAGCGCCTTTGTGGTTTCTTGTAAAGAATACATGTCAAACATTATCAACTCTAAACTGTCGTTCTGGGTGCTTAATTAAATAAATTTCGAAATTTGTTTGACTCCTGTCGTTGATTTCGATCAAGATGGCGACTTTCAACCTCCCTCTTGCCTCTGTACGACGTCGATAAGTTAAAAGGGATACCTTGCTGCAATGGTCTTTATTTCTCAATCAGATGATACTATTGACGAATCTATAAGTTTGACAAATATGACCCCCTGACCCCTCACGGAATGGCTCTTTAAGGCGATAAAGGGAAGAAGAAGGAGGAAAGGAAGAGTTTTTATTACAGTGTTACTAGACTAACATTCAGTATCAGAAGCATTGTTTTCAATATTGACAATATTTTTAAACAAGTCATGTATTATAACAAAATGTATCCCAGAAGATGCTTTATCCTAAAGCTCAGTGATCTAGACTTGGTGCAGTAGACTTGGTTGGTAGACAAGTGAATTTATTGCTTGAGGGATGACAGACTACAGTGTCACATGCTGTACATACAAGAAGTGCTAAATAGCATGGCTTCATTTCGGTATAGTGATTGAGACTGGCTTAGATTTGTTTCAACTTTCAGCTACCCGCGGCCCACTCTCCTCTGCCCTCCTTCTCACAGAGCTGTCGGTGGTTCCTCATGGCGTGAGCGTGCCAGTCCAGTTGGTCTATGAGTGTCTCTGTCCCGCTCTTCATGTGATCATCCTTGGGAGTTCCGTCTTCTGCCAAGGCTTCTTGTACCCGGGGTATGCCGAATATGTTTGATACACTCAGACAACCCAGTGTTCCTAGCAGGGATCTCAGCTGCATGGCGGCCCGCATTCCTCCGTATATACCTGCAGATGAAGCTAGTGAATAAGAAACTTATCACAATAGTGATGACTCTTTTGAAAGGACAAAAATCGTCAGAAATCAGAAGGGTCGATAACAAATGCACACTCTGAAATAATTTGTATTTTGAAAATTATTCTTATAAGAACCAAAGACAAAGGCAAGTGTAAACAATAACATAAAATAAAAAGATGTTCAACCAGTGACAATCCTTACTAGTGTTACAATCAAAATTTATATACATGTATTTAAGTTTATTCAATCGTATGCTTTTAACTATTAAGTGGCCAGTGTAGGTCAATTGAACAATAGAATATATCTGATTCCACCAAGACATAGTTTCCTGGATTACATGCACCTCGCACAGAGGAAGGAATCCTATAAGCTTATCAATGGTTTTACAACAGTTTGAAACAAAACACAAAAACATTGATTGTAAGCAATCATCACTTTATTGTAGTCTTAAAAGAGTTAAAACGCAACCTCTGTGAGAAGAAATAAGCTACAAGTACCAACCTTGGGAATAACACACAATCCCACTTGGCTTGTAACTATAGCAACTGCGCCCGAAATGGTCGAGCATGTTGACTAGCGCCGGGGGGACGCTATGGTTGTACTCGGCCGAGACAACAACGACGGCGTCGGCCTGCTTTAGTTTGGTTGCAGCCTCGACCAGCCAGACGGGAGCCTCGTTCTCGTCATCATACTCAAAGAGAGGCTTCCTCAACAAGGGGACGTTCATTACAAGAGGATCTGTGTGGAAGATTTCAAGAAATAAGCGCATATGGACCTCGAAATGTGTATAACCTACTTATCAAGCACAGTGGCGGATCCAGGATTTTTGAAAGGGGGGTTCGGGTTCAGATTCAGAAATTGTCAACATTGTGTATTGTTATATAACATTTATTTTATTGACTTGAATGCTTGAATGTATAATTGATTTTCAGAAGGGGAGTCCGGACCCCTGAACCCCCATCCCCCCTGGATCCGCCACTGAAGCAATCATGCAAGTCTACACATGATATGTTTGGCTACTCTCACGAACAAAAGAAAGCATACGTCTCCATCTCTTGTAAATTTAAAACTTGCTGCTATAGGTGCTAAGATTCGTGGTTTGTCATCAAACTCTCAAGTTATATTCGCAGCAACCTACACAGGGAGCAGGCACAGGAACCCGATATCGTAAATAAAATGTAGGTAACACGTGGGTAAGAGAGACCTGTCCCCTCTATGTAATTATATATATTACATAGAGGGGACGGGTCTTTCTTAACTACGTTTTACCTACATTTCAATTACGATATCCGGTTCCTGTGGGAGCAGGCAACAAAAAGTACGGCTGCATAGTGAATAGGTCTGAATAGTGATTTTGACTGGATCGAATTAGGGCATACTTACTATGTATTACACAGTTAAGTACTTTCTTCAAGTGGAAATAGTGGCAATCATTATTCATAAACCTGAAGGATTGTATGACAAGATAATGATTATCCTTAATCTTTGAACTGAAAATTGATTGGTGATATGTATGCTTTAGTTTACCTGCTACAGAGAATTGTCTACATTGGAAACAATTGGAATTTTGACATTCCTATCTTATATGGCTTTTCAAGCGGGTTTTCTGTGATATTGCAAACACATTTTTGCGGTTGTTGAACCCAAATATTTGATGAATAAACTTACCAAACACATGCACCTCGTGGTTTGATTGGAGTAGAACCCCCTCCATGAAGCGCGCCACCCTGGCCCCCATTCTACCCTCCCGCGTGCTGCCTAGGAACAAGACTACCTTAAGTGGAGTGTCAGTCGACATCGTGGGGTCCATCAGTTGAGAAGTTCGAGAGAGTTCGAATAGATCTATAGTCATCAACCTGGCAACCTTTTAACCTAACGCGGCGATAATCTAGTATGTAGGATCTTCGGGAATTCACCTCACGTTTCAAAGAGCGAACTTTTGATTTGACTTATCATGATGGTTGGTTCTCACTGTTTGTGCACAATATAGTGTCTGCATTCCAAAATTATTAAATTAACACTATACAAACGGCTACGTTTTCGTTGTAAACAGTTCAAAGTGTGATAAAAAAAATAGCCAGTGGCTCTGTAGCTCATCACGCTTAATCAAATGTGGTTCCTCCCTTACTTTGGACCAAAGGGTCACCAAATGTACAATTTGATTTCCTTCTTATCTAACTTAGGAGTTTGCACACAACGTTTCAGCTTTCAAGGCCTGATGCTTCTTGAGTAAAAGATAAAATTAGGTTAAAGGGTGTGGCCCCTGAGGCTCTTATAGGGACCACAAAAGCTATAAATCATAATCCTCAATAGTCAAAGGTTATATTGACAAGGTTTCAGCTTTTTGGGTCTATTGCTCCTGGAGAAGAAGCTGAAATAGGTTTTTAGGGCGTGGCCACTGTGGCTCTTATAAGGGACTACAGGGCCATCAAAGCTACAATTTATAATCCTTACTAGTCAAGGAGTTTGTACACAAAGATTCAGCTTTCTAGGCCTTATTGTTCTGGAGAGAAAGATGATAATAGGTTTTTAGGCTGTGGACCCTGTGACCCTTATTAGGGGCCACAGGGCCAACAAAGCTACAATTTTTAATCCTCACTAGTCAAGGAGTCTGTACACCAGGTTTCAGCTTTCTTGGTCTAATGGTTCTGGAGAAGAAGTCGAAATTCCACAAAGTTTACGGACGGACGGACGGACGCCGGACACCATGCCATACCATAAACCCATCGGGCCTTACAGGCCAGATGAGCGAAAAATGTTATAACTTGTCTGAAATATCTCGTTAGAATATACACATTGACGATTCTGGTCACATTTGAGTTTTGGTTAAAGTCCACGGATAGTACGCGCTGTGCATGAACTCTCGACCGGCAGTAACAGTCGAGAAATTCAAAATGGCAACGTTAACGATAGCTTTTTAGTAAATTTCATATTCATAAATATATGGTGATATATTTTTGAATAAAACTGTACTGAGTCATGTCTGGGTCATCAATGGTTCTCTTACAGCCTGTTCGCGATCAAATTCATCGCTGAGATCCAAATTCCGGGTTTCCCCAAGGCCGAATATTCCTATGTTCTACTCTATGGTAGGCATCGGGACATTCGTACTTGAGTTACCGAGACAGCTAAAATGAACATCAAGGCTGATTTAATAAACCTATAAGATATTACTTTGGGGTCAAAATGATTATATTTAACAAATTAATGTTGTGATTTTTCTTAGGGTCAAACCCTCCGAGTCAGGCAACTCAGTCAGCAATGACTGTACCGATAGCCGGAGACTATACTATACTTTAAAGGCACCACTCGAGCGGCTTTCATCCGCCATTTTGAAAGGTTAGCATTGCGAGATAACAAATGTGCTGTGATATGCTAATTCATTAACAAAATTCAGTCATAACTTCATTTCACGATGTTTTTATTTTTTGAGCAATACACTTTTTTTGGGGGTCAAATTGTCAAATCTTTAACAACTAAAATGCTTATCTCACAAACATATATGGAATTGAGTGTGAAATTATCATGTAAAAATCATATATAATTGTAAACAGAAAGTCCTCCTGAATTTCGTTCCCACAAAAATACCCCGCTCCAATGGTCCCTTAACTATACTATACTATACTATATGCTATGTAGGTAATCGCTATGTAGGGTCTCTAGTCCAGCAGGTAACTAAAAACTCGCCCGCGGGTTCGAAACCCGCAAGAGACCCGCTCCTGCAAGAGTTTGTATGATGCCGACGATAACAATGATGCATTTGCAAGTTCAAAAGAGTGAATTAAAACATGACTTACATGATTATAATAAAATGTAGCAATCGCGCAGAACAAAAATGAACAAGGGTGTCATTATTGTTACCAAATATGAATACAATACAATTCCTTCGCCCCATTACGCCTGACAGTTAAAACAGGTTACAATGACATCATAAGTTTTATTGTATCAGTAGTTTTCATTTTATATAATTTGGAAAACGTGTAAATCATGTAACATAATATAATTTATATGTTTTGAAATTTACAATTTTGGAAATATCACTGGGTTTTTTTAATCTTCATAAAATACTTATAACACGATAACCAAGAAATTATACCATTTCGGGTTTTGTGTCTAAAACTTACGCATAAATCTATATTGTTTAATGTTAGCGGTATTCATATGAGCTCGTACGTGAGAGTTACGCCCCCTTGAATGTTTACCATGCGTGTTTAGATGGAACTTTTACCGAGTGAAATTCTATCAAAACAATCACATTTTAAAACATTGAATCATATGAGACATTTCAAAGAATTGTGATCAACTTTATGTGTAATATTATTTTTGGTATACACGTATTCCGACTAGCAAATGATTATGAACAATGTATTTTCTTGAGTTGAATTGAACTTAATTAAAATTTTAAAATGTGTAATAAATACTAATAGGATAAGAACAAATTCTTGTTAAGTCTGATTTGCTTTCGGCCTGTATGGTTTTGGACGACGAAAAAAAGTTGTCGGAAATAATTGCTAGCTATCAATCATACTTTAGTTGATTTCTAGATAGCTGACATTCCTAGAAAAGTTATTACGCAATGGCGCTCCGTCTTGTCACAAGACGGTTCATATGTCAGCTGGAACCCAGGACCTTTAATACAGCTCTTAATCCAGCGTTCAAGTGTTCTTCTTTAACCGGAATCAACGTTCATAAACACTGCTTAAAAGTAACATACTGTACAGGAATATCAAACAATCTTTCTCACAGTTCAAAACCTTCCCAATTGTCAAGTGACACCCAAATCGATTGCAAGTATGCAGTCAATGACAACACAGAAGGTGAAGATGCTTTATGTGAGAACACAGAGGTGGAAGACGAACTAGTTGTCACCACAGGGCATGAGGTGAAGACAATACCTAAACAGGTAATGGAAGAGAAATTCCACTTAGGTGAATATGTAAAGGAGTCTGAATCTCTCTCTCAGCTGGTGAAACTTGGCGTCGATTTAACAACACTGCAAAGGGTGCGTGGTGCAGCCAATATGATCATTAAGCTGGACTTCGAGAGTGAAATCAAACCATACATATACTTCCTTCATGATGTGGGAGTTCCGGATACTGAAATGGGTACCTACATTAGCAAAAACCCTCTGGTATTCAAAGAGACAATAGAAGACCTTCAGGCAAGAGTCACTTACTTACAATCTAAGAAGTTCCCCCAAGAGGCAATAGCTAGAATAGTTACCAAAGCCCACGTGTTTCTACTCATGTCAGTCCCCCAGATTGATAGTAAACTGGGATATCTTCAGAAGGAATACAAGTTGTCAGGTAGGTAGCTGGAGTCTTTAATGTTCTGATTCTGAGTTCTTTAAGATGATTTGTAGTGATGAGAATACAAATCATAGATACTTTGTAACCTAACTTTGTGTGAAAAATTAACATTAATATGATCACATACCGTGATAGATGTTAAACTGTTAAATTTAAGCAGACATCTTTACGAATATTTGAAAATTATTCAATAGAGTAATTCATTGTCATCCCAAACTCAGAATCTAATTGCATGTAAATATTTTCAGGAAATGAAGTCCGGTCTGTCATCACAAGATTACCAAAACTAATAACATGGAATCTACAGAAGTTAAAGGTAAGTACACTATCACCTGAACCAGTTACCCAATACAAGGAAGTCAACTTAACATATAGAGTGTCATATGATTTCAGCATTGGAATAAAATACCTTGTTTGCTTAAAACAAGTCCTTTCATGTTAAAGCGTGTCTGCGTCCCCGTAAATGTGATGCATCACATTTATTAATTAGTAGCCCGCTACCGTGCGCCGAGTCTCTCCTAAGCTCCGCAGCAGTGTTGATTATTCATCGCTGTACGGAGCTTGACTGTGACAGAGAACCGGTTTACGTAAACTCTTCGGTTTCTCTGATTGAATTGTTTGTTTAATCAAATACATTGTTTAAACCGCTATAATGCGGCTTTAATATATCATGATTGATTGAGTTATCTCACTGTGACAGTGAGTTGTTTTGGTAACAAATTAATGCATCTACAAATTCTGAATAGAATAGCTTTTGCATATGTCATAACATTATTAAATCATCATAACAACACATTTTCTTGTATTGAATAACTGTTTTCAATTGGAAATTTATAATTAATTTCCATTTCAATTACTAAAATATAAAACAAATAAAATAAAAATGTGTTGTCTTTAAAATGTCCTGTAACAATAGACATGCAACCGCAAGAACATATTCTTTGACATATAATTAATAATTAACATTGTTATTTTTAAAAATAAATGTAATCTATTATATACCAATTCGTTTATTAAACAGTGTGCTGTTTCAAACTGCGTAAGAAATATCAGTTATACGTAGTTTCCAAAATATGATAATATTCACGATAATGTGAGGATAATGAAGGGTAGTCCAGCAAAATAGATGTCTCCTTCGGGTGCGCAGTCATCGCACATATACCGAAGTTTAGATAATCATTATCTAAATGAGGGACAGTCATGTAATTTGAAAAAGCATCGATTACGATTTGGTTATTTGTCACCAATACGTTATCGATAACACAGACAGACAGATATAGTTTATTATAGTGTCACAAGTCAAATATACATTGTAAAAAGCATGATTAAAAGACATAATATATATTTAACAACCAGCCAATTTTTGGCTTATGAGACACTTTACAAGATAAAACAGTGTACAATATATTCGTAAATATAGGTATGTAAAAGTAGCGATAATACAGGCTTAAAATTTTAAAAAAATAGATAAATAAGTAAATACATGTAAGAGTTATAAAAATAATTGCCTTCTAAAAAACATATTCCTTATTGTTGTACTGATACATTTAATGCGTTTTGGGCTGTTTTCCGATAAATAGGTCCTAAGGCCCCGTTGCATCATAACAATCTAAATTAAAATTGCTTCTTTGATCATTGTAAAAGTGGCATTCTGAAATAAAATGAACTTCTGTTTCAACATTTTGACAAAATCGACAAATTCTACTCTCTAATGGGGTGGGGGGTCTGCAGTGTCGTCCTGTCTCTATACGTATAAGGGGAGGCTTCCACATCGTAGGCGATGGATTATCTTCGTTTTCTCTTGATTAACATTCAGACGCCATTTAGAACACCACGTTGTTACCACATCCAATATTCGCTGCAGCTTGTAAAGTTGAGATATTTTTTTCTATTTAATTTTGTATTCTGTAGATCGTAAATAAGAACCATATAAGAAGTGATCAATAATGGAAATTTGTTGCGGACGATGAAACGTTCACCTATACTGATTTTCATTAGTCAGATATAATGTTCTACAGCCTCATTTGGTTTTGAAAAGCTAGACATTCTGTCGGGGATTGAAATAACGTTTAATTGGCGGCAATTGTCTTGTATATGTCTTGTATGTGTCTTGTATGTGTATCCATCGTCCACTCAACCAGACAGGATGGCGCCATCAAACAGTGACCCGGCAGTTATATGACCTGTTACGACACATGACTAGAGTCACTGGACGTCAATAAACTGACGTCTCACACCTGTTATCTGTTACATCCGGCTCCATAATACACAACATCAAATGACAGTCCCCGTTATATCAAGTGTTATTTCAGGCTGTTCAGTGTATCACACATATTCAAAACGATGTTATTTAACCATGAAAAATCACAAAACAAAATGAATAGATGACAAAATTGTTTCAATTTCCAAACCTCTTACCTTTCCTATCTATTAGATGTCTCGGCAGTTATTATGAGCAGCAACGTTTTTATAAAGTGATTGGTTTAAACATTGTTTTTTTTTAAAACAATAAACACAAACAATTGGCGAACGGGCTGTACAACGCTTATTTGAGTATCCACTCTTATTCACGATTCATAAATCTGAACACAAACACAAGAAATTGTGAAAATTCAAAAGCTAAGGGATCCGTTTAAATGTTTACATGTAGGTTTTCAAATGTTAATTATTTGGTATGCCTCATTTTGAAGTTGTCTACGGCATCAGCTAGATGAAACCAAATTAATTGAAACATGATTTAACCCACACTGTTACTCTTCACTACCGTATAGACGCAGGTTTCGCCAATCATTTGTAGCAAATAGTATACGTAGCTTAATAGAAAATTCCCGTGTCCTTTCTTAGTATAAACTATCCAATGAAGTTGAATGGTATTTTTTTAGAATTTTTGTTTGTTTAATGATTGATTATCTTCATATTTTACACTAGACAGAAATTATTCTTCAATTTGATAACTTTTTAAACAAACTTTTCAAAAACATTTGTATCACAATTTGTTGATAAAATTAAGTGTTTTATAAATTTAACTAAATTGAAACATGTTTATTTCCTAATTTGAAATTATTAAACAAACAATAGCCAAATACACATATTTTGTAAATAAACCATGACATGTTCCTTATCTTGTTTTTGGAGCGTTTTTTTTAATGGTTATACCACTCCGATATAAACAGATATATAACATTTTGTGGTGATTTAAACAAAGAGGACTCTAAATAAACAAGCTAGAAGGCGTTCATGATATACAGACAATACTGTTTGTATACAATTTCCTTTTAAAAACACTTTACCGTTGTCATGTGATTCAGACATCAATTGAGATTGTATGAAAATAGCATAATTAAATTTTTTTTTTTATCAGAATTAGAAAATCCTTAGCATTGTTTCACTGAGTAAGTTTCATGACGCTTTGTCAATACTCCAGTCATTAGCGAAACTTGAAAACTTACAATGTCTTGGCAAGCGCATTCGTTTGGATATTAAAATTAAAATACTCTTACGAAACTAAAACGTTATATATATATATATAGAGAGAGATATTATTTATTACAGTCTCGCCCAATACAATATATGTCAAAAGTAGTGGATGTATTATTAACCAATCAGCGCGCATGATTAACGAGGGGATTCCCCTAAAGAAAAGCGAACCCTAAACCGCTCTCTTCTCCCCATCTCAGCGGTAAAGCGTAGCTCAGCTCAATAATGAGCAGGCTTCTCAGCACGGGCCGAAGGCCATTTGTGTTGGGGACGGCGGGTCCCTTTAAGGACATAATTTTATTCATATCTAAAGAGTAATTGAATGAAACTGTTGCAATTTACTGAATTGAGAATCAAGTTAACTTACTTTGTGAGACTAAATAGACAAGTGTGATTATGACACCATTGATTGTTACAGGACAACAGGTTCTACATCAAGGAGTTCCTCGGTTTCTCGGACTCTGAACTACAGAAGTTAATGATTGCATGCCCAAAGCTGCTGTTAACAAGTGAGTGAACCTTTTAGATATTTATAGAGGTGTAACGATACGGCGATACAGTATCCTATTACGATACATGGTCCAAGATATATTGTATCATCTTGAATGATGCGTATCGAGATACAAAACATATTAATGATTTCTCAATGCAGATGTTCAAAAGTGAGATAGACATTTTAAAGATACTTAATATGCACACAAGAACCTCTCCTTATACTTGGAAATTGGATGTTATTACACTTACATCAAACCAGGTAAAGTTAAAGGGGCCGATCGAGCGGCTATTTTCTGTTCCACAAATATTCGGGAGGGAATTCCCTTTTGCACACGACACGTCAAATTTTATATATTCGACTTTGTTTTCTATTTTTTTTATGTTAATAACTATGTCATATTTGGTAATTTGTTCTAATCCGCCCTTCAAAACAAAAAAATTGCGAAAATAAATAAAGCCACTGACAAGCACATCGAGCGGTGATTTTGTTTGTTTGTGGAAACGAAATTCACGGAGGACATTCCTGTTAACTAATAAATACGATTTTTACATGATTATTTCACACTTAATTTCAAAAAATTCAAAATGTTAATGAGGTTATCATTCAAGTTGTTCATGATTTAACAATTTGATAAAGAATAAAGTGTATCGCCCCCCAAAAAGAAAAACATCGTGAAATGAAGCCAATCATCGGAGCTACGAGCGTGAGATGCATTACTGGCATTTACTGCAACAAAATACTGTCTTAACTGATAACTTTTATTATGCATCACGTGTAAACATGTCCCTCTTCTATCAATCACTTATTTTTTCTTGATTTACTCAATGAATTAGCATGATACAGTACATTTGTTTTCTCGCAATGCAAACAATTCAAAATGGCGGAGGAAAGCCGATCGAACTCGAAGCCTTGATCATGGCGACCACTAGGATTATTGTCAGCTGATTGTTTGGTCGGTGTTGTAGTTACTTGGATGTTTAATTTGTAGGAAATTTTTTAATAATGTTTGCATAACAAAATTGACAGACAAACAGATTGTTTATTGAAATCTACATATGACACTCAATCAATGTGACACTGAGAAGAATAGTTGATTCGCATCGAATATAAAAAAAATCGTCAGCGCTGTCGCACTCCGAAATATACATAGTCCGTATTGCACTTTTTCGAACATAAAAACTTCATGTGATTTAAGTGACTAAGATATATTTTGGAAGAAAAAATGATTTACTATGAGTCGGGTTGAGATTAGCAAGAAATCCATAAATTGATAAATATATATGTAAATAATTTTCATTTCTAATTAATATTGAAATATTGTGATATTAAATATTGCATTAAAATGGAAAAGAAATTTCACAAATAATTATCCAAACAAAATACTTTGTTTACATCAGAGATAAGCAAGAAATCTATAAATGGAAATTTATATAAATAATTATGTCATTTATAATATTGAAATATTTTGATATTACAATTTATGTTGTAGTTTTTTCGTATACCCCCAAGTCATAATAATTGGAATGAGCAAGACATAGAAATAAATAAATAAATGCCAAAATTCATTTGACACCCTGACACAAACGAGCCATGTTGTTTACATATAGCGTTGCATTATGGGAAGGGGCGTTTCTCGTGCTATTTATAGATCTAAAAACTATGACGCGCTATTCGAAAACAGCCTCGTTCCCGATCTAAAGCTTATTTCTCAGAAAGAGGCTCGATCGGCCCCTTTAAATTTTTCCACAAAATTAGTTGATCCAAATATTTTGGAAAAAAGACATTTTGTAAGGAGTAAGTGTATATTGTAATACATATCAAATCGCGACCCTCATATTGGGATACATATCGTATCGAGGCCCTCCTGTATCACTACACCTCTATTAGATATTCTACTCAATTGTTAAAGTCAAATTATGCGTGTGACTCTGAATGGCTTTTAACACAACTTATGAATTTTTCCATTGTTAGCGCAAGATCATAAATGTGAATAGAGTTTTTGACAATATACATAATGTGATGTATTTATGACATAAGATGTGATTTCCCCTACAGATCGGTACTCCCTAGGCAAGAAGTTTGACTATTTGCACAACACGATGCTGCTTGATCATCAGATGCTGCTTCAGTGGCCGAAAGTTCTGCTGACTCGGCTGCATGTCGTTCAGCAGCGTCATCGCTTCCTGCTCAGCGTCGGGCGCGCTCAGTACAACCCAGAGAAGGAGAACTATGTGGCCCTACAAGCTCTCGTATCGGGCAAAGATCAAGACTTCTGTTGGAATGTGGCAAAATGTTCCGTCAAACAGTATAACAACTTTCTCAAGTCAATTTGAGATTTGATAAATAGCGTCAGTTTGCACATTGTACGTAAAAGAGATTGAAACAGTAATGTGTCAGTTCAAGATCCTTTTAAGCTCTTGTGTCTGGCAAAGATAAAGACTTCTGTTGGAATGTAACAAACTGTTTCATCAAACAGTATAACATTATAAACAACTTTCTCAAGTCAATTTTAATAATATTTAGCGTCAGTTTGCAAGTTGTACATAAATGTTATTGAAACGGTCAAGTGTCAATTAGAGAGCCCCACAAGCCCTTGTGTCAGGCAAAGATCAAGTCTTCTGTTGGAATGTGGTGAACTGTTCTATCAAGCAGTATAACAACTTTCTTAAGTCAGTATTAGATTTGATTATTAGCGTCAGTTTGCAAGTTGTACATAAATAAGATTGAAAAGTCAAGTATAAGTTTGATTGCCTTTCTGTCATTATGCAACATTTGTGCCTTATATTTGTAATTTGTCTAGTCAGAAAGTCTTTCAAAAATGTCCAATGTTGTTGAATAAACAACATTGAAATATCAACATAAATAAAATGTATGAAACATGAAAATTCTTTCTTTTAACAGCCACTGTTAATTACCAAAGTTTCAATTAGCCTTGTTGTGTTCAGTCCCGATTGGAATTCTCCTTACCAGTCGTCACTAAAAATATGCATCATACACATTTCGATTCAAATGAATAAGCTAAAAACATATGAATCAATGCAGGCCTGATGAGCTAAAAATTGAAAAACTAAGAAATCACAGTTCAATCACTTTTAATAGTTTTATTGTAAAATTACAAGTAAAATAATCTTGTATAATTCATGCATAGCAGCATTCAGACAACAAATGCTCAACAATCCACTATAAATGTGACTTGGACACATTGTTTTACAGAATGGCTTGGTTTGTTTTGTTAAACACAAAAGTATCTTAAAGTCTGAATACTCCATATATTAAACTTGAATTGTTTCAGTAACAAACATTTAAACAAAAAAACAAGCCAACTTCTTTTTAAAAAGTTAATATAATTCTATTTCTTCTGACTTCACGAAAAGGAATCCGCTATCTTAACAAGGATCTTAAAAAAATCTTGATTTTCCAATTTCATAATTACCAAAATTTTGAATATTCACAAAAATTTGCTCCATGATATACTCAAATGTATCATGTATTGTAGTGCGACTTCTTTGAGAGACATTTTAGAAGTTGGAATGACAGTGAGAAAGAGGAATATATGGATGACAACTTCTTTATTTATGTTAAGCTTGACGCTGCACAAGGAGTTATGTGGAAACGTCACTTAACATGTATAAACAAGGATCTGTGTCGACACCTTGCTTAACACGAATAAAGAAGTTGTCATCCATATATTCCTCTTCCTCATTGCAGTGTGAACTATTCAACAATGATGCATTGGTGAATTGTGTCATCCCTACTTTACAAGCCTGGACATTCAGAAACCATTGATGAATGAACTTGTTTCTTGAAGAATCTTCAATCAAACCAATAACAGCATGACTGAAATTAGGACTGTGATTTGTGCATTTAGGGTCATTATTACACATTCAGTGTTGTTCCTAGAGGGGGTCCTGGGGAAATCTGCCCACCCTTTAGGCTTGGTGTCCCTGAAAATTTGGAGAAGTAGGATACTTTCACCATTGCAAGGGGCCCAACTTGCTAAAAAGAAGCCAAAATGACCCCCTTACCTGACCACCTAGGAACAACACTGCACATTGGAATTGGATTGAGATCTCAAAACTCTCCCTGAAGGTGAACTGCATACCCTTGAGATTTCTGTGCTTGCTCTCTAGCTTACAATGAGAGAGAAAGCAATAGTTTAAGTGGAAAGTAACTGGAGGTTGCTAACAATTGCCTGTAGGGGCGCTGATACCAGTACAGAAAACTCAAGAGTCGGCAGCAAGGCATTAAACGGACAGTTCGGAAATTGACGTTTTAGGCTTTGCGTATGTTACGCTTTTGGTACCTTTGGTTGAAAGATGGTAACATTTTGTGGATATAATTGTTAAACTCGAACATGTACAAGGTACTTGCAGAGACTTGGACTTGTACTTGCGTAAAGAAATTTGACCATCAGATATTAAGGTATTTGACCCTACAAGAATAGGTGAGCCTTAAGAACCAGAAGAGAGGTTCTCTTTGAGGCGATTACGTCATGCAGTGTGGATATCCAGTTGTGGTTGCCTGAGTGTATATAACAATGTCCCCCTCCTCCCAGGGTTTATGTCAAGTACAACAGAGTCCAGCTTGCTTGCTAAATGTCAATAATAACAAAGAGTTCGTGTTGGTCCTCCTTGTCGTGTATCTGCATGTTGGAGTATGTGATGGCTTTCACTTCCGTGCCCTGCAACATTCAGTTGAAAGTTACACGTTGTGAGATGATGTAATTAGTTCATGAAAACAAACATTTTGATTGGGAAAGGCAAGGGCCATGGACCATTTTAAACATTGAATGAAAATATGGCACATTTAGTTTACATTTGATATAAGGGCAGTGGCTGGTTCACAAGGCTAGAAATTAATAAAAAGCCTGAAAATGGCCAGTTGTCCAATATGTTTTTCCTTATCCCTAATTCCTTATTCTTTCTTTAAGTTAAGGCCATTTAAAAAGATGGAAACTTTTATAGATGACAACTTACAGATTCTGCCAAATCAACTGGAAAAGTGCTAAAATTGGCAGAAGAAGCATGCCATTATCTGGATGAACTTGAAAGATAATACATTTAACTGACTTGCTCGTGAGTGGCTCTAAATTGAAGATAAAACTAGAAATATGTGCATGTGATGCACTGTGATGTTCCCCGCTAACATTTTATCCGAAAGTGACCCTACCCCCATTATGTACAAATTTCAAATGTCCATGGAAACCAGCAAAATAACAATTCAGAATAACCAAAGTAGCAAAAGGCACTACTCCCCCAGTAGTTCTAACCACATATCAAGTTTAGTAAAAATATTTTGAATAGTTTTTAAGCTAAAGTACGGAAACAGACCCTACTCCCCATATACACCTAGTTCAACTTGTTTCTATAGAAACCAGAAAAATAATTCAGAATAACTAAAATGGAAAAAGGCACCACTCCACCACTAGGTCTAACCACATACCAAGTTTCGTAAAATCATATTAAATAGTTTTTGCGATATGGCCCGGAAATGGTCCTCACACCATATGTTCTAAGTTGAAACTGTTGCCATGGAAACCAGGAAAAATCATATAATTCAGAATGACCTAAATAGCAAAAGGCACCACTCCACCACTAGGTCTAACCACATACCAAGTTTCGTAAAAAAAATATTGAATACCTTTTGAGATATGGCTGGGAAACAGTCCCTACCCAAATATGCACATATGCAAGTACAAACTGTTTCCATGGAAACCAGGAAAATAAAACATTTAGAATAACCAAAATAGCAAAAGGCACCACTCCAGCACTAGATCTAACCACATACAAAGTTTCGTGAAAAAATATTGAACGGTTTTGGAGATATGGTCCGGAAACGAAAGCCTCCCCCAATATGCACTGAGTTCAAAATGTTTCCATGAAAACCAGAAAAAATAAAAAATTCAGAATAACCAAAATAGCAAAAGGCACCACTCTATCACTAGGTCTAAGCAAATACCAAGTTTAGTGAAAAAATATTGAACGGTTTTGGAGATTGAGGCCGGAAAAGGTTCCTACCCCCAATATGCACTAAGTTAAAATTGTTTCCATGGAAACCAGAAAAAATAAAAAATTCAGAATAACCAAAATAGCAAAAGGCACCACTCCAACACTAGGTCAAAGCACATACCAAGTTTCGGGAAAAAATATTGAACGTTTTGTTAAATAGAGGCCGGAAAAGGTTCCTACCCCCAATATGCACTAAGTTAAAATTGTTTCCATGGAAACCAGAAAAAATAAAAAATTCAGAATAACCAAAATAGCAAAAGGCACCACTCCATCACTAGGTCTAAGCACATACCAAGTTTCGTGAAAAAATATTGAACGGTTTTTTAAATAGAGGCCGGAAAAGGTTCCTACCCCCAATATGCACTAAGTTAAAATTGTTTCCATGGAAACCAGAAAAAATAAAAAATTCAGAATAACCAAAATAGCAAAAGGCACCACTCCATCACTAGGTCTAAGCACATACCAAGTTTCGTGAAAAAATATTGAACGGTTTTTGAGATATGGCCCGGAAAAGAAAGCATTTCGGAATGACGGAATCACGGACGGAGGTGAAAACATTATGTCTCCCGAAAAATATTTCGGGGGACATAATAAAATGAAGAAATTAAACCCAGTTGGTAGACTTGACTTACTTGAGGATGTTTTACGATATCAAATGGTTCACCATATCTGGAAAAAACAAACAACTTTTATCATTCTGTCCATAGATCCATATTATATCAACATATCATTTTTTATGAAATTAAAATTTCTAAATATTGTTTTATGGCAATGCTTCAGTACAAAACTGTCACTTACCCTTCAGCCTTGATTCTGAAATTTTCTCTGTCAAACTCTGTGATTTTGACAACCTGACAACGAAAAATTAGAAAAATCATTATTTAAGTCCCTGGACCCTGGTGGTTAAAGTAATTATGTGTGATTCAAGTAAAATATATTATGCTCAATTTAATCACATAATCTTTAATAATAATAAGCAGAGTTTACTGTATGAATATTTTCATATCATGGCAGTTGCCATCAATACACTTGATCAGTTCTACCATTTCACAAAATCGTTCATTGTGACCTTAAAGTTCAAAGTTCCTGTAAACACAAGAGTTTTACAAGATATACAGGATTCCGTCAGACCTTAGATGAGGGACAATCCAAAATACTATTAACTCTAGAAAACAAATTAGTGATTTGATTTCAATAATACTGGTAACTAGCTCAAGTGAAATTCCTTCAGAGTAATAACATACAGTTACTGCAATTGATCCAATTGACTAATTAATCCAATATGTATTCGGAATTTAGCTGAATTAGAATTGGAGAAAGAAGAGACTCCTACTCGAGCTATGATACAAGGGTCTGCAGAAAACAAGAAGAGGAATTCGTCTAAGAAATGAAACAGAAGAGACATCATGTCTTCACCTGAAATGAGAAAGCAGTAATGTCATTCCAAAACAAAGAATAACTTTTTAAACACTTCATAGTAAAAAATCATGACATATGAGGAATTCTCAAGTGGGGAGAATACTTCACCTACTGAAAAGGGCCCCCCCCAAAAAAACAACCAAGATTTCTTAAGCAAGATGTTTTTTACCCCAACACATGACTGCCATTTTAATATATTATAGATGAGCTTTGGATGGGTTGTCAAAATTGCCAGTGTGTGACTTCTTGGGGTTGGGTTGCCATAACTGTCAGAATTATGAGTCAGAGTGGGTCCTACCCTCTGTGAAACTGCCAGAAGCATAAGTCAGTGTGTGACCTACCCCTGTTTGGGATGGAGTTGTGAAACTGTCAGCCTTATGAGCCGGTGTGTGACCTACCCTCTGCTTCAATCTCATGGACAAACTTCATTTCCACTCGGGAGAAATCTGTTGTCATGTAGTTGAACATAGCTATGGCAGCCTGAAATGAGTCAATGATATACATTTGTATGACAGCTACAAAAATAAAAAAGATGACATATCCCACCAGTCCCCAATAAATCTGAATATTTTTCTTTAAACTTGTCATTTGTCGCTAAATATGGATGGAGTTATCATGAAAATGCACTTTAGTTATTAGAAATGAGCAGGCCAGTGCAATGACGATTGACAGGTTACATGTGTTACTAAGAGCAAATTAGTGAAATTAGTATTAAAAAACAACTTCCGTCCATTTTAGCTATAATAACGGAAACACAGTTTTTCAGTGCATTATCATTTGTACAAGCCAGTAGTCTTCAACCGCCCTTCTTTTTCGGGCAATTAAGACTCTGTGCTTCTGCAAATGATGTTACAATAAAAATATGACAAGCTTATAATCATCATTGTGACATGACACTCAAAACAAATGAGACAATCAACTACTCACCTGTTCAAATGCTTCCTGCAGAGTGTCTCCCCCTGGTGGCCATTAAGGAAATAACAAATGTACATGGGAACACTGGAACAGGTCAATAAACAATTCCACTTACAATATCTGCCAATTTTATCTAGATAAGATCTTAATAACATTAAACAAAACAAGAAGACATAGTCATCAACATCCCCCGCCAGATTTGTTCTTATTTTAAATTAAGTCAGAACCTTCTCCTAAATACTCGAGTGTACTCAAAAATATCATGACACCAAGCTCCGGAAAAATATTTGCGCGGTTCTGATTTTCGAACTCCATCAAGGTATCGATACCCTGAAGGCACACATCAAATTTGATAATCCTACCTTTAACTGTTTCTGAGAAAATTTGGCTCCTTTAACTCGGACGCACGCACAGACGCACGCACGGACGGAGCTCAAACCTATATCTGCCTTCCACTTCGTGGCGGGGGATAATAATAGTTTTAATAGGTATCAGCCTATCAACAAGTTTGCCAATTCTATAACTTACCAATTTTCAAATTTCTTATTTTCATGTGTCAATTTCCGTCTAAGCAACACTTCAAACTATCTATGCATTGCAACAGTACTTTAATAATGGGAAATCATTACCAAGTTGCATCAATAGTGAGTTGAACAAGCCCTTGAAAGAAAAAGAATTTTGAAAATGGATTTGTCCATAAGAGCGACTATTTGATCAGAGGGATAAACATCATCAGGCCAGACAGCAAAAGGATACATGTGTGTAATCTGAAACAAATATAATTTATGTTGAAATTCACTGTAGATTACAGAGAGTTATATAAATTCTATTTGATAACAGATTTATCGGTGCTATGAATTCTCACAGATACCACATTAGCACTTTGCTATAACCCAAAAAACCCATAAAATTTCCAAGTTAAAGGATTTTCTTAAAATTTTATACTTTTTTTTCAGTTTCATAAATCACTTTATTTTGTTTAAAACAATAAATTTTCCCAATGAATATGAATACTATTCAAATGTTAGAGTTTCCTCTCTCTAGGTTTTACATTTTCAGCAGTGATCTTATCATATCTCAGGGTACAAAAGTAGGTAAGTGAAACTTCAAAGATATCATCCATTTTGCATTAGACCAAATATAGAAACAGGAAATGTGCTTGATTGTCAAGTCTATGATCATTTGATACAGAAGATTTTGCCAAGTTGTTTATAAAATTTTAGTTAATCAATTTCTTTCTTACCAAGTGTCATAATGTTTTCAAATATGTCAAAACAACATCATAATTTTTGCAAAAAAATAAATAATTGATTTGAACTAACAAAATATATTCTAATGAAAAACTCACTGTACATCAGCTGTGTGATCCAAATCTAAAAACCAAATGATTAACACTTGAAATATACATACTACCAAAAGAATATATTCTTGTTCAGCTTTTGTCAAATATGACGCAAATTTTTAATATGAAAATTCATGTTTCAAACTACAAAAGATAAACAAGATAGGACATACATTCATACTTGACGCACGCCAAGGCCGGAGCCTCCCCTTCCGTCAGAGCTCGTCCCACGTTCTCTTCTTCATCACAATAGGCTTCCTCCTCAGAACCTACAATACCACAAACCATTTACTTATTACCTTGTATAATACACATTATCACTTATGATATAGTGTCAGGGATATGGAAATGCTGGGGCTATAGGCCATTTTACACATTGGTTGAAAAAGGGAGTCTTTTAACTTTTGATGTTCACTATAGATATGAGGGCCACGGCCTAAAATTCATAAAAATTTATTCATCATGTATTTAGAGTTACTGCCCTTTTCTATTGTTTTTTGCTTTTCACTCCGAAAACAGGATCGTGTAGGGGTAATGGACCCGAAGAACGATTTGAGAGCCTGGTAATATCAGTGCCCAAACGCTAAACTTGACCTTTGGTTTGAATCTGAATATTGATTTTAATCGAACGTTTTGGGGCGATCATGTCAAAATGTTGGGAAGGGGGGGCCTATGTTTCTAAGGGGACCACAAATAATGTGAGGAATAGTTTCAACAGGGATGTTTTGCAGATAGCTGGCTGAAGGGTTTCCTCACAGGCAGATTCATTTGTCATGGAATGCGACAAGGAATTACATCAGAAGGAATCGCAACGCTCTTATATTTCTTAAAGGATGCTTGCCTCGGGTCGAATAGATCGCACATGTTATCGGCGCCCCGCTGACAGCCCCGCGCCCCGCTGACAGCCACACCGGACACATCTGATGCATGCGTTCTCGCTCCTTTGATCAACTTCCCTAGTGATATAAACATCCGGTTTCACTTCTGTACACAAGTCCCTGTGCTTCTGTATAAAAATCCTTGAATGCTGTAAAGTCGTTGACAAAACCGGCTTGTAGACACGAAATCCGGTCGAGTCGTAGACAAATCGAGCAGTGAGTTCGCAGACAGGTTTCCAAATAAGATTTGAACTAATAATAACAAACTTTTATTTAAAAATTCAAGGTTTTGAACACTCATGGGTCACACTTTGTCATGATGCAATGATGTGAAAAGAAAAATGTTGTTCAGAACCTGTCACCTGATAAACAGGTTCAGGACACCCCTCAATTCATTCCAAATGAATCAATCCATTCATTATCCCTCGATTCAGACCCCAAAATGGCCCATATCGGCTATAAAAACGCCCGTTTGCCTCGCCAGCGCTCTTCTGCTAACCTGGCGAGAGATGGTATGTGTACTGTTTACAACACGTGGGACCCACCTATCACTCGAAATTCATTAAACTTTGGGAATTTACCGCCTTTTCGTCGACTGGCCCGAAAGAAATATGGCCTTTCTCGCCATTTTGCATGTATTTCCCCTCCTATCACTTCAATAAAGTATTACAAAATAAATTTTCTTACTCGGTATGTTCATCAGCCTCTGTACACTTGACTGCCAGCGGAACTACTGCCTGTTAGTGGCGCGTACTTCCAGGAAGGGAGGTAACTTGGTCAAGGGGTCTGGAATTGCCGATTTTCTACTGTTATCCGTTAAAGGGACCATTCGAGCGTGGTATATTTTGTGGAAACGAAATTCAGGAGGATGTTCCTGTTTACAATAATATATGAGTTGTACATGATAATTTCGCACTTAATTTCAAATATGTTTGTGAGAATAGCATTTCAGTTGTTCAAGATTTAACAAGTTGACAAGGAATAAAGTGTATCGCTCAAAAAATAAAAACATCGTGAAATGAAGCCAATCATCAAAGCTACTATCGTGGAATGCATTACTACGAAAAAATGCTGTCGTAGCTGATAACTTTTTCATGAATTATTTGTAAATATGCTTCTCTTCTTTCAATCAAGTATTTATTTCTTTATTTTGTTAATGAATGAGCATAATACAGCACATTTGTTTTCTCGCAATGATAACGTTTCAAAATGTTCCTGCCTACCCCTCCAAATCAAAGGAATCTATGGAAATACATAGTTGCCACAATTAATAAAACGTAAATAAAGTTATATTGTAATTTAATGCTTGTCAACTTGTTAAATCTTGAACAACTGAAATGCTATTCTCACAAACATATTTGAAATTAAGTGCGAAATTATCATGTACAACTCATATATTATTGTAAACAGGAACATCCTCCTGAATTTCGTTTCCACAAAATATACCACGCTCGAATGGTCCCTTTAACGGATAACAGTAGAAAATCGGCAATTCCAGACCCCTTGACCAAGTTACCTCCCTTCCTGGAAGTACGCGCCACTAACAGGCAGTAGTTCTGCTGGCAGTCAAGTGTACAGAGGCTGATGAACATACCGAGTAAGAAAATTTATTTTGTAATACTTTATTGAAGTGATAGGAGGGGAAATACATGCAAAATGGCGAGAAAGGCCATATTTCTTTCGGGCCAGTCGACGAAAATGCGGTAAATTCCCAAAGTTTAATGAATTTCGAGTGATAGGTGGGTCCCACGTGTTGTAAACAGTACACATACCATCTCTCGCCAGGTTAGCAGAAGAGCGCTGGCGAGGCAAACGGGCGTTTTTATAGCCGATATGGGCCATTTTGGGGTCTGAATCGAGGGATAATGTATGGATTGATTCATTTGGAATGAATTGAGGGGTGTCCTGAACCTGATAAAGAATAGATATTCTGAATTGATGTGCTGCTGCTAAAAAGAAAGCTACCGAATCAAACAGACCGATATCTTGTCTCCAGGCAGCACGATGCAGAAGTGCAGCAGCCACTCAGTCCAAGTTGATCGAAAACTGAACAAGTGCATTTCACAACCATAACATATTCGGAACAGCATCGGTTTTGTTTCTTAACAACTAAAAAACATAATCTTCACTGATAATGAATGTATCATATATGATTTTAAATACCCTCCGAAAACTTTTCGTCGGTTTCTTGAACATCTCCATCGCCACTCATTTTGTTTTGTTTTCCCTCCTGTTTGGAACCGGAAGTTGCATGGGATAAGGTTATTCAAAATGAATTCCAACAATTTACGAAATATGAATTATTGATAATGATTTAATGTTTAGAACTGATCAAACGCTTTAACACCTAAAAACAAACAACGTTGATCTTATTTTAAATTTTAGTTATTTCAAATGGTACAGAGACTAATATTTGTGGATAACTGAATGATGAGAAATCACGGTTCGTTAAAACTCACGATAGGCATGCATGATTCCTAAAAACGACGTACGCTGCTCTGAAACAGCAGTTTTCCGTGATTCACCCAAGTGGTACGCTGTTTGCAGAAGCGTATGCCAGGCGATGTGAAAAGCTCCTAATCATGCATAGCTTGGTACAGAAATGGCGTCAAATCTGAATGATTCTTTCTATGACATAGAAAATATTGATGTTTCCAAAGTTATTAGAATTCAGGTGAGACGGCCAAAACAATTACGACAAAATGAAACAATTTCTAATAATGTCTAAGAGTTATTAGGATTAAACATTAAGACTAAGAACAGATTTATCAATATGTGTGTGAAAATATTCTGTTGCCAGTCGAACATGTTTACACATGTTTAACTTAGGGACCATGCTTTTTAAAAAGAAAATTACACATTAAAGTCAGTGTCTCAGTTTTACAGTGCAAATATTCACGCAAACCAAGCAAAAAGTTCAACAATGATTACATACAACGGGTGCTGGCTAAAACGGCGAAAAACCAAAACGGCGAAGGAATATCTGGCGAAAACGGCGAAAATTGGCGAAAACGTCTAAACTTTCTGGCGAAAACGTCTATACTATTTTTCAATAGATAAATAACATAAAACAATGTTGTCATTCATGATTTTACACATTTATTTACGTAAATTTGCCTTTAGACTGCCTCTTAGACGCCTTTGATGTTATGGTTGTACCGATTCTCTTGTATGGTTCTGAGATATGGGGACACGAGAAATTAGATATTATAGAAAAAATCCATTTGAAATTCCTTAAACTGGCAACAGGTACCGCCGTTGGCGGTTTTCAGAGAATAAAGAGTTTGAGTTTGAGTTAAACCATACTGTAAAAGTCACATTAAATCACATCTAAGGATTAAAACGTAAATAAAAACAAACTAAATAATACTTTTATATTTTATTTCACTATATAAAATTCATAGCCGTTTTCGCCCGATATTCCTTCGCCGTTTCCGCCAATCTTTCGCCGTTTCCGCCTTTCGCCGTTTTGGTTCTTCGCCGTTTTAGCCCGTTCCCCATACAACAATCTTTCCTCTGCCTATGCCCTGGCTCGGTAGCTTCAAATGTCTTGAAAAGATCTGAAAAGAAGGCTTACATCGAGAACATCTACATGCAACCCCATTTTAAAATCTAAATGCCTAGTGAAAACGCCAAAACTCATATATTCTTATTTTTCTATGTCAAATTTGCTAGAAAAGTTTGGTATCAAATTCTTCCATGACGAGGATATTTCTTTATGATGTTTAAAAATGCATTGAACTAATTTGTGTTGCGTGACAATTTAGTTGTTTTGTACCAAGGTTATCCAATTTCATCTCAAGTAATTGTTTATCCAATTGAATTCCATTGATCCTGACATATTGTTTTGAGATAATCTTATATCATTGAATAACACATTGGTTGAAGGTGAATTAATACTTAACCAACATAGTCATTTTTTGTTAACATCAATACATTTAACACCGCAAATAAAAGTTGACTCAGAAGTAGTCACCTGAGGAATATACATGTCAACCAAGTCAAAGTACGGTTCATTCTTTGTTCAATAATCTCATGTTTGGAGACCATCTATAAGTGCACATATCTTAATATCATCAATCAATCCTTGGTTATGAAGAATGTATGCAATAAGAATATTGTTTTAGTAAAGTGGATTAATTCAGGGATTAACTCCAAATAGGAATAGGTAGTTGACAATTAGACTCTGAAATGAAAATTTTGTCAATAAATCTAAAATTAAAAAAAACTACGAATCTTATGAAAAGGAATGAGTTTTTCTTCATTTTCGTCATATTACCCTCTCGAGTCTTGTTAAAGACTTGCTTAGGCTTTTGTAGGCTTAAATTTCTTTTTAGGATCTGGCTGGCAGACTAGGGATTAGGGAACACTGTTTGATTATGAACTTGGACAAAATCAATTTGATTTAACATTACTTTTGTTTGTTCATTCAAGATATTTGATGTATGTATTTTGCCCACAAAAATGAAGGATTACATGATTCTGATAACATTCCGTCATGAGATGGTATGAGAGCATGAGAAAAATGATTTTAACAAGATCAAAAGCTATAAAAAGTTAAATAAAATATTTACTGTTGCCTTCTTTGACCAAGTACGGTCCTCAAATATGCTGTAGCAAGACTTTTGTCACTCATAACGCTATTGAATAGCCATTTGGCTCCATATGTTGTTCTTAATGATTAAATGCATGCTATTTGTAAAATTTGTCAAATATTGAGCTGAATTAGAGTTCCAATTTTGTGATATATTATCAAGATTTGCCTTTTTATTTCAGGCAAACATAAGGGGACATATAGTTAGGAAAAGATTTAAATGTTTAAGGGATGTTTATCTGGATATTATTGAATCACTTGAAACAAGCAAACAGCCTTGTGTCCAGTGGAGCAAACATGTCCCTTGTTACCCTCGTTTTACAAAACAAAGAAAATATTCACTCGCAAACAAGGGTACAGCCAGTGAAACACCAAGAAGTACGTCAAATGAACAGTTCCCAACTGCTGTAATAGGAGATTGTGATGGTGAGAAGAAAATGATTTCAGTGGAAATACAGACTAGTGTGGTGAGTGACAGTGGCGGAGAGAGCACAGAGGAGAAATCAGAGGTTATTAGACTTGAAAGTGGGGGAAAATCCTCTCGCCCCCTTGGTGAAGATGACAAATCCCCCCGCTCTCTTGGTGAAAATGACAAAAGATTTTCAAGTGGGGAACAATCACCACTTACTATTGGTGAAGGCTATGAGAGACTGACTGCTGAGACCGATAGAATGCCCCCTGGTGGGGACGTGGTGCAGCCTACGCTAGAGAAGCAAGAAGTGGAGGAGACGAAAGAGGAGACAGGGGAGCAGAATACGGGTTTGAGTGACACATCATCTCTCACTGATGTCACCTCTCTATGGGAAAGTCAGGTCGCAGAGTCAAGGCACAAATCAGGTACATGTACTTTGATAAAGTGAAGATTCTGCTTTCATTTTGTTTCCTTACACTAAGCTGAATATCTATGAGTCCCAAAATAATTCAGAAGCCAATTGTCATCCTGCTACATTGGTGCTTAGTATCTGCTTATTTCCTAAACATACTATTATATCCTTGGAGCCCAAAGCCTATCATTGCTATATGTTAATAGCCCACCAATAGAATGACTACATCCAGCGAAAGTGGCGTCACCTGTTTGTGTCTTGTTTGATGTGTGTCTTTGTTTTTAAGATGAAGTGAAGGATATTAACTCGTCCTCCATCTTAGAAGTGAGGAAGAATCTGGCCATGGAGTTGTTGTGGGTCCAACAGGCAATCAACAGCAGGAAGCATGTGAGTCACACAAGATCATTTCCATGTCTACCTGTGCTTGTAGAATATAAACCTGAAAATGGATGTACTGACCTACGTGGTCGTGATTAGCGCTTAGTAGCAGCTGTGAAAGTACACTCCTTCAGGGTAATAATGTAGCTCTTTGAGCATGTGGAAAAGGCGCAATATAAGTACGCACATTATTCATTATTATAAGAAAAATATTGAAAAAAAGATGTGACATAAATTGCATGTGTGTATTTCTGTGTTAATGAGAATTCTCAGATTGTTTCTCTCACCGTCTCTGCAGAGGAACCAGTTTTGTGGGCACATAAAAAATACGATAGAAAGAATAAACTTGTAATCCTTTTATTTTTGTTGGATAGAGAAATGGGAAATGTTTTAAGCAATGGTGAGAATTAACTAGAGCCATTTGGAGAACTTATTACTGTAAAAGTACTTGTATGCATAATTAATGGTAGAAGTTTTAGCTCATCTGGCCTGTAAGGCCTGATTGGCTTATGGCATGGCATGGTGTCTGGTGTCCGTCCGCCCATCAGTCTATCTGTCCGTAAACTTTGTGCATTTTCGACTTCTTCTTCAGAAGCATAGGACCTAGAATCCTGAAACTTTGTATACAAACTCCTTAACTAGTGAAGATTAAAAATTGTAGCTTTTGTGGCCCTTAATAACCCTAAAACCCTATTTCCGTCTTCTTCTCCAGATGCATATGTAAGGCCTAGAAAGCTGAAACTTTTTGTACATACTCCTTGACTAGTGAGGATTAAGAATTGTAGCTTTGGTGTCCCTGTGGCCCCTAATAAGGGCCACAGTGGCCACGCCCTAAAAACCTATTTCATCTTCTTCTCCAGAAGCATAAGGCCTAGAAAGCTGAAACCGTTTGTTTGCAGACTCCTTGACTAGTAAATATTATAAATTGTAGCTTTGGTGGCCCTGTGACCCCCTATTACGTTACGAGAATATAAAGCGTCACAATAATTAACCGGCAGTGGCTATTAAAAACTTTGTTTACAGACTCCTTGGCTAGTGAGGATTAAAAAGTGTAGCTCTGGTGGGCCTGTAGCCCCTTATAAGGTCCACAGGGGCCACACCCTAAAAACCTATTTCATCTTCTCCAGAAGAATAAGACCTAGAAAGCTGAAGCCTTGTCTACAGACTCCTAAGTTAGATAAGGAATATTCTAAATTGTACATCTGGTGACCCTGTGGCCCTTTTCTAAGGGGAAAATACATTTGCCACATCCTAAAGCAAAATTAATATGAAGCCTGATGAGCTACAGAGCCAATGGCTTTATTTCACAATTATGACAGGTCAGACAACAATTTCTCTCTTTCAGTATCTTAATTTAAAGGCACAGATGGAGTGAAGGGTGACGTGATAATCTTTAATCTAGATGAAGTCAATGGAGGAAAGACCTTAGGAAATCCTGAAAACAACATGGTCACATCCAATTAAACTTAATATTTTGAAGACTGTTCCATCCAACAGAATAAATGGGAGACTGTTTATGGTGGATTCATAAATGCTGATTGAATAGGAGGTTAACTAGCCATTGTGAATTCATGACTCTAGATGAAATAAATGGATGACAGGTGGAATGAGAGATCAAGAAGCCAAGATAGAATAAATGGCTGAGTATGTTTGACATATCAATGAGTCTCATCCATGGCCAGAAGAACATACACCTTATCCAAGTCAAGGACATCTCATGAAGCAGAAGGTTTCCTTTTTGCATCCCAAAATGCCAACAAATAAATGTGATCTAAGATGAATTTTGATAAGATGAAATAAAAAATAAAAAATTATTGTTCAATTGTCATTGTTTATTAAACATGCATTAGAAAAAAGAGATCTTCTCATTAAACAATTGGTGAGGTGAGGTGATGTAGGGTTTATGTCTGCTTTCAAGAGTATTTCACTTCTATCGCGGCTGCTAGTATTATTGCAGGGAGAAAGCCCGCAACACTATTGTGGCTGTATATTGCGGTGAAACCTGCGAGCATCGGCTGGAACTAGCAACCATGGGTGGTATTGCACTGAAATTCAGTGTAGCATTGCACCCAAACCTGACTGCGTGTAGAACAGTTCTCTACTGCAGACAAAGTTGCCGAGCCCCTGGCGGGATGCGAACCACGGACCTCCTGATCCGAAGCCGAACGCGCTAACCACTGTGCTACCCCGCACCAAAACAATTGGTAAAACCTTAGATATTGTAGTGGAATGTTGCTTTATGGAATTTATAATACTTAGCATTCATGTACTATACTATAACTCTATGTATATGGACCGGAGGCCTTTCATACAATAAACATCTTTGACTTTGGTAAGATCCCCTGTGTTATGTCACATATATTTTGGATGATGTCTTCACCATGTCAGGAAAAGTAAATATACTAGTATAGTAGATTTGTTGTTGATGAAGATTATTTACACTGAGCATAACAAAATTGTTAATTCAGCAGAAAACCCACAACTCTCAATGCTGTGCAATAAGTAACCATATTTATTGATTAAGTTAGCCAAGTACATTTCTGAAAAGTACTTACTTCAGGGAGAGCTAAGTTGATATGCAGAGGGAGGTAACTCTTGGAGTCCTGTGTTGAATCTATGCTGTTTCAAATAGATTTTAACATGTTCGAAACCATCTCACATTTTGGTATATATATATGTAATCTTTATAGGGAGAAACCATAAAACCGAGAATATGGTAAGGCAATAGACCCTGATACGAAGTGTGGTAAGTCCCTCAACACAGGTGGTACATATATATTCACCGTCAATCATTTCTCCTCGTACGTACACAGAGAAAAAATCAGAATAAATGTATTGGTATATATTTATCAAAGTCTATAATTATATGTTAATCGTGTGCCTGAGTATTTTAAGAAGTATTTGCTTGTGCTGCAAACATGTTTTTCCAAGTAACATGCATTGTTAATGACTGAAAATATCATACGTACAGAAGTATTTTATTAACTTACAGTAACAGCTCAAAATACGTGAAGCTAAAATACATTCAAAATGTCGTAAAGGAAAAAACATATCTTAACGCATCTTCCGAACGCATCGAATGTATTTTCGCCCGATGCGTTCGGGAGATGATCTAAACGGGGCAGTAGCACGTGTTTTGAAAATTTTATATTTTAAATTGTTCACTGATAATTATATGTTAATGCTCAATGTATTGTTTTGATAGTGTCAAAACACAAACCAATAATCCATAGTCAGAGAACAAATTATAACGATTCACGTAAAGTCTATTGGCTGCCATTTGTGTGTGAACAACTTTAATTCGTTTTGTGTAAGAAAGAGGAATCGCATGGCTGAAGTTTGCATTATTTATTTGATTTATTACTGCTTCATTTAGTTTAAATGCATTGTCTTTCAATTGGAACCATTTATTTTCATTTTCCTGACATCACCTTATATTCCCACTAAAACGTGCTACTGCTGCCCCTTTAATATGAACCAACCGTGTCTACAAAAACAACTAGCTCTCGATCGTTAGTAAGGAGCGAATAACTAACTACCTGCGGCTTCTTAAGCTATTATATATATTGTAAAACATTTAGAATCTAAACGTCTAACCTTATCGCAGTTTACCCTTTGGTTTCTTTTTGATTCCGAAAATGCCGCCCTTAGTTCATTTGCATAATATACATTGTCATTCATCATTGGTTCAAATTATCTTCAAATTCTTCAAATTATCAACAATTACTGCAACCTGTAAACCCCCGACAAAAGAACAAAACAAAACCGGGACATATTCTCACCTCATGCTCAATGCTCATTTCTTTTGTTTCTTGATCAAAGCGCTAAACCAAAGTTGCATCCGGGAAACGTCATGGTCAAAAATGATTCTGATTTTGGTTGCACTGGTCAAGAAGTTGGTGGCGAGTCAATCTTCAGATTGCACACAACGTGTAATATGTTAATCCTCATGCATAATAAGTTCGATTGACGTGTTACTTATGTGGTAAAATTCATCTATGTTCCTAATGATGACAGTATTGCTGTGTTGCATGATTGCAACAACTTATTCATTGATGTTTTCCTCATTGACGATACCAGATTGAAGCCAAGGCCGTGACTTCACTTGTCTTCGATGCTTAGAATACCCCTTGTAAATTCATTACACCACAACAGCCATATGACTGAACAGTCCCCTAATGTTTCTGAGACATCTTTATAAATTTCCTTTTGACTGTTTTGTCAAATCCAAGGCAAGTAGCTCCTATTCATTCCATCATCACCAAAGGAACTTTTGAAAATTTCCACTTGGATACCAATTAATGAGTGCATATGTAGAATATGACTTTTAGAAGGTTGTACGAGTTACATAATGAACTATCGATTGTCCCTTTTGACATCTAAGATGAATATTGAATCCGATGAAACGTTCAGAATATAAGTTGTTTAATTGCTTCTAACGAGCGTAATACGGTCTGTAGCCTACCACCTTGTAGAAATGTTGCCTGAGCCGCAAGGCGAGGGCTGACATTTCTACAAAGATGGTACATATATTAACAGGTGTGGAATTCTTACATTATCAAAGTGACACAGTTCTGTTGATTCTTATTTACAAAGTTTGGGTAGACACTCGCTTTTTTATAGGGGACTCTCGTGTTTCTTAAATGTCTACCTCGACTGAGCACTAATGAAGGAATGATGTTTCTCTTAGGTGACAAAGTTGTGATGTGTTTAAAAATGTGAGGAAACAACTGTTACGAATATTTTCGAATGTGAAACATGGACTACGGGCTGAACGTTTCACGCGATAAGAGGTCAACTTTAATCTGTTATACTGTCAGTGCCTAGACTAGAATTGAATTCAGTGCTCCAGATAAGCTATTATTTATTAGTTATTAAAAAGTCAATTGACTTTAAATGTGGGAGTACAGAAACGCAGACATTTTCTTTAAAAAATCAAAAGAATCCGTAACCATGCGTGCTGTCATCCTCGGTTCCCCAGGGGTTTATGCTCCGATCCTCTCCAACCGAGGATGGCGTGCTGTACGAAAAAGAATTTCAACAATAGCGTTTTCATTGGCGGATTCATAGCTTTACATCAGTGATTTATATATAAGCCGAGGTCTTGGCGTTCTTCTTAAGATATGGTGATGAGTAAGGAGCTCCTAAAACTCTACAGCAGTGTTGGTTGTTTAAAGTGAATCCACCTCATGAATAACCCGTAAGTCATTTATGATAATGCTACTTGTACATAATAAGCCAGTTTTGTAATAATGTATAATGGGTACAGTCTCAATTTCATATAAAATACCCAATTGTCAAAAAAACTAAGGAATATCATTTTACTAGATCAATCAAAATGAAATGTGCGCAATGGTATCCAAATCACAGAGGTTCGAATCTCGGAGTGGACCCTATCATTATTTCTTTTTCAAACTTTTGCACGCATATATCGTTTTCATATGTTGAGCCAAAACTACATATCAAATTTGAACGAAATCGGTCAAGAAATAAACATTTTAGCGTAATTCCTATCTGTTTTATAGAATACGCTGGTTAATAATTAAAGGGTTCACTCTGAGATTCGAACCTCTGTGATCCAAATAAATAGTTCCAAAAATTATCTGGAGCAGTGAATTGAGTAGATTCAAAACATAACTAGACGGCCTAGCTTCTGTTGTATATAGGGTACATGTACTTGATTACTTGAACCAATTTATGAGTTGAACACCATAGAACGAGAAGATAAGATTACAATACGATCAATAGTTATCAAACATTTTATGTACAAACTCCATCTTAGAAGAACAGTTAAAAACGCTGTCAGTTGATGAACAGGTATAACTACCGAATTACAATAATGTTTCAGGGGAAATTGTTTTAAAGACAATTATTTATATCGACATGTATATGGATGCAAATATATTCAACGGCAATGGAAAAACAATTTGAAATTAAATCTAGTTAGAAAGCTGAATTAACAACTTAGGCTGGAACACCAATAAATTATTTTTATCTAGACATCTCCGCATAAATTCAAATGAAAATGTTCGACTTATGCCCCATTTAGGCATTAGTGCGTACCTTTGCGGAGTCGAAATGCGTGAAGGCATTACATGTGATTGAAACACAGCAGGGTTGGGTTTGAGTGCCCTCCTTGTGCGAATAATAAGGATGAAATTGAACGTGTGATGAGAGGTTGAATGAAAAGATATAAATAATTGGTATACAGCTTGTAAAGTGAGTTGATTAACTCCGTGGTGAAATATAATGAAATAATGACTATGAATAGCAGCTTGAAAATAGGAAAGTTTTGAGTTAAGTTTTAAAAACAGTCAATGATGAAGACATCTTAATGACATGAGGATGTGATTATCAAGATAGGCAGACTGAAATTCATCCATAAGATCTTTTTTCTTGAAATGATCTTTGAGTCTTATATTCACAGCTTTCTCGATGATTTTTGAGAAAAAGAAACGTTTGACACAGGACTGTTATTAATTAAACTGTCTACAAAAGAGGCGTCATAATAGCAGATTTGAGGGACTCTGGAAAATTCCTGTGGACAAACTTGAATTCACCAAGTTAGTGATAAAAGGAGGAAGTATATCTAGGTACCGTAGTCAATCAACATGGCTGTAGGGATATGATCCAGGGAAAAGGGTGTTTTCTTTGATGATCTGATTATCTTCTCGATCTCTTGTTGAGAGAAAGGTTCAAACTTGGACAATGAATTACTTGATTTTGGTGTCATAATATTCCGCAAAGTTATCGGCTAGAACGTCGTTGGAGTCATGTTCAGGATAATTTACCTTGTCTTTCTTACCAAGCAGTTGATTTATGAATTTATGTAACTTTCCTGGGTTACCAGTTATCTGCTCTGAAAGACTCAGGCATTGCCGAAATTGATGCGAGATTGTCTCCAAACAATTCATGTACGGAGACTTTTCACCTCAGAGGAGTCAAATGTCCTCTTGCCCATCTGCAACGGGGAGGTTGAACTTGGTTTCAACAGCGTTTATGACGTATGTCCAAGATCAGGTAACAAGATTGGTCCTGTTAGCTGTCCATTGCTGTCTGGCCAGTCTGTGAGATAGTCATAAGGCAGTGTCATGGAGAGAATACCAGCAGAGGATATTGTAAGCAACACAACGTCAGCATACCATATGACCATTGTTCTCACAGGAACCCGATATTGTAAATAAAATGTAGGTAAAACGTGGGTAAGAAAGACCCGTCCCCTCTATAAATAGAGTATTTATAGAGGGGACGGGTCTTTCTTACGTATTTATAGAGGGGACGGGTCTTTCTTACCCACGTTTTACCTACATTTTATTTACAATATCGGGTTCCTGTGATTGTTCTGCCGCCGGCTTTTCCCAATCGTCCTCTTATCAGCCTCATAGGCTGCTAGGAATCGGTATTTTTTCAGGTGTTGAAAGCGAGAAAATGGTCCTGCAAAACCTGTGACGGGTTCTGTACCTAGTCGAGGTCGATCTTTGACTACTCAAGTCAAGTCAAGTCAAAGGAGTTTATTTGTACTGAGGCCAGAGGCCCATATACAAAAGTACAATGCAAAATGTATAAAACATACAAATTAAATCTATAGTGTTTCTAGATACAGATTTCTTTTAGTGAAGGCATGGTAAATGTAATATTGTAAACATTTGAGAAGATTATCCTGGGATGTACACAACAGAGTTTTATATTTATAAATAGATGGCGCTTGCCAGAAGTATTGTGGAAGAAATTTTTCTCTCAAGTCTTTGTAAAAATGACAAACGAGGGTGAAATGATATTCGTTTTCTAACGCGAGATTACAAATAGGACATATACGTAAAACATATTCAATCGATTGCCATCTACCCTTATTATAATTCAGTGGTAGGACATTGCACCTAAATTTTGTGTAAGTTGTGCGCACCTTATTATCAATAACAATATATAAGTATCTTTCTGGTTCTAATATAAATTTATATTCTCTGTACATCACATATCTTGAACTGTTACAAAGTGAAGACTTCCAACTTTGAGAAAATTCATTTATCAATGTGTTTTTGAATACACGGAAAAAGGCAAATTCATCACCAACAGACTGATTTATCCATACATATCCAAACCCGTGGGAAAACAATATATATTTTGTGAAGGAAACCCAACTAGGTTTACCACATTCGTCATAATACATCAGCATGCTATACGCTTTCTTTGGTAATCTGCTATCGCTCATTTTAAGCAATTTGAACCAATAACGTAATATGCGCAAATAAGCATTTATATATAGATTGGGAAGCGACCGCATTCGCCATATACAATAGCATTAGGGGTTTGTTTTCCTACTCGCAAAAATCGTTTGCAGGCTAGAAGATGAACCCTTTCCAATAATTCAAATTGATTTGTTCCCCAAATTTCACAGCCATATAATAATATCGGCAGGACTTGAGTATCAAAAATGTTATACTCGAGCTGCCTAGCGTCGTAGATTAGTACAGAATCGGTTGACATGTCCGACACTCACAAAATCTGAAGAGCCCTGGGGTGCCCATCCTGCTACATCAGCGTATATGTCTCCGCTAATGCTACAACCTAGCGGAGACATATACGTTGATGTAGCAGGATGTGGGGTGCCATTCCCATGGCATTATTTTTTTTGTTCAGTTTATCAAGCGTAGCATGTCCGCAATTTGACTGACCTTCAAAATTGTGTGTGCTTGTAACGGACTTTAGTGGAGTGAATGAACATGCACTTTAGGTTCCTTGCACGTAGTTGCGTTTGTGCGTCATGCTCAACGTTCCGTTTTGATCATCAGTGTTTATCTGCCCAAATTGGTCTTGGATTCGAACTTCACATGAATCATTATGACATTCTTCGAACCCTAGGTTCTAGTTTCTGTTTCTACAAATATTGAGTGATCCCGACGAGTTCTGTGACATTTAATACGTATTGCGTTTTTAAATACCGTTCAGCATACGTTACATAAGTCACGACATACTTTAGTGATTTAAGAAAGGAACACATGTTTTAAACATTACTTCTTTCTTAAAGTATTTTATCGAATCAAATAATGAATAAAGAAAACAAAAGAAGATACGGAATTTATGGATGATGAACTTCTTTATTGTAAGAAGTAACTTATACCTTATACCGTTTAAGCGTTCAAGCATTTATAATTTCCAACTTCTAACAAGTCTCTCAAACGAAATAGTAACAAAATATTGGAAAGGTACTATTATTTGGAGAACTACAACGTCATTGTTTATCTTCCTAGAATATTAATAGCAAACGATACTACAACCCGTTAAGAAGTCATGATAAAATCCAAATACAATTCAATACTTACAACAGAGCAATAAATAGATGTGTCATGTTATTAACAATAAAGACGATGAACGTGACCAGTATTTACTTAAACAAAAGTACACAGAAATTACAACGACAAAATGTACGGACGATATGTCGCTATATACATACATACTAAAATACTACTTACTAATACGTAACGGTAACTCAATCACGCGTGTCTGAAACATGGCTTGATCGGCGTCTATATAACTTGAACGTTGCTCATCGAAACCTTGAAATTTAAGACCCCTCTTGAAGTTATGTGGCGTTTCAGTATACCGACTTTGATATATGTCCGTTTAAATTTAGTCAAATCTAGGCTAGTTAAATGAAGACCAATATAAGCATAACTATTTGATAGCCTCTTTGGCACATATAATGTCCACAGTGTTTCGAGCAAATAAAACAATATGCAACTGTGACTCATTGACCCTCGAACGGAATTATTCGACTTTTCAAAAAGATGTGACTAACTTAGGGTTTTGGCAACTCTGTTAACACAATTTGATATGGTATTTATTACTCGACATACGTATCAAATTTTTACAGATGTCGCAATAACAATGTTTCCAAAGTAGCTTAACTTATCCAAGCATTGCAAAATATGACTTATAGTGCCTTTTAGCTCATCTGGCCTGTTAGGCCCGATGAGCTTATGGCATGGCATGTTGTTCGGCGTCCGTCCGTCCGTAAACTTTGTTCATTTTCGACTTCTTCTCCAGAAGCATAATGCCTAGAAAGTTGAAACTTTGTGTACAGGCTCCTTGGCTAGTGAGTATTAAAATTGTAGCTTTTGTGGCCCTGTGGCCCCTAATAAGGGCAACTGGGACCACGCCCTTAAAACATATTTTCATCTTCTTCTCCAGAACCATATTGCCTAAAAAGCTAGTGAGGATTATATATTGTAGCTTTGGTGGCCCTGTGGCCCCTAATAAGGGTCACAGGGGCCATATCCTTAAAACCTATTTTCATCTTCTTCTCCAGAAGCTTAAGGTCCAGTAAGCTGAAAACTTGTGTAAAGACCCTTTCACTAGTAAGGGTTATAATTTGTAACTTTGGTGGCCGTGTGGCCCCTAATAAGGGCCAGAGGGGCCACGCCCGAAAACCTATTTTCGTCTTCTTCTCAAGAACCAAAAGATGTAGAAAGCTGAAACGTTTTGTACAAACTTATTGACAAGTGAGGATTAAAATTCATAACCTTCGTAACCTTGGAAACCTAGTGGAAGCTTGCATAGAGAATCCTTAGGTAATTGGGATTCTAACGAAATGGTACATTTGGTGACTCTGTGGTCCTTATGCCAATGGCTCTGTTTTTACAGATTAAATTGCCCAACATTTCCATATTTACAACAAAAGTCATGGATGAACTCGTAAAATAGTATCTGAAACGCGTTTTTGTCTGTAAACATAAATACAACTAACTACCTTTTAGATTATCTTCTGAATTTTAAAATCATTTAAATTATAAATAGTGAGAGGGAGTAAGATAAACAATTCAAGAAAGCGTTTAACCGGACCAAACTGTGATTACAGTTCATTTACATATTATAGCTTGCATCAGAAGAATAATTTATTTTTTATAAACTGATATATTTCGGTGAACTTTACGAAAACTGTCTGAAACAAAAGTCGGGAAAAACTTAATGAATGGATAGTTAGAATTCAAATTTCAAGTATGTTCAAAATAAAGAAATAATCGCCGAAAAGCATTTATTTCTATATCCTTAAGGTGAGATCAGTAGCTGTCTGCAAGCAGACCTCATCCTCCCATGCAAAGCCTAAAAAGCAAGTATCCGAACTGACAGTTTTATGCCTTGCTGCCGACCCTTGAGTTTCTGTGCTGATAGCAGAGCCCCTACAGGCGATTGTTAGAAACCTCCAGTTACAAAAGCGATGTTTTGTAGAAGGAAGAATAATCTCCCCTGGATGTTTAGTTTCAACGAAAGCTTTGCCGAACGACACGGAGATGGCCGATTGTTTTGCGACAGTGAACACTTTGAAACGGCGTCGCTGATTGCACAACTAAATTCGATTGCCTCCAATAGGATTGCTACATTTCTATCCCATGTATTAGCCGTAATAGAACAGAGGCTAACTCAGGTATGACTGAGCTGCCTCTGTGGGGAGAGAATGTCCTATACTGAGTCAGCCAACGTATCGAATTGATCAATCACAACTCATCTTACCATGCCGCAATAGTGTGCCTTCGCATATAACGTTGGAGGGTCAAAGATCGGCTGACGCGACCCTCTATTAGGCCTTTCTAGACTCAGTATAAGAGTGAAACGGATAAAATTGAGGCTAGGTTTACTTAGACTGGTAAAATATGCTTACTCCTTACCCTTCATCGATTAAGATTTAAATTAAGAAGTTGTTACACAGAAAAAATAACTAATCTGACATTAGGATGTTAGTTATTGTGAAGCACACGATAAGACCCAAATGATACTATGTTTATTACACGAGGGACGGAATTCTGTTTTTTCTATGTGTTGATATAAATATATATATCTAGCCCTAGGGATTCGTATTAAGTATATGACTGACCCTCTGTTTTATAATAATCATAGTTCATGAAATGACTATGGTTCCAATCTGATTTAATCTGCCTAGTTCCGACGAATATACTTTTCAAAATATCAACTCTATGGAGATACCAATCCTCAACATTAGGACTCAGTGAAGAAGACACATATCGAAATAACAAGTCTGATTCTCGATGGAGTTAAAGGGACAGTCCAGCGGAGTATATTTGTGCTTATATATGATTGATACATCATAAATTCACACTTAGTTTTCATATATGTTAGTGAAGGTACATTACAGTTGTTCCAGATTAGGTTTCGTTTCCACAAAAAATACCCGATAGGACTGTCCCTTTAATATTATTAAACTTGTATTCCTCGGAACTAGCTATAGGCCGATCTTAATTAGACTGACTAAGGTTAATACATGCTGGTAAATATTTGTCTTTCGCTTTTGAATTTTGTTCATTGAAATTTCGATGAATTTGTCCTAATACAAATCAGTTTTGAGCAGAGCAGATCTTGACTTTCATGTCGGACACAAGCTTGGAAACCGTTTTTGGAGGGATCTCCAATTTTCCATCACGCTTGTCACTGTACCAACTAGAGTAGATTTTGCCACTCCAAGTAGAAAGCTGTTCAAAATGTGGATTTTTGCTTGTCTTGAACTCCATGGGGAAAAGCTCGATCAGCCCGGCCCCAGGCACCTGGAAGACGGTGTGAGCTAACCCCGCCCCGTGCACCCCCAGGAGGATGTCCGTCTCGCTACTCAGCTGGATCTGCTGCCCAACAGTCAGGTCTTCGAACGAGACTCCGCGCACCTTGTCTTGTGGAAACGACGAGTTCAGAGCACTCAGAACCTCTTCAGCGTTGTTCAGTTGCCGCGATACACGACCTTTGACATTTCTAGGGTGGGCCAAATAGTTTTTTCTGACGACCATCGTGATTCTCAACTCCTGACAGTTTATGGTTCTTGAAGGTGAACCACCGGCCAAAAAGGACATGTCGAACCGAAAGTCATCGAAATAGGGAATCGGGATCGACTTCCGGACGATTGAAACTCTGTCAAGCGGCGGGACAAAGCAAAGTCGGCGGAACTGAGTTGTAGAGGTCATTCTTCCTAGCCTTAAAACGGACTTGAAGAGAATGGTCCAGAGGTCCTCCAAGTGCCCGCTAGGGTGCGCGTCCAGCAGCAGGATGGTTGTGGCCTGACTGGAGGTGTTCATCTCCCGCGCCGTGAAGTACGCGCTGTACAACTCTATAGTGGTCCAGTACATATTGGCGTAATCCTTCCGGGAGATACCGACGGTTAGCGTATCCATCCTTGACCCGAGGTCATTTGACATGCGCTCAGTTGTCTCCAACGTATTAAGCACGTCTTCATACCTATGCTTGTGTGCCTTCTTACGAGAAGCCTCGAGGAAACTCAATTTGGCCGACTTGACGCCGGGACACGCTACTTGCAGGAAGCCATGCTTGAACCGGAAGTACTCCTCTTCTTCCTTTTGACCTTTAACCTCTCCCACCGCCTCTCCTCCCTTCCGTTTTCCAATAGCTCGGTCTGGATGTACCATGACGTTATTTAACTCCGTCACAAGGGACGGGAGGGCCTTGATAGTATTATTGCAGAGGTAATATCCTTTTATCTCAGACACAGATCCGCAGCTGCCAGCCTTTCGATCACATGGAACTGCAACTTCTGATTTATTTTGGACGTGAGAAAGGAACAAGGGCGGGACTGGCGGCAGGACGATTTGAGACTGGTGAGAGGAGAAGTTGAGCGACAGGTATCCGAACATGGTCATTATAGTCAGTGCCAGGAACAGTCTGTACACTCGGTAGTGACGGAAACACTTCATCTGGATTCTTTTCTTTATCACAATTTTTTCATTCCTTATATAACATCCTTATGCAACTGATATATGTAAGTTGAGATAATTGGATGTCGGCTAAATTTGTGAACCGTCCATGGCAATTACAAATCGTGAGTGTGACGTTTGGCCAATTTGTGAACCTTGTCACCTGTGGTGATGTGGAAAAGACTTCATCGACTGCGACATATCGATTGGTGAGGACTATGTTCCCATGATCACAGAACGCTTCTCCTCCCGGGCATCACTTACCTGGAAGACGAAAAGGGAAAAATAGACACAGATTTAAAAGACAAAGTGTTGAAATAAGACAAACTAACACAAAACAAGCTTACAACAAGGTGCCTATAGTTGTTCGAGATTAAATAACTTGAACTTGAAAAACTACCTTACACCCTTTCTAAGTCAACTACTAAATGTAAATGGAAAGAACACATGATAGAGTTGCTCCACAGAGATGGATACATAATTTTATGCCTGCAGACAGCTATTTACTTGGATCCATGTAATGAAAGTGAGCACATGATTACTTGGATCAACGTAATGAAAGTGAGCACATGATTACTTGGATCAACGTAATGAAAGTGAGCACAAGTTACTTGGATCAACGTAATGGTAGCGTTGCACACGATTACTTGGATCCATGTAATAATAGTGAGTACACGATTACTTGAATCCATGTAATGGTAGTGTTGTACACGATTATTTGGATCCATAAAATGGTAGCGTTGCACATGATTACTTCTTTATCTGTACTGACAGTGAACACAATATTATGTGGATCCATAAAAGATACTATTGCACATGATTCATTGAATCCATGTGATGACAATGAGCACACGATTACTTCTATACCTGTAATGATAGTGAGCACACGATTACTTCTATATCTGTAATGATAGTGAGCACACAATTACTTCTATACCTGTAATGATAGTGAGCACACGATTACTTCTATACCTGTAATGATAGTGAGCACACGATTACTTCTATACCTGTAATGATAGTGAGCACACGATTACTTCTATACCTGTAATGATAGTGAGCACACGATTACTTCTATACCTGTAATGATAGTGAGCACACGATTACTTCTATACCTGTAATGATAGTGAGCACACGATTACTTCTATACCTGTAATGATAGTGAGCACACGATTACTTCTATACCTGTAATGATAGTGAGCACACAATTACTTCTATACCTGTAATGATAGTGAGCACACGATTACTTCTATACCTGTAATGATAGTGAGCACACAATTACTTCTATACCTGTAATGATAGTGAGCACACGATTACTTCTATACCTGTAATGATAGTGAACACACGATTACTTCTATACCTGTAATGATAGTGAGCACACGGCTACTTCTATACCTGTAATGATAGTGAGCACACAATTACTTCTATACCTGTAATGATAGTGAGCACATAATTACTTCTATACCTGTAATGATAGTGAGCACACGATTACTTCTATACCTGTAATGATAGTGAGCACACGATTACTTCTATACCTGTAATGATAGTGAGCACACGGCTACGCGGATCCATATATAATGATTGTGAATGCAGATCCTTGCAATTATAGTTAAGCACATGTTTACGTAGACCCATGTAATAATGATGAGCACACGATTCGGGCAATATTAATGTGCCGGGGAGTTGTATATATGTGTATTTTATTATAAAGTTGTGTTCATATATATGTTTTAATTTGCAAGTTATTAGTTTCCAGTTGTTCTTGATATCATTAGGTTAGGGGTTCTTATGCATTGGGTAAGTCCATCTCTAAATAGAAGGGAGTTTGGGTTATGTCATTTTACTATTATGTTCCCCGGATAAGTTGGACGATGTTATTATTTATATATTGCAGAAAGATATGTTATAAATAACTACCATTAAGTTAAACAAAACAGAAGAAATAACAATATATTCCTACATTAATATGACCGAACCGTAACGGAATAATGTACAACGGTCGCCCGTCCGGTGACTTATGCCTTGATTCCCTGGTTTAAATTTTTAGCTCATCTGGCCTGTGTACAGACTCCTTGGCTAGTAAGGATTATAAATTGTAGCTTTTGGTGGCCCTGTGGCCCCTAATAAGGGCTACAGGGGCCACGCCCTAAAAACGTATTTTCATCTTCTTCTCCAGAACCATAAGACCTAGAAAGCTGAAACCGTTTGTTTGCAGACTCCTTGACTAGTAAATATTATAAATTGTAGCTTTGGTGGCCCTGTGACCCCCTATTACGTTACGAGAATATAAAGCGTCACAATAATTAACCGGCAGTGGCTATTAAAAATTAGTTTACCCATATCTGATGGTACACGTAGTATTTGATTTGTTTTTACGAGTCTTTCAATCAAAATGATTGCAAACTTTTGAAAAAGAAAATGTATAATTAATATTCTTGATTTTGGCTCTAAAACTTGCGCAACAAAGTTCATTTTACATTTGTTAAAAATTGCAATATTTACATCGAAAAAGGTTGTTTCCATAAGAATACGATTAATGTTCTTATATTTCAAAATCGGCAATTGAAGGTGATGTCGAATTGGATGTATTTGAGCATGACAGTGAAAGTTGTGAAGCATGCGAACTTGGATTTCCTGAGGATGCGAACAGAGAAATATTTAATGATGAAGTAAAGTCTACCATAATGAATATGAAATCAAATAAAGCACCAAGTTGTGATGGGTTGCCTTAGGAACTTTATCAAAACTCTCTTGATGTCATTGTGCCGATATGTGTGAAACTGTTTAACGAAATTATGAAATCTGGTGTTTATGCCCATTATATGAGGATGATGATAAGAATAGTGTAAATACTTACAGAGGCATATCTTTATTACATGTTGTAGGGATAATATTCACCAAAGTTATAAAAGATCGTCTTCAAAAGTGGTCTGATGATAATAATATCATATATGAGAACCAGTTTGGTTTCAGAAAAGGCCGTTCAACTGTTGACAATGTTTTTACTTTGTACGGAATGATACAGAATTATTTGTCAAAATCATCAGGTGGAAGATTTTATTGACGTTAATAAGGCGTTCGACTGCGTTGATAACAACTTACTCTGGCATCGACTCATGAAATACGGCGTTCATGGAAATATACATAGGTTTTTGCGAGACATGTATTCGAAACTTAAATCCTGTGTGAGAACGGATTATGGATTAAAAGAATATTTTAACTGCTGTATTGGAACACGGCAAGGATGTATGGTCAGCCCCACTCTATTTTGTTTTTTCATAAATGAACTTATCACCGAAATCAATCAATCAAACTGCCGTGGAATATTTATTTCGGAGGAAGAACCTAATGTGTGTTCCTGTTATACGCAGCTGCTGATGACGTAGCCAACGGTTCTGGTAGCACTGGAAGACTTCAAGAACAAATAAACTGTATCAGTGAATTTTGCAATAAGTAGGGACTTTCTTTAAACATGAGCAAATCAAAAATTATTATCTTCAGGAACGGTAGACGTTTAAGGCATCATGAACATTGGACTTACAGGGAAGATAAGATCCAACAGTTTCAATTTATTATTATCTCGGATCATTCTTCACTCCTAAATTAGTATGGACAACATCAGTTTTATGTTAAGCACAACAAGCGGAGAAAGTTTGCCTCAACATATATCAAGTTCAACATAAATCAGGAGGTCTCCCAATAAAAACTGCAATTAATGATGTTTGAAACCATGGTAGCACGTCGCGAACAATTTTATCCATGATTAACATTTTGGTCATACTGTTATTCAATCTATATTATATATGCATGCATGATTTAATATAGCTGTTATCTAGCAATCTGATTTACACACCTGGCGTGTTGTTTCAATTAAGAATAACGCTCAATATGTAAGTTGAACAGGCGGAAATTAAATTGAAAGAGAATTCCAAATAGGTCGCAAGGAAAATGTTTCCCCAGTTAAGTAATAAAAGGTATTTCCCTATTAAAATTTGTATGTCTGATAAGATTGAATTGACATGAATGTCTGAACATTTTAAAAAAAAGGTGTTTTATTCACTTCATTTGGATACAATGAAGTATGTTTTGTAATGTACAGTGTGATGGCGATAAGATAACTGGGTGAACAATGGCAACAACTTACATTTTTTACAATCAGTACTGGGAAATAAGTAACAAAAAAAGGTGTACATTGGTATCAATTGTGATCAATAGTATTACAGGAAATCCTCAAGGATGTTCCATTTTCTCTCAAAACAATTCATGTTGACATTTTTTCTAGCAATATATTTTTCGATGATATGAACATCCTTCAAAATGCCTTTATATAATGTAAAGCTCGGTTTCAAACCTTTAATGTTCAAAACAAAAATAGGTCGTTTTGCTTAAAGTATCATGTGGTTCAACAAGTGGTTACTATTCGCACACAAAAGTATGTCTTGGTATAGATCCAATCCAAACTGCTTTAGTTTTATCCATATTTGTTTTGAGACCTGACATTTTAAAAAATTTAATGAGAGTTTCCATTGCTTCATCTAAAGAGGCTTCCGAACCATCTAGAAATAATTCTGTGTCATCAGCGTATTGTCCGATGATATGTTCACTTTCGTTAAGAAAAATGCCTTTTATGTTTTCGTTATTTCTTATCATTGTTCCAAGTATCTCAGCAACAAACAAGAACAAATATGGGGAAATCGGATCACCTTGCCTACATCCTCTTCCATTTTCAAAAAACGTTGATAGGTGTCCGTTTTGAATAATACACGATGAAGCATTTGATACTAGAATCTTTACCCATTTCTGAATGTTATTCCCAAAACCGATCTTATCTAAAACCATCATCATAATTTTTTTGAGCTTTTTCGAAATCGATCAGGATTAATAAGCCTTTTTTCTTTTGTGATTTAGTTTCGAACATGATGTCGTAAAGAAGTCGAATATTTTCTGTTATACATCTTACTGGGATGAAACCTGTTTGGTTTTCGTGAATGAGATTATCAAGTGTCGATTTAAGCCGATAAGTTATACAAGTGCTTATTATTTTATACAAAACGTTTAGGAGGGAGATAGGGCGCCAGATTTTGAGAAATCGTCTATCTTTACCTGGTTTAGGAATACATGTAATCACTCCTCTATTCACTGTCGTTGTCAGAGTGTCTTTGGTAAAAGTTTCCTTAACGTAGCGATAAACCAAGAATTTAAGATTTTTCCAAAAAAACTTAAAGAATTCTATGGGAAACCTATCTAGCCCAGGACTCTTATTGTTTTTCATTGATTTAACAGCAAGTGATAATTCTTCAGGACTAATAACGCGTTCTTATTCATCTGACTGGTCTTGTCTCAAGGAAGGAGTTGGAATATTTTGTAAAGTACCTTTAGTGTCATCATCTGTGCTATCGTTTGATTTATAAGGTGTTCGTAAAATGTCTGTACATGCTAAGTAAAGGGAGTTCTCGTTCACTGATTCACCGGAGCATGACTTCTTCCTTGTTGAGAGTATTTGACCTTGTACCAGATATGATGTACATAAAGCATGAAAATGAGAATATAATGATGCTTTGTCAAAATGTCAAAAGCTGTCGTCAAAATTTCACTTGTACAATGGGAAAAACTATAATTTTTAACTATACATTTTTTAAATACCGTCTCTTTGTGTTCATGTTCTTCACTACATGTATATATTTCATGATTTGTGACTGAATTTATGTTGCGTATTGGAGAATTTTTCCTCTTCGGATTAACTTAATTTTAGGATAATATTATGATTGCCTGTCAGAGGTTGCCAGGTATTAGCTTACTATCATTTTGAAAAGTGACACGATTATCAATTTTATATCTGCAAATCATTTGGCGGCGTGCCGTTTTGAACATGTATTCCCAAACACAAACACGCTGAACCCGACGTTTTTACCACTACACCACAGCGACTGAGCTGTAGGAACTTGAAAATATAGAGTCCCCTGATACCAAGTTAAACATGACTCATTCATGGGAATTAATAAATCAAAAAGTATGTTAGCTTAATTATTTCCTCGCGTAAAAGTTTAGCTTGCAGCTACAAACAAGAAATATATAGATTAACCTTTTCTGAGTTTCAGAATCATATTTGTTATGGTCACTGTTTAAGCCTATTTCACTTGTGAAGTTCATCATTGTCCACAATCGAATTGTTTTCATTATTTACAACCATAAGAATGAACAGAATGTGGATTGTGTGTCACACTGTCAACCATGCGCATGGATTAAAAAGAGTAATTTGCTCTGCGGCTGGAGCTCATCCCGCTTCATATAATTGTTCTTTAGGATGTTGGTTCTCCCCTCCCCTTATAGCTTAGTAGGGGCCACAGGGTCACCGTATGAACAGTTTACCTAACTAAGGAGTCTCGTCACAATATTTCAGCATTATGGGCCTTATGCTTCTGGAGAAGAGAACATAAGTTTTCATAAATCTCTTAAAGGGAATCAACAACCTAGCTCGTGAAACCTAATTGACCATCGTTAATGAGAGCGTCCAGACGGGTAATGGGGGTCACATGACACAAACTTGGTACTGGCTGTCTGCTGTAAGCAAACGATTTCGTCCCTACGGAGCATTTTCAAGCAGTATGTACACAAGGTTTCAGCTCTATTGGCACTAAGGAATTCAGTTGTATAAATGCTGTACAAAATCGTGCCTGTAGATTTTTTCTTGGTGTTTGTAATAAGACCCCAAACCCAGCAGTTAGAGGGGATATGGGTTGGATTTTACCATTCACAAAGCACAAAATTGAAATTTTACGTTTTTGGCGTAAGTTGCATTCAGCAACCCCCAGTTTAATACCCAATGCCATTAGCAAATGGTCTGTTAAATTTAAAAAATCATGGTATAACAACACAGCAACATTGTTTAATTCATTACAGTTACCTATTCCAAACCTTTATGACATATCTTCTCAGGATTTTAGTACTGCAAAATCTTTTTTGTTGTCATTGGATTTTAATTATTGGCTTGACAATCTTTGGAATGATAGAAGGCTAATCAACGGCAATAAACTTCGCACTTATCGTCTTTTTAAGAACACATTATCGGCGGAAAAATATCTTACTACTTTACCCAACAGGTCTCAACGCAGTATCTTTAGTAAATTTCGCAGTGGCACTTTACCGTTACAAATAGAATTAGGCAGATTTTCTCGCCCTGTAATTCCTTTAGAAGAACGTATATGTAAATTTTGCAATAACCACAGTGTAGAGGACGAAGTTCACTTTCTAGTCTGTTGAAACTTATATTCAGATTTAAGGTATGAGTTATGGCATTCTGTATCTGTTTCAGACCCCTCATTCCTCTGGTTATCACCAGTAGCCCAACTAATATATTTAATGCAAAATCAAGAGTATCACAATCCACTTGCCGCACTTCTCCAAAAAATGTATTTACGGCGTATGTCATTTTTATAAGCCATTTATTAATATTTAAGCATATGAAACATATCTTAACTTATTTTAATATATATTTTAACGCGGAAGCGTTTTTAGAGAATTAGTGTCTCATAGGCCATTACTGGCCGGACAGCATACATTTTATTTGTTGTGATATATATATATGTGATTGTGTGTTGCTTGTATGCAGTGTGACACTTTAATAAAATACATTTCTTCTTCTTCTTCCTCTATTGGCCCTATGCTTCTGGAGATGAAAGATGAAGATACAAATATTTTTCAAGGTGAAGGCCCCAAGGACCATTATTAGGGGCCAAAGGGTCACCCAAGTTATAAATCATAATCATCATATGTCAAGTATTATGTACACAAGGTTTCAGCTCTATTGGCCCTATGCTATGGCCCTATGCCCTATTTTTCAAGGTGAAGGCCCCTAGGACCATTATTAGGGGCCAAAGGGTCACCCAAGTTATAAATCATAATCATCATATGTCAAGTATTAAGTACACAGTGTTTCAACTTTCTTGGTTTGTGCTTCTGGAGAAGACGATGTAAATATGTTTTAAAGTCATGCCATAAGCCCATCAATCTTATTAAAATATGATCTATTTGCTACACTACTTTAATCTGCGTAACGTATTGAAGCAATTAAGATATCATTTTAATGAGATTGTAAGCCCATGAGACATTTCAGGCTAGATTGACTGAAAGCTGTGTCAATTGCTTCAATTTAAAGTTTACATCCTTGTCATGAAATGAAGCTTTAAAATCGACTTAAAGATAACTTTATGAGGCATAACCTTTTCAGATCTAACATATTTGAAAATAAATATATATTTGAAAAAAGTCTAATCTTAATTTAATCGAAAATAAAATACATGTTCTACTTTACTGAAAAGCTTATACAGATATAAGGAAAATATTTCTTGGTAGATATTTAAAACAACCATTGTCACAATATGCTTTTGGAAATCTTATGTCCTCAACAAATATAGATGTTATCAAAAATGTATGTCTTTTTTTTACATCAAGTAAAGAAAATAAGAAATTCAAATGTATTTTTGTAAGCTCATGCAAATAATCATTTTGTGTATGTATTATGGGCCAATGGCCTTTTACTAAATAAAATGTCTGTCTGTCTGTCTGTCTGTATGTTTGAATATAGGCCAGTAGCGGGTTACGACAAGAGGAGCAACTAACAATTAAAAACTACATGAAGTGCTCTAATATAATTATATATATAATTGAACGTGGCAGGTTTAGACCGGTAACACCTCTGGGGCAGCGTCTGTGCAAGTTTTGCGACAACCACTCTGTGGAAGATGATGTTCATTTTTTGATCAGTTGTCCGTATTACTCAGATTTACGATACAGTTTTCTTATGGGTATCAACCAGTCTAACTCTGAATTTTCTCTGTTTCCTTTTATTTTAATGTAAAATTATTAATATCAATTTATAGTTTTAAAGTTATTAAGTGTCTCGTAGGCCTAAAGGCCGGATGTTACATTCCATTTGTGATGTTTGAATTTATTTTAAAATTGTAACATGTGACACTCTAATAAAACAAATTTCTTCTTCTTCTTCTTCTTCTTCTTCTTCTTCTTCTAATAGACAAACGCATGCTTTAATATACACTCAGGGGCAAAATAAACGATACCAATTAAAATGCTCGATAGTTTAAAGGGACAGTAGCACGTTTTTAGGGAGAATATAAGGTGATGTCAGGGAATATGAAAATTAATGGTCTTAATTGAAAGACAATGCATTTAAACTAAATGGAGCAGTAATAATTCAAATATATGATGTAAAGTTTGACAATTCGATTCCCTTTTCTTACACGAAATGAATTAAAGGTGTTCACACAAAATGGCCGCCCATGGATTTTAGCATCTTCCCACGGCAAGGTGAAAACGTATCGAGCAACTCCTCGTTTTAGACCTTGCCATCACAAGGTAGAAAACTGGTGATCCTGAGCAGCGACACCTATCGTGATCACGAGTTACGTCCCTTATCAGCTCTTTCAACAAAAGCCAATGAAATTGCTGTTTACATTCGAACAAATTCAAAATACTAACAGACGATCTTTTTGAAAACTATCCGAGTGAAATTCAATTTTAAACTTCAGTCCGCATGGTTGTTTTCATGTTTTTGATGAGCACCGAGAATGCAGAGAAGACAAACATTACTGTATCACTCAAATAAAGTTTTCTCTCCCTTGTAAAACGCGTACAAAAGTATTTTTCCAATCGGTTCATTTAAAGATGCTATGTCATAGTGCAATAATTTTAAAAGTATTTTTAATGTATACGTTGTATTTTGAGAAAAATTTAGCGACCAACCTTGAGAAAATCGGACCAAAATTCATCAAATAAGAGATAATTTACCAAATAATACCGAAACGGCAGTCGACATAAGGGCGAATCAAGTGTGGCCATTTCACAACTTCCGGTTTCTAAATGTACGCTTGAAAACCGTCTTTGTCGCGCTCAACTAGATTTTATATTCTTTTTCTCCGAATAAGGTATTCGTTGCTGTCAAAGTTGATACCCATCGAACGCAATTACGGTAGTTGAGACACGGTGTAAATCCTACAAGCATAATGATTACGTCACCGAAAGCGGGTTCACAAAATGACATGCCCTTTCTAAGAGGGGTACTGTGCTTGAAGCGTCAAAATAAGTATGTTATTGTTGATTAAACAATCTAAATATGATATCAAAATTTCGACGAAAGATTTTTCTACAAAGTGATGTATTTCATTTCTCAATAGCTAAGTTTCATCCTGAACCGCTTGCAAGTATGATACAGCATCTTTAACATGCTGTCTTCTGATTGTACTATTCTACTTCCGTGCAGCGGGTTGAAATGCTAGCACAGAAATTACGGCCAATGATGTCAAGGGAGGAATGGGAAAGTTTAGAAACCTTTTCGTTTCGCCCGTGACGTTGTGAAGATGGGATTTTAGGTGAATCTCCATACTTTGTCCTCTTACTATGGATAATTGGTTTGTGTTATGAGATTTTTGACACTATCAAAATAATACATTTAGCATTAACGTACACTTATCAGTGAACACTTTTAATATAAAATTATCAAAAAACGTGCTACTGCCCCTTTAAATCACGATTGGTACTTACGACGGAAACAGGGTTACTTCATGTCGTCAGCAGCAACCTGAACTAAGCTATGAATTTTAAAACATCATCTGTTCACGTTATTTAAAACAGGCCATACAAATTATGTCGTTTAAAAATCTCCAATATAGGATAGTGAATACAGACTTTTTGCTTGTTTTTTCCCCAGCGTTCAATAGTAAATATGCGTACACAAATTAATTATAAAAGTTTTGATTATATAAATAACATCTTATACTCATAGAATTTCTACATTTCATAATTTTGTTATTCCTATTCCAAACATTTTGCCCAAAATATGTTTCAGGACCCAAAGCGTATTTGAACGGTCATAAAAATAAAACTTTCATACACTGCCTAACGCAGGGATTAGTTGTCGCTTTTCACCATCTACAAGATTTTGTTCTTTATCCACTAAAAATTTAGTATCGTTTCTTTTGCCCCTGAGTGTAGTATCTAGTATATGTTTTCTTTTAAGATAAAAATGAGCTCATTAAAACCTATTATATTTATCCTTTCTGGTTTGAAATTCATACAAATCAATATTGCCCCGATCATACGATTATCGATGGAGACTGAGAATAAAGTAAAACACTATTTCACTAAACCTATGCGTTAATGTTTAAGTCACTTGGAATAACGTGTGGTATGTACATCATGAATTCATTGGAATTTGTTTTATCATTCAATATCAAAGAGATATATGTATCCAAAATTTAAGAGTCAATCCAGTTAATTGTTGAGGGTCAATAGTGTCATTTGGAAAATATCATTATAGGAAACTAAGTATCATTTGAGAGCCAAACGACGTTCTTCTAACCTTCCTACTAATGAGAGAGTCTGTTTTAACTGTACCAACTGTGTGGAAGATGAGATGCATGTTTTACTTAAATGTCCAGTTTATAATGGTGTGCGTGAAGATCTTTTAGGTAAATGCAATGATGTTTGGCCTGAATTTTACCAACAAAGTGATGATGTTAAATTATGTTTTATCCTGGCCAGCCCAAGTATTGTACATGCAAGTGCCAAAACCTGCAAGGCAATTTTAAATTTACGTAAGGATATTTTTTTACGCATTAGACTCTTGTTTTTTTTTACCGGCGTACTTTTTATCATATATTTGTAATGCTGGGAGTACTTTTTAATGTATATTTGTAATATTTATTGTACCCTTTAATACATTTTTCTTATTTTTACTGTACTTTTTTAATACATATTTCTAATATTTACTGTACTGTTATGTATATATATTAGTAATATTTACTGTGCATCTTAATATTGTTCGTCTCTCCAAAAGGAGTGGCTCTTTTAATGTTGTATATATGTTTATGTAACAGTTTGAGGTGAGACGTTAATAAACAGTCTGTCTGTCTGTCTGTCTGTCTTCTATAGTAACAATGGAACTAACTCGAGCGTGGTTCTCTAAGTCATTCATGCGTGTATGCTTTGCTGGTAATATGGATGTCTCTTATGTATATACATCCTAATTAAGGATTCAGCCATAAGGCTGAATCCTTATTGTTATTGGCGTGTTTCTTTTTTTTATTGTTCCACGAATTTTGTGGTCAACTTTCAGCCCAAACGGCTGATGCTATTGAAGCCAAATTTCACAGGCTGGTAGACCTTGTTGAGGAATGGCGACAATAAGCTTTTTGGACAATTCGGCCCATACGTTAAAGGTCCAGTTCGATTCCAAAATCGAAAATTTAACATTGATTTTTTTTTCAAAATGCACTTAGAGACCTAATTTTTTTTCATAATGTGCGCAATCAAAAATGCTGCAAAAAACCAAATCATGGAAAATTCGTAGGTCACGTGACTTGGCCGCCATCTTGGATTTAGTGCATTTTTGACCATTGCCGACCCCACCCACCTTTGACAATCTTCTCCTCTGAAGATACATGCACTAGAGAGCTGAAATTTATACTCAATGTAGCTGAAGCATTGTAGTTCTGAATTTGACTTCTACAAAGTCCTAACTACAATACTTTTCTTGCTGTGATTTTTCAAAGTTGACCAAAATCTAAAAATCGCAAACTTCAAGGGCAGATAACTCAAAACCCAGACCAAAGAATTTTATGATTTTTGCATGAGAGTTAGACATTGGCAAGCCCTTTAAGATGAAAGAATAAAATCGCTCGCGAACAGTCATTTCCGGTCAGGGTCAGAGGTCAAACTCTGCATTTTGGACATGTGGTGTTTTGGTGGGTATGTTTGAAATATCGTAGCGAATCAACGGCGTACGATAACGCTTTGTTCTATACATCATATGAAAGCCAAAAGTCTATAGATTTTTTTAAAATTTGACAGTAAATTTCTATATTTGTTTTACATTGAGTTACGGCCCTTTGAATATTGTCAATTCTGCTTTCGTTTTGAATGCATAGGATACAGGTATGTTAAAAAAGTTGTTAGTCATCAGTGATAGACGACAAATCATTGTTCCATATATCATTAAAAAGCCAAAGGAATACAAAATCTTTTAAAAATTAACAATAAATTCAGTTACTACATTTACAATGAGTTACGGACCTTTGAATATTGTCAACCCTGCATGCGTTTTAAATGCGTTTGATAACTGTTTGTTTGCAAATTGCGTTAATCATCAACAAAAGAGTATAACCCATAAGCTTTTGACTGAAATCATTACCTTTGTGCATTACATTTAACACCATACAGCGCTGAATCCGTTTGTCGTCGCTTGCGACTATATTTTTAATTATTTATTCTTATAATTTAAATTTTTGTAACTTGTAATTTCATATATCCATGTATATATATATATATATTTTATATATTTATATTGTATCTTTTTGTGCATTTTACCGATTTTAGTCTCTCATAACCCCTTATAGGGGTGGCTCAACTTTTACTGTTTTGTATGTATTGTAAAATGTATATATATTGAGGTGAGACTTAAATAAACAATCTGTCTGTCTGTCTGTCTGTCTGTCTGTCTCATGTGAATTGTAATGTAATATATTTCTTTAAACCTGCGTGGAACAATATTGTGCATGCTTTGAAAGGCAAATGTGATTTTTAAATAGAATTCTTAGATATTCGTCATAAAATGCAGCTGACCTTCATGATTGTACTCTTATTTTGTAGACAAATTAGAATTTTTAAAAAATCGTATACTTCTAATACGTCGCTGAGAGAGAGAATTGAAAGTGTCAACAGTTATACAGACAGGCATTCACGTGAGAGTTGACATATTTAAAAGTATAAAATACGGCCAAATTTGACCTATGAGACACTGTAGACAGCCACATTTCAATATAAAAATTAATATTAGATATTAAATATTAATACTCATCAAAAATGAAACCATAGAATTGGATACTGGAAGAAGACATTTTTGTCCGCAATAGTTCTTACAAAACGCATAAGGAATTACTATTTTTGATTATTAAACCAAGTACATTTATTAACATCGAAAACAGGAACGGGCTTAAAAAACACTCCCTGGTTTTAACCGTTTATTGTTTTGCTATGATTGGCACATAAACGACATGATTCATAATATATATCAAACAAATATCACCTTATATTCTCTTTAATACAAATATTAGATAAAAAATAATTGTTTTCAATTTAAATCTAAAACTTCATATATGTTAGTTGAAGGCAAATTTACACGTTCAATTTCAAGGACACTATGATATACTGTATTGACTATATTAACTTGTAACTGAAATTCTAAATAGTGCTACTGCCCCTTTAAAGAGCCACTTCGTGAGTTGTTGGGGTCACATATGACAAACTTTTTTAATAGTGTCATTTGATCGAGAAGAATTGGCTGGAAAATGACTTTTTAAAGCTTATAGTCTTTGTATAGTGACAAGGCTTGTATAATGAGATTTCTGACACTTTCAAAATAAATACATTTATCATTAACTTACAATTATCAGTGAAACATTTGAAATATAAAATTATCAAAAAACGTCCTACTGCCCCTTTAAAGTAAAACTTTGTAGAATGCCAACATTGAAAATGAAAGAATCTAATTTGATGATAAATCCTTATAAATACTCTTAGATCGTGCCATTTAAGTTTTCAATCATAGTGTTCATCTAAGGACTTATTGTGTGATTTGTATGTGTGAGTGTATTTATGCTTATGTCGACATGAACAGTCATGAATTCTGTTGCACATGAATAATGTTTTCAAATACAACAAATAAATTATGTAATGTGTAATAATGTGGACGTGTATAACGCGCAACATCAAGGCAGTGGACCCTGCTCAAAACACTACCAACATTGTTACCATGAAGAAACTGTACTTACGACGCTACCCGTCAGAGTAAGAAACCTAGGCCGCAATGTTCTGGTGTCTTCATCTATCTGATACACCACATTGCTCACTTGGATATGCGGTGTCCTTATATAGTGTCACCTGCCCCCTCTAACACACAAAGCTTTCTTCACAATGTGCAGTCAACCAGGACATCCTCATGTGTTGCTTAAAACATAACACATGTTGCAATATTGAATCGCTCTGATTTCTTGTCAACGTACAAACCAGTGAATAATTAACAGTAACAACACCCTTGTATAAAGAATACCATCTACAAGTCGAAAACAAGTGGGCCATAACGACCTACCCCACAGGCAGACCTAGTTATCATATTACACCCCTCTGAATGTCTGACAGGCAACCTGAGAAGGGTGGTGTACCAGTAAAGAGCCCAATTGTCTGTAGTTTTTTCGTTGTTAAGGCCATCGCTCCATGTCCATATCCTTTGATACACAATCATTATACAAAAATGGACAAATACTACATCTTGCGTAGAGATATGCAGTGTTTGACATATTTTGCTACAATTAAAATATTACATGCTCTTTACAGCTAACAAGCTGTTAGAATAAGGGATGTAGAGACCAAAACGTTCGAATAGCACACAAACGTCTTAGATTTTCATTTCCAGTACGGTTATCGGAAATTGATCATGAAATGTCTTTAAAAATCCGAGCCGCGTGTTTTCCCTGGCGAAGACACGTGTTTAGGATAACGCTCTCTTAACATGTGCGTTCAGTTTGTGCTGCATTTCTACAGTTCTATTGAAAGAATCAACTGGATGGCGTCACCTAAAGTGGTTAGTTAGTGAGAGTTAATGATATTACTAGTACCTTACAGGAATTGATGAGTCCACCATTGACCGTCTACCCGTCTAACCGCCTACCCGACAAGGTGCCTCTAAACAACAGAGACAACCCAACCGACCTGTTCGCTGAAGTTTCGATTTCAGTGGCGCCTCTCACATTTCCAATTTGTGACACTGAAATATTAATGTTACACACTAAAAATTCAAACGCTGTGTGCCAATTAAAGCATGACGAGTTGCGTATATACAGTAGTGTGAAATAGTTCATATACCCCTCACGCGTTGGCAACGGGTGGTCACACCAGTCACTCACGCGTTGGCCATGCCAGATGATGCGTGTGTAACCAGTGAGCAACCAGTGTCTGACGGGTTGGCCACCAGTGGCTCACGCGTGGTCGACCTTAACGGATAACCGAGTCTCTGGTCATCCAAGTGAGGAGTTACTTCCCTTCAATGAGAGAAGTTATTAGTCAGCTGGACATAGTGGAAATCCCACCTCCCGAAATTTTGACATCAAATGATGCAATGGGTAGTATGACGATTTTATTAAATGTTGACTTTGATGACATGTAGGATTTTGTGAAATTTTGACTTTGGTGATATGTTCATTATGTGAAATATTGACTTTGGTGATATGTTGTTTTGGAAAATGTTGACTTCACATAAACTGACGTCCAAAAGAAACTTTACTACATTTTGTAATCATTCTGATTAAAGAATGAAGAACGATAGAACTTTAAAACAAAGTGCCTTTTATCGATCAACCATTTCAGTCAACAACCAGCTAATTAAAATTGAAGGGGAAAACCCCGATTTAGCAATTAATCAATTTAAAGTGGGCAGGGGTCAAAATTTTGATTGTTCAGGCATTCATTGAAATGCTTTTTTCGCAATAATTTCGTTAAGGTTATGAAATTAGCAACTTTTGCGCCAGGTATGAGCAGGCCGAGTGTTATCCCTTCAAAATCTGCCATGTGTAACGAAAACGGCCAAAATTTGAATTACGTCACCTGTCTTCAGTTTCAATCTTCACATTTAATCTGAATCCATGTTTTTTCTATCAATGGGAATTTATGGATAAAGTCCTACATGTCAGATTGACACATTTGTTAGTCGTACAACTGGTAATCAGCCTTGAGAGCTGAACAATCGCAGTTAAATCGTAATATTGCAGGCCAATTCTGACGTTATGACTTTATGAATGACATTGCCTTGTGTGGTTGATTAGTGGCCAATGGCTATCAATTGAGCAGTCAATGAGCTTTGATTACAACTGTTCAAGTTCATATAGTGCACGAGAACATAATGACATGTCGACCTTTGATGTATGCTATCCTTGACGTCACTAAGAGACAACGTTATCGGTAGTCTAACGTTTTAGATATTGGCCCTCATGCAGTCAAAAACAACTCTTTTTCCATGTTTCATGGTTGTCAGCAATCCTCACAACCTCTCTGTAAAGCTTGATCAAGTTACCATAACAAATGAAGGAACACTATCGATTCTTGTAACAAGGGTATTTTTTTATCAGTTTTGTTGATTTTCAATGGGGATTGGTGATATTTTTGCTGTGCCGTTACCGGTTTTAAGGTGTTTTTTTCACAAACAGGAGGACAAACATTCATTATGGACATTTATTAAACCTTTTCGTCACGTGACTAAACTCCGGTGGAAAGGTCACCTGATTATGACATTTTTTGCCATTTTTGCAAAATGCATGAATATTGCTCAATTTAAAGTTTTAAACATAAAAGTTTGGGTTTCAACTATGTTGTTGAGAACTTAACTGAAAATATTGAAATAACATTGTTTTCAAAATCTCAGTTTAAAAAGTGTAAAGTTTCTTTTGGACGTCAGTTTATATGGATTTTGTTGATTTAGACAAATGTTTACTTTGGTGAAATGTTTATTTGGTGAAATGTTGACTGAAGAAGATCTTTTGATTTTGGTGGCCTGTCGATTTTGTGAAATGTTGACTTTGATGAGAGGCTAATTTTGTGAAATATTGTTTTTAGTGATATGTTGATTTTGTGAAATGTTGACTTAGGAAGATCTGTAGAGTAGTGTGATTAATTGATTATGTTGACTTTGGTGAAATGTTGATTTCATGAAATGGTAATTTAGGAAGATATATTGACTTTGATGATAAGTAAATTATGTGAAATGTTGACTTTGGTAATATGTTCATTTAATAAAATATTGTCTTTGGCGATTTGTTAACTTTGTGAAATACTGACTTTGGTGATAAGTTTGTTTTGTGAAATATTAACTTTGGAGAGATGTTGGTTTTGTGAAATATTGAATTTGATTGTAAGTTCAATTTGTGAAATGTTGATTTAGGAAGATCTTTAGACTTTGGTGATACTTTGATTATGCAGCTTTGGATGTTAATTCGTAGCTTAGGTGAAATGTTGACTTTGGTGAAATTTTTGTGTGTAAAATGTTGACTTTGGTGATGTGTTCATTTTATGAAATATTGTTTTTAGGGATATGTCGATCTTCTAAATATTGACTTTAGACTTTAGTAAAACGTAACTTATGTTGACTTTGGTGAAATATTGAGTTAAGAAGATCTATAGATATTGGTATAATGTAACTTAGGTGAAATCTTGACTTTGGTGATATGTTATTTTTGTTAAATGATGACGTTGGTAATTTGTTAATTTCACGAAATATTGTCTTTGGCAATATTGATTTGGTGAAAGGTTGAATAACGAAGATCTATTGACTTTAATAATATGTTAATTTTATGAAATATTGTACATTTGAAATGTTAAGTATATCACTCGAGTAATTCAGTTTTGTGATAAATTTGTTTTGTGAATTTATCATCTTATATTTTATGTTTTTATAATTGTATTAACATCTGGCGAAACATAACTTGGATTAGAATTCGACTTTGGGGAAATATTGATTTTGAAAAGCTTTGCATATAAATACATTTTGCTAATATGTTACGTTTGAATCATTAATGATTTGAAATATCAAAGTTAGAAAGACAGGAAATAAGTTTGTTATTTGTTGACATGCTGACTATGCTGTTATGATTCCTTTTTGTAATATGTTGGTTTTGTGAACTAAGTACTTTGAACATTTGTTGATGTTGTTTGTTGTCTTTTGGAAATTGTGATTTTGAAGTTGTTGACATTGAAAGATCATTTTAATTAATTACCGACGAGAGTCGCACGTACGTGGTGTTCATAACAGGCAGTAATTGATGGGCTTTGGTTTGGACAATAAAGATATCTTTAAAATAACAAGTTGTTTGAAGTTTACACAGAAATGATCTTATGTCATGTCTCTTAACAGTAATATCCTGTTTATTCAGTGATGTAGTTTGATGTAAAAATCACATCGTCATCAAATGAATTAGGTCTCTCTTGACCAATCGTCTATAAAAGCAGAATCTAAAATTACCAACGGATTTGATCCTCACGCAATAAACAATCAATCAGATTCTAGAACTGTAATCATTATAAAAAAGATTGACTTGAAATAACACTATCTAATGATTCACCGACTGAAGCGTAGCAATTAGACCAAACATGTGTAAATGCTTCCATTGACCAATATTCTTCATGTAGCCACGCCCTTGTTTATTACTTATTGAAGTATTTAGCGTTTATTATTATTATTTCCACTGTTTCCACAATATTAACTTTGCGTGTGTTATTCATGTCATATGAAGTTTGAATCTAAAATTATTATTCAAAATAGATTTCAGTATGTAAAACAAATCATCATGATGGTTATTTTTAACTTGCGTATGAAAATTGTAACATTTTACATGTACATTGGACATATTCTGTTTTGTTAACAAATATGGTTTATTTTCATGCTACATATGTTTGTATGTTCAAACTGTTATCATATTTTTATTTTTTGTCTCACATCGTATGGAAACACAAAATATATATTTACATGATATTCAAAATTCAAAAGGCCCAAAATTATATCGATTTGACTACAATAAATCAATCTGACTAAGTTGTGAAGTGACAGGACTTGCTCAACAGAAAAGTAGACCACGCCCATCACGTGTGAACAAATCAAGATACATGTTATTAGTATACTATAGATAGACAAGTCCCCAGGAATTAACAACATCAATGGTGCAATTTACAAAATAACGTCTCTGTGTTCTCTGTTTAATATCCTTATTCACACCTGTTCACACCCGACTGATCACAACGAAACAATAAAACAATCTGAATTTTACGGTAGACTAGACAGCTGAATCCTTTCATCCCCGTCTGGGTATGAGGGTACTGTGAGCTAATTAGTGTCGTTAGAGTGGACAGTTACGCCGACAAGGGGCCTAGGCGTTGAGCCGTGAAGCATATCCAGGGCTGACTGAATTCAACTTTCTGAAAAAGGTCAATTTCGCAAGATATAACTTCAACTCAAACATGATATTTTGTCTTTGAAGGAAATAGATTTTGGTGGAATATCATTTTTGACAACACAGGACTTATGAAATGTGAAGTTTGAAAAAGATAAAAAAAATTATTGTTGAAAGTTTACTTTTAAGAAATACAAATTATTGAAATGCTTAATTGAATAGACTTCAGCAAAATAATAACTTTGAATACATGATATTTTCGTGGAATATTACCTTCGGAAGATAATATGTTTTATGAAATTCTAACTTTGAGAAACCATGCGTAATGTACAAAGTTAAAAAATTGTTTTATGTTCACGATAATGTAGTGTTAGATACGTTTGCGCTCCATAGTCTAATAAGCCCCTTTATGATGTACAGTTTATTGATGTTTGAAGAACGGGCAGGGAATTGTGTCACAGGCCTGCTGGTCAATGCATATGTCCTGCTTAATCCCTCGACATGCTTTTTATGAGACTTAAATAAACAATCTGTCTGTCTGCTTCACTGCCCAACACCAGGACCCTTTCTAAGCGTAAATGCCCGGTCAGGCGACGCTATTTAGCGCTGAACGATGCTCTTCTCTATAATAAACAATTTCTCTTTCTCTCTCTCTCTATAATATTTGATGTCACTGAATCTTACTGAATATCCAACTACAATTTTATTTTATCACAATTAAAAATACCATCTCAAATACTACTTTAAACCTTTTTACCTCAATATAATATCCCATACATAATATATGCTTTCTATCTCTTTCAGGTACCACGCCATTTCACAACACTATTTATTTACTTACTATTCATATATATAACCCCCCCCCCCCCCCTCCACTCTATTCCAAATTCTAAATTAATTATAACCACTTTAGAACTTTTATTATTTTAATTGGGTGTCTAAGACCTATTCTAAATTTCATGCCCCCTTTTTTGGAAAAAATTCAGGCTTAGACCCCACGTCGGCGACATCACCGTATGGTGAAGAAGATGTTAAACCCCAATCCAACAACAACAACATTACTGAATATTTATTTGCAAGATAATCTCTCAAAGGAGATTGAATTCATTTGACGGGGAAGTGATAATTACATCGAATTACATCGCTTCATAGAAATAACAATATACATGTATATACTGTAAAGTACCTTATTGCTAATTTGTTACGGACATACATGAGTACTACAAACTAACAACATCTCGGTATGAGCGTTTACCAAAGGAGAGAGAGAGAGAGAAATTGTTTATTTTTGTCTCATCCCTTACATTCAAAAATATTTCAATAATGCATACATTAAAAATGTAAAAGCCGCCAAAAGGCTACAAGAGACAATACATTAGGATGTCACCTCTGATGTAAGGAGGCAGCTTCACAAAAGGCGGCGCCTTTGATCAATTCATCGCCCAACTGCATCAGGCAATGGTCACGGTCACTGAGCGGTAATGGTCATGGTTTACTAATGACTGGAGAAATTATACCGAAATAATGATAGAAGTAAAACAAACATACACACAAAACAAGTCTCGCTCTTAAAGTTAATCGCACAATAATACTCAAAATGTGAATATAGATAACATCACGTTGAGCAATTCCTGAATACACCTTTTCAAAGCCTATAGCTAGATAAAGTTAGGTTGTGCTCTAGTGTGTGCTAACCAGATTGCGTATCGCCTGGTCACTGTTACTTGCAACTAAAGAAACTACCGGTATACAGGTGTCAGTTGATTTTAAAAAAAGAATGTAAATTGTGACATTTATATCGTCCATAATAGTTCATGAGTGAGATATGTTTTCTTTACAAAAACATATTTGGGCCTAAAAAAACAACAAAAAGTAAAAAATCAAAATGTTGCTGTAACTTACAATAGCTATCAGGTTCAATAAACCCTTGTAAATCGCACTGTGCAACGATAATATTGATGATATTGCATTTATAAAGTGTAGCATTCACTGTTAAATACTCTGTGCGCTTGAACAAACAGATTCTTTATCTGAGTCTCACCTCAACATTTCGCTTAAATTTAATCCAAGAATAAAACTAATTTATAAAATGAAGAGCCATCCGTACAGAAAGGTTATGAGAGACTATGTATATGTTAAAACCAAATACGATGCACGGTGCAATATGTACGTAATTCAAAAGAGATATCATAATGTAAAATACTAAAATAATTGCTTTAAGATATCTAAGAAGAAAACTACATATATGTACAACACAGCATGAAATAACAAGGATATCATACTTTGTCTATACACATGCTTAAACGGTGTAATTGTATACATTATCTGACCTACCTAATGTAATGTCTCTTGTAGCCTTTTGGCGGCTTTTACATTTTTAATGTATGCAATATTGAAATATTTTTGAATGTAAGGGATGAGACAAAAATATACAATTTCTCTCTCTCTCTCTCTCTCTCTCCCCCTACAGACCAGCCTCAGTGGGTAGACAATGCAGCGCTAATAGTTTGTATGGGGAATTAATAAGAATTTCTTCCCAAAAAGGTTTGACATATTATACAATTTTCCTTGTGTTGGATAAAATTTTGTCATATCGATCTGCAACGTTTGTATAAATCTATCAGACAAGGCAAAAAATCTGCAGAAGTAAATCAGTGTCAATTATTCATGCGGGAATAATTTCAAATGTTTTCTAAAATATTAAAATATTTGAAAACCCTTCTATCTCATATCTATACGGTGGGTTGGTAGGACTATGCAGTAAAACTTCGAGATTTCTTATATGTAAGATGATAAATACCCGTTTCAAAGCCTGATCATGAATTTTATTGTTTGGTGTGTACAATGAAATATGCTGTTTGAGTGGCATTCTAGAAGTTGATGATATAAGGAAGACAAGAGTAATTCTATGGATGAACAACTTCTTTATTAGACAGTTGCGACGTTTCGGTATAGATTCTTATACCGTTTCAAAGCATATAACATGATATATACCGGCTGGTTGAGTGAGATAAAGTTCAACACCGTCACTAACGGCGATAAATGTTAGGCAATAGATTGATTTACACGATCATATGACACAAGAAGATTTCAAGTACTCGACATACTGGAAGGTTGGTTATAGTCCGAAAATCAAAATACAAATGAAATGTAGTCTGATAAAATATAAATTCTTTATAATCAAGGAAAGAATTCGACTGATTGATATTGTGGTCTTGAAACATAATTGACTTACATAACATAAAAAGTTACCAAAAATAAGATATCCGGTGATGCATTCTTATTCATTTTTAATTTAATTATTGAAGGAGTTATTTCATTTGAAACGTAATGATATTGCAATATGGAAATGAAACATTTTTACTAAATACCTAAAACATTATTGCCAGTGTCTCAATGTATTTTACGTTATGTGTTAAAAACTATACTGCAGTTAATCATTTTTATAAATGTTTACAAGTAAGAGGTTGAAACCTGAATGTAAAGTCAGTAGTTGTCAGTGTAAACAGAGAAATGATTTGAAAGAAATCCATTTAATAAGCGGCTGTTTAAGGTTGATTGTTTCTACTTTCTGAACTACTTGTAAATATTTAGAATAGCAACGTCCTAGATTGTTCTTTTTACAAGAACTATTTCACTTGTTCAGTTGATATCGCCACGAAAAAAGACAAACTTCTTGTGTTTAGTTTCGATTTGGGGGGGGGGGGGGGGGAATAATCTTTGCATATAATCAAAATTCGTCCTAGAAGAACATTCCGTTCAATCCATTACAAGAAAAAGAAAGAAAAGAAGAAAAATAATTTATTTAAGTGTCAAGCGATACAGTTGTAAAAGACAGTAAAACACATAACTTAAAACATCGCCCGGCCAACTTGGGCCTATTTGACACTAAGGTACTAAAATGTATACAAGTAAAAGCACTATGGTGCTAAAATATTATTGCATATATACATAGGTGTTACATAGGTGTAGAATACATATTTATGAGGTATTTTGTGAGAGTCTAAATCTAAACATTTTTTTTATTAATGCGGCAACTGAGTAATTTAGTTTATGATGATTCATTAGAAATACGAGTTGATCGTTCGCCGAAAGATTGGGAAAATTTTGATCTATAGACGAGGAGTAATTCCAGAGAGGAGTTCGTATATCTGAATATAAAGTGCAGGTAGTAAGAAAATGAACCTCGTCTTCAATTACATTAGAGTTACAAAATTTACATAGACGATTTTCAAGTGGAGTTTTAGGTTTTGTAAAACGACCAGTCTCGATCTCTAAAGGGAGGGTGCCGCTTCTAAATTTAGCCAAATAGCCACGGAGTACTTTATCATTAACAAATTTAACATAATCAGAAGTACAAAAATCACTCTTAAAACTACGATATGTCCTTAATTTATTTCCATTGACTTGTCCCCTATCATTCCATAATTGTGAACACCAACTGTTAATATCTATTTCTAAAAGTTTACATTTAAAACCACGAAATCTGCACACAAAGGTAGATTAAGACTTTCAAATAACTTAACTACTGTACAATCCCAGGATTTAGGTACTGACAATGACCATTTATGTATACGATAAGGTAATCTATTTTCATTCACAAAACATATTCTTTTATAAAAACGAACAATTTCAATACGCTGATTAACTAAATTAGAAACCCATCCCATATCACCTCTCACTGCTAAATTTGGAGTCTTATTGCCTACACCTAGGAAAAATCTACATGCTCGACCGAAGACCCAAGGGACCCCCTGAGCTACAGAGGGATCACACTTACGAGTTCTACCTACAAGCTGTATTGCAGTGTACTTAACGCCAGACTGAGTTCTTACACCGAACTTCACAACATTCTAGCAGACGAACAGAATGGCTTCCGGGCGAAGAGATCCACAATAGAACACGTGTACACTCTCACTTCTATTATTGAAACAAGGAAAAGTATGGGGAAAGAAACTTTTACAGCTTTTATTGATTTTAAAAAGGCTTATGATTGTATAGACAGAAGAATTATGTGGAAGAAACTTCAAAATATTGGTATAAGTGGCAACATATTCAGTGCACTATTGTCTCTATATGACTCTGTCCGGTGCTGTGTTCGACTTAATGGCCTCACAACAGAATGGTTCGATGTGAAGTGTGGTCTGAGACAAGGTTGCCTTTTATCCCCCCTTCTTTTTAACCTGTTTTTAAATGATTTGATCAATGAAGTTAATACGCTTAACATCGGTGTACAAGTCGAAGAACAGAAGATAAGTATCCTTGCGTATGCAGACGACGTTGTCCTTCTAGCTGACACTATAGAAGATTTAAACACGTTATTGGAGACTCTGAGTTGTTGGTGTCGGAATAAAAAGATGGCCGTGAACCCAACGAAGTCCAAGATAATGCATTTTCGAAAACCTGGAGCAGTTAAAACAACAAGTATTTTCATGTGTGGTGATACGGAGCTCGATATTGCTGAGTCTTATACCTATCTTGGTCTTCTCCTCACAGAGACCCTCGACTATACTAGGATGGGGAAAGCTGCCACAAACGCTGCAAGCCGAGCTCTAGGCCTCCTCATCTCCAAGTTCAAGATCCTAGGAGGGATGGGCTATGACACTTACTTAAAGCTATATGACTGCATGGTGTGGCCCTCTATTTCGTATGGATCAGCAATCTGGGGATCATATGCACTACCGGCGGTTAAGGCCCTTCAAAATAGAGCTATGCGTTTTTATATTGGACTATACAAGTACTCTCCAAACTCAGCAGTAGCCGGGGATATGGCCTGGATTCCACCTTGTGTACGACAGTGGGACAGCATCGGCAGATTTTATAAACGTATGTGCAATATTAACCCTAACAGGCTTTTATCCAAGATTTTCAAGTGGACAAATACGAAAGCAGAACTTCATAAAAACAATTGGAATAAAAGAGTCCATACGAAGATGAAATCGCTTAATCTTCCACATTTTATTCCCATAGAGAATACGTTCCATGTTAGTTTTATATCAGCTGAGATTCGTACCAAGGTGATGGACAACTACATGAAGGACTGGCATAATGACATATCACGACAGAGCAGCAAACGAGGGGATGGTGGCAATAAACTCAGATTTTATAGAACCTTTAAGTCATATTTTAAACCAGAAGCTTATATCACTGAGAACGTACCAAGGAGTCACAGGAGAGCACTGGGTAGATTCCGCTGTGGCACCGCTCCCCTACGTATTGAGATTGGACGCTACACAAACACACCGCTTGATGAGAGGAAATGTTTCAACTGCCCTGGTGATGTCGAGGATGAGTCCCATGTCCTACTTCACTGCCCGTTATACTCTGATTATCGTTTAGTTTTATTTAATCAGTGTGATAATGCAAATGGCAATTTTAGCTCTTTTACTGATGTACAGAAAGTGTGTTTTATTATGTCATGCCCAGATGTTGTATTTATAACTGCCAAAACGTGCAAACTTATTTTACAGAGAAGAACTGCCATACAGTTTAACAAATAATTTACTATTTTATAATTTCATGTCCTCTTAAAGTTTATTTATATGTATATTTTAGTCTCTCATAACCCATTTTTGGGTGGCTCACTTTTTTACATTCTATGTTCTTATCATTTTATTTTATGTACAAAATTGAGGTGAGACTCTAATAAATAATCTGTCTGTCTGTCTGCTCGATGTTGAATAGCATTTATGCAGCTGAATTCCCTTGTACCCCAAATAGCTGCTCCATAGGATAAAATTGGTTTTACAAGATTGTCGTATAAAGTTGTATATACCTCGTAATTCATACCCCCTACAGATTTGAATTTACTAATGATAACCCCCAAACAAACATTACAATCATTGATACTCCCACTCACTTCGATTGTACAATAGATGAATGTTTAATTGAATTTGATAAATATGTTACGCCTCTTTTACATGGAATTTGCACTGTATTTAATCAACAGGTGTTTTCTCAACAAAGTTGGCCATCTGCTGTTATTATTCCAGTATTCAAGGAAGGAGATAGCAATATTCCAGGGATTTATCGTCGGATAATTCTTATTAGTTCATTTGAAAACTCTTAACTAGAATATTTAATCAACGACTTTTGGATTGACTCTCGTTAATGAAAATATTCCGAATTTTCCCTTTGGGTTTCGCGGCATCTCAGTACTGTTGATGCTATGTTTTCCCTTCACTCTGTAATAAGTCTCAATCTAAGTAGTAGTACGTATGTTTTGTGCTTTTGTTGACGTAAAACGTACATTTGACTCTTGAGATCGGTCACAGTTGTGGTTTAAGTTGTCGCAATTGAATATAAATCGAAAATTAACATAAGAATCATTCAGTTGTTGACACAACTTTTAATGACCAAATATATCTTTACAACAAAAAAAAAACACACATTGAATTCAGAGAAATGAATGACGAAAACACTGTTTGTGCCTTGTATTTTGCCTTAGTTTAGTTGTATGTATAGGTTTATGTGCTGCGTATTCAATGTTATATATATCTAAAACGAGATTGTTTTCTAAACACATATGGCAGAATATTACTTTAAAAGGGTTTTCACGAGATAATATATTTACATTATCTTAGGTGTAATTATAATGAAAGAACAACACGCTGCATGAAATATAATGAGTAAAAAGATATTGACAATAATTATAAAGAGGGTTGGATAACAAAACAACATGGTATATTTGACAAATGGATGAGTTTATACAGCGATGTGATGGCTTGATTTTTTTTCCAATCCGTTTCAAGAATGGATTCTTAATATGATTAAAAAACAAGTCTATTAAAATAATTATAAATTCTCAAAATAAAGTAACTAGAGCAGAACAAAGTTAGAGAGATATAATTCTATCTTTGAATGAGTCTTTGAGATCTGTTACTGTCTCACTTAGATCCAAAAATATGTTATCTCTATGTTCAACGGTAAATACTAGTTTTGTTAATTTGCCTGATGTGGAACAAGTAGCTTTTATTTTGTCATGCCCATATATTTTAAGAGTTGTTGCCAAAACCTGCATGGATGTTTTAGAGATAAGAAAATCTGTGATTTATACTTAGCAAGCTTTTAAATTTGATTTTTAAAGCTGTTGCTTATTTCATTTTTTTAACTGTAGCATGAATTGTATTGTTTTATGTATATATTTTAAATTTTACATTTATAGTCTCTCGTAATCCCTACATGGGATGGCTCATCAAGTTTTATTTTATTGTTTTGTATATACAACTTTTGTATGAGGTGAGACTGAAATAAAATATCTGTCTGTCTGCCTGTCTGCCTGTCTGTCTGTCTATCAATAGCAGTAAACTACTACGACCTATCACTTAGTGAAGGGTCATTTGTGGTTACATTAATCAATTTAGGATTTAACTTGGCATAAGCGGATATCCTGTCATCAGCTGGATACACTGCACCACTTGTCCTTTGTACCTTGGTGGCGTGACCTAATATTACACAACCATGAGTCGCTCTGATCAAAGACCCCTTAATTACATGTAGCACTTTCACAGACAGACAGATATTTTATTTCAGTCTCACCTCATAATTACAAAATAAAATACAGCGTCTTGATAACATTTGAGACACTTCATGTGGAGTTATGAGAGACTATACAGGTTAAAAATATTTACAAAATAAATGTAATACAGTCAATATGAAATGCATTGGATACAATAATTCTTAACGACCATAAAAATGGGACCTTCTTTTATTGTAAAAAAGTGGTAGGTTTTGGCAGATAAAAAACACATTTCATGGCTGGATAATATAAAACACAAAGTCAATATACCACTAAAGCAAAACGTCCTTTACAATATGAATTCCACCAAATCTCAAAATTTCACTGTACACTTCAAAGTAAATATTTAACAGAATCAAATGTCTTTCAAAGTCAAAATTGCACAAAATAAAAAAAATATTCAAAGTCAAAGTCAAAGAAGGAAAGGTCTTTTAAACTCAGTATCTCTTAAAATCATGAAATCTTTCAAAGTCAATATTTCACAAAATCAAAATACTTTTCAAATTAAATAAAAATTCTGTTTCAAAGTCAACATTTCATAAAACCAAAATATCTTCCTAACTGAATATTTCACAAAGTTTGTTTATAGTCTACATTTTACAAAATATAATGTCGTCAAAGTAAGTTTTTTTTACCAAAGTCAACATATCTTTTAACGTGAACACTTATCAAATTGTACAAATATCTTTCAAGTCAAGAGAGCACCATTCCAGATATTCAATATTTCATACTTCTTAACGAAATCCTTATAACACCATACTCATTGTCAAGCGATTTTATGTATGTTTTATTCACTTTGACAAGTCCGTGGCGCACCCTCAATTATCCAGCCAGACGGCGCACCAGTGACACACCCGTTGGTCACTGGTTGCTCACTGGTGGGCAACGCATGGCACACTCGTTCATGATATAGTTACTTATTCACACTACTGTATGCATATCGTTATACTGCCTTGATTTCTTATGGTCAAACGGAGACAGCTGTTGATGTGTTCAAGCGATTATCTTCCTTGTTAGCGGATTACCTCATTTTGTGTATATTAGAATTTGTTGCCTCTGGTTCGAGGTCAATAAAATGGTGTTGGTCAACACAAGACGCCAAGTCGTTAATGAATGAACTATATCCGTCTTTCTGATTGGCCCACTTGGTCACATGCCAGCATTGACGTCAAGCAATGTCAACCTGTGTGAAGCGCGAGAGGTTGATATAACAATCCAAGCACCTCCCGTGGCTAAAAATAGATTTGAGAATTACGTCTCGAACTCCGCATGCACATCACATGTCACGTTTTTAATCAAGCAATAGGCATCGCTTCGTGACTGTGCTGAATTAGAGTTATGTGCCTTATAGTTTTAACCATATTAGAATGATGTCCCTTATTTACACAGAAGAAAAGTGATTCAATAATTTTTTTTCATATAATAAAACAATTATAGACTTCAGATTCGGTTGATCCAATGATTTGTCGACCTTGCACACGTGATATTCACCTCGGCGTTGCCTCGGTGAATATCACGTGTCGAAGGTCGACAAATCATTGGATCAACCTCATTTGGAAGTCAATAATTGTTTAGTATCTTAATAATAATAACAACCCAGTATTAGCCCATTGACCCAAACGCCACATATGGTGGAGATTCACTAAGTTAACCCGGTACAACAAACATGGCTTTTAGAGCAGCAACTGTTGGGCCGACCCATGTCCTATTCAGTAATATGCATGTCATTGTATTAATCAATTTCAAATTTTCAAGTAAAATCAAGTGGTTGGAAAGTTAGTTTGTTTATCTACGAAAGATGAAGTGATTGACGTCAGTGTATCTGAAGAGGAAAAGTTTACTCCTTGTGGTAACTTTCTGAACACGAAGCTAAAGACATGAGAAATATTATTCAGGTATAGGCATCATTGTTTGTAGGGTCTGACAATAACCTTGGCCACTGTGATACCTTACAGCACAATATCGAGATACCTGACGACCAGAAACCCATTCACCAAAAAGCCTACAAAATAGAACCAAAATGGAAACAGGCTATGTTAGACCAAGGTGTGATTGAGGAATCTGCAAGTCCGTGGGCTGCCCCTTGTCTTTTGATGGCAAATAAAATAACAAATCTTACCGCTTTGTTGTTGATTATCGCCGCTTAAATGCTTGTACTCAACTCAATGCCTACCCTTTACTGAATACAGAGGACGCCATGGAAAGTATCAGACCTGATAACCCTTCATATTTTGCAACTTTGGACCTAAAGAGTTGGTTTTACCAGATAGGTATAGATTCCATGTCAAAACCATACACTGCTTGGCGATATCACTAGGACTTATCAATTCCGTCGCCAACCAATGGGTCTTAAAAAGTCCTGCTACTTTCAGAGAGTAATGGCAGTAGTTTTAAAAGAGGTCTCTCCTGAAAACATTTCTTGATTTATTTGGGCGATTGTGTCATATTCAAAAGAAACTTTCCTTCTCATCTCCAGCCTATCAGATCAGTCTTTGAGCGACTGAAGTCAGCAAATCCTCTATCCCGGAAACGGCTTCTTTGGATATTCCAAAATCAATGACCTTGGACATATTGTCAGCCCAGAAGGAAGTGTTCAGGATCCAAAGAAGGTTGGATTTGTAGCAGATTATTCCACATCCACATGTCTGAAAGACTTTCGAGCTTTTCATGGTTACAACCAGGTTACTACCGGAAGTTTAAACCTACTTATGTCGGTATTGCAGCTCCGCTTTATGCCCTTACCAAGAAGGACAATCCTTTTGTTTTAACTGATCAATAATCCTTTGACATCGTTAAAACCTGCTCATATCTTCTCCGATATAATGCTACCCTTGTTCACAGACTCCGTACACATAATATACAGGCGAAGGGGCTGTTTTATGTCACGAACCGAAAGTAGAAGAACGTGTGATATCTTATGTTGAGAGATATCTTTTAAAACCAGAGAGACAAAATGGAATAACTGAAAAATATTGCCTTGCACTTGTTTATGCAGTCAATCGACTCGACAGTTATCTTCGCTATGAACGGTTTACAGCTGTGGTGGACAAACAAAGTGATAATGTTAAATTATGTTTTATCCTGGCCAGCCCAAGTATTGTACATGCAAGTGCCAAAACCTGCAAGGCAATTTTAAATTTACGTAAGGATATTTTATTTACGCATTAGACTATTGTCTTTTTTACCAGTGTACTTTTAGTCATATATTTGTAATGCTGAGTGTACGTTTTAATATATATTTGTAATATTTATTGCTCCCTTTAATACACATTTCTAATATTTGTTGTACGTTATGTTTATATATTAGTAATATTTACTGTACATTTTAATACTGTTCGTCTCTCCTAACTCCAAAGGGAGTGGCTCTTTTAATGTTGTATATATCTTTTTATGTAACATTTTGAGGTGAGACGTTAATAAACAATCTGTCTGTCTGTCTGTCTGTCTGTCTGTCTGTCTGTCTGGACCACTCAGCGTTTAAATGGCTATTTCAAATGAAGGATCAAGCTGGTAAATTTGCTCGATGGATTGCGATATTTTAAGCATATTCTTTTGACATTCGTTACAGAATTGGCAATGGTTGTAAACAAAGCAATTTGAAATGACAACAAGGGCGCACCTGGAAATTGACCAGTGAGAGGCGTTTTCTTTTTCCGATTCATTCACGGCAGGGTGTTTGATGTAAGGATATTGCCGATATTTTCCCGTAGTCGGTTGGGCATTTGTTCAAAGGGGTCTTGTTAATGCGAGGGTCAGTGGTCAAAAGTTGAATGGAGTAGGAAAGATTGGGCGTGATGTTCAGCAAATGAAAAGATTGATCTACGATTCCAATGTATAGTTTGGGACTAACTTTAGTGTTAATTGCACCGCACGTTAAAATATTCAGGGTGTCCTGTTTTCGATCAGGTTTTAGCGATTGGAGTGTCCCCCTTATGTTTTCTATATAATAGATCGAAAATTACGCTAACGTCTTTATTTCTTGACCGATTTCGTTCAAATTTTAAATGTAGGTTTATCTCAACATATGAAAATGATATATGAGTGCTAAAGTCCAGTTTTGAAAACAACAATTATTTTTTGGGTCAACTCCGAGATTCGAACCCCTGTGGAAATAACTTTGAAAATAATATTATTCTATATGTAATATTACTGATCTTTTGCTCCCGGCCCCATCAGTTGTACTAAATCTATGACCCAAATAAACTGCTGCATTGCTTTTATTCAACAATTTAAGTTAAAATGTCAATGTCTGGTAACATATACATGGCCATAATACTTCTTAAATGTAATTGCATCAACTTACTGTATAACCCGGTGTAATCGTCGTCTTGATTTTTCAATGACCCAAAGTCGGAATATTCTTGTATGTACTACTTGCAGATAGATAGTTGGATGGATTGCACAGAAGCAGTTGATTGATGCACCGTTGATTTGAATATGCAGGAATGGCATCAGAGGTGTCAGCTGGCCAAGGACGCGGCAATATGTAATTGAGTTTCAGCTAATATGAATGAAGAGCTTATCGATGTTCACTTATTAAAAAACTATTGAACCACATGATGGTATTATTTAAATGAATATATTCTTTATTCTATACATAATTTATTAGATACGCATAATGTGATATAACAGCTGTGTCGTAGTGCATTATGGCAACGAAAGGCATTCCATGGAGACACCTGAGTATTGGGAGAAAAACAATATAGGCTTTGTCTACCTGTCTTAGCCAATGTGGCAGTATGGAATTCATTTTGAATTCACCTTGATTAACAGTATTTGAGTTGTAACATTTATGTCAGTTGCAATGTTGTCATATTGTGGCTGTGGTCATTTTAATATAAATCATAGATATTGCATTAAAAGTCTTAAAAAACAAAATAGTTCATAAAAAGGGTTTGGTGGTAGTGTTTTATAGTTTATTTATGATGTTGGAATTCATCAATTATGTCGGCAGCGGCTGTTTCTGTAGTGTCAAGTTGTATTGAGAGTGTCAGTGTTGGTTGTATGAGGTCAAGGCTTTATTTCAGAGGTCTTAGGTCAAGGTTGTGTCAGAGGTCTGGTCAAGGTAGTGTCAGAGGTCTTAGGTCAAGGTAGTGTCAGAGGTCTTAGGCCAAGGTTGTGTCAGAGGTCTGGTCAAGGTAGTGTCAGAGGTCTGGTCAAGGTAGTGTCAGAGGTCTTAGGTCAAGGTAGTGTCAGAGGTCTGGTCAAGGTAGTGTCAGAGGGGTTAGGTCAAGGTAGTGTCAGAGGTCTTAGGTCAAGGTAGTGTCAGAGGTCTTAGATCAAGGTTGTGTCAGAGGTCTGGTCAAGGTAGTGTCAGAGGTCTTAGGTCAAGGTTGTGTCAGAGGTCTGGTCAAGGTAGTGTCAGAGGTCTTAGGTCAAGGTAGTGTAAGAGGTCTGGTCAAGCTAGTGTCAGAGGTCTGGTCAAGGTAGTGTCAGAGGTCATAGGTCAGGGTAGTGTCAGAGGTCTGGTCAAGGTAGTGTCAGAGGTCTTAGGTCAGGGTAGTGTCAGAGGTCTGGTCAAGGTAGTGTCAGAGGTCTTAGGTCAAGGTAGTGTCAGAGGTCCTAGGTCAAGGTAGTGTCAGAGGTCTTAGGTCAAGGTAGTGTCAGAGGTCCTAGGTCAAGGTAGTGTCAGAGGTCTGGTCAAGGTAGTGTCAGAGGTCCTAGGTCAAGGTAGTGTCAGAGGTCTTAGGTCAAGGTAGTGTCAGAGGTCTGGTCAAGGTAGTGTCAGAGGTCTTAGGTCAAGGTAGTGTCAGAGGTCTGGTCAAGGTAGTGTCAGAGGGGTTAGGTCAAGGTAGTGTCAGAGGGGTTAGGTCAAGGTAGTGTCAGAGGTCTTAGGTCAGGGTAGTGTCAGAGGTCCTAGGTCAAGGTAGTGTCAGAGGTCTGGTCAAGGTAGTGTCAGAGGTCCTAGGTCAAGGTAGTGTCAGAGGTCTTAGGTCAAGGTAGTGTCAGAGGTCTGGTCAAGGTAGTGTCAGAGGTCTTAGGTCAAGGTAGTGTCAGAGGTCTGGTCAAGGTAGTGTCAGAGGTCTGGTCAAGGTAGTGTCAGAGGTCTGGTCAAGGTAGTGTCAGAGGTCTTAGGTCAAGGTAGTGTCAGAGGTCTTAGGTCAAGGTAGTGTCAGAGGTCTTAGGTCAAGGTAGTGTCAGAGGTCTGGTCAAGGTAGTGTCAGAGGTCTGGTCAAGGTAGTGTCAGAGGTCTGGTCAAGGTAGTGTCAGAGGTCTTAGGTCAAGGTAGTGTCAGAGGTCTGGTCAAGGTAGTGTCAGAGGTCTGGTCAAGGTAGTGTCAGAGGTCTGGTCAAGGTAGTGTCAGAGGTCTTAGGTCAAGGTAGTGTCAGAGGTCTTAGGTCAAGGTAGTGTCAGAGGTCTTAGGTCAAGGTAGTGTCAGAGGTCTTAGGTCAAGGTAGTGTCAGAGGTCTGGTCAAGGTAGTGTCAGAGGTCTGGTCAAGGTAGTGTCAGAGGTCTGGTCAAGGTAGTGTCAGAGGTCTGGTCAAGGTAGTGTCAGAGGTCTGGTCAAGGTAGTGTCAGAGGTCTTAGGTCAAGGTAGTGTCAGAGGTCCTAGGTCAAGGTAGTGTCAGAGGTCTTAGGTCAAGGTAGTGTCAGAGGTCTGGTCAAGGTAGTGTCAGAGGTCTGGTCAAGGTAGTGTCAGAGGTCCTAGGTAGTGTCAGAGGTCTGGTCAAGGTAGTGTCAGAGGTCCTAGGTCAAGGTAGTGTCAGAGGTCCTAGGTCAAGGTAGTGTCAGAGGTCTTAGGTCAAGGTAGTGTCAGAGGTCTTAGGTCAAGGTAGTTTTAGAGGTCTGGTCAAGGTAGTGTCAGAGGTCTGGTCAAGGTAGTGTCAGAGGTCTGGTCAAGGTAGTGTCAGAGGTCCTAGGTCAAGGTAGTGTCAGAGGGGTTAGGTCAAGGTAGTGTCAGAGGTCTTAGGTCAAGGTTGTGTCAGAGGTCTGGTCAAGGTAGTGTCAGAGGGGTTAGGTCAAGGTAGTGTCAGAGGGGTTAGGTCAAGGTAGTGTCAGAGGGGTTAGGTCAAGGTAGTGTCAGAGGTCTTAGGTCAAGGTAGTGTCAGAGGGGTTAGGTCAAGGTAGTGTCAGAGGTCTTAGGTCAAGGTAGTGTCAGAGGTCTTAGGTCAAGGTAGTGTCAGAGGTCTTAGGTCAAGGTAGTTTTAGAGGTCTGGTCAAGGTAGTGTCAGAGGTCTGGTCAAGGTAGTGTCAGAGGTCTGGTCAAGGTAGTGTCAGAGGTCTGGTCAAGGTAGTGTCAGAGGTCCTAGGTCAAGGTAGTGTCAGAGGTCTGGTCAAGGTAGTGTCAGAGGTCTGGTCAAGGTAGTGTCAGAGGTCCTAGGTCAAGGTAGTGTCAGAGGTCTTAGGTCAGGGTAGTGTCACTGGCAAGTTGTTTATCACATGAAATTAGTACTAGATGTTTCTGATTAGTTAATTATGCAACAGTTGTCACTATCTCTGCACTGGTGCACTCACTTCACATGGGGACACAAAGATTGACACAGGTGAGCAATTATACTGTTGACATTGTAACTGCTTGTTGATGCAGATAAAGTATTAATTTATAAACTTTTGAATAAAAGAAGAAATAATGATATGCTTTATCTCAACTATAATAGTAAAATGATATGTTCAGTAATAATGTAAAATAAACAACTTACTGCGAGTTACGGTTCGCCCTGTACAATGTAGGAAGATCTGGGAAGGTCTATGACTGTGTACAACCACCTGATAATAATCATAATGATCATAGTGATCATGGTAACTGATATATATCTGTGGGTCTGAGTGCAACGATTTCGTGTGACGAAAAGAAATCACGCAATTGGTTTCAAATATCTTATCCTCAAAATCTGAAGACAACTGAATAGTCGACAGTTATATCTCCGTGATCACCTCGTTTACCTGTGGTAAATCATAGTTATAGGGTATATATTTTGTATGGTTTGTTTCCACTTGAAAGAAAAGGCGTGGCTATTAAGTGATTAACTTGGGTACCGAACCCGCCAGATCAGCCGTAAATTGATGTGTTCCCTTATTCTAAGGATTATGTCCCAAAACTTCTACACGCCAACACTTCTACATGCCAAAACTTCTACAAAGGGTCAAGGCATGATTATGCACTTACCTATTTGTATAATGGAACAGTCCAAAGATGGGTTTATAGATGGAATAGAGAACTATACGAATGTTTATTATGTAGTCCAAGGCTACAAATCCAAAGGACTTACATTTGCAATACAACACATTTGTTTTAAGTGAACACAAAAGAATAAATACATATTTAAACAAAATTGAAATTATTTATGTACATATTTTATTCAGAGAACTATGAGTCGAAGATCAACAATTTACTATTAACTAAAAAAAGATGAAAGTGTTTTCCTTTATACTGTTACACATGTCCCTACCTCAGCTATTCACTGTATATACTTGTAACATATGATCTTATTGAAAGTTGGTGGGTAAATGATAATATGAAAATGACAAAGGCGTGTTTCAAAATCAGCTTAAATGAAAAGACAATCCTCAATGACATACTTCTTTCTAGGGGTCACTTTTAAATAGAAAATGACTTTGAAATAGGTTTATGAACAAATGCCATACATGAGGATGATGATTTTGAAGAAGAAAATAACTTATCAAGATTGATTATTGCATTTAAGTTAATAGCATGACTCTTTGCCAATGCCACTGATTTAGTAAATGACCTTTTTCAAAATATTTTTAGAACTTTAAAAATTATATAAGTAAAAAAATAGTGCATAATTGCAAAAGTCATTGTCAATCAGAGATTATATTGCATTAGGACACAGTTTGATTCTGAAATCAACTCACCTCATCATTAAATACACTTGTGACGTCAGCCTATTGTTCTCTCGCTCCATTATTTTGTGTAATGGAGCGCAACATTTGACTTCAAATTTTTCAATTGATATGTCATATTTATTAAGTTTTTAAGGTATGTAGGTGAATAAACAGTAAGTTAAGTGTATTTAAGTCAAGTGCTATACTCGTAACTCTCCATTTCATAAAAATGATGGGCTTCGGCCCCTGGGGGCCTCAACTCCAATATTTTCAAGGAATGGAGAGTAACTCGGACATAACCTTATTCTTAATTATGGTTTCTTATGACCGCGTATCTCTCTTGGTTTTATGTTTCTCATTTTTCATACGTCCAAATTTTGACTGATAATATCTTTGTAAAAAGGGCCTTATCTAACAATTATTTGATATGTTAAAACTGCGTAAGCTATAAACTTACTACAACTGTAGTTTATTAACAGCTACATATCGGTTGATCAAAGGTAATTTTGATGTGTTCGAGTTAACATACAAGACAAGAGTTAACATACATTTCAAGACGCTCAATCTACACGTGATTTTTGTGGTGGGGTATGAATTTTTTATCATCCCGCTCAAGAGGGTGATATCAGTATTGATACGGGATCACGTGGAGCAATCAGAGATCGAGATTCTTACATGAGGTAGGATGATATTGATTATTGTTGATGTATACTATTGATGTGCTGTAGAGGAATTCATATAGGATTTTAAACCTGTTTTACGATCAATTCAATTATCTGAATAAATAATGTGTAAACTACTTGGCGCCAGAATCGATTTCCACGGCAAGTGAATCTTAATTAATAGCTGAAGCAAAGACATGAGTTCTTTCTAGTATCTTATAAGTATCCATGTAAATCTTACTTGTGAATTTGCCTTCCGCGAAAATAATTGACTGTTTTTTAGATTTTCATTGAAAACGCCAGGTTCCGACCTATCAGTCTTATGTCTTGCTGCAGACCCTTGAGTTTTCGGTGCTGATATCAGCGCCTCTACAGGCGATTGTTAGCAATCTCCAGTTACTTTCTGATTGGACTATTGCTTTCTCTCATAGCAAGCTAGAGAGCAAGCACAGAAAATTGTAAGTGTATGCAGCAAGGCATAAAGCTGACATTTCGGAAACTGGCGTTTTAAGCTTTTTCAGTCATTCAGTCATGTTATTTTCAGACGGACGTTCAGTAATTGTTTCATAAAGGGCTTTCTGATTAAACTATCCCTTCCAGTCATTAGGAGGGAAGCTCAGGAAAGTCAGGTGTTGACAGCAAGGCTTAAATGAGGAGGTTTTGCAACTGACTTTTTAAGCTTTGCGAGGAAGATGCGTCTGATGCCAGGTAGTGTGTATGTTTAACCAGGGAAGTGATAAGACAGAGGGATATGAAACAAAGACTAATTAGTAATCTAAGTCGTTAGACTACCTTAATAAAGTTTGCACCTCCGTGAATATTCGAAGTTATTTCAAAATGTCAAATTGAGCCATGTTTAGAATAGATGTTTTTTATCAAAAGCTCAAACGATTGAATTTTGCTGGCACAGATGTGAAGTGCCATGTCTATTACGAATAATTGATATATTCCTCAAAATTGATATAAAATTTAGTCTTGAGCTTGTGAAACACTTGCTTTAGTTGGGTTTGAGGATAGATTGCTGCCCAAGATTGTTCCTGATGCTCAAGGTATGTAAAAAGCGACGTTTCCTGTCATGAAATCATAAAATATTTTCACCCATTATCTACAAATGCTTGGAAGAGGTGCATCTTTTAAGGAAATTTTCATATCAGAACTAACTAAATAGTTCCTGAATACTTACTATAAAATTCAAATCTTTGAACTTATAGGATAAGTTTACCCAACATCAAGAATGAAGGGAGATGGCTAGGAATTAGTCTTTGTTTCATATGTCATTTGGATCTACGGGTTAAATACTTACAATCTAAATAAATTTAGATCAACAGGTTTTATATTTGGTCAAACTGTTGATCTAAGATTGGCCCGTAAGGCGGGTCATCCCGCTGACCTCTGAAATCAGCCGCTCGGCCAATCAGAAAAGTTGCCCTATCTCGCTGGAAGTTCGAAAAACTCAGCAGCACATCTTTTGAAATGGACGGTGTTCGGAGCTATTTCATTCGGAGCAGAGCAGAGCGACCATTTCGATTAATATTCCGATTGCTTGGATGTATTAATAGATTATGTTTTTTTCTTTTAAAATGATTTAGCGTATTTGCTAGTTGTCAATGACAAATGATGATTGCACATCGCACAGATACTAACGTGGCGAATAATAATCACACAGTTTGAACATCATAAATGTCAATATTTACAAAAATCATCATGCAAGGGGAGGTAACTCTTTTTTTAATGAAACTCATTTGCACCAATTCCTTCATTACCATCCAAATAATTAAAAAATAGTGCTTTTTTGTCAATCATAAAACTAAAACTATTTCATACAACCAAAATAAAATCAACATACTGATATTTTTCTTATAAGGATCAAAAGCAAGGTTTATTTTTCACAATGCACACTGTTATTGAGAACAGGCCATAAGTTAGTATATATTTCTTCCGTCCACAAAGTCAGGGAGCGACTATGAACTGTTTGTGACATCGAATTTGATTGATCAAATCGCGAATTCCTTTTTGCATAGGAAAGGTCACCGGGACGACCTCGCACACTGGTCAATCTTAGATCAACAGTATGAAAAAATAAAAATCTGTTGATCTAAATTTATTTAGATTGAAATACTTACCAATTATTGCTTATCATTATAATCCAGAAAGAGAGAGAGAGAGAGAGAGAGAGAGAGAGAGAGAGAGAGAGAGAGAGAGAGAGAGAGAGAGAGAGAGAGAGGGAGGGAGAGAGAGAGAGAGAGAGAGAGAGAGAGAGAGAGAGAGAGAGGGTGGGAGAGAGAGAGAGAGAGAGAGAGAGAGAGAGAGAGAGAGAGAGGGAGGGAGGGAGGGAGGGAGGAGAGAGAGAGAGAGAGAGAGAGAGAGAGAGAGAGAGAGAGAGAGAGAGAGAGAGAGAGAGAGTGTCTACTTCGGAAGGGATATCAAACAATCACATCAGACACGGCAAAAGGGTACAAATCAAGTCTACACTGGAGACCTGTGTATCCGTTTACCTTATATTACGCTTGCAAGACACACGTTTACAATTCACTTTTGGCCCACACGTTTACTCATTAAAGTACAAGTCAGTCTAACACCGAAGGCTTGTGGATACGTTTATCTTATATGCGATTGCAAGCTCAAGACACACCTATACCATTCACTGTTTTTGAACACTCTTTAAATTGTCAAAGTACAAATCGGTCCCACACTGAAGGACGTTGGTTGCCTTCACCTTATCTTCGTTTTCCTGACAGATATATTTATCCCTGCCACATCTCAGTTATACATTTGTTCCAATAACACTTCAACTATTCTTCTTTCCAATCTTTGTTAACCTAGCCTCGGTAATACTCGTTTCACTCTGATATTGAGTCTAGCAAGATGTAATAGCGGGTCGTGTCAGCCAACCTTTCGCTGACTTATGACCCACCAACGTTATATGTGCGAATGCAGACTATTGCGGCTTGGTAAGACGATCCCTGATTGGTCAATTCGAAAGATCGGCTGACGCGGCCAACTACAACATCTGGCAAGACTCAATATCGGAGTGAAGGGGGTATTATTGAGGCTAGGTTAACTTAGACTGTCTTCTACTAGACACAATTAAATTAGTCATCGTTTTCCAGCACACACGTTATTGCGCATGCCCTGCACGAGCGATGTAACGAGGGACGGCGGGACGGCGAGATGCTTGGCCGTCAGGTTGCTGAACCAACTCGTGTAGAACTTGCCGCTCCACACCGCCAGCTGCTGGAAGTGAGGGTTCCTCTTTCTCTTTGGACTGTACTCCTTGGGGAAGAGTTCGATCAGCCCGGACCCAGGCACCTGGAAGACGGTGTGAGCCAACCCCGCACCGTGCACTCCCAGGAGGATGTCAGTCTCACTACTCAGTTGGATCTGCTGTGCCACGGTCAGGTCCTCGAACGAGACTCCGCGCACCTTGTCTTGCGGAAACGACGAGTTCAGAGCACTCAGAACCTCTCCAGAATTTATCAGCTTGCGTGAGATCTCCCCTTTGAGATTTCTAGGATGGGCGACATAGTTCTTTCTGACAACGAATGTTATGGTTACCGCCCGGCAGTCTATTGTTCTTGACGGCGAGCCTCCTGCACTCTCGGTCATATCATACCGGAAGTCGTTTAAATACGGAATGGGAAGAGTCTTCCTAACGATAGGCATAAGTCTGATGTCTGGCCGAAGTGTTAGCTCTGTAAAACGCACCGTCTCGTTTAGCAGCCCAAGTCTTAGCTTATGTTTGAAGAGCAGCTGCCACATTTCGTCCAGTTTACCAACCGGATGTGCGTCTAGAAGAAGAAGCGATGTTTCCTGAATCGGGCTGCCGGACGTACGAGCAGTGAAGTAAGCGCTGTAGAGTTCCAAAACAGTCCAGTAAAGGTTGGCATAGTCTTTTCGGCAAACTCCCACCGTCACACCAGATACTTCCTTCCGCGCAACATCCTTGAGTTCATGATTAGACACTTTGATAGCACTCAAAATGCCATATATGTAAGATGCACGTTTTATCCTCATACGTTTCATAATTTTCTCATATTCATGTTTTGCCGTTGAGGATCCGTTACAAGATACGGTCAATAAACCATACCTAAACCGGAAGTATTCGTTTTCCTCTTTTTGACCCTTGACATCTTCAATACTTTCACCTCCTTTGCGCTTACCAGTGACTTTTTCTGGATCAAGAATTACGTCATGAATGCGAGTGGTGTGAGAGGGGGTATATTCTATAGTTTCGTCGCACAAAATTCCCTCAACCTCCAGACGATTCGGCGACGTCTTTCCTCCGATGAGTTCAGTCCTCTCGTTGAGATGAGCAGTCCCCTCGATGAGATGTGCAGTCTCCTCCCTGAGCCGTACATTCTCATTTCTGAGCTGTGCAGTCTCATTTCTGAGCAGGGCAGCCTCATTTTTGAGCAGCGCAGTCTGATATCTAAGCTGTGCAGTGTTTTCTCTAAGTACAAAAGTCTCCTCTGCGAGCTCTGCAGTCCCCCGATAAGTCGGTTCAGTTCTCTCAGTCTCCGTGTCGAGGAGTCGGACCTTGAGCAGAGACAAGTTGATGAAGCTCAACAAACACATGGCAACCAACAGCGGGTACATCTGCTTCTGGAAGCAGAAGCGACGCAAACTCATCGACCGCCAGCAGTGCATCGCGTCACTTCCGGTAGCCAGATCACTCTAAAGGTGTCTCGGGGAATCTTAAACTGCGGTCCTCACTCATCCGGTTTCTCTCATCCGCCATCAACACTTCTCCAATTTCTGCTACCATGAAGTAGATGTCTCAGGCACGAAAGTCACGTCCTCGCTCAGTCACAACCCGCCCTAAAACAGAGAGGAAAATATTAAACTAAATTTGTCATGAAGGAGGGGGATACTAAGTAATCATATGGTGTTTTTGCGTAAGCGTCAAAAATTTTATTTTTCAAATATGTCCATTAATATTGGTTAACGTTGCTACTACAATAAGTTGTCAGCCTGACTATTTTCTCTTTTTCCAATGCTTAAAATGTTATCACATTTTCATTTAACGGAATTATATATAACTGGATCAAGTTCCTGAAAATTGAAATATAATAAAAAAAATAAAAGAAATATAACAGTTTAAGTTTAAATTGTATCATTTTTCTACTTGCTTCTAATGGATAACCCCGTGTATCTATAATAAAAAATCATTTGTTTGAGTTGCTGTCGATGTATACTTATATTGAGTTAACAATGCATCTGTGAATTAATAATTTTCGACTGAAACATGATTGCATCAAGTTTAGAAATCAGAGGCACAAACGTGGTTGTTTGTCATTTTCTAGGGACAAAAATAATATCTAGCCTTATGTTAAATATGTAAATAATATTTTTCATTCCTCAGTTTTTTTTCTGGTTATAGAAGTGTCATTCAAAAGAGTACCTAGGGCTTAAGAATAGTTCACAGTTATAAGTGTCTCTTCGTATGGTTAATAATTTCGCTTTCCTTTAGCGTGACCCGAAACTATTGATATTTCGCTCCCGTCAAAGCAAAATGTCTTACAAAACGTTATTTAAACAGTACTTGTATTTACACTATATTAAATGAGTGGCAATCCCTATGTACCAATATGTACACTTGATGCGCTTCACCGGGCACAGCTCAATACAGTATCTCTCTATTCAAAGGAATATTATGGGCCAAATATTAGGGTAAAGCTGATGGCGTTAAACGTTTTATCTTTGTTGATGGCTTATATGACGTTTCACACCCCAAAGTCCTACCCATGTTGCTTTTAAATCATTTGACATCGTTGGTTAAATAATTCGATATTTTGTATATGAAGAAAGGAAAACTTCACATTATTAAAAACAGAAACGACCCTTTTCTGAAGTCCAATGCGGAGCAAACAGTTATTACTATCATTATTTGATAAAAAGCGTTTTTTGATTTTCATGTATTTGTTAGACATTTTGTAACTTCAACGGGTTAAGAAAAGATCGTGTATCATCCATAATGATTTGACATACAGGTACACCGACAACAAAGACATCAAGCATTATTACTGACAATGTTGGTATCAACACTGACATCAAGCATTATGACTGACAATATTGGAACCAACACTGACATCAAACATTATAACTGACAATGATGGTACCAACACTGACATCAAACAAGTTAACTGGCAGTGAAGGTACCAACACTGATATCAAGCTAGTTAGCTGCAGTTTGCTTTAGACTAGGCTGCTATCAAACAATTTATCTGATCATATTATTAGTCCCGAAAACTAAGATTTTAAATTTTCATTTATTAAATCATAATGTAAGTTAAATCGGGTTAAAATTTTGCCGTTAAAATATATGCTATTTTAAACTTTTGTATTTTAGAAAACAGGCCCGAAATAGTTATACAAATCGCGATCTGAGCTATCACATAATGCTCCCATTCCTTACAATATGTTTAATTCTTGATTATGAAGATATATTATGATGAATCTTATTCAACGTCAGTGATTGACATGTTAACACTCTCAGTAATCTATACTACATTTTTGTCCAAAGAAATTATCAATTATGATTTAGATATTTGATGCCAACTCAAAGTTTGAATGGATCAGCAATAACACATTTCTTACAAATAATACCATGTAAATATAAACGCAAAAAAAATACCTTAGCACTGATATTCCGACTGTGAGGTGCATCTCCTCTGTCATCGGTGCAGGAGATCGAAGGCCGAATGCAAGCACACGTGTAATTGACACCAGTCGATGTTAATAACTTCATGGGGTGATCTACAGTCCTCGTCTGTCTATTTCCCGGGATTCAACAAGCATGTCCTCATCGCAGTTAGGCTTCCATACAGGTTGATTATGTATTTAGAGGGCTTCTATAGCAAGGAGAAGCTTCATTCTTCAGACCAGGAAAATCTGTAAAGGGTCGGGATGGTGATTTCTAGAGGGCAGCCAACCATAAACATCAGTGGGTGATGTTTACATACATATTTGTACAAAGTGTATGAAATCTTCTCTTTATGCGCCCCTTTGGACTCTGAACCAATATTTGAGAACGGGGTCTAGTCACCCAGTTCAATGATGAGATATGCAAATGTTTATTACGAAATTGCCTCAGGGCGTTGTTATGATGTTTGGAGATTTCTCAGATGCAATAAGTGTTCATATGAACCTCAGGCGTCATATCTGTTGTTGGAGGTGATTCTTTACACGGGTATACCTCCTATCAGGGCAATACGCAACATCAGTATAGAGAATATCCCGGGGACACATCATCATCAGCATCTATAATAGGATATCCCACGGACATGATAGGCATGATATCGGACATCATTTGCCTATTTCTTGAACAGTTATGTTCTAACTATTGTTTTTTGTTATCAATCATTAGATCAGTGGTGTGATATAAATGTGGATCCTTCGAAGTTGTTCTTTTTCCTTAATGTGTTTTCCTATTGATGATGATGTTAAAGGGTGCCTAGGCTCACTGTATGTATTCTTAGAAAATTCCTTCAAGTTTGGGCTTATCAATAGTCATTAAGTTCGGAATAGAAATCACTCTGCACAAAATCTCCAATCTAACGAAGAGGTTTGGACTTCAGCTACAATTAAACAAAATATCCATTTGAGAGGCTGGAAAAGAGATAAGACAAACTTTAAAATATAGTTACATCAAGATAGGGAACTCCTATACAGTAACTCATGGTCATATCATATTGACCCCCTTGTCAGTTTTAATGTCACTCTAAAGACATATACAAACTTGGTCCTCCAAAGCAGTAGCACTATTGCTTTTACTGACGGGCATATTTGATATTTGCCCTGGTGCAACATATCAACTTTTGACATTTTCGCTAATCAATACGATGAGACTGTGAGTACCACAAACTTCGATTTTAAAGTATCGGTGAACATTTTTGGTTATCATGTCGTCGCATCTGGGATGATCACACGTTCCTCTTTTAATCCGAACCCCACTCTAAGCAACATTGAAGACCTTCTCATAAATATGGTAAAAAAAGACTCAATATGACAGTGGAAATAAAAACGATTTAAAATCAGACTTTTGTAAATTACAAAACGGTTCGACAATATGGAAAGCATAGCGGCCATTCATGCAAAGGGTCAGCACTTTAAATTCTGAGATTGCCCTCCTTAAGTCTAAACTCGAGGAGCAAACCGTTTCAACTGAGAGACGTTTTTTACAAATGGAAAGTCATGACCGTATGACAAATCTCCTTTTTACGGTATCAAAGAACATGGAAATGAAGACTCCGAAAAGGTGACATGACACCGATATAAGGTTATCAGACAGCACAGTTGACAACAAGTATTTTAGGACTGTTCACAGGCTACCCAGGAAACCCTTCCCCGGTAACCCCACCCAGGGCGCGCCCTCACCCATCATTGCCAGCTTTCTAAACATGCCGACATGGTGCTGAGATCGTTGAACATCCTGAAAGGAAAACGCTTGTCCATACGTACGGATCTCCGTACAAAGCTGAAGAAGCGGCGAGCTATCCTCCTCCAGAAATCTAGAGCGAGATGAGAAGATCCAGTACCGAGTGAGGCAGATAGGTATAGACAGACAGACAGACAGACAGATGTTTTATTTGAGTCTCACCTCAATCAATTTCATAAAAAAGCATGTACATATAGTAAAAATAAAAATTGATGAGCCATGAGACCATGTGCTTCAGACGAGGGGTTACAGGTGATGTCAGGAAAATGAAAATATATGGTTCCAATTGAAAGACAATGTATTCAAACTAAATGGAGCAGTAATAATTAAAATATATAACGTAAACTTGAGCCACTTTCTTACTCAAAATGAATTAAAGCTGTTCACACAAAATGGCCGCCAATGGACTATATGTGAATCTTCATACTTTGTCCTCTTATTATGGGTGATTTGCTTGTGTAATGAGATTTTTGACACTGTCAAAATGATACATTTATAATTAACTTACAATTATCAGTGAAAATTTTAAGTATAAAATTGTGAAAAAAACGTGCTACTGCCCCTTTAAGGCCTAACGTCCCTCTTGTTAATACTTCAAGGTGAAATCGATGAGATTACATACAGGGTATCAGACCCGTTGACGCAGCTGGTAATACGCAAAAAAAGTGAGCGTGGCTAACAAATACCCCCGACCCTGACCAACTGAATTATTTTTCACTTCCCATGTAGACGTCTCTTGCACAGCATTTGACCCCCGAAAACAGGAATTGAGAAGAATGAATGAATTTATTTTCTGCAATTGGTCTCAGAAAATTTAACTATGTGTTGTAACTTGGCATCTTTTCTTTTCATCTCTCCTACTAAGGTAAAAGAAATGTGTGGAAAAAATAGGATAAATAGTATTCCACAATCAGACAAATTCTGATATTGGAAAATGACTAGTTTCAAAACATGGAAACGTGAAACAAATTCAAATATAAACGAATTTGTTGTAATTTGCACTGCGCCCCTCCTAGTAGGGTACAAAACATGTGCAAACTTTGAAAACAATCGGATGAATAGTTTTTCTGAAATAGGTACGACAAAAAATGTCCTCGGATGATCGGACGAATTGTTGGTATTCCCTCAACCGTTGGTCGAAGATATAATTGAAAAGAGAAAACAATGAGCATTTATTTTTTTATTTCTTAGTCAAATAAACTGAAGTACAAAATAAACATCACACCAAATTTTAGTAACTCTTATAAAAAAGGAAACATGTTAGAAGTATTAAGAAACGTTAGACCTGGTGGCTGTTTCCGTAATCCCGTAAATCTGCATCGGCGCTTGTTCATTTATGGAAAGGTTTGGTTGAAGTCGAACGCATCATATTGAACACGTCTATGAGTTGTAAAATCGGTGACAGGTCTGTAGAGCCGAGAAGACGTTGACACTATATATGCCTTTAACCATATGCCGAGGTTTAGTGGTCAAAGACTCTCAATTAAGGCTTGTGTGGGTCGTGATATGTCCCGTCTATCACATCACAAAGAGAAAGCGTTGGGCTCGTTGGTCGAAAAGAAATCTTATTTTTGTCTTCCGGGATTTTTCGAACATTTCAAACCCTCTTGTGACAATAGACTACCAATCGAAATTAAGATGAAGGAACAATGACAATTCTTATAACTAGGGTTGCCGTTGCTTTTGTTGTCAAGGGTTATTTACCATATTTACCTATAGCTACTATGCTGATGGATAAAATAGTAGTTGGAAGTTATAAAACATCTGTGTCATATGACTTCGTAGTAGCAGGATAATATTTGAAGCAATTATCACGAAAATCATCAGTATAGCTCATTTACAAGTTATAAGGTTGTTAAAGTAATAACTAAGTATCATACATTTTTTAGGTTTCAACTATATCGTGCCGAGCTTAACTGATATCATCAGTTTTACTTAGGCTCGGTATTTCAGTTATGAAAGTGTAACGTTTATTTGTACTATAGTTTATGATAGGTATTCCCCCGTATCAATCTAGCTCGTTGATAAACACATGTATACTTTAGTACTGTCTACATGCAACAACTTTACTAAACTTGTTGACGAGCGAGAATAAATATAGAGATGGACAAATCTGAAGCTGTAAGGTCTAGTCTAAGTAAACCTAGCCTCAACAATACTCGCTATACTTTCATACTGAGTCTAGCGAGATACAGTAAGAGGTCGTTTCAGCGAACCTTTCGGCGACCTATGACCCTCCAACTAAGCAGACTATTGCGGTATGGTAAGCCGAGCCCTGATTGGTCAAGTCGGCTGACGCGAGCCCTTACTACACCTAGCTAGACTCAGTATAGCGAGTATTGTTGATGCTCGGTTTACTAAAACTGTTGTAGAGTTATCTCCCCTATGTGCACTCGGGCACATCACACTTCTCCCATCGAGTGTTCGGGTCGGTTGTGTAGCACCACGCCTGATGGACGGTGTACACCAATCCAGGGTCCCGGCAGTAGTTAGACGCCTGTTCAACAGATTCTCCCTCCTCGAAGCCGGTGGTGTAGCCAAACTTCATATCAAGATTGTAAGAATGCTCGTGGGGAGACTGTTTGGACCAGCGCTGACATGTCTTGCCTGACTTGGTCACATTGAGTGTTCCGTTGTACTCCATTCTAAAGAACGTTGAGTGTCCACACGTTGTCACTGAAGGGTAATTTAGAAGGTAGGTAATGTAACAGGTCAAACTTGAGATCATAGAGTCTCAGTACCTGATAATAACGAAGGGTGATTGATAAGTAATGAGCCTTGACTAGAAAACTGTAAAACAATTGTACTACGCTTTTCACGTAAATAAATGAACACAAATAATGCATGAAATTGAAATAGTTAAAGAAACCTGAATATTTCATGATAATTAATAAATGTGCATATAAAACTTAACAAAATCACAAACTCGAAACTAATGTGAGTATTAAACTACATGTAGAAGCTGGCAGTCATTTTGCTTGCATACAAATAGACAAAAAAACATGGTCATTTTTACAATTACAAACCTTATGCTTATAGTTCATTTCAGATTAAAACTTTCCCCAGTAATGAGCCTAGTCCGTGTGTTAAATGGTTGAGTCCACTCTTGAGAAGGGGGGAACTAGTTCAGTGTGTAGGGGTACTGAGAAAATATGCAACGATAAAGTGTATTTGAAATGGGTTGTAGGGTTAATGAGATTGTAGGGGTTATGGGTGTGAACCTGCATTTTGACGATTATTGGGCCCTGTCACCAACTTTCAACACATTTGGTTAAATTGTTTGATTGCGACGGAAACACAATCAAGTGAGGTAAAGAGGCTATGGTTAGGTATCTGCATTAAAACCATTTAATCACCATTCATGATGATATGGTGTGACATTAGGAGATGATGCTCTTCCATATGCAACACTTAAATTATGGGCCGCTGAATGCAGTGTGGCCAAGACAGCCTGGTATTCCAAAAATGGTGGCATCACCTAAAATGATGCCTGCAACTTATCCATGGGCTGACAATGAATGACCGGTGAGTTATAAGACTTATAGCTTAGGTAGTTGGCATTAGCAACGAGAGAGTTTATTCAGTTAAAACTGAAACATCGGTAATAACGCTTTTGACGCCCGAACAAAAGTGTTCACTACACATCATTTCAAAAGATAATCAATCCTTATTTAAAGCTGATTCGCACACATTCCTTTAACAAATTGTAACTATTGATGAAACTTGGGTCCAACACTTTCTGCCTGATACCACAGAGCAGTCAAAACAGTGGGAGAATGTGACGTTATCGGCCACAAAGGAGACAATAGCTTTTTCATTTGTAGGTAAGGTGATGGACTAAGTATTCTTGTATGTTGAGGGTGTTCTCCTGGTGGAATACCTCCAAAAAGAGAAAACAATCAACGGTAAATACTCCGCAGAAATTGACAATGAGGAAGGAAATTAATTAATACCAAATGTCCAGAAAAGCTGACCAAGGATGTGATTTATTACCAGGGTATTGAGCCAGCTGTTGCTATGACAACAAATCATGATTGGTGGTATCAACTTCTTCAGCATCCACCCTACTAGCTGATTTTCTCCCTTAAAAATTCCTACTTGTATTCTGCTCTGAAGAAATGTCTTTCCAGTAGGCATTTCCGGTCTGACGATGACGTCATTGCCGCTCAAGATTATTTTCTACAGGACTTCTACAGGACTTGAAAGCTCTACAGCTCTAATGGCAAAAGTGTTTGCCACTGAAGGGGACTTTGTTGAATAATAAATGCATTTCATTTCCATTCCTTTTTATGCCCCCGAATTGGAGATACTGGTGGTATATTGTTTTTGCACTGGCGTCTGTCTGTTTATAGCAAAACGCTTAAACCTTGCTTATACCTATTGGTTGCTTTAGGGTAGACCGTTGATATTTCACATGTGCATCTATCCCGATAAGACCTTTCAGGTGCGGTCATAACCTTTAACCTCGTGAACTTGACCTTGGCGCTGGGGGCATCAGTCTTTCACAAACACATGTTTAAACAGTTTCTTTCTTGGTTAGGCTTACTACTTATTAAGCACCCCTCGTAAGTAGGGTGGTTAATGTAACAGCTTACATTGAACTACATTGATGGCTCAGTAATTGAGTTAACTGATTTACGTTAAAGTTCAAACTGAAGTAGGAATAGGTCTCAAAAACGGGAACGGTAATTGAAAAGGAAAGTAAACATAACTGCCAACTGTAGAGCATCACGACATCTCAGTGATATAAAAACATAATTCAGGAGGGTGGTTGACGTTACAGCCTACACTGCAGTACCACAATATCTTAGTACCTCAGATGTTATACAAGGTGTCCTTGCTTTTGACCATTCACCTGCCATAAAGGTCACCTAACCTGAGCCCCATAGAGCAGTAATCAGATCATAAACACAGCGAGGTATGAGATTGATAATTGATATCGGCTGATAAACCTTCTACTCACGGTTGCTGCAGTAGGCTTTGGTTGGAGACCACACCCCGTCAGTGCAGGTGGCGAAGTCTTCGTCGTCAGGGGTGATGAGGACGTACTGCTTGCTGCAAGTGTAAGTGGCCATGATCTTCCCTCCCAACATCGACACCTCTGCACTCAGACCCTTCGACATCGGGGGTCGACCACAAGCTGTTACGTCATACACGGAAGTAAGTTTGATGGAACAGGAAATGAATAGTTGCGATGGATCACTAGAAAAACTTTAAACTTTCGATTATATTTTCGATAGTGTTTAATTAACTTAAACGTAATGGTTACTGTAGTAATTTGTTGAGCTTTATGTTATCAAAACGACGGATTTATAATTTATGTATAACTCTTTGTATCATGTATAAATAAGAACTATCATTTAATTAAAACTGATAACAACCAACGATGCATCCTCAGACTTTCAACAAACCTTCAAACATTGCTGTCATTTCCTCTTCGGTATATTGTTTCTCTTCAACTTCTTCTGTTTGAAATGCATCCCAATCATATTTCTTCTCGACATTTTCATCGTCGTCATTGTTATCTTTGTTGTCTTTGCTTTCTGTACTTCTAGCCTCGTCTACAGCCTCTAGTTTGTCTTTTTGTATCTCAGCGTCAAGTTCTGTGAAAAGAGATTTTAACACCTGAAACGTGGTATTATACCAGAGGCATTCTTTGTCCATCTTCTTACTTGAGTAACTCTATTTTCTCTATCTTTAACAACGCTCTTATCTTTCGCACTTTAGATACCAAACCACTTACCTGTTTCATATAGTGTTATCAAACGGGACGGCGTTTAATATGTATAGGTTAATGTCCGAGTAACTCTCCATTTCTAAAATATAATGGAGCCGAGGGCCGCAGAGAGTTACGATGATATTAACCGACTCAACTTAATGCTTATTCAAAACATGGCTAGAAAATATCATAATTTTGAAATTTCGAGTGAATAACCTGATGTTAAATACAACGCACCATTACTGAAAAAATAATTGAGCGAGACAACAATAGGCTGACGTCACATGTGTGATTTAATCTCTAACTTCCAATGAAGCAAATTGTAGTTAGAGGAACTCGTTCATGCTTCCATTTAAATAAGGGAAATATACATAGTGGCAAAATGTTGAATCCTTTTAAGAATGTTTTTTGTTTAATAAGAACAACTTGTCGAAAATGGAGCATGCCTTTTACTAAACACACCATCAGAAATAGCCAACACAAACACCATGTTTCATTAAGATTTCATTTTATCACAGTCTGAGGTTCCTCTTTGCAAGAATATTTCATTTTTTTCAGAAATGTACATGTTCGTCAAGGATGTGTGTTTAGTCCATTGTTCTTTAATTATTTGTTGAAAATACGAATGTTTTACCTCACCCGCGAAACATAAACTTGAGAACAATTGTATGTCTTTTTCAATTGCAAATTATAGTTTATTTGTGATGTGACTAAATTTGTACCTTTTTCAAATGTGGTCACTTGTTCTGTGGCCGGCCATGTCTGACCCTGAGTCACTGGTCGTGTTGTGGGTCTGCTCGTCAGTTTCTTCTCCAGTAGATTCATGCGGCGAGCTGGTGGACAACGATGTTGTTAAACAATGAATGGAAATTAAACTGCTACTGTCGGACATTATATTTTTACATATATCTTTTCATATGCAAAGCAAGACACTCACATCAGAGTAGATTAAATACTGACTTATAGATTCGAGAGGCAAGGATTTCGGTCTCTATTAAACTGCAACTGTCGGAAATCTAGGCATTATATTTTTTTACATATACCTTTTTGTATATGATATGCAGGGCACTCACATGAGAGTAGAATAAATACTGACTTATAGATTCGAGTGGCAAGGATTTCGGTCTCTATTTGTGGAAAAATGCTTTCGATTCGGAGATATATGGAAGGGGAGAGAGCGAGGAGCCAAAAACATAAAGGAGGGTTGTAGTAAAAAAGGGGTTAAAATCGTGAAGAAAACGTCACAGAGAAAAATTAGAGAAAGAGAGTAAAAGGGACTGGGGGAGGGTTAAAGTAGGTTGGAACAAAAGAAAAGGAAAACAAGGGAGAACTCACAGACATCCTTGAAGGTTAATTGTAGGTTGTTAGTGATCTGATACACGTCCTTCGTCATCTTCTCTGAAACAATTAATTAGTTACTTATCGTTAATTAGGTCAAATCATGCGTCATTATTATGATGAGTGTAGATTTAAGCAAATCCCTTGAAACATACAGCAATATTAAGCTTTGATGGTCGTATCACATCTATAATGCTTAAGGGTTGAATACAGTAAAAGCGCTTTATTTTTTACATTCACATAAAGGGTGTTTAGGGCAACTCAGAAATTTAAGGTATACAATATCTTGGGCTATTTATTTTCTCCTTTCATACTATGTCAATAAATGTATATTATGCAAAGGGTAAAGGTTTCTACAAAACACTCATGGTTTTTGTGAGTCAAAATTTTTGTGTACGTCCCACGACCATTTGCATTTTTTATAAACTCCTTGGTCACTATCAAAAGTAATAAAAGTAAGCTATAAAAATTATTTTTTTAGGACTGCCCATGTTCCTTGTTGGTAGAAAAACGACCCTACGAATCCAATAACAGTGTCTTCCTTAAAAGGATCTTATTTCGTCTGAGAAGGGAGACCCTTCTTAAAAGACACTGCTGCTAATTGTTTCTAATGGCTGAAATGTCGCTTGTCAGCACTTAACAACAAGTCAATTACTCGATATGTTTGATTTTCTCGTTGAATTTGATAGGTCTCAAATTTTATTTATACGTAATATCACTTCTAAACTTAATATTTGATTTGTATGATTTTTCTACATATTAGAATTATGTATCTGATATGTATTCTCTATCAGTTTAATACTAAGGTCGTACTTTCAACTTACCCAGCGCGTCTTTCTGTTGATCATGTCTCTGCTCCATCCGGGCAACTCTGGAGGTCAGATCCGCCATCTTGTTCTTAATTAAGTCTGCAAAACCAATGACGTCATCGATTCTATAGAGTTCTCGCTATCTTGTATTCAACAGGTGTTATTTTCGCTTGTAACTTTTAGTTATGATTTGTTCAAATTGAATTATTATGTTAATATTTAAGATAATGATTGATAAGAATTAAAAATTATTGGGTATCAATAAATGTATCATTATTTGATCAATGTATCACTAATAGTTCGTTAAACGTTAAAGAACAGTGACAGCTGTCAAATGAAATCTCTGTGATCGTGAAAAAATGCGTCTCATTGTTGAAACATGGCACGAAAGTCAACTGCCAACCTAATTACCCTAAAGAGGGAGAGATGGTTTAGCAGACCTACCGTTACTTTTGAACATATTTGAGAAGTTTGGCTTTCTCCCCGAGACGTAATGGGAGGAATACACTGTGTATGCAAAAAAATCGTCCCATTCTCTTAAGAACAAGCGATAACGAACACTGACACTAGTTTGAAATTGGGCATCCCTGTGATAGTGTAATTATATTTTTTAATTTGTCGAAACATAACCGCCAACTGCCACTCAATATACCCTTAAAGGGAAGAAATAATTAAGGCGACCTACCGTTACTTTTGAACATGTTAGAGAAGTTTGGCTTTCTCCCCGAGACGGTATGGGGCTTGGAAACTACTGGAGGACTAGCTGAAGCTACAGCAGCCACTAGACACACCAGACACGTCTTCAACAGCGACATCTTCAACACTGGATGCAGCTTCACTCTCGAGGACAGGTGAAGGGAGCGAGTCGGGGACTCGGTTATATAGAGCTACATCAAAGATCTGGTCCTGAACCGTGTCAAGGTAACTCAAGGATCTTTGTTGTAAAAAGAAATTTACTTTCATTCTAATATTGTCTTCTTTCAAGGTAGACCTTTGAGGTTTGGAATTTCGTGTCAACTTTACTCACGCGTGGAGATTGTTTTTCTCCAGCTAACAACAAGTACCTCGCTTTGATGTTTGTATCAATGGGTAGGAGTGCAACTCGTGGTGCAACGGACAACCTTGAAGATGGTGAGTCAAGCAAGTTCAAACAATCCAATGCAAGGTTCAGTGGCCTTTTTGCTCCGTGTATAAAGTAGTTGACACGATGCATCAAATAAATTCAATCTTGATGTCTCTTTGAAAAACAAACAAAGAGGGATAGAGCATTGGGCACAGAAATCAGTACGTCAAACTACTTTTGAGCTATTTCACATTCAATTACACTTGAAATAAAATATAAAGTCTTTGAAATATGTAGTCATTAAAGGTTAAAAGAACAGTAAGATTTTCTGGATAACATCTCACTTTTGTGAAAACCACGCTGTCTCGGAGTTTATTTCCCATTGAGTTGGAAATATGTATTGACATATTTTCAAAATGAGCACATTTGCACATTACTTTAGCCTAGCAACACTTCTTGAAGCGCGACCTCTGGTATTATTTTCGCCTGTGACGGCATAAAAACCATTGTTCGTGACGTTGCATCGGGAACCATTTTCTTGATCTTTCTACTGATTTATTTGGAATGGAATCAAAACTGTTTCATCTGACTCTAACGAAACACCTGCATATTGTGTACAACACTCGCTCTCGCTCGGGTAATACACTAATTTCGTAAAAGTAATGTGGCTCACTTCCTTGGGTTACAATCTCTATTTTTTCTGTTGTGAATACAACATCGGAAATCTATACCATTTCACATTGACCTGTACAAGTGTTTTACATGTTGTTTTTATCCGTCGTGATGTTCACGATCGAGAATCTTATTTTCCTATATGTTTTATTTGTTTTAATCAATATTCAAACAACACATTTCAAAGTTGACAATCCTTTGTGCCCATCTTTAAAAATATGTTATTGTTATTTCCTTTAAGTCATGGACTCACCTTGGCAAATCATATCTTTAAAAATGCTGAAAAACTTTAAAACAAATAGTTTGGCTTGAGTAATTTACAGCTTGAGATTATGAAATATTATTTAGCGATGTCAAGCAACTTTTGTTAATCGTTTCTTTCAATTCTGATTAAAATCGGCCTAGATCCGAGGAAAAAAGTTGAAATATGAACTCAATCGAGATGTTGTTATTTCAATAGGTACACTCTCCACTGAGACGTAGTGTAGAGGATTTCATATCTCCGTAGAGTTTATATTTTGAATATGTTTTTCCTTGGAGATAGGCCGATTTTAATCAGTCTAGTTGCTGTCTAATGACTTATTTCCAAGCGTGAACCAGATGCATAACAAATAATAAAGTACGAGATTACCGTTTACCGATGCAGTTGAAGGAAAATATTTTGGTTTGATTCACTAGCCAAAAGATTTACTTTTGAAAAGTGTTGTTTCGCACAACTAACTTTGATTGCACAAATCAGGGAACTCCATCTCCGCAAACTGGTCTAGTTTGAACGTTAAATCACCACACCATGAATTAGGCTTTGACTTGAAATTTGGTATCTTTAAGCTTGGGATTTAACTGGAATTCGTTCATTTGGCCCTGACATCCCTAAAAATATGAGCTAGTTTGGCATTACTATGAGGAAGACAAGAGTCATTTCTTTGGATGATCAACTTCATTATTTGACATTACGGGCGTTTCAGTGTTGATCTTTATATCGTTTTCACTAATATCTATACATTTATATTTGACATGGGAACATTTGATGATAGCTTAAATCAAACTCATTTCATATTCCATATGTTTTTTTTTATGAAACCCTAAAATTAATACTAACAAAAATTAATCAAATATACCGTAAAAGTTTATAATTAAACAAAATTATCTAGAAATATTAAAATATTTGAAATAAGAAACGCCTTGATGTCTGCAGGTCAGTTTACAGAATTTAAAGAAATGTTGTTATGTCTTGAATGGGAAGGCGCAATGGTTCTGCTTTCCCATTTACGTAATGATCAAGAAATTGTATACGAGAAGACACTATGGACTCTGCTTCCTCTTTTACGTTATTGTCAAAAAGCGTGTGAAGACACAATTGTGTCTGCTTGCCCGTTCATAAAATATTAAAGAAATGGTTATATATTAGAAATAAGAACACGATTTGGCAAATACTACTCTTTTCACATTATCTTTTAGAACCATTGTAATTTTTGAAATAAGAAGACAGATTTTTATGTTTCTCTATTTGCATTATTGTTAAGAAGCCTTGAAACTTTTAAAATGTGAAAACACCTTTGAGTCTGCACGTCTTGTCATAAAATAAAAAACGGATATATATTTGGAATGAGAAACCACGGCTACAACTACTTCCCTATTTACATAATTATTTAGAGACAATGTAGTTCATAAAATGAGAAAATACCATGTTGTAGCTTATCTCTGCATATAGTATTGTAAAGAAGGGGTGGTAGGTTTGAAATGGAAACACACCATATGGTGTATGCTTCCTCATATACATAAACTCAAGAGGCATATTGAAATAAAAGCACATGATATCTGCATCCGTATTACCAAAAACCTCATGAAACGGCGATATAATTGATGCAAGAAGACACAGTTTCTCTTTTCACATAATTTCGATCCTTTCTAGTGCTCAAAAAGTTGTTATCAGCAAACTAAGAGTTACCATAACTACTGATAGTTCAAGTCAGTCTCAATTATGTTCCATAGTTTGTCTATTCAATGTAACCTTTGACCAAATATTTAAAGATGTTAATTAAAGATACAAGTCTTAGAACATAAAAAACAAATTGTTATTATTCGATACAATGTTTATTCAACACCAATCCAATCGGAGTGACAAAACGAAATGGACATAATGCAACCAAACATGGCGTCAGTAGGTACGTTAGGTAAATGCCCTTCTTCGCATTCTTGTCGCCTCTATAAAATAGTTCCCCCTGCCCACAGAATATAAAGAAAAAGTCCGCCTTTCAATATAAACGTCCCTGACAGACAGAGTTACTTCCCCTGCCCACAGACGGGCACGTCACACTTCTCCCAGCGCTTGTTTGGGTCGGTAGTGAAGCACCAGACCTGCCCAATAGATGTAAGGACACCTGGGTCTCGGCAGTAGTTGGACGCTTGTTTTGGAGTTTCTCCTCCCTTGAAGCCATTGGTGCTGGCAAACTTAAAGTTACGATTGTAGCGGTGCCAATGGGGAGACTGACTTGTCCAGCTCTGACATGCCTTGCCTGACTTGGTCACGCTCACTGTGCCGTTGTACTGCATTCTTACGCCGTTTGTGCGTCCACATGTAGTCACTGAAGGGGAATTCAGAAGGGAGCTTAACGTTACGCAACGTTCATACTGGAATTCAAAATGTCTCGGTAACCTTAAGGGTATTGTAGTAAGAAGACGTATGTTACAGTTTAACTGGACTAATACAATGTATCAAGAAAATTAACGGTAGTTCAGAATGAAGTCAAACGTAACAGTCTAGAGTATCCAAATGTCTCGCTTTAGTAAGAACATAATTCAGGAAGGTGGTTAACATAACAGCCTAGAGTGGAGCGTCACGAGTATCTAAACGTCTCAGTTACATAAAACTTAATGAAGGAGGGTGGTTGATATAACAGCCAAACGTGGAGTGTAGCAAGTATCACAATGTTTCATTTACATAAAACGTAATTCAGCAGGATATAACGGAGCAATCTACAGTGGAGTATCACAACATCACCTTTCCTCAGATATCATAAGAGTGGAAAGGTCACCTAACCTGAGCCCTATAGAACAGTACTCAGATCATAAACACAGGGAGGTATGAGAGATAGGGTCCATCTAATTTCATTGATATCGGCTGATAACACCCATGAACACTTTAAGTGACATTCTAGAAGTTGGTGGTGTAAGGGAGACAAAGGAAATTCTATGGATTAACAACTTCTTTATTTGACACTATCGTGTCGGTATAGATCCTCATACGGTTTTCAAGCATATGGGGGAACAATGAGGGGTACAGTAATTCACATTTGTGTATGATTATAATAGTAACAACATGATAAGGTTACATGCATCAAATGATAAAATACTCAATAGGATAACCCTGCTGTACTCACGGTTGCTGCAGAAAGCTTTGGTTTGAGACCACACCCCGTCAGTGCAGTTAGCGGACCCTACGTTGTCAGGGGTGATGAGGACGTACTGCTTGCTGCACGTGTAGGTGGCCATGACCTTCCCATCAGGTGACATCGACACCTCTGCACTCAGACCCTCCGACATCGGGGGTCGTCCACAAGCTGTGACGTCATACATTGAAGAAAGTTTGATGGAGCAGGGAATGTATAGTTAAGTTTGAACACCAATAGAATCGGATAGCATTTCAATAGTGTTACATTTTGATTAAAACGTTATGGTAACAATGGTAATTAGTGAAACTTTGATTAAGAACACATCGAATGATTGATACTATATTATAAAGCTCGTAGTATCATAGTGTAAATATAATTTAAACAATATGTTAATTGATTTTAATTAATACAGATTCGACGATAGACTTCACTGTCAGAAAGTGACTTAAGCAAACCTTCAATCATTGCTGTAATTTCCTCTTCTGTTAATTCTTTCTGTTGAACTTCATCAGTTTGATTTGCATCCTCGACTTTTTCCTTATCATCATTTCCATCGTCGTTGTCTTTGCCTTCGCGAACCTTTCTCCTATCTTTCATGTCATCCATCTTGGGATTACTAGCCTCGCCTACAGCCTTTACGTTGTCTTTTACTTCTTCAACAACTTCACTCCTCGCGTTTTGGTGCACATTTTGGGAAGTTTTCTTATGGAATGTGTTGGTAAGCATCGGATTAACTCTGGTTGAAGTTTTTTGGTCAACGTTTTTACCAACTTTAGCATTCTCTTTTTGGCTCGCTGCAGGGCTTATTTCAGCATCTTTTTCTGGGACATTTTGAGCGGCAGGTTCTGCAAAAAGAGATATTTAAATTAAAAATGATTAAGAAGTTATATGGCACCAAAGTCATGCCCTGCTGGGTGAGGTATATGTTATGGATAAGATATGATCATTGGCCTTATCAAAAATAAAGGATGTTTGGCCGCTAGAGCCAATACATTTTTTCCTTATAATGCCCAGTGACAATGTCTTATCAAAACTATAAACCGCCAAACATTGACTCATCCTGCCTCAGGGTTCGAACGTTACGCTAACTCCACTAATCTGTACCCTGGGATCAGAAGCTAGATTTACTAGATTTAAAATTGTATCGAGAAGGTAGCGAGAAAATGATTTGATTGGCTATATCCCAAGTCGGGCGAACGAATCTAGCTTCTGATCCCAGGGTACAGATAAGTGGAGTTAGCGTAACGTTTATACCCGGAGACAGGATGACATTGACTTGACTGAAAGGATAGGAAAGTACTGAAGCGACCGTAAAATATCAAACAAATATGAGGGTCTAACATAATGTCTCCATCAGTGCTGTCGCAATAGCTCAGTTGTCAGAGCGTTCAGTGAATGGGGTCTGGACGGCATATATTCAAAACGTTTACAGGTTTCAAAACTAAATAAAAGTCAAACTAGAGAGTAGGTAAAAACTTTGACACAAAAAATAATCAGAAGGAAATTAAGATATATAAAGACCTCAACGAACAGAATTACGTCACTAAAGGTTTGTAACTCCAATTAACCCTTCAACGTTCAGAATTCAAAAGAAGTCTGATCAAGAATTTGGTATGATTGTTGATTCTGACGTTACAATGTTAGCACTTCGGTTTCAATGGATGATGCCACATATTTGTATTCACATTTGATATCACATATGGCATACAACTGTGCTTCTTAGTTGTGGTATCATCGTATAAAGGGACAGTCCTATCGGGGTATTTGGAAAGGAAAATCATTAGGACTTTCCTGTTAAGAAATATATAGGATTTTACATCTTTATTTCACATTTATTTTCAAATATGAGGTGAACATTTCAGCTGTTCAAGATTTGACAAAGTATTAAGTGTATCACTTAATAAAAAAACACTCATCGGATCTACGAGGCTTGAATGCATTACTACGACAAAGCATTGTCGTAACTTATGATATTTATTTTATTTTTTTCAAATATTCTCCTCTTCTATCAACCAATTTATTATTTCTTAATTTTTGTAAATGAATTGGCATGATAAAGCACATTTGTTTTCTCGCAATGCTAAAATTTCAAAATGGCGGATTAAAGCCGATAGATAGGTGTCTTTAAGGAGCTACGCTTTACTTCCGCTGACCATGTTGTTTGAGGGGGTTAATGGGATCATTCTTTATCATACACATCGGAAATACGTTTATCAATTTCGATGGCATGTACACCTTTTGTGTGATAAAACTGCACGTTATTGACTTTTCACTTTAAAAAAAGTCAAAAGGGTGTTTAAGTATAGTGGCTACCGGTTTTTGGCGTATATTCTCCTCGTGTTTTTTTATATTTTTGAAAATCATATGGTTGTGTTAAAATCTATCTAAAGTGTTAACATTAACAGTACTTCATTATCGTTTCCGTATTCATGTAACACACATTCCACGTGTAATTTGTGAGTGTCCTGACTTGGTTGTCAGACAATTCTTAACCAGCAACTTAAAAAAACTAACTGTATTGAGTGAGTTCTGAAAAAGCTTACATTCTCCAATTTAATTAAAATGAAAAATGTCAAAATAATTTGTCAAAAGGTCACAGAAAAACTGTTAAAAATATCAGGATTTTCCTAAAATAAGCCGACATTCAGTGTATGAAATGTATCAGTCTGTAACAAACAAATTTACAAATTGCCTGAGTGTTGTTCATTTCACCTTGAGCTGCACGGAATTCGTGAGTTTCACGTTCAAACCATCGACACAGCACAGGGACGATACGGTAAGGTTTGAGGCGAAGCCGAAGACCTGCCATATCAGTACGAGGCAAATGTTCACGGGCTATCGTCCGAGTTTTCCCTCTGATAATCAACCCAAGGTGGTTATCTGATAACCAAACCATGGGTTAGTTATCCAGGATAACGATCTAGATACAACTATTGATAACAACACCAAGTGGTGCATGAGCGACGGTGATAGATGATATAACCAGTATCGATGGAAATTGGACGTGTGAATTTGGCTTCAACGAATACATATGACCATTTTAGAATTTCATTAACAACAAATATTATTTAATTGTCAAAGGGGGAATGAATATATGAGATATAATAATATAAATTAATTTGACGAAAGTATCCAAGAAAAACAAAATGTGATGAAAATCACTTTATGTCACTTTATGTCTTTTTTCAATTTGTACGTATGTTTCTTTCGTACACAGGGTCAAGGGTCGACAGCAAGGCAAAAACGGACAGTTAGGAAACTGGCGTTTTAGGCTTTGCGTAGGAAGATGGGGGTTTATAAGATTTCAACTATCGTGACAAACTTCCACTTTCTCGTCAAACAGTAAGGCGTCGGTAGACATGGGTTAAGAATAGTGCCTTTATGTCATCGGTTAGAAAAGAGAAAAACAACACTTTCGTGAATAAAATATTTAAGAAATCCCCTCAGTGTCTCTGGTTAAGATGCTTCCCGACGGAGCAATCGATCGCTTCTTTTGTTTGTTGATTAGTCTATATGCACTTCATAAGCTTGATCATTTCATGCATGACATATATTTTCTGTAAGGATCGTATTTAGAAAAAGCTGAATATTATCTTATTTCGGCATCTTCTCTTAGCATTATCATTAGAATTGAACATCAACTGGCCATTTGAGCTAACACTTCATCTTAAACAAATATTGGTATCTTTTTACTAATAGAAAACGTATACAATAATAATCTTATTGCTTTTCAACGTGATATAATGAGAGACGACGGGGCGAACAAAGGGAGGTAATGCAATAACAATTTCGCCTGCCTTGAGCCCTATAACGTTGACTCTGGATTATCATGAATGAACTAATGATCCAATCTAGATAGCTATTCACATTATTATTATCTGTGCTGTAACTTAGTGTTTACCTATACATGAATTATTTGCGCTCTAACATACATTCTCTCCCCACAGAAGCAGCTCAGTGCGAGCAAGCCTCTGTTCTTTTACGCTAAGATCCTAGGGTTCCGGCAGATTGTCCTAGTAGCAAAAAGTTGTAACTTAAGATATCTCCCCTGGCTGTTAAATTTCATCGAAGCTTTGCTGAACCACACGGAGGTGGCCGAGGTTTTGCGAATGACTACTTTTGAAACGGCGTTGTTAATTGCACAACTAACTTCGATTGCCTCCAATCAGATTTCTATCTTTTTATCCCATGTATTAGCCGTAATAGAACAGAGAATTACTCGGGTATGACTGAGCTGCGTCTGTGGGGAGAGAATGTCTAACATAGGGTGTATCCATATATTGTGCATTTGTGCTGGGGCTAAGCATGTAGAGCCTACCTTTCTTCACGGTGGTCACTTGTTCTGGGGCCGGTCCTGTCTGCAACTGACTCACTGGTCGTGTTGCAGGTCTTTTCGTCAGTCTTTGCTCCAGGAGGTCCAAGCGGTGAGCTGGGGGAACGATGTTGTTGAACAATGACTGGACATTAAACCCCTGTCAGACATAATCCGAAGGGACATATGTACAAAGATTTTTTAACATTCAATGTTATAGTCTTTGATGAAGATTCTCACATGTTAATCACTTAATGTGACGTTCATTCACTAAGGTAGCCTTAGCGCAATGTTAAGAGATGACACTAAGGTTAACCTAAAGTGACCTAAACGTGACACAGAGTATCTTTCTTAAAATTTTATTTGGTTTGATAAGCTACAAAATATCTAATATGCTGATTGAAGTTCATATCTCATCACTGGGTTTGCAATTATATCCATTTATGCATAATATCTCTAAAATGCTTGATTTTATTGAAAAATCAAGAAAACATCTCAAATACGTTAAATATTCGAAATTATGCATACAATTAATCTACCTCTTAGTTACAATACCTAATAAACACTATCGAATCGAATATGTCTTCCTGTCAGCTTATGACAAGGTCTAAAAATTACGTTTGGCGAATTTGCGCGCTCCACTCGAGCCACATTGTCCTGTTTTCGATCAAAATCCCGACTTTGAATGGCCGTACTTTCGCTCTAATGTACTGATTGACCTTTAACTTGTTATTTTCAATAACAGTTAGTGGTTCCCGATGTAATAACATCGATTTTAAAATTTGACATATCTGATCCTATCAACATACTCTGTGTCTCTTAAGACACCAAGGTAGCCTGACTAAAAAGAAAGGAAAACAAGGCAGAACTCACAAACATCCTTGAAGGTTAATTGTAAGTTGTTTGTGATCTGATATACGTCCTTCGTCATCTTCTCTGAAACAATCAATTAGTTACATATATTTAATTAGTGCTGTGTAATAATAAGCAATATAAACAAAAATCTCTACATACTGTTACATTTTCAGGGCGCATGGAAGAGGAGACCTTTTTTTTCAAAAACATTATCCTTATGTTTTTTTAACAAGAAATACATTTTCCCTTGGCATAAACTAGTTTGTAACTTTAAATATCTTATGGCAAGGTTTCGCCTTTGAGACTACTCAAAGGATATGCCTTTTGCTAATCAGGATTAGCAACTTAGCAAAGAGCAGGAAATCCGAAAGAAAAGCATTAATTTGTGTCTATAGTTTTTGTGTGGTGTTAAAAATAGATCCACTTTTATCCAGAATTCTCTTACAAGAACATGTGCACACTCTAGATGTGAACCAAGTTTTCCTCCTCGGTTTCACAAGAGGCACATTTATCATAATATACTAGATCACTAGTTTTATTTCCTTCTTGGTATACACTATGCTATTAAGCTGGAATACAACAAAGCAACTTTTGAAAATCTAAAAATGTTGCTTGAATGTCAAATGACCTTTTCAGTTCATCGAAAGTCATTAACCCACAGAAATTACAAAAGTCCATGACACTTTGATCTTTGATTATTTAGACAAAGAATTATAACGCTTCTCCAAAAGAGATTCCTACGGTCCTCACTCAAAATAATATTGGCACAAAAGGTTTAAATGAAAAAATAGAGCAATTGGCTCTGTAGCTCATCAGACTTCATATCCATTTTGCCTTAGGGTGTGAGAATTAGGGGCCACAGGGTCAGCAAATGTACAATTTAGAATCCTCATTTTCTAACTTAAGCGTCTGAATACAAAGTTTAAGCTTTTTGGGCCTTAAGCTTTTTGAGAAAAAGACGAAAAAAGGTTTTAAGGGTATGGCCTTTATCAGGGGCCACAGGGCCACAAAAGCTAAAAATTATAATCTTCACTAGTAAAGGAGTCTGTACACAAGGTTTCAGCTTTCTAGGCCTTTTGGTTCTGGAGAAGAAGATGAACATAGGTTTTAAAGGCGTGGTCCCTGAGGTCCATATAAGGGACCACAGGGCCACCAAAACTACAATGTATAATCCTCACTAGTCAAGGAGTCTGTACACAAAGTTTCGGCTTTCTAGGCCTTATGGTTCTGGAGAAGAAGTCGACATTCCACAAAGTTTACGGACGGATGGACGGACGCCGGACACCATGACATGCTATTAGCCCATCGGACCTTACAGGCCAGATGAGCTAGCTAAAAATCCTAAGGGAATTGACATGGGTTTCTTAAAGTTAAGATTTCAAACACATTTTTCAAGTGAGATAGTTTCAAAGCTTGAATGAAAGAGTCAAGATATATCATCCTAAGACCGCATTTCTCATAGTTCCTGATCATATTGAATCTTTTTATATTATCCGTTTCTCATTCCATAAGATATTAAACAAAATGTGTTCAAATGTTTTACAAAATCTGCCTGTGGGGTAGACAGGGCAGAAAATATATGAACCAATGTTGATAGAGCTAGATTTATTACAGTTATTCTAATAATCAGAGTAAGTGGTCTATGCTTCAAAGAGGCAAAGATTTTCCTTATATGTTTATCCATTTTTTTAATTACCCCATTGTCCTGTTGATAGGCAATGGGGGTGATGCCAAAATTTTCAAAATTTCCTTAGAACCAGTCAAGTTTAAAATTTTCACAAAGTCTTAATTGTTTACCTGTCATAAAGTCTATCCAGACAGCTTGAGTTTCACGTATAATTAATTTTGAGGCCTGACATGTCATAAAAAAAGTATTAGGAGTTCCAATAGCTATTATAAGGCTTGACTCTGAACCGCCCAGGAAAAGTTGAGTGTCATCAGCAAACTGGCCAAAGGGATAACCTTGATTCCCTATTTTGTCTTTTCATACTACCAAGAATTTCAGCTACAAATAAAAAAAATAGGGGAGATAAAGGATCACCTTGTCGACAACCGCGTTCAATGAGATCCGGACAAATAGCTATTTTGGATAACATATAAGTTGAAATATATTAAAATCCATTTTCGAAAATTTATTCCGAAACCATTTTGTTCAAGAACTATCATAAAGATATCTTTTGAAACAGTATCCCAAGATTTTTCGAAATCGAAAATCCATAATATTCCAAGTTTATTATGTTCTTTCATTTCAAACATTATATCATAGAGAAATCTGGTGTTTCTTATACATCTGCCATGAATAAAACCAGTTTGTTTTCATGAATATGAGACGACAGAGTTTGTTTTATCCTCTTAGTTAGATATGAGCTAATGATTTTGTAGACAAAATTCAAAAGTGTATTAGGCGTCCAGTTTTCTCTTTTTTTTTAATTTGGGAACACAAGTGATCACCATTTTTCATAGAAATTGGTAATATTCTTTTTTTCATATACTGCTGTAATAATTATATCTGAGAATCAATATTTTAAGTTCTTTCCAAAAAATGTCCAGTTGGTTTGTTGTTTTCCTTGATTTAACTGCAGTGGCTATTTCTATAAGTTATTATGTTTGTTTCATTTCAGCATCGATGGATGGAATTGTGACATTATTCAAAATAGCTTGAGAATCAACAGAAGTATAATCATGTTATCTAAATAGGTTTTCACAAAATGCCTTTAGGTCAGGTTTGATTCAGCGTTAAAGATGTCATTGTCTTTAAGTACTGAATTTATCCGCTTATGGTGTAGTTGCGGTTTTCATGGTAACAAAATACTTTGTATTTTTTTCACCTTCTTCATACAAAAGGACTATATTCTTGAAATCACGATCCCTGATATTTTTCTTGTTGGTAACTTCGAGTTTAGAGTTAGCTAAATATTTTTCAGCAAGCTCTTTACTGATAGTTTGAACATTATTTTTTGTTTTATCTTTTCCTTTGATTTTATTTTCTAATTCGCCCACCTCAGTACCTTTTTACTTTTTATGATAAGTAACAACGGACAACGTCTTAGGGCTTCATGGCAGCACACGAAAAGCATGCGGCACGTGCAAAATCGTGTACACTGGCATCGCGGGCGGGTGAATCAGTGCAAACGTGTCATTTCAAGTGCCTGACTGACACACATGACATGATTCGGAATAAACAGGATGTAATAGTATAGTACAGATGTACAGATGTACATGTATTATCTCTTTATATCTCTTTATTTTGCATTGGTTTTTTTTTACCAAAAACCATTTCTCCCCAACATCCTCAAAACCAACATTTTAATATAACTTACGTACGTTATAATTATCACGTACGAATGTAATGATGAAACTGTATAGAAGATGAATTTCAGATTCGTTCGTTGTCCACAAAAACAACTAACTCTCAATTCTCAAAATTTTATATTTGAATATTTCAATAAACGTTTGTAGCTATCAAACATGACTTCATTATATATAAAGTGTTGCAATTTTGAGGTTGATAATTCTATAAAGAGATTTCGCAAATTTTAATTCATGTTACCTTAAGCGAATCTATGAATGATTGTTTGAGTTCATATATATTATAGCGAGTCTATGAAAGGTAGATTTAAGAATCTTTTGAAATACGAATGTAGAGAAATGTACAAGTTTTAAAAAAACCAACGTAAATCCCCGAATAATCCCCAGGCAATTATTAATTTCATGTAACTATTTGACCCGGCGATTATTCAGAGCAGGCGATTAATCGAGTCAGACGATTATTTTTTTCGTAGCCATTTTTTTAATGCATATTGTTCAGATGATATTAAAAAAATCCTCATTATCGAGGATTTATTTTGCTAAAAATAATATTAATGCTTATTATATGGTTAAGCATTTAATAACTATGCATGTATACTAAAAGTACGAAGACAAAATAATTTCGCGGCTTGGTCACATTTGCAATCTAAACAAGCATCTATTCAAGGCATGCGATTATTTTTTCAACGACTCCATAGACCAGGCGACAGGTAATTATTCAAGGATTGACCTAACTTGACGGATTTAAACAAATTAAGATCGAGAGTTCAACTTACCAAGCGCGTCCTTCTGCTGATCATCTCTCTGCTCCATCCGGGCAACTCGGGAGGTCAGATCCGCAAATTTGTTCTTCATCAAGTCTGCAAAACCGATGACGTCATCGATGCTATTGAGCTCTCGCTATTTTGTGTTCAACAGTTTTTATTCTTCGCCTGTACCATTGATATAGTGTCTTGTACCAAACTGCCATTAATTTTATGATTGTAATTTCGAAATAGATTGATAATATTCAAAATAGTAGTTGGTAATAATTGAAATATATTTGGTATCCAATGTATCAATATTTCATAAGCATATCCAGACAACTTAAATTCGATATCGATGTTGAATGTTGGTTAAGTAATTAAGCTCTAGAAGAGCACTTTATATTTAGCGATATTTTCGGATAATGTTTTCGGTGAGAATTACCTCCCTTTGTTTACTTTTGTGAAAGCAAAAGCACATGGTTCGATCATTGAGAAGAACAGAAGGCAGGATTGATGTATCAAAAATATATTGTGACAGTGAGTGATGCAAAATCATTGTAAACTATAACCAATATGCAATCAATCAATGAATTTCTCATGAATACATCTGAGGAATATAAACACAATATCATGCAAAACAATTTGTCCCGTTCTCTTAGAACAAGCGATAACGAACATTGACAGTAATTTTCTAAAAGACCATCCCTGCGATCGTGAAATTACATTTTTTACTTTTTACTCAATTTACCCTTAAAGGGGCAGTAACACGTTTTTTGGGGAATACAAGGTGATGTCAGGAAAATGAAAATAAATTGAAAGACAATGTATTTAAACTAAATGAAGCAGTAATAATTCAAATATTTAACGTAAATGTTACCCATGTGACTACTTTTTCTTACACAAAATGAATTAAAGGTGTTCACGCAAAAGGCCGCCAATGGATTTTATGTAAATCGTTATACTTTGTCCTCTGACTAGGGATGATTGGCTTGTGTAAAGAGATTTTTTGACACTGTCAAAATAAGCTTACAACTATCAGTGAAAAATTTAAAATATAAAATTATCAAAAAACGTGCTTCTGCCCCTTTAAAGGGAAGAAATGATTAAGCCGACCTACCGTTACTTTTGAACATGTTAGAGAAGTTTGGTCTTTTCTCAGAGGGAACTACTGGAGGACTGGCTGAAGCTACAGCAGCCACTAGACACACCAGACACGTCTTCAACAGCGACATCTTCAACACTGGATGCAGCTTCACTCTCGAGGACAGGTGAAGGGAGTGAGTTGGGGACTCTGTTATATAGAGCAAAGATCAAAGATCTGGTCCTGAACCGTGTCAAGGCAGTTAAAGAATATTTGAATAAAAAGAGGGTTGATTTTTGTGTGTCAAATACGCATACTTCAAGGTCTTGTTTGGACGCATTAACAGTCACGTTCAAGGCCAATCCTCTGTTTTACGTCAATATGCTAGTGATCTATTGTCTCAAAAACTTTAGTCCTGATCAAGGTCAAGGTAGCTCTAGTGTCTTCTTTCAAGATAGACATTACAAGGTTTGGCACTTCGTGTCAATTATCCGTTTAAAGTGGCGATTGTTTTCCTCTAGCTAACAATCAGTAGCTAGTTTTGATGTAGGTAACAATGAGTATGAGTGTAAGTCCAGGTGCAACTGGTAACCTTGAAGACGGTGAGTCCAGTAGGTTCAAACAATCCAATACTAGGTGCACTGCTTCAAATCCAAGGTAAACTAACGGGCAAAAGAAAGGTTTCATCTCAGTTGGTTTCGATTTTACAACGATTTGAAATATATATGACGCATTTGATTATGGAATCATCAACATTAATCATATCTACAATATTTCATATGAATTGATCGTTGATTGATTCATTTTTTGTTAAGATATCTTTGTTTAAAGAAGACCGGGGTAAAAAATGAAATTTACACCAACATGACCCCTACCATGTTAAAAAGGGTGTAAATGAGTGGAAAACAAGGTTTGTTTTGTGATTTTTTAGTAAAATATAGCTTATATATCGATGGCCATTTGTTGTTTATTAAAATTAATTTTCAAAAAAAAAAAAAATTAAAAATTTCAATTTTCCAACAAAAAAATCAAACACCTCTAGAAGTATTCTTTGATTGATAACTAAAGGCTTGCTTTGTTCTGTTTTAGCTTACGACGTCTAAAAATGAAAATATTTGTAATTGAAAATTATGTATATGATGAAATCAACTAAGGTGAAACCTTTCTTTTGCCCGTGAGTGTAGTTGACAAACAAAAACGGTGATGAGACTCAGGATTGAACATGTTTTCGTCATCATAACTATGTCATAAGCAAATAAGTTTTTTAAAAAAGAAGTTATTATTGTTGACAGCTGCATGCATACCAAAAGTTTGTTCACCTGCTTGTGATCTCAGTGCAAATATCATGTAATTTGTTTCGTTTTGACGTTCATAAAATAACTCCAGGACCACTTACAGAACATCAGCAATTGCCCATGTCTACAATGACCATTCCCAAACTATATTTCGGGATCGTCTTGTCACTGGTGCTGAACGTCGATATTTGGCATTGTTAAATTGACAGATGGGGTCATATTTGTGAAATTCGGATTTTCTTAAATTTCGATTATAATCATCTTTGTAAACTTTGTAGGAAAAATCATCACAGATGGTGCCTTAGCGCAAAGGAACCCATATAAATAAGATCTAAAGCTGTCGATCACTTATGAAGTATTTTGTAGAGCAAAATAGAAATCAGTGTTTTAAAAAATTTGACCCCTGGTCACTTTAATGACCTGCCAAATTTGTTACAGCTATCTGCTAGGTATGACATACGAATATATATACACGCAAACTGAATCTTAACGTATGCAGTGAAATTTCATCATTATCGGTATTGTTTTCACAATGCAAAGATGACCCAAAGACGTTTAAAATAACATGATATTTGCACTAGAATGCGAAGGTAAGTCAACAAACTTGAGATACGCAGCTGTAGTTTCTGCCTTCACTGAAGTTTGCAAACAGTCATCAGCTTGCAAGGTTATGGCCACCATTTTTATTTTATACAATGATTACTTCAAATGATTACATGCCACACAAAAACTACATTAAATGTCAACACTATGCCGATCTAAGGCAAAAACAATTCGACAGAAACGCCCTGACCCCGTACACCGGTGTAACTGATTTTGCAAGACAATGCTAAATCTCAGTCAACAGATCAATTGAGTTTTACGAGTTTTTATACCCAAACAAGGATGGTTTGTATTGTCTGTGTGACTGACAAGACGATGAGACACATGTATGTAGAGACTTTTGGATTTGGTGGCAATTTTTTAATGGACACTGGTCTCTTAAACGGAATCCTCAACCGGTACAGACCAAAAAGGCCCAATGAATATTGCTGTTAATTCATCCAAAACTATACTCATTACAGTTACTGAAAAAAAATGGCTTATCCCTACACTGAGGCCAATCTATACTCAGAACAAAAAGTTAAGCGCCACCACAATTTAAATTAAAGTTTAACACATTCACGTAACTCGCATGCATTCCTGATTAAAGACATATATAAATTGGTATCCAGTGGTGATGAGGGTGTGTCGACTTGACAAATAGACAACAATGAGTGGATGGCTTTACATTCGACTCTGTAGACTGAATTCCAAACTGTGTGTATTTCGGCAATTGTGCAATGAAAACAAATATTGCCATAGCTATCGGTCGATAAAACAGAATGAAACTTTCTTAAAATGTAACACATTTGAACGTATTTGAAATGTGTTTTATTTCATAGTTACTTTATTCAGAGAAAGTTTTATAACAGGACAAAATCAGTAAAAACATCGTAATTTTCCGACAGCAGTAGCATTATTAACGCCGATTACTCAAACCAACAAGAAAAAAACACGATAAACTTGATATTTTGAAAATATGACAACATTTTGAAATATTCAATTTGTTCGTCCCATCTCTCCTGAACTGAAGAGACCAACGACAAAGTATTAAACTGTTTGGAGCATCCTTACCCATCACATTGCACATGCGATGATTTATTTATTTAGCTTTGAATCCCTCCTTGGTAAGAAACTTGATTACGGTGCGTTGCTGATGTTTGAGATTCAGGGATGTAGCTAATATATTTAAATGATTGTTATGTCTAGAAATTGTTTTGACATGTGTCAATATTATGTTTTGACTAACGTAACACCTGCTATAAACTGACACTGTTTATTTTTAAAAAAAATTTAAAATTAAATATCCCGCTTAGAAGACTTGTTGAACCCCCTCGTATAGCGTGATGTGTAGCACAGATTGCTGCCCCATGTTACATTTTTCAAAATTGAAAATTTTAATTTTTAGGCTTGATAGAGCCGGAAATTACTGTTCATGATCGATTTTATTGTTGATGCTTGTAGACCCTCTGTATGTCTAGTTCTCATGCAAAAATCATGAATTTCCATGAATGCAGTTTTGAGTTATGAGCCCTTGAAGTTAACGATTTTTCATTTTCGGTCAAATTTTAATGTTTACAACGACAAAATGTTTGGGAAACTTGTGTTACCTAGGTTCTGGCCCGGGACGCTGAAACCGACTAGTCGACCAGTTTCGTTGAGCGTATACTTTGCGGTACTTGGTCATCAATCTATGCTATGAAAGGCTGTGTTTTGATAAGTTAATAACCTTTGGCCACACTGTTTCATCTTCCCACGGCAAGGTGAAAACGTATCGAGCAACTCCTCGTTTAGACCTTGCCATCACAAGGTAGAAAACTGGTGATCGGGAGCAGCGACACCTATCGTGATCACGAGTTACGCCCCTTATCAGCTCTTTCAACAATAGCCAATGAAATCGCCGTTTACATTCGGAACAAATTCAAATACTAACAGACGATCTTTTTGAAAACTATCCGAGTGAAATTTAATTCAAACTCAACTTAACTTATACTTCAGTCCGCATGGTTGTTTTCATGTTTTTGATGAGCACCGAGAATGCAGAGAAGACAAACATTAATGTATCACTCAAATAAAGTGTTTCTCTCCCTTGAAAAACGCATACAAAAGTATTTTTTCAAATCGGGTAATTTTGTCTTCTGATTGGACTATTCTACTTCCGTGCAGCGGGTTGAAATGCTAGCACAGAAATTACGGCCAATGATGTCAAGGGAGGAATGGGAAAGCTTAGAAACTTTTTCGTTTAACCCGTGACGTTTTGAAGATGCTCTGTTTAGGCTATACGGTGTTCTGGCCAGCACACAAAAAACGATTTGCCAGACATCCCAATCTTATCAAAATATTATTTATTTGCTACACTACGCTATGCATGTTTCAATCGGCTATAAGGTTAAGCTCTCCGCCTGGTATAAGGTTAATGTAATTAATTTTTCATCATGGCAAAATATGTTAGTAAAATAAAATAAATTTTTAACAACTTTCCTGTCCAGCTCATAAACTTTTCGTCCTTTATCTGAGATCAAATTTGAAATTGAGATGCATAATCATATGATGTCGTGTCATCATTAAGAATTGTAAGATTTTTGTGTGTGAAATTTTGCGTTTTTTGGCAAAAAGTGGTGACTGTTAAAAAATGACACCAGTCTTGTCCTGCCAATAACTTCATAACGATGTGTGTTACGACGTAAGATGTAATAAACGCGGTAAGATGTAATAACTGCGGTAAATTGTAATAAAAACGCGGTAAAATGTAATACTGCGGTAAATTGTAACAAAATTGCGGTAAAATGTAATAAAAATAGGTGCGGTAAAATGTAATAAGGGGGTGCGGTAAGATGTTACTAAAAGGTGCGGTAAATTGTAATACAATATGCGGTAAAATGTAATAACCTTTCCAGTCTTTTTTCAACAATATTTGTTCATTTTTGGTCTATGCTGGTACATGTGATGATATGTTTAATTGTTTTTTGATTGAGGATAACAACACGAAATATGTTTAGATTTGAATTACGTACACTTGAATGTTATTTCACTTTCATGAATGATTGTATTTTATTATCAGTAATGTTATTAATATATATCACATCTCTGATTGGGCCACGTGACCCTGGTTATATACTGATATCACCCTGTTGAGCGGCAGGGTAAATTATTTATACCCCGGCACAAAAAAATTTACAATGTATGTTACCTCGAACACATGATTAAGCTAGTTTCTTTTGATCAACCGATATGTAACTTTGAGCAAACTATAGTCAAAGTGTTTACGCAGTTAACGTTTTCCTTTATCTTCATATTAAATGCGTTATATTTAAACATTCGGTAAGATAAATTCCTTATACCATTCAAAGGCGGGGTATATGGGCTCGTCGCATAACACAAAGTGAGAGGTTGATATCTCCCTAAAAACCACGCCTCTGAAAGGCATAACTTATAATTGATTTGGACGACTCATATTTCATGGTTGATATCTATGAACGTTAGATTGGATGGCTTTTAGTTTTATTTAGTTTACTTAAGAATGGTGTTCTAGTTTCATAAATGTTTTTTTATATTTTTGAAAATCAATATTTGTTTTTTGTTTTTAATTATAAGGGGTAATCATTCATTTTTGAGAAAACAATTGAGCAATCTTATAGTATAGCAAAAATGTATATTTTTTCATATAGAACTTTTAAATGCATCCTTTTCACTTAAGGGGTATACAATATTGACAAGTAACTCAGCATTAGAAGTATATCTTTACACGGACATAGATCAATTATTATCAGTTATTTTAGATTATCATTTGTTAATTATATTACTGATTAAGTATCAATTATTATCAGTTATTTTAGATTATCATTTGTTAATTATATTACTGATTAAGTATATACTTAATCAGTAATATAATGAACAAATGATAATCTAAAATAACTGATAATAATTGATCTATGTCCGTGTAAAGATATACTTCTAATGCTGAGTTACTTGTTATTATTATTATTTTATTAGGATATTTATATAGCGCACATATCCATCCACTAGTGGTTGCTCAAGGCGCTTACATTGTTTCCCCTGGTCAATGGCATTCTTTCACCGACCCTGGGGAGTATTCAACCGGCATCCACATGTGACGCTCAGGTTAGGGACCATTCTATGCCTCACAGGGTACCCATTCACAGCTGGGTGAACTGAGACACATAGTCACAGCAGTTTGTCCAACACTACTGAACGCTGATAACCGACAGCTCGGCGTATGCACGTGTTCATGTATCCACCTTTCAGCCACTGACATGAATTCGTGGGATCTTTTAAGTGCGTAGTTTTTGTTGCACTACACACTAGGGCTCCAGGGTGACACTTAAAGAGTTCTAACAGAGGTGAACTCTAGGTTTTTACACCTTGGCCTGGATGGGATTCGAACCCCGGACCTCAGCAACGTGAGACCGGCGCTCTTGCCGACTGATACTTGTCAATATTTTATACCCATTAAGTGAAAAGGATGCATTTAAAAGTTCTATATGAAAAAATATACATTTTTGCTATACTATAGTAGGTTTGATCAACATTAATTTTTCTGTAACATTTATGGGTTTACAATGATGTTCGTTGGTCGATGAAGATGTTTATAGGAAGTATGAAATCGTCCTAATGCAAGTTGCATGTTCTTTGTTATACATGGTGTGGAAAAATACCCTTACTGTGACGCTATCGGATAAAGTACAATTTCTTTAATTTTTCTACAATAACCCACTGCCTTATTGTCAGGAACAAATCACCCCATTGGCTGTGAAAAAAAAATTATCCATCAATCAACTGAGACTTCGACAAAATCGAGTTCCAATAAGGTAGTAAGGTGTTTGCTACCAGGAACGCCTTCTTGTGATAACCAAAGATAGTTGTGTGATTCTAATCGGTTCTTTGGTCGAGTCTTCTAACGAATTTGTTCAATTTAATCATTTGTACTTGTACCTATGCTATAAACCAAATCAACTCTATGCCTCATGTTTTATCATGTTCTTTATAAGAAATACGATACACTGTTTTGAAACATATAAAAGAAGATATCATTAAACAAGAAAAATGTTTGCATATAAATCACAGACGGTTTTATTTTTAATTGTTTTAAACAGTATGCTAAAGGTTATTTTCCCCAAAGATTGCTGATAATTCTTTTTAGTCTTTTTTTAATTCTGATTTAGTTATTGTTGTCTAACCCAATGTTTTCTCTACAATAAGGCTACACAATGAAAATACAACTATCATCATTTTCATAACGTTCATGCAATTAGTTATTTGATAAATACAGTTGCTCAAACCATCACGAGCTTTGCATTATATTATTTACCTGCACTACAATAGTTATAGCTCGAAATCGAAGACCAGAACCCTTTAAAGTGATGTCATAGTATAGTTTTATATTAACTTCATGAACCATTACTTCATGACGTCATTCAAAAATTACAACGCCGGAATAAATGGTAACAGTGCCTTTGATCTTTATAAAACGCTACTAAATATGGTTAAAAATGTGTGTTGGTTACATGCCTACTAACATATCTAGAAAAAATACGCCTTAACTTTAGCTCTTTACTGCCAATAAATATTGAACTAGTACCAATGACTCTGCAGCTTATCAGGCTTTACATTTAACTTTGCTTTAGGGTTTCTTATTTCTAATTATCTAATGAGTCTATAGACAATATTGTATCATTCTATACCTTGTGGTGTTAGAGAAGAAGATGACAAAAAGGATTTAGTAGGGGCCACAACATCAGAAATGCTAAAGTTTAGTGTGTATCAATTCAAAAATAGAATTTGTTCAAACATTCAAGGAAATGTAAAAATGGTAAACGGAGTGACCCTCAATTGAGTTAGACTTAAAATAATTAAAAATAATTTAGGGCTTAAGTTCAGAATGTTCACCGATGCCTATTACAGGCCACAGGATCTTTAAAAGAGATAAATTAGTCCCCTTTGCATAAAGATTGTATCTACAAGGTTTCAGCTTTCTGGACCTCATGTTTGTTTAAGTAAAAGACGTAAATAGGTTTTAAAGGGACAGTAGCACGTTTTTTAATAATTTTATATTTTAAAATTACACTGATAAGTGCAAGTTATTGCTAAATGTATTATTTTGACAGTGTCAATAAATTCATAACACAAGCCAATCATCTATAGTCAGAGGACAAAGCATAAAGATTCACATAAATCCATTGGCGGCCATTTTATGTGAACACCTTTAATTCATTTTGTGTAAGAAAAAGGAATTGCATGGCTAAACTTTACGTTATCTATTTTAATTATTACTGCTCCATTTAGTTTAATACATTGTCTTTCGATTGGAACCATTAATTTTCATTTTCCTGACATCATAATATATTCCCCCTAAAACGTGCTACTGCCCCTTTAATGGCATGGTCCCTATGATCCTTATTAGGGGACTCAGGGTCACCATAGCTATAAATAATAATCCTCATTAGTCAAGGAGTTTGTACAGCAAGTTTCAGTCTTCAAAGGTTCTTTTTTTTAATAAAAATATGTCCAAAATGGACAACAATTAACGGATGGACTAACTGACTGACGGATGGATGGACAGACACCGGACACCATACCAAGCCATAAGCCCATCGGCTGTCGGCTAATAGGGCATATATTACACACAAGGTCGTATTAATTGAATTCAAAAACGTACTGCATACCTGACAAGCGTCGTAATGTATTTTTAAAATTCAATTCTTTAAGTTTATAGCGTGCGGTTTATATCAGTTTTAAATGTTTCATTTGAAGAATTGACTAGCAGTTCAAGAGAGTAAATAGTTGCAGTGTACACAAACGAAAGTAACAAAAGAAGATTTATACCAAACGTCTTTATTCCTATTGCACAGTTTGTCAATTTTTGAGATGTAAATGTATATAGAAAATACACACTTCGTCTCATCAGAAGTTTTAGTCTATCCCTTTGACTGTCCGAGTAACTTAATAAGTACTCTTGAAGTAAACCCACAGATAAATCAGAGAAAATCATAAAACAATTGTTTTGTCTTTGTTCGTCTTAACGACACTTTATTTGTAAAAAAATACCTCGTCCTTATACCAGCTTAACATGGCTTATTGCCAGGGTTATGTCTGATTGTTTTGTCAAAAAAGTACAACGTTTTTCGTACAAAACTGTACTCATATGTATTCATATGTGAAGAATGTTGAGCTTTAATAATATGCATGCAGGAGAAATATCAAACTGAATGAAATGCAATCGTAGTTCATTGTAAGTGCCGTATGAACACTATATGAACACATCATGCACAAATCACCTTTGTCGAGCAGAAATTGTTGTTGTAAAAATGTAATAGATTCGGTTTTAAAGCGGATTATTGAACTCTTTTCCGTATGTGTCATGTGCTCGTTCGTACAGTGATATGCAATATAAAATCATCATTGTTCATTAGTAAAAACCTACTCTTGTATAGTTTCGTTTTTAGATTATGCATCAATCGTCAACCAAGAGACATGTCAAGCATGCACGATGTCTGTTTACAGTTTAAGTTTGGTACGCGTGTGCAAGGAGCAAACAAATGCTGCTGAACATGCAAGAAGCAAACAAATGCTGCTGAACATTAGAAGGTTGAGAATATACACATGTGACCAGTGGGATTTTATCAGTTGATATAGGGTAGACCAGGGCAAAGCGCGCCCTAGGGGCAAAATGGTCTTAATGATCGACAAATGGGGTATAATTTGTTATGACCAACCAATGAGAGTAAACGACATGAAGCACTGTGACACCTGCTTGTATCGTTTGCGTGGGTTGGGGACGTATGATATCAATTTTTCTAAAAAACATGATTTTGCTATAAGGAATGGATGTGACTAGATATACCATAAAAAACACAAAAGGGAAGTTTGAATCTAATGCACCTATGATGCACATTGGTATCATGTTATCAATTACTAAAGAAATTCGTAACTATTTGCCTTAAGTTCCTATGATTTACATATCGAACACTACCCTCAATGGGTCAAAAAAAGCCGGGGAGCGCATTGTCCCGTGTGATCTAAAATATATCCTTGTTGCTAACTAATCGGTGGCTTTTTGTATTTCTAAAGCATACACGTATGACGTGAAAGAGTGCTTTTATTTATTTTGTGTCCATTGGCAAGGCACTTTATCCACAATGCACTCAGTGAAGCCTGAAATAACGGGTGTAGTTTGATTCCTTGCGCCTTCGGCATAGTACAATCACCGTCAGGGTATTAATATGAAACGCTTTGTGCAACTGCGAAGCAGATGATAAATGCGCATCATAAGGGGCCTATCATTATCATTATTATTGTATACAGACCTTAGCATAATGATTCTAACATGTTTGGCGAATCATACTCATAATCATTTTCTATGGTTTATATGAACAAATGTTATTACAATTTACCGCGCATCGCATTACAATTTACCGCACACTGAGTGCTAACATTTTACCGCACCCCCTATTACAATTTACCGCACCTGTGTTTATTACATTTTACCGCATTTTTATTACAATTTACCGCAGTATTACATCTTACCGCGTTTTTATTACAATTTACCGCAGTTATTACATCTTACCGCGTTTATTACATCTTACGTCGTAACATCGTGTCCTATTTTTATCAAATGTGGTTCGACATAATGTTTTTTTTCCAAATGTTGGTGTTAAATATAGCACCTATATGTAAAATGGTTGATTCTGTGAGGAAATGTGAGTGATCATAAAATGTTCTTTTTTTACTTGTTGTAATCGAATTAATCTTTGGGATAAAGACGAGTGTGGTATTATCGTTATCATATACTGATTATCAAAATAAAAATGAAAAGAATACTGGCTCGTATCTTTTCCATTGTCATTCACTGACATACAACTCAACAATATCATAAAATGTAATCTTGAACAATAATACGATGAAAAAAAGATAAGATATGTAAAATATATACATATTGTACAATTTGCGGGAGAAATAGCGCGACAATATTAGCTACTTTTTTTAAAGCTTTGTTTTGAAATACGTGAAAATATTTTTTACATTTTGAAATGTGACCACTTTTGAATGACATGCTGGGTATGTGTTATATAGACTTTATTGTAATGTGAGGGATGTATTAACTGTTATTGAAGTATAGGAAATCTGTATTAAACAGTACATGTATTTGTTACGGAGTATAGTAAGCGATGATGTTACAAGCAACTATTACATTTGTGTTTGAAGTAGCAACATTACACAAGACGAACTTTATCACAGAAATAAACAAAAGTGGTTTGTATTTTAGCACTCAGATTATGTTGTGACTGAGGTCACGTCAGGACCAGAGGCCGAGCTTGAGATCATCAGGAGATTGACATCAGGATAAGAGGTCACTAGAGTCGGACAGTGGAACTACAGAAGACTGTGCTGACACACTTAGGATGGTTGTGAAGAAGGGCTGACAGAGATCAGGGATGGGTGAAATCATCAGGAGAAGATATCACTTAGGCTGACATACGGACAGTGGAACTACAGTAGACTGTGCCGACATCCGTTGGACTATTATGAACTGAAGAAATGTACTGACAGAAATCAGGGGTTGATGCCAGACACGGACACTGCTGCTTGTTGCCACATTGACATCATTGATTTCTTAAACACCACACCACACAATTAGATTTTCTTTTAAATTTCACCGCTTACATGTGTTTAAATCAGCGATTGATGACAGGTACTATGATGTAAGATATATGTTAAAATGAGTATATCTAGTAAAGGATAGAACGTCTGGATATGTACGTGTGAGTTGCATGTACACGAGATTTGAATATTTATTACTGCCTGTATAGAAGGGGTGTATGTATGAGAGTGCGTTTGTACTGTATTTCCAGGGTGGCGGTTGAATTAACTTTTAAACCTTTCCTATGGTTCTTATTTGTGACAACGTCCCTGAATGTCAGTTGCCTTAGATAATGGACAAAGGGGATTTTCAAACATAGAAGCCGAAATCTTGCCATTTCTAACGTCAAACTATGGCAAAGGCATCCTTTCACTTGATTTTAACCCCAAATAAACATCAAAGGTAGGAACTCTATCAACTAGGACGTCCATGTCACTTCAAAGACTGGCCATTGCATTGCAAAAAGAGTGGGTAATGATTTATTTTATTATACGCTTACGTTCCATACTCTTCTTGCAATGCGATGGCGAGTCGTTGAAATGCATGAAACGTATTGTGACACTGACGTTCCTTTGGTATAGTTCCTGCCATTGGTCTTCCTCAATTTTTGCAATCATTGCGATAGGGGTGTCAAGCATTAATAGCTGCAAATGGCATTCATACTATGTAATGCTTTCAACTTTACGTTGTGTATTAAATATACACAAAACCATAACAAAGACAGATGTTATCGTTTCGTGTTTTCTATTACTTCACCTTTTTGCCATTGCAATTATATATTTTGTTTCTATTTTTTGGATAGTATTTTTTGATAAAACGTTTATTCAAACAATATAATTCCTTAGAATACAGAGTCATGCATTTGACATTCCTCAATGATTCATATTAAATTTTTAACACATTCATTGTTCTGTCCTTGAACACCAACTGTTAACTTGTAAGCATTCCTACTGAGTTACAAAACACCGGGACCTACATCGTCAACATGTTAATACATTCTGTAAGAGAGAAAATACCACTGATGTTATGTACTCGAATCAAGATTTCAATGTATTAAATAGACGATGCAAAAAAAGAGAGAAACGAATAAAATTGATTGGAAGTGTTGTTTATTTTTATAGAATAAACATTCTCCTCAGTGAATTCAATTATCATATCATCCTCAATAAAATCCACTGAATCATTAAAATCTTCTTGACAGCTTACATCATGATTTTGATTACATGTGCATGGACATCAACCAATAGACATTCTTTTGGCAACCTAAAAGTTCTGTAGTAGAAAATTGGCGTATGAAATACTCTTTACGTGATAAATGGCTTACGACTCATGCATGTATCGAAACAACATTATCAGTAGGAACGATTAAAGAATTATTTTTGAAAAGCGCTGGCTTACTTTAACAAAATTTTGCTTTGTAACTTGATGGTATATCTCAGTGCAAACATCATGTAGTTTGGGATTTGTTTGAACGGCAATAAAAAATCTTCCGCAGAATTGACAAATTTTGTAAAATAATTATTCTTTATTATCATATTTTAAAATTGTGATTTTCTTAAATTTCGATGAAAATACGCCATATCGAATCCATGAAAAAATTTAACAACATAAGAAAAGGGACAACCATGATCTTTGTTTAAACTAGTGATCACATATAATTTTTAAAATTCTTCAGTAAGTACCTCTTATATCGAGCAAATCAATATTAGAATTAATGACTGCTACACTATTTACTGTAATCAAGAAGCGCTTACACAGTATATTGTGTCTGCTTGTCTCTTATCATAATTATGGAGAAGAATTTATATACTTGATATAAGAACACGCCATGATGTCTCCTTTCTTATTAATGATGCTGTATCATACTTGCAAGCGGTTCAGGATGAAACTTAGCTATTGAGAAATGAAATACATCACTTTGTAGAAAAATCTTTCGTCGAAATTTTTATATCATATTTAGATTGTTTAATCAACAATAACATACTTATTTCGACGCTTCAAGCACAGTACCCCTCTTAGAACGGGCATGTCATTTTGTGAACCCGCTTTCGGTGACGTAATCATTATGCTTGTAGGATTTACACCGTGTCTCAACTACCGTAATTGCGTTCGATGGGTATCAACTTTGACAGCAACGAATGCCTAATTCGGAGTAAAAGAATATAAAATCTAGTTGAGCGCGACAAAGACGGTTTTCAAGCGTACATTTAGAAACCGGAAGTTGTGAAATGGCCATACTTGATTCGCCCTTATGTCGACTGCCGTTTCGGTATAATTTGGTAAATTATCTCCTATTTGATGAATTTTGGTCCGATTTTCTCAAGGTTGGTCGCTAAATTTTTCTAAAAATACAATGTATACATTCAAAATACTTTAAAAATTATTGCACTATGATATAGCATCTTTAATATAATTTTCAAGAATCATTGGTATATCTGAAATGAGAATATGTCATGATGTCCCTTGTCTCTTTACATGAGACGGTGATTATATTTGATGTCAGAAGACAGTATGGTGTCTGTTCATACATTTTACATAATAATCAAAGTACTAAGTACTGACAATACTGTTCTTATGCGTAAGTTGTCAACATGTATTTATCATGGTATGTTGCTAAGAAAGAACCCATGTATGCACCAGTATTAATTGATTGTAATATCATATTGTTTGATTTTTTGGGGGTTGCTTTTCTGATTTTCATGTGATATCATATCTATTTTGAGAAATTGTATATGTTAAATTATGGTATTTCCCTAGATATGAAATGTGTGAAATTATAATTATCACGATAATATGATCACTGCGAAGGAGGTAAATGTATAGATGCGCGCTTCATTCTAAAAAATTTTGTACTATAGGCCTGTGGCCTTTCAGTATTGATATAAACTGAAACCAATTCATTTTGTGTAATATTAAAAGCCTATTGACATATTTGAAAAGAAAAAAAACACCATGATGACGGCTTCCCAATTTACAAGATAATCAAGAAGAGCATGTATATAACAAATGAGAAGACACCATGGCGTCTGCTTGTCTCCTATATAGAACTTTCAAGAAGCGTTGATATTTTTAACATAAAAAAACAACATGATATTTGCTTCCCTGTTTACATAATAATCAATAAACGAGACTATATTTGATGTGAAAAGACAATTATGATATTCAAGATAATCACGAACCATCAAAGTTCTCGGCAAGTTGTATTCAGCAAACTTCGTACCTGAAGAGTAATCATAACGACTGATAGTTCAAGTCAATCTCACTAAGTTCTAAAATATAATTCATAGGTTGTGTCTTCTATATCAGCTTTGACCAATTATTATTAGAAATTAATCAATATAACATGAATACCACCCCCCCCCCCCCCCCCCCCCCCCCCACTCTCAAATGAAAAGGTTGGTAATTAGATAGGTAGGTGGAATTGTTTTTAGGGCAACGTAAACAAAATCGTTCCTGACAGAGTTATTCCCCCTGCCAACAAATGGGTACGTCACACCTCTTCAAATATTTATTCAGCACCAATCTAATAATTTACAAAATGTACATTTTCATAGTAACAAAACATATCGTCAGTAGGTACAGTATGTCCATTCTTTTCGACCCTATCTACCTCTTAAAGAAAAGTTCCCTCTGCCCACAGAAAAGTAAGTGAAATACGATGTTATTCCGCCTGTTCACAGAGACGTCCCTGACAGACAGAGTTACTCCCCCTTCCCACAGGCGGGTACGTCACACTTCTCCCAGCGCGTGTCCGGGTCGGTAGTGAAGCACCAGACCTGTCCAGTAGATGTGAAGAGACCAGGGTCTCGGCAGTAGTTGGACGCTTGGTCCGGAGTTTCTCCTGACGGGAATCCAGTGGTGTGCTCGAACTGGTAGCCGTAGAAGTATTTGTGTCGATGAGGGCTTGTGCTCGTCCATTCTTGACATGTCTTGCCCGACTTGGTCACACTGACGGTGCCGTTATACTGCATCCTGCCGGAGGTCTTTCGTCCACACGTGGTCACTGAAGATTTATAGAGGAGAACCTTATTCAACTATGTATTTGAGTAATTATCTAGTCCAGTTTTTAAGAGGGAATGGGGATAACAGTAGAATGGTCTGGACACCCCCACTAATTCAAAAACGAAAATCTAATAAATATGTTCTTTGGTTTAAAAACGTTGCGTTAGGTCAAAAACCATCTGATATTAATGAAAATTTGAACGAACTGTAAAAAGAGACGGTTGTCAATTTTCACCATCCCTTGAGTAAATTTTAACTATTATAACGTAAGCGCTCACTGCCACATAGACCATTGTTAAGGAAATCTGATTCCTTCTGTCGATTGTAAATTTCTTTTTATCTGGGAAAAAATTGTAGTGAGGTAGCTTCATCCATTTGGTAAATTGATTAATGAACAGGACTACACCATACATGTCCGAACCGTTCCAACAGTGTTTATCAAGACGTACCCCATCTCTTGTCGTTAGCATCCCTACCCCTGAGATACCTCAGTAAAGTTTTGACCTTTTCCAAAACAAAACTATTAACAATAGCAATCTCATCCAATGTCCATGCATAGACATTGAATAGGGACATTAAACTAATGAGGCATGTATCGTGGAGGTAACTATTCATACAATCTAAATAAATTTAGATCAACAGGCTTTATATTTGGTCATACTGTTGATCTAAGATTGACCAGTGTGAGAGGTCGTCCCGGTGACCTTTCGTATGCAAATAAGGAATTCGCGATTTGATCAATCAAATTCGACGTTACAAACAGTTCATAGTCGCTATTTCAAAGAATGAACGGAAGAAATATATAATGGCTTATGGCCTGTTCTCAATAACAGTGTGCATTGTGAAAAATAAATCTTGGTTTCGATACTGATAAGAAAAATATCAATAGGTTGATTTTATTTTGGTTGTATGAAATATTTTTAGTTTTATGATTGACAAAAATCACTATTTTAAACATAATTTGGATGACAATGAAATAAATTAGTATAAACGAGTTTGATAAAAAAAAAGGTGTTACCTCCCCTTGCATATGGATTTTCGCAGATATTGGCATTTATCAAGCTCTAACTTTGTGATTATTATTCGCCACGTTAGTATCTGTGCGACGTGCAATTATCATTTGTCATCGACAACTAGCAAATACGCTAAATCATTTCAAAATGAAAAAATCTAATCTATTAATACATCCAAGCAATCCGCTCCGAATGACAAAGCTCCGAACATCATCCATTTCAAAAGATGCGCTGCTGAGTTTTTTAACTTCCAGCGATCTAGGGCAAGTTTTCTGATTGGCCGAGAGGCTGATGTCAGAGGTCACCGGGACGACCTGCCTTACGGGCCAATGTTAGATCAACAGTATGACCAAATATAAAGCCTGTTGATCTAAATTTATTTAGATTGCTATTCATAGGTCCAAGAGGATTGGTTAGAAAAATCGTCCAAGTGATCCTCGCTCTCTCCTATGTACATCTCAAGGATTGCTAGCAGTTTCGCGAGAGAGATAGCCTACTCATTTTGTGAAGAATAGAATGTATTTTAATCAAAAACCTTGATGTTACTTTAATCATCTCCCTTCAAGATTTAAGAATACCCTCTGCCCACAGGACTCATACTGAGTCACCTTAGGTGAGATTTTTGACCTGATAGTTCTGACCCTGACAAGGGAAGACTACAAGACTCACAGTTGTTGCAGAAAGCTGAGATAGGAGACCACACCCCGTCCTTGCAGTGTGATGCCTTCTTGCCATCAGGCTTGATCAGGGCATACTGTTTCTCACACGAGTACTTGGCCTTGATCTTGCCAAATAGGTTGACCTTCACCTTCACCTTCTGACCAAACTTCACTGGAGGCTGCCCACATGCTAAAGTGTGATACATGTAGCGTTAACATTGTAAACCATTCTGGGATACTGCTGTGATCTTAGCGAGAGAGAGAGAGAGAGAGAGGTACAGAGACAGACAGAGAGACAGAGAGGCAGATAGAGAGAGGACGTCCCTTATTTAATATTTATATTAATATATATTTTATATATTGTGAATGTTATCGTAAAGTTATTGTTATGTACCACATATTCACATCTAATTATCTATCATGTGTTACTATAAGAAAGTTTAGAGTAAGTTTATCACGGTTCCGAAGCTCGTCACATGATTTGCAAATTGAAAAGGGCAGATATCTTAATATAAATAGAGAACAGAGATTATGTAAATCATGCAATAATAATGTCTTGGAAGATGAATACCATTTTCTGCTCGTTTGCCCATTATATAATAATTTACGTCAAATATACCTAAAAGCATTTTACTATGTCCATCCCTCTCAAGATAAATTCTCATTTCTATTAAATTGCAAAAACAATGATGTAACACAAAACCTTGCAATGTTTATACATGTATACCAAGCTATGAAAATAAGAAAAAGGTAGTAACATTGAATGCATTCCATCAATTGTTTTATGAGAGAGGAGGAATAATGATTGAAAACCAACCTTTAATTTGTTCCTCTTGTGTCATATCGTTGAAGTTCACGGCTAGTTTTTGGTCTTTTGGGTGCCCTGTTTGATTCGTGGTGTTCCCCCCAGAAGTGGCTAGAGAAAAGGGACGACCATCGTTTAAAAAAGTTTGATAGATAACTATACGTTATACTTAAACCCATAACATCAAGCCCGAACGATGTCATAATATGGCAATTATGTTTTATAAAAGAGGAGGATTTTTTATTTACAACCAACCCTTAATTTTTTCCTCTTTTGTCATGTCTTTAATGTTTCCGGGTTTCTGATCTTTTGTGTCTTCTGTATGATCTCTGGTCTTCTCCCCAGAAGTTGCTGGAACAAGAGTCAATCATTGTTTAAAAAGTTTGATAATTTAATAATATTTGTAATACCGTAATACATTACATCAAACCCGAAAGACGTTATATTAAGGAAGTTATGTTTTATGAGAAAGGAGGAATTATGTTTGACAACCAACCCTTAATTTGTTCCTCTTTTGTCATTTCTTTGATGTTCACTGCTAGTTTCTGGTCTTTTTTATCTTCTGTATTATCTCTTATCTTCTCCCCAGAAGTGGCTGGAACAAGAGTCAGTCATCGTTCAAAAATTTGATAATTTGATAATATTTGTAATACTTACTGTAATACATTACAACAAGCCCGAAAGACGTTATATTGAGAAAGTTATGTTTTATGAAAGAGGGGGAGTTATGGTTGACAACCAACCCTTAATTTGTTCCTCTTTTGTCATTTCTTTGATGTTCACTGCTAGTTTCTGGTCTTTTGTTTCCTCTATACGGTCTATGATGTTCTTCCCAGAATTGGCTGGAACAAGAGTAAGATAATCGTTAAGAATTAAAAGATACCCTTAAAAAGTTTAAAATATTATTTTTGTTTAAGATTTTTTTCTTTTAGATTTCCTACTTCTTGAGAACAAGTATACAACTTCAATAATTGTGTCATTTAGTGAACTCACCCGACTGGAACATGGCCTCAAGATTATCCATGCGACGACCTGTGGAAATATGATACTGTATTCATGTATTTATGAATGGAGTAATAGTCAAGAACTTAGGTAACCTTAATTACGCGATACTTGACAACACACTTGAAAAATTCAGAACCCAAAAAATAGCCTTTTATTCATGGTTCAAATTGCAACTCTAACCCAGAAGAATATTCCATGATAGCACATTTAAAATATATCATATTCATATATCCTAGCTGTCTCTTCAAGAGAACAATTAAATGTGCGACTTGATGATGGAGCAACTAGATCCAGGATGGTCGAGCTGAGGTGTGAGTCTAAGGTAACTTACTGACATTGGTGGTCATAGTCTGTAGGGAGTTCATGTTCGTTTTGACCACTGCCTTAAGCTTGTCTGAAACAAATGGATAAGTAAACAGGGTGTAATGGAGTTACAAGCAAGTTTCCAACAAGGTTTGTTAGTGAACACAAGTCAGAATATCAAAGATATTTTTGATCGGGGTTTACACCATTTTTACGGGGTTTGAAATAAAAAACCGGAACCAAATCGTATTAAGGTAATGTTCAAGTGTTTTACTTATTCGACGAGTTCTGCTCACCTAGCGACTTCCTCTGTTGGTCTTCTGCACTATCCATCCGGGCTACTCGGGGAGATAACTCTTTCATCTGCCTCTTGAGCGGTCGGTTCCCTGTTTAACAAAACAAGGGTCGTCCTTATTATTTATGATATTCGCTACACAATTGAATTGGACATTTCTATTCACTGCTCATGGCTTGGTAAGTAGGTAGCGCTCATATTTTAGTTTAAAATTAAACGGTTCTGACTTCATTGTGAATTCCCCCTTTGCTACATACTTTTTCTCATCAACACATGTTTCATTTATATCAAAACGATAGGTAAAACAGATTTTGGAATACTGGGTAGATTGAGTACATGTTTACAAGAACAGATCTGACTTACACGATTATTTTTTATATTATATGAATTTGTGATAGAATAGCTTACCATCGAAATTTACGCTGTTAGAAAAGTCCGTTCTATCTCCTGATCCGAAACGGGGTTTGGGAACTACTGGATGACTGGCTGAAGCTACAGCAGCCACTAAAAACACCAGACACGTCTTCAACAGCGACATCTTCAACATTGGATGCAGCTTCACTCTCGAGGACAGGTGAAGGGAGCGAGTTGGGGACTCTGTTATATAGAGCTACATCAAAGATCTGGTCCTGAACCGTGTCAAGGTAAATCCAGAATATTGGGATCAAAGAGGGTTGACTTGGTTGCACTCTTTGTACAGTACATGCATACTCCAAGTCCTCTTGTTTGGACGCATTAACAGCCATGTTCAAGATCAAACATCAGTATTACGTCATTATGCTCGTGATCTATTGTCGTAAAAACGTTGAAAGGAGACAATAAACACACAGCTCTGTTCCGATTGCAGGTTTAATGCAAAGATCTTTGGTTTGTTCATAGTAAATGTATACAAAGACGTTGTGTGATATTTCTTTTTGTCAAACAAAGAATGGTTCTTTGTTCGGCTACTGACATTAAAGCTTGTGAAAAATACCATTATTAAGGTCAAGGATGTGGGCCAATTTATATTTCATGTTAAGGATATGGACTAGTTTACCCCTGGTATTTCAGGTCAAGGATATGGACTAGTTTACCCCTGGATATTTCAGGTCAAGGATATGGACTAGTTTACCCCTGGATATTTCAGATCAAGGATATGGACTAGTTTACCCCTGGATATTTCAGGTCAAGGATATGGACTAGTTTACCCCTGGATATTTCAGATCAAGGATATGGACTAGTTTACCCCTGGATATTTCAGATCAAGGATATGGACTAGTTTACCCCTGAATATTTCAGATCAAGGATGAGGCAATCTAAATAAATTAAGATCAACAGGTTTTATATTTGATCATACTGTTGCAACCAAATGTTAAACCTGTTGATCTAAATTTATTTAGATTGAGGATGAGGACTAGTTTATCCCTGGATATCTCAGGTCAATGATCTGGACTAGTTTACCCCTGGATATTTGAGGTCAAGGATATGGACTAGTTTACCCCTGGATATTTGAGGTCAAGGATATGGACTAGTTTTTTCTGGATATTTGAGGTCAAGGATATGGACTAGTTTACCTCTGGATATTTGAGGTCAAGGATATGGACTAGTTTACCCCTGGATATTTGAGGTCAAGGATATGGACTAGTTTACCCCTGGATATTTGAGGTCAAGGATATGGACTAGTTTACCCCTGGATATTTGAGGTCAAGGATATGGACTTGTTTACCTCTGGATATTTGAGGTGAAGGATATGGACTAGTTTACCTCTGGATATTTGAGGTCAAGGATATGGACTAGTTTACCTCTGGATATTTGAGGTCAAGGATATTGTGAGGAACCGAACTTTCATATTATTTTCCCCATCAATAAATCTTTTCTCCTTCATATAAATTTATCACGCAACTCATCTTTCTCTTGTCAAATTATCAAAAAGACCATTTAATGTAAACTCACCGAAGTAACTTTTCATTCTCACATCACCCATTCTTTCCACGATCATAAAGCTCCCATTCTTCATAAATATCACTTCCTTCCATCACAAACAAACGTAAATATTACTCGATTATCTCACAATCCTCTCCCACGTGTGGTTAAATCATTGACCTTGTTGTTTACGATAGTCAGCCTTGACCTGTGAGCTCAGCCAATATAAATTCATTTCCGGGTCACAGCTGTCAGATTCCGCGGTAAGAAGCATATTACGAACTGTCAAATGTTTGTTTTCAATAGATATTTATTATTTCCAATGTTAATCAATGCCCTAATCACTATTAGTTTACATCTAATATGGGTATCAGTAATTTCAGACATAGTTTGTTCGGTTTCATTCATCTTTGTATCAGAAAACATCAGTTTTCCACTCTGTGACCTTGTCGGCTCGTCGGCTTTTCGTCGGCTCGTCGGCTTTTATTGTCGGTTCGTCGGCTCGTCGGCTGTCGGCTGTCGGCTTTTCTTGTCGGTTCGTCGGCTCGTCGGCTGTCGGCTGTCGGTTTTTGACCAAAGGCTATAAATAGGGGTCATTCACTGTCACTCAGGGAGTCTAGTTTTGGTCGTTGTCCAAGCAGGTCACTAGGTCACGTACAGTAGGTTAGTGGGTTATTTCCGAAATTCTTAGAAGGTTATTACTATAGTTGACTAGACTCGTATATTATTATTGTTAGGACTGAATAGGACACATATTTCGATCGTAATATTATTAAACACTGGCCCTCCATTAACGTTTTACAGCAGTGTTTATGGTTTGTTTCTATTACAAGTTTACCATTATGCAGACTGAGTGATCTCAGGGTGCAGTATCCATTATTATAGTGTGCAGGTCTGATCTGTTGTCGTCGATCCCAGTTGCAGTTGATTGCAGCAATTGCAGTCTATCTTGTCGAGTTGTTTATATATTTAATTACAGTTTATGGAATATTTGAAGGTATTCCGTTGGTGATAATTTTCAAGTCATAATATTACTGTAATATTACTAGGGTGTGTAACCATTAGTGCAGTAATATTCCAGATATTAATGTATCAGTGTATGAATATTGTTGGTTAATTATTCATCAGAAGTGTGCCTTGTAGTTTGCACATATTGCAGATATTTTCTGATATCCCTTGTTCCAGTTGTTGATATCAGTTCTTAGTATTTAAGCAGTTCTGTGTTAGAGGTGCTGAGATATTAGCAGTATTATAATATAAGATCTTGTTTATAGGTCAGAGTTTAAACCTTTGTTGATAGAACTAGTGTTGGTTCTGTTGTTTGGTCGCCGGTGCAGTATTTGTAGAGACATTATCTCTTCAGTTTATAGTGATACCTTCGATATAGATTACCTGTCATAGGCAGTTATTTACAGTTAATTTATCTGTTCAGCCAAAGCGATACCTATGATGTAGGCATTCCACCATAATTTATAGAGAGATATTTATACTTATTGAATTCACATCAGTGCTCTATTTATATTGACCATATATTGAGTTTATCCTTTGTTGTTCTTCTTGTGAATAAAATTTATTGAACGTTACAATTTCTTTGAATTGTCTTTTTGCCTTGAAGTACTTGAACTGAGAAAGATTAAAACTAGCCATCCTGACAAGAGGCTACATCACGTGGTCGTCACAATATGGACTAGTTTACGCCTGGATATTTTAGGTAATAGTTAGACCATGAGTGCCTGTTGTCTCATCGTTTAAATGGTTAGTTGACTAACTATTTAAACGATTAGACAACAAGGCCCGAATGGTCTAACTTACTTAGATCACGGCCACAAAGGTAATTTATCAAACGCTGTCTTAAATCAAAAGATGATATTATTTTTGTTGAAATGATTGAAACTATTTGACGGCGACCGTGCAGCTTCACTTTCGACATGCGCATGCTCTGATTTTGTCATTTGGGCAAGAGAAATGGAAAGCATCGGACGTATATTGACAGCTTTACCCTACGTATGTAGAACCTTAGAAAAGAAGTTGTGCTAGTCAAAATGGTGAGAATTAAAACAATAAACAAGTAATTAACACAAAACATTTCACGAAACAATAGTCTATTCACTGAATCCGGCCGCTGTGTAAACATTTCAAAAGCTGCGTTTGAAATGTTGTCATTCCATAACTGAATCTGGATATGAAAATAAACAGTCGATGATTTCGTTGTTTATTTACAGGTATGGAGAAAACACTGTGCAGTCATCTCAATGCCAGTATACGAAGGGCTTAAATTGTTTATACGGATGCCGAAATTCTACTGATGAGATCTACCGAAATGCATTTGAAGGGTACCTGAAATAAAGATAACATGCCTTTCTGTTTGATGGCCTGAAAGGCTGCTCAATCTGTAAAATCAATTATATGTAATAAAATGCATATTTTGTTTTGTTCTTTCTATGTATGAAGGTTTTTATCAGGACATTGACCATAAAAAGTAGTCCCGTCCGTGGTATAACTGAAATTAGCGTTAGTTATACCATGATTCACAACAAAGGAGCCATGGTCTAAGTCAAGTATATGAACTAGTTTACCCCTGGATATTTTAGGTCAAGGATATGGACTAGTTTACCCCTGGATATTTGAGGTTAAGGATATGGAGTAGTTTACCCCTGGATATTTTAGGTCAAGGATATGGAGTAGTTTACCCCTGGATATTTGAGGTTAAGGATATGGAGTAGTTTACCCCTGGATATTTCAGGTCAAGGATATGGACTAGTTTACCCCTGGATATTTTAGGTCAAGAATATGGACTAGTTTACCCCTGGATATATAAGTTAAGTTGATGCACATAACATCATCTAGCTCGTATTTGGTATAGCTTTTAAAAACCCAATTATCCCAATGACAGCATCACAAGTAGACAATTATACAAGTACTAGTCATCTCATTATTTAGCTATTTAGCTATGGCACATTAAGTCAAATAACTCACAAAGCAGAGCTTTTCATGCGAAAATTGCACTATTACTTGAGCAGAAATCGAACCCCAGTTTTCCGGATGAAGAGCGGACACTCTACAAACTGAGCTACGTCCTCGGTTGATGACTGCTTTTATAATAGTTTGGAAATTTGGCGTCGAAATCTACGTTAGATTTTAATCGAAAAAGAAAATCAATGTTCGTTGATGTAATTATATGTTGTCATTTTAACAATTTTAAAGAAGATTTTACATTCTGAACTTAGATTGAACACATAGATGAAAGAATTTCAAATTTATTCATAAATTTTAAGATTGTGGGCAATTTAGTTGAAAAGGGCAAAAAAGTCAATATCTTGCAAGACTATTACCATGAACGACAAAAATGTTTTGGTACATGGATATATCATGTTAATAACAATGTTCTCTTGATTGTATTACCGGTATTAAGTTTCTCCTTAACTCCCCATATTCAGAGTGTAGTGGAGTTAAACATTTTAAAAAGTATTTTTACTGTATTCATTGTATTTTTTGGCAAAATTTTGCGACAAACCTAGAAAAAATCGGACCAAAATTCATTACATAGGAGACAATTTACCAATATGACTGAAACAGCATCCGTCATGAAGGCGATTATGTGTGACCATCTCACAATATCCGTTTCTTAAATATACGCTTGAAAGCCGTCTTTGTCTTGCACGACTAGAGTTTCTTCTTCCTTCTCTGAATCAGGTACTCGTTGCCGCCTGAGAGGCGGTGTAAATCCATCACACATTATGATTACGTCACCGAAAGCGGGTTCGTTTAATGCTATGGCACTTTTGCAGAGGGAACTGTACTTTGGACGTCGAATTAAGTATTTTATTTTTGATTAAACGTGTTAATATGATATCAAACTTTCGAAAAAATATGTTTCTACCGACTTATGTATTTCATTTCTCAAAAGCTAAATTTTTGCACGAACCGCATGCAAGTATGATGATGGGACTTAAAGGACAAACACCTATTGTTTAAAATTCAGTAATGACGTGTCCCCTTATATTTGTGTATAATATAGTATTTGTGTATAATATAGTATTTGTGATTAATAATTGTCTAAAGTAGTAAATAAATATGCAATCGTTATTTCTGACACGGTCGTATGATTTATTTCAACATTCCAAGAGCATGCAATTCAGTATACTAAACACGGGTGCTTTATTCAAATATCTTAAAGGGGCAGTAGCACGTTTTTTGATAATTTTATAATTTAAAATTTTTACTGACAATTGAAAGTTAATGCTAAATGTATCATTTTCACATTGTCAAAAATCTCATCACACAAGCCAATCATTCATAGTCAGACGACAAAGTATGAAGATTCACATAAAATCAACTGGCGGCCTTTTTGTGTGAACACCTTAAATTCGTTTTGTGTAAGAAAAAAGAATAGCATGGCTAAACTTAATGTTATATATTTGAATTCTTACTGCTCCATTTAGTTTAAATGCAGTGTCTTTCAATTAGAACCATTAATTTACATTTTCCTGACATCACCTTATATTCTCCCTAAAACTTGCTACTGCCCCTTTAAGAAGCATATATCAAATATTATTTCACATTAATGGTCAACTGAAGCATTAGGCCCTACTTACAGAGCAATCATAGATAACGACCAAAACAAACGATGGAACTTGTTTCAATCGACTTGAATTTATGTTTGCGTTATAATGAGCAATTTAATAAATACAACAAACTATCTCAAAAATTGATAACAAAAGTTTATTTCAAGAGTGTTGTTAAGTACATGAGATTATGACCTTGATAAGTTAAACGGTTAACACAACAAAATGATAATATTGCAACTAACTAATTGCACACATGAAGCCGAATCATTTGATTAAATAATGTATGAAATATGTAAAAGCAAACTGTCATCAGATTTTACGTTTAAGAGTTAAATATAATCGACACTGCTGTTCACTAAAGTTCTATTCACACCACTAACATGATTTTAAAAAGTTGATATACATTTCACTCACAAACTTGATATTGGATTTCCAAATATCCAAGTGTTTACCTGTACAAAACTTAATAAATTTCAACAATCTATGTTTAAGACTATTTGAATATATAATGTCAGTCAACCTTTTAAAGAAAATAGTCCAATCGTTAGGAATCTGTTCACAGCCTGATTAACGAATTTCATTGTATGAATTGTTGACTTGAAACAAACTCAGACGGCTTTGATCTCATTGAAATTATTTCATGTTTTCATTCGTTATAAGTTGTTTGTGTTTTTAAATAATATCTCTTCGTCAATAGATCTGTTAATCCTGTAACCTAATAAGGTTTTCTATTATCACAGAAAAATGAAAATATGATATAATTTCATAATAATTGTTCATTTGATAAAATAATATTGCATCTATTCTCTGCACTAGATAAAAGCACACTGGGAAGTAAGGTTTTGTAACGACAGTAACGAGCATGTCAAATTAACCGATTTAAATGGCCGTAGCAGTTACATTTGCAAAGAAAGTGGATTGTTTATGGTTTATGTTGGCAAGTTTGGTCCCCTTTGACATGCATACTGATTTCAACAACAGTTTATTAACTTTAAGAGAAATATAGCGGCGACAGCATTTGCACCCCGTTATTAAGAATGAGTGTTTTGTGCAAATGACACTTTTATTGATTTGTATCAGCTTTTAAACACCGCCAACAGCGCTCAATATTTCCTCTGGAAATTAGTGGATGATAAGATGACGATTAGGGTAGCACTTCGATAGGTTGGTCAAATTCGATTTTTATCATTCAATGCAGCATTGAGATGACAACATCAATTCATCTTCACCGCGGCACTGCAACTACAGAAAGTGACGTCATTACATTGTTTGTCAGGTCCGTGGGTAGGACGTTGGTTGAGCATCTTTCTATGTAGGATGCGTCACATGCGTGTGTGCGTCTATGTGCGTTTAGTGTACTGGCTAGTGTGAAGCCCTTTCCGCACAAGTCGCATCGATGAGGTCGCTCCCCTGTAACAAAAACGGACCTACTTGAATGAATTCAATGAAGCGGACATAAAATCACAATTTTCCTAAACGCCAAAACAAGAATGTAAAATTTTATTGAACTTCATTAACTGGTTAAGGAATTGGAGTAACAAAGATTGTGTGTTCAAAAACACTATAATTTCAATGGACTGCAAATGTTATCATGACATTGAGAGGACTTAGGGCAAACTTTCAAATGACTGTGGGGCCTTTATACAAAAAAATCTCGTAATTGCTTAATTGATCTCTTCCAGGTCATCTTCAACTTCGTGACAAAACTTAAAATGTAAAAGACTTCCACACAACTTACCAGTGTGAGTATAGGAGTGGATCCTCATGTCAATCTTCTGGTGGAATCCCTTTCCACAGTGCGAGCACACGAAGGGTTTGTAGTTGGTGTGTGTGCGCATGTGCGTGTGGAGGTTGGAGGCGCGGTTAAAGGCCTTGTTGCATGTGGGACACACGTACGGTTTGAAGGTGGTGTGGGTGAGACGGTGACGGGTCAGGTTGCCCGGCTGTCTGAAGGCGCGACCACACTGCTCGCACTTGAAGGGTTTGTCTCCTGTGTGGATCCGCTGTGGGGAGAGAGGGTTTCAGCCATTACATATTTGGGGGGTGAGTGAGGAAATGAACACAAAAATGTTGATAAAAAGTTAGGAGCATATCGGGAGTCACTTTGAAAGTTAGTTGTAAGGAATAATTATCAAGGAAACCGTACTTCACTGTGACCAGCTTCGGTAGCTTTGTTTAAGGAAGGGGTGAATAGAAATAAACAGCAACGTTTCTGTGAATGCTCTTCTACAAATCAGAGAATAGATTGATGGCAAATAAATTAAAAGATTAATATTTGAATTAAGGTTAAGAAGCGCATGCGTGTGTACCTTGTGTGTGACGAGGGTGTTGCTTCGGGAGAATGCCTTGCCGCACGTGTCGCACTTGTACTTCTTGACGGGCGGAGGTTTGTCTGGGAGGGAGCGGCGTGATGGAACCCCTCCCCCCATCTGTAGGAACGCAGGGTGCAGTCCCCCGACTTCTCTGTGCAACCCCCTGCTCAAGGACACCGGGTGTTTACTGTACAGTTTTCCATATGACGTCATTATGGGTTGTGATGTCATGAGTGGTTGTGACGTCAGCTGGTGTCTGAGGACGGACTGGGTTGAGAGAAATGATGAGATGGCACCGCCTGCCCTTGCCGGGGATGTGAGAGTACGGGAGGGGGTGTGATGGGAGAAGAGGGGGGACGTGGTAGGATTGATATGCGACATGCTGGTGGATGTACTTTCATTGTCAGATTCTGAAGTTCCGTCATCTGAGGTCACAGTTGTCCTCCCTTGCTTTGACGAAGCGTTGAGGACCTTCGAGAGGTTTCTCAGATAGTTAGTGAAGGGAATGTTGGTGTCGACGTTTGTCCAGGGGGAGTCGCCGCTGTGGTCCTGGGCGCAGACCCTGGGTAGAGGGGGGAGTGACACTGGGAAGGTAGGGGGAGGGAACAGAGCCATCGCTGATGTGTGCCCAGCACCGTGTTGGAAGTTGCCGGGAACCTGAGACCAGTACACCTCCCTTGTGACGGGCTGCGGTCTGATGGCCGGGTACGTGTTCCGTCCAGCTACGGCTACAAAGGCAGACGAGCTGTGAATGGAGGAAGCAGACGAGACCACCAGTTCGTGTTCTGGAGAGGAGAAGTTGGTGTCGACTGTCATCTCGCTGTCTGGCACACCGCTGTCGTCAGAACTCTCGGTGGAACTTGCGTCAGAAACATCCGCCATTTCTGCTGACAAGAAGTACAGGTCTAAATTACTAATGATATACAAATGCATAAAAACCAAAATAGATAAATTATCAAAGCTAATTAGATCCCTTAAACATTTGGTTTTTTTAAATAAGAAAGGCAGTTATCATTTATGATTATTGTTTTACTTCTTGGTAAAGCATGTTAGTACTACCCCAGCTAACAAATTAGTGGTGGAGGATTTTAGTTTAGTTTATTGAATTAATGTGACGCTTCTTCTAGGCCACGGTTCTGCACAACGTCCTCTTCCCAAGTTTTTGTCTTCAATTGCATTTAATCCAAAATGGGATACGTTGACGTCTAGTGCTCTGGTTATATTACATGTAGGTTTTCATAAGGGACTTACTATAATATTACATTTAAATATATAAACAGTATTTCTATACATTTCACCGTAGATTACATATCCATGCGCTTACATCAAAACAGGGTTGAAAACAACATGTTCATTTTGAAATACACACCCTTTCGACTACATGCTTCTTTGAAATAAGGGATTGAGCGATTGCTTAATTTCACAATAATAAGAACGCTTTTTTTCTTAAACAAATTCCCTTAAATATCATTGGCTTGTACATTTTTTGAAACATTGAAGTTCGGAAGGGTTATACTAAAGACGGCAAACGCAACAGATATGCAACCCTAATTTTGATATTTCTGCGGCTCAAAATATTCTAATTGTTTTTCTTTATATATTATGGTATAACCTTTATAGCTCGGATAAAGTAGGAAGAAATGTCACAAAGAAAATATGAGATTATTTCATTTCATGAGTGATTAACAGAGTAACAGCAACATTTACATATTGACATATCAGCTTTCATAGATTCTAAATGTTAAAACAATATCTTTTGAAAAATTCTGAATTTAAGTCAAAGACGGTTTTTTATGTCGATATCATCTTTTATCAATATATAATTGTTACATATCATTAGAGTTTAATTTCAATGCCAACATTCTGATTGAAAATTATTTCGTAAAAGGTTCAACACCCAAAGTGAATTTGAGCAGAAAAAGTACCATATTTTATGTATGAAGATGTGAAGACTTAGATGAAACATGTGCCCATAAGGAAAACAACATCGCCTCTCTAGCTGCACAGTAGAAAGGGTGTTAATTTATAAAATGTCCTCTGAAACGTTGTGATTTAGCTTTGACCATTTGGGTCAATGGTAATCTTTAAATAAAAGATATTTTAAGCTTTGGCAACAAGAAGGTTTATGGTTGTCGGGAGATGAAAAACATGGACTAATACACTGATGGCCTTAGTTATATCTCATTTGGAAGTAAATAAATATGGGAATAAATGACAAAAGACAAAATACCCAACTAGCATTGGCAAAACTAAGATCAACATTGCCTTATAAGTATCCAACCTACCTTCTTCCTCATTGAAGATTTCCTCCAACAGTTTCTTCCTTTTTCCACTCATGAGAAATGATTTGGGCATATCGGATTAGTACTGGCTACTGTGCAGCTATTCCGTTTCTCTAAATCTGCTACCCCTAATCGCACATATCTACCTCCTTCTTACAGAAGCGCAACGGGGGAGAAAACTAGGCTCAGCCAATGAGAGGCAAGCAGCCGACCAATCAACAAATACGTTGTTCATTTGGCGGCGAAGCGCAGCATGAAGTGCCGAGAAACGCGACAACACGGGTTCTGATTGGTTGAGAAGCAGAATTGATCTGATGTAGATGTGCTGCTGCAAGGAGGACCTTCTGCTCCTTGTTTATTGTATGAATCCTACATCTGACCATTAATCGTCTTATATGGAATAGTATTATCATTTGAACATAGATTAGGATTCTTGTAGCGTTATGAGTTCCTTAGGGCAAACTAGCTGTTACACTGGCGAAATTTTGGTAAAAACAGCCAGAACTATTTAACATTAAAGAATAAGATAAGGTGACCCTCCTCCCCTATCCTATGTGTTTGGTCTTGGTCAGAGTGATGTGATTCCATTAAATGATCCTATCTTGCAGTTACTGCTGGTCGACCTGACAACAGACGGTGTTGACGAATTCTTGAGGTGATATATTAATTCGTGTTGACATTTTACATAACCAAACAGGTCTCCGGACCTTAGTTGAAATCAGAACTGGTGTTGGTGTCAAAAGTTGGGGTAGATTATTATGCACGTGGTAAAGCTCATTATTGGAAACACCACAGCTGAGCGTATTTAGCACATTGTGACAACTGGGCACCTGAGGCGAGCTTGACCAGTCCGGGTTCGAATCTAAATCTGATTTCCTAACAGGCTCCGCCACAGCCGGTGTCATACCGTTCAGTCTTGCAAGCTACCGGAGCGGAGGGAATCCTCTGCAGACCATATGTACAACGTACTGCTTAGCGGAGGTAATCGGCTCGGGAGTTACAACCCGAGTAATTCTTGTTAGGAAGGGAGTAGATTAACACTGGATAATCGAGCTTTAGTTTTGAATTGTCTTGCTTGATAATCCGCCTAAACTGCGCAATGATCAAGAGGTTGTAGACCGTGCTGGTTTAGACAAGACCTCCAAGACACATAGGACTCATAATAGATACTGGTTCATACCTTCGATACAGAAACTATCACACAGTTCATTATTGCTTTCATTTTTATTTTTATTTATAGGCTCAGCCATTGAAGACCTATCTAAGATAGGTTAAGATAGTGAGGATGGGGCAACCATATCACCCTTCTTATCACTTCAGGGTGGTGATGGACTTATGGTCGTCAAACATGGTACAATTATAATGAGACATACAGACGGATAGTTTATTATAGTCTCACCACATATAAACTGTAAATTTACATAAAACATTTTCTCTAAAAATATATATGTGCCACTCTAAAAGAATTATGCGAGACTTATACATTTATAAAATAAACATATAAGAAGAGAGCGAAGTGGAAGTATAAGCACGGGTAACCTCTTCTAAAGATATTTCTTAGCACAAAGTGAGGCTTCAATCTCTGGTTCCAGATCTAACCAGAAGTCATGGTATGATGGTATGTAGCAGGTCCAGGAATGACTCTACAACATTCTTACAGATTTACACAGTTTCTCTCTGATTATCTCCACTGATCAAAGATTTCACTAATTCGCCTTCCAGCAACGTTTTCTATAAGTACGATTGGGATGCAATTTAAGATTAGCCTGTTTGGACAGCGTCTTAGCAGTTGTTTACAGCTTATCGGCTGGAGAGGGCAGAGAAACATATGCGTGTGTAACCGACCTGAACCCTTCATTAACATTCCTCAAATGTGCCGCGAAAAGTTAAATATGTTGATTTTCAATTAAGTCTCTACTGCACAGTAGAAACCGGTCTCTATCGGACACTTGTGCTTAGGCGTTTCGTTGGTTATGTACTGTAGTCGATGGAGTGACGTTATGATTTTAAGAAGACTCTATCGGAGAGATGTACTTATTCATGAAATTTATTTTTGGTTCTCAATCAATAAGCTTCGAGTTCATGATTAACAAACACATCAGAATATAGTCTCAAAGTTTCATACTTATATTCATTTCATCATACTTTGGAGTAATAACAATCTGTTTAAAGACAAAGAAGACAAGGAGTTTATGGATTATCAACTTCTTTATTGTAGAATGTAGAATGTAGCGACGTTTCGGTATAGATTTCAAGCTTGAAAACGGTATAAGAATCTATACCGAAACGTCGCTACATTCTACAATAAAGATGTTGGTAATCCACAAACTCCTTGTCTTCTTGGTATCTCCAACTTTTAAAATGCCTCCCAAACAACTCAGTTGAAAGACCGTCAAAAGTCGTCACGTACGCACCTGAGACGCACTGACGAGACGGAACAAGGGAAAGACTTAATTCGATTGGATAACAACTCGTTGGTATACGAGCAGAAAATCCATAAATCGGATTGGGGCAGTATTAACATGCTAACACTAGCTGAATCCATCTTTGTTTAAATATACAAATATATACACTTGCTGCTATCAGCTCTAAACCTGCTGGTAAAAGACAGACAGACAGAATTATTTTATTAAAGTGTCACATGATATGTTACAGTTAAAATGTCGATTGTAAAAAGCATAGAATATAACACTTTGGGTGTTGAATATCACCCAGCCATATTTTTGGCTTACGAGACACTGTTGAAACTAATTTATATACAACATTAAGATGTTAATAATAGTATGGTAAAAGAGGATAAATAAATAAAAATAACACAGAGTTAAAATATGTCAAAAATGAAAAGAGTCAGCTTTCTTCTTGGAAGTAATGAGGGTGCCTGTTATACACCTTGCGTTCGAAGCTTGTTTACTTTTATAAGATTTTCATTACTAACGATTCATAAATAGTTTTCATTATGATATTGCCTTAATTGATAGAGGCATCTTCCAAGTCATTGAATGACCACTTAGGAGTTTTCTTAAGTGCCCTGTCATAATAATTACAAAAACGAGGGTAAAATCTATAATTTTTCACGTTTTCTGTAAATGTTAAGTAAGATCAAGGAACTACAACTGTCATCGATGTTGAAATGACTAAACGTTTGTAAACGTTGACTAGTTCATTTAGATTCTTTCTCCACATTTGCTAACGAATTTGAAACAAAATATACACAAACAAGTCTAACGCTAAATAAAACAAGTTAAACGTTTGATAATTTTAGTAAGTTTGAAGTAAGTAATACAAGATAAAGTACATGTTATGGTAAATTTACTAAAGATGTTTTTTAGCTATACGAACGCCAACAAGCTTTGACAAATACACCATTAACATTATAATTCAAATTATAATGACTTATACATCAATCTATAAATGAACAGTAAGTACCAAGTAAGAAAGATTGAAGACAGACAGACAGACAGACAGACAGACAGACAGATAAAAGTTAAAATTCAAAACACACAAAGATCGGGTTCAGGACCCGCAGAAATTCTGCAGAGATTATCAGTTGCCACTGGTCATTTCTGGACACTCGTTGTTTCAACTCTGATGTATTATCCTTTTCATAGGTCGGCCAAAGAGGTTATCGAAGTTAATGCAGTATAACAGTATATTCTATTGATCAAAATTACGCGTTATGTGTTCATTTTTCTAATTATTCTTAAAAAGGTAAAAACTATACAGGCAAAACTGTTCACATGCTGTTTACAGGAGTTACGATATGGTTAGGATACTAAAAATGTTTAAGTATGATTACTAAATGTTTGGAGTTTTTCGTACATTCTTCTTTTATTTACTATAAATGCGTCTTGATAGTTCTTAACAAGTTTTCTTCTGTGCATCAATTTAAATACTTAATGTACGCTACAATCTATATGTAGATATGTAAATTGGCGATGAGTAATGAAAGGAAATATTCATTCGAGAGTGAAAGGGTCAAACATAAGTAGTTCATCAAAGTGACAGTGATTGTTTTAAACGTGATGCTATAACAAAACAATGCCTATGTTGACAATGTGACAGTATGTTTCCCCCAGGTGAAACCACGGACAAGTTAACTGTTTCAATTACGCGTCTTCTCTCGGTCCCATGACGGGGGTCGTCGTGCGGTGTGAAGTGGGCAATCTAATTAGGTGTTTGTAGCAGATTAACACATTAGCAGGCGTGAAGAGAGAGCAGATACCCTCACCAACTGAGTGGACATTTATAAACTCTCCCCCTCCCTCCCCCCTCCCTGTGTGGGGCTTCATTAGGAAAACTGCGAGTTGGACATATGCTAGTGCTGGTATGACTCCATCTGCCGTACAGGGTGAAGATGTTCACACCACAGTGCTAGCGTCCACACTTACACACACATATACATCGATTGCACAGCTCTGTGATGGGGCCCCGGGGTGAGCGAGTTAGGGGGAGGGGGTGAAGGGTTGTTATGTTGATTGTTGTGTTAACGTACTGATACTTGTATGGTTATTGTCACCTGATATTTGCACGAGGAAGGTGGTCAGATGACCAAATCCTATTCGATTGCAAGGTGTCAAGGTTTTTATTTACTCAATTCCACCATCGGTGGTAAATGAGCATAGATAAATCAACATTTGTACATAAAATGAATAATCAATATGGCATACATGTAGAGATGTACATTTCCAACAATTTATACATTTTATACATCTTCATAAAATTTGTGAAAGATATGCAGAGTATACAGAAATTAACTAAATTTCTTGGTTGCATTAACAATAACAAGAAGGTAGACATTGAGAATCAAAAACAAACTTTACGCCAGTTTCTAACATACTTATCACAAAGAATCATTAGAAAAGAAGACGAACAAATATGTTATTCACAAGTCGCTGGCTATGTTTACAATAACAAATTATATAGCGATGTGAATAGGCACGGGTACACCAGAAACAAACAAATGAAATTGATATACATATGGGATATTCGTTAGCTGCTTGTAAAGTCATAATTGTGTTGGAAAGACAGTGTTGCCCGACTTTTAGGGGGCGGTTTAGAATCATGCTGTTTTACATTTGTTCATTTCTTAAAGGCATTTTTCTCAAAATTGCTAAAAATATAACAATTTATGTCTTTATTGCTAGTAGTAATTGTTATCATGTGTTAAAGATCATCAGAAATGTTATTGAATCAAATATGTGTAAGACAGGGATGTATAACAGGCCCATTGCTTTTATCATTTTTCATCCATTAGCTTGCTGTTTTGTTTTCTAAGAGATGAACAGGCCCAGAAGGAAAGACAGAGGATCACACGTTGAAAAGGGAAGAGTGCTAGAGTGAGTGTTTGCAAATCTTTTCAATTATGTGTGGTTGTACCATAACAAAACTGTGTAACTACAGACCTGCAAATTAAAATTTTTACACGTGGTTTGTTGTTGGCAGATGAATAGGCTTTACTTGTTTTCATCCTTCATTATCGAACAACATATTTTCAAGGTTTCTAATATACAAGGTACAAACACTCAGGTTACCTTGGTGCCACGCGACCACAATGCCATCGTTTAGACAAGACTAATCGACAAGTCAAACAATTTAGGGACGCTACCAGGCACACGACTTGGTTCCGGCGGTTATGGCGTTACGTCACCTCGGCACGGGGCGAGCGATCAGTAACAATGTTTCGCTATTAAGTGAAAAGATCTAACTGAGGCGATGATCAATTCATGTTATTGGTGCCTGGGGATTGTTTGTTGTTACATGACTTACTGGCCAGATTGTGTTGACTCGTGTATACAGCGAGGCAGATGGTCCCGCTAGGTTCTATTGTATAAGAAACCTACTACATCAACACCATTAGAGTCTTGTAGCGGCCTCCATTACGTTGTGGCCGACACGAGGTGATAACATCGACATCTGATACTGGGGATTGGTTGAGTCATCAAGAACTTACCTCATTATGTAAACTGATTGACTTATCCACTTAACGATGTTGGTAAATCAGAAATGTAGATTTACTTGTGGTACACCTGGACCGAAGTAATTCTCAACATATGATTACGAAAATGGTTTCGTAAGAAAGGAAACATCGTGTCTAGTTAGACATGTCAACTCACCAATACCAGATTTTCTTCCCATAGTTCATGTGAAATAGTAAATTCGATTAAAAATCACAGTATACACCAATTTTCTTCATTTTTACAAACCATTTTGAGCATTTTAGTTTCTCTAAAAATTGCCATAACCGTACCAATGTTGTTCTTGATATCGACTTTGATTGAATTGATAACTTCGATTTAACTTTTTTGCATATTGCCTTGTTTCATTAACCATGACTTTAATCTAAATTATCATCTGACTATTCAATTCTTGTCAAAACCACCATTTCTCTTCTAAGCGATGGAAATAATGATCTCCAATTTTAAGTAACCTTTTTATTTAAAAATCATAATTTATGATATAGGCGGGTTGCATTTGTACAACAAAAACGCACAGCACATTTATACACATATACAAATACATAAATACATATTTAAACGTTTCAACTAAAGTAGGCGACAGAATTATTTTCCAAGTAATAAAAGTAATGTTGTAAATTGTATGTAACCAACAACTATTCCCTCAATTCATTCAATTATAACTAAACCTTGAGTAAACTTCAGATAGTTTCTTATATTCGAAATAATTAAAATGAGATATTTCATCTTACATTTTAACCAAATCTCTAAGTATCTTGGTAAGTAATATCAGTACCAGTACCAGTTATGTCAATTAGTATGTTTCCTTTTATAATTGATAAAGCAAATTCTTCGTGTTAGTTCGAACTTGTTTCTTTTATGACTTTTATGTTAATGTTAACGTTGTTGTTTTTAACTTCATATTTAGTTTTAATTCAGAAAAATTCCACAAAATGTTTACGAAAAATGTATCATTTATCCGAAGACTTTAAGTTCTTTTCATATTTTGTCATTCCAAGTTAGTGTATCCTTGCTGTTGTCAAACATAAACTATTACATCATCACGAAATGTTCAGTTATATCAATCATTATCACGTTATTTAACTTATTGTTACGTTTATTTTTTGTTTCTATCAAAGTTAATCTTAACGTTCAGTGATATGTATAACACCCCTTAAATTTTACTCATTTCAATTTGATGTATTTAATCAGTTACAGGTTCAACTCATTATTTGCATATGATGTCACCAATTCTTTTGATAATTTTATATTTTAAAATTTTCACTGATAATTGTAGGTTAACGCTAAATGTATTTTGATAGTGTCAAAAATCTCACTACACAAGCCAATCTTCCATAGTCAGAGAACAAAGTATGAAGATTCAACTAAAATCCTTTGGCAGCCATTTTTGTGAACACCTTTAAATCATTTTGGGTAAGGAAAAGGTATCGCATGGCTAAATTTAACATTATGTATTTGAATTATTACTGCTCCATTTAGTTTAAATGCATTGTCTTTCAATCGAAACCATTTATTTTCATTTTCCTGACATCACCTTATATTCCCCCTAAAAACGTGCTACTGCCCCTTTAAAGTCTCCCATTGATTGCAGGAGATTCTCCTTTTTTTGTGATTACCTTCCATAGCATCGGTTATACATCGTGTACATGGATTTTACTTAATATGATAATATGAAAAGCCGTTTTATTTAACGAAAATACCAATCGTTTCTTTTAGTTGACATTTATGCTATTTTTTAAAAATGTAGATGAACGTTCATAAACCTTTCTTTCCACGTAACAAAAAAATGTGTAAATTGTATACTGTAAATTGTAAAACAAATCTTTTCTATTGGTATGAACGTTCAACCCAATCTCTACATTCGCCTGATTTCATATGCAATTCTGCCATTGGTAACTGAAATTCACATAAATTTTCTGTTTTATAGAAAACTTGCCGTCGAACTATATACAAAGCATTTAAATCACTAAACGTTAACGAACAAAAACTTCCCATCTAATTAAAGTTTCAAGACTATTTTCATTTTCGATACGCTGAAAGTCAATATAAATATATTTTTTATCCTTCAATTATTTTTCGTTCCTTGTAAGTGAACATTCAAAATTATTTGTCTTTTCTAATAAGGTTTTGTAATTGAAACTTTATTGAAATATTTTACAAATTTCTTCTATTTGGCGCTACTTTCCTTATTAATTCATTTATCCTTTTTACTGAAAGTTCAGACCATTTATCTCTTCGTTTATCTGGACTCAAACCAAAGTTTCATTCAATTCATCTTGTTCCTTCATATGTTTATCTTATTATCTTCTTTCGGTGCATTTTAACTATATCAATTAAAATGGTTACGGTTTTCCTAATATCAGTTTATTTAACTTTACGTATACGTATAAGGTATTATTATTTCATTATCTGAAGTATAAACATTCTCATTTTATATTTATCAAACTGGACAACATCCCACTTCCCAATCAAACTTCAATAATGGTAGAAACTAGAGGATTGAGGCGACATTTTCGAACGCCTTTCATCTAATATAAAAGGGTGACCTTGGGTTTGGTTGTCAAGCAAGGAACTGTTATGAATTAAGCCAATCTGAGAGATGCGCACTAATTTGTATATGTGACGTTATAAGAAGCTGTTCATCCATGCAGTTTTATCAATCCTTAATAAACATGTAACTTGAATTGTGTCAGATTACCACAAGTATAGTAAACATCTGTAGGAGGTGTGACTCATCTACCTGTATCAATAAGTGTAAATAAAGTGTCGGTGTAACACTAAAACACCCACTGTGGGCCACAGTAACACTCGCCACGCAGCCCGTCACTGATCGCTCCCTTCAGGCCAGAAACACACTAATTTAAAATGGCAGTAGCTCGTGTTTTTTTAATTTTTTAATTTTATTTATATTTCAAAATTTTCCCTGATAATTGCATGTAGTATTTTGATAGTTTCAAAAGTCTCAATGCACAAACCAATCATCCATAGTCAGAGAACAAAATATAGAGATTCCCATAGAGTCCATTGGCATTCATTTTTGTGTGCACCTTTAATTCATTTTGTGCAAGAAAAGGGAATTGCATTTGATTAATTACTGCTTCATTTAGTTAAAACACATTGTCTTTCAATTGAGATTATTTATTTTCATTTTCCTGACATCACCTTATTTTCCCCTTTAAACGTGCTACTGCCCCTGTAATGTGGCACATGTAATTACTCGACTAGCATCATCACTGATCGCTCCCTTCAGGCAAGAAACTCACCTTCACTCACTCATTCGTAGTGATTACTCGACTAGCATCGTCAATGCAGCAGGTGTAGGCGCTGGCGTGATTAAAAACACAATCACATTAAGGTAGATATATAAATGATAAACAAGTACGTAGAAACGTCATCTTGTGTAGACTCGGCGGGTGGTATGTCAGACAGATAAACCTGTGCGAAGTGACACCCGACACCGTCAAGTGCTCCGTTTGCTTGGTGTTAATGTGCTGTTGATAATTTCAGTAACTCGGTTGGAATTGTAATTGAGAAGAATCGGTACACTGGTGTCATTCGCTAAATGGACGTCTTAATTCTGAAGTAATTTGGGGGTGAATTGTTCTTGAAAATCATTTGTTGCATGTGATTTCTTAACGCTTTCTCCGGTTCCCAAAGCAGCCGGGAACTCCATGATTGTATATAAGTATACAAAGTTTTAGGCCTGTGCATGGAAGAAATAATCTTGCAATCGTTACTCTTCAGGCTAAGACGCGAATATGAGCCAAAACGTCTTGAATATTTCAGTAAATATTTAAATGATGTTAGTTCGTAATCTAGTTTAGATCCGATGACATCATCTTGACCAAAGGTATCAATACATCTACAGTTGGTCCGACAGAATTGTATCACGATCAGAAGAATGGTCACCATAGAAAATACGAACTTTTCAATCAAGAAATGATTCAGTGAAAACACAAATTAATACTGAAGTGTATTTGAACAGACTGGTATATGATTTTATGAGTAGTTCTTCACAAAACATGTGTCTTTCTCATACCTAAGATGCCTTTCACTACGAGATTGCTGTTCTACGAAATGTGATTACGGTGTTAATAACTACTTAATGTTATGCAACACTTTAACTAAAATTATGTTTTTGTATTAATATGTTAATGATCGATACCGAAATGTGGTTTAAATAACAACCAACATGAGACACATTTTAATGGCAATTATCTTATTTTGTATCGTACCTCGATAACAATATAATAATAATAATAAAACATACACATGGGTTGAATGTTCACCGTACATTGAATAGATACATCGATGAGTTCCATGCATATTGTGATTTTACTTACGCTTTTGGCAAGCGATATATTGCGATATTAAGTAAACTCTCCAAGTAATAAATACTGTAGTTGTCGACTTAACACGTAGTCGAAGATCAAAACAGTCGGAGATCTGACAACCTCAAAACAGAGCATGAATTAGAAAATCAACACTATCAACCTGAACGAAATACTGATGCACTAAACTTGATAAATGGTGTTAATAATTTTCCAAAATTAAGAATTCATAGGCTTTTTAAAAATTGATTCATGATTTGAATGCTATATGAGACGCCAACGATCACAAAGATTCTGGGACGGGGATCACTATGACTTTCCTTAGAAAAGTTCACTCCTCTAATCCTGGCTACTGAAGGGTACTGTACTTTATTTGCCACCAAGAGCCACATGAAATTTAGAATAATTAAATGTAATGTTAAAAAAGTCAATGATCAAGTACACATACGATGTAGAACAAATATATCACCCCCATATATACAATAATCAAGTACAAATACGATGTAGAAAACATATATCCTCCCCATATTCAATAGCCATATTATGAGAAGGTATATTTTTTCTACATCGTATGTGTACTTGATTATTGATTTTTAACATTATATTTGATTATTCTCAATTTCCTGTGCTCAGAGCGTAAAAGATGAGAAACACTTCGTTATTTCTTGCCCACACAACATTGTCATCAAATATGATCATCTTTCTCAACTGAACAACAAATGTGCATGGTGATGATAATGTAAACTCATGTCCAAAAGAAACGATACCATACAAATCCCAAAATAACTCAATCCACTGCAGATTAATAAGACTAAAACATAGTAATATCATTTCTTCAGTAGTCAACTTACGTCTATGCAAAAATTGGAAACATTATCTTTTCATGTTTGCGAGAAACATGCATTTGAAAAAATCATCGATCTGAAATCTCCTTAACTAGGCGAGATAGCAGAGAGAAATTGGACACTTTCGCTTGTTTTAAAACGTTCTAGAGCAGTGACGCGTCAATGAATTTATGTCAAATAAAGTGTATTATATCAACAACATTTTTTTCTGACATAAATTCAATACTTTATCAATTTTAAAGTGAAATGACAAAAGTTCTGTTCATAAAACAATTTGAAATTTCGATTTATGCACTCCATGTACATTTGAAAAGACACAAAATCAAAAGTATCTTTTCCTGAAGAATGAAAATGTGCATACTTTTTTACAAGATATATGCCTGTTAGACACACTTAAATTCGACGCTGTCAGGTTATAGAATTTTTTTTCGGACGACTTTGAAAACTTGGTATCGTTTCTTTTGGACATGAGTTTAATACATAATATGAATTTAATTTTTGTAAGAACTTTTCTAATCTTGTTTAGAGGAATTTGCTTCTTTAGATAAAGTTACCTTTATGTTGACCTGTTCATTTTAAAGATGCATTTTAATAAATTTGTTATGTACAATTATGTATTGTGTATGATGAATGTGTTAGTGTACAGAATGAATTACAAGATGTGTATCAGAACAATTCTTGTTGATTGTCATTGGTTATCATTAAGGCCACTTATCATCGCATTCTTCCATACAATGTCCACACCGTGACTTGAGTGACTTGGGGGATAATGGACTTTGTAGGAAAATGTTATTTCCCAAGACCAGAACCATTTGTCTATATTTTCGTGGTAACCGCTGTAACGAAAGAATGATGGTTTACAGATTCGGGACGGATTGTATCTTCCGCACGGCAGTTGAGATGTTCATTGGTGATTGGAGGCCAAATCTTATCGATAAAACAGCCACTACCTTAGATAAACTGTAACCATTGTCAACCTCTCATTCCAATCCAGCTTTTAGGGTAAAAGTCTGAATAGTCGAAGGAAAACTCCCTGCGATAGCGTGTTCCTTCCCTAGCAGGCCACTGATAGTACACCGTCTCACCACTATTGAGGTAGCCCACCCACCAGCCGAACGTTCCCACCGTCATCAGGGTGTGGTCACATGACACCAGCAGCGCCATGGCAACCACGAAGTAAGGCTCGTCAACCAAGATGACGTCATCGCCTTGAACGTGCAACCTCACCCAGTCCATGTCATTTGAACATACCACAAATAAAACGTCCTTGAACTTGTCCCTGAAGTAATTTGTTGCCTTTTTCAGGTACGCCGGTGTTGCAACATCGAAACCATACTTATTCATTCTCACCATGTCACCCCGACGAACATGGACGCCAATAGTAACTGGTGGAAACTTGGAATAGGTTATATTCAATCTCTTCTTGTAAGTGGCGACAGCCTTCTCAAGCAAGATAGAGGCTTTGTTCCGGTGGGGTTGACGAAATGTGAACTGATGTTTGATATCGGACTCCACATGCTCAAAGTATTTATAGGACTGCAGGAACATCCCTACACAAGCGTGTCCTCTATCGGGTAGATTCATCAGGTCGCCATCAAAGGAACAGTTCCACTTGGCCAAGTACGTAGTAGACTCCCGTGTAACACAGTTGAGATCAGTTATAGAAATCGCTCTGGGATTGAAATATCCACTGATCATTGGATCCTGGAACACAAGACTTCTGTTCAGATGGACTGAAATACCGTACGCTGAAGCATATTGAAACATGTGGTTTCCCAGTCTCGAATGTGGTTTGTAACAAAGAATCTCTTTATCTTGGATGTGCATCCTTCCTATTTTGCATTTTATGTTTATCGTTTCAAACTTAGCCACTTTCGAAGGAATGGAGAGTTCTGTCCTGTATATGTGTCCTTGTCCTGAATGAGAAGTGATAAAGTTTAAACCTTCGGTGGTCCTTGCCAGATGGACGTGTCTTGTGTTGAGTATAACCAGTGTGCCTATCTGGATGATGACACTGATGACGACAAGGGATGACACTACTTCTGAAACACAACAAAGTAGCAGTAGTAGTAGTAGTAGTAGCAGTAGTAGTAGTAGTAGTAGTAGTAGTAGTAGTAGTAGTAGTAGTAGTAGTCACCCCTTAAACCTATTTTCATCCTTTTCCACGGAAACATAAGGCCTATTAAACTGAAACCTTGTATACAGACTCCTTGACTATTGAGGATTATAAATTATAATTTGGTGACCCCTCTGACCCTTGATAAGGACAACAGGGGACGCGCCCTTTAAATCTATGTTCATCTTCTTCTCCAGAAGTTGAAGGCATAGAAGGTTGAAATCATGTGTACAGACTCCTTGACTAGTGAGGATTAAAATTTATAGGTTTGGTGACTCCATGATCCATGATAAGGGCAACAGGGACCACGCCCTTGAAATATATTTTCTTCTTCTTCTCCAAAAGTATAAGGCATAGAAAGCTGGAATCTTGTGTGGAGATTTCGACTAATGGGGATTGTAATTTACAGTTTTCATGACCCTATGAACCCTACATTAAAAGGGCTTTGTGAACCTTTGGATCCGATACCCTAAACTATTAATCTAATATTTTAGCAATAACCATTTCTGAATTGATTACCAGTATCTGAAATCACATCGCCTATATACTTAATTTTAGGACTTGTGACCCTGTGGCTCCTACAAAGGGGGAACCACATTGGCCACACTCTACAGCACAATTGAATATGAAACCTGATGAGCTACAGAGCCAATGGCTCTATTTTTTAATAATAATAAATCTAGTTATGTAGAATTGATAAACTTGTGTTATTTTTCAGGATTAAATGCTCTCATATTAAATTTTTATTGCAACCTTATAGTAAGTTTTCACTCCGATCTTTGATAAAAATTTATGAATCGACTTTTATTCAATGATGGAAACATCTGCTCAATCTTTGCTTTGCAACAGCAACACAATTTCACGAATCTGTTAATCTGTTTAATATAGAATGATGTGTACTTACTTTTACATCGAAACCTCGTTAATTTACGCATGTTTTCACTGAGCAGCGTGGACGGGGAAGGGTTTGTAACTGATAATCGAAGCACAGGGATCTTTCTCGTCGAAAATAAATGATTTTTATAGTAGTATATGCTTGATCGTCGACCAGCTGTTATAAATCTTTTATTTTCGACTATACAAATCCCTTTGAATCGAAAATCATGAAATTCCTTTGGAACATAACTCGTCATTACTCGTGCACACGCTGGGTGCGTTGCAGCGATCATTCAGCAGAACTTTAATGTTGTGTACTTTCATTTAGTAGGAGAATGTCTTAATGGCCTAAGAGGGGCGGTAGAACGTTTTTTTGAAAATATTATCTTTTAAAATTTTCATTGATAAGTGTACGTGAAAGCCAAATGTATTATTTTGATACTTTCAAAAACCTCATTACACAAACCATTCGAAGGATAAATAATAAAGATTCAAATAAAGTCAAATATAGAAAAATAGAGCCATTGGCTCTGTAGCTCATTAGGCTTTACATTTGGTTTTGTTTTAGGGTGTGGTCAATGTGATTGCCCCCTTAGTAGGGGCCACAGGGTCACAAAATCTACAATTCGTTATCCTCACTAGTCAAGTAGTCTGTACACAAAGTTTCAGCTTTCTAGGCCTTATGCTTCTGAAAAAAAAAGATGAATATAGTTTTTTCGGCGTGGCCGAATTGACCCTTATTAGGGACCACGGGGCCACCGAAGCTACAATTTACAATCCTCATTAGCCAAGGAGTCTGTACACAAAGTTTCAGCTTTCTAGGCCTTATGGTTCTGGAGATGAAGTCGAAATTCCACAAAGTTTACGGACGGATGGACGGACGGACGGCGGACACCAAGCCATGCCATATGCCCATCGGGTCTTATACAGGCCAGATGAGCTAAAAAGGAATCGCATGGTTTAACTTTACACATTTGATTTATTAATGCTTCATTAAGTATTAATACATTGCCGTTCAATCGGAACCATTTATTTTCATGTTCCTGACATCGCCTTACATCCCCCCTAAAAACGTGCTACTGCCACACTATCACACACACAACTAATTGCCAGTTTTCGGACATTCTCCCAAACGTAATGATTCGGTTTTACAACAAGACAAGATTTTTACCGGCTTTATGAAAATATTTTAGAGATATATAATTCTGCTTAATTTGTAAAACATTTTACAATTTCTTCTGTGAAAAGGACATTGTCAATCAATGTAGATATTTGATAGGCGCTATTTTTTCCACATAATCACTCGATAGATTTTGTTTTTACCCGTTTTACATAACATTTGTCGTTATATTTGTTTTGAGGGGATTTTACGAGAACAGCGTGACGTGGCAAACTGATTAAAGGGGTTTTAAAAGCTGGAGAGAACAGAGGAATGTGCCCAGTAGCTTATCATTTTACTTATCATGTATTTATTTATTACAGGCTGAAGACTAAAATGTCAAATGATAAGACATTGCCTGTGCAATCTCATTAAAATGATATCATAATTTCTCCACTACGTTACGCAGATTATAGCGTAGCGTAGTGTAGCAGATAGATCATATTTTAATAAGACTGTTGCCTGTGTGGTTTATTTCGTGGTTGAATCAAATAATGACCTATTTTGCCTCTATAAAGTGTGACTATAGTATAGAATAGTATAAGTAATCGCATAGAACTACGACGAATAGAAGCAAAGAAGCCATAATATGCAGACATTTAATGAAAGGTACCTCCCGATAGAAGTTTAGGTTTAGGGCCTAGCAGTGGAAAGAATAGTTACAGTTGCCGGGTCATTCCATAGGTCATTCTGACCTTGTACAATGGCCCTAATGATGCAACAAAATAATTTTTGATTAACAGTTCAATTAATGGATAATGAAGATATGTAAAGTTCCAAAGTGTGTACCGGGTAATACGTACTCAAAATCGGATCGGCGGTAACGTGGCGCTTCATTGTAAGAATAATAGTACAATATGTCAATTGTGTACACAAGAAGACAATTAAAGAGACATTGTTGTGTTTGTTTTCTACGTATACAAGCGCATAAAACAAATCGTATTTAGGGGCCTATAGATTGGTTGACTCAACATGCTATTTGCAATGGTCCTTTTTCTCAACCGTTTTACACTGTCGGACTAAGGAAGATGTAACAATATGATGTAAAAGAACAAAAATAGAGCCATTGGCTCTGAAGCTCATATCAATTTTGCTTTAGGTGGTTCCCCGCCTTAGTAGGAACCCACAGGTTCACCAGATGTAAAATTAGAAATCCTCATTACTAAGGCGTCTTTGCGCAAACTTTCAGCTTTCTAGGCCTTTTGGTTCTGGAGAAGAAGATAAACATCGGTTGAAGGGTGTGGCCCATGGGACCCTTAGCAAGAGCCAAAGGGCCACCAAAGCTATAAATTATAATCCTCACTAGTCAAGGAGTCGATACAAAGTGTACGGACGGACAGATGGATGGACGGACGGACGCCGTACAACATGCCATACCATAGGACCATCGGGCTTTACAGGCTAGATGAGCTAAAAGTAAAAAGCTACGGATTTGTTCGCACAAACATTTACCATACATTATCAGTCTAAGTATGACAACAAGTCTGGGTAGAATGTCTTTGAAGAGCATGTATAAGTGGCAAAGGTAAGAACGTCAATGTTACCTTGATAAAAACTTCTTTAATGCTAAAATCATAAAGTTTCGGATTAAATGCTTACTTATATCATTCCAACATGTATATATTTTCATAATAATGAACCGATCATCGAGAAGATGATGCTGTTCATGTCGAGTAACACACAACAGCAAAATAGAACCGTGGGCTCTGTAGCTCATCAGACTATTTAATGGAAATAGGTTTTTATGGTTTTGACCCCTGTGACCCCATTTGGGATCATGGAGTCACGAAATCTACAATTTGGAATCCCCATTGGCCAAGGAGTCTACTCACAACTTTTCAGCTCTCTAGACCTTTTGGAACTTGAGAATAAGATAAAAATAGGTTTTTAAAGATTTGACCCCTGTGACCCCATTTGGGTCATGGAGTCACGAAATCTACAAATTAGAATCCCCATTGGCCAAGGAGTCTGCACATCAAATTTCAGCTCTCTGGAGTCATTGGTTCTGGAGAAGAAGTCGAAAATGTGAAAATTTTACGGATGGACGGATGGACGGACGCCATGCCATGCCATGCGCCCATCGGGTCTTTCAGATAATACAATAACTCTGTACAAAAATAATTTCACGCCTCTGATTATCAAACTCCACCAAGACATTGATAAGACACACAACAAATTTATCCTATCTAAAGTAGTTTTTGAAAAAAAAATCCCTTTTAGTTCGGAAGGACGGACGCAAGCTTCGCCAGTTATACAAGCTTAACTTACACATCAAACAGTTTATAACTGTGTTGACAAACACATTGTGAGTTTCATTTCTTAAATATATTAAATAAATTCAACTATTTCTACCTTTTGAATGCAGTTTGTACATTATCCATTTGTGAAAAGCCGTTCAGATCTTTTAAAAGTAGACTTTCCTTAAGGCTAAAATTTGCAAGTAAATAGTATTGCAAGTAATATAATAAATTATATTTAGGGGAAGGCTGGTTGATTCTTGTTTAAGAGAAATGGGCTCTTGAAGACTTTGTTTGCATATATTTTTTATGTTTTTGTTGCCTTTGTTTTGTTTGTTTTGCTATAACAGTTCATTAACACGGGAGTCGCCTTTGCATGACGAGTGTCTGGTCGCCATTTTCCGCCATAAATTCCTGAAAATTGATATTAAAAGGCACCGAAAAGGTGTCATGTGGTCAGGGAAACTGTTTAAGCAGTATATCCCCCTATGTTTGTTATTGTCAAGTAGCTGTGTAGCAGATATTTTATGTTCGCTTCAATTAAAATTCATTTTCATATGTCTGCCACAGTAAAGCGTATATGAATCATATTCTTAAGTAATTTCATCCTGCTACATCAGCGTACATGTCTCCGCTAACGCTACAACCTATCCCCTGATATCCTCCTATGGTCTTCTGTCGTATCGCTATATATAGCAAGCCAATCAAATGATGCCCTTTCAGCGATAGCGGCAAACTAGTTTCTTGACTTCGTTCCGCGTGCTCACCTCGTGATTTAAATTAACCAATGGGAGTGCTATTAGATAATAAATCTGATTCTCGCCGCAGTCTCCCGCTAAGCTCCTAATCGCGCGCTCTTAGATTGCCACGTGCGACATCACTAGACAACAGTGTATGGAGTTCGAAATAGTTTGACTGAAAACAGACAGGATATAAATAGCGCTGAGCAACCACCCGTCAGCGATACGACAGATGACTATAGGAGGATATCAGGGGATAGGTTGTAGCGTTAGCGGAGACATATACGCTGATGTAGCAGGATGAAGTAATTTATATCATAGATTAACTAAAATAGCAATTTTCTTACGACCAAGTGGTACCTCAGAGTTGCATGTTGATTTCCCATGGAATACAAACATATGTGAAAATACACAAGAGTAAGAAATTATAGATTTTTTAAATATGATATATATATATATATTTTTTTTAAATCAGGCTTTGCAGTCCTGAACAACATTTACGGACAATAAAATACCTTCATTCTACCTTTATCATCGTGTAATTGTGCAAGATACTGATATTAAGATTAAAAGGGACCACATTGACAATTAGTCATGCACTTTGACCAGACGGAAAAGACTCCTTTTAACAAACATACCTAGAGTCGTTTTGAGAAGAATTTTGATATACGCACCATAATTTCGTAGTTTTCATACAGTTTTATGTTAAATTTTTAAGAGTATAAAATTGAAATCCGTGCTTTCACACTTTCATATTCCCAGTTAATGTCGACAATACCACCCTCAAACTGACCATAACTGTATTTTTTATAACAATTTGGTGAATATTCATTTTAACGGTTGACATTGTTCTTACAGAATCTGTGCCAAACTCAATATTGAACATGTGGTCCCTTTTCGGGTAACCTTACCGTATGTATACATATAAAATGGCTATTTGATTTTTTAAAATATCCAATCTTAATAAATTTAGATTAACAGATTTTTACATTTAAGTCATACTGATGTATTAAAAAATATTGAACTGTGTATCTAAATTTACTTGGATTGTTGAATAGCCCAGGCATTCTTGCAGACCAAAAGAATCTCTTAAAGGGGCAGTAGCACGTTTTTAGGGGGAATATAGGGTGATGTCAGGCAAATGAAAATTAATGGTTCCAATTGAAAGACAATGTATTTAAACTAAATGGAGCAGTAATAATTCAAAAATATAACGTAAAGTTTAGCATTTTTGACAGTGTCAGAATAATACATTTAGCATTAACTTGCAATTATCAGTAAAAAATGTAAAATATAAAATTATCAAAAAACGTGCTACTGCCCCTTTAAACGTCTTATAATATATGTAACCTTGACTTGGAACAAGGTAATTGAATAAATTGGGCTTGATATTAGTCCACCCAGCTGAAAATGGGTACCTCGTAAGGATTGATAGTGACATCAGTGTGTCACATTACTATTTTATCTATGTAGAGAAAAAGAAGTTTATAGTCTTGTTTGATGTCAAGGGAATCAAGATGGTATAAAAGATGTGACATGAAGACTTATATCCAATGTTCGAGGGAAAACCAAAGTAACTTTGAGCAGCGCTCTCAGCTGGCTATTGGCACTTTACAAACATTACCGGTAGTAGTATTAGTTGATTCCATCATATGAGATATATTCCTTAATGAAAACAATATTACAAAATTGATTGCACACTCTGTATTGCAATATTGCACATCCCTATTGCCAAGCTTAAGACTAAGTCATACAAAGAAAGCAACACAACTGTTAAAAACAAGAGCTGTTTTATTGGTAAACGTAATATTTACTTCCATCATACTTTCATTTATACATCTCATACGTGTGAACGTACATAAACAATGAGCCAACCAAACGTTACCCTCGTAAAGTAAGTAATGTCGAAATGACTTCATGATAGTCTGGCCATGTGCCACAAGAAACAACACAAATACAACTGAGTCATCTTTATATAAAACTGGAACTTGTATGATGATATCCCAGTAAATAGTTTAATAAATAACTCGAAGCACTGCAGAGAACTAAACGATTGAAAATTCTGGTTAGGGTACCTATAATTTAGGCAAGAAGAAATGGAAGCCATCTGATTGGTCGAGTTAGAAATCAATTTTCATGATTAGGATAGATAATAAGATATAAAGAACCAATGATTGGAACTTCAAAATATACATCTTCAACAATGCAAGCGATGAAAGAATGACAATGAATGTAAATGTAGCACGGAAACAGAAAAGACATTTGCTCGCCTGCCCCTAGTTATCTTTTATAAGCTTTTTCTTACATACTATTCTACCAGACATTCCCCGCAAATCTCAGAGTATAAGAACCAGTTACCAATGTATGTTTTTATATACATAAGTTAAATGTGATCATTTCTTTTAGGCAGGTGAGCTGAATAAGCAACAGTATAAAGCAGTAATTTCAGTGGCAGGGTAAGGCCCATGAAACTACTGCTTTTACAATACAGCGATAGTTGGAGAGGATTTAATACATCTGTACAAATATCTTTATGTTTAGAGTTCAATCTTCTTGCCCTTAACTTCCTTCCCCTTCCTATCATATCCTTTGAGTGGGTTTGTGGCTTCTTTAGCCAAGTATTTGATAAAGTCGTCAACCTCACGGCCGCCCTGTAACACAAAATGCAAAACTGATTAAACAAAAGAACATGATAAAACTATTAAAGCCTTCTCAACATTTCAGTCAAAGTAAAAAGTTTTACCGTATCCTCGCGAACAAAAGACCACCCCCCATTTTTCAGGGTTGAGCAGGTTGGGGTCATTCTCGGTTTAAAGCCCACACCCCAATTCTGGGAAATTTAAGATATATCAAGATATTTGTTTGCCAGGCCCCCTGGTCTTATAGCCACGAGGATACGGTAAGTTGTATCTTTATCAATAACATGTATCAAGAACTTCACTCCAATTTTTCCCCCAAAAATATTTTTAGCACACATCAGCAATCTTCAACTATCAACACTTTAAGTTCTGTCCCGTCTTGAAACACCATCATCTGTGTGCATATTTATTGTTTGAATTATGAACTTGGAATATCTAGTAATATCAAACAATTAATTAAGAACTCTTATGAAGAAGTAAATGGCAAAAGCATACCTCATATTTTTTGGGATTATCTTTAGAATCCTTTGGTACAAAGAATAATGTAGGGAATCTGAAAAAGATAAACAGTATAAACATACTATGGTTCCAAGTTTCTGAAATATTTGAAGTAAATTCAAGCTAATTCGATTTCCGTATAAAATTTAACTCATTAACAGAAAACACTTAAAGGCCAAATAATATGAAATTTTGGCAAATCACAAGATTCAAGAGAACCATTTTTCTGATCTGTCAAATTCTTTTTCAATTACTTTTCACAGCACAGAGTTATTCACATGTCATTTAGAATCTGCAATTCCAATACAAAATCTTTTAATTTTCCATGACATGCTTACCTTACAATTCAAGATAAAAGGTGACATTTAAAAAACGTACTTGAGATACCGACTGCATTTGTACTTATATACTTCAATTTACTTATATATATATATATATATACTTCAATACCAAAATATGAGGCTCAGACTCTTTAAGGCCTTTATCAAGGCTTTTGGGCAAAGTTAAGGTTCGATTCCTAAATTGAAGGCCGGAGAGAGATTTCTGAATGTATGTATATACAAAGAAAGTAATTTAGTAAACTTACTCTCAATTTGTATTGCATCAGACAAATTGAACCCAATAGTGAAATCTTTGATGAAGTTGGAAGTTTAATTCCAGGCCTGGATGTCAAATGTCAAAATAAGACAGATAGAAAATATAAGACTCACCCTCTAACTTCATATGGTTTAGCTACATCGTTGGCTGTAGCATCCATTTTGGCTATTGTGATTTCTGTCTCGCCCTTTAACTGTAAATAAACAATCATCACAAACTATTATACTCTGAAACGTTGAGAACATAAGTTTTCTGAAATTACACTTGTAACAAGACTATAAATATCAAAGAACTTGAAATCTGTAAAACTATTCCTACTTCCAAATTTTATTTTTTAAAAACAGATTTCAAATATTTTAACACAAGGCAGAGCGAGTTAACTCTTACATAATTCCTGTGTCTTACAAGTTGGGATGTTGAATGTTATTTCTAATTTTATTTATTCCATGTCTTAAAGGCAATCTTAGTTGTCAGTGCTCCAGATTATTTTTGGACCTATTAGGTATATACTCCTTGTTTTGGATACCATTGTGTACAGTTCATTTTGATTGCGTATTTAGTAAAATGATACTCCTTAGATTTTTGACAACTGGGTTTTTCATACGAAATCGAGACTGTACCCACATATTACAAAACTGTCTTACTCTGTACAAATAACATTCTCATAAATATCTTACAGTTAATAAAGTGACACAGAGTATCTTTCTTAAAAATTTATTTAGTTTTGGTAAGCTACAAAATATCTAATATGCTGATTGAAGTTCATATCTCATCACTGGACTTGCAAATATATCCATTTATGCATAATATCTCTAAAATGCTTGATTTTATGGAAAAATCAAGAACACATCTCAAATACGTTTTATATTCGAAATTATGCATCCAATTAATCTACCATAAGTTACAATACCTGATAAACACTATCGAATCGAATATATCTTCCTGTCAGCTTATGACAAGGTTTCAAAATAACGTTTTGCGAATTTGCGCGCAACTCGAGCAACATTGTCCGGTTTTCGATCAAAATCCCGACTTTGAATGGCCGTACTTTCGCTCTAATGTCCTGATTGACCTTTCACTTGTTATTTTCAGTAACAGTTAGTGGTTTCCGATGTAATAACAACGATTTCAAAATTTTACATATGTGATCCTATCAACATACTCCATCTCTTTAATGAGGTAGCTTCGCTTTACACAACCAAAACCTTTTAGTTTTAGGAGCTCAATATAGTCATCACCACAACTGAAAAGAACACTTCCTCTGTATTAAATCAAACACTGATATAAAGCCATGAATCTGCCAATGATTAGCTAGCGTTAAAATACATTTTTGTAGAGTCCACATGGTTACAAACTTTTGATTTTAAAGAAAATGTCTGTGATCATGCATAAAAATTCATTGGGTTTTTATTTATTTCATTGCTTAAAATAAGCTGAAACGCAGCTTATCTGAATCACTGAGTAATACAAGATTATCAAAGAAGAATAAAGAGTAACAATTACTGACCTTTTCAGCTAGTTCGTCGAACTTTGGAGCCAAACTCTTACAGTGTCCGCACCAGGGGGCGTAAAACTCAATAAGAACATCTTTTTCTTCGTTGTTTACAATTTCATCAAAGTTCTTTGCAACAACAACCTGGAAATAGAGAACAATTTCATTAAGTTCTTCTTTTGGGTTGTTCTCATTTACTACACATAAAATTGGATATTTTTTTATTGTAGTTTGTAACAGAAGCATATTTTTTCTTTTCAACATTCAGAACCTTTTATGTTTTTGATTCCCAAAGTTTCATTACATGAAGCAACTCTTATCATTCCTGCAGTCAATTTTGATCTAGAAACCATTTAAGTTAGTACATGTCATGGAGTATATGTCAGACACCCCAGAAATTACGAAAAATAGAGCCATGGGCTCTGTAGCTCATCAGACTTTTGATGGAAAAAGGTTTTGATCCCTGTGACCCCATTTTAGAATTTAGAATCCTCATTGGCCAAGGAGTCTACACACAATTTTTCAGCTCTCTAGACCTTTTGGAACTGGAGAAGAAGATGAAATTAGGTTTTTAAGGTTTTGACCCCTGTGACCCCATTTGGGGTCATGAGGTCATGAAATCTACAATTTAGAATCCCCATTGGCCAAGGAGTCTACACACAACTTTTCAGCTCTCTAGACCTTATGGAACTGGAGAAGATGAAAATAGGTTTTTAAGGCTTTGACCCCTGTGACCCCATTTGGGGTGTCATGAGGTCATGAAATCTACAATTTAGAATCCCCATTGGCCAAGGAGTCTACACACAATTTTTCCGCTCTCTAGACCTTTTGGAACTGGAGCAGAAGATATAAAATAGATTTTTAAGGTTTTGACCCCTGTGACCCCATTTGGGGTCATGAGGTCATGAAATCTACAATTTAGAATCCCCATTGGCCAAGGAGTCTACACACAACTTTTCAGCTCTCCAGACCTTTTGGAACTGGAGAAGAAGATAAAAATAGGTTTTTAAGGTTTTGACCCCTGTGACCCCATTTGGGGTCATGAGGTCATGAAATCTACAATTTAGAATCCCCATTGGCCAAGGAGTCTACACACAACTTTTCAGCTGTCCAGACCTTTTGAAACTGGAGAAGAAGATGAAAATAGGTTTTTAAGGCTTTGACCCCTGTGACCCTATTTGGGGTCATGAGGTCATGAAATCAACAATTTAGAATCCCCATTGGCCAAGGAGTCTACACACAACTTTTCAGCTCTCCAGACCTTTTGGAACTGGAGAAGAAGATGAAAATAGGTTTTTAAGGTTTTGACCCCTGTGACACCATTTGGGGTCATGAGGTCATGAACTCTACAATTTAGAATCCCCATTGGCCAAGGAGTCTCCACATCAAATATCAGCTCTCTAGAGTCATTGGTTCTGGAGAAGAAGTCGAAAATGTGAAAAGTTTACGGATGGACGGACGGACGGACGCCGGACGCCATGCCATGCCATAAGCCCATCGGGTCTTTCAGACCTGATGAGCTAAAAATTATCACGACTTTTCACCCACCTTCACAGGTTCATCGTTGGGTTCTGGGACTGGCTCGGATTTCATATAAGGCTCAAGTTTATCACCAACAACGTCCTTCACAAATTTCTCAAGGGCATCCATACTGGAACAACAGGAAATCATTAGTAAGGGCAAGGTACTAAGTAGTGCCAAGAAGTAATTGGAGCTCAAGAAGTTACACCTAACGTGGGTATAAAACCAGCATTTTATAATCAGAGTGGGCATTTCAAAGTTTGTGTGCTTATTCATACATTTTGTTACCCAAATTCTGGCTATTTATCCCCAATTCATTTCAAATAAAAACAATATATACGCGCCATCTGAAATTTTTACCAAAGACATAAAACTGCTTCTGTGGTCTGATGAGGGGGGGGGGGGGGCTAACGCTCCACGAAACATAACCAGAGTTTATTACTTGAAGTTTGTGTCTTGTTTGTTTGGCGGGTCTCCGACCCTCTCATTAGTTTCTATTGATGCATTGTATCAGTTATACCCGCTAGTACCATTTAGTTGATCCGTCAAGCATTCTTTCTTTCAAGGAAACTGTGGAGAAGCGTCCCTTTGTTTTTTTTGTGATTTCCTAAATTCAAGCATTAAAGAATTCAAGAGGTTGGTGTTACGAGGTAGCTACCTAAACTCATCCTCCATCTTAAACTTCCTCTCCCTTGAATCAAGGGCACAGATGACTGGTTTATCTCCACCGGTTTCAGCACCGAACTCTGACAGCTCATGTTGCATTTCGTTGCTATTGGAAACGGAGAAGTATGCAGTCACTCCATCGTCCTTCAGTTTCTTAGCAACCTTCATGACCCTGCAATGTCAAATAATGTGGTCCATTAGACAGAAAGGATCCCCTTTCCAGATATAAAAACATCACTCAACATTGAAGATAAGATAATCTTTATTGTCCCAAAAGGGAAATTTGTTTTGTATAATTACAATTCTCCAGAAATGTGATGACAACTAATTACATAATATTCAAAACAATTCATATCAAAAATAATTCACATAGACTAGAATACATGTAAAACTTGATGCAGCATTAGACAGAATTTATTTCTCTAATGCTGCACGGAATGAACGATTGGCGGAACCTGTTTGTTCGAAAAGTATACATAAAGGCATACGAAGCCTACGTCCGGAAGGTAATGTTGAAAATTCCAAGAAAAGTGGATGGGTAGAATCACCCAAAATTTTGTTTCCTTTTTTTGATAACTGCTTATAAAAACTGCGTTTCAATGGGAAGCCCCATAATCTTTGATGCAGTATTTAAGATTTTGGACAATTTGTTTCTATTTTGAACAGACAGGTTCCCAAACCAACTTAAAAAGTTAAATGTAAGGACACTTTGAATGAAGGTTCTGTAATTTATATTATTTACATACAGTAACTTTTTTTATGCACAATAATATATCTTAACATTGCATTATGGGAAAGTTTATACAATAGCAGTAAGCGTCGTGACTCTGCAATGTCAAATAATGTGGTCCATAACAGAAGTATTAATTCAGTAGCGTCCCTTATGTCAAAATGCAGGAAGTTAAATAGTACCATTAGAATGATGCACAATAACATATCTGGAAATTCCTTTCTGTGAAATTAATACAATAATAGTATGTGTAGTATCTGAAGTCAAGGCATAAACCAAAAATCATTTGGTGATAAATCCAAAGTAAAGGCATTAGCCAAACATAGACAATAATTTGGTGATAATTTCCCTCACTTTGCTCCCCTTTTATTACACAAATATGCCAGAGTGAGAAGTTACTCACCTGTTTCTCCAGTAGTTGGTACCCTTAGGGTTCTTGACGTAATCAACATCGTAGTAGGCGGTGAAGAGAGGACGCTTCTTGAACAAGTCCATACTGTCAGCAGTTCTCTGGCCACAGAGTCCAGTGCTGAAACAATGACATAATGATCATTGATCAATAAATGCTTATTTCAGCTTTGTTACAATAGGTTATCAGATAAGGTTAGCATTGTGACAAGTTCTGAACAGGTGGGACACTTGACAATGGTATATATTCTAAATATAAGGGACAAGCCAAGAAACACAAAGTAGTTATTCTAGAAATACAGTAGAATGCATCAGCAATATCGAGTATCAACAGAATAATTCTGTCCCGTCTTGAAACACCATCATGTGCATTCTTTAAGAGCATTTGAAATTATTCAGTGACATATGCTGTCAGATATATTACAGATTAGAAATATCACAAAGCCAATTGGAAATTTCATCATAAAAGAGTCTTAAATCATATCCACATATACCTGATTCACATGATGTTCATATTTACTTTTACCAATACTTTTCATTTATCAATTCAACTTATTCAGTTAGTATCACTTATTCAGGCACATTTTTTCAAAAGTGAAGAGGACAGTTATATGTATACTTTTCAAAGGAATAACTCAAATGGGAGAAACACGTTCATTTTTATCATAAATGCAGTTACAAGGTATTTTTACAAAAGAGTATAATAGTTTAGTGTTTTAAATGTCAATCAGGAATAGAGAAAGATACTGACAATGGGTAATTTTCAGGTTTTTTCATTTTTCCCCAAATCTAAAAGGACAATGGCCCTTGTAGCAATAGAAAATTTCAAAACTTAACGGTCTTCTTTTTCCATCTAATGTGCAAAATTGGCCATGGCCCCTGCCCTCCCAAATCCCTGCAATAACCGTCATAACTTGGAAGACAAACTATTCAGATCAGGTAAGCATTGTGGCAAGTTCTGGACAGGCGAGACCCTTGATAATGGTGAAGGTATCGTTTTCTTAACATTCTAGATACAAGGGACAAGCCAAAAACAAGCCTAGAAACGCTTAGAAGGTATTCTAGATATACAGTAGAATGCATCAGCAATATCGAGTATCAACAGAATAATTCTGTCCCGTCTTGAAACACCATCATGTGCATTCTTTAAGAGCATTGGAAATTATTCAGTGACATATGCTGTCAGATATATTACAGATTAGAAATATCACAAAGCCAATTGGAAATTTCATCATACAAGAGTCCTAAATCATATCCACATACCTTTTATCACATGTTCATATTTACTTTTACCAATACTTTTCATTTATCAATTCAATTATTCAGGCACATTTTTTCAAAAGTGAAGAGGACAGTTATATATGTATACTTTTCAAAGGAATAACTCAAATGGGAGAAACACGTTCATTTTTATCATAAATGCAGTTACAAGTTATTTTTACAAAAGAGTATAATAGTTTAGTGTTTTAAATGTCAATCAGGAATAGAGAAAGATACTGACAGTGGGCAATTTTCAGGTTTTTTCATTTTTCCCCAAATCTTAAAGGACAATGGCCCTTGTAGCAAAAGAATATTTCAAAATTTAATGGTCTTCTTTTTCCATCTAATGTGCAAAATTGGCCATGGCCCCTGCCCCCCAAATCCCTGCAATAACCGTCATACACACGTCATAACTTGAAAACAAACTATTCAGATCAGGTAAGCATTGTGGCAAGTTCTGTACAGGTGAGACCCTTGACAATGGTGAAGGTATCGTTTTCTTAATATTCTAGATACAAGGGACAAGCCAAAAACAAGCCTAGAAACGCTTAGAAGGTATTCTAGATATACAGTAGAATGCATCAGCAATATCGAGTATCAACAGAATAATTCTGTCCCGTCTTGAAACACCATCATGTGCATTCCTTAACAACATTGGTTATTTTTTTTATTTTTTTTTTTTATTTTTTTCTTTATTTTTTTTTTATTATTCTTTTTTGTGGTACATATGGTTACATGCGATTTTCGTTAACATACAAAATGATAGTAGTAACAGGATACAGTATACATTTTGATATGGACAACTTGATAGTTTGATATGGACAACTTGATAGAATTGGTAACATAGGAAAAGGTATGAACTTCCAGACTTTTTTTTCATAATTCAGTGAAAACAAAGGTATATGAAAACAAAGGTATATGCGAAGAGAGTTTTGTTAGTCATTAAAACAACATTGGTAATGATTAAATGATAAGTTATTTATTCACCCTATAGCAAGCCTTACTGCCATTATGCCTACAAGAGGCAATACATACCATGTTTTCACCCTATAGCAAGCCTTACTGCCATTATGCCTACAAGAGGCAATACATACCATGTTTTCACCCTATAGCAAGCCTTACTGCCATTATGCCTACAAGAGGCAATACATACCATGTTTTCACCCTATAGCAAGCCTTACTGCCATTATGCCTACAAGAGGCAATACATACCATGTTTTCACCCTATAGCAAGCCTTACTGCCATTATGCCTACAAGAGGCAATACATACCATGTTTCCTTCACCCAGTCCTTGAGCTTGTGCTCCTTCACATCTCCATCGTACACCACTTCATTGTCCTCAAACTTGCTCTGGAAGTTCTTGCCTCGGAAGATTACAACCTCACTGGAAACAATTGTAATTTACAAGTTAAAGATGATTAAAAGTAATGCATAAAAACAAATGATTCAACATAATGCAAAACATCGACAGTTTTATAAAAAAAAAACAGCTCCCTTGTTCCCTTTTTGTGCATGTCAACATCCATTGCCGGATCCTGAGGGGGGAAGCGCACCTATTTTCGATCAGGTTTTGGTGACTAGAGTGTCCCCCCTTCTATATTCTATATAATGGATAGAGAATTACACTAAAATCTTATTTCTTGACCGATTTCGTTCAAATTTAAAATGGAGATTTATCTCGGAATATGAAAACGATATATGAGTGCAAAAGTCCAGGTTTTGAATTTTTTTTAATTATATTGTTCTCCGAGATTCGAACCCCTGTGCTCCCACCAAGAAAATAAAACTTAAAAGAAGTTAAAACCCCCAAAAGGCACATCTACATCATATGAAGAGGATGCATTGCAAATTTTGTGAAGATTGATCAAGTAATTTCAGAGTTATGCTTCGGGAACTAACCCTACCCTTCAAAATGACAAAGTCCAAACTGTTGCTATGGAAACCAAAAAAAATTAAATTGAAAAAAGGTTGAAACCGCCAAAAGGCACATCTACATGAAATGAAGAGTGTGTATATCAAATTTGGTGAAGATTGATCAAGTAGTTTCAGAGTTATGCTCTGGAAACAGAGGACACAGACGGGAACTAAGCCAAAACCATTATGTCTTCCGACCCATCGGGGGGAGACAATTCATTACGCAGAGTTAAATCTCTAAGCCTTAGGGTTAAATGATTTGTTTGCTATCAATTTGTGAGAAGATTATTATCTCAGTATATTTTTAATACTTTCTGACATTGTAGAATGAAGCCTTACTCTTCACGCTTGTATTTCTTGAGGACGTCCTTGCTTGTAGTATGAGCGAAGCTGAAGTCGGGAAGCCCAGCAGCAACCTTATCAAATAATTTGGCAATGTCACTGTCTGATTTCGCAAAGAATCCTGAAATAATCAAAAAGCAAATTAGAACAAACACCCTTGGCCCAATATTCTGAAAAGATTCATTCTGGGACATTTAATCACAATTTGTACTCAAAATTCTAGGCTTTGATTTTGAAGAGCTGAACAACAGGCTCTTGTTTACATTGAGATATTTCGATTGAAATTCTACATCATAGCTCAAGCTTTTGCTGTTTAAGCCAATCAGGTCAAAAATATTTCAATTTGAAAGTCATTTTCAATAGCATGTCATGCACATAATGGATGCTTCAAAACCAAAATACCAAGACGTTCGTACCCCGAGACAGGATGGGTCATCAAGGGAACTAATTTGAGGATGAAATATGCCATTTAAAGTCTGAGGGATAGGTTTTGACCATAACTACCTAAGTGAGGTAAAAACAAGCAATGCCTCAGTCCTATCATTGGTTATCACAGACATCAGATGAGTAAGGATATTGGCTCTAGAATAAGTCATCATTGGCATTGCAGGCCTTAGGAACCCTTAACTTATAGGCAGAGATCATTGTTATCAGTGTGAATTCTTCAGTTATGGAAAGGGATTAATGAGTATATGGACGCTAAGTCCCTTAACAAATCTATTTCATTTGAATAAGTAATTCGTGAATGAACAAAAAGATCTTGCAGTCTGATTAAAATCGACTATGATTAGAGGAAAATAGGTGTAAAAATATTGTCTCTAGTGGGGTTTGAACTTCAACAAGCCCGGCTTTCCTCTCATTCACAGTCTGAAGGCACCCCTATTACCCGCATGTTCTGACGCAAGCTCATCTAGCCAATCGCAAGGGCCGCAGTAAAAGCTTCGATATCATGCAGGGGCAGGTAACTCCAGTGTACCATTCGTTATACATAATCGCCGCTAAACGCTATTTAAAAACTAGGATGTGATTGGATAGCTTATGACTGGGTTTGTCTGCGCTAAACTGGTCATAGGAACATGTGATAGAGGTGGGTGCATTCAGACCAAGATGGAGAGGATCTTCTAGCTGGTTCCAGCCCCGATAGAGACAATATTTTTGATATTTTATTCCTCGGAGTACGGTTGATTTTAATCAGACTGAAAGATCTTGCTATTAGTTATCTTTTTCAGTAAATTTTCTTATTTCATTAAGGGCTTGTGCTTCATGTTCTTATTTCTTCTGACTGAAAAATTTGGAAATTCATACAGTCCATGTCATAACTCATTATTACCATTGGTTTGGTGTAAATATAATGACAAATCACTTAAACTTTGTACATGAAATAATCAATTAAGGGGGACTCTTCTTACCAACAATTCTAGTGACTTCGCCATTCAAAGTTTTTTCCATATCCTTAACAGTTTCACAGAGCTTGGAGGGGGGTCCTGCCTTGCTCTTCATTGTTTTCACGATGCCACCTGGAAGAGATCAAATTTCAATAAGTCAATTCAGTTCTATCTAAAACAGATGTAATGTAAACATTACATAATGGACTTCTGTATTTGTACACCAATTGGATGAGGGATCACTTTCAATGGCTCTAAATGAACCAAAGTCAAATTTATATCTATAATATAAAACCCAATTTCGTCAAGAAGTCTATGCATGATATTTGGCTTTCTAGAATTTTTCATTCTTGAAAAGACAAAAATAGGTTTTTGATTTTAAAGTGATTGGTCATGCAGCCAAAAAATCACCATTGATCCTATTGAACCAGAAATTTTTAGGTTCTTCTAAGGAATCATAAATTTACCAAAATCTATTCAAAAACAGTCTGAATTGTGCATCATTGGTTCAAGTTAAGATGAGGTGCCTACAAAAAGAAATAAAGTGATAAAAAAAAAGATGAGGTGATCAACGCTCCTTTCAAGATTATTTCACTTATATTACAGCTGCTAGAATTATTGCACAGAAAAAGCAACACTAGAGTGGCTATGTATTGTGGTGAAACTTGCAAGCACAGCTGGAACTAGCTAACCATGAATGCAACTGCGCGGAAATTCAGTGTAGCATTGCACCCAAACCTTCCTGTGTTAACAGTTCTCTTCTGCAGACAAAGTTATCGAGCCCTGGCAGGATTCGAACCCAAGACCTCTGGATCCAAAGCCGAAAGCTAACCACGTCGCTATTCTGCCCCCTTATCGGTTCATACCATTTAAATATTCAATGTTATTGACATAATTGAAAAATATAGTCAGTTTTGTTCAGTATTATTTTTCAAACCCAATATTTTTGGTAATGCTTTTAGTTTGTAACATCTTGGTTCCGACTTCGGTCAAATTAAGATAAAGTGTTCCAATTCATGACTATTACAGCGGATGAGCCTTACCCTAAACCAATCCGGTCTTAGCTAGCTTACATGTATCACCTCTTATAGCTATTAATAAATAAATAGGGCTGCAACAATTCACTTGTCCTTCGATTCGGTTCAATTTTCGATTCTAGTCACTCGATTCGATTATTTTCGATTCGATTTACAGATCTGATAAAATGCAATTATTTAGGTATTAAAATGAAAAAATTGTTACAAGAAGATATTATTCTATTGAATTCTGTTGAATTGGTTCCGTTGTGTTAATGGACGGCTTTTGGACGCAGGTTTTTTTCAGTTTGTGTGGTAAATCAGAAAGTTTTTATACAAATTCTGCCATGAAAATGATAATTGCCATCTCGGTTCAATTTTCGATCAATAAACTTCAATTCAATTCAATTGATTCGGTTGCAGCCCTATAAATAAAGCAAGTGAAAAAGACTCCCAAGACATTAAGACGAACCTGCGTCCCTGCCTCCATTGTAATCTTCTGCAAAAGCACCATTTCTGAAGATCTTCAAGGTAGGGTAACCAGAGACATCGTAATCCTTGCAAACCTTAGCGTTTGCAGTACAGTCAACCTGGGGAGAGTTAATTTCTAAATGAAAATTATGATCATGACCTTCAAATTGTTGCGTCAGTGATGCAACAACATTAAAATGACAACTGTTTGTAATAGAGTCTTAATGAAAACAGTGACAAAAGCTCTGTCGTTGAAACAAATGGCTAAATAGAGCAGAATGTATGATGATTATTATCTCAAAAACTATCTTAAAATTTCATAGTTCTTAAGCATATTTCAATGATCTTCAAAACACTCCATCGGTGCTTTATCCGTGTCATCTGGAATAATAATAATTATTAAGAATGCAAGTCGAGACCATATTTATCATCTTACCTTGGCTATAGGCACAGGTGGGTCGTTGGATTTTAGAGTTGATGCAGCTTTCTCATATTCTGGGGCAAGCTTCTTACAATGACCACACCTTAAAACCAAATATATATGTTGCACTGATCAATGTGCTTTGGAATAAGTCCTAATTACATCCTTGATAACAACATGACTTAACAAATGACAGATTTGGGCTGGCATTTGTAACGTAAGAAAACTGAATAACTGATATGGGACATAATTTTGTTACTTGATTGACAAGCTTTTTTAACATTTAAACAATTCCCATGATTTCCCAAATGTCTTTGCTTAGATCTTAAACTGAACCTTTTGCCAATCTGGTTAAAAAACAAACAGTGTTGTTCCTAGGTGATCAGCCGAGGAGGTCATTTTGGCAAATTTTAAGCAGATGGGCCCCTTTGCAATGGTAAAAGTATCCTATACTAATGATTTTAAGGGACACCAAACCAAATAGGTGGGCAAATGTCCCCAGGACCCCCTCTAGGAACAACACTGAACAAATCTTCAAGTTCAACATATTACAAAGATGTCATGTCATTTCAGGAGTGCTGGTTTGTTTTATAAGTATGAAATTTATTTAAACTGCATTATTAATAATTTATTTTGTTGTTGAAAATTAGTCACACACAATGATACATTCTCAATTAATAGCTATAGAACTACCCCTCAATGTAAGCACAACTACAGTAACATTGTCAGTCATCAGGTCATAAACTCGTTTACTCTCGTTGCATTTTAATTGAAATGTTCGACGTAAATATATTTTAAACCAAAAAAAACTAGTATCCAATAATCCAACAGATTCAAAATACGGATTTATAATTTTATGTTGTAAAAGTAAATAGACCCAAGTGAAAAAATCTTACCAAGGGGCAAAGAACTCCACGAGAATAACGGGGTAACTTCCTATCTTCGAATCAAAATCAGCGTCTGTAAACTCGAGGACATCACTTGCGGCTGCATACGAGACAAAGGCGAGAACTAAAAGACAAATCTTCATCTTGATTCAGACGACAACTCCGTTTACAGCAAAGGTTTCACCCTTCTCTTCGCAACGTGCTTAAAAGACTGACCCTAACGTGGACCGGCTCGTGCGTTGTCTGCTTCTGATTGGTCCACGATGAAGGACCTTTTATATCTCCTTCCGGGTCAGGGCACCTGTTGCAGATTGGAGACTCTACTTTACTTGACAATCTATCTAATCGATATCATATCTTTATTCTTGAACGAATATTAAAGAAACGGATTTTTCCTTTTAAATTGAAATAATTTAATGCAACGAATTTTAATTATTTTATCGTTAGGCAAAGTCAAACAGAATATAGAATGTGACGTGGTATAAAGATCAAATTCGTGTCCTAAGCTGATTGGTAGATAGAAGTGGATGTACGAATAAACTTAAAGGACCCCTTCCCCCATCAATCAATTAAATCAATGATTTTTTCACAACAAAAACCTACTTATCTACATGAACTTACAAAACTTTATTCAATACATTTTAATCAAAGTGCCATATCTTCCATACTTATTAAGACGTAGGATTCTACAGAATGATTTTCTGGTTGTAATATCCTATGGCATGTTATAAATCCAACACACTTAAAAGTACTTCTTAACGTACAACCTAGATTTTTAAAGTCTTTTTAAGTCTAACTTCATATGTGTATTATAAAACCTATATTAAACTATCCCTCTATGGTTCAATGAGGGACATGTATAGGCCTGAATGGACTAATTTTTTAAGTAAACAAAAATTGACAATCAATTTTCTGAAAATATGTGACATGTTTGACAGGTAACGGCTGGAAAGAATTAATAACGTGTACATATAGACGTGGCAGCTACTGTTTTAATCAATTTGACTATAAAGGGATGTGTAAAGTAGCAAACAGAGCAATTCACTGACCATCGATAAGATACCATATCAGCGATTTTATCGCGGATTTATATATGCAGTGATTTATTTACATGCGTCACATATGCGTTCAGATGAATGGACACGTATTAACCACTGTAAATTATGTAAATGTCTCTTCGGGTGGCAAGTCTGATGAAAGGGAAAATGGGACTACTTTGTCGCTTGAAATTCAACATTGGGTTCAAGCAACACGATCACTTTCCAATATCAATGTAAATAATTGATTCAAATCAAACCATTGTTGTATTTATAACATCTAATAACTCACTCAAGTCTGTCAGTTCACTTTCCTCCCTCCATCTATCTACACTCAGGGGCAATAGAAACGATACCATATAAATATACAGAACGTCATACGTGTGCATTTGGGTCGTTTGTATTGAACGAGTAGATGTCATGGACGCGGAGGAACAACGAGTTCGAAGAACGAGTTGTTTCTCCGCGTCCATGACATCTTCGAGTTCAATACAAACGACCCAAATGCACACGTATGACGTTCTGTATTTATTATATACTATCTTTTTAACCTTTTTAAAAGTAATTTTGAATTGCTTAAATAATCCGAGACGTCACACTGCGCATTGATACATAATGCAAAGAAGGCGATTACCTATGACACGCTCGACTGATGATTTGATACCTCAATTATCTGTTTATTTTCTCTTAACTTTGCGTAGTTAAACGTAAGAGGCAATTTTCTCAAGTGTGAAAACTAAATACAGCGATAAAAGTTTATCCTTAGTTATTATTTATACAGTCTGAATATGATAAACGTAAGTTCAGGATTCCGAGCGACGGGATCCTTTCAAACGACGTCACCATGGAAATGACGTCATAATCAGTGTAGGCTATGACGTCATAAGGGCCAAGTGTCGCTGGCGATGTTCTCTGAGTTTTGTTTAGGATTTCCTTTTTTATAGTGTTTTGCAGTTTCTTTACTAACGATAACACTAGTTTCTCACTATATTATTCTTCAATGTCATATTAAAAAGTAGGTTTGTTACCAATGCATTGAGATACGTCAAATCCGGTGTTCTAATTAGGAAAATGATTGTTACGTACGGAAAATTCCGTGAATACCCGAAGCTTAAAAAAGTAGAACCGGCAGGGGTGCAATACGGATTCTGGAGTGCAATACGGAATATGAAGACGTATTCCGTATTGCACCCTTGTATTACTATCATAAGATTACATGAGTATATAATAAAATGCATGATAGGTTAAGTTACGACTGAAACGGGATTATTTCATGTCTTCAGGAGTTAACTTAAAATGTTTTTGATTTCAAAACTATATCTGTTAACGCTTTTAAAAAACACGCCTTTAAAAAGCCGTTTAGAAATCACCTTTCCTGGACAGATAGGATAGTGAAAATGTTTGTCTTTAAACCAACTTGCAGACAATGCATGAACAAATTACTTTCTATCAAGTTTTTATATATTTATTTTGATAACATCTTTAATCAATCATGTCTATTTATTTCATAATTGTTTTAATCCAATTCCAAAGATTATGACCAAAAAGGACATTGAAAAAGCTGTTTTGGGACCCCTGTGTTTTTTAATAGTTACACAATGATAAGTATCATAATATTTATATTTGAAATTGTGAGTACTTCTTCAAAACTGATGTACCTCTGACAAGAGTTACCAGTCGCATTTCATTTACAACAAGATTTTGTTTCGACTCTTTTGAATAGTTGGTGTCGTTTCTTTTGCGTCTGAGTATATACCTGTATTACTACTGCCCTCTCTCTCCATGATTGTGATTATTTTGCTCAATTTAGTTGATTGATATTTTTAAATTTAAGTATTGTTTATTGATGTCAATTATGCAATGTATATTTGAAATATCATTTAATTTAATTTAATTTGATTAATTGTTTATTGATGTCAATTATTCAATGTATTTTTCTCGTTATAAAAAAAATGCATTGCAAAAATCACACAATGTGATACAAGTACCGGTATATAAATTATGTGAATGACTTGTGCAGATTTTTCTGGTCTATCAAAAATGCCATTCATATTTTTTCTAAATAAACCGATCATCGAAAAATATACATTATTGAGACGCAGTAACAGTCATGATTTTCGCTTGTGAAAATCCCCAACACCCCGGTAGGAAAAACATTTCTATTGAGGTTTTTTTTAAAGCCGACTACTAATTCACTGTCTACGAACTAGTCTGGTCCAGGAAAACACCACGTTCCTTGTATGTATCGAATTTTGTTTCGAATAAGACCACTTTATAATTTTATTCCATCAAAAAATGGATAAATTTATGAATCAGTAGAGAGGATGTAAAGTCGTAACAGTTATTATAATATCTTTGATTTCTATCACATGATCGTACTCTGGTACAATAAAGGCGATCCATTGGTTAAACTAGCTTTTAGAGACTCTTATTTCCATACTCAGAGAACAGTATAGTTTGAAAGACTGGAATCAGTCTAGGCCGAAGATCATTTCCGTAATTTGACGGAAACAGTCGATACGATGCGAATGAGATCGCTCCTCTCACTTCCGGAAAAGAAGTTTGTTTACAGTTTTGTCAGCTGATCCGTTATTTGGAGATCATGCATGCCATAAACGGTGCGAAGCGTATTTTCAATTTGAAATATGTTCCCTTTTTCCGAGTCTTCCATTTTGTTGTTAATATCAATCAGATAATGTTGAATGGATTTGGATAACGTACAGCGTCTGCCATAGGGATTCGTATGCAGTTCAGATAGTCGAAACTTCACTTTATGTGCGATGACAAGGACTGGACTAGGATTTGGAATATTATCGAAATTCAAGTTAACATCTTGATTCGGGCATTAATCACGTATAGCTCTTAGAGTCTTTCTTAAAAGAAAGGGTATGCATGTAAAACAGTCAGAAAAACACTTAATAATTGTCCCTTTCAAAATGTTTCCTATAAACTAGTAAAAGTTATCCTCACAAATTTATTAAAAGCAATACATGTACCACACTGTGACACTAATCCTGACACTTTTATCTTCACATTGAGTCATCAAAAAATCTGATCAATAGTTTTGGTTTATAATTTGCATAGTTGAAAAATTGCAATTGATGGTTAGTCTGCTGAGCATCAATATAACCTCGGTTACATGTATGTCCATCTGATTAACTGGCTTCTTGTACAAATATAATATATATAATTCTGCTTTCACTGTCATTGACACTTACCTGATGAAGGGGCACGTACAGAGTTGCCTTGAAACGTCGTATGCAAATACAATAAAGAATTTGTAATCCATCCTACTCTTTGTCATATTACTACCAACTTCTATATGCCTCTCAAGAATTTCATCCATATACAGACCCGTGCCAGTCATATTCGGACAGTGAGTTTTTTTCCGTAGACTTGCATGTTAAATTAGTGTAGCATAGATAATTTTCATGCATCTATTATCCGTTTAATGTTTTGCACTTTTGTAAAGAATCATCCTAGCTACAACCTTATACTTTCTGTTTTATTGTTCATCTATTATCCTAGGAACGACAGCAAATGAATCAAATTATGTACATAGTTGTGACCAAGTTTATTATGGCACTCTATTGGACACGTTTGCAATTTTCGTACATGCATTGAATCAGGCGACATTGCATAAACATTCATCAGATGATAAAACAGTAATTATGAACTTCAACCTAAGATGATTTCAATCCAAACTGCAAAGTTTTTCAATGATCCAACACAAACTTTTTTCATGAAACACTAATTTAACATGCAAGTTTTGGTAAAAAAACGTCACTGTCTGAATATAACTGGCATGGGTCTGTAGATATTCGGTAAACACATCTGAAATCTAGTTGTACAAAGAAAAATATTAGTTTTTGATAATGATCTGAATAATTGTTTTTAAGATTAAAGGGAACATAGTTCAAAGGTAACACAGGAAATAAAAACACAACATGCACACATTCTAAATATGTTAATGTTTACATATGTAATACATTAAGTGCAAAATCCATTGGAACCACGGTTCTGCTAGTTAGATATGAAATCATCTATAAATACCATGAAAAAAGGGCCCAATGAAAACAAGTAACTCAATGGTATGTTGGTACAGGATTGCAAGTCAATGAGATAATAGGATATTAAAATTGCACATATATATATCGCATGTTGTAAGGTATCAAAGGTTATAGAAATACTCAGTATCACTTATGGTCGAAGTACGATTTAGTTTCTCTTCTAATATATCTGCAAATGCAATGTATTCAATTCACAATTGCTGTACTCTTTTCAGGAAGATTTTCTCAGTGATGGAAACTCTGGTAAAATTGGACCAGTCTCATGTGGCTGAGGCTCACGCTCTCGAGAATGTGATAATAGGCAACGACCATGTTGGCCTTCAGGAACTGCTTAGGGCCGTGGACGTCAACCTTCCTCTTAACGAACGACACGAGACTGCATTGATTCTGGCTGTTAAACTCAGCCATATTGACATGGTGAGAAGTCTGCTCCAACATTCAACCTGTGATAAGAACTACGTGAACATCAACAGCTGCTCTCCCCTGGACCTGGCTTTAGTGACAGCGTTTGACAATCGTCTGGAGCCTCGTCACTCTGTCTGCTGGCAGATCGTAGCTCTGCTCCTGGAGAACAGGGCAGAACCCATGTGTAAAGACGCCATGATGTATGTGATAAGGACAGCTCTTAAATATGAGGATAATGACTTCATCTTCCGTGTGATAGACATCTGCACATCAACAGCTACGTCGCTGAGGTTTCACGAACTTCTCCTGTTGAAACTTCATCGACATCAGCCTATGTGTACAGGAATCATCGATCCCTTCTTGCAACGAGCTTCAGACTTTACAGTCAAACTGTTGAAGATCGTCAACAGGGAAGATCTGATTCACATTATTAACTCTTTTGAGTATTATACGGAATCTCACTGGTCATGTCGGGAGACGAAAGCTTCTGTGTTTAGGAAGCTGATTCTGTACGCCTCGGGCGCCGGTTGGCACTACACCAAGTCTGATGTCATGGTCATTAAAAAGATTTGTCGTTCAACAGCTCTTTGGTGCAGGAGGCACGAAAGACGACCTCAGTCCTTGAAGCATTATTGTCGTGTTGCGTTCAGACACAGCGTGTCATGTTTTGTCCACGAAGCCCTCCGTCAGCTTGAACTGCCAGACAAGATCAAGAACTACCTCTTGTTGTCTGATGTCGACTTTCTCCTCATGCTTGACGTCAAGGAGCCTCTTGACGACTTCCAGTTTTGAAAAAATCTTATTTACATGTGAGACAACTTGGAAGATATTCCTTAAAATTGTGAGCCATTCAGTCAGCATATGTATCAAGAAAGTTTTTTTCTTCAAGATATTTTATTGGGTGTCAAGTTTGATTTAGCAATAAAGTTCAAAAGATGTTGGCAAGGAAGAGATTTTATGATTCAAGACAGAAATACTTTAAACTTTTTCTATATTGTTTCAGTTGATAAAGTATTTTTATGAGTTGCTTAACAACTTTAATGGAGTTAAATATCAAAATATAAAACATCATTTGGAGGTAGTTGAAAATACTACTTGTGAATACGACCTAACGAAAAATAGCATACAAAATTTCATCAAGGATTCAAAATTTAAGTAATTATTATCATGATATCTTGTTGATCAAGTCAATGTATTTTAAGTACTCTTGTATATATCAGTATTAGTGGATGTGCCTTTCTGTGAAAATGGTTTAATATATTTTGATTATCCTTGTACAGTGTTGCTAAAAAAATTCACTAAATATCTTTGGGGTCAAATAAGGTCTCAGACTGTTATGAATTATTTTGGTAAGAGAACAGTCTGATTATTTTCATTGCCCGTCTCCTTAAGTGAATAAGCAAATGAAATATGAAACTAAGAATGGTGCTTGTTTGTACCACATAAATACATTTTGACACGTATGCACGTGTGGAATAACAGTCTGGGGTCATATTTGACCCCAAGCATATTTAATGTAATTTTTCAGAATTTCCTTGAAAGGATTACAGATTTATGATTAAGAACTACCGGTAGTTAATCTGGTTAATTAAACATATGTAAGAGGATCCAAAAATATATTTAACTCAAACTTAGGTTTATTGAGGTATGTAGGATGAATTGATTTTCTGTATTTTTAAAATTGAAATCAGCTTTAAAGTCAAAAGTATCTCAAGTTTTCAAAATTTGTTCTAATTTGACATCCCTCATAAAAGTAATCTTTTTATTTTATGAATCACAACAGTGAGCTTAGTCAGCCAATCACAAGGCCTCAAGAAAGACTTTCAGTATCAAATCCACCTTCCTAACAAAGCTCAATAGTCAGTTTCCAAACTTACTTAGTGAAGCCTTGCTGTCGACGTTTGACTTTTCTGTGCTTGCTCTTTAGCTTACATTAAAGGAAAGGCATAATCCAATCAGAAAGCCCTTTACAAAACTACATCGGCCTGAAAATAACATGGGTCAAGTCCGTCAACTGGAAGATTTGTAAAAAGAGATTATCACCTGTGCAGATTGATACATTTTACTGAATTTCACGTTCAATCTATCAGTAAAGGTATTGCATCACTGATAAACAACCGAGAAAATAGTTATTTTAAAGATTTGACAAACTTGATAAATCGAGGTCAATCAACACAAACACATAAAAGAGCATCAGCAATTGGCTGTAGCAAGGGTGATAACTAGAGGTAACAAATTATTGCCAGAGAGGCCGCTGTTATCAAGCCAGAAAAGTCAAGGGTCGACAGCAAGGGTTAGATAAGCCAGGTCAGTGACGGGTTTTAATCTTTGGTGAGTGAGTTATTGTTAAGCGCTGCTTAGGCAGTATTGTAGCCAATAGGGCCGAGTATCTTTGCGTAGGAAGATGTATCAAATGGAGCAATTTGTTTAAATTTGAAGATGTAATTGATCCACTTTCCTGCATTAAACAGAACATGTGTCTATACAGACTCTCATAAGACCAAAGTATTGAAAACCACTGAACAATTTCATATCCTGTCAGGGAAATATTTTAAACTTATATTTTTGGGTACAAAGTTGATTGTAATCATTCTTGCACATATAATCAGATATCATTTAAGCATATTTTACTATCCTCGTAATTTAATTGAAAGGAACATTTTTATGTGCTCATTGTTTTTTCTGTTTTGCTTTTAAATGTTGTTCTTGCCTTACATTGCAAATGTGATATTTCTTGTGTAAAATGTTTATTAAGAGAAAGGGCATCAGTTCCTTTTACATGAAAACTTACCATGTTCATACAATTTTCTACTAATAACCATCTGATTCAACTAAACATACTGGTATGTATGTAAGTTTTTATCATTGCTTTTGATGTTTCATCTGAATTGTGATAATAACACTTTGTGATAAATGTTTTTTTTTTTTTTTTGCAAAGTAAACAATTATCACAGGCAACGGTTGAATGATAGAAGCATGAACTTTCGGCACTGGGTTGAAATTTTAGAAGTGATTTGAATTTTTTACCTCAGAAAAGTATGTTGGTTGAATAATTGAAGATGTTGAAATTAATGGAGAAATTACGGAAGTAGTGACGGAAAATGTTACCTAAAGGACTTAAATCACTTTGGTCTTTGAGTCCAGGTTGAGTTAAGAAATATATTTGTTCAAGTGCTGTTTTGCACAATGATATTGATGCATATAAACAAAGTAAGATGGAGAATTGAAATATTTTGAAAAATAATTTTAAAAAAAATATAAACAGATATTGTCAATCATTTCAAATATTGCTAATATCCTTTACTATTCTGAATTCTGAAAACATGTAGGTGTTGATTTGACATTTTTAGCTCATCAGGACTGAAAGTCCAGATGGGCTTATGGCATAGCCAGTCGTCTGGCGTCCGTCCGTCGTCCGTCCGTCGTCCGTCCGGCGTCCGTCCGGCCGTAAACTTTTGACACTTTCGACTTCTCCTCATGAACCATACACATTAGAGAGCTGAAATTTTGTGTACAAGTACCTTAGCATATGGAGATTCTAATTTGTAACTTTGGTGACCCTGTGACCCCAAATAGGGTCACAGGGGTCACAACTTTAAAAACCTATTTTCATCTTCTTCTCCAGTTCCAGAAGGACTAGAGAGTTAAAAATGATATGTGCAGACTCCTTGGCCAATGGGGATTCCAATTTGAAACTTTGGTGACCCTGTGACCCCAAATAGGGTCACAGGGGTCACAACTTTAAAAACCTATTTTCATCTTCTTCTCCAGTTCCAGAAGGACTAGAGAGTTAAAAATGATATGTGCAGACTCCTTGGCCAATGGGGATTCCAATTTGAAACTTTGGTGACCCTGTGACCCCAAATAGGGTCACAGGGGTCACAACCTTAAAAACCTATTTTCATCTTCTTCTCCAGTTCTAAAAGGACTAGAGAGTTAAAAACGATATGTGCAGACTCTTTGGCCAATGGGGAATCTAAATTGTAACTTTGGTGACCCTGTGACCCCAAATAGGGTCACAGGGGTCACAACCTTAAAAACCTATTTCATCTTCTTCTCCAGTTCTAAAAGGACTAGAGAGTTGATAGTGATATGTGCAGACTCCTTGGCCAATGGGGATTCCAATTTGAAACTTTGGTGACCCTGTGACCCCAAATAGGGTCACAGGGGTCACAACCTTAAAAACCTATTTTCATCTTCTTCTCCAGTTCTAAAAGGACTAGAGAGTTAAAAACGATATGTGCAGACTCTTTGGCCAATGGGGAATCTAAATTGTAACTTTGGTGACCCTGTGACCCCAAATAGGGTCACAGGGGTCACAACCTTAAAAACCTATTTCATCTTCTTCTCCAGTTCTAAAAGGACTAGAGAGTTGATAGTGATATGTGCAGACTCCTTGGACAATGGGGATTCTAATTTATAACTTTGGTGACCCTGTGACCCCAAATAGGGTCACAGGGGTCACAACCTTAAAAACCTATTTTCATCTTCTTCTCCAGTTCTAAAAGGTCTAGAGAGCTGAAATTATATGTGCAGACTCCTTGGCTAATGGGGATTCTAAATTGTAGGTTTTTGTGACCCCATGACCCCAAATAGGGTCACAGGGGTCACAATCTTAAAAACCTATTTTTCTCCATTAGATGACAGTCTATGGCAAATTTATTTCTCCTTGGATATTTTAGTGTGGACTTCTTTCAGTGTCTGATTTTGGCGATCTAAAAAGTGTTGAATAATAATACATTTGTTTTGTAATATTTTTATAGGTTTTCTTGCAATAGGTAACATCAGTTTCATTTTTAGCTCATCTTGCCTGTATAAAGCAAACTTGATATGATGCCTGATGAGCTACAGAGCCAATGGCTCTATTTTTCAAATTTAAGAAGGAAATAATTTTATTAATATGATGAATAAGTTTACTAATTGTGACATGTTAAACATTGTTGATATTTGTGCTGCCAAGCTATTGAACGTGATGTCTATTTATTTCCAAATGGTGCATGCTTGTTATTTTCATACTTTCCCTACATTCATACTTGTTACAAGTTGCTATTTATATTGAATAAAACGATAACCAAAGGACTTCTTGATTCAATCATTGTTCCTGTTTGAGTCATTTAATGACTCCCGGTATTAGATCAAGTCTTGGTTAAAAGCCAGAGCCAGAGGGGAGATGCAGGAATGCGCACCCCTCCAAATTTAGATAAAAAAAAAACTCATTTCAAAAGTTGCGCTTGCAACACCCAATCCAGTCAACAGTTGTCCTCGGTCAATATTTCTTTCGATGGGTCTAAAACAGCAGGTATTGACTCACCTGTCTATAATTTTACATGATTACACTTTCAAGAGGTTAATAACTTGGTGCTGAGGTAGACTACTGCACTGTAACTTGCCCTTTAATACTGTCATTGTTAGGACTCTTGTTTCAGTGACAGATGGAGAGATTCAAACATTTAAATTCTGAGACAAGTCCAATCCAATCTCATCGAAATACAAACGATCAGCATGTTTGAAAAATATGTTTATTTCATTCATTAATATGTATATACAATTAGGTAACAATCTTAAAAGGAATGGATGGAATATGTGGATATATCACACAGAATCAGGACAGATTCATCACAGTATGTTTCTAACAGTTAAACTTCATGATGTTTGTATCACAATTTGCATGGATTTTCGTTAAGAGTTCCATGAAGAAAACAACAAAAACATTAAAAGGAGCTACTAGTACTGTAGCTCATAAGTCCTTCCATTTGTGAAATGGGTTCATTATTTGTAATGAAATGTTGACTGACAAAGAATTTTGTCTGTCAGTTAAAGACCCATTATCAAACTGCAATATTTTATTAAGCATTTTTACCATATTCATGGTATTTTTAGCAATATTTTGCGACCAATCTAGGAAAAATCGGACCAAATTCATTAAATAGATAATTTACCAAAATGACATGCAAGCCCCGGCATGTGGACATGATGGCAAAACAAGTGCGACTATCTCACAATTTCCGGTTCCTAAATATACGCTTGAAAGTGGTCTTTGTTGCGCACAGCTACATTTTCTTTTTTTATCCAAGTTTTTCGCCCAAATTGATAACCATTGGACACAATTGCAGTAACTGAGACGTGCTGTACAACCTATAACATAATGATCACGAAACAGGGTTCTTTAAAAGCAGAGAGTACTGTACTTTTGGCGTCAAATTAAGTATATTTCATTGCTGAATTAAACATGTAAATATGATATCAAATTTTTACGAAAGAAGTGACGTATTTCTTTTCTCAATAGCTTAATTTCACCACGAACCGCACGCAAGTATGATAATTGAGCTTTAAAATTATGTGACCACAATACTTGGCATTCTAGTGCCTTAAATTACCTTCAATAGAGAAGCACATATAGCTTTAAGGATAGATCATTTTGAATTGCCCACTGCAACTCAAATTCCTTGTTGAAAATGCTTTCAATATCACTAAATGGTATTAATAGAGTAAAACAACTGTAACATGACTTAAAGAGGTAAATGATTCTCATGACCTCAATAACCCTAGTGCATTATGAATGAGTTAACAGGATTCATGTGTTCAATATAAAAAATTGTTTAACTTATCTATGATATTTCAACACTAGGTTTATCTCCTTAAATGAAAAATCTTAAAGAAAAGATGTTACATACATTGAAATAAATAAGATTAAAACAACAACACATTTGATCAGAACAGATTGAAAGCCATCTGGGATTCAAATAAAATACAATAATTTCTTGATAAAATGCAAATGATGATTTCATTAAAAGGAATGTCTGAATAAAAAAATACAGTTATGAATTGGAATGAAATTAAGAAAATAAAACAAAACACACAAACTAAGATTGAAAGGTCTACATAAGTAGCACTGTGTTGAAAGACTAATGACTTGAAATGAAATGACAAAACTATTCACATTCTGATGACGAAGGGTTGCGCTAATACTGAGAGGAGAAATGGCGTTCAGGGGATGACATGATATTCAGATGCAAAATCCTTAACCTGCTGAATTAATTAGTGTCTAATTAATCTGAGAGGCCTATTAACATTGTCACTAACAATTTTGGGAATAGGTACATTGGGAATTTTCTTGTGCTTGCCATTGGCTTAGACTTGCAGTTAAGGGTTAAAAGCTGATCTGTGATCAAACTTGTAAATCTATAGCACACACTTCTATCCAAAACTCTTAGGCATCAAATGATGTTCATTTATATTTATATATCTCAAACTCTGGTTTTACCTTTCTATAGAATTATTGTCAAACCTTAAATAAATGCTGGGTTAAAGATACTAGACTCCAACAATTAAATTACCATTACAGCTTTTCAGATTATAGATTCTTTGTAGATAGCACAAATGATGTCATCATTAATAAATTACCTCTGATCAACAAATGCTTTGAAACATAGTTTTTTTTATGGTAATTACAAGGACTGAAACAGGTCAAAACCTCCTAACCACTTGATGACCAACTGCTACCCCATACTCCCAATTTAAGTCCTCAATTTGCTCTCAAAAGCACTAAAGTGACCACATGTTAGAAAGGAATCTCGGCGTTTAAGTCTAGGAACTGGGAAGATAAGACATCCTGGAATTTGTGACAGATGGCCATGATGACATGCTTTTGGCATCAGGGCAGTGCTCAAGATTCAAGGGAGGTAACTACATGTGTTGGTGAGCTCGTATACTGGAGGAAGATGATTGGCTGAGAGAGCGGCGAGGGACGTTGTGCTGGGTACAGTAAGATGATATCTCCGTCTGAAGGTGCTGCATCACGGACATCTTCTGGCCAAGGATATCACTCAGCTTTCGCAAATAGTCTTCAAAACTCTGAAACATTTAGGAATCAATGTCTGCACAATTCTATGAGGCGTACTGGATTAAAAAAGATTTTTCAGAATGAAAGTTTTCAATGTTGAAGACTCTTCTCAAAGGCTCTTCAAATTGAAGTATCAGAAGAGAAAAAATTTCACCTCATACAAAATCAAGCAATATTTCATAAGATTGGAAAAAATCTCTATTATAAATTGTTTGTAAAGTTAATTTATTTTAAACTTGAAATAGTTCAATATAAGTGTTTCACAAAAAACCCATTTTAAAAGTAAATAAAATCGTTTTAAAACTTTAAAGTTCATTTCAATTCAGCAGTATTCAATGATAAGATGAATGGAGCATATGTCTCCATGGCAACTGAATACAAGTGAACTGAATAGAGTTATCTCCCTTACCCTGTTTCCTGACTTGGCACTGAGCAGCAGTTTCATCTCCTGTTTACAGAGAGACGTAACTGAGGCCAGTTGGTCCTCGTGCAGAGTGATCAGTCGGCTTCTGAAACAGTCAGGCAACAACTCACACAATGACACAGTAAAGACGCTGTAGTCAGGAGTTAAAAAATCGCAAATCACTCATTTACCAACTTTTTAGCTTTGACTCATCTGAAAAGAACTGAAAAGTGAATGACTTGACTGTTTGTCAATGAAATTACGGAACACAGTGTTTTAACTATAGGAATAAGTTCTCTGATGTGTGAGTCCATGACTCATTGACTCTCGAAAATTTCTTAATCATTTCATCAGGGAATTAATAAGGTGATCTCACCAAAAGGATAATAAATGTTACCAAAAGCCAAAACACAATATTTTCTTTATAAATCAAGGACAGAGGTTGTAGCCTATTTATCTTTATATGTTTTGAAATGGTACCTGTTTGATGGCACCATTTTCTTAACCCATTCTATAGAATCTATTCCTTTTGAACTGGATACATATAGACTGAAAATAGCCCTCTTTTTTGACAGACCTAACACTGACATCACAAACATATGTATGTCACAGATCAGCAATTAGAAATTCATGTGACATTATTATTGCTTTTTAACTGATATGTGCACGTATGAACATTATCACACCACTTGGTGTTCACAGCATGGGAAAGGAAAACTTATTTACCTGGGATCGTTCTTATCATCTAGAGGCAGCATGATGTCACCCTGCCTGGCCACAGCTACTGAGGAGGCCACTGAGGACATTACTGAGGATCCTGAGGCAGAGACTGTGGAGACGGAGGTGTTGTTTGGTGCCGGGACTGGAGTTACTGGTTTTGGCTGCACCACTGCATCAGTAGGGGAGAGGGTTTTGGTAACAACGTTGCTTGTGATGGGCTGGGGATGGATAGGTGAGAAAACTGCTCCCACTGTGAGCTTCTCTGTTACGATCACTGCTGTTGAGGTCTTACCCTCGGTCTGAGAGTCATTGTTTCGCACAACAAAACTTCCAGTTGTTGTTTGAATGTTCCTGCCAATAATCTCTGAGTTAAGGGAACTTTGCTGTGAGGAGTCACTCCTTGAGGACAGGGAGGTGTTCTCAGTGTTGTCTGGTCTGTTTGTTGACTGGTTCTGTGCATGTTGAGACACCCTGGACCTGGAGTTATCTTTAGGAGATGGAGGTCGGTCTGCTCTGTTTGAGTTCCGCAACAAGGCTGCAACCGACATCTTGCTCTTGGACTTAGCTCCCCTGTCTCCAGGTTCGCGACTCTCCGGAGCTGGTGACCGTCGGGACTGAAGCTGGGCAGAGGGACTCCTTCTTGAGGCGGGACTGCTGCGTCCAGACCGAGACTCATACTGGTCTGCATCCCCCTGCAGTGTGAACACTGGTCTTGCATCGACACCCTCAGACTGAGAACTTTCTGCCAGTTTCGACACAGGAACTGGCATTGGGCTGGAGGATGTCTGGCCAGCCTTTGGAGTACTGCCTCTTGATAGATACTTATGGAACTCCTCTGGATTTGGAAGAGTTTTCTTTTTTGTTTGCATATGAAGTGCAATTATTGGGTCACTTTTTTCTTTTCTTAGTCCAGCTGCCTTGCTTTTACTTTTTGATTTTGTTCTGTATGGTCCTTGAGCAGAGTCAGATTGTGAGGTTCTTACCCCTTCTAAAGAATCATCACTGGACTGTGAGGACTGAGAAGCATGTCTTGTTCTGTACCTTGAAGGCTTGGGCGACTGCTGTACCTCAAACTGGGACGGTAAACTAGGAGGATTGGGTACAAGGTTCGGAGCAAGAACATCACTGACATCTGACACCATAAGTTCATTGTACTGGGGTCCCTGTTTCTCGGGTGTGGGATCAACGACTCTTGGAGTCAAGAGGATTCCTTCCATGTCTGCCGGTGCCTTCATGGGTGCCCTCTGGGTGAAGCTAAGGTCACTACTGGAGGCAGGCATCACGGCAGGTATCACACTCAGCTGGTTACTGCCGCTAAGCTTGTTAAGTCCATTCTTTGCCTGAGGGCTCACAATCGACATAGCTTCGTGCCGAGGTGATGAGGAGGGAGCTTCAAACAGGAGGTCATCATCGATGCTCTCAATTACAGCAGTTGACACAGACGGGACACCAGTATAAGGTGAAGGCACAGACTGGGCTGGTGCTGGTGCAGATCTCATGTCAGATCCAACAGCAGGGATCTGGTGTCTCGTTGCCGGGGAATTACTCCTGGGGATGGGTTGACTTGTCACCTGGAACAGATCTGGCTTCTTTTGAGTGTCCTGTAGTTGAGATTGTGAGGTTGCTTTCACTGATGGGGTTTCTGGGAGAACTCTACTTGCAGGCTTGGAAGCTGGTGCTTTTGGTTTGTCTTTTTGAGTTTCCTTTTTGGCAGCTGATGCTTGAGATTTATCACTCTTTTCTCCAGTTTTATTGAGGTCATTCATTTTCTCCGGAACATTAAAATCTGATGTTGGGAAATCAAATTCAGTGTCGGTGGACTGAGACACAGGAATGTTTGGCTGAGGTATGTTGGAGTTCCGGGGCAGGGTGAGATTACAAGTTTCTGACTCAGTCTGGTCTGAGCCGCTAGGGGACGATGCTTGATGAGGCTGTATAGCTACTGGTGCAGGTATGTTCTGCCTCAGCACAGACTCTCTCGCTGCAGTAGACTCTTGTCCTGCACTGGCAGACCGGGCTACAGGTCTCCGTGGTTGTTGAGACGAGGCTCTTGATCCAGTTGAGCTTGTAGAAGTTGACTTCTGAGGTTTGGAGGTCTTCTTGTGAGGGAAGTGGCCTCTAACAGGAGTTTCTGAAGGATCAAGGTTTGGTTCATCGTCCGGGGGTCTCCGGGAGGTGTGTCGGGGAACGGGTCTCATTGGAGTGGAGCAGGAGAGGATGTTTGAGGGTTGGAAGACAGAGGGTGCTGTGATTGGAATGTTCATCAAGAGGTTCTCCACCTGGCTTGAGCTTGTACCGCGGGAACCAGCTCGCTTCAACTCCTTTACTCTGCAACAACAACACATGTTTGGAAAATCAGCAAGTTCAGTAACCAATGGCTAGTGCATTCATAAGGTAAATTCTTAACCCTGAAACGTCACCTAATGGCCTTGGTTCCCACAGATACAAAAAATCAGCAAGTTCAGTAACCAATGGCTAGTGCATTCATAAGGTAAATTCTTAACCCTGAAACGTCACCTAATGGCCTTGGTTCCCACAGATACAAATATTCATTTTAATTCAGTGAGTGAGTTTAACCCCCACTTGGGCAATATTTCAGTCATAACACAATTACACAATTCTCATAATACAATGTTGCAAAATTGCCCCAAATTTTCTTAATGGAAAGAACATGTCCCTAACTAAACCTGGCTCATGGATATCAGCTGAGCAACCAAAATTTTCAAAATTTGAACTTTAAAAGCCAGGTCTCTTTATGGAACTTTTTTTTAAAGATTACTAGTCCAGAAATTCTAGAAAAATAATCATTCAACACAACACAAATTGATACAGAAATGATTTCAACTCATTTACACTCTATGACTATCCCTTCATAACATTTTGAAAATCTAGAAAAATCTAAGCAGTGGATCAAGGTCATTGACTCAAGTGTGTCTTTCAATGATAGTCATAGAGTGTAAGTCAGTTGAAATCTTTTCTGTTGGTGGGTTCTCTGACAAATTTCCTGGACTATTCGGGAATAAATGCCTGCAATGGCAACATTTGACAAAATTTTAGAGATGGATCAGCTTAAGGATGGATGGGAATTATCCTTAGGTTTTTGTAAGTGATCTAAATGAAAGAAGAATCTGACCTGTCTGCATATCTGAGAGTGTTGAGGGTGTTCTCACAGGCTGACATGGTTGGGGAGATGTTGGCAATCATACAAGTTCGAGAGTTACCCACGAAGGAGTCCTTTAGAATGTGGGTCAGTTTGCTCTGACGGAATGGCTTGTGTCGGCTTGACTGGTCTATAGATCGGATACATTCCTTCAACTGCCAGTCAAAAGAAAAATTATTTCATTGAAATTTTTACTTGTCAATTAACAATCCAAAATGTTTTGAGTTTAAATATCCAGAAATCAGTAATCATAATATTTACATTAACGCTCCACTTTCTTCTCGTGGTAACACTTAACACTGTAATAAGTAAAGTAAACGCGCAATTGGTTCCAACGTAAGTCAAGAATCTGTATGGGCAATACAAACAATAATAAACACATTTCAGGACTTTGTTAGCGAAATTCAAACTGTCCATAACAATAAATTTGTGAACCCTAAAGTATTCAGCTTAGCCCAAACTTAGGACAAATATTTCTTTTCAATGTCCATTTCAATAGCAAGACCTAAGTCCCTTAAAAGAACTAAAAAGTTGCCTTAGAATGGCATGCCCATCCAAGAAGAGTTCAATACTGCCAGTCTTTCAAAAATCCACTAGAGCTCACTCTGTAATCTAATGATATGACTGACTGAGCACTTACTGCCAGAAGACTCTGGTTGATCTCGGCGCCCTCCAGACGAGTCTGTCTGTCCGTATCTGTCACATCCGCCGCTCTCTCACTCCCCGCAAGGTCAATGAAGGAGATTCTGTAAAGTGGAAAACAGATTAAAAAAGCTTTAGAAGCTGAAAATTGTATGGAAGAGATCCTTATCTTGAGATACTACACCTTAAATAATTTGGAAATATCAACTTTTTTCTTTTAAGATTCAGACTGTTCTTATACACAGTAGGGCAGATATATTTTTTTATGAGAAAAACTTGTTGACAAACTAAAAGATGAAAGAGTTTTATATAATTTGGAACAGTTTGAGCACTTTATATCATTATCACCGACAACTTAAAAATGACAATATTTGCAGCTCAAATAACTTTCCATCAAAGATATTATATACCTAAGAGAAAGGGACAACCGTTCACAACACACGGATCTATCCGCGAAGAGTACCAGAATGGTGTTCTTACATGTTGAAGTAGTCAACCGAAACATGTAACAACACCATTCTGGTACTCTGATTCAAGAGTATCAGATACTTTCAAAAGCTAGGCCAAGAAGAAGGAACCCACCTCCCGAGCTTGTGATCACTGCCATCCCTGATCTCCATCTGGAGAATGGCGTGAGACCGAGATGAGTCTGGATTCACTCCCGTTGCTCCTTTACTCCTCACAGAGTTGCCATAGTCCAAGACCCTGACCAGAGCTTGCACATCTCTTGCCTCCGTCTCCATCAGTCCAGCGATGCAGACTTTCTTGGAGCCGTCCTCTCTTGCATGCAGTCTGAATATTGAACATACGTACATCTAGATAAGGGTGTGCGATATTATCGATTGGTATATTGCAATACAGGAAGAACATGATATGAATTGGTACACACTTCTGAAAACATCCAATATATTGCATGTTTTAAAATGAACAATTTCCATCTAAAATTGACACACAACCAAATGAAACAACATTCTACGTAATTTTCTTGACAAAGTGTGAAGATGCATTGTGAAATAGTTTAGATATGTGTACAGGTCATAAACAGTGATTGAAAAATATCCCTTTCCAACACTATTGCTAGCACAGCGTTGATAATGGTTTTAATGCTCAAATTTAGACAAGATAGCAAGTAAATTCTTGAAATTGGAAAGTACCAATATCTGCAAAAGGTATTGTAATATGCTTTCCTGTATCGCTATAAATTGCAATACAGAAATGAGAAACGATACCCATCCTTATGCCTTATATGATCAACCAACAGTTGTTGTTTCACTTGGTGTTGTTTGACAGCGTTAAAGTTAATCATAACATAGTAGACCATCAAAGTTAAACTTCAAATGATCTACCGGTAAACAAAGATTTTTAAGTTTTAGTAGGTAACTTGAAAATGTCAGTGACATAAAACATTCAGTGATCCCCTATTATCATTTCTGAATTTGTCAATATTGTTGACGGAGCATACCATTTTAATATTTTCAAAGAATATTCTATTCAAGTGAGATCTAAAAACACGTTTGGAAAGGCTTGAAAAGAAAAGCCCTAGATAAGGGTTCATAACTTTCTTTCGAGTTGAAAACTGCATGTAAAACTTTGTTTTTCACAGGTTGAAAGAACTAAATTTGTTTGGTTTGAAATAGGTATCAAAGGTTACTAAAGTTGTAAAACAGAGGTAGCAAGGTCTCCTTACCGGTTCCTCCTGTTGAGAAGATCAAAGAGCTGACCGCAGTAGATCTCGAAGAAGCTGACCCACACATGTAGACCCTCCCCGTACTGGCCGGACTCGATGATGGAGAAGATATCGCGGGCCGCCAGCAGGTAGAGGCCTGGCACCGTCTTGTTACCCATCATCGTGTGGGTCTTACCTGCTCCTGTCTGTCCGTAGGCAAAACAGGTGGCGTTCGCACTGAAACAAATACTTGGACTATAGGATTAAGATTTTCTAAACTTTCTTATAAAACGTTTTTAGGCATATTTTTTTAAGTAATGAGGGCGATGGGATTTTTTTTCTCCATTTGAACAAATGTCGATGTAGGAGGAAAAGATCTTATTTTCATCATCAGAAATTAATGTACAAAGTGTTGGAAGGGTACACAAATACAAAGAAAAAAAAGATTTTTGGAATGAAAAAAAAACAAATTTATGCGCATATATAAAAATGATGCACTGGTGCTCTTAAAATATTTGATTTTTTTAATATTTAGCCTTAGCACTTAGACTGTGATACTAAGTCAATGTTAAGGTTATGATGGCAATTACTACAATCTCGAAACTTTGAGAACTTTGAAAATATAAAAACACGATGATATGCTGTGGTTAACACTTGCCTCTGAGTTGCAGTAGTTTAAGGTATTCAGTGTTTAAAATTGACAAAATGACTTGGTTGGAGGATTGGTACAGGAGAAATCATAAGCCAAAGTGAAGCTGATAATTCAAGACTTAAAAAAACAACATAAGCGTTTGATGAAAATTATATGGGTCTTTCACTGATGTAAACAAAATTGTGCTGGTTATAAGTCAAATAACTGCATTATCTTTCACCCATGGTTATAAATTCTTTATATATATATTGTGGATATTCAATTTTTCATCTTAAAGAAAATGCATCTTACTTGTTGAATATGCTGTTGATAAGAGGTCTGGCAGCTCTCGTGTATACATCTTCATTTGAACAATTTTCATTGAAAACTTCATCAAACACAAATTCATGCTGAAAACAATAACCATGACAAAAGTAATTAATTTCCCTTCAAATAAGGTCATAAGAACACAGCTTTCTTATTCCAGTTGATTACAACATATAGATTAAAGAAATTTTTTTTTTTTAAAGTATAAAACCTTGTATAATTGACAATACTTGATTGATTCATTTAAAGTCATTTTAATTTGCCAAAGGCATCAAGGACATTATAAGGAGCAATGCAATTTATTTAAGCAATGTTTTTTGGCTAACAACTTACCTGGAGAGTAAAAGCAGTGAGGTCAACAGCTTGTTTTGGTTCATTTACAATCGCAGTGTTAGTACCTTCAGTGCCAACAATATCATCATCCCCTGATCGACTTTCTCTCTCTGTTGTCGGTCTCTTCCGAACACAAACACGGATCTTATCCTCACCACTTCTTGAAGATGATGAGTTGGGTCTAGATTTTGTCTTTGGGGTACTTTTAGGAACACCATAATTATACCCTGCTGTATATTTGACTCTTTCAACCTGTCCTTGACTATGTTTAGTTACTGGGCCTTGACGTGCAACTTGTCGAGGTATATTTTGTTCATCAGACTGTCCTTCATCTTCGCTTGATTCCTCCGAACTTGAGTCAGGTAACAACTGTATCATATCCATGTAAGAAGAGGCAGAGAAGTTTGGAGTTCTATCAGTGACCGTCACATTCCGTGTTGCTTCAAAACCTCTCACTGGCGGAGGTGTCTGCACTGAATTAGCATCTCTCCTCCTTGATTGTGCTGTCTTACGAGACACTGACGTACTAGTAGTGGATGTATTGTTTGCTTGCTGCTGGGTTCCCCTTTGAGTTCTGTTTTCACTGTGAACTGATTTTATTATATTTATCAATTCAATCATTCGCCGTCTGTCATCTGTTGAATCAATGCCCATGTTCATGCAATCATGAACACTCAGTCTTGACAAAGTTTCTGATCGAGTAATGCCATTAGCACGGAAAGTAGGGTAGTATTTTTCCAGCCTCGCTTCCCGTAAACATTCATAAAGTGTACCCATTTTCACTTATCTTTGTTCAGATCATTGACTTCATGTCCTATAAAAAATAAAGAGGTTCAGTTACAAAGATAAAGTTCATAGTTCATTCTCAACAAGTTTCCTCACGGTTTATATCAGATAGCATACTTTACATGAACAAAGATATGAGAATAAAAAAATGATGATTTATTAATAAATAGTTCATTATATCATTCACATTTTATCATGTAAAATAAATAAATAGAGCAGACAAACAAATATCCAAACGTTAGTACAAACACATTGTTGTGTTATTAATAAATGTGACAAGCATGACTGAAACACACAGAAACATGACAACTTCCTGTACTTCTAACCTGTTTTTGGACATTTGCCAAAAGTTTTCTCATGCAGATCGTATTGTTGTCAACTTTACAACATGATAAATGTTGTATGGCAAGTCCGATCAAAGACTATTCCTGTCACCCATTTAGGTGATCATGATCGGTTTATCGATGACAGAATCCCCCGTAATCCATGGCATCTAAAACAATATAAGTCAATATACTGTAGAGTTATCGACATCAGAAGCATGTTGAGGCTTGTTTCTTTTGCCCATGCTGATTGGATATGAAACTATTTCGGGCACACGATATTTATCGAATAACACCAAATAATTACAACATGAATAACGGTTGAACTTGTATATCTTTTGGATTTTTATATCTCAATTCAAATTGTCACTGTGTCTACGATACATGCAGCAATAAACATACTTTATCAGTGTTGGAGACCGTTTGTTTACATCCACCGTCGCCATTTTGAATTTCGCGGGTCACCAAATAACGGGCTTGCGATACTTCTTTTTCTTCATCTTTATTAATTATGTTTTACTCGGTTAGTGTTTTAAGTTTAAGAATGACAATCGTCTTAACATTTTGCTCAATAATATTCATGAATTGAATAAATGAAATTGTTTGTGAAACAATTATACTTACAACTTAAATCATTTCTGTTTTACTTTACGGTTTTATATTTCCTAAATTTCAACAAACACGCATTTCCTTTGGAAATTTAACATATGAACAAATATAAATTAAAATTTTGTTTGTTTTTGATTTATTTGAATTTCAGGAACTGTAATTTTGAACACTTAAAACAATAACATCTAATAAGTTGTTCTACCAGTTGTTTAGCTATTAACAGAGAGCTCTCCACAGCACTTGCTTCCCTTTGGCAGAAGTAGATGTGGCTCTCATGATTGAACTTGGAAAAATATTTTCGTAGAGGAACATATTAACTATTTGAAGATGACATCAAATGTCGTAGTTGCAGCTGGTTTTATTATTTTTCGAAGAATTCAAAGTGAGATACAATATTTGTTACTAAAAGCATCTTATGGAACAAAACATTGGACTCCACCAAAAGGTGATCAGAAATATTCAATTATTTTAAAGTTTTCAAGACAAAGCTATCATGCTTGTTATTCTTTTTATGAATATATTTGGACCAGATTTTTCTCTTTGTGTGTCTGCGAACTAAGGCCTATGTGAGCCTGTATTGATAATTACCAGTGTGATAAATTAGTCAAATTATACAACAGTGTATAAAATAGATTTGAAACCTAGCCTGTCCTGAAGTGAAAATTAATTGGTTAATTCCTTGCTTAGGGGAAAATAAGAAAATTTGTGAACATTTACCAGTCCTGACCTAATTACTAGCATGTTAGAACATTTTAAAGTTCTTACAAACAACAGACCATAACGCAATAGGCAAACAAAATTACAACCTCTGAAATTTTCTTTTATATTTAGACTTTCCTCTTAACACTGAAATATGAAAAATTTAGTATTGTTGATAATATACATATGAATGTATATACATGATATATGATACAATGTCTTTTGATAATGTCATTACTGAAAAAAGACAAATATTAAACATTGTGAAAGGTCCAAATGTCCTTTCAACATTTTGTGAGTAGTTGAATTGATGCACAACATATATAAAAGGGTTATGTTATTTAAAGGGGCAGTAGCACGTTTTTAGGGGGGATATAAGGTGATGTCAGGAAAATGAAATGTTATGCTTCCAATTGAAAGACAATGTATTTAAGCTAGATGGAGCAGTAATAATTCAAATATATAACGTTTAGTTAAGCCATGCGATTGCTTTTTCTTACACAAAATGAATTAAAGGTGTTCACACAAAAATGGCCGCCAATGGATTTTATGTGAATATTCATACTTCGTTCTTTGACTATGGATGATTGGCTTGTGTAATGAGATTTTTTACACTGTCACACTAATACATTTAGCATAAACTTACAATTATCAGTGAAAATGTTAAAATATAAAATTATCAAAAAACGTGCTACTGCCCCTTTAAACCCAAATCTTAACTTTATTTTGAAAAAACCTACTGGAAACAATATTATACAACTCCAGTCTCCAGTATTGAACATTCAAATACTCCAACAAAAAGCTTAGTTTTGATTTAAAGAGCCATTAAAAATGATAATTTATAAATATATAGAAGTACACTCTGTACAACTGATATTGAAACTAACGAATAACGTTATCATATTGGGAATGAAAGGAAGGAACAATAATCCTGTAAATGCAATCATTTTATTAGTTAAACAGTACATCTATAGATGCAGCATTAATGGTTTTAAACCAAAGTTGGAAAGTGTGAAAAATGAAATTCTAAGGTATTATGATTTATCAAAATGTGTTTTCTATCAACAGAAACTGAAGAAATGTTTTTTTCAAATATTGGTCATCATTCCACTTATTGTTTAGAAATATTCCTGTTCTGCTGAAGTAATGAGATTATCAGCAACCTGTGGATCTATGTATTTGTTCATATATGTTGTTTATGTATAATGTTTAATTTGCCTGGAACACAATATATTGAAAAAAAAAAAAAAATAAAAAAAATAATTTCAAGTTGCCTGTGTCCAACCATGTCAATTTTATTGATCTTTATTAAAAGAATGAAACATTAATATCTGATAAAAATACTATATTGTAATACAATATGAAATTAAATCTCCAGTGATTTTTTTTTATGACTAATTTCAGGTCATGTTGACCCAGGAGAGGGGGAGTTTGAAACCGCTTTGAGAGAAACTGCAGAGGAATCTGGACTTGTTAAAAATCAGTTGAAAATACTGGAAAACTATAAGAAAACTCTGTTATATGAAGTTCGAGGGAAGCCAAAAAGAGTTGTATATTGGGTGGCAGAGATTAAAAATGTTGATGATCCAATAATTCTATCTGATGAACACACAGAGTTTAAGTGGCTGCCTTTGAATGAAGCTTGTTTAACATCGCAGTACAAAGATATGATTGAAGCACTAGAGGACGTTGATAAGCATTTACAACAAACTTACAAGTCATAGTAACTTCACATGTCATACGGGTACATAGATTTAAATTCTTGTTATACATTGATACATTTTCAGAATTTTTTCATTAGTATAAATTCACCCAAATGAAACGTTTGGATTGTTACTGCAATTTATGTAAATTCTATCTGTTAATCATGTTATAATTTATACATGTCTATGAATACACTGGTAAATATATATACAGATGTAATATTACATGTTCACATCCTTGTGCATTATATTCTATAAGTTGTTTGCTTCTCATGAGGGTAATACGGTCTGATGTACCACCTTTGTAGAAATGTAACCCGAGCCACAAGGCGAGGGCTGACATTTCTACAAGGATGGTATATCAGAACATATTACCCGCGGGGTACATGAAATTTGTACACCGTGAGAGGTGAGACTCGAGGGCTATATAAGATAAAACGAGTCTATCGTCAGCCAATCGAAAATGAGTATTTTACTGTAAGGTTAGAATAATTTGCTTTATTTTTGTCACTGTATAAGATCTTGAAATAAAAGATTTTAAAAGGATACAACTAACAATTGCATAGGGTTAATTTGAACCCCTCTGTCCAGTTTATTGAACTATGTTTAGATTATTGAACTATGTCCAGGTTATTTAACTATGTCCAGGTTATTGAACTATGTCCAGGTTATTGAAATATGTCCAGGATTGTTGAACTATGTCCAGGTTATTGAACTATGTCCGGGTTATTGAACTATGTCATTTTATGATCATTTCAATTGTGTATTTGCAAGAGACTCCAAAACAAAATATTTACCAATCAAACTCAGTTTTTGTCTATATGTCTTTCTCTCTACACACCGCTAGTTGCTGACATATTGACCAAGAAGCGTTAAACAATAACTCACTCACTCTTTCCCTCTATAATGGTCTTCACTTTAATGATCTTAAAAGCTACTTTTTAGATCTGTTGGGTCATCTGTTTGATTTTCAGTAAGTATAATGTTATGGTGTGTATCTTAAACAGAGGGTGAATGATGGATGTGCGTTATGGTATTTGGAATGTTATGTGTGATGAGTGTGTAACTACATTGTATATGTTTCCTTCTTATGAAAGAAATGGGTTCTTTGTAAAGATACACTTTTATTCATGACAGATAAAAATCAAATTGTTTCTTCGAAATAAATTATGAATTATTAATGAACAAATAGCAGAATTGATGTTTTAAAACATTTCCTTGGAAATCAGTTGCACATTAATTTCATGAGAAATAATCATGCTAGTTAGCAGCCCCGTCTAAGGACGGGGCTCCTATCAGTTTTTGTGAAGTTTCCATCGCCGCCGCCGCCGCACTCGTACTACTAGCTATAACTTTTTTCCACTAAGCTTTCCAGAACTCTTATTCATACCTTACTACTCATACCTTGGGGGAACGATTTTGACACGTTCACTTTCAAGGTCAAAGGTCAAGGTCACGAGATATGTATTCACTCTAAGAATTCCTTGTAAACGCGATAACTTAAAAAGTTTTTGTGCTATGAAGCTCTAACTTGGTATATATCATCCTTGGAAAAGTTAAATTTTTTGAAAAGGTTTTGGTTACAATCCGTCAAAGGTCAAGGTCACAGCAAGGTCATGACGTAAGCATGTTTTAGCGAACATGCTTTATTTTAACTATGAACACTTTTAATCAATACATGATTGTTATACTCAACAAAAAGTGTTCAATGATTGTGTGACCTTGAAGGTCAAAGGTCAAGGTCATGAGATATGAGTTAGTACAAAATGCACTAAATTTGGGTATAACTTTATCCCATTTAGCTTTTCAGAACTCATGAACATTTTTAACACTTTATTTCATTACAATAATGTTATACTCAATGAAATGTGTTCATTGATTGTGTGACCTTGAGTGTCAAAGGTCAAGGTCATGAGAAAATTCCCAATTTGGTGAGGCCTGTAAAAGGCGGAACAGGGTAAGGCGAAACCCCAAGTTCCGGGGCTGCTCTGCTTTTGCGGTATCCCGCAAACGCTAATCTAGTTTAGCAAATGTTCACATGCATACACTGACCGGCCCAAAGTTCATCTAAAGAGGATGTGGCGGTCTCTGGTCAACATTGACATTAATAGATTCAGCGACCAATGTCATCCAACAGAAGTTCTTTGGGATTGAGATCTGGTGACGGAGGAAATCTCTTGTAAGACGTGCCGTGTGGAGTCATGATGGAAGGTGTAGGGTACTTGCAGCTGTACCAAAAACTTGTTTCCTCTGCTGTTCCTTGAGTTGTGGCAATTGTTGTCTGGTAGTAAAACGGCTGAACCATAGCATTCAAGTTTGAGTCGCTGATTTGACATGATACAAAATTCAACAGATAAAAATCTCAACTTTTGCGCTCACATATTGCTTTATACATGTTGAGATTAGAATTAAAAGTCATAGTTTGAATTCGTACCCATTACGAACTCGTACCCACTAATCTTGGTGGATTCGTCCCAAAATGAGTTAGAAATAGATAATACTTACACAACTACAATTTCCTTTAATCAAATTCTAAGAAGGAATATGCTGGCATTTTTGCAGTATTGTTGATTCAGTGATCTATCGGATCATTCTTCCTTTCTTCCTTACCATTTCAGATGGATGTTCTCTCTTCATTTGAAGGATGTAATTTTTGAGAATTTTGATTGAAACATAAATCGTTTTACCTCGGTGTATTCTCAGATGAGTTAAGAACATTTAAAAACATTCGCTTCTAATACTATGTCATTGTATAAGCTCATTCAATAAGTTCATTATAAATGTCATTACCATACTCGTTCGAATGTGTCTGATGACAATGCAATAATACCAGATTAGATATATGGAATGCAAAATACCAAATTAATCATTCATAATGAAAAATGCTTACAAAGCATGTGGAAAAAAAGATTCAACTATCCTCGGAGGTTTGAAATCATCTATATAAGCTCATTTCACAATACACGGGGTTTAACGTACAAGCATGAACCTTCAACTTGTTCTGGGACTCGCTGTATTGGTTTTGGTGCTGGTGGAATATTGTGAGTTCTCGCTATTACACATTACCATCGAAGATTTAAAGGGGCAATAGCTCGTTTTTTGATAATTTTATATTTTAAACTTTCCCTGATAATTGTATGTTAATGGTAAATGTATTATTTTGATAGTGTCAAACTTCTCATAACAGAAACCAATTATCCATAGTCAGAGGACAAAGTATACAGATTTACATAAAATCCATTGGCGGCCATTTTTTTTGAACACCTTTTATTCATTTAGTGTAAGAAAAAGGAATGGTATGGCTTAACTTTACATTATTCATTTGAATTATTCCTGCTCCAATTAGTTTAAATGCATTGTCTTTCAATTTGAACTATTAATTTCCATTTTCCTGACATCACCTTATATTTCCCCTAAAACGTGCTACTGCCCCTTTAAAGTATGCTACTCTAAAGAATTTAAAGAACACAGCAGTAGTATTTGTCATTTGCAATAACTTTACTTGTTTACATCTCAAACAGAAACTACTTGCTTAAAGTTTTGTTCATACAAACAAACGTACCTGACATGAGATTACTTGCTTGTCAATGTTTTTAGAATTTTTTTATTTTTGTAGTTTTGGAAGTTTTCATAAGAATTTCTTAAGAAAATGTCTTGTCAAGCTACCGATGCAATAAAAACACCCACCTGCATCATTTTGAACCTGAGCCATATGCATCATGTGCTTCTCATATCAGAGAAACGGCACCCCTTTCAATATCTGATTCTAAAATTTCAGTAAGAATTTTTAAATGTTTGTTTCATAAAAAAAACATAATTATTTACCCTGCATGCATTTATTAGTATCTTAATGAGTCCACTCAAATATTCTTGTCTCATGATCCTTCCGAAATGGAAGCTTTGCATGGAGACGAAGTTGAATTTGGTTATTATAAGAACACTTACGTAGTCTAGGTACGCTGAAACAGTGAAAATACAATTTAAATATTTTGTAAATGTATGAGATACAACGTGTGTGTGAGGTACATTGTAGTCTACATTGAAAAAAGCCTTCCCCCCTTCTATATCATATGTTGCCCCCAATTTATTGTGCGCTTTGAAATATATCCATAGGAAAACAACAACTTCAGTATGAATTAAAACGATTCCTTTATAATAATTGATATAACTTTCAAACTTGATTTCCTGGAGCTAGTTGTTTAGAATATTTTGGTTAATTTCAGTGAAATTATATGATTGCACATACCCTTTGCTGTTTGTTTTCTTACCAACAATTAAAATTGCTAGATTGGATTGTTATGATTGAAACGTGGAGGATGTTATCTTGTTGACTTATGTCTAGTCAATTATATTTTCTTGATTATCATTATCATTCCACCCTCAGTGCGTTCTAATTATACGATTACCATATCCTGTCCCCTTTCGTATAAAGAATTAGCACGTTTTTTAAATTTTTTTTTACTCTCAAAGCCAATCTACTTATAATACTAAGCTTCCAGTCAATAAAGTTTTTGTTGTTTAGTTTTCCTATCTTGCCTTTACAAAAACATCGCAAACATAAAAAAAAATCAGGAAAGCAATATTAACTGCCGTTAGCATCCCATATTTATAGAAAAGCGTCGCGAAAAATACGTTTTTTTTATATAAGATATAGATTGTGCAGGAGGATATTCACATGTTTCAACCACAAAATAACAGATATTCCTTTTATTCCAAGCTGCAAAATTGCTCAAAGCCCGAAAATTCAACCAAAATACATGGTTTTTCATATTGCACTGTAAAACAAGTAAAAGTATGTGTCAAGTTGCAAACGTGCGTACAAAAACAATGATGCATAAAGGTACTCTTTACGAACTTCTTCATATCAGTTCGTTTTAAAAATGGAGTTGGATCTGTTTTCGAATGAACCTGGTGACAACTGTACACAAACGTTTAATTCAATCAATTCCCAACCTTAGTACGTTTCAAAAAGACCTTTGCAGGGTCGAAGTATGACAGTCCCATTGAAATACGTTGGCTCTACGTTCAATTTGAGAACGGGAAGAACGTCAAACATGTCCAACATTCTTGAACAACCCTCGTTTTCAGTACATCCCATTCCTTGTATAAAGTACGTTTACAGTTGCCACTAGGTTTTTCCACCTTTTGGGATAATTTTAAGAACGAAAGAGTTTGTTGTGATTGGGTTACTAAACTGCGCCGCAAAAGAAAGTATAGGTCGAGTATGAAGAGTTCTAAAGAAAAGGAAAGAAATCATAACAGTATATACAGTTTGTTTATACAAAAGAATGGGTTCAGATCATCATTGAGGCACAGTATGATAAGCATACACCTTACACAAAATTAGTGGGGGCGCATCGAACAGTTGTTGGGGTAAAAATCATACTTAATCGATATCAGAATCTATATGTTTGATTGTAAATGTTCTCAAACGTTATACCACAGGTTATAGTAGCGTGTATGTCCACCTTTAGCATCGGTGTAGGCAGTGAAACGATTACTCATCGATGACTTCACACGTTCAAAATAGTTGCAATTCTTCCCTTAGAGGCATTTTAATCTCATTTATCGTCACCTGCGGTCGCTGACGGTTCCTTATTTGTCTGTCAAGATGGTCCTATAGTTGCTCTATTGGGTTCATGTCAGGAGAACAGGCAGGCAATGGCAGAACGTGAACACTGTGACGCCCATCGTAGTCTCTAACGTCGATGTTGGGCGATCAACATTTCAATGAAGGGACGGTAAGGTCTGATACGTGCCGAATAAAAATGCGTAGTACAGTGCGTTAACTGATGCAAGTCCTAGTCATGTTGCTGCCGTTGATGCCGCAGTTAGGAATGAGTTATGCAGGTGATTATGTTGTATGTGTAGATCTTCCTGTGGCGCACCGATTTTGTTTTGACATAACCACGTCTAATTTGATCACAGTTTGATTGGAATTGTAATATGGTTCTTTACAGCAGATGAAAATAAAGGCGTGCACAATGGAGATAGTCCTGTGGTATGGAAAACTGGAGCTGTAGAGGTGAGCTTCGCTTTTGAGTAATCTTTCATAAAAAATTTATTTTTGTTGAGGAGAAAAAAGGGGTGAAACTGACCTCTGATGACATAACTTAAAATTATGACAAAGTATGCAAGTTGAAAAAAGACACGATAAAACGGAAGAGACAGTTAGTAAAAATAGTTGTTTTAAGTAAAGAGTTCATTTAATGATTCAGTTAACAAAAACATGTGAAGAAAGGTTTTCATGTTTACGAACTTGCAACTTGCTTTATTGTAGATATTTGTACTGTATTAATGTTCAAATTATGTTCAATATCAATACAGCCTGAGGGGCGTCGGGGAGGACGTCGAGACTTGGGAGTAGTGAAACGTCGTTATGGTAGGTTTCCTATAACATTTCCAATGAACATTGTGATGACAGTGGGACGTTTTTAAGGTAAAAAAGATGATGAATGATGAAATTCTTCAAGGGCATTTAATATGATATTGGGAATATATATATATGTGTTACAAATTGTAAGAATTTGATCTCTTTAATAAAACAAACGTATCGAGTTCAATTACTTATGTTACTAGAGTCCTCTTCCTTACCTCAAATGAAAAAATGTGTCCACAAAAAATGGTCGCCAGTTGGTTTTGCTTTAAACTTGATAATACATGTGATACACATATTAACTAAAACGAATTGGAGGAAATTATATGAAATATAATTTCATTAAAAACGTACTTCTGTTCTTTCGAGGAACCGTGAAAATTCTTGCTCAATAACATGTTCGTAACGATCTACAAATATGTGACAGGACAGTATCATTACATTGATATATTTGAAAATCCAAGGGATTTCATTGAAATGTTATCACTCCTAGCCAATAAAGTAGTTTGTAACATAATGTAAAATTGCTATTTACAGTTCCAGTTTGGGGTCGTGGCGGAGGATTACGCAGCAAGACCAGATACAAAGTTTGCAGCTCACATATATCTTATACCTTGCGGTATAGTTACGGAATGTCCGTCTGTCTGTAGTCATTTCATTTACCCTTATGCAGTTAGCAGGTTTCGATGTGTCTTTTTGATTTTCAAATTTTTTCGCCAGTCTCCATGGAATTGTAACTTTGAATTCAGTTCCCAGAGCAGAAGTCAAAATCATTAAGATCTAGTTCACTGGATCTTGGTATGCAGATTAGGCAGCATGTAACTTCTTTGGATACTATTTTGGTGATTTTGTTGTATTTCTAATTTATTTGGGACGAATCGGATACATCATCTTCTGATGACTCTTGAAACACTTATAAGAATTGGATATTTTGATGATAGTTTTCTCTCATGAAACTGTGAAACACCATTACCAGATGACGTGGAATAGATTTAGTTTTATAAGTCCCTTTTTTGTGGTTAAGTATTTGGAAAGTTGATAGATAATATAGCCAGTTTATGATATATACAATAAATGGTTTTGTGGACAAACTTTTGCAAAAAAATGCCCCTTGCAACATATTGTTGTGGCTCATGTAAGTTATTTTTAAGAACACATGCACACATGTGTCACTGCACAGGATGAGTTAAATATTAAATGTTTCAGTAGTTCACTAAGCTTCTAACTTTTTCACTTCAAGTCTCGCAGTTTTTGCATTGAATATGGTGCTGTACTGTGATTTATCAGTATATCTTCGTTTTTATCTTATTTTCAGGTTATTCTTAGATAAACAACCGGCTGTCCAACAGCATTCGTGTAACTGCCGTACAATGCTGTTAAATAAAATGTCCTCTTAGTGCAGTATCTAGTGCTTTCTTCTTCCCGAAAAAAACCAAGTCAACACAAGTCATTTAACACTTATACCTTGTTTACTTAATCTCGCCGGTAGTCTCTAAAATAATTTTCACGTTAAACAACAACTCACTCAGTTTTACCAAGATCATACAATAGTTAGTGATTTTTAATAATAGTGCACAGTTATCAAACGAATGACGATGTCCTGTTAAATGATTAAATTCTCATATTACCTCTGACTTTAATATACATACTATAAAGGGATCTAGAAAATCCAAAATAGAATTAGTATCTTATTTCGAATATTTTTTACAGTAGCACGTCAAAATAGATTATGAGGATGAGTGTACCTTAGAAGGCAAAGGTCACGAGGCACGACCCCTCCTCAGCAGGAGACAGATAAGATTGGAGCCAACGATTACAACAACAAAATTCGTTTTCGATTAACCAGAGTTGAATGTAGCTTTTACATTACCCGTGTTCCAGTGGACACACACAAACAGGAAATTCTTAGTTAATGGTAGGTTTCAAAGTCAAAAATAAATAAATACACGTATGTATGCTCGGGCATTAGATTTATAATAATTACATTCAGTTTCCTGGATCATTGAATAATATTATAAACACGATGAAGCAATCTATAACAAGACGTCTCTTTAGAATTTCGCTCTAAAATCATAAAAAATATGTCGATCGTGAAACTGTATCGTCTTGTAAAATTTTGAAGCAATTCAATCACACCATTTTCGTTTAAGGACACAAGATTTTGGCATATATCATTCTTAAACTTATGTGACAATTCAGCTGCACTGACATTTTGAAGATTTTAACAAATTTAAAAGATTATCGTTCATGGATGCACCAACTTGGTTTCCATGGTAAATTTGCGTAGCTTTAGTTCTACCTTTTATCAACGCTAAATAATTATATTATAAATATTTCTTATATTCAGTAAAATCATGAAACTCATCCTTGCATCTATTGCAGTATACAAAATGCTTACATTTTCTCGATCAACGGTTGACATTTCTAATGGGTTCGAATCAGCCAAATGACGAAAGTGATCATGACGTCATGCATCTCTTATGATGTCATTGTGTGTGTCGGCTGTGACCAAAGGCTTATTTTGTCGTTTTTGTTCATGTACAAGTGTAACTTATAGTAAAAGATTAAAATACGTACAAAACAAAATCAATCCTTATAGTAAGATGGCCGTGAGGCAGACAGAGATTATGATCGTCTGCTTGAAACCCTCAAGAAAGAACACTGGAAGCAGACGACCTAGGAACATTAAAAAAAGGAAGTCAGACGTCATGTAGGTTGAATGTAGGTTTTACATCACATATGTTCCACTTGACACACACAAACATTTGATTTCTACGACGTATACGTATGCCGCGCATTCGATTCTTTACAAATAATTACATTCAGTTTGATGGATCATTCAATAATAATATAAGCATATATGAAACAATCAATAACAAGAACAAAACTAGATTGAATATTGGGAATCCCTGATAGCCAAGAACTGATATGAAGCCTGCACATATATATGGAAAGATGAAACCACAAGAAACAGCAATCATATACAAGGCAGTTACAGTTGGAGTCATATTTATCATTTGTGAGGAGAGGCGGAGTCCAGATGCAACAAGAGGTCCTGAAAAAAAGCCAAGGAGTAGACAACACGTCCAAAGGATCACAATGCTCCATTGAGCTAGATGTAGAAGAATGACTCCCAGTAATATGCCCGTGAGGCAGATGGAGATTATGATCGTCTGCTTGAAACCCTCAAGAAAGAAAACTGGAAGCAGACGACCTAGGAGCATTGAAAAGAGGAAGGCAGAAGTCATCTGTGACAGGGTACTGACGTCGGTTTGAAGTGGACTGTTTGTCCCGTAGGTTGTAAGAAGGGAAGCAAATGCTGGAAAGAAACCTTGAGCATTTGCTAGATATACAATCATTAAGAATACACGACACCTGCTTTGATTGGTGACAACTTTTGGCGAATCGTCCATTTTCATATACTCTACCACAGTTCCATTTCTTGATTTCAATAGGAACATTAACGTTGCTATGATTGCAGGGATTCCGATTAGACTAAGAAATATGTAGGGAATATGTATGAGAGAAAAGAAACCATTGCAAGTACTATTCATTTGTGTCAAGCTTTCAGTAAAGTTTTGGTGATGTTGCCAGCCCAAATCGACGTTGCTATGATTCTTTTTCAAGTGTCCAATGATGCTTTTCTGATCCTGTCTCCAGTTTTCTGTAACGATAAATCTGCTGTTTTCTTCATTTCTCGAGACTGCTATGAAGACACTTGTGTTGGTGAGGTTCTGTCTCCAGGCTTGGGTCACGTGACCTGTGCTGAGAAACGGGTAGAGACACAGAGGAGCCACCATGGAGCCGATAGAGGTCGCTGTCAACAGGGAATGGATGTGTCTTTGTTTTCCAGGCCAGAGAAGATTGACTGTGTGAAACGTTCCTAGAAGAAGAAAATGAGTACATGTCCGGTAAAGGCGATGACATATCAGGTCAAATATTTTTGAATCACCAAACCTTATTATTAATAAAGGATATCATGTGAGTATCCATGACATACTATGTTAACGAGTGCCTTTAATATATTCGTTATTCCCGAGCAATAGCGGGGAATATACAGATAATAAGACTCGAGTGTCATAACATAATACGTCATGTGCACTCATATAATATTCTGTTTGCTACCATAATCACAATCCTTAGAGAAAATAATCAAAATCTACTTCTCAGAATAGGCGGACTAGCCGCCGCCCGTCCCTACAGAAAGCAACGTCATAGACGAATCATGACGTTAAAGCATTGCTGATGTCATGACGAAACAATTAAAAAAGTTATATATTGCCCTAGAACATCATTTGAAAAATATAATCTTCGCTATGACTAGGTAATTAATACTTTTCTATAACGAAAAAATTTAGCAACCTGTTACGCCAAGTTCAGTTGTGCCACCAACCACAAAGATGGCGGCATCAGCTGCGTAGATGTTGTTGACCAATGGGAGAACAGAGAGGGAGAGGCAGAGAAGGCTTGAACTGATGCACAGGAGAAGATAAGGATGGACTCTGGGGAGAAGGTAAAGGGATGCCAATTGGAACAATATGGCTCCTAGTCCCTGCCACAGCAACAAGAAGCTGATAGTCGGCCGATCAACGGAGAAGAGGCACTTAAAGTCTGGGAGGCTGGGTCCGATAATCCCTGGTCCTATACCCTGAAATTTTTAAGAAATAAGCTAGTATTTAGGAAAATTATGTAAGTATTTTGAACCTGCATAGCTCAAACTCCCGAACAACAACGCTCTGACTACTGAGCAATTGTGACAGTGCTGATTGAGCTCTTATGTTAGGTCCTTTTATGCGTTTCACAACTGAAAACACATTGGGTCGACTCTCAAAATCTGTTCATTACTGTGTCGACCTCTTTATATTTTAGTAATTCTGTTTCCAATTCTTTCTGTCGGTTTATACGTTGGATAAAACATGACACATGGGAATTATTGAAAGGTATGCCCTTCTCCTTCGAGAAATACCTATGGGCATACTTTTCAATAATACCCGCGGGTCATGTATTTTTCCACACATCAATCGATGTTGAAAAAGCATCTCCAACGAACACGAGGGGCTAACAGCACGATATGTCACTGACATTATATGATATGGTTAAGCCTTTTTCACTTTGTACATTTCATTGACTTCACTGATAATCAGGGCAATCCCAATCTCGTTACTGTTATCAGAAGGCAAGGTTTTATACCACGAATACAACCAGGTTTTATAAATGTTCATAGACAGTATTTGTAAAAATAAGAATGCATAATCTCGAGTTACGATACTTCGTTTATTCCACAGTAGACTTAGATTTCCACCAAAAGATCTACTTTATTTTGCAAAAGACAGTATGTGCAAAAATAACAATTCATTAACCTTTTTATACCTCAGAAATAGACTTTAAGTTTCGCCAAATAAGTCAACTTTAGTATGTAAAATAAAAACACATCAGCTGCAAAATATATGCATACCTTAAATAATTGGAAAAATTAATTAACTCGTATTGTTGTTGGAAAACATATATGTGAACACCAACATTTTAGCAATTTCAATTGAAATTACTGTCGCAATTTTAATGAATAACCAAATTGATAATTAAATATAACTGCCTAAAAAGGTCATATTCATGAAATGTTGTTATTGCAATTAAATAACTAAATGACCTTATTGATGTTGTGTTTTTTTTTATACATTAAGTCTCGCCATAAAATTCAACTTTTATGATAAAAATACTACTGTCATTTCACACACAAATATTTCAGATATACACGTTTATAAAGTCAATAATTGTTACAATTCATGGATTCACAAAATGCAAAAGAAACGATACAAACTTTTCATGAGAGTCAAAAAGATAAATCATCATTTAACAGATAAGGTATATTTCGAACGTTTTTGATAAACTTGTGTTATAAGGAAGTACACACATTTTCATTCATAAGGGTCTAACATTACTGTATTTACATGTTTTTCAACATAATGTTTGGCATTAAAATCTATAACTTACAAAATGTGGATATTCAGTTAATGGCATGTTTATTTGACATTCTTTACCGTCGTAGAAAATGATTTATTCTCTGTAAATTGATATAAACGTCATAAACCAAGCCAAAATCATCTTGCTAAACTCACGGGCAAAAGAAACGCTGGTAACATAAATGTCATGATGTTTTATTCCATGTAACATAAATATGAATGAAAGAAAGTGGCAAAGTTTCTTTAGAAGTCAACTATATTATATTTGCCTTGTTTGAATCATTTTCTGTTGATGACTTTGCATGGCGCCTTTCCAAACGCGTGTAAAAAAATCACCAATTTGCTATCTCCTTAACTAAGCGAGATAGGAGAGCGAAATTGGTCATTTTTGCATATTTGTAGACGTTATATAACGAAAACACGTCAGTGCATACATGTCAAAGTGGATGTTTTTCATTATCAACACCTCAAATAACCTTCTCATACACATTTCAAAAATTCAAATTTAATTTCAAAATATTTATTACAAAAAAAGTACTTGAAAACAGCGATTTTCACACCCTCACAGTGTTGAGACAACCACAGTACAAAAAAACGTCAAGCAATCATGGCTGAAATTATGAGAGATAATTCTTTTATGAAACACATTCGACATTGCAATTACACGACATGCATTATTTGTTTATCCTTCGATTGAAAAATACCCAGCGTTTCTTTTGCCCATGGGTTTAGTAACTATTCAATCATAATATTATCCATTACTTACAACACTCATGAATGTTACCAACTTTTAAAGAGGCAGAAGCACGTTTTTTGATAATATTATATTTTGAAAATGTTACTTATAATTGTAAGTTAATGTTAAATGTATTATATTGACAGTGTCAACAATCTTATTACACAAGCAAATCACCTATAGTCAGAGGACAAAGTATGATGACTCACATAATATACATTGGCGGCCATTTTTGTGTGAACACCTTAGAATCATTTTGTGTAAGAAAATGGAGTCGCATCGCTAAACTTTACGTTATATAGTTGAATTATAACTGCTTTATTTAATTTAAATACATTTTCATTCAATTGGAACCATTTATTTTCATTCTCCTGACATCACCTGATATTTCCCTAAAAACGTGCCACTGCCCCTTTTATTACGTACTTGAAGCATGACAACATGCAATCAACCAATGGTTTATTTTTGTCTCATCTGTGTACATAAAAATAACACGTTCATTCATAAAGGCATCATTTAGATAAGAAAAGACAATCTACCGCCCATTATGAGACTTTTAACGACTTGTGGATATCATTCTCAATTTCAGAATTCTAATTTTCGAGTTTTGCTCCGGAAACATATCGGGACGACGAACGGACGGAGCTCATTTAAATATCCCCCGCCCAACTTAGTTATAATTAGCGATTCAACAAAAGAATATTTTGGACACCTAGCGTTTTTCAAGATTTAATTGATTTCAGCATAAAATTCTAAATTTAAAAATTTCCTTGTTAAAGGTTTTCAAAAGATCTTATACACAAGATAAATACAAATGAGAAACACACTTTTATGTTTTATTTCATATCAAAGATCTGTTCACGACTAATACCAACTTTAAGCTATAAGTTCATTAATACAAAGATACTTTGCTATGCTATTCTATGCTATGCTATGCTATATTACATTATACTATGCTGTTCTATGTTATACTATACTATACTATACAATGCTATGCTATACTATGCTATTATAAACTATACTATACTATACTATACTGTACTATACTATACTATACTATACTATACTATACTATACTATACTATACTATACTATACTATACTATACTATACTATACTATACTATACTATACTATACTATACTATACTATACTTACAATTACAAAGTCATGCAAGAGAATGACACAGAACTGCACTGTCAAATATGAGCCTGTCATCCTGATTTCACCAGTTGCCATCTTCGACTGAAATCTTATCCTAAAGACAGTACTATTTCTATGTTAACATGATCATTATCTAGTCTCTCCCTACATGCAACATGTCTTGGTGGCCGTCGTGTTTGGCTTAAATGACGTCAAGCTTTTCAAGAGCATTTGTCATTTAACGCGAATCTAATTATCTCAAGCTAAAAAATCATGATGATTAATAACACAAGTATTGTAACAGGTTGGGATAAGATATTGCTTTCATCCTAGAAACTTCTGATGAATAATATCTAATAAAATTTCGATCTGTTATTTAAATGTTCTTAATTATCTATTAAAAGTCTCGTTCGACTTAAACTAAGAGCTTTCATAATTCCTTTATAGGCCGCTGATACAATATCCATTCTAACAATCAAACGATTTAATATAAAACTACAATCCTTATAGGTTAAGTCAGAGCTCTTTAACTTTCTATTAAAAGCCTCGTTCGACTTAAGTTTAAAGTCAGAGCTTTCTTCTGCCGTTATTTTGAGAACTGAAATTTTAGTTATTTTTAAAAACATTGATTGTCAGTAATGACTTTGGCGTTTACCGAAAACTAACTATGATATTGTTAAAAGTATAAATGTATATGATTTTATTATTTAAGATCATTAACCGGGGCAATGTGCAAGATATCTGCCTGAGAATCGTGAATGCATCAGGTAAGAAGGGTAAAAGAGAAATACTTAGGATAGAGTGACCTTAAAGGGGCAGTAGCACGTTTTTCGAAAATTTTATATTTTCAAATTTTCACTCATAATTGTATTTTAATGCTGAATGTATCATTTTGATAGTGTAAACAATCTCATTACACAAACCAATCATCCATAGTTATACGACGACTCTATTGTTTGGACCCGTGGTATAACTTACCAAAATGTTAGTTATACTACACCAGTGAATCGGTCGGAACTACTTTCATTTAACCCTTATCAGGACAGACTAAAAAACAGAATGTAACACATGCGTTAATAAAACGTTGATAACAGCGCCTGTATATACACACCTTCGTTCGTCCGTTTTACTTCGTTCCCAAGAAAGTCTTTATTCCATAGTGAACCAGACCCAGCTCAACCTGGGTTCAATGGCTGAACTGCCATGCTCAATGCAACCCGTTGTACAGATACAGTCTCCTTGTTCCTAGATCTGCAGTATGTTCCTGACAGTCTGAGGTCGAGGTCGGTAACTATTTTACACAATAGCTCATCGCTATATCAATTCAAATTCAACAATATATCAGTCTCTTTATTTCGGATAACGCATTTCTTTCTCATTTAGAAGGTAAAACGTTGACTCAAATAAGAGAAACATTGTCAATTTCTGGTAGCCTCTTTGCCAATGGCACGAGTCGCTATCATTAATAGCTGATATTAATATCACCACAGTTTACAGAATACGTAAAACAACAGAAAACTGTACACCACGTGTAAACTATCAATTAAAAGTTTTGAATACGATAGATATCAATATGATAAATATCTATGTAAAACAATCCATTGATTATGGTAATCATATCATGTTTATTTTGTTATGTAAATTCGATGTCCTGTGTCGTCACTGTTATATTATGCATATACATTTGAAATAGTATACATATAATTATATTTTATCTATTTCAATTTCAGTTAATGTAATGTGATATCAGGTTAAATGTTATGAATATTAATATCAAGCTCGGTTGAATAGTAATAACTCGACGTATTTGACAGCTTTAATAACATCAATGTTGATCCGTTCGAACTATGCACTGAGCACGTCAAGCTGTTCAAGGTATTGAACTCTGTTCTTGCTTCTCCGTTGGAGATTTCTAATTATTCCTTACCTATTTATTGTTATAAAGTGCCAAAAAAATCTTTCGCTTTGATACATTCGTAATTATGTTTGCTGATCGTTAAAAATGAATTGTTTAGTTGATTTTCCAAATCATGAATATGAAGTTTTTAAAACGAGCATCAATTCCATTGCAGCGTCACGAAACTCAACTTCAGCTATGCTTCTAATTGGTTGAGCTATCGGTGTGTGAAAATATCGGCAGATGATCAACTCAACCAGTGCCTCATTTCTTCTTGCCCGGATGTTGGACATTTGGGACGTTAACAGAGACACTGGTCATAGATTTCAGAAGCTAGGAAATCTCTTGTCGATATTGGATAATGTTTATCTGGAATCTCTTGTTCGCTGTTGTGTTGACAACATCCTTCCTTAACGTAAGTTTTAGTTTATCATTGCTTTATGTCATACAGGTATATCATACAGGTATATCATGCAGGTATATCATACAGGTATATTATACAGGTATATCATACAGGTATATCATACAGGTATATCATACAGGTATATCATGCAGGTATATCATACAAGTATATCATGCAGGTATATCATACAGGTATATCATACAGGTATGTAATACAGGTATATCATACAGGTATATCATGCAGGTATATCATGCAGGTATATCATGCAGGTATATCATACAGGTATATCATACAGATCAGATCAATAAAAGCTAGACTTAATTTGTGTTAATTTGTCCAATAAACACCTTTAATTAGCCTTCCATTTAGACAGCGTAATTATCGGCTGTGAAAAACCCACCTGGGTTAGGGGTCATAAAACTCGCGCGGGTGTGACGTAATAAACAGACTATACAGAGTAACGCATCATTATTTCAACTGAAATACCGCCTAAATAATTGTTTAATTACCATTGATGTGGATATCTTTTTTACACCAAATGCTTAGTAGTGTTACATCGTCAAATCATTTAACTGAGTGGAAAACATTTTCTAAAAATCGTTTATTATTAGTTTTTTTTCCTGTGGTATTGTTACGATAGATGTATAGATAACGAGGCGGATTCTGTATATGACGTCATAAAATGGGGCGTGACCAGTCATGCATTCACTTGTTTGTTGTCAGATAGGTCTAAGCGGCCCATCAAAAGTGGCTTTCAAAAACGGCTTTCATTACTAAAGTAAACATATTTGAGTAGCTATCTTTAACGCACTATTCAAAATTGGAATCAGACTTTCTATACTCCAAAGAAAATAGTGAAATATGTTTGTGGTTATGTGAACTTTAATAGAGACCCTTCTATATATTTACCTAAGATAATGTTGCTGCCATTTTATCAGCCTTTTTCTCAAGAAAGAAGTTTGAATGGTTTAAAATCTTTATTATCCATAAGTGATGAAATAAGTCATGACATAAAAGACGATATGTTGCACTTGTATTAAACCCTGGTGGTAATTTCATTGGTTGGTTGAGAAAACCACTTCACATCGGAAAGATTAATATGTTTAGATAATTGGTGGCCTTGCTATAAAAAATATCATCTAAACATTTTAAAAGATTCAACATGCTGCTATGAGAACACTATCTTTTTACTTACATAATGACCTAATGAACACAGTAAACTCATGCTTCAGAATGTGTTTTTCAATTTTTCTTTTTTGTTGATACTTTGATGACAAAAAAATAAAGGAATGAATACAGTTTGCACGTATAGGGGCTGAAAGTCTCGTTCCGTACGACCTTCACCTTTGACTTCCGGGGAATAGCTAAACAGCTCCGTGCTTGACGCGCGGTTGCGCAAAGCTCCGCTTTATTGCGTCATAACGCGACACGGTTCCCAGTCTCTGGTAGATGCGCTTAAATATAATTTCGATTTAACACACCCAAACGGAATAACTAGATCTATAGTCCGAATTGGCTTACAAATGTATTTATCTCATGTATAAGAATATTTTTTTATTTTTTTTTATGTATAAGAATCGATTCATTTGAATAAGGTTTTAAGTTTTAATTCATCCATCAATTTTCTTTTATATACGATGTTCTTTCTATCATTTTTCACCAGGGCCCAGAATCAATCACCCAGTTCCATTAAGGCATTTGTTTTTGTCTATGAAAAGAGATTTAAGTTGGAAACTACCCCCTGATAGTCAAATATCTTTATTAGGCCTATATATATATATACGTTATCTGTTTGCGCTTTGGAAAGTGTTACTCGCGATTTTCAAGTACATAGAACATTTATACACTTGAGAACCAGGTTGTTCAACTCCACGTTTGGTCAAGATTGAGTAAGTGGTATCAATATTTCAGAGGGTCTATTATATCTTCAGGAACGATTTTAAGGCATAATATAGCTTAATAAGTGTTTTTCCTGTTACTTTATGGATTTTATCTACAGCATATTCATAAACTGTTTAGTGTTCTATTTGTCTTTTCCAAACCATGCGAGCCCATTTGATCATGTGCCATTGACACAGAACAGTTTGGAACTACGGAATTGATCAAAATTAAACAACTTCTATTTCCGTGTATTCAGGTTACTTAAACATCACTAGATCTGAGATCTTCACATACAAAATATATCAAAATATACAGAAAATCAAGGGTATAAATGGGTATAACAACCTGGATCATTTTTTGGAAAACGTTCTCAGTCTATTTAGATCAAAAAGAAATACTGAATTTTTAGACAAGATATGAGTTTTTACAAAACAATGTTAATACTTGATCGGACAATTTAATACATGTATGCCAAATTTGTGTGAAATCAAATTATTCATTCAACTCTTAAACGGTACATAGTTTTTATTTCGTAAATTAAAAGCGTTTCAATGCGCTCTCTTTCTTAACTCTTTGCGATAGTCGTATTCCGGTTAAATATATCAAAATGATGCCATATACTTATTATGATTCTAATGGTCACTCTTATCATTTCCGTATACAAGCCCATGTTGCCAAATATAAGCCCGGGCTTCTATTTAATCCAAAAGTTAAGTTGTTAAACCACATTTTCCGTATAGACGCCCTCGGCTTGCTTTCCGAAACCCGGTTATATCCAAAGTCAAAACTGTCCAAATCTCTGGGGAAGTCCTTATTCAAAACAAAAACCCGTTTTTTTTTCAAGTTAATATATATATAGTGAAAAAAAATTCAAGTCCCGTCCTTGTATAATATCATTAGAATTACATGCGTATAGCGAAGACCGGATATAGCGAACTAAATTCTTTGGTCCCTTGGAGTTCGTTTTATCCGTGTTCTACTGTATATTTAAATCTGAACAATTAGATCGAAATAAAATAAAATATTTTATTCCCTGTAATGGTTTGCTAACAAATGTTTCTCAATTAATAATTCATTACATAGCTTTTTTTTATTTATAATCGGAACACGTACGGACTACCCTTGGTAAATTTTCCATATATGTTTTGAAACTAACTGTTTCACAGTAAAATACTCAAAGCACAAAAAAATTATTCAGTCATTTTTCATTATTCCACTTGTCCATCACAGTATTATTTAAACCATTAAAAACACTAGATCTTTATATTAATCATAATTTGTGTAATTTATTCATTATTAATTTAACTCTTTATTCATGTTATTTAAGGCTTTTAAGTCAGGTCATCTTTGGTTATTAATTATATTTTTCGTTGCATGGGTTTTTTCTTACAATGTTTTGGGCTTATTTGCGTTAATTTAATTGGTGCTATAAATTCAAACAATTTTTCTTGACAAGACCTGAATTTATATCACAAGATTGATTATCTTAATTAATTTAATAAGAAAATAATTAATAATTCTAAAACGAAATTTTTCACAAATTCTAAATAAATAATTGCAAAAGTCTTCTGCATAATCAATGCTTTGTCTTTTCGAGAGGTGTAGTAAAATCAACACGAATAGCCTAATTATTATGACTGTTTGTAAACAAAAACGTAAACGAACATTTGAACAGTGGACTAAAAAACAACCATTTTCGTAGGATATGTTTTCCATAAAAAAAATTAAAATGTTCAACACTCTGATGATATCTAAAAAATATGTCCAGACTCCTGTCTCAGATGTCACTGGACCGATTGCAAACTCGTCTGTCTGTGTCTTTTGAATTAACCTATACTAGAAAAGGTTTCTATTAATTATAAAATATCCTTAATTTTTCAGCTTATTGCCAAACAAAAAGTTCTTAAATATTATCTAGCAGGATTATAATATTAAAAAAATAATCCTACAACGACTGAGTCGCGCTAGTAAACGACACACGCAGCCATCTACAGAAACCAGGAAGTATGAATTATAAGGCAGTTTAAGTCTTGTTTTGCAGTTCTATGAAGGTCATCGATCGTTTCAAAGACTGATACTTATTATAAAGATATTAATTCCTTGTCGTTTGAAGGCATAATTAATTAGAAATCATGGTTTCATGAAATGAGCATTGCGCAGACGCGTAAATACCAAAAACTAGTTGGTTGAATTCCCCGGAAGTAAGGCATCTCGCAAAATCTCGTGACCTACTTACAGGCCCTATTGTTGTTTAAAATTTTATAACATATTAAACTTGTTATTTGTATTGAATACCTATATATTTCGAAAAAGCGGTGAGTATCAAAAAGTATGAATACCCACTCAAAATTAGAAATACCCACTCAGTTATCAAAATACGGGTCACATACCCACATAGGCAAAAGCTTATCTGAAGCTCTGAAATACACAATAAATTAGGCTATCCGGTGCTGAATTCCTTTATCAGAAGTTCTCTCATGCATGCAAACACCGGCAGTTCAAAGTAACAAGTGTTATCTAATAGGTTATAATCAATCAGTCAGCCACATAGCAATAACGCACAGCTGTCCTCAGAACAGGAATTGATCGGCCATATCAATTAACATAACGTAACATCAATTATGTTTATAGTGCTTACAAGGTCAGGTTCAAACAATCAATCCAATCTCGTTCCACCTCCCTAGCTGCAGTTGACGAGCAGGAATAAACAAAAGAGATATGCAGGTGTTATTGACCACCATAATTTTTAACCGTAAATAAATCACTAATTTACTTATCATTTAGTTCCAGGGTAAGAGAATATTGTAATTATTCATTGTCATTATCACTTCTTTCAAATTTACAGTTATCAATGCGTGTTCAATATTCATACAATATAACAAAAGAAACATATATACAAAAATTAAATCAATATCATAATTGCAACTTCAAATAAAATTTCACTTACCTCCCTGTCTTCCTGCTGGATCGAGTTCAGTGTAAGAGTGACTTGATACCAAATGGGTCAAACTTGTGGTCGCACAAGCATTAATTGTATTTGTAAGATGAAAAAGTAATACTTTCTGAAACTTTAGAGAAAAATAGAAAAAAAGAAATGTTTTTTGGTTTGGTTGTCAACTTATAACTCAAGATAAAATAAACGATGACTATGGGGTAATTCATCCATTTTGGATACCAACATGTTGTAAAGTGTAAATTTTCCATTACATTATTATCATGGTATTTACTGTAGGGTGTTATATCCAGTTCAGCTCATCACTACATAACTAATGTTTACCCACCTAAAGCCGTGGATAAATCTAACGAAGCCTCAGTCGATAAGTATGAGACACATTTTTATGGAAGACGCAGGTAGAACGCTGTCCCCCTTTAACGAGCTAATTGACTTTTTGCTTTAACGCGGCCGAGGGCTTTCGGACAGCACGCGAAAAGCGTGCAGCACGTGCAAAGTCGTGCACACTGACATAACGGGCAAGTGAATTGGTGCATATGTGTAATTTCATCTGCCTGACTTTGACGCAAATGACATGATTTGGAATAAAAAAAGAATGTAACTTCTTCTTCATTTGATAAATGTTTATATCAAAATTGACAGATTACATCAAAATAGCGGTAAATCCGTTTGAGTATTGGTGTTTGAAACTGGCGCTTACAACAAATCTTCTGACCGTGTTTACCGTGACCGCGTAACATATGTATCCATACGCGCTGACATGATTGATTTCATCATTGACGATGTCTTGAAAATTTTAATAATCGGAATTCTTGCTTTCTGATGTTATGGATAATGGATAAATTAATACACTCGCGAGATGTCATATTGTTTTTACAACACTCGTGTCAGTAAAACGATACTTCATTTTTACAGTCACTCATGTAAAAACTATATGTTTTAAACGTATTTTATTCAGTGAATGGGATCGATAAACAAGCCGTATGGCTTATATAAATACCTTTCCCTAAAAAACTATATGACCTTTCTGCTTGGGTATTAATCTCTAATTAGGGATCACTGGTTTGCATCCGTGAAAGCACATGTGCAGAGCATTAGAAAATAAACTGGAATGTTGTGCTCATGGAACCCTTCTGACGCTAGATAATATCAGACCTCTTACAGCCAGACTGACTGTGATTCCCCTGCAAAACGTCAACGTCTTGCCTCTGAGCCGCCGCCAAAGCGTTCCCTTGAGTGAGTGAGTTATTGTTTAGCGCCGCTTGGGCAGTATTGCAGCCATTAGCCGCGAGTCGTTCCTTTCAAATGTCCCAGAGATCGTCTCTGGGGATCACCCTGGCAAACAACAAATCAACGATATAAACCACCTCAGACCACAAATGTGTTTGACAGGACGGTTCATGAAGAGTGGAGACAAATACTTACGTCATTACGGAGGCTAAAGTTTGCGTCATTTGACGTCTCGTGAACTCCATCACCCGACATATTATTGCTTGTGTAGGAGCCCATAGGGTACACAAACGACGCTTAAACGTTTCCTATATCAAGAAATTCGTTAACGTCAATCTCAGTAGCAATCGGAGCCATCCGCCATGTTGACTTACGAATTGATCAGAGACATTGACACATCCCTTCAATGTATAAATGACACAAACTTTCAATCTCTTAAACTGTTGAAATAATTGCTTTGAAATAGAATGTAAAAGTAAATAAACACCACAATATCTTTAAAAAGACATCAAATGGTTTTTATTTTTTTCAAGCTAAAAAGGTGGGGTAGTGTTTCTTTTGTAGGTGGGTTTATGTTGAGTGTGCGCAATGCCTTTCATAATGAGAAATGAATATTTCAAATGATAAAATATATGTTTCATTAATTCACTATTCCGATTTAAACAGATGTGCAAAGCTATGATCATGTTTAAATAAAGCAACAATGCATCAAACGTAGTTAAAGGTAGATAAATAATTACTGCCGTGTCACCATAAAACTAATCAAATTGGGAAACACCAGTACATCAAATCTCATGTATCACAAGTTTTCGGGTTTTTTGTAATTGTATTGTAAAGAACAAGGTACTGGATGCATGGGCTTGAAGATACATCATCATTCATGCATGCGGTTCGGGATAAAATTTAGCTATTGAGAATATAAATGCACCACTCTGTAGAAAATCTTTTGTCGAAATTTTGATATCAAATTTACATTTTTGTATCAACAATAACATACTTATTTCGACGCCAAGAGCACAGTACCTCATTTAAAAAAGGGCATAGCATTTAACGAACCCGCTTTCGGTGACGTAATCATTATGCGTGTAGGATTTACACCGTGTCTCAACTACCGTAATTGTGTGCGAGGAGTATCAACTTTGGCAGCAACGAATACCTAATTCGGAGAAAAAGAAAATAGAATCTAGTCGTGCGAGACAAAGACGGGTTTCAAGCGTATATTTAGGATAATAGGAAGTTGTGAGATGGCCACACTTGATTCGCTTTTTTGTCGGCTGTCGTTTCGATAATTTGGTAAATTATCTCCTATTTAATTAATTTTGGCCGCAAAATTTTGCACAAATACAAGGAAAACATTAAAATTACTTTTTAAAATATTGAACTCTGATAATGCATCTTTAAGGCAAGCCATAGGTACGCCTTCTAGTACTACAATATATTCGTAAAAGTTTTCTGTTCCTTTTTAAATGAACGCGTAAAGAACCTGAATGTGTGGGGACAATTTGGCCAATATGATAATAAAGTACTGATTTTGCGATTTTGTTGCCAACAGGCACCACAGGGGCAACATCATTGACTTAAATGAATTTAATCTTTTCCTAAATGAAAAGGCCCAGAAAGCTGGAATGTCATGATCAGGCTTTAGTTATGATTGCCAATCAATAAGTGTGATGATATCTTGGGGTGGGGGTGATTTGGGGCATTAAGCCGATTTCAAGAGTATTTCACTTATATCACGGTTGCTAGTAACGCAACGAAATTCTGACTAAGCATTGCGGTGAAACCTGCGAGTATCGGCTGGAATCAGCGAACCATGGTGATATGTTGTCAATTTGAATAGAAAAGTGTAGAAAGTTCTAAAAGTCACGAGATATGAGCGGCTTTACTGCTTACATATTGAGTGAAAAAAAGGAAACCGCGAATTGATCAATCAAGGTCGGCGTCACAAAGACTTGCAAATTCGAAAGTTTATAGTGTGAACTGAAGAAACCTATGATGGCTCATCCTGTTCTCAATAACAATGTGTCGACTGATGTATTCTGAAAACACCAACCAAATTGATATTAAGCATGCTCTAACTCATCCTCGATAATCCAGCGCTTTCATTCCGATAAATCTACACTACAAGCCCTGGAAAACTTTACGGGGTTTTACCTCAAACCTCATTTACCTCCCTTTGCAATGACCCAATAAGATCACTTCTAAAACCAGCTTTCTATCTCTCACTGTGCCTTTCATTCCGCCTTTTCTCTCGTCCTTTCGATCCCTTTCTCCCTGATCTGTCTACTCTTTTTGTATGGCAATATCCACGTGTCAAAAAGCTGAAAAATTTCTGATAACACGTTAAACCCCAACTCACTCACTCACTTGATGTCGCGAACGGTCGAGTTATTTACGCACTTGGTGTCTGCGTTTCGTTTCTGATTGGATAACATGTATGTAAAGGGAGGTAATTAGATTTGAGGCAAAACCCCGTAAAGTTTTCCAGGGCTTGTAGTGTAGATTTATCGGAATGAAAGCGCTGGATTATCGAGGATGGCTCTAACTTTGTAATTATTATTAGCCACGAAAGTTTCTGTGCGATATGCAGTCAGTATTTGTCATTGACTACTAGAAACTACACTGAACCATTTGGAAATAAAGATTATGATCTCTAGATATATCTTAGTACTTGGATTATTCACTGAGATGGTCGTTTGGCGTTTTTCGAAGACGAACTCCACAACGCATGAAATTCGAAAACTGTGCTTTGAGTTGTTGAAACCTCCAGCGAAACGACCTGATTGGCAAGGCAGCGTAATGTCAGGCTTAAGCAACCTTATTGGTCAATGTGAGATCAACAACGTGAAAACCTGTTGATAAAAGTTGAAGATTGCTGGATGATATTTCATGCAATGATATTTTTTGTATTTTAATCATATTCGGTTATCATATCAATATATTTGCTAAGCCAAAAAAGGTCGCATTGTGATATTTTTGCTTAAGAACCACACATTCTCCAGTGGGACAATCGTTTGAATTATTTGGAACAGAAAAACCACGATTCCACTGAAAAAGACAACCCTCAAGTCAAGAAATTAGTATGGGATGATCGAAACTTTCACGAATGGTTTACTAAAGTTCTTTTGCTAATCATTATGGGATTTATGACGTCTGAAATGGTTGTTTCAAAGCCATAAACAACAAAATGAAATAAAATGTATATACTTACCAGTAATCACATTGATTGGTCTAAAATATGCATGAACCATTTTCACGGTTATCAGCTTTTCAGTATCACAGACACTTCATTTGATAATTGTGTTGCAATGGTTGACAAGTCACGCCAACATGTTATGCAAATCATGCTGTTACACTTCCATAAGTATATATTGACTTTCAATTCTACAACCATGCAATCCATTTAACATTCAAAAAGTATATTGTTATAACAAATACCATACTGTCGTAAAAAGATTTAAAGGTGCTGTAGCACTTATTTATGTGATATTTAAGGTGGTTAGGAAAATGAAATAAATGGTTCGAATTGAAAGACAATGTATGTAAACTAAATGAAGCAGTAATAAATCAAATATATAATGTTAAGTTAAGCCATGCCATATCCTTTTCTTACACAATATGAATTAAAGATGTTTTCAAAAAAGGTCCGTCAATGGACTTCATGTGAATCTTTATATTTTGTTCTCTGAATATCGATGATTGATTTTTACTAGTGAGATTTTGGACACTTCAAATATTATTTTAAAAAAACGTGCTACTGACCCTTAAAAACATTTCATTATTTTATCAACAGGGTTTCTTTGTGGTGATTCTTGGTTCGATCCTGCCTGATCTCCGATGTCACCTACAGACGGACCTCAAGTCCCTGAGTTACCTTTTCCTTGCTTTTGCCTTGGGCAACATCCCCGGCTTCGCATCCGCCCACTACGTCATCACGAGGAGTCGACTCTTCCTGACGATGTTTCTTCTTGTCCTGATTCAGAGTCTAGCCTTGTCTGTACTGCCTCTAGTACCCGTTATCTACCTGGCTGCTGTTTGTGTCGGTATCTTCGGGTTCAACACTGCATCAAATATCAGTAGTGAGTGAAAATTTCAGATGTAGCTGTTCATACATGTATCTACCGTATCAGGCCTCCATTTGTTAAACCAAAGACTATAACTATTTACGTCTTTGGTTGAACCGAAGTAAACGATGCGACTCTTTTCTGTGTCTGTATCTTCGGGTTCAACACTGCATCAAATATCAGTAGTGAGTTGAAATTTCAGATGTAGCTGTTCATACATGTATCTACCGTATCAGGCCTCCATTTGTTAAACCAAAGACTATATAGCTATTTACGTCTTTGGTTGAACCGAAGTAAACGATATGACTCCTTTCTGTGTCTGTATCTTCGGGTTCAACACTGCATCAAATATTAGTAGTGAGTGAAAATGTCAAATGTAGCTATTCATACATGTATCTACCGTATCAGGCCTCTTGTTAAATTCAAGTAAACGATATGGCTGCTCTCATTGTCTGTGTCTTCGTATTTAACACTGCATCAAATATCAGTAGCAAGTTAAAATTTCAGATGTAGCTGTTCATACATGTATCGTATCATGCCTCTTGTTAAAAAACTGAAGTAATCGATAAACCAGAATACTGGACGACCACCCTTTTAATGATATTATTATGAAAAGAGTGAGTGGCATGTTATATAACGAGCGAAAGCGAATTTAATACCCATACCATTTACGATTTTTTAAATATTTAAAAAAACGAGACTTGTGTTTTGTTTATTGCATTATGGCGTCATTATTACATCACGTCATTCAGGTAGCGTGCGGTGTTGTTACACAATGTTGCTTTTATTCCAGTCCTTCTCCACCTCTTGGATGTCTACTGGGCCGGATCCGCCAGAAGAGTCTATTTGATGATGTCCATGTTTTCTGCAGGATGTTTCTGTTGCCCTCTGATACTTCAACCTTTTCTCAGCAACGGGAACCTTACTCAAAAGTTCAGGAGCCCCGGCATCATGTCTAGTTATTCCATTTCTGGCAATGGCACAAGCAATTCTTCATCAATGGGAGTTCCAGAATGCAATGTTCTTTGGCAGTACCCTTGTTTTCTTATTACATTCATCGGAGTCTGTGTAGCTTTCTTTTATCTAATGTTTCACTTCAAAATAAAAGAAGACATCCCGTTAAACACATATGTAGACATGACCAGTGACACAGACAAAATTGTTCCCACAAAGCTCCACATAGTCTTAATCTTTCTCTTCTTCCTGCCAAGTTTCCCGATGACATTTTCAGGTCTACTGACATCTTACGGAACCTCAGGTCTAAATATCTCTCTAAGCATCCTCAACATGATGCTGTCTGTGTTCTGGGCTTGCTCATTGGTTGGTCGTGCGCTCCCAGCGTTCCTCCCAGACTCCATAAAGCAGGACAAGATTATGTGGGCTGTGCTGATTGGTCAATTGCCAGGAGGGCTGTTGCTTTTAGGGACTCGTTACTGTGGAGAGGCAATGCTGTGGAGTTCGTGTGTAGTTCTCGGACTATCAGGTGGGACATTTTTGCCAGCAGGACTTGCCTGGGCGGGACAAGTACTGAAGATGAATCCCGCTAGAAAATCTGTCTGTCTGACGGCAATGGCAACTGGATATAGTCTTCCCTACTCTTGTGGATTCTTGATGTCCATTTATGGAGTTGAAGTTTTTGTTTACTTCACTTTGATTTTGAGTGCTTATTCGGCTTTTATTTTTATGTCATTGGTCTGTGTTCTTTATTTCTTTAAGGGTGACACAAGACCAGAATAGATTTAAAATGGCATGATAGGACGTCACCTAGTTCCCGTTAAAAGGTACATATATTGATTCGGCAGATTAAGGGGTTAAACACGTACATTTGAAAAAAACAACGTCTTTTGAAAATACTTTTTTTGCGATACTTTCTTACAAATTAAAGGGAAAATATCCCTTTAACGCGAGATAACTCCACGTCGTTCACACGTATAAGTGTAATATTGTTAATGTATTTGTGTTTATAACAATTAAGCGGAATCAAATATACTCCAAATGCCAATAAATATACTTGCTTGTAAATAGACTTGATATTATCATTTCGATATATATATATAATATGGTGTATATCTATTATGTAAAGCAAATTGATTATTATATAAAGTGATCTGACTATCTAGTTTCACTTTTAAATAGACTGAACATAGCTTGATGTACAGTATTGTTACGTAATTGACGAAGGAAATTTATGCCACTTATATTTCATGCTTGTTCATTTGATATTTTTTGTATAAGGAATCATAACTGTTGTATTTGTAATGTCAGGTGACAATCAAGTTTAATTATTACATGAATGCAAGTCGACGACTGCTGTTCAGCTTCATAATATTTTATAGAAATGAGACATAACATAAAGGCTTTGAATATGAATAAGTTTATGTAGACAAATAGAGATGACCACCAACTCGACTAATATTTCGACACTTTCTTCTATTAACTTCAATTAATTAAAATTAAATTAAATATTTCAAACATGAATTGTGAAATTATTTGTAAAGGAAAGTGTTGCTGTCAGGTCATATCAGCTTCAAATTCAAGCGTCCAACAAGCTAATGGATTCAATGTCACTTTTCTGTAGTTTGTGGTCGAGTTTACATTTTAGTTAGGTGTAAGTAAGTCTGTTTAAATCTTTATTTCCCAGTAGAACTGTCGCTGTGCTGGAGTGAGATTGAGAAACACTATTGTCAGTTACCTGGTATATCAATCTCAGTATTACCCATACCTTCTTGCAGTTAGTGAGTTTTGGTTTGTTGAGATCTAAAATATATCAATTATTATACCCCCGCTACAAAGTGGGTATATAGCCGTCATTCCGTCCCATCGTCCATCTATACATCCGTCCGATCAATAATCTTTTGAAAACGTTAGGTCTAGATCAACCGATTTTGACACACTTATTAATCACGAGCCTGTCTTGAGTCTTTGAATTTTCTGGAATTCAGTTTTGTGATCATTTCCATGGAAACGACACTTTTGGACTTCGTTATATGGTCTGCAATAGAGACACATTTTTCTCAGAAACTATAACAACTATGTGAATGAAATTTTGGTTTTGTAATCATCCGATAGACTGATGATAGCCCTAATCAAGTTCGAAAGCCATTGTCGAAATATTATTTTTGACAAAGTTATGGCACAGATCTGATCTGATGCTCCAGTGAGTACAGGTTTTCTAAGAAACTAACAACTAGGTTACTGCAATTTTGGTTATGGTTCCACATGATGGTACTTTTAATGAGTTTGAAAACTTTTTCTGAAATATTTACTTAGGCAGAGTTTTTGCCATTGATATGATAATTGGAAGATTAATAGGTCGGATTCCAATGGGAACAAAATTTCACAGACACTGTTATACCTAGGTTACTGCTTATTTTGGTAATGCTTTCACGTGATGATACTTTTTATTTCTGAAATAAAATTTAGGCAGATTTTTTGCCTTCGATTTGATAATTGTATTTTAATCGACTAACAGGTCTGATGCTCCAATGGGGACAAATTTAATCAGACACTATTACACCTAGGTGTTTTCTACCTAGAAGTTATCTCTTTCATCCGAAACATACAATGGAGAAAGGGGTCTGTTCTGAAGACAAATCGGGTTTTCATCATATTTTAGTTTTTAGTATCATATTATTCTCCATAACACAACAGGTCGCTCAAGCCAGCACCTGTTGTCATTTTCATGCACGTGCGCCATGAAGTCGTAAATACACGTCAAACAGACTGGTTGCCAGACATCGTCTAGACATTCATTATAAACTGATTTGTTATGGCTGCAGTTTATTTCGCAAAGGAGTTCTTGTAAGAGCAAATAGATATTTTCCTTCAAATAGATATATTGGGCTTGCTTGTTAATCATAGAAATTCGTTGCAAGTTCTTGCCAAAACACGTTAAAACCCCTACTCACTCTTGTAATTTCTTTAGGGAACAATCTTTCGTTCCTGTTCAAAAGGCAAATCTTAACATTTTGTGACGGGGCGATGACTATATCCCTGTGTATTACACTACCGGTTAGATAACAGAGATGTCAGGCGACCACTTTAGGGGGACTTTGTAGAACGTAAATGGGACATGCTCTAGTAGACATTAAACTCTTAGAGCATAAACATTTTACTATCCATATATACTACAAGACAAAAATTTATACTCAGTGAAAAGTGTAATGTCCTATTTTCCATCCCTTATATCTTAAGAACTATTGACTCTATTCTTCATGTCTCGGAATAAACGCCGTAAAATATGATTTAAAAAAAGTTTGAACATTTTATTCCCCAACAATGAAAAACTCTCCTTGTTACAATGTGGCCCTAATGACGTAAAAATGTCGCCTTTTCAACAAAATCCATGGCATATGTCAGTTAATTTTCATGGTGCACGACACTTGTGTAATAAGTTGAGGTTTAAGAAAGCATAAATAAATTTTACCATCCCCACCATTATTACAATTTCAAAGCATGATTTGACGGTGAGTCGCGTAGTATATAATGGAATGAATAATGACATAAATTGCAATATGTTGCACGTGTTTAATAATTTCTAACGATAATTTCATTGGTCGGAGAAAAACACCGGATATCGGAATGTAGGACTACTAAACGACCTTGTCAACTTTTTGCTTAACAGGCCATCCGGGTAGCACGCGAAAAGCGTGCAGCACGTGCAAAGTCGTTTCAACTGACGGTGCAAACATATCAATTCATCCGATTCACTGTGACTCTGCTGATTTAAGATAGAATGTCAATTCTGGTTTGAATTAAATCAATCTTACAAATTCATCCCTAATTTACTGATGGCAATTACACAAATGTTTTCAATGAACATCTTTACACAGTCATATATTTGCATGGAACCAGCACTTTTGAAACAGTCTTGCAATGGGACACCGAACAGCTCACGCAGTAAATAATTCCAAAACGAACACGGTAGGTAGAAAGCTAACCCAAAATAAGAAATTTAATAAAGTAAAACTCTTGACTCTTGAATTTCTTTATCAAATGACAACGCTTCTCACGTGGAAAGGGTGGTTCATATCACAATGCTTTTGCCATGATTCGGTAGCCAAAATGATGATTTTAGAACAGCGTCGCTGATTGCACACCCAAATTTTAATGCCTCCCATTCTATCCCACAAAGTCGGCGTAATAGAACAGAGGCTGTATTAACATTTCATGACTTGATCAGCATCTGTGGGGAGAGAATGCATACACCGAAGTCTCGGGCTACCCCCTGCCCATCAGCATATATCTGAAGTGGGGATATTGTATAAAACGTGACATTAATAAGGTCCCTGAAAGCAAAAGGGACATCGTTGTGACAGTCAGTGGTGTTGTTTAGTTTAAGGAGAGATTGTACGCAGCAATCGAACTTACTTACGATAACATTTTATTGTTGTCAATAGGTCTTAATTCTAACATATCACCACATTTAATGGCCATTTCACGACTTGCCTCGCCTCCTGTATTAAAGTCAATTCAGGTAAATTTAGTTTATTGTTTGTTAATCATACGTTTGTTATATTAATAATACGAGTCTGGCGGTCAGACATGTCTCAGCGAATAGGCGTTAATAAGCCTCAATCGTCAAACTTGTTCCATTACATCCAAGTTTTTGAATGATAAAGCAGGATGAACGACAAACATTGGAAGGTTACATTTAAGTTTATTTAACAAAATAATAACAAGGAGGTTTTAACAATCATAAAGCTGAAAGAGGCTGGTCCATGACTGTCTCGAATCTCGAGGTTGTCTTCTTCTTCACCTTTTGCAGCTAGAAATAGCTACATACAGCCATCGTCACGATACTTGAAGTTGACTATGTGTTTTTAGATTTCCCTGATCAGCAAACCAACAACCTGAGATAGGTAATATCAACCTACTACAGACTTAAAAGCTAAATGGACGGCAAACATTATAACATAAATACTAAACAAACTGAACGTATAAAACAACAATTCACCACAGATATAATACTTTATCATCCAAAAACTGTGTTTCACAGGAGATGTCGCTTGTGGGAGATAAAGCGATATCCCCTAGGAGATATCGTTTTGACAGTAGATCTTTAACAATGCCCTGTCATCAGCTAGTACATGACATCACAAACGTTAAATGCGTCATCAGTAATGACGTCCCGTTGAGCTTTCTCCCGAGCCTAGATGCGTCCGATGCCATGTATTATCGCAAGTCAAAACATGGCAAACCACAATTCCTTGCTATCAGCCTCAATCTCAATAGTGCGACACTAAGCCCTGATTTAACAAATTAATTATACTAGAATTACTACAGTCGTCCTCTTCAACCTTTTGAACCATAAAAAAAACCAGAACAAAAGTGTATACACATGAATCTGGAAAAATCAACCAGACTAAGGAGAATACCTCTGTCCTGTATAGATAGCATGCCCAAAGTGACTGGACTTTCCTCAACATCAAAAGCTATCTCTATGAGTAACTCAACTAGCCCATCCCTATCAACTCTAGCCACTTTTTTAAGAGCTTTCAAATCCTCTGACCGTAGCCAACTCTGTGGAACCTGCCCACCTTCATAAGGTTTGAGCTGATCTACATGAACGCTAATTATCCTTGAACTAGCTGCCCGCTGAATTCTATACACCAAGGAGGTGAATTTTTCAACGACCAAAACGGACCTGTCCACCCTAGACCTAACTTTTTCCCGGCTTTTAGAGGTTACCACCACCAAACCCAACTTCCAACTGCAAATCCCCTAACCTTCAGTTTTGTATCATAATTGCGCTTTTGGAATTGTGCAGCTAAATCTAAATGCTGACTTGCAAAATCAAAATTATCTTGCATGGTTTGCTGAAGCCAATGAATCTCTCTTCCTAACATCAAAATGTAAGGGGAACATTTGGTACTCTTGTGAGTCCCTGAACGATAAGCCATCATCAGGAAAGGCAGTTGGTCATCTCAATCAAGTTTCTGCTGATCCACAAAAACTGACAACATCTGTAGGATTAAATCGTTCTATTAGGCCATCAGAGTGAGTATGCTATAGGGTCGTAAAGGTTTTTTACATCCCTTACAAATTAAATTCTCCCCGAAATAGACTCTAACTCACGGCCTTGGTCGGCATGAATTTGTTGAGGACACCCAAACCTACAGAAAACCTCTTTGACTATCTTATGCACCACAGTTAGGCCAACATGATCCTTCAGTGCAAATGCCTCCTTACACTTAGTTTGATAATCTCCTACTACAATGATATACTCATTTCCATTTCTTGAGACTGGCAGTGGACCAAGTACTTGTCAATGACTATACATTCAAGCGGAGCCCTAACCCTGAAATGACATAAGGGTGACTTTCTAAATCAGCCACAATGAACTCATGAGTGAACCTAAACCGACTTACTCTAAACTCAAGCTCAAACTTGCCATACATAGTCAATGGCTTCCCTTCAACTGACAACAGCACCATAAGCCCAATATAGCTTCTCGAAAGCCCAGCCGAAAGAAAGTCAGAATGCCTGAGAAACCAAATATAGGTGACCCAGTGTCTATTATCATGTTGTTCTAACCAGTCACAATTATAGCATATATATAAAGACAACCTCTATCCATACTGACATTACCGACACTAAGATTAACCACATTATTGGGTGTCGAACTTTCGGCCACCGGCTCAACGGAAGACGTGTAACCTCCTGCCCATCAACTGAATCTTCTCTATTCTTGGGACAACCAAAACTAGCTGAATCCACTGGTGTTGCGGAAGTCGGAAGCAACCTTGCTTTCGACAATTGGGCATACAGATTGCTGTGAAGCTATAACACCTCACTACTCAAACAAAGAGGTGGAAGAGGGTTTCTCTTCCTCTTGGCCATTACCTTGAAAACTGTTAGAAACGGAGGCTGAATTCCTGGCCACAAACTCAGCCTCTCCTAGGTTTTGTATTTCCCTGACCTCCCTATCACCTTCGTTTTGCCACAATTGGAGTCTTTCAATACGGACTTGGCAGTTAGTTATCTGGTGGCCAACTTGCTTGCAGTAATAATACTCATGATAACTTGCTCGCCGTAGCTTTGTCCACTCTATCTGCAACTCCTCTTTCAACTTTGCAATCTTTTCATCAAACAAACTAGAAATATCCGCAAAGCTAAAGGAAGCAGGACAGTAAGTTCAACCCTTGCTGACACTTTGAGAACCCTGAGCGCCATTAGTGTTAACTTGTTATTGACAGATAAAAACATTAATCACCTACATTAAAAAAAGAAAATATCCTATGAATATTTAAATCGGAGGAAATTATTTAAGAAATTAACATGAACTTATCATAATTAATATGTCCGATAATAAGTACAAATATAAATTTTGACAAAAAACTACAAGCTGTTGCAAGGGACCTTGTTAATTTTCTAAGTTGTTTATGTATGAATTCCATGTGTTTTTGACAGAGGATATAATGACCTGTCATACGAACAAACACATGCGATTCACTAGAATTATTGTAAGCTAAGGCAGTGGTTGACAATTAAACTAGTTGGGACTAAGCAGTACCTTAGCCGAGTTGTACCCAGTGCAATGACCTGACGTGAAGGGTGAACATTGAAATGAAAACTTTCTTTGCTCACAGACACAATTCATTATTGACCTGACGTTCTTGAGGGTGAACATTGAAATGAAAACTTGCATTGCTCACAGACACAAATCATTAAAGGATTTTAAAACCCCATTCCGAAATATTTGAGGTTAAAACATATTGTTTTGATCAAACAACTCATCCTGCAACATCGCCCCGCTAAAAATTTTTTCCCTTTCGTCAAACTTGTTGCGTCACTTTTCCCGAGCGAGAACCGAAGAATCCCGAACTTTAATGAGCACAAGAACCAGTGACGTAATAGTAGCCTGACGAATCCAGAGGCGTGTAGTTGTTTACATACGAGCGAAGGGAAAGTTATTCAGCGTGAGTTTACAAAGACGTCGTTGGACCTAATAAACGATGATGATAAAAATATATCAACACAGACCTATTCACTAATAGGTAAGGGGCATATTCGATGGCGATCATATTATATTAGATAGGTTTTTATCATCTAAATCTAATATCTTAGCACTGTGTCAATGAGTGGCCGTGCTCAAAGAGCGAAATCGGAATTACTATAGTAGACCTCAACGAACACACGGCAAGTGTTATCAGCATTAACTATTTTTTAAGATCTTTTGATAATTGATTTTTGAGCTAATGTCAGGTGGCGAAGTTTTCAAATGAAACATAAAGACACCTAGACAAAGTCTAAAAAATTTGCGCGGCCGATCGTCCGTTGTGTCGTTGACAGCACACTTTTTTTAACGAAAATGTAAAAAACCTGTCAATTGTTTTAAACTTTAACTGATAAAACTGGCAACATCTTCTAGAAAAACTTACAAACAAGGCGTCAAAACAACATTGTATGTCATGATAATCAAGCATATTCTATTCTACTCATAAGTCTCTACTCACCTGTGAAAAATATTTGTTAAACATTAAGAGTCACGAGTATAGACGTGTATTAACTTCATTTAGAAGTGGTTGTTTGAGTAAAAAGAATGTATATACTAACGATGCATTTATCTGTAAATACTGCAATGTAACGCTTAATGAAAGGCATGTACTGTATGACTGTGTGTATTTTGAAAAAGAGAGAGATCGTCTCATCCCAAATTGTCGGGATGTCCATTATAACAATGCTTCAAAACTATGTCAATCAAATGATAACATATTTCTGTTAAATCTTGCTAAATTCCTTAAACATGTGTTCGAGTGTATAAAACAAAAGAATGTAACTCAAATATCATAATGTAATACAATTTGTACTCTGGGTCATTGGCCTTTCTACAAATAAAACATCTTGAATCTTGAATCTTGAATAATCAAGCAATATAGAGTTAGAACAACATTTGTTCCTTTTGATGTGGATTTCAATCACGTCGCCAGTATCAAGAACGATAACTCTAAACGGCTCTTTTGTTTACTTTACATATTCCCAGAGCTGATTGACTAGGTCAGTAGGTTGGTTGATTTTTTTCTTCCTTATTTAAGATTTACTTGTAATCAGATTCACTTACACCTGCAATATCTCAGAATAAGTCTCAACACAATAAATTACAATGTGAACAATGCTATTTGTTTAATCTTTTAAGACTAGTTTATCAAATATTATTATGATAAAACATTGATGACAATGAAATACAAGAAGGTAAATAAAAAGCAATGTAGAATTACGCTGTTTATTTTAAAAAATGTCAACAAAATTATGAATATTTAATTATGATTATTGAAAATATATGACACATATATACTAAAACGATTTAGTGAACTTTTTTTTAATACTTATATGACAAAATAAAACCCATCGAATGACATAAATTAAATCTTTTATAGTAATTTTGAAAGAAATCATTGACAAAGGGCTATTTTGTAGGTTTTCGCAATTTTCTGTATTTGGGCAAATGACATTATTTCAATAGTAAATTTCATGGGCCAATAGTTTTCATCCAATGTGCAAAATTATCCATGGCCCCTGCCTTACCTAATTACTGTTTTATGCATGTATATTTGTTTATCATTTCATTACTGCTTACAAATACTGATTCATTCCCAAAATATTGAAAAAAATATAATCACACAAAATCATTTCATTTATTATATGCAATCATCTAGCATATCACTTAGATAACATAGATATGCACAATTAAAGGGATGTTTCAATTATTTCGAAAAATATTATTGCTGATATGTGACATATATTTCTAAAATTTGGAATCGTTTTCACTATTAAATAATTAGTAAAAACTGTTTGGAAATGAGTGTACTCATATTCCAAGTTACTGCAAGACGTTCAATTTTATCAAAGACACCAAGGTTATTGTTTCCTTATCTAAAGGTGATATTCAACTTATCTTAAATTTCCAGTTCTATAAATAGACTACGAATTAATAATAATATAAACCTCCAAAAAAACATTTGATAGCCATTTGGAATTCGATTTTTTGTTTCAAGTTAGAAATATCAAATCGACTGAATGCTGCGGCATGAATTGACGACGATCGAACACACATTTATCTTTAGGTAACATTATTAAACATAGTCAACCATAAGTTTAATGTCTTTGAGTTATGTTGTGAGTATTTTATGTTATAAATCTCAACAATAGTAGCAATCAAAAGCGTGTTTGTTAACAGCATTGACATCGGCCTACCCAGGCTTTGCACTGCAGTGCATCCCGGCCGAGACTGACGGGCTACTATTACGTCACATTACGGAAGATACCGAGAGCTGCCGATCTTTTTGCATATCGGCAAGTCGGATTTGCCGGGCGGTTTACAAATGTTAGCGCAGGATTGCAAATTTTACGTAAAATCATGGCGGCTTGTGTTTACCGGTAAAACACACCATACTTATGAAGTTAATTGACTTAAAATGGGGTTTTGAAATCCTTTAATGACCTGACGTTCTTGAGGGTGAACATTTAAATGAAAACTTTCTTTGCTCACAGACACAAATCATTATTGACCTGACGTTCTTGAGGGTGAACATTGAAATGAAAACTTTCATTGCTCACAGACACAAATCATTAATGACCTGACGTTCTTGAGGGTGAACATTGAAATGAAAACTTTCTTTGCTTCTAGACACGAATCATTAATGACCCGACGTTCTTGAGGGTGAACATTGAAATGAAAACTTTCCTTGCTCACAGACACAATTCATTATTGACCTGACGTTCTTGAGAGTGAACATTGAAATGAAAACTTTCTTTGCTCACAGACACAAATCAGTAATGACCTGACGTTCTTGAGGGTGAACCTTGAAATGAAAACTTTCTTTGCTCACAGACACAATTCATTATTGACCTGACGTTCTTGAGGGTGAACATTGAAATGAAAACTTTCTTTGCTCACAGACACAATTCATCATTGACCTGACGTTCTTGAGGGTGAACATTGAAATGAAAACTTTCTTTGCTCACAGACACAATTCATCATTGACCTGACGTTTTTGAGGGTGAACATTGAAATGAAAACTTTCTTTGCTCACAGACACAAATCATTAATGACCTGACGTTCTTGAGGGTGAACATTGAAATGAAAACTTTCTTTGCTCACAGACACAATTCATCATTGACCTGACGTTCTTGAGGGTGAACCTTGAAATGAAAACTTTCTTTGCTCACAGACACAATTCATTATTGACCTGACGTTCTTGAGGGTGAACATTGAAATGAAAACTTTCTTTGCTCACAGACACAATTCATCATTGACCTGACGTTCTTGAGGGTGAACATTGAAATGAAAACTTTCTTTGCTCACAGACACAATTCATTATTGACCTGACGTTCTTGAGGGTGAACATTGAAATGAAAACTTTCTTTGCTCACAGACACAAATCATTAATGACCTGACGTTCTTGAGGGTGAACCTTGAAATGGAAACTTTCTTTGCTTCTAGACACGAATCATTAATGACCTGACGTTCTTGAGGGTCAACATTGAAATGAAAGCTTTCTTTGCTTCTAGACACAAATCATTAATACATTGTTTCATATGAATACTTCTAACATGTCTGGAAACATTTTAACTGTGCCAATCATTAGACATGATAAATAATAATCATTAATAGAGAATGAAAAACATAATGGACTAGCAATACCGCCTTGTCTTAGGTCCACTGAAAAGTGTAAATTGCATCACAACCACGTGTTACACCCGATTTCATTGATTGTCTTTTTCATTTGTACATACCCCCATTAACAGCTTCTATAAGTCAAAGTTTCAATCCATTTACAGAGTCAAACGCTGTCTTAAATTGACCGAAGGCTGAACCGAAGTATTGTTCTTGTTGTGACAACGAGTTTGCACAACTTAAGTCTACTTTGCTACTGAATGTACTTTGCCACTGAATGTAACATTTCAGAATCATAAACAGCCCTGTTAGGTTCATGATCAAAAGTAAACTGACAGGCTAAAGAAAGTACACTCTTCAGTAGAATGTATCATATGTAAGATTTTCAATTGCAAATATTTCGAGTTTCTGATGTCGTATTCTCAAATGAATAAGAAATGGGAGTTACACAATTGTTCAAAGAATACTTTTAAGTGTTTGTTTATTTATAAAAAAAGGCATATTTTTTGTAAAACATATCATGCAAACCTGCATAAATTTTACATATTGATTTCATTTTAAATATGGTATTGGTCAAGTTCTAAACCCAGACTACATTAAACAAAGCTATTTTAATAAAACATTAACCAGACACCAATTATCTTATTGAAAATACTGGAAATATGGGTATGTTGCACCACATGTTGCATATTGGTTTATTCATTGCATTGATTTATTAAGAATTTGACATTGCATATAATGACTTTTTAAAAAACAGGACAGGTGCGGATATTTATCCGGACTGGCGATATATTTCAGTTTGCCCGTCCGTCTGGCTTTGAATTTGCGAATTTGAGGTGACAAGCATCATGTACAAGCAATACGTAAATAATCACATTTGTACAGCTGAAAGGTCATTTAAAAGGCGAACGCTGCAAGGAATAAAGGTATTTTGCCCCTATTGGTTTTATACAGTGGTAATAAATATCTTCTTGCAGAAGGAAGTTTTATAAATTCACAGCGCTTAAATCATATTGCCAGTTTCAGTATTGATGAAAGGATGTTTGTTTTTAAGATAGCGCAAGAACCAACATCTGTTATTTGAAAGGTCACAGTTCTTCAATCCGTGGACAAGCTGAGTTTCACAATCACTTTATCTTAAGTATTGAAGTTTGCAATAGCAATTTGTCAGAATTTATTGATTAGCTTGTCCATAGAGAAGTCGGTGTTAGGCGATCAGATCTTTGGCATGTGATGTCCATTACCAGTCGCTGCTGCACGTGAATATTTTCATTTTTTTGTCAAGTATTCCTATAACGCTTATAATTTTTTTTACAGTTACAGGTGTAATGACGATTCTTCTTTGACTGATGTCGGGGACAGCTTTGATCGTGCTGTGCTGTGCTGTGCTGTGCTGTGCTGTGCTATGCTATGCTATGCTTTACTATGCTATACTTGAAATAATGACCGCTGACTGCCTGAATATCTGTGATAACCATCAAATATATTCACGAGGTCGAGGTCATTATTTCACATACACCACATGGTTATTGTTAAAACTGTTTTCATTTTAAATGAAAATATCAATACTAGTCGAATATAAGGTTGTTAAAGAGGAGTTTAAAAGTGAGAATGTTGTCTAGCGTGATTAACCTCCACTCCTGAGGAATGGATCAATTTCATTTAAACACTGCACGATAAGACAATTCTAAGCCAATAACCAATTGTTTTCATTCTTTTCCCCAGCTATTATCCTTCAAATGCCACATTGAACTGAACTATAAGCATCTGGTGATGCATGGACTTCTTGTACACCATGTTGCTAAGCAAATCCTAAAAAACACTATTTTGATTGTATTTTGGAAACACTTCTTTTTTCTTCCCTAAATATCAGCCTTGTTTCTTACAATTTGTGTAAATCAGTCTGTTTCAGACATGAATACTCTTTAAACCCGCTCCTACATTGACTTTGTTCTAGTTCCCATACATCAACGTGTGATAAAACGTTCTCTTACATTTTGTGGAAATCAATCTGTTTGAAAAAGTATCTTTATAATCGCTCCTACAGTGATTGTGCTCCAATTTCCATACATCAACGTGGTCAAGACTGACATCACCTATACATCTACTTTTGAATTATGTAATTGTGATCTTCTAAAGGTAGGGGTAATAGCACATTCAGGAAGTTGTCATATTCTCCAGACATTTGTGACAGAAAAAATATTGCTCTCGCTTTAACCTTATCGCCTGTTTCTCATTTGATATAACATATAATTACCTTTTATTTTTAAGCATAATGTTTAACAATAGAAAAATAAACCCCGAATAAACACCAGTACAAAATATAAAATAATTGAACAGCTTATAACCATACAAATGCATCAAAGACGCACAAATATATGGTAGTAAAAATCCGGAAGCCATCGACGTGAGGCAGAGAGATTTTCTAGCGGTATTCATCTTAATTGTCTCAGCAGACCAAGCCAGAGCAGTGGGAAAATAAGCGCCCCCTGACGACCCGAGAAGTACACAAGAACTCCACAACATCGCTGCTCCACCGAAGCGAATTCCAAAAAGTAACATCCCTCCAAGGAATTGACCAATCAGCGAAGCCCACAAAACCTTGCTCTGTTTGATGCTGACTGGGAGAAATGCTGGTAGCAGACGACCAATCAAGAAACAAGCCCAGAACACAGACAACATCATGTTTAGAGTGCCGAGTTGGATTTGTGGACCGGATGTGCCATATGAAGTTAGCAAGCCTGTAAATGTCATTGGGAAACTTGGAAAAAAGAAGAGCAAAATGAAGATCATGTGAAGTTTTGTGGGTTCAATCCTGTCCGTATCACTGTTTAGGTCATCATATGTGTTTGAATGGATTTCATCTTTAAGTTTCAAATGGAAGACAATATGGCAGAAAGAGACACAAACTCCGATGAATGCTATCAGATAACAAGGGTACTGCCAAAGCACCTGACATTCCAGAACTGTTATGGATGAAGTATTTTCAGCAGTGTGATAAGTAAAATTGTCTGAGAGGATTACATGATTCCTAACTATTTGAGTGAGATTATCGTCGCTCAGGAATGGTTGTAGTATCAAAGGACAACAAACTGATCCTACAGAGAACATGGACATCAATAGATGGACTCTTCTGGTGGAACCGGCCCAGTAGACATCCAAGAGGTGGAGAAGGACTGGAAGAGAAAGCATTTCAGATTATCTCTAAAAATAGTTACATTGGTAAAACTATTGAACTGAAGACATGATGCTTACAGTTCACCTTTTGAGCTATTACTGGAAACGTTTCTAGACAGCATTTACTGTTTTTGATATGTCTAACTATGTTATTTACCCTATCGATGATAAAAAAAACAATAACTTTACAACAAGGTAGTTGTTTTTTTGTGACCTAAAAACATATCTGATATGTTTTCTATCCTAACCTTTGTTCGTGATATAGATCTGCACATGGTACATGGGAGGAAAAAGAATAGGACCGAGAACACAACCGTATCTCAATATTAAGAAGTTAATCACAAATTGTACAATAGGAATATGAACTGCAAGAACTTACCACTAGTATTCAATCCATTACTGAAGCCGAAGACAAAAACACACCCAGCAATAATGTAGATTACTGGTGCAAGAGGCAGTACCATCAGAGCAAGGCTTTGACTCAAGATCAGAACAAACAGGATCAGGAAGGGACGGCATCTCGAGATGATGAAGTGAGAAGTTGCAAATCCAGGAATGTAGCCCGGAGGGAATGCCAGGAAGAGGTAGCCCAGAGACTTCAAGTCAGCGTGAAGAAAACACCGTAGATCATACAGGATAGATCCCAGAATCACTTCAACAAAGCCCTGCAATGAGGATTACTAAAATGGGAATTCTATATGAACAAATATCAACACGCAATTATAGGAAATGGTACGCTGGTAATTTGGATCAGTTGTAATTGTTCTGGTTTACTGATCAATCGACATTTAGATATCTAATAATTCTATGAATAGGGAAATAGAACTTAAACTAATTAAACCTGAAATTGAAGCAATATCCATTTAAAACAATTACATTATATTTACAAAATATGTTGTTTGTATGGTGCATGTATGTTACATTCCATGCTCTACCCTAAATGTGCAAAAACTCTGATTGAATAAAGAGAAAAATCATATGGTGTATAATTTGGTTTTGCTCTGTTTACTTTTTCCAATGCACAAGAATTCATTTGTTACCACGTGTAGATCTCAAATATTGCTGGAGTGCCGGATATTTTCACAAAATAAGCCATTAATGCAGTTTGATGAAAAGAAAACTGGCATATACGCCGGTCCGCACAAGGATGGGTGGTGAAACAAGAACCACTTCTATGGCAAAACAATCCACCAGATCTGAAATTCGAACTGAAGCCAAAAGGATTTTTCCCTAATGAATATTCTGCCAAATTCGAGTCAGAGATTAACTACGAGTTTGATGTCATAAACTATATCAATATATTTCACTGGAATCTGATGGCTACATCCAAACGATTAGTGAAATTACCAAACTTGCTAACTAGCGATTTTACCTTACCATTAGAAAGATCAGCATCCACAATTGGATCACCTGAAGACAACACAGATGAGGACACTTTCCTGCCTGACATACTTTCTCTGACTGACAATATGCTGGTTGGTGCATCTGCATCTGCTGTTGCTGCTGATGTGATTGGCTCATGGATAAATGAGCTTGCTCGCGAAGAGTCTGTTAACCACATAGAGGGCACGTTTTCAAGGAGTTGAAATCTGAGTTTCGCCAACATGGTTATAATGTTGAAAAAGATGTGTTCAACCTACAGATCGTTTTGCAGAAGTAACAGAAGTAGCCGAAGACAACGGTGGTGTTGTTCGAGATGGGACAGCTTCTTAGACCAGTGCACCCTAGGGTATGTAAGGTACCTTTTATTCGGCATGATATGATGATGCCGATTGGAAGTCTGTTTCTTCAGTTCTGTTATTTGGTTGGAAACAACAGAGGTATTTTCCTATACATCTGTCACAGGCTTTCATGTCGGGTTGCATTTTTGGTTTGGATACTTTCTCAGAGAAGAAAGGTCACCTGATACAGGAATTTCTCACTTATCTCCCAATGATTGAATCCGTCACCATTGAAAGGGCTTTGAAAGGAGACTTTGATTCTGACGAATTGATGGATGTCCTGAGCTCCCACGAGGGCAGAAGTGTACCAAACAAAGAAAATCTTGAGAATCTTGTTGCAGAGATCGCTCAAAAAGAGCTTGTATAGCAACCTATGTACGTTAAGAGCTGTTGGTTCCAGGAACTTGTAATTCTTGGTATGAAACTCTCGACATCTGTTGAAGCCCTGTACCAGTCCTTAAAGTGACACAGAGTATCTTTCTTAAAATGTCATTTGGTTTTGATAAGCTACAAAATATCTAATATGCTGATTGAAGTCCATATCTCATCACTGGACTTGCAAATATATCCATTTATGCATAATATCTCTAAAATGCTTGATTTTATGGAAAAATCAAGAAAACATCTCAAATACGTTTAATATTCGAAATTATGTATCCAATTAATCTACCCATTAGTTACAATACCTAATAAACACTATCGAATCGAATATATCTTCCTGTCAGCTTCTGACAAGGTTTCAAAATTACGTTTGGCAAATTTGCGCGCGCCACTCGGGCCACATTGTCCGGTTTTCGATCAAAATCCCGACTTTGAATGGCCGTATTTTCGCTCTAATGTACTGATTGACCTTTAACTTGTTATTTTCAGTAACAGTTAGTGGTTCCCGATGTAATAACATCGATTTCAAAATTTGACATATGTGATCCTATCAACATACTCTGTGTCTCTTTAACGGCAACGTCACGAAAAGTCTTGAAAGTTGTTACATTCCCTGAGAATATGTCCCTCTCTAAATCAGCAACAGCAGTTTTTTTTTACCAAGTTTGTTAAAGAGCTTGAACCAGACTCACTTGCAAGATTCCTTAGATTCTGCAGTGGGAAAAATCTTCTACTCACAGACTGTGTGGGGAATCACAAACCACTTTTCGTCCATTTTAACTGCTTATCAGGACTAGCCAGGAGACCAGTTGTACATACATGCGGTTGTGTGCTTGAACTTGGATCAGTGTGACAGCTATCTCGAGATTAGAACTGAGTTCAACTCTGTCCTCAGAAGTGATGTCTGGGTGATGGACTCTGTTTAGTGCCGTGGTGTACTTTACACTTAGAGCCACAGACTTAGCTTCTTGGTGTTATAAGTTAAATAAATGTATTATGTTCTTTAAGTAAAATTTGAACTTGTGTTGCACTTTCATTTAAACAGGATGTGTTCATAAAAACATTTGTCTGTAAATATCTTTTGTGGTGTGGTGATTGATTCTATGTTCTCCATGTCCTCTTCACATGCAAATAAAGAATAAAGTTTGATTTTAATTCCTCTTCCTTTTATTTCGCTTTTTAACATTTCTCATTCTCATTCATTACAGGTTTCGATTGTAGACGCAGAGCTCTATTCATTTGTGATAGTTGAAGACATTACATAGAAGATGCTATTGGAGATTCATATTGAAGATGTTATTGAAGACGATTAACTGTTTTATGCACATTTTTCAAATTCAATCAAACTCAAAATCGAAGAAGTGTTTGATTAACAAGTTCAACTCAAAGAATCTGAAATTTACTGACAGATTTAAAGATTGTAGCCATTGTATCATTTTTTATGAAAGGAGTAGTGAAAATTTAATGTCCACCTAGCCTCTTATCATGCATGATAAAACTAGAGTTCAAACATGTTATTTTTAATTATAAAAAGTTTAATGTGTAGTTTCTCCCCCATGACAATTTCTAATGTCTAACATTTTCATCATAAAATTATTTTCATTATTTTGCCTCATTAATATTTTCGTAATTTTAGTTCAAATTAATACTCAATAAAAGCAATTGTTATATTTGGATATACCAATACATAAAGTTCTTTGTGTATATATACATCAAAATACGGAACAAACATACCTCAAATTCATTTACGACACCCATTCCATAACACTGACATCAAGTTTATGCAGGACATATTCTAACCCTGACAAACCAAAGCTAACATGAACTGAATAGAGGGAGTTCCCTTTAGAGCATTTGATATCGTCGGTTTTGTCCCAGGCTAAGCCTACGGAAAGTAACGTCATTTGAGATTCCCAAATACCTCGATACTTTTTAAATGTCGGTCATGTGGAAATCGTGCACGGGCACCAATCATGACACAGCAAATCCAGGCTAATTCGAAAGGACTTAGTTCAAATTTAAATCTTTGTTATTGTAGAATTGAGATAAACATACTGTGTTTGGAAATTAGCTGCATGTAACCAATTTTGATTTTTCAATTGTGATGTCACTGTCAATCTATTTGGGATCAGAAATGATACCTGGCAATCAAACAATGTTATGACCCTTGACTGTAATATAATGCCATAAATAACAACGGTGAATTTTTCAAATTTTAAAAGATCAAAAGCGAGTAAAACATTGCCCTTATCGTAAATTGAAACAAGAAGGACATAATTATTGTATTCAAATTCTTCAAAATGAAATTAAAATCATTTAAAGTCACACAGCGTCGAGTTAATGTCATTGTATATAGTAAAATTCAAACCGCGTATACACTGGCACATTTAGCGATTGAGTACATACATTTCATTACAAAAAGAATAAATGAATTCGTTGCCTTGATGAATTAAAGTAGCTTAAATTAACTTACATTGAGGAAGTTGGTTATCAAAAGAAGTCCAAACAATAACACCCAGAAGACCATCGTTTCTGAATGTCAACTGCTAGAAAAAGCCACTGCTTATATCAACTCCAGTGGATAATTTATTTATCTACATTTGACACATTTATCTGTAAGTTGTCATTCATACGTTCCTCTTTATTATGTATTACATATTTTTTTTATTGAGTATTACATATTAATACGAAAGAAATAAACATCAAGTAGTAATGTGAAACAATGTATGTAACAATAAATATTCAAATGTAACATTCTCTCCAAAATAATCCACATCAATCCAATATAAATATATTAACATCAAGTTATTGCAATGAGGTACTCTTAAAACACATTAGAAAGCGAGAATATCGTACAATCAAGCTGTTGCTAGCATCCTTGCCAATCATTTAAACATATGATTAAAGATTTATATTTGCGTAGATCAATGTATATTTAAAAACTACTTACTTTAACACGTAGTCAAATGATTTCTTCTCATAATTTATTTAAATACCCTGTAAAGAAAATGTTCTGATCAATAAAACACTTTCTAGAGTAAATTGCTTAGCTATTGTAATTACTAAACACAATGCTAACATATTTATTCAATTAATGTTTGGAATGGAACTACAAGTCCTGCAAATTGCTTATATACTTGTTCATACATATTAACTTATAAAGTATGAATGAGGTATCTGATCACCTGAACTCGTATGACATGGCCATTCTTACTGTAGGTCCTTCATCACAGCATTCCTGACAGAAAAGGACATGTTCGATACTGCACGTCAAGACTTCCAAGGGGATACCGTTCAGAGACTTCCAATAGATTCCGCTGGCAACCCTTAAAACCTAATTTTCCGAGATTTAAATCACCTGTGGAAGCACGAAGCAAATCGTTCGTTTTCTTATGCCTTACCTCCTTAGATCTTTCAGTTTTGGAGTTGCATCATACCTACCTTGTGATAAGCCACAAAGTTTTCGATTTCGTTTGGTAAAAATGTGAAAACCCTAAAAAAAATGGCAACAGAAATTTATTGTTTAGATGATACATGTTCTTCAGATATAGAAAATAATGACATAGCCGTGCATTCTAATTATGAGAAAACATCAGAAGAATCAACATTAGATAGTTCCAGTGGCCTTACCATATCTTTTGTGGAAAGTTTAAAGGTTTTTAGTTTGGAGAAGGGGTTAACATGTTTTTAACTAAAAAATTTATTTAACATGTAAAAAGCTTAAAACGTGATTTTCTCAAAAGTAAAAATGTGTGGGGTTATCTACGTATTACCCCGAACCCTTCTAGTTTCAAATACATTTTAGTCAAAACAGCTTTTAAGTAGTGAGAGTCTAACTCTAAGTCTGACTCTAAGTTTGGACCATCTGAAGTCATGGCAGTACGTCTAAAGGGACTCGTTCTTTGACGCAGATATTATTCCTTAATATCCAAACCGTTTAAAAGAACAAATGTTATTTAGGGCATGTATCCAATGCTAAACGGCTGTATGTGATGGCAATGGAAAGATATGTTCATGTTGTATAAAATATTTCATGCAGGTTTGTTTTTACATATTTTAAAAATTTTGAAGATTTAAATCAATTAAACCGTTTATAAAGTGCTAAACTAAAGAAACCTTCGAATCAATGATACTGAGTGTTATTGAGACGTTTTCTTTGCTTGTATGTGTATCAAGTTTCTTTTGGATGTGAGTTTATACATAAAACATGTTTAAAGGAGACATACTCAAAGTTTTATTCGTTATAGATATCACATTCATTCACCATCCAGGTTAGAAGACATACAGCACAATATTCAAAAGTATAAACATGACCCCTGAATAAATACCAACACCAAATAGAAAATACTCGAAAGACTCATCTCCATACAAATACATTAAAAATCCACAAGCATTCGCAAGAGTAAAACCCGCCGATGCGGATGTAAGGCACACTGCTTTTCTAGCAACATTCATCTCCATTATCTCTGCTATCCAAGAGATTCCAGTTACCAAATAGGCACCTCCTGAACATCCAAGAAGTACACAAGAACTCCACAGAAATGCCTCTCTACTGAAGCGAGTTCCTAAAAGCAACAGCCCTCCACAGAATTGACAAAATAGTGCAGCCAACATTATCTGTTTTTGCTTGATGCTGACTGGTAAAAATGCTGGAAGCAGACGACCAACCAAGAAAAACGTCCAGAACACCGACAGCATTCTGTTGAGAGTACTTAGAGCAATCTGTCGACCTGAGGTTCCGTAAGAAGTCAGTAGACCTGCAAATGTCATAGGGAAACTTGGCAAGAAGAAGAGAAATATTAACACCATGTGAAGCTTTGTAGGTTCTGTTCTGTTCGTATCACTGGCCATGTTTACATATGGGCTTGACTGGATGTCTTCCCTTATTTTTAAGTGAAAGATCAGATGGCAGAAAGCTACACAGACTCCGATGAAGGCAATAAGAAAACAAGGGTACTTCCAAAGAACTTGGCATTCTGAAACTTCTATTGATGAGGCATTAGCTGTGTCGTTGCCAGAAGTGGAGTAATTGGTGATGATGCCACGATTCCTAATTGTTTGAGTAAGGTCACTGTCGCTCAGGAATGGTTGTAGTATCAAAGGACAACAAACTGATCCTACAGAGAACATGGACATCAATAGATAGACTCTTCTGGTGGACCCGGCCCAGTAGACATCCAAGAGGTGGAGAAGGACTGGAAGAAAAAAAACAAAATTAAAAACTTAATTAAATGGGTGTTACTTCACTGTTTAAAGTTAAAACGGTTTCTCATATTTAATTTCCTAACTCGAAAAATAAATAAAATGTGAGCATTGATCAATTTAAGAACATCTAGATCGCTGACTTACCGCCTTAAATATGTTTGACGAATTATCTCATAACGCGATTGGCTCTGAAGCTCATCAGGCTTCATATTGAAATTTGATTTACATTGTGGTGGCTGTAACTTTCATATGGGATCACAAGAAGAATGGATTATAATCCCCATCAGCCAAGGGGTCTGTACAGAATATTTCAGCTTTCAGGTCTTAAACTAGTGTATGCTGATACATTTAGGAAAAGACGAAAAATGTTCTTTAGCATGGCCCAAATGGTGTACTTCAGGACCACAGCGACACATAATTGTGACAAAGACGAAAATGGTGGCTTCCGGTTCACTAAATCTACAATTTACGATCCCCGTGGATAAAAACCCCTCAACACAAGATTTCAGATCCCTAGGTCTTATGCCATAAACCCAGATCTTTTCAGGCAAGATGAGCTGAAAAGCTTATTTTGAGTCAGAGGTCTTATATAGCTTATTGTTGTGATATTTTGAGAAATAAAAACAGTGAGATCATAAATTTCAAACCTTACAGTTTCCATGACAGGCACAGAATATGCTCACAATACATCTTTATGCAGGAAATGTGCACGGTGGTGTAGTGGTTAGCGTGTTTGCCTATCACACTAAAGACAGGCAGGGTTCGAACCAAGGTCGAGACAGCAACAATTTGTGACCTAGGCTTTAAACTGTGTTGGGCAAGGCATTTCATCCACAATGCACAGTCCACCCAGATATATAACTTGGTACTTGGACCTACATGACAGCGTGAAGCGCTTATTAACCGCTTTGAAAGTACAGTTCTTTGGGGGTATAATGTACAGCCAATGAATCTGATCTTGTTAGGCTTAAAAATGGGCATATTTTCAAAATATCCTCTTATCAACTGAAACTAGAATATATACTTACCAAGGACATTAATTGCAACACTGAATCCGGAGACACAAACACAAAGAGCCGTGAGGTAGATGACGGGAGCAAGGGGCAGTACACACAGGGCGAGACTCTGGGTCAAAACCAGAACAAACAGGATCAGGAAGAGACGGCACCTCGAGATGATGAAGTGAGATGTTGCACAGCCAGGGACCATCCCCAGAGATAATGCCAGGAAGAGGTAGCTGAGAGACTTCAAGTCTGTGTGTAGCAAGCACCGTAGATCATACAGGATGGGACCAAGGATCACCTCCATGAAGCCCTTGATTATCAATGAATGTAAGATAATGAATGTCCCTGTTAGACTTATAAAAGGTAAAAAAAATATTTTTGGTCTGTGATGCCGTGACGCGGCTATTTGTTTATTTCCATTTTTTTTATTGAATATGAAAAAAATATAAACAAAATTTGAAAAAAAAATAACATAAACTTTGGATCACTTTATCATTGCGTCTTTGAAGGCCGACATGAACAGAAACGAGTTACACTTTAAAAGTTCACGTTTAAATGTTTTCCAGGCCACGGAACTACATTTCTCCCTGTCAATATCTGGAAAAAAGTCTTGATGCGGGGGTTTTAAACTGACGAGGGCGGATACCAGAAACAAATTACTTTATTTCTAGGCCTTAACTAATGTTAAAATACAGTCATGGATTATGTCTTTGGTGAAAGTGTCGTTTAATAGCAATCTTGAGGAGATTTTTGTAGGGGTTTCAGGGCAGCAGGCTTACGAGATGGCATAGAAAATTGGTCGGAAAGCAGCAAAGTTTGGCAAGTGATTAAGACTTGTGCGTGATAAAGACGTGTGCGAGTTGTGTGATGGTTTGCTAGCAGAAAGAGGCCGATTCAAAATTTTCTTCGTTAATGTTTGCTTTTTGAGTCTTGAAGTACACTTTAAACTAGTAGCGGATTCAAAAGGGTGGGTGTGTTACGACGTAAGATGCAATAAACGCGGTAAGATGTAATAACTGTGGCAAATTGTAATGGGCGCAGGTTCGGATTTTTCAGAAATTTTAGCTTTTTTGTTTACTGAACCATCGGTGTTTTAAAATCTGTGTTCTACGTTGCATTTAAAGAAATAAACGGAATTCGAAATATTTTTATCTTTTTTAGCTCATCAGGTCTGAAAGACCCGATGGGCTTATGGCATGGCATGGCGTCCGGCGTCCGTCCGTCCGTCCGTCCGTCCGTCCATCCGTAAACTTTTCACATTTTCATCTTCTTCTCCGAAACCAATGACTCTAGAGAGCTGAAATTTGATGTGCAGACTCCTTGGCCAATGGGGATTCTAAATTGTAGATTTCGTGACCCCATGACCCCAAATGGGGTCACAGGGGTCAAAACCTTGAAAACCTATTTTCATCTTCTTCTCCAGTTCCAAAAGGTCTAGAGAGCTTAAAAGTTGTGTGTAGACTCCTTGGCCAATGGGTATTCTAAATTGTAGATTTCGTGACCCCATGACCCCATATGGGGTCACAGGGGTCAAAACCTTAAAAACCTATTTTCATCTTCTTCTCCAGTTCCAGAATGTCTAGAGAGCTGAAGAGTTGTGTGTAGACTCCTTGGCCAATGGGGATTCTAAATTGTAGATTTCGTGACCCCATGACCCCATATGGGGTCACAGGGGTCAAAACCTTAAAAACCTATTTTCATCTTCTTCTCCAGTTCCAAAAGGTCTAGAGAGCTGAAATGTTGTGTGTAGACTCCTTGGCCAATGGGGATTCTAAATTGTAGATTTCGTGACCCCATGACCCCAAATTCGGTCACAGGGGTCAAAACCTTAAAAACCTATTTTCATCTTCTTCTCCAGTTCCAAAAGGTCTAGAGAGCTTAAAAGTTTAGGTAGACTCCTTGGCCAATGGGTGTTTTAAATTGTAGATTTCGTGACCCCATGACCCCATATGGGGTCACAGGGGTCAAAACCTTAAAAACCTATTTTCATCTTCTTCTCCAGTTCCAAAAGGTCTAGAGAGCTGAAATGTTGTGTGTAGACTCCTTGGCCAATGGGTATTCTAAATTGTAGATTTCGTGACCCCATGACCCCAAATTCGGTCACAGGGGTCAAAACCTTAAAAACCTATTTTCATCTTCTTCTCCAGTTCCAAAAGGTCTAGAGAGCTTAAAAGTTTAGGTAGACTCCTTGGCCAATGGGTGTTTTAAATTGTAGATTTCGTGACCCCATGACCCCATATGGGGTCACAGGGGTCAAAACCTTAAAAACCTATTTTCATCTTCTTCTCCAGTTCCAAAAGGTCTAGAGAGCTGAAAAGTTGTGTGTAGACTCCTTGGCCAATGGGTATTCTAAATTGTAGATTTCGTGACCCCATGACCCCAAATGGGGTCACAGGGGTCAAAACCTTAAAACCTATTATCATCTTCTTCTCCAGTTCCAAAAGGTCTAGAGAGCTGAAAAGTTGTGTGTAGACTCCTTGGCAAATGGGTATTCTAAATTGTAGATTTCGTGACCCCATGACCCCCAAATGGGGTCACAGGGGTCAAAACCTTTAAAACCTATTTTCATCTTCTTCTCCAGTTCCAAAAGGTCTAGAGAGCTGAAAAGTTGTGTGTATACTCCTTGGCCAATGGGTATTCTAAATTGTAGATTTCGTGACCCCATGACCCCAAATGGGGTCACAGGGGTCAAAACCTTAAAACCTATTATCTTCTTCTTCTCCAATTCCAAAAGGTCTAGAGAGCTGAAAAGTTGTGTGTAGACTCCTTGGCAAATGGGTATTCTAAATTGTAGATTTCGTGACCCCATGACCCCCAAATGGGGTCACAGGGGTCAAAACCTTTAAAACCTATTTTCATCTTCTTCTCCAGTTCCAAAAGGTCTAGAGAGCTGAAAAGTTGTGTGTAGACTCCTTGGCCAATGGGGATTCTAAATTGTAGATTTCGTGACCCCATGACCCTAAATGGGGTCACAGGGGTCAAAACCTTAAAAACCTACTTTCATCTTCTCCTCCAGTTCCAAAAGGTCTAGAGAGCTGAAAAGTTGTGTGTAGACTCCTTGGCCAATGGGGATTCTAAATTGTAGATTTTGTGACCCCATGACCCCAAATGGGGTCACAGGGGTCAAAATCTTAAAAGCCTATTTTCATCTTCTTCTCCAGTTCCAGAATGTCTAGAGAGCTGAAAAGTTGTGTGTTAGCTCCTTGGCCAATGGGGATTCTAAATTGTAGATTTCCTGACCCCATCACCCCATATGGGGTCACAGGGGTCAAAATCTTAAAAGCCTGTTTTCATCTTCTTCTCCAGTTCCAAAATGTCTAGAGAGCTGAAAAGTTGTGTGTAGACTCCTTGGTAAATGGGGATTCTGAATTGTAGATTTCGTGACCCTATTTTAATCAAAAGTCTGATGAGCTACAGAGCCCATGGCTCTATTTTTAGCACTATCAAAGTATCCTTGGTATAATTTTAAATAAATAAATATTATTATAATCGGAATCAAGGATGAAATCAGTTTAACAGTCAGTGACAAAGGCATTATTAAGTCATGGTTGGACTTTCTTTTCAATATTCAATTAAAGAATTTGCGCAGGTTTATTTTGTTAGAGGGCAGTAGCACGTTTTTTGGGGGAATGTAAGGTGATGTCAGGAAAATTTAAATTAATGGTTCCAATTGACAGTCACCGTATTTAATCTAAATAAAGAAGTAATAAATCAAATACATAATGTAAAGTTTAGATATGGGATTCCTTTTCTAACACAAATGGATTAAAGGTGTTCACACAAAAATGGCGGCCAATGGACTCTATGTCAATCTTTATAATTGGTTCTCTGTCTATGGTTCACTATCAAAATACACATTTAGCACTACCGTACAATTAACATCGAAAAATTTTAAATATAAAATTTTCAAAAAAACTACTACTGCCCCTTTAAATCTGGGTACGGTTGTACTAATTATCGTCGCCATATCTGTTTTCGTTTGAAAAGCCAACTGGACTAAAACTATTGATACTCTTTCGAGAAACTGTCAATAGAAGGAGAAAGTTATTCCACTCCACTTCCTTCACGAATCACAACAATGATCTGGTATTTACCATCATAAAATAAAGTTTTAGTATTCGCTGTCAATTTTTTTAAAGGTGTGAAAGAGGTAGAAAGGAGATACTTACGTTGAGAAAGTTTGTCGTCAAAAGGATTCCAAACAACAATGTCCAGAAAACCATCTTCTATTGTTTAAATTTTTATATGAGCACTTACTGTCAGATCGACGTACAGTGTAATTGTCAATTACATACATCACAATATCATGAACACATCGGAAAGTTTAATTTATGAATTGCAATACCTTAACTGATCTTGCATATCCATCGATATAAACAATTCGGCAATAAGTAGAAATCGTTCGATAACAAGTCACCTATGTTAAAGCTATTCAGAAAGGAAATGTTCAATGAATATTCAAATGAAGGGATACTTTTCTAACAATAATGTCATTAAATATGTATACCTAAATTAACATAAAGCAATAAAGTGTGTTGCACATGGTTATGAGATCGTTTCTAATTCAATTCACTGTTTGATCTTAAATAGAAATTGAAAAATGATTTCGAAAACACAGTATAGCGAGTTTTTTTAATGAAAACAACAACGGTGAGGCGGTTTCCAATTAACATTCAACCAAAAGCAAAATATAGTTGATAAACTTCGTGGCGTCCCTGAAAGCGATACTGAACTTTATCGTTGTAAAAATATCACTAAAAATGAATGAACGCACATCATAACCATTTTAACTGCATGTCAATTCCTCTCGTGTCGTTTCAAAGAGTAAGAGGAGTATATGAAATGTTCGTTTGCCGGACTTTCCATAATTGTGATGCATATATATTATGTAATTACTGGTATACTAAGAACTTAAAAAGAAACCAGGTTTACCAACATGTGAATACAAATGCAAGTCTCACATATCCGATATCCTAACTTTCAATCATACATTTAAAGGGGCAGTAGGACGTGTTTTGGAAATTTTATATTTTCGATTTTTCACTAATAATCGTACCGTAATGATAAATGTATTATTTTGATACAAACCATTCATTACACAAACCATTCATCCATTGTCAGAGAAAAAATTATAAAGATCAACATTAAGTCTATTGGGGGCCATATTTGTATGAACACATTTAATTAATTTTGTGTAAGAATAAGGAATCACATGGCTGAACATTACATTATGTATTCGATTTATTACTGCTTCAATTAATCAAAATACATTTCTTTCAATTATTGGAACCATTTATTTTCATTTTCCTGACATCATCTTATATTCTCCTTAAAAACGTGCTACTGCCCCTTTAACTGCCAGTTTGTAATTTACGCCGTTTTGACAATGATTAAATGGAAGACTTGACTCTTGTTTGAACACGATGATAAAGTAAGTGGTTAGAATGCTTCGTCTTTCTATAACCAACCTTCTGTCAGTTCACCAGAACTCTCATTCATTCAACCTCACTTGCCAAAAGCCGTTTCGAACCCATGTGGATACATTAAATATCTGTGATTTAAGTTTAACAGTGTCTGATATCCCTCATCTTCTTACACACTGTCGAAGTAAACCTAGCCTCATTAATACTCGTTTCACTCCAATATTGAGTCAAGCGGGATGTAATTTCTTTGTCGCATCAGCCGACCTTTCGCCGACCTATGACCCTCCAACTTTATTTGTGCGAATGCAGAGTATTGGGGCTTGGTAAGACGATCCCTGATTGGTCAATTCGATCAATCGGCTGACACGACACGCTACTATATCTCGCTAGACTCAAACGGGTATTATTGAGGCTAGGTTTACTTAGACTGTCCTTCGCAAAGCCTAAAACGCCAATTTCAGAACTGTCGGTTTATGCGTTGCTGCTCACCCTTGAGTTTTCTGTGCTGGCTCTCTAGCCTGTAGGCTTAAATTTTTGCTTCAAGAGTATTTCATCACGTGTATAATTGCAGGAACAGTCCTATTGGGGTATTTTTTGTGGAAACAAAATTGAACGCTCTCTCTATCAAATTGTCAAATATAAATCAACAAAATTGTTACAACCAGTAACCTGTTTAAACTTGGTTGTGTTAATAAACCAAAATGTCCCCTTCACTTTCGTCTCTACAATAAATATGCCAATAGGACTGTCTCTTTAAGTGGCTTTGCATTGCAGTGAAACAGAATCAGTTTGAACAAGCGAACCATGGTTGGCAGTGTAGCATTGCAACCAAACCTTACTGCATGTAGAACAGTTGTCTACAGCAGATAGAGTTGCCTAGCCACTGGCGGGGTTCGAACCCAAGACCGCTTGGTCCAAAACGAAAAGGTGCTAAAATCCTGTTGTAACAAAAGAGTATATTGATTCAAAAGGTTCACTGGTTTTTAACTTCAACATTAAACCATCCAGTGGAAAACTTAAAAAACAATGTGTTTTTTTCAAAGCTTTAATGAATATTGGGCATCAATTCCATGCTAATGTACATACAAATCAAATCTTATCATTTGAATTAACAAAGTTTAAATACAGATGTAACATCAAGGAAATAGTGATTTCATCAACTCTGAAAGAATCAAATGCATTCACAGCGAATGGATTACAAACAACAAATATTAACAGTGTTTTCATGGTGATGAATTGATAAATTATTAATGATTCAGAAAATATACATTCAGAAAAGATATAACTTTTCACATGGTAGAGTCTTTAAAGATAACACCTACATCATATGCAAGCAAAAAAATCTTTAGGTAAACAAGGTGTTTCTTTGAAGCAAAAAGTCACTTACATACAATATGTACCTTCTCTGGTTGTAACTGGATAACTCGCAGCATGCATTCAATCAACTGCTCACAGAGGATAACTTTACACACAATTGGGTAATGAATATAAATAAACTATATAACTTGAAGTCTATATCATTGAAATAAAGGTTACAAAATCATCAAACCATAGTCGTTACATTCACTTGATTGGTTGGCATGCTTCATAAATATATCCTGGCTTAGTATTAAAATAATTTCATGGACTGTTCATACTTTTGTTATTGTGTTGTTTCTCTTACACAACTTTATCAGTAAGAAATAATAGTTTTCGTTATATTAATAATAAGAAGTAGGTGTAATCATGTATGGGGCCTTAGTGAAGAAAATATAAAAAGAAATTCTCAAATGGGCCTCCTTTGGATCCCAAATAACTGGTATTGACATTTTGTGTATTTTATTCATCTTCATCTCCAATATTTGACAACCCAACATTCACTGAATCTCCTGTATATGGCTAAACCCCTGTATTCCATGGAACCATTACTGATTGTAAAAAGACCAATATACACTGAATTTTCCAATAATGACTTAACCCCAATGTATTTCAATGAATCTTCAGTATTTGACAAGAGCCCATGTATTACTATGATGATGACTGCAACCACATTTATTTCACTGGGTTTCTAAACTACTGTATATGACTAAACCAATGTTTTAACTGGATCTTACTCCTTTGTATGTGTATGGCTAAACCCTGTCTTTCATTGAATTTCCTGAATTTGCCCAACCCCCTGTATTTCACTGAGTTGCCAGTATCTGACACGGGCCTTGTATCAAACAGGGTCATCAGAGTCTGATAATAGCCTATGTTTTTCACTGTTTCTTCTGTGTCTTCTTCTCTAAACCCCCTTCATTTCCTTTAATTTCTGTCATTTCACTGATTCTTCTGTTACTGTATGACTAAACACTCTGTATTTCCTGTATAAGTCTTAACCCTGTTTTTCACTGGATTCCTGAAAAAGCCTAAACCCTGTATTAAGCTGGATTCCTGTATTAGTCTTAACCCCAAGTACTCACTGGATTCCTGTTTAAGTCTAACCCCCTTTATTTCCCAAATATTCACTGGATTTAAGTCTCATTCCCCTGTATTTCACTGGATTCCTGTATGAGTCTCAACCCCCTGTATTTCACTGGATCTCTTTAATGTCATTGGATCTCCTGTATTTCCTGAACCTCTTGCACCTCCTGGATCTCCTGAATAGCGTCCTCATCCTCTGGGTTGACTATCTGCAGGATGACGACCGTCTGCTGCCCATCTGGACCCTCTATAGAGTGGGGGAGAGTCAGAGTTCCAACCTCTCCCTCCGAGGCGATGATTGTGTTGGACAGATTCTGCAGGGCCTCTGCAGCCACCTGGGGGAGATATCCATCCCCGTCTGTCTGTATCTCAGCTACAGTGTACTGCTGTTCCCCGTCTCCTACCTCAGTGGTGACCACAGTTGTCTCCACCTGATCAATGGCCTGCACAATGCTGGTAATGTTTGGCTTCATGTCAATCTCACCCTGACTGATAAGTGGTTCCTGTTGGAGATTGTTCAAGTATTCTGGTTGACTGTCAAACACGCTGCTGACATGTGGATGTTTTCGCTTATAATGTCTCACGATTGTGTGTTTGTGGCTGCACTTCTCATTACAGATGTCGCAGACATACACCACCCCACTGTGGAAGAGTTGGATGTGCTTCTTGAGCTGATACTGGCGACAGAACTTCTTGTCACAGTATTCACAACCTAATTTATTTGTCATTGTATGTTCAAGTCTATGTCTGTTAAGCTGGTCTGGATATTTGAACATCTTACTGCAAAAGTTACATTGGAAGGTCTTTTCTTTTGTGTGAGAATACATGTGAGTCTTGAGATTGCCCTTCTGGCGGAAGGTCTTTTGACAGGTCCCGCACTGGTATAGCTCTATCTGACTGCCGTGAAACTGTTTCAGATGTGCAGCCAATCCAGTTTTGGAGTGAAGGATTTTCCCACAATCTGAGCATTGGAACTGGTAGACCTTCTGATGAACTGTCTTGATGTGTTCCCTCAGGTAGGTGCGGTAGTGGAAGCGCTTGTCACAGTGAGGACAGGCGTTTTGTTTCTCTCCATGAATCTTCATGTGCTTGTTCAGATTGCTGGCACTTACAAATGTCCTCCCACAAAGATGACATACAAGATTCTCCTTGATGAATATTCTATCCTTTTTACGTACAATCCTCACAACAGACCCATCTGGAAGTTTACAGATGTGATTGTTCAGATAGTCTTTCCGCAGAAACATTTTGTGACAATACTCACACTCATATTGTGGCTTTTCATGGATCGACATGTGTCTCTGCAGGAACTTATCTGTTCGGAAAGTCTTCATGCAAATCTCACAACTAAACTGAGGAGATTCTCCAGAGCCTTCCTGACAAGCATGAGTGGTGAGAGTGCCCACCTTGATGAAGCGCTTGCCACACTTGTCGCACTTGAAAGGGTGTGAGTGGGCGTGGTGATGGTCCCTGTATGCCTTGGGGTCAGAAAACGAGGCCTGGCAGAGGCTACACTGCACCTCCTCATTAGTCTCCAGATGATTCAGAGCATAACACATGTGTTCATGTAGCTTCAGCTCCTCCTTACGACTAAACGCCTTCTCGCAGTGCTTGCAGGAGAAGGCTCCCTTGTGACTCTCTTCGTGACGGCGAAGGTAGTTTATACTTGCAAATGTCTTGCCACACTCCTGGCATGGGAATTGTACACTGGCGCCTTCGTGAGCAAGAGTTCCTTCACACACATGGTTCTGGAGGTGTTCAATCTCGAAGAATGCAACGCGGCATTTCTCACAACTGAAGTTAGCACAATTAAGGTAGTGATTTTCAAGTCCCAATTTGGTTGAAAATGTCCTTTTACAGTTCTTGCAGTTATATATTTTATATTCTCCAGCTAAATCTGGTCTACAGCGGAGAACATGCCTTTGCAGAGAGTCCTTTCTTGAGAATGTCTTTTCACATCCTTGGCATTTGAATATGTCAGTATGCATGGCCATGTGCCTGTAAAGGTACTTGAGACTTCGGAAACACTGCTTGCAAATCTCACATTCATGATTGTCGAAAATCTCTTTTCCATCTTCTTTCTGACAGACATGATCTAACAAATAGTGACGTCTTGAGAAGGTTTTATTACACTTGTCACAAGACCAGGCAGCATTGTGAACAGAGTAGTGACGCTTGACATACTCTGGTTTGGAGAAGACTTTCCCACACTTGCCACATGAGTAGCAGCCGTTCTTGTCTGTAGAAATAACATCATCACTCACAGAGTGGTTCACACAGTTGTGATTAACAAGGGACTCACGCCGAGCAAACTGACGGTCACATCCATCACACTTAAACTTAGAACTGTGTTTAGGCAAATGTAAAAGTAAATACTTCTTCTGAGAGAATTTCTTCTCACAGACACCACACTGAAATGCATTGCCAACGATCTTAATCATATCCTCATTAATAGCTTTTAAGCGATTGTGTTTAGGTGGGCGACCTCTTTTTCTTTTAGGTGGAGGTTTAAATTCCTCTTCTGGTTCTTCCTCTTCAGGCTTTTCCTCTTTGACAGCTTCTTCTTCCCCATTGGCAACTCCATCTTCTTGATCCACACTTTCTGTAGTGGGCTCCTCTACTTTAGCATCAATAGCATCAGCATCAGTATCTACCACTTCAGCAGCAATTTCTCCCAACTCCTCTGAAGCTATTTCGGATTTCAATGTCTCAGAAGACTGTTGTAAAGATTCAGTTTCACCTTCTTCTTTTTCTTCATCTGCTTTTACTGTTTCCTCGGGAGGAGAACCATTTTCTACTTCTCCAACTTCAGGCGTTTCCTCAATCACCTCAGTCTCATCACCTTCGGCCTCTAACATGCTGCCAACTATCTCCCCAATCTCTGTGCCAATCTCCTCCTCCTCCTTATCCTCTATGGCCTCTACTCTAATCTTCCTGGGTCTCCCTCTCTTCTTAGGTCCAGTTTGTACAACAGAGACAATTTTCTTTGGTCTTCCTCTTTTCTTCTTTCCTTCTTCTGTAACCATAGGTGTTACTTCTTCTTCAGAATCAGACTCATATCTTCTCTTTTTGAATAGAGATGTTGGTTTAATTCCCTTCAGAGCTCCAGTGGTTCTGATTCCTTTTAAGGATCTTCTTGGCTGAATCCTAGTTGGTGAAAAGGCAGGAGTCTCTGGCATCTTTTTCTCTTCATAATCATTCTCCTTGTCATAAACAGTCTCTTCCATCATGTCCACATCCTCATCATCGTCCATAACTTCAGGTTCTTCTGCATCCTCCTCCTCTTCCTCCTCATCTTCCCCAATATCTTCAGATTTGACTCTTTTTTTCCTCTTTCTCCCTCTCTTCTTTCTCTTCCTTTTTGCTGGTCTTCCCGAACCATCATCATCAGTGTCATCTTTAATGGGAATCCCTGCACTTGCAGCCAAGACTTTTGCCTCTTCTAGAGTGACACCATGCTGACCTATAAGGTGAGTTTGAAGGATGTCAGGCCTGTAGGTCGAGTACTCACAGTTGGGACACTTCACCTTGAAGCCGATGTGCCGCTTCATGTGCCGGTTGTAGTTGCTCAACGTCTGGAAACTCACATTACAGATTTTACATGTGAAAAGTCCTGGACTCTTCCTCTTTTCAAAGGATGGCATGATGTGATCTCGGATGTGGCAGGCAAGCTGACTCTGATCTTCAAAAGACTGTGGACAGCGTTGACACTTGAACATGTAGATGCCCTGTTGACCATCTAAAACAACCTCTTCGTTTTCACCAATTGCCTGTTTTACCTCCGAGAAGAATGATTCAATGGTCTGCACTGTGGAAACATTTGAAGGCTGTGATGTAACCTTTGGTTTAGCAGCAACAACCCTGGTCCTCACTTTGCCCTCTTTAATGGGGGAGGGGGTTGGTTCAGGCTGGGGTGCAGTCTGGTCCCTAAGGCTCAGGCTTTCTCCTAGCATAGCTGAAATATGACATGGAAAGTTTTGTTAATATCTTCATTTCAAAGGGTACTCAATCATTTATCATTATAATGACAAAGAAGCTGTACTTAATTATATCTGATATTCATGGAAGCATGTCTATCACTTAAATGATTTCATATTTATTTAGGACTATGGTTCCAAAAGATTTACTTTCTATGTTCAAAATGAAAAACATTTTTAACTCCCCAACCTCAAAGTTCATAAAACAGATACCTGTTTTTGTTATTACCCATGAATGAATGTCAACAATGTTGGAAAGAAAATATATACCACAAGAACCAAGGACAAAGCAAAACTTTTGAAACAAATATTAATCATCTTTGGTTTGGCCTTCCACAAATTTTCCTTCATTGGTCTGTTTACATAGTCCATATAGATGTCAGAAATTCAATCATTTTATTTCAAGTTCACAAACAATTGCAAACTCATGGAGTAAATCTAATTAAATTCTCTTCTATTTCAATATAATGATGGAAGTTACCAGTTGCTAGGAGACTCCTTACACTACTAAGAAACACCAATCTTATTAAAAAAATCACTCACATCTTGTCAAAGAGTCAGGTTGTTGGGATTTGCCCATCTTCTTTGCGTAGTTGGGAGCATACCACACTTTGAGCGCTTCCCCCGCCTCCAGTGCCTTGGTGGTGTTGAAGAAGATGTTTGTAGCGAGCTGGTAGGCAATACAGTTCTGTTCCTCCGTCGATCCTGCCACCTGCACGAGACACATCCAGTTGCACTCGTTCTCATCAGTGGCGTCCAGGGTGATTGCACTTCCATCCTTCTCCTTAGATAAGACCTGTAGATGGAAAACAAATTGTTATAATTATTTGGGATCACATTTTCCAAACTGGTGAAAATACTTAAGAGAGTCCCTGGCAGGATTTGAAACCACATCATGAGTCAGGGTATACAGCACTGACTGTTCAAAAAGCTTATTTCCTAGACAACCTAAACCTGACCGAGTGGATGTGCTCAAGAAGCTCATCAGTGCTGTCAAACTCAGGTGATTCTTCCTAATTGTTGGATAAAATGTCATATTTTCTTGAGCAGAGATAAATCTAACCCCCGAGTCCTGCATCAAATACACACAAAATTTAGAAAAGACTCATAAAGATTTAAACTGTGAGTCCTGGGATGCAAAGCTTTTATGTGTTACAATGCTTACTTATCAAAGGACTCATATAGATCTGTTAGGAATCACAAGACTTTGTGGTAGCAAGTCCCAGGATTCAGCAGGTTATATCTGTAGATATATCACTGCAGTCAACATGAGAGGAATTTAAGGGGTGAAACGAAGAGACACAATAATAGAAAGTGTTCATGCATACCTTGAGCACAAACAAATCTTCATTCTCAATTTCATGTGTAGTGCGGCGAGCTTCAAAAGGACCAAATTGAGTTTTGGGTGGCAAGTTTTCCTTGGCATGGATGCTGACAATCGCTCCATCAGCCGTAGACAACACGTCCAGGTTACTGGGTACAGTCAGGCGGGCTCTGGAGGCACAACAGTCAATTCATAATATTTGACCACCGTTACTTAAGTATTAAATTATTTTTTAATTTGTATAATATCAAATTCAAAGTAAATGTGCACAAATTTAGCATCGCTTGTTTACAATTGTAAGAAAGGCACCCTTTTAGTCTTTGATTGGCGATTTAATACTATATACTTATACTTTGACAAACTTGACAATTAACAATAAATCAGAATACTGACAGATAATTTGAAATCCTATAGCTGTCAATCCTGAACACTTTGCTATAGATATTTCAAAGATTTTTCAGCTTTCATAATCATTGTAGCATTTCGTCAAGAATTTGTTTAAATTATCATGTTTCAAACACTTGATTTCAAATTGTTTTTTTGTTGACTGTTTTCTGGATTTCCTTGGTCCAATGTGAAAATACACTCTCAAAATAAATTTCCAAAGATAAATCAGACAAAAGATTACAATACAATCATGCAGCTAAAGCAAGGCGAAGCTTGTAAGAGTAAACAAAACTTACTTGGAGATGAAAGAAGCTTGAGTTTCCGCACTCTCAAGGCCCAGTTCGGGACAAACTTCAGTCTCATGCTCTCCCCCACACACGTCACACTCTACTGAAACATACAACAGTTTAATATAAAATGACCACACATTTTTTAATAAAAAAAATAGAGCCATTGGCTCCGTAGCTCATCAGGCATCATATCAAGTTTGCTTTATACAGGCAAGATGAGCTAAAAATGAAACTGATGTTACCTATTGCAAGAAACCCTATAACAAAATAGAGCCATTGGCTCTGTAGCTCATCAGGCATCATATCAAGTTTGCTTTATACAGGCAAGATGAGCTAAAAATGAAACTGATGTTACCTATTGCAAGAAAACCTATAACAAATTACAAAACAAATGTATTATTATTTAACACTTTCTAGATCGCCAATATCAGACAGTGAAAGAAGTCCACACTAAAATATCCAAGGAGAAATAAATTTGCCATAGACTTTCATCTAATGTGGGGTTATTGGGTCACGTAATCTACAATTTAAAATCTTCATTGGCCAAAGAGTCTGCACATTAAATTTCAACTCTCTTAACCTTATGGAACTTGAGAAGGAGATGATAATAGGTTTTTAAGATTGTGAACCCTGTGACCCTATTTGGGGTCACAGGGTCACCAAAGTTACAAATTAGAATCTCCATTGTCCAAGGAGTCTGCACATATAATTTTTAACTCTCTACTCCTTTTGGAACTGGAGAAGAAGATGAAAATAGGTATTTAAGGTTGTGACCCCTGTGACCCTATTTGGGGTCACAGGTTCACAAAAGTTACAAATTAGAATCCCCATTGTCCAAGGAGTCTGCACATATCACTTTCAACTCTCTAGTCCTTTTAGAACTGGAGAAGAAGATGAAAATAGGTTTTTAAGGTTGTGACCCCTGTGACCCTATTTGGGGTCATGGGGTCACAAAATCTACAATTTAGAATCCCCATTGTCCAAGGAGTCTGCACATATAATTTTTAACTCTCTACTCCTTTTGGAACTGGAGAAGAAGATGAAAATAAGTATTTAAGGTTGTGACCCCTGTGACCCTATTTGGGATCACAGGGTCACCAAAGTTACAAATTGGAATCCCCATTGGCAAAGGAGTCTGCACATATCATTTTTAACTCTCTACTCCTTTTGGAACTGGAGAAGAAGATGAAAATAGGTTTTTAAAGTTGTGACCCCTGTGACCCTATTTGGGGTCACAGGGTCACCAAAGTTACAAATTAGAATCTCCATATGCTAAGGTACTTGTACACAAAATTTCAGCCCTCTTATGTGTATGGTTCATGAGGAGAAGTCGAAAGTGTCAAAAGTTTACGGACGGACGGACGACGGACGGACGCCGGACGACGGGCCATGCCATAAGCCCATCTGGACTTTCAGTCCTGATGAGCTAAAAATTACAAAACAAATGTATTATTATTCAACACTTTCTAGATCGCCAATATCAGACAGTGAAAGAAGTCCACACTAAAATATCCAAGGAGAAATAAATTTGCCATAGACTGTCATCTAATGGAGAAAAATAGGTTTTTAAGATTGTGACCCCTGTGACCCTATTTGGGGTCATGGGGTCACAAAACCTACAGTTTAGAATCCCGATTGGCCAAGGAGTCTACATGCAGTCTTTCAGCTCAATATACCTTTAGGAGCTAAAGATGATGATGAAAATAAGTTAAGGTTGTGACCCCTGTGACCCTATTTGGAGTCATGGGGTCACGAAATCTACAATTTAGAATCCCCACTGGTGAAGTAGTCTGCACATATAATTTCAGCTCTCTAGACCTTTTGGAACTTGAGAAGAAGATGAAAATAGTTTTTTAAGGTTGTGACCCTATTTGGGGTCACAGGGTCAACAAAGTTACAAATTAGAATCCCCATTGTCCAAGGAGTCTGCACATATCAATATTAACTCTCTAGACCTTTTGGAACTGGAGAAGATGATGAGAATTGGTTTTTAAGGTTGTGACCCCTGTGACCCTATTTGGGGTCATGGGGTCACGAAATCTACAAATTAGAATCCCCATTGGCCAAGGAGTCTGCACATATCATTTTCAACTCTATAGTCCTTTTAGTACTGGAGAAGAAGATGAAAATAGGTTTTTAAGGTTGTGACCCCTGTGACCCTATTTGGGGTCACAGGTTCACCAAAGTTACAAATTAGAATCCCCATTGTCCAAGGAGTCTGCACATATCACTTTCAACTCTCTAGTCCTTTTAGAACTGGAGAAGAAGATGAAAATAGGTTTTTAAGGTTGTGACCCCTGTGACCCTATTTGGGGTCATGGGGTCACAAAATCTACAATTTAGAATCCCCATTGGCCAAGGACTCTGCACATATTGTTTTTAACTCTCTAGTCCTTTTAGAACTGGAGAAGAAGATGAAAATAGGTTTTTAAGGTTGTGACCCCTGTGACCCTATTTGGGGTCACAGGGTCACCAAAGTTACAAATTAGAATCTCCATTGTCCAAGGAGTCTGCACATATAATGTTTAACTCTCTACTCCTTTTGGAACTGGAGAAGAAGATGAAAATAGGTATTTAAGGTTGTGACCCCTGTGACCCTATTTGGGGTCACAGGGTTACCAAAGTTACAAATTAGAATCCCCATTGGCCAAGGAGTCTGCACATATCATTTTTAACTCTCTAGTCCTTCTGGAACTGGAGAAGAAGATGAAAATAGGTTTTTAAAGTTGTGACCCCTGTGACCCTGTCACCAAAGTTACAAATTAGAATCTCCATATGCTAAGGTACTTGTACACAAAATTTCAGCTCTCTAATGTGTATGGTTCATGAGGAGAAGTCGAAAGTGTCAAAAGTTTACGGACGGACGACGGACGACGGGCCATGCCATAAGCCCATCTGGACTTTCAGTCCTGATGAGCTAATTATTCAAATAATTTCTTAGAAATAAAATTTTCAATTTGCATTTGAAAACTGTCTTCAGTCCTTTAGCAGTGATTGGGAAAGACACCTTTGACAATGGGCCATTTTCAGGGTTTTTAGTAATTCTCTGAATTTGAAATTGGCCGTAGCCCATTTTTGCTTTCGTAAACTTCAAACTTTTAATGGGACATTTTTTATCAAATGTGTAGAATGGCCCATGGCCCCTGCCTTTCTACTGCATTAGTTAGGGTTTTTGATAAAAAAAATTACTTTTCTTATTGTTATATTGTCAATTACAGTACCAATACTGAACTGACTAGCATGACAATTGCATACTGAGGATAGTTCAAGATACACACAGTATTGATAAAATTACACAATCTTTAAAGTTTGATGTATGGAACATGCAAAGTGTTTCACTAATTAAAAACATCTTTTGCTTTATATATGTTGTAATATGTACTTTCTGTAGTAGTGCGCTCAAACTCCTTCAATAGACACAGAGTTAGTTAAAACTTTCACTGTTATGCTTCATATAAAAAGCTATCAAAAGATTCAAAGAATGATTGATAACAATGTTGAGGATAGTGGATGACAACTTTTAATTTGTGGTATTCAACATTTCATATAGGTTCTTGTGTTGTTCTCAAACAACTTCTCAAAACTTATAAAGTCAATAATAAGGGTATCAGAAATAGGTTGCTACCTGCATCCATCTGGAGCCTTTAATTGCAGAAAGGAACAATTACAGGGAATGACTCTCTGAAATAAAAGAAAACGCAAATTATTATATGTTCACATTTATATAATAGTTTTACAAAGCATAAAGTGAAACATTCTTAGAAATTATCCTTGTTCGACCAACTGAATACTTCTTGGTTCCAGCTATAATCTCAGACATAGGAGTTATTAATTTGTCATGAAGCATGATTCTGTTTCATTACTTCAAATCTTCCTTAACAGTTCCTTTTAAAAACACTTTTTTCAGGCATTTTTCTTTTTAAGAATATCAAAAGTTAATCTTTCTACAAACCAGAAAGAGATTTTTTTACACATCAATGTTTACACATACTCTTTACAGGGATCAAAGTGAAACCAAACATATTTTTTTCAGTCAACAGGTTTGACGAAAAAGTTTAACCCCCTTCATTAAATGATTGTTTTGACGTTTCTACACATTGATATCTTTTCTCCTTATGATATACTGCAGTTCTTGTTAAACAATTCTCACGCAATCTTTGAAAATGAATAGGAAAGTCGATGAAAGCAAACGATCAAAGCATAAGTGATCAGAGAATAGGTTATGTTAAAAGTAGATGTGTTAAAAATTAAAAATCTTGATTTGATAGCACAAGGGTTGTAAATATGATTGAATATCTGTCAATTTTAACACAAAAAGTTTTATTAATGTATTTTCACATTATGATCATTATGGAAATGACTCTTTGAAAATAATCTTCATTCAAATGATAAAAGTTGATTATTTGATTGTGGTACAACCGTACAATGCAGTTTAATTTTCAACACTTTTATAAAGTGCAGTTCTTTACTAAGAAATTTCTTCAATTATCAATTGTTAACAGCCAGACAGGTATATTATCACCAGAACTGATTGTCTTTTAAAGTTACCGGTACCTATTTGAACTTTAAAGTAAGGGCCTTTTATCACAATCATTGATTTTAATTATGAAACTTATGCAATAAAAATTCTATATAAATAAATGATGTAATTTTTATTTATTTAAATAAATTAAAATTCAAATGATCACGATTTTGGGCATTTATAAATGGTTTTAAATAACATTGTTAGGTTATCTTCTGCTCAATGGATTGAACAGATGAATATCAAATATGTAATGTGGCCCCGGACCTCAAAATATGCTTGTAATGATTATCAAGGTCAAGCTACGGATCGTTTCTACCAAATATGTTAAACTATCAATGCTGTTCTCAAGTAAGATTATACCAAGATGTTTTAATGCATGAGTCAATCAATTTCGTTTCCCATCCATTTCGTTTCCTAAACATGCACTTTTTGTGAGGTTAATCAACAAAAGGAATGGAAAACATGGCGGATACGGATTGGCGCCATCGCCATTTTTTGATGAGGGAAACTCTTCAAAATATCAGGGTTTGTGCGAATCAGAAATACCAATACAAGGTCTCTTCAATATGATACATATGAAGGTATAATTTAGGGAATCTTCTTTAGACTAACCTATTTGGTCTGGTCAAATATCCATATTAAATAATATTTCAAAGTCCGTTTTCAGTTGAACAAAAAATTTACAACGCCAAGTTGGAAGAAACCCTCGCGCATGCGCAAATATTGAAGTAGCTGAAGTCAAAACTAATCACAGAGAGTTTAAACTGGCAAATCATATCAGACAATACTGAACTCCGCAAGCTAGAATCAAATAGCTTATATACAAATATCAAAGATATTTGTAAATTTAAGTATATATGGTCAGATAAAAGCCTAATCTTTGATATATTTTTCACAACTATTCTAAATACCTGAATAAGTCGTACAACAAATACTACATTAAACTTTCGTGCAGACAGTAATTTCCGGTGTTGTGCGTTTGTTTTGAAATGTTTTGCCAACAATAACATTGTTTGTCATTTGTAAATCCCAAAAGGTATTGCTGATGCTACTAACTTTTCTATCCAAACGATTGTTGATAGTTTGCATGTGTTTGTTGTTTTCCTCTGTAGGCTTGATTAGCAAAATAGATTTATTGCTTTTATTTAGAAAAATCTTTTGGCCTAAAAATAATAATCAACAAGCTGAGATTTATGTGCCCCTCTATCAGAGACAAATGTGTATACTATTGACATGGTAACTCACTCGTCATAATTGATCTCTTAAATCTAATTCTTGGCTATTCTTGACTCTAATTGCATTATGTACTCGGTAGTCAATGAACACATTGCCAGAGTTACTAAGGCTAACCTCATACTTATCTATTTATGCCTGCTTTTAATCTATTTTTTTCGAAGTCGGCTGGGTCACATTTACTTCACTTCCCAGAAGTTAACGATGGTTGGCGACATGACCGCACCCAAGTCGCTTCTTGAATCTTGTTTGTCAACCGTTCGGTTAGTTCAGATAACCTAAAATTCGCTTTATGTGCGATAACTGTGCACACGAAGGAAAACGTCTAGCATGCTCGTTCGGTATGATGTAACATCAGCCAATGGAATTTAAGAATATGTTCAATGTGAGCCTGGTCGTCCGCTTCCGGGTGAAGTAAATGTAACCAGACTCGCTTCAGGAAAAATGGGCAAGAAATAGGCATTGATAAATAAATCTGAAGGTAAGATTAGCGGCGGAGTATCTTAGGAAATGCGTTCAAATGATTCTTGATGAACTTTGAGTTTTTTAATCATTATCATATTTTATGCGTTGCAAAGTTAGTTGTCGATCAGTCAATGTAGTTTCAATTTTAGCTTTCATTCATATCCATTTCCCATAACTTTAGCAATTGAGAAGAGAGGAGTTCCATGACTTACTGACTTGAACACAACAGTTACACAAAAAGTCCCTTTTCTCTATAAGCACCCCCTTATCACTAAAAGTCAAACAAAAGATTAGCGCCTCCTTGCCTTGCTTGATGAAACAAGGCAAATAAACTGAAAACAAGATTTTAACCTGTCAATCTTCAATTTGTCAAAGAACTACATTTATGCAATTAAATATCTAACATTAATGTCTTTTATACATCATGCTGCTAAGCAAACACTATAACTGCTCATTCATTTTGATTAACTTTGCCAGTTTTTGGATGTGTTTTCTTTGGGATTGTTATATATCATTCAATATTTAACATTTCATTTATGTTACAGTTTCCAAATAAGTACTTTTTTACCCCTAAGATAACTGTCTCTTCGTGGCATGATTTCCATTTCTTTTCATATATAAAATGACTAATATATTAACAGAAACAGAGAAACATATTAACAAAACATTTTTGACAAACGATATAAGTTTGTTTTATATATATATCATCAGAATAGTTGAGGATACCTTTACCAGAGCTCTTGAATTTTTGGCTGGTTACCCACTTGCTCTTATACTTCACCTATGTCTACGCAGTTGTCAACCATCCAGCACAGTCTGAGTAAACCTAGCCTCAATAATACTTGCTAAACTCCAATATTGAGTCTAGCAAGATACAGTAACAGGTTGATTCAGCCGACCTTCGGGAACCTATGACCCTGCAATGCTATATGCACGAATGCATACAATTGCAACTTGGTAAGATGAGCCCTGATTGGTCAAATCTATAGGTTGGCTGATGCGACCCAACTGTATCTTGCTAGACGTAATATGGGAGTTTAGCGAGTATTATTGAGGCTAGGTTTACTTAGACGGCCATCCTGCATCATGTAGCGGATCCGAAAAGCGGGACTCTCGCCCGCCTTGCCACAAACAGACTGAAAAAAAAGCAACCCCCATCTATATCATTAAGACTGCTTTTTACCACAAAATATAGATATCATAAGTCATTATATTTTCATGTGAAGGACAGTAAAAAGAAAACTTCTTTTACAGGTTCATACTCTGATGCAAGATGAACAATCGCCATGAGTCCTTCTCTGTTATGGACATTGATTCATCCAGCAGTTACTACCCGACTTGTTCCGCCCCGAGGCAGAGTAAGAGAAGCAGCTGGAGATGGAAGCTGAGACTTGTCAACATCTTCGGGACCGTCTACTTCTTCATTTACTCAGTGGCAGCGCTGCTTATAGGAACACTCATCACTCTACCAGAGCTACATAAGGGTGATCCGGATACTCTCTTCTACAGGGTGATGCTGGGGTGGTACATCTTTGCTATGCTAGTTGTTAACTATTTTCTGATCGTAAATAATTTCAAGAAATCGCTAGTTAATTCTGCGACCTGCACGTCTCTGTTGAACCAGCCAATGGGTGCGGAGGAAAGGCGGTGGAAGCAGTGTATGACCTGTAACCAGCTGGTTCCTCCAAGAGCTAAACATTGTCCCCTCTGTGATCGATGTGTTCTCAAGCGTGACCATCATTGCTTCTTTGCAGGATGTTGTATTGGTTTCCACAACCAACGATATTTTATTGTATTTTGCTTCTTTGGAACCCTAGGAGCTCTTTACAGCTTGTATATCACCATTGGCTACTTGGAAGTTTATTATGCAAAGCTTTCGGCCAAAGAGTTTTATTATTATCTGTTGCCATGGTTAATGTATAGATGGTTTAATGGAGAAACTACTATAGGAATTGTGTCTTTAGTTCTATATGCGTTTTGTTGTGTGGCAACCATGGCCGCTTGCGCACATTATTTTCTTTGGCAACTTCTCCTGTTGTACACAGGTCAAAGTTCATATGAATATCTTAAAGGTATTAAAATTTATCATCAGTCAATCTTTGACAATCTATCCTCCGTTTTTGGACCAATGTGGTTCCTCAATTTTATTTTTCCTATGCCTTTTCGTAATAAAGGAAATGGTATAGAATGGAATGTTTCATTAGAGAACAAAGATAGATGAATGTTTCTTTGTTAAGTTAATCAGGTTTGATTTACTTTTTAATCTTAATAATGGTGACAAAGTTTGTTCAGTATTTTTTTGTCATGGTTGATTTATTTAATTGATTAATCATGTTACTAATCATGTTTAAATAGATGCTGTTTTAGTATTGATACAATTGAATACAGACATAATGGGTTTTTTTAATGCTTCTCTCTTTTGTTGCTTTGCAATGGAGAATTAACCAGTGTCATCTTTGATTACTTTGCCAGTTTGTTTTTATTTATCATATGTTTGACTTTTCTATAAGGTTACATGTTTCATTTTGTGATAATGCTAATTGTGATGCGTGTTGTTTTACCATTGATTCTTAAGCACTTATAGTATGTGAATTTGCATTATTGCTTTACATCTTTTGGAATTTGATTTATGAAATGTCAGTTTTATCAATGATCACTTTTAGATCATCACTTTCACCATTGGCTGAATCCTTTACATTCATTCAATAAATTCTCATTTTCTATCCATCATGAGAATTGTAATTGAAAGTAAAAACATATCAAGTTTCTATCCATATACATGTACTATCAGTGGACATTTTGAATAGCAATGAATAAATTGTATGTGTTTTGGTACCATCTTTTTGTTATTTTCTTTTGCAGACTTATGAGGCCATTTGGATTATGGTGTCTTGGTGTCTGTATGGCTTGTGCTGACGTTTGTAACATTTTTATGACCCCGAATCAGAGAATCCGGGGTTATCTTGTTTTTGCCCTGTCGTCTGTCTGTCACAAAACAACTTTAACCTTGCACACAACTTTAGATTGCATGTGGGTAGTTCTTTGATATTTCACATGTGCATCTATGATAACACCTTTCAGATGGCGTTGGCAGCATCAGTGTTTCACAAACACAGCTTCTTAACTTCCATTCCTTCACCCTTGAATAAAAGATTTAGTGAAACGGGACCTTGAACTGGGGCATACAAAATTTGTGCATTTGCTCTCCATCCCATCATATATTTTTGCTTTATACGAACGTAAATGACATAATTAATTTTATAAATCCACAATATCTCACTCATTCATATCAAAATGGCCAGTATACGATAAATTCTTGTTTTTATTGAAAATCTGTAAACAGTCATTTATGTTTGCGCTGAACTTCGAGGATGTTAAATTCAAACATTATATTTACATGGATACTCATTACACATGTACAACCTATCGAACAGTATCTTGTAACTGTCATTCTGAATGCTTTCGATAAGTTTCCAAAATAACGCTTAACTGATTGAGGCGCGTCATTGTCCGGTTTTCAATCAAAACTTTAGACCTTCCTATTGTCACTTTACAACGTAGATAAGCTTTAAAATGATACTTTCTTGAAACAGTTGATACTCGATCAAATGCTTTTGGTAAAGTTGTCATATGTGACCCAAAACAACTTGTTGAGTAGCTCTTCAAATACATGCTGGGTTAATAATGGTCAAGAGAAACCTTGAAATGTCTTGATAAATCGAAAATATGTTTCCAGGCATAGAAACCTTTTACACTTTTGGGGTATTCTTGGCCGTCAAGTGTTGCCATTTCACAATGGCGTTTTTCAATATGCTTGAAAGCTGTCCTTGTTACACACGACTAGATTTTATTTTTTTCTCTCCGAACCGGGTACTCGTTGCCGCCCAGATGCAATTGCAATAACTGAGACGCGTAGTAAACCCTACAAACATATTAATGATGTCACCGAAAGCGGCTTCTTTAAATGCTATGGCACTTTTGCAGAGGGTACTGTACTTTGGACGTCAAAATAAGTATATAATTGTTGATTAAAACATGTATATATGATATCAAACTTTTGATGAAAGATATTTCTATTGAGTGGGTATTTCATTCCATTGGTCAAATTTTATTACAAATATGACAAAGTTTTAAATTTTTTAACTCACCAGGCCTGGTGTCTGGCTGATGGTCCATCTGTAAACTTTGAACAATTTAATCTTCTCTACGACCACTGACTCAAGAAATTTTAGAAAGCTGAAACCTTGTGTATAGACTCCTTAGCTGGAAGATATGTATATTTTATAGATTTGGTGACCCTGTGACTCCTCCAATATTTATCTGTTCTCAAAGCTGAAACATTGTGTAAATAATAATGAGGATAAATGAGGATCATAATATGAATTTTATTTGTTGACCCTCTGACCATTTCTACTTCTATTAGAGATGGTCTGATGAAATTCAGTCCCACTGTCTTCATTTATCATTCAGTTTTGGAGATTTTACATCTAAATATCATTACTGTTTTGAATAATACCATGAAAATCATGAAGTGTCACTTTCAGTCACTTCTTGAGAACTAGTGATCGTAAGAAAATTAGAAAACTTTAAAAACTGATAAGTTAAAAAACTTTTTGTTTTCCTGTACCAACTACCACAGGAAATTGAGAATAATCAATAATCAAGTACAATTATGATGTAGATATAATATATCCTCACCATATATACTAGACTACAATAGATTATTCTCAATTTCTATACTAGTCTAAGAAGTATTTTGTTTCAATATTGACCATGTTTTTAAACAAATCATGTATTATAACAAAATGGAGCCAAGAAGATGCTTTAACTTCAGAGAAAGCTGAGTGATCTAAACTTGCTATACTTTTCTAGACTGGGTTGGTCATCATTTTAATATTTTTGCTTTCGGGTCTGGATGACACACTACTCCTGTGCCTACTCCTAACAGCAAATCTACTAAAAGAATCTGAAATTGAAGCACACATAAAATGACCAACACTTCACAAGACAATTGAAACCTTGTGTGCAGACACCTTGACTAGTAAGGGTTATAATTATAGCTTTGGTGGCCCTATGACCAATTATAAGGGCCACACCCTTATAACCTCAATTCATCTTTTTCTCAAGAAGAATCATGCCTAGAAAGCTGAAACTTGTGTGCAGGCTCCTAAGTTAGATAAGGAGGATTCCAAACTGTACATTTGGTGACCCTGTGGCCCCAAGTAAGGGGGGAACCACATTTGCCATACCCTAAAACAAAATTGATATGAAACCTGATGAGCTACAGAACCACTGTCTTTATTTTTTTAGATTTTCGACTTCTTTGATGTAGAAGTGACTGTTCGAGCAAGTCATTGTGTTCCGCTCATAACTCATATAACATTTGTTCAAATGTTACGAAACTGTATATATGTAATGACTATGGTCCCTAGATGTGCCTTTTGTATATTTCAGTCAAATACTCTCATTATTATAATGCTGAGGAATATATGGATGACAACTTCTTTGTTCAATGAACAAAGAAGTTGTCATCCATATATTCCTCAGCATTATTGTCATCCCAACTTCTAAAATGCCTCTCAATGAAGTTACTCTCATTATTATTTTTAGATTTCGACTTCTTTCTTCTTACAATTGGCTATTTGAGAGTTATTTTTGTTCCAGTTTTAGCTCAGTTACTAATTGTTCAAATGTTATGAAACTTATTATAATAAAAAATAATTATTCACTATGATCACTAGATGTACCTTTTTTATATAGTCAGGTACCTACACAATTTTTGGGGAATTTCGAATTCTTACTTTTAGATACAAATGAATCTTTGAGAATGTCATTGGTTCCCCTTCGATCATAATTCAAACAATAACTGGAAACTTAATCAATGAATGATTGAACAATGAAGATATAACCAGATGAGCCATTTGATGTACTCTCAATATTTTTAGAGTGTTAACTTCTTTCTTATGATATGGTCACATTGTAAGGACATTGAAGGTTCTCTTTATACAATAGTGACTTTATGAGAATCATTAAGGTCCGAAAACTTTGTTAGTTTTATAAGAGCCTACATGCAATCAGGAAGTCTATATCTGCATTTTCATTGACTTTTATACAACCGTTTTGCAACTTTGATGGAATCCTAACTTAGTGTAGTATCGTAGTTTCTATGATCACACAAGGAAGCGGGGATATAAATTATGAGTTTTGCTCACTAATTCTCTGGTTTGAAAAGCCGTGGAACACAAATTCTCGATCACTGATTTTTAAAACTGTTGACCTTCTTGCATATGTTACCGTAAGCAACTATTTGTTCACCTTTCTGCTTAGATAGTTTAACTGTAAAGTTTCTAATTTATCTTTTACGAAAAAGGCACTGTGTTTTCTTTTCAAGTTTTAGCTCATGACATGGCCTGGCGTCCGTCCGTCCGTTCGTCTGTAAACTTTGTACATTTCGACTTCTTCTCCAGAAGCATAGGATTGAGTAGGCTGAAACTTTGTTTACAGACTCCATGATAAGTTAAGATTATAAATTGTAGCCTTTGGTGGACTTGTGGCCCCTAATAAGGGCCAGAAGGGCCACGCCCTTAAAACATTTTTCACCTTCTTCTCCAGAGGCATAAGGCTTAGGAATGTTTAGTTATGTAACGAGGATTTTAAAATGTACATTTGTACAGACGGAACCACATTTTCCACACCCTAAAGCGAATTTGATATGAAACCTGATGAGCTACAGGGCCAAAGGCTCTATTTTAACCTGTTATTTTCCCTGACACAGTTCGCAAAGAGAACCGATAATTTGCATTAATTCCAAATATTTAAATCAGTGCACGACGATTCTCCTTTAGTTTCGATAATAGAGGCAATACGTGTGGAGGGGTTGATTATAGGTTTGATTTTAACTAATTTTCTTGTGATCATTAATAATTATATAGGGAAAATTTTTAGTTCTTAATATTTTAAGCAAAGTTTATCACTACACAATATATATTCGTTTTCAACTACTCTCTGAAAGTTAATATTTTGATATTGGGTATCATGAGTTTACTACATCTTCCTACGCAGAGCCTAAAAGGCCAGTTTCCAACCTGTCATTTTATGCCTTGCTGCAGAGACTTTACTTTTCTGTGCTGCTATAGTGCCTCTACAGACTAGAGAGCAAGCACAGAAAACTCAAGGTTATGCAGCAAGGCATAAAACGGAGAGTTTGGAAACTGGCCTTTTAGGCTCTGCGTAGGAAGATGGAGTTTCTTCGAGACTCGTGTGGGTATTATCTAAATGGTAATGTAAATTCTACCTGACTGTAACTATGCCATTATGTCCTGACAACATATAACAACACGCGCACTAAAGCAAGTTGCTTTATCAACGTCATCATGATCTGTAGGTTTGATCTTTTTGTAAAATATTCTTTGTTAAGAATTGATGGGAACATCAGACTAATCGAAATTGACCGCGTTATGAGTAATATTTATTGTTGGAAATATTGACTCCCGGGATAAGACCTCTCTTCTTCAGAATTTCACTCTTCATGACCCTTGATAAAAAACCGTAACTTCAGAATTTCACTCTTCATGACCCTTGATAAGAAACCGTAACTTCAGAATTTCACTCTTCATGACCCTTGATAAGAAACCGTAACTTCAGAATTTCACTCTTCATGACCCTTGATAAGAAACCGAAACTTCAGAATTTCACTCTTCATGGTCCTTGATAAGGACCCGTTTCTTCGGAATTTACCTATTCTCGAGCTTTAACCACTTTGCTTTTGAAAAAGAACTTATCTAAATATACATTTACATTTCAAATAATTCGAAATGCATAGAACACGAGAAATACAACTCCATGAGAATTTCTTTAATTTTGAAATATTATTAACAAAAAGTTGATGTGCATGCTTACGATCATGATTGTATTTGGAAAAACTGGTGGCGAATACAACTCACAAGAGTTCATCAACCGAGTCCATACAGTTGGCCGAGTGGCAACAGTATGTCTTGCATAATGACGTGCTCTTAGTCCGATGTTGTAGTTAGTGATAGTGAGATCTGAAGTGCCTTTAAGAGCGGAAATCTTTAATCAGTTCAAACTAGGTTGAGTCGGGTTGCCAGATGTCTCTATGGTTTGTAGTAAGAGCTCACAAGAAGTAAGGGCCGTCCATGAGACCGAAGTCTTCCCCTCCCATATCTTCGTCCCCTCGTTTGTTCCAACTCCCTCGCCTTTCTACCATGCTGTTCCGCTTGGGAAACGTGCACCTGAAAACATGAAGGTTTTCGTCCAAATTGGATAGCGTATTTGTCAATGTTAAACAATATCCTTTTCAATTCTATTTTTTTCAGCATCTGTTTGTTAAGAAAATACTAAAAGAACTAGGATGAACTAACGACATAACGACTCCCCTTTCAGGTATTTCAGTTATTACAATTATCATAGCCTAGGTTCAAAGGGATCAGTTTGATTTCTCAGTTCCAGGATCGTTTCAAACTGGCGCCTGAGTAGTCGCTGTCCTGCTACGTAATGACATCAAATCATTATAAACTTAAATGGCTTGTATGGCTGAAAATGTACCCTCACTGATTGGTGTGTATTCTATATCATGACTATATTTTGACTTCTAAAAGAAATTATCAACTTAGGCCTAGAGTAAATGTCAGTATAAAGATGAAGATATTTTGTAAAATTCTAACACTGAATTTATTTCGTAACGGTTGTCTTTATACTTACTTGTAAGTGTTCACTTTGTTGGGAGAACAGCCAGAGAAGCAGTCGTCGTATGGTTTACAGCATGTTGCCTTGCTGTAACCATCTCTAGCAGCTCCTCGCTTACATGCCAACATGCTCCTCAGACAGCCAATCAAGCAAACTGATGATCCTTCGCTCTGGTCAACCAGTAACAGGGCGCCCACCAAGAGGACAATCAGGACTTGGGCGTACAGCTTCATCACTGGAACAGAAACATCAAGACTTAGTTAATTAGTAACCTTCGCTCTGGTCTACCAGTAACAGGGCGCCCACCAAGAGAACAATCAGGACTTGGGCGTACAGCTTCATCACTGGAACAGAAACATCAAGACTTAGTTAATTAGTAACCTTCGCTCTGGTCTACCAGTAACAGGGCGCCCACCAAGAGAACAATCAGGACTTGGGCGTACAGCTTCATCACTGGAACAGAAACATCAAGACTTAGTTAATTAGTGACATTCGTTCTGGTCTACCAGTAACAGGGCGCCCACCAAGAGGACAATCAGGACTTGGGCGTACAGCTTCATCACTGGAACAGAAACATCAAGACTAAGTTAATTAGTAACCATTGCTCTGGTCTACCAGTAACAGGGCGCCCACCAAGAGAACAATCAGGACTTGGGCGTACAGCTTCATCACTGGAACAGAAACATCAAGACTAAGTTAATTAGTAACCATTGCTCTGGTCTACCAGTAACAGGGCGCCCACCAAGAGGACAATCAGGACTTGGGCGTACAGCTTCATCACTGGAACAGAAACATCAAGACTTAGTTAATTAGTAACCTTCGCTCTGGTCTACCAGTAACAGGGCGCCCACCAAGAGAACAATCAGGACTTGGGCGTACAGCTTCATCACTGGAACAGAAACATCAAGACTTAGTTAATTAGTAACCTTCGCTCTGGTCTACCAGTAACAGGGCGCCCACCAAGAGAACAATCAGGACTTGGGCGTACAGCTTCATCACTGGAACAGAAACATCAAGACTTAGTTAATTAGTGACATTCGTTCTGGTCTACCAGTAACAGGGCGCCCACCAAGAGGACAATCAGGACTTGGGCGTACAGCTTCATCACTGGAACAGAAACATCAAGACTAAGTTAATTAGTAACCATTGCTCTGGTCTACCAGTAACAGGGCGCCCACCAAGAGAACAATCAGGACTTGGGCGTACAGCTTCATCACTGGAACAGAAACATCAAGACTAAGTTAATTAGTAACCATTGCTCTGGTCTACCAGTAACAGGGCGCCCACCAAGAGGACAATCAGGACTTGGGCGTACAGCTTCATCACTGGAACAGAAACATCAAGACTAAGTTAATTAGTAACCATTGCTCTGGTCTACCAGTAACAGGGCGCCCACCAAGAGGACAATCAGGACTTGGGCGTACAGCTTCATCACTGGAACAGAAACATCAAGACTAAGTTAATTAGTAACCATTGCTCTGGTCTACCAGTAACAGGGCGCCCACCAAGAGGACAATCAGGACTTGGGCGTACAGCTTCATCACTGGAACAGAAACATCAAGACTAAGTTAATTAGTAACCATTGCTCTGGTCTACCAGTAACAGGGCGCCCATCAAGCAGGCAATCAGGATTTAAGCGTACAGCTTCATCACTGGAACAGAAACATCAAGACTGATGTAATTAGTAACCGTGATAACACTGGTTACTTAGTTAAATAAAAAAAGTAGAAGCAGAGAATTATTTCACATCTTTAATTCATTGGAGCTCCATCGATCTAGTCTAGACCTTTCATGTAACTGATATTTTTATAATAAATAACTAGATTTAGTGAATTCATCATACATCTCTCATCTCCCGTGAGAAAAGAATAATCGTAATTTGACTTGAATTTGTCCTGAATTTGAATTTGTACCTAAAGTTGTATAATAGAGCTGTTACATCTCTATGGTGCATTGAAATAAATTGAACACATAAAACCCTCTCTAATCGCGAGTAGAATTAGAAAAATAGTTGTTTGAATGTTCAAAATTCAACTAGCTTGATTGAATTGAACACTTACAGACCCATCCTTAAACATAACATCGTGAGAAGAATTAAGAAAACGTTATTTAAATGTTAAAAAATATACACTCTATGACTAACATGCAATTTTAATATGATATCAACATCAAAATACAATATAAAGATGAATTGAAATCATTTAACATATTCATCTTAATATTTATCTATGAAAAGTTTTAATGTCAGTCAGACAACAGCCTTAAAGGGGTAGTAACACGTTTTTAGGGGGAACTATAAGCTGATGTCAGGAAAATGAAATTAAATGCTTCCAACTGAAAAACAAGGTATTCACACTACATGAAACAGTATTAAATCAAATATATAATGTGACGTTCAGCCATGCGATTCCTCTGTCTTACATAAAATGGATTTAGGTGTTCACACAAAAATGGCCGCCAATGACTTTATGTGATCTCTTTATAATTTGATCTCTGGTTATGGATGATTGGTTTGTGTAATGAGATTTTTGACACTATCAATATAAAACATTTAGCATGAACGTACAATTATCAGTGAAAAACTGAATATAAAAGTTTCAAAATAACGTGCTACTGTCCCTTTAATGAAAGTCAGACAACAGCCTGAAATGCGTGTAGAACCTTGATCACGCGTCACATTAAGATACTAGAATACATATGGACTCCTGCTCGTAAATTTTCGTTTAGTATTTGATAGATTATTGTGTTAAATATCGTTTCATATCAGTACCAGACAATACCTTTATACATGCCTCAAAATAACTAAGAGAATGAAATTGATACGATCCATAAACATCTTTGCTATATGAAATGATAAAAAAGGACTTAAAGACCCATTTTCAAACTGCAATATTGCTGTAATTTCATTGCATTTGCTGGTATTTTTAGCAACATTGCTACCAACCATGAGAAGATCGAACCAAAATTCATTAAATAGGCATGTTGACATGAAGGCATATCAAGTAAGGCCATCTCACAATTTCCGGTTTCTAAATATACGCTTGAAAGTTGTCTTTGTTGCGTACGACTAGATGCTCTCCTTTTTTCCGAATAAGGCGGTTAGAAAGCTACGCACATAATGATGATGTCACCGAAAGCGGGTTCGTTAAATGCTATGGCACTTTTGGAGAAGGTATTGTACTTTTGACGTCGAATTAAGTATTTCGACGAATGATTTTTCTACAGAGTGATGTATTTCTTTTCTCAATAGCTAAATGTCATCACAAACCGCATGTAAGAATGACAATTGGGCTTTAACACGTTGAAATACGTTGCAGCCGAAATACTTTTTTGGACAAAACGTCATACCAAACAGTATATGCATTTTGATCTGAATCAATTTGAAACGTATTTTGATAGGAACCAGATGCAGTCCTATTCATGATTAAGCGTTAAGCTCCCGAATTCTTTCAGTGGTTATTAAAAAGTATTTCATTTGCAAACCTACGACTCGTCAATTTAATCGTCAACCACATGTAAACTACGACTTGACTTTAGGCATCCGATCTAATCTCGTTTGTTAACCATGTACAACGCCTGAGTAAAGGTGGCAACCATGTTAGGCACACTCCGTTGGTCAAATATGTCAAATTTAATCAATGATGTCATTCGATATCGACTGTATTGGAAAAGTATAATCTGACAACTAATCGTTTTTTAGTGACGATATGTAGTAAAAAACCTTAAACTTACCCGAAGTCAGTAGGATGGACGATATTCTATTCAAGAAATTCATAATGTTTGTTGTTTATCTAATATCAATGTAAATGTGTGATCTTCGCGTCTGTGCAAAGGCTGTTTTCATATTTTCATTTTTTTAATAAATTAATTGTCATATTTGAGGATGAAAAATTTGATGATTTTTTATCACCACATATGCCATTTAAGTTCAAAGCCAAATAACATGTTATGAAAATTACGGAGAGGTTCTTAAAGGGGCAGTGGCACGTTTTTAGGGGGAATATAAGGTGATGTCAGGAAAATAAAAATTAATGGTTCCAATTGAAAGACAATGTATTTAAACTAAATGGAGCAGTGATAATTCAAATATGTAATGTAAAGTTAAGCCATGCGATTCCTTTTCTAACACAAACGAATTAAAGGTGTTCACACAAAATGACTGCCAATGGATTTTATGTGAATCTTCATACTTAGTCCCCTGACTATGGATGATTGACTTGTGTAATGAAATTTTTGACACTGTCAAAATAATAAATTTAGCATTTACTTACAATTATCAGTGAAATTTTTTAAATATAAAATTGTTTTAAAAAAACGTGCTCCTGCCCCTTTAAATATGATTTGGAATAACCATTTATGTCAGTTTACAGACGTCTTGACTCAACTTGTCGAGTCTTTGCTAACTAATATCTATGGGTTTTTTTAAATACTCTAGCTACCATAATATATTCTACTTAAAATATGTAAGATGAGTATATCTCAATGAAAAACATATATTTGAATTATTTATTCCATCATGATCGTATTCCTTTCAGCAATGCTATCCACAATCACGCAAAATGCAATAAATTAGAACGGTTAAAATTTATGAATTAACCTTCTTTGTGGTTATTTTCAAAGCAGTTAACATTTTCGACGTAATGTGATCTTTTAAGGTTAATCTATTCATGGAGATAAAGGTTCTTTGATGCCAATTGTCTTTAAATTAGAACTTGTGTAAGATCGATCAACTTTAACTATCGAGTACTGCACAATGATCCATATGATAGTCTTCTTGAGCATTATCTAAAGTTCATTTAATCGAAAGCATTGGTTATCTTTGGGACACGCTAATAGATCACATTTATTTACGTTAGGCATATACATATACTGATGTAATCTTAATATTAACAGGAACTAAAGGGCACGGGAGTACGAATCCTTGATGTGACGCAGGGAAAATATGCTTAATGACGTGCTTAGCAAACTAGAAAAAGCTTCTCATATTATACTTAAGAATTTGAAGAATTTTAACTCGAATCCAATAGTCAAAATATTCACAATTGTAACTTCGTAATTAAGATATGATTCATGAATGCATTATTTTATTTGTCAATAAAGGAACATAATGGTCTAGATCATCAAAACGTTGTGTATTTGTATATAAACTAATCAAATAAAAGGAAAGGATCCATTGCCTGGTGATTGCAAATATCTAATACAGAATGTCTAATGGTATAACATATGCAGACGATGGAACATTGTTATATTCTTATTTAAATCTAACAATTAGTGTACGCACATCTACTTTCGGAAAGATCATCATATATTAACCATATGGTTGAAAATAAGTAGTGAAATCTTTTCAATATGAGCACATGTGCACATATAACCTTTGCCTAGCAACGATTGTTGTAGCGCGAGTTCCCGTATTTTCGCCTGTGACGTCATAAAATTATTGTTCGTGACGCCACTAAAGTGAAGCGGCCCGTTTTCTATATATATATTATAGAGACTTAAATGTGATTGAATCGATAATAAAGAAATTGTGACCCTCGTAAATGTGTCATGTGACTTTTACGAAACTCGCGGAACGTTTTGTAGAACTCTCGCTCTCGCTCGGGCAATACAAAAAATTACACTCATTTCGTAAAAGTCATATGACACACTTACTCGGGTAATAATCTCTATATATGTTTAAAGTCTACACGGTAGGCGGTGCATATATAACGATGAAACACGTTATATCATCTTAGAAGACCATCTGTCAAGTTTAACATTTCAAAGGTTTATTATCACTCTTAACATAACAAGACGGTTCAGCGGCTGATGTAATGGTTAGCTAAATTCTTTAAAAATTCATGCGATCTTTATCATGTTAAGTGTGCAACCTCTACGGAATGACAAACATTTGCATTTCAACAAGAGAATTTGCATCCCTTTTTTAAGATAACTCTCTATGGAACTGTTACCAGTATGGTAAGAAACTGCAGAAACACATTACTAGTTATGTATATTTTTCTGTAAATTGAAATTTTAAAAGTCTTGATATGGACAACTTTTGAAACAAGAAATCACATATCCGTTGATACAGAACAGAACCACATCGCAAAAATGATAAGCATAAAAGGGACAGTAGCACCTTTTTTTCAAAATTCTTTTTTTTTCATTTTTCACTGATAATTGTACGTTAATGCTAAATGTATTGTTTTGATTCATATAAAGTCCATTGGGGGCCATTTTTGTGTGAACACCTTCATTTTGTGTAAGGAGTCGCATGGCTAAACTTTACATTTTATTTTGATTAATTACTGCTTATTTTATTCAAAATACATTGCCTTTCAATAGGAAGCCTTGATTTTCCTTTTCGTGACATCATCTTATATTCCCCATAAAACGTGCTACTGCCCCTTTAAAGCTCACCAGCGTGTTTAAACACAGCCTTTTCGTGTAATTTTAAGAAAATCAAAAGAATGGGAAGGATTTTCGGAAAGAAATATCCCTGAACTCCTTACATTGCTTGTCCCAGCGCTTTACCTGATGAATGCAGTTAGGACATGTTGAATTATGGTTGCTGAGCTGTTTCGAGACAAAACTAATTGTTGCTTCTAGAGCATCGAAAGAAAGGACATTGAGTTAATGTTTGATCACTAAACAAAAACAAAACCTATAGAATATTTTATACTGTCTTGAACACTTTGAAGCAAGGAAGACTTAAATGGTTTGCTGAGTACTTAAAAGGTCGCTCTTTAGCTCTGCTGTCAGTGTGCATTGAAACATTTATCTTTGATAGGAGCATGCATTAGAAGCATACTTTACAAATACGTTCTAAATGTGGAAGTGAAATATCAAGTAAATAAGTAAAGTAAAGTATGAGGAAATGTTTAGTTCAGCGTTTGTTGAGCTATCTTGGATTAATAATATACTGAATTTTATTTTTATGGACAAGTATACACTCATTTTGATATTAAGTTTTTATTTCTCAATTTTAAACGATTAAGCTCATGAACATTTGTGTTATATCAAAATTAAAGTTTGAACATTTTTGAAAAAAAAAGCAAAAAAAGCAAATTATTTTTTGAAGAACTTTTTTCTATCAGTTTGAGAATACTACCGAAAAGGCAGCGGAAATGGAGGCGAATAAAGTGTGGCCATTTCACAATTTCCGTTTCCTAAATATACGCTTGAAAACCGTCTTTGTCTTGGACGACTAGTTTCTTTTCTTTTCTCCGAATCAGGTACTCGTTGCCTTCCAAATTGATGCCCACAGGACTCAATTTCGGTAACTGAGACGCGGTGTAAATCCTACACAGAAAAGGATTACGTCACCGAAAGCGGGTTCGTTAAAAGCTATGGCACGTTTGCAGAGGGAACAGTACTTTGGACTTCCAAAAATGTATTTTATTGTTAATTAAAACATGTAAATATGATATCAAACTTTTGACAAAAGATTTTTCTACCGATTGATGTATTAGTTTTCTCAATAGCTAAAGTTCATCACAAACCGCATGCAAGTATGAGGATGAGGCTTGAACCATAAGGGTATAGCGTCAGACAGTGTTTAAATAATGATTATGAACTTTTCGTATTTAGATATCATCAATCTAATTGATCATCCGCCAGCAATAACGAATGTCCACAAATCCGACTAGACTCAACTTTTTTACTAGCGTGATTTTATCAGAATAAAAACTTAGAGATGTAATTACCAATTTTAATAAATATAATATCGCCAGACGCCACTATTTGCACTAATAAGATCCATTAACGATATATTCCCAAATTGTCTCAATAAGAAAGACCGTTTTTTATGCAACGTTAATGTCCCCAAACTATTCATAGGTTAAAGAGCTTTTTTCAGTTTGTTTACTCGAATTTGTAACGAATTTGCTCTTTAAAGGAAATCGTCCTTGATGCTTAAGAGTAATGGCGGACATTTATCATCAACGAAGAAAATTCCACAAAGGGGCATTTAAGATGTTGTATAGAAATACGGCTATATTTGTAAGATGATAAGAATGGTTGCATTATTGTATGGATACAATCAATAGCAATTAGTGTTCTAGGAACAATGGTATGTGCGAGGTGGATTGTTGTTTTCAGATTTGAATAAATGATGAATTGAAGACCTTATTAGTTGAATATTTAAGATCTATACAGAGAATCATATCAAAGAAAATATCTATGAAGAACTATTCACACCAATCAATATCAAGAAAGAGGAAAACGGCTTGTAAGTAACGAAGAGCTTTCAACCATACTTAACGGGGCATGGTAATTGAATTTCTCGTGCCAGCAATGGTATGGTAATGAAATGTATCCTAATAAGATAAAGTTGCTAAGCGAGGTTTCATGGATAATCTATTTTTTATATTATTCAACCTATTTGATATTTAAAAAAACAAAAGTCACATTATTTGTATTGTTTAATCGTGTAACAAGTTACTATTTTTAGTTTAGATGTCAATTGCAACGTTGGTATGGCAACGCACGCGCAAATGCATGTTCCCGTATTAACAGATGCTTCAAACTTATCCCTTAGCCATTTTTACTGTTACAAATAAGCAAAATATTCATAATTTCACCTGATATCTTATTACCAGTGTACAATTCTTATTTTTTTCTTTTTCAAATTTATTATATAAATTCAAAACATCTCACATATTCATAACGGCTATATACTTATTCGTTGAAGCCAAATTCGCACGTCAAGCTTACATGGATATTGGTTATATAATCTATCAAACATTATCAACACGTAACTGTCTATCTTACTTCTATCTAACTTTTCAAAATTTCGTTTACGGTGTTCGATTTATTATCACGTCTTCAAACCTTCCTACAGTTTCTAGACAACGTCGAATTGCTCTAAAATGATACTATCCTACAACAGTCGAAACTTCTCAATCAAATGACACTATATATAAAGTTTAGCATATGTTACCCCCCAGGACTGTCATTCTGAAATCTATAGATACCAAAGCTCCTTAACTTGTAATTATTTCCTACGCAGGCGTATTTGTGTCTCGATCACAGGAACCCGATATAGTAAATAAAATGTAGGTAAAACGTGGGTAAGAAAGACCCGTCCCTAAAATGTAGGTAAAACGTGGGTCAGAAAGACCCGTCCCCTTTTAGAGGGGACGGGTCTTTCTTACCCACGTTTTACCTACATTTTATTTACTATATCGGGTTCTAGTGGTCTCGATGTAACCAAAGTTGTTGAAGTATCACCGACGTAGCAGAAAAACATCCTACCACTGGCATCGTCTATCGAGGACATAGTCCTACAGATCTTTTAATCGTGACATTTCATCATTCCATGTAAATCCTAAAATAAAGTATATATTCACTTTTAATTTTCCATCATTGTAAGTTATTGATCAATGTGCACTTTCCCATGAAAGGATATCAATAAGGTTTAAATTGATAAACATCGTTAGAGGAAGAGATCAAACAAGCCAAATTACTTACATACATAACTTAGCTAAATGTGTCTACAATGCAAAATGTCAAATTATAAATTGCGTTTTAAAATCCGGCAGCTCACGGATGCGGCGATCAAACAAAATCCTAATGCTTAATTGAAATATTTTAACTAACGCAATTATATGAATAGAAAACTATAAAGCTATAAATCATACACAGACATCAGGTCGTATATTGTAAAATAAAATACATGAAATCAATAGCCAATAATCAGTCTTTATCATGCGGGCTCACGTTCAATATCGGAGGAAGCTTTTTCATAAACACATATTTGTGATTGGGATAATGTCAGTGTCGTTTGTTGACACTATCCTGTATTAATGCTTCTGATATTAGATTTAAAGCAAAAACAGTCTGATTATAGACGCTATAGTGTCCCGAGCCGCAATTTCCTTTCATCCAAGTTTGCCTAACGCGAGGGACCATTGTCTCAGAACCGCTGTGAAATCCAAGTCGACTCTTAGATCGACAAGCTGACCTTTAATTACTATTAAAAAAATCAGCACCCAAGTTTTCTTGATCAATCTTTTCTTGGTGGAAATCTAATTTCATCACATCTGGGATTCATCATATAAAAATGATTGATTTTCTCACCATCATTGAAATAATAAATCATAATGACTTTTTTTAAGATTAAGAGGTTTCTGTTATATTTTTAACTGCCGTCTCTTTTGTAACGAGCATAACTTAAAGTACTCGTGGAAATAGAAATAAAACGTTTTTGTTAGTTATTCCTTTATTTGGAACGTATTTGAAATTCAAATTTTAAATATTCATTCACAATTATTTTCCCAATCTTTCTCAGTAATCTTTGTACGTACCGGCAAATTGAGTTGTTTAATGCATAATATTTATCAGTCATATGTCCTCCATTATTTATACTATATTTGACATTAAAATTAATTATTTGGGAAAAGTACGTGCACTGCTAATCTTACGTTGCAAATATACAACATTTGGGCATTTTCACTAAAAAAAACCCATACATATTGTATATCTGCAATGCATTCATTAGGCCTAGTTGGGAAAAACGTTATTAATTCAACTGTGAGGAGAATTTTAATCTTCTTCTTCTACTACTACTACACTACTACTACTACTGCTGCTGCTGCTGCTGCTACTACTACTACTAGTACTACTACTACTACTACTACTACTCTATTTTTTACTGCTATTACTATTACTATTATTACCACCACCATCACTACTACTACTACTACTACTACTGCTACTACTACTACTGTTACTAATGCGGCTGCTACTACTTCTACCTCTTCTTCTACTACTACTTCTATTACTACAACAACTACTACTACAACCTTGTTATTTTTGTTCTTATATAAATACATTACTATGATAGGAGTATATTTAAAAGAGTAATAATTCATTAACGATAACGTTAATCCTAACACGTCTTCTAAACCAAATGTTAAATCATTTCAATGAACGCTTAATCTGTTTGACAATGCTTCGATATCTTACTGTTTTGGAAATGTCAAAATGGTGATTAACATTTGAATAATGTATTTAAATGTCCTAAGCGACGCACATATTTAGTGAACACATCATGGACTGTGAAACCTGAGAATTTTAGGAAAGTAATAAGTAGTTTCCTACCAGTGTAATTTCGTTATTACATATCAAATGGATCTCCTGTATTCTGAGTTATACAAGTCTAACTAGTTTGAACCCATGTATATCTCCACACAACTCTCAAAGAACTACAACTTTCATCAAAGATTGAATGGTTTCAATTCTACATGAACTATGTAACCAATGACTTGAATGATATCGGATTCAGAAGATGAGTTATTGGTACAAGTTTATGGAATAATAAAAATGGAAATATAAAGTTGTCTCTTTTGTCCCCTTTTGTACTTTCAGATGAATACTTTTCAGATTTTGCATCAATGTTAAACATTTGCTGATAGTTTCTAATTTATTCCTTATAAGAGAAGAATCATTAACAAGATAAACACGGGTTATCTTTTTCCAGTATTTGATTAACATAAAATTCATGCATACACTGTGTGCTATGTAATCAATGAATAAATGCATGGTCTGAAAAACTATCACATTGAGATTTTGCTTGTGTATTCTTGTCATATGCCATTAATAAAAGAGTAATAATGTCTACACTATGAATATAGAACTCGTTTTAAATGCATCACAGTCAAAATAATAAAAGATTAGTTATGTTTTCATAACAGCATTGAAATTCTTTCATCTTTAACAAATAATTTCATCTTTCACAAAATAACATGTTATGTTAATAAGGACACTTAACTCTTCTTTACATTCTTATTGCAGAATTTAGTTAATTCATGTGTTCCGTGGCATTGGCAATTTGTTTAATATCAAGATAACAGAGCTATAGAGAAGTAAAAGTGCGTTACAGCGAGGAACCAAATAATTACATGATTTGACACAAACATGAAGCTTTAAATTATACGAAAAAGATTAAGTTAACGAAATGTCAGGACTTTTCAAATGTTCCAAAATTATCCCCATTAACCCTTTCACCCAGACTGAAATTTGTTACTAGTTTCTAACGGTCGAAGGGTTAAGGTGAGGTGAGGTGAGGTTATGTGGGGTTTATCGCCGCTTTCAAGAGTATTTCACTTATATCGGGGCTGCTATTATGGTTGCAGGGAGAAAGCCCGCAACACTATTGTGGCCGTGTATTGCGGTGAAACCTGCGAGCATCGGCTGGAACTAGCAACCATGGGTGGCACTGCACTGAAATTCAGTGTAGCATTGCACCAAAACCTGACTGCGTGTAGGGTCGAAGGGTTTAGAAATTGTATCTAGCAAAACTTCGTGTAGAATAAGGATATCTATGACAGCACCATATTCCCAACAGTTTCTTAAAGACAGTTGATTCTTAGACTAAGAGTGATTCAAACATCGATTTACATCGATTTCACTTCCATAAGAAGATACCACTCAGTCTCCGCAGTAAGTGTTTAACTATTTCTGTTGTTTAAACTACTGTTTTCTCTTCCTCGGCTACTGTTACTACTAACTATTTCCTCTCCCCAAGGGAGTTAACGCATCTTAATATGTCCATGAAATATATGGAACATCACAGTCTTCGTTCTCTATATACCGTATAATTGATTCTACATTCCCTAATCATTGTCTAGAAATATATACGGATCATACACGCGTTTAAAGTTTGTTCTTGTCATTCTAAAGTTTACAAAAAGATATTAGTTGAGTTACTTACATCTATGAGTGAAATTACATCCATTGAATAAAATAGGAACTACTTCCTACGTAGTCTGTCTAACAACCCCTAAAACAAAATATCGTTATAGTCCCATGCAAGTCTATGTAGCAAGTCTAGCTCACTGCAGTTTAGAAAATGAACAGCTGTAGTGGGCTCCTTTAAATTTTAATAGTAGTTAGTTCCATTTGATATGTATTTCATTTCAGAAACTAAAATTTTGTTTTCTTCTAACGCTGCTTCTGTCATTGACGGTGGTTTCTTACTTCACTGACACTACGATAGATTCTAGCTGAAACAAAAGGTAACTCTAATGCTGAGGAATATATGGATGACAACTTCTTTGTTCATTGTATGCGACGTTTCGACACAGATTCTTGTGTCGTTCTCAAGCAGAGGAAGAGTAATGAAGTAGGGGCATATATATAAGTAAATAATACAATACACAGTAACAACAACTTAATGAAGAGAGTAAATGTAATTAAACAGAGATGAGTGGTAGGACCAGTAATGTACAATGCAGTGCGTTTACATTTAATTGATAGAGGCCAGTGATGTACATGAGTGATTACAGTTAATTACTTAAGGAGAAGATCATAGGCTGAGGGGGTGTGGTAAACTTGATCAAAGAAGTTGTCATCCATATATTCCTCAGCATTATTGTCATTCCAACTTCTAAAATGCCTCTCAAAGAAAAGAAAAAGGTAACTCGGTAACTATGAACCTAAACGCTTTTACTATAGAAACGACGGCTTCAATCAATTCAAGTCAAAAATTCCAATGCTTTTATACATTCGTCAAATTCTAACTGAATTACAGTAATAAAAGATTAAGTGATAAATCATTTAGGACTTTGTAAGAAGAAGAACAATGCAAATGGCGGATGACACATTCGTTTGAAGCGAAAAGGACGAAGAGAAATAACTTTCAGCAAGAAGATAGAGATCTCTTTGAAACTGGCAATTGTCGTGTAATTGATCTTGTTCATCTATTTGAAGACAAGAATGGATGTAATTGTCAGATAAGGCACATATGCCCGTCATCGTATTTGTCAGAATAGGCAAGTGTTTTAAATCATACATCAGTGTTGCCATTTGTACAATGCTTTTTCGAAACAAATTTATGTATTGAGCCGATAACGATACAATATTATTAAAAAAGGTTACTAACATCCATTTACTGCTTCAATTCAAGGTTAAAGTCAAGAATATTTCCATTTGATGCCTGGAGACTATATTGATATTTTAATATACATATCTGTGCACCGCTGAATAAATAACGAGTCAATGTTTCTGCGCTAAAGATAACTTAGCATAACTCAATCCGAAACTACAAACAAAGTAAATCTTTCCCTTTGACATTGGCTGTACACCATGAGAATCTATTAATCATCTTATGAATTTTAAGCCATCTTTTAAGAAAGCTTCCACTTTGTAGCCTACATAGAATGACAAAAATTTATCTTATCAAAAAATATCTTAGGTATAAGGAACATTAATTTGAATTAGACATGAACAATGGTATACTTTTGATGATGGTTTCGAATAAACTTTACAGCTCTTAAAATCATTAAAGAAAAAAACTAACGTTATATCAAGCAAATGGATAGTGAAGTATAAACAAGTGACAACGACAAAGAAACTGTAACCTTATCGTAGAATCAAACAGTTACTATATCAGGCGCTGAAACCTTGATTAATTATAAAGAAGGACTAAGAAGAAGACTTATGAGAGAAGTAAATCCATAACTAAAAGAAAATAATAACGCTTTCGGTTAATCCAATCTGATAAACGCTAACCTGGTTTAATGGAAACGAACATCATTTCAAATGAGGTAAAACAATAGTTGAAGTTTGCTACATAGAGAAATACTAATGCGTTCGGTTAATCCAACCTGACAAACGCTAACCTTGTTTAATGGAAACGAACATCATTTCAAATGAGGTAGACCCATGGTAGAAGGTTGCTACAAGGCTATTAATAAAGAATTGGTACCCATTCGAATCAATTAGATGTTCAATGTCGCGGTAAGTGACATCCATCTTTTGTATCAATTAATGTAAATTGATCGTCAGAAAGGTTGTTTCTTCGTCCTCTGACGGGTAACCACGTACAAACACTCACCACCATAATTATTTATGACAGCCGGTGACAAAGATTGTTAGAAAATGGTCGTCAACTAGTTTCTGTTCAATAATTTGGAACAAACAGCGATATCTTATACACCATTCCTCTTAACAATCTCATTTCTTCTTCAAAATGATGGAAGTTAAAATTTAAAAGAAAAGCATTATCCGATTTAAGTTCATTAACTTTCTAAGAATTATCTTCAAATAAGATTAATGGGTTTCCTTTGTGTAACCTTCTCAAAACCTGTGTAAAATGTTAATATGCTATAAATATACTCCATTTCCATCCGTATTGTTAGGTGAAAGTGACTTAGTTCTTCTAGCGTTTGGATTCTATCGATAGAACTTATATCTGACTATGATCTTTACATTTGTCGACAAAAATGTTCAAAGTACAGGTAAAAAAGAGAAACAAATTAATTTAAATATGCGATGATATAAAACAAGATAAAATAAGGAACTGCTTCCAAAAGAATAAACGTTAAAAGTACTTACCAGGTGCTTATTTGTACAGAAAATGAAACGAAGTTGAGCGATGAACTGGGCTTGGTCTTTCGTGTTCACCCCTTCGGTTACCTACTCCTTGCGCACCTTGCGAGTCGCCGGCCAATCTTATGCAATCTTGGGACGGGGTGCCCGTATTTATACGAGCTACGAACGGGATAGGAAGCACCAAATCCCACTCAATGACGTGCGCTGTTGAGAGCTAACGAATCAGGACTGTGTAAATAGTTGCGAGCTAATCACCTCAAGCGCTGCAGAGAGCTGGTAAAGATTCCTTTCAAAGCTATTAATGCATTTACAATCGTGTTATTCATGCAAATTCGAGACAATTGGTCAAATGGAACTATGGCGTTATGTTTAGACATACAGCAAGAGCTGAAACTGTTTATTTCTCAATGTTGTCGCGCGGGCTGGTCCCATGGGAGCGTCTGATTGGTAGATGGTGATATTCACTCCTTCATCGGGACATTTGTATGCAAATGACTTGTATTGGAATTCTGAGACTTGACGATTATTCCTCTACCGATTGATCGACTGTTGTATCTCGCTCTCTGTTACCCAGGTGGCGACAACCGGGTGCGGGCCGCGGGCATCACGAGCGGGCATCCAACCGGACTACGTCAATGTCAATCTCATATCAATTAATGTTCATTAAAAGATTCATGTTACCCACTGTATACAAATATTTTTCTAAAGGTATATTAATGTTAATTAGTTATGACAATATTGGTACAGCTGAATTCATTCATGTAACCTTTCTGTTAGACGTCGATAAATGGTGAAGACGCTTTTGAATTAACATATCATAATCAACAAATCAATATGGTTATGAGTGCCACTTATAAAAATGAATGGAATTCTGGAACATTCACATATTAAAAATACATAACATGCTTTTGTTTAAAAGTCATTTTGCTCATAAAATGGTTTGCAATTATTGATAACCATCATGTAAAAGGGAAGGTTCCTTAACAAAACATGTCGTCTTTTCAACCCGCATAGCAAACTCAGAGGCTGTAAGTGTCGTATGTGATTTTAACTGGTAGATAAACTGACAGGCAAAAGAGAGTACACACCTCAGGTGAATTTATCATATTAAAGATTTTCAATTACAAATATTTCGAGTTTCTTTATGTCGAATTATCAAAATATTTTTTATCAAACTGATAAGCACAAGAGCAATCTTAATAAATTAAGACCAACACTGCATATCTATTGAGCTAAATTTGGTACACGAGTATAATATTGACAACATTTGAAACATGGTACGGGTCATCATAGTGTTAATTCTATAACTATATCTTAACAAAACATTAACCAGACACAAAATATTAGTTTCAAGCTACTGCAAATATTATTATTAAAACAAACTTTTGTGTGTACTTTTTTTTGCCTGGCGGTTTATAAGGCTTAATGTCAAACTACAGTTTTGTTAACTTGTCATAATTTATTACATCACAGGTCTCTTTGATATTAAAGGGGCAGTAGCACGTTTATGGGGGAAATAAAATAAATTGTGATATCAGGAAAATGAAAATAAATGGTTCCAATTGAATGACAATGTATTTCAACTAGAAGTAATAAATCAAATGTATTATGTAAAGTTCAGCCATGCGAATCCTTCTTCTTACACACAATGAATTAAAGGTGTTCACACAAAAATGGCCGCCAATGTATTTTATGTGAATCTTTATCATTTGTTCTCTGACTATGGAGGATTGGTTAGTGTAATGAGAAATTTTACATTATCAAAATAATTAATTTAGCAACAACGTACAATTATCAATGAAAAATTGCAAATATGAAAATTAAAAAATACGTGCTACTGCCCCTTTAAAAGGTGGTGAGTTACGTTGAAAAATTGGTCAGCAGGTGAAACGACTCCACTTTTAACACGTCATAGTGGGTGGATAGACTTTAGTTATCATAGATTCTACTGCCCCTTTAAGTAAATTCAGACAAACTGTGGTGTATACTTTCTTTTGCCTGGCAGTTTAGTTGGAACTGATGGTAAGGAAACGTGTTGAAGGTTGCCTCTACATGCTCTAAGAATCATGTGCTCTATGAATTTTTCAGTGGTAGTATTGATTTGAAATCATTAAATATACAACAGTTGAATATTAACCGACTTTGGATAAGGTGTCGTGCAAAATTGATATTTTAAACTCCGGTTTTTATCATGTGAATTTAAACTGTTTTTCTTTACATGTTGAAATATAAATGCGTTGTCTTTTGTCATTATTCATTTTAAACATGGATATAATTTACATTATGTCATTGATAAGTATATACGATACAAACTACTTGATAAAACAACATGATCTGTAAAAGATATGTTGTGGAAATACAATCATATTTAATCGAATTTATTTTCCATACTTATGCAAAACCAATACTCCCTATACGTACATTCATTTCATGTGTTTCTTTGATAAAAATTCATTAGGTTATATGATAATAAATATGATAATAACACTTTATTGTCCTCAGTACATGTACATTTCGGAAATTTGATTTGTGCCCATGGCACCCGGCAGCCACGGTGCAGCGCCAGTTCATGCGTTGTTCTGCCTTTACAATGCTGAGTGTCAAGCAAGGCAGCAACAACTCCCACGCGACCGGGAATCGAACCTGGTCTTCCGGGTGACGAGTGGACACTCTACCACTGAGATCGACCCCCGGTTATATCAAATATGATACTATTTAATACCCAAATCGATTCTGTATACTTTTACTCGACAATGCAACTGAATGGCTCTGAAATACACAATCGATTGTTCTATATCATATAATTAAGGATTCAGCTTTTCAAGCTGAATCCTTATTGTTATTGGCGTGTTTTTTTTTTTTATTATTCCACGAATTTTGTGGTCAACTTTCAGCCCAAACGGCTGATGCTATCAAAGCCAAATTTCACAGGCTGGTAGACCTTGTTGAGGAATGGCGACAATAAGCTTTTGGGCCAAATCGGTCCGTACATTAAAGGTCCAGTTCGAATCCAAAGTCCAAAATTTAACATTGATTTTTTTTTCAAAATGCACTTAGAGACCTAAAACTTTTTTTAAAAGATGCGCAATCAAAAATAATGAAAAAAATGCAATCATGACAAATTCGCAGGTCACGTGGTTTGGCCGCCATCTTGATTTTAAGCACATTTGACAAAAGTCCGACCCCATGCATACTTGGCGATTCACCACTCGGTAACTACTGATACCTGAAAGCTGAAATTTACATATAATGTAGCTAAGACATTGGCCTCTAACAAGTTTGTAATAAAATGTGAAAATTCAAAATACTTTGTGTGTAATAGCCTTTCAAAGTTTGACAATTTTTAAAAATGTCAATTTTCAAGGGCAGGTAACTCAAAAACCTGACCGACGAATTTCATGATTTTTGCATGAGAACTAGACATGACCAAGGTCTTCAAATTGAAAAAAGAAAATCGCTCGCGAACAGTCATTTCCGGTCACGAGGAGGGGTCAAACTTTGCATTTTGGAAATTTTGCTTTTACCGTTGCCGACCCCACCCGCCTTTGACAATCTTCTTCTCTGAAGACACTTGCACTAAAGAGCTGAAATTTATACTCAATGTAGCTGAAGCATTGCAGTTCTTAATTTGACTTCTAGAAAGTCCTAACGTTAGTACTTTTTCTGCTGTGACCATTCAAAGTTGAGCAACTTCTAGAAATCGTAAATTTCGAGGGCAGATAACTCAAAAACCTAGCCAGGGAATTTGATAATTTTTGCATGAGAGTTAGACATTGTCAAGGTCTTTAAGATGAAATAATAAAATCGCTAATTTTTTTTTCTCGGAAAAAATGGCTTGGAAAAAAAAGGACTTTTTTCGATTTTATTTGATAAAAATCCTTCCCAAGGGCAGGGCAACACCGCAAATGGCCAATGAAGTATATTTCTTCGTCCTCTGCCCTCTGTCCCCTTCTCTCCCTTTATCCCTGCAGTCTGACTTCTTGTCTGTCAGCTCTGAGAATTTCAGGCAGATATCAATTCAAGTTTTCGAGTTATGTGCACTTGAAATGGTGGGTATGGAAGATGTGACCTCAAAACAGCTTTTCCCCCCCTTAAAAAATAAATCATGCCAAAGTTGCTACAAATGGCCTCAAGCACTCATATATTTGGCTGAATCCTGTAATCGTCGCTTTGCGACTATATTTGAATGTTATTTCCACTATAGAACTCCGCAAAACGAACCAACATGCATGTATATAGTTTTCAATTTCATGGATCTTTTCTTATACTATAAAATATCATATACATTTCTTAATATTTTATAAGATAAGTTATATTTGATTTAGATAAAAGCAATGCATCATGGATGATGATACGGTTATGGTTTGCTGTTAATGTTACATCGGTGAACGATACAAGAGAGGCTGGTTACTTAACGGTAACCAAAATAATCGCAATTACGTGATTAAATTATAAGTACGCTAACATTTAGTTTTTAAACTCCTTATCACCTACTTTTGTTCCAGAGCTGCGAATCAATTGAATCATTTTCTAGATTGCATTACATTACACCAATCTGAGTAAGTTGTGTATCGGCCACGATGTTACAAACTGAACATTCAGCGTTTTCCCGTAAACTTTGAGAAAGGTCCATTCGCCTGTGCGATACGCACATGCTACCTCGAAGGTAGAAATTGGACAGTTTCTGTTGTAATAAAAATTAATATTTCAATGATTGTGAAAAAATGTTTTCGTCATCAATCATGTTTATATGAAGAATCCCAAATGCTACTCAGAGTAGGTTTTCATCAAGAATAGATTGACCAGAGAATCATTGGTGATGGTTTTCTTTGAATAAAGGTAAAAGGACAAGTTGTTAATCTCTCTTCCAACCTTAAAACTCAAATCTTTCGATTCCACATCATTTCAGTCTGCCTCTGCTTCAATTTGTAATTCGCTTCCTCAAGACATCACCCAGTTTAGAAACTTTTAAAAGGAGACTAAAACATATCTCTTCCAATGCTACACCTAGTATGAAAATGTGCCAATGATTGGAAACAAAGTAAATAGTGTTTGAATTCAAGATTTCTACAATGTCCTTCTCATTTCGTAGAGACTCAAAACATATCTTTTCCAATGCTACTTCTAGTATGAAAATGTGCCAATGATTGGAAACAAAGTAAATAGTGTTTGAATTCAAGATTTCTACAATGTCCTTCTCATTTCGTAGAGACTCAAAACATATCTTTTCCAATGCTACTTCTAGTATGAAAATGTGCCAATGATTGGAAACAAAGTAAATAGTGTTTGAATTCAAGATTTCTACAAAGTCCTTCACATTTCATTGACGTTCTATAAATAGCCTTATTATTATTAAAAGGAACAATTTATAACAACTTTTTTTTGAGAAAATATGTGTTTAGTAACCTCTTTTGGAAGAAAATGTCATAAATAAAGCTTCAAAGGTGAAATATGTCAGTGATTGTTAAAACGAAATCCACATTTCCACTGAGTGAAATAACATGTGAAATCGGACTTTTCATTATATTACCTAATCGTGAACGTCATGAAACAATAGGGTTACTCCATAAGATCCCAACGCCGACCTTGATACTTCCTACATAACCTTAACGTTATTATGAACTTTTGAATTGTGTTGGAAACAAATTTAATAGAACATTTGACTATACTCGTCGAATACAATTTTATCTCATCCTAGTCATGAAGATATGTCTGCTTCACTCGATGAGATATACATGATATTTCAAATACCATCTATATACTATATAAGTGACTAAGTGAATAAAACGATACTAATCTTATACTGCTACTCTTATTGCTTGGACCCGTACGATAACTAACCAAATTTGTAGTTACACTACACCCTAGAATCCTTTAACCCTTGTCATGGAAGACTAAACACCGAAACGGTGTAGACAAATATCTTCAATTTTAAAAAACTTCATACAATGATGGGATAACTTTTATTCGGGCTTTACATACATTGTATTCTGTTAATTGAAAGAGTTCTGTTTGATGTAGTAATTATAGCCGGAACACGGCATTTCGACCTGAGAAAAACTGCTGACCATTTCTTCATCTTGGCGGAGAGTTGAGACCAACACGCTCTTCTCTCTTGACACAAACGTATCACAATATGACTTATATTCATATGATCAATGACAGAAACCTCATTATATAGCCATGAAAGACTAGGATGAAAATAAAGTCACATTACAAACCATTTAGACAACTTTACTGTTGGACAGACAGTGAGATAACAATGGTAATTTATTCAAGACAAGCATCCCATATTTATTCCAAAATGCCGAAAGAAATGCAAATTGGGTCTTCTTGAACCAGTAATTAAACATTTAATTACAACAGTATTTTGAATATCAAGAATATATGACTTTAGTCTTGATAGTAAAGACTGTTGAATTCTTACGTAAGAGGGAAAGTTGGAAATTTGCATAAATCGTCGAAAAATTGTGAATAAGCTTCATTGGTAACAACCTTAACATCTTAGTCAATGGATTTCTGCTTTCTTAATCAAGAGAATTCGACAAAAATTATATGCAATGAAGATACAAAGTTGCAAACTAGTTAATTCAAAAAAATTGTTTACCTTCTTATCTAGTTGCTTTGAAAAAACTTAGATGTCCCTTATACCGTATTTCCTCTAATAAGCGCCGGGTCTCCAATAAGCGCCGGGCCTCTAATAAGCGCCGGGGGTCATTGGTAGTTGAGAAAATAAGCGCCGGGCCTCTTATAAGCGCCGGGTCTCTAATAAGCGCCGGGTCCTAACTATTAGATAAATGCTCAAATGCTCCCTCAGTAAACATTTACAGGTATTCCTGGTAAAAGACGGCTTAAAACAATCTTCAGTGTCTGTGAAAGAAGCAAGCGCCGAGTCTCCAACAAGCGCCGGGCCTCTAATAAGCGCCCGGGGGGGGGGGGGGGGGGGGGGGGGTTTGGTATGGTATGAAATTTTTAAAAGTACTTGTATCAAGTAAAAAATGATAGATTTGTTAAAAAAACACAACAGTTCAAAGAATTGAGTTCAAACTCGTCTAGCAAATGATGTAATGGGATTTCATTTGCCATAACCTTTATCTTAGCTTAAAGATTTTACTCTAATCGGTTGTCATACTCCCCATTCCAAATTGTATGTCATCTTAACCGAGAGGACAGTATTCATCTGACATTTTAGAACATCATTGTACTGTAGACATATGTTGACAAAGTACATCAGTGACAATGTCACCTTCTCCGAAAGACCTTGTCGATTTCATCATGAAGTGCACGTGCAAAGCATGAACCTCGCGCTGCTCTTTTCTCCTCAAATGCAACTCAATTGATTGATTCTTAAGGACATGAAGGACCTAGCTACTAGGAACATTTATTACAAAATATTTGAAACTTCTGAAAGCGTGATTTTTGAAATGAATGTTTTACAAATTTTGTTATTTTATAACACAAAGCTGGTGTTCATGATGAACACCCGGTATATTGCCATGAACATCTGATAGTGAAACGATGATTTTTGATTTCGGTTTTGATTAGGCATATAGTTTGGTAAAGAGAACATTGTTCAATGTGCATGTTTTACAATTAACATATGGTATTTTTAAAAATATAATTTCTTTATATATGTCGTTGTATTGGTCGTTGTATAAGTAATCTATACGAGTCATATAACTATTGCCTGAATGTCATATTTGAAATCAAAGGAAAGGTGAACGTACCTTAAAGGGGCAGTAGCACGTTTTTTGATAATTTTATATTTTAAAATTTTCACTGATAATTGTAAGTTAATGCTAAATGTATTATTATTGTGACAGTGTCAAAAATCTTCTTACACAAGCCAATCATCCATAGTCAGAGGACAAAGTATGAAGATTCTCATAAAATCCATTGGCGGCCATTTTATGTGAACACCTTTAATTCATTTTGTGTAAGAAAAAGGAATCTCATGGCTAAACTTTACATTATATATTTAAATTATTACTGCTCCATTTAGTTTAAATACCTTGTCTTTCAATTTGGACCATTAATTTTCATTTTCCTGACATCACCTTATATTCCCCCTAAAAACGTGCTACTGCCCTCAAAGGGGCAGTAGCTCGTTTTTTATAATTTTATATTTTAAAAATTGCACTTATAATTGTTAGTAAATGCCTTATGTATTATATTGACAGTGTCAACAATCACATTACAAAAGCCAATCACACATAGTCAGAGGACAAAGTATGAAGATTCTCATAAAATCCATTGGCGGCCATTTTATGTGAACACCTTTAATTCATTTTGTATAAGAAAATGGAATCTCATGGCTAAACTTTACATTATATATTTAAATTATTACTGCTCCATTTAGTTTAAATACCTTGTCTTTCAATTGGGACCTTTAATTTTCTTTTTCCTGACATCACCTTATATTCCCCCTAAAAACGTGCTACTGCCCTTTAAAGGGAAAGAAATAAGCACGTTACTTACAGAAATCAAATGTCTGGTTTGTGACGATGCTAGTATGACTTAATGAATTGATAATAAGGATGGGAAACCCACTTGATACCTCATTTGCAAGTAGTACGTTGTATTTTGTCTACACAAATGGCCATAAATGAATACCAAATACAACGGTAACAGAATAATGATATTCGAGATGTAATAAATAAAAAGAGAAACAAGGAGGATATAATTGTTTAAAATGTAAGACATGTAATCATTAATTCCAATGACGTAATGTCTTCAAGTACATGAAATTCGGTATTTATTCATATTTGAGTATACAAACATTCCCTGTAAGAATAATTGAAAAGACGAACAACCTCGGCTACATTAATCAATCTTCCAGAGTCCGAGAACAAATTATAAAGATTCACATAAAGTCTGTTGGCAGCCATTTTGTGTGAACACCCTTAATCAATTTTGTGTAAGAAAAAGGAATCGCATGGCTGAACTATACATTATATATTTGATTTATTACTTCTTCATTTAGTTTAAATACATTGTCTTTCAATTGGAACCATTTATTTTTATTTTCCTGATATCACCTGTTTTTCTATCAAGGAATTGAAAGACAATGTATTCGAATTAAATGAAGCAGTAATAAATCAAACATGTAGTGGATCATGGAAAGTTTTGCCGTGCGATTTCTTTTTCTTATACACAAATAAATTGAAGGTGTTCACACAAAATATCTTTATAATGTGTCCTCTGATTATGGTTAATCTGTTTGTGTAATGATATTGTTGACACTTTCAAAAAATTAATTTAGCATTAACGTACATTATCCGTGAAACTTTTAAAATATTTAATTTTCAGAAATCGGGCTACTGCCCCTTTAAGCATCAACGTACAATTATCCGTGAAAATTTTAAAATATAATTTTTTTTTAAATCGGGCTACTTTCCCTTGAACCTTAAGTAATGAAATGTGACACGTGTGTTAGAAGCCTAAAGCCTTTCCTCTCTAAACGTCGAACTTGTCATTTGTTTCAAGTTGTTCACCGTACTTATACCACTTGAACATAAAACCGAACTGGCTTTGAATTAAAAGGCTTAAATATTTATGAAGGTGTTGGGCAACGTTTGTGACATTTAGATTAATAACTTATTGTAATAGTTGTGCTGTAGGGAGAATGTTTACAGTAGGATATTACATATTGTATTTTCTGTTATAAATGCATGTACAAGGATCCAACGTTTCAAATATAAGTTCCCTACTATTATTTTGTAACACAGCTGATTTTGTTCAGCTTGAATAGTGTATCATATCATCTACTTGTCTTGTGAATAGTCTCGTGTCGTTCGGTTACAGTGAAAATGCATTTTGTAATTTGTATTTCATAAGACGTATTAAACTTAAACAGGCAAAAGAAAGTACACCCCCAGTTTGTTTATATTTACTTGATAGCTAACAGACATGTGATTTATAAAGTTCTGGCAATTTAACAATAACACTTGTTTGTAGGCAGGTATAAGAAATAGAACTTACACTGCCATGACCTCTATCTGTTTAAAAGGTTGCCAATATGTGCAAAAATAGGAAAGTTTGTTGATTTTCACATAGACTATGCCTTCCTTCTTGATGAACGTTTATGTTAGATCAACATAAACTTTGGAAGAATTTTATAATTTTTTATTCTTTAAAACGACGATTTAACTCTTGTACTCAGTTTGAAAATACAACTGAAAACTCGAATTATGAAAACTCCAAAACTTTACATATGATAAATTCAACTGAAGCGTGTACTTTCTTTTGCCTGTCAGTTTGAATAAAATGACTGGTCATCTCATCGCTCACTATCGTATTGTACCATCAGTTTTGATGTTGTCCTTCTTTGAAAGTAACTGAAGGGTGACTCAATAAATTTCAAAACATATTTTGGAAATCAAATTAAGTTTTATTACAGATTCATTTGCCATCTTCCTCATACCATGATTCCTTGATAATTTAAATAGCTCTGCCCATGAAAGAGTTTCTTAAAACAATTTTTAAACATTTTACAATTTGCTTATATTTATTTAACTTCCAAAATGAGAAATTCAAACAATGCAGTATTTCTCTACATTTCAACACCCATCAAACATTATTTACCATCCTTTGACAGATAAAAGTATACAATATTCAGTGTACATGCAGGAGCTTGTATATATATGTTTCCTGGCGTATTTGCAAATTCTTGATATTCATTTGTCATGTATATAAGTAAATGTTTTAAGCATAATCGTCCAAAGAAAATAATGCTCAGAAAGTTTGCCCCGGGGAAAGATGTTCGGTTCATTACGTGAGTTGCTTGAATTACAAGAATCTGTATTCAACAATGAACAACATCCTGCGGCTGTATATAACACTCGCGCTTTGTTCGTGACGTTTTGCGCTAATGGTCGCACTTACTACATTGAATATTGAACAATTAATCGATTGTCATCACCCACCCAAGACGTGTTGTTATTTATTTTGGTGTTAAGTTGCAAAATTTATGATGGTGACGTGAATTAAGTTCTTTATGGAAGCTCAGGAATATAATCCTCGAGATAATAATTTCAACTTGAGTATGTACATATATGTGCAAATGATTTTGATATAATTAAAACTGTTATTCGTTATAAATCCACAGATTTGTCAGTCGGCAGACACCGGTTCGTTAATGTGTAAATGACTTTGGTAGAATTGACAATGAACCTCGTGTTTAATGCAGCCACCGGTTCGTTATAGAAGATATAATCCTCGAGATAATAATTTCAACTTGAGTATGTACATATATGTGCAAATGACTTTGATATAGTTAAAACTGTTATTCGTTATAAATCCACAGATTTGTCAGTCGGCAGACACCGGTTCGTTATAGAAGATCATACGAATATAATGTGTAAATGACTTTGGTAGAATTGACAATGAACCTCGTGTTTAATGCAGCCACCGGTTCGTTATAGAAGATCACAAGAATAGAATCCTGAAATGATATTTTCAACTTGGGTATTTACTCGTACAAATGATACTGATATATAGTTCAATCGTTAAATATGTTATAAAACCACGTATTTGTCAGTGAACCTCGTGTTTAATGCAGCTACCGGTTCGTTTTAGAAGATCACAAGAATAGAATCCTGAAATGATATTTTCAACTTGAGTATTTACTCGTACAAATGATACTGATATCGTTCAATCGTTAAATATGTTATAAAACCACAGAATTGACAATGAACCTCGTGTTTAATGCAGCCACCGGTTCGTTATAGAAGATCATACGAATAGAATCCTGAAATGATATTTTCAACTTGGGTATTTACTCGTACAAATGATACTGATATCGTTCAATCGTTAAATATGTTATAAAACCACATATTTGTCAGTGAACCTCGTGTTTAATGCAGCTACCGGTTCGTTTTAGAAGATCACAAGAATAGAATCCTGAAATGATATTTTCAACTTGAGTATTTACTCGTACAAATGATACTGATATCGTTCAATCGTTAAATATGTTATAAAACCACAGAATTGACAATGAACCTCGTGTTTAATGCAGCCACCGGTTCGTTATAGAAGATCATACGAATATAATCCTTAAATGATATTTTCAACTTGGGTATTTATTTGTACAAATGATACTGATATCGTTCAATCGTTAAATATGTTATAAAACCACATATTTGTCAGTGAACCTCGTGTTTAATGCAGCTACCGGTTCGTTTTAGAAGATCACAAGAATAGAATCCTGAAATGATATTTTCAACTTGAGTATTTACTCGTACAAATGATACTGATATCGTTCAATCGTTAAATATGTTATAAAACCACAGAATTGACAATGAACCTCGTGTTTAATGCAGCCACCGGTTCGTTATAGAAGATCATACGAATAGAATCCTTAAATGATATTTTCAACTTGGGTATTTACTCGTACAAATGATACTGATATCGTTCAATCGTTAAATATGTTATAAAACCACATATTTGTCAGTGAACCTCGTGTTTAATGCAGCTACCGGTTCGTTTTAGAAGATCATACGAATAGAATCCTCAAAATGATGATTTCAACTTGAGAATTTACATGTATGTGCAAATGATACTGATATCGTCCAAACTGTTGTTATTTATTAAAAAATCCTCAGATTTTTTAACATTGAGACCTCGTATTTAATGCAGCCACAGGTTCGTTATCATCATCATCATCAACTTTATTCAAGTATGTAGGCCCCTGGGCCCAAATACAGGTACATGTAAACACATATTTCATATACAAGAATAATAAGTAATAATACGCAGAACTTACGAGAAGTAGATAACATGAAAATAATAATTAATCACAAGAAATTTAATTTACCCTTTTACATCGTTTTTCATAGGCATAATAAACATAATGGCTTAATTTTTTCAACATGTAGTTATCGTTGGTAGTAAGAATTTGTTTAAATGCAGACATGTTTACATTTCTAATATTTGGTAGATATATTTTTCTTAAGTCATTATAATATGGACACACAGAAATGAAATGAATTTCGTTTTCAATTCCTTTCTTACAAATTGGACAAATTCTAGACAACCTATCAATTTTCTGCCATCTACCCTCATTAACCTTTAAACGTAACAGCCCCGATCGTATTTAACAATGCTTTTACGAAATTTAAAATCCACTATTTCAAATAAATATTTCTCCGGTGTAAGTAGACTTTTAATTTCTCTATATATATCGTTATAGAAGGTCATACAATAAAATCCTGAAAATGATATTTTCAACATGAGTATTTACTTGTATGTGCATATGATACTGATATTATTCAATCGTTTGAATGTGTAACAAAACAACAGACTTGTCAGTTAGACCTCGTGTTTAGTGCATCACCTGGTTCGTGTAGAAACAGAAATCTACACCTGACAACGTGTCATATCTGTCGCAGACATCGTGGACAATGTTTGCTGTCGTTTAAAACAATGCATATATGAATGCTAACTACACCTTATTAATGATATAACTGGTATGATAACTTAAACGAGACCCACTTTATAAATGAAATCAACGGAAGTTGTAATTATCATTCATCAAGTGTATAGTTTAAAGTAAGCAATTTTAACTTTTTGTAGCAGTTGTCAATCTCTACTCTAAATGTTTAGTGGACAATTTTAGATCTGAAATTGGCTCCCAGAGTAATAGGCTAATAAACGAGCCTCCCAAATCTTACTTCATACAATAATAATGCGTGTGAGTTATCAGAGAACGTACTCTTATTGTAGGTTATTAAACTATCTTGAACGAACCATGAAATATACTTTTGTAATGGAGTTGATCTGGTATAAAATGAACGTAAACGAGCACGCGTACACTTTAAAGGGGCAGTGGCAGGTTTTTGAAAAGTTTATATTTTGAAATTTTCACTGATAATTCTAAGTTAATGCTTTTGTATTATCTTGATAGTGTAAAAAAATCTCATTACACAAATCAGTCATTAATAGACATAGGACAAAGTATAAAGATTCACAGAAAATCCATTACAAATAATTTATGTATTCAATTACTGAGAATTTCTATACACCCGTACTGGATCTGTTCAGAGATCGTACATAATTTAGCAGCATGTTGGTAATTATACTGAGTTATTTGTGAACAGAGGTTGGATATTGATTGTACGGGAAATCACTTAACAAAGATCAGTCCCTTTAATAAGAGATCTTGAATACACTAACCTTTCCGTCGATCGAATCTATTACAAAAAGTATTAGTTGCAATGCTACAATGAATACGATAAGGAGATAATTTTCGCAAATTGGTTTGGCAATGGTAAAGGTATCACATAAACGATTGAAAGAATTGACAACATCACATTGATATTATAGCTGTATCACGGTTTGACGGCTGATATTTATATATCATAACAATGATGTTTGTGTTATGGCGGGTATTTCATTTCACAAACACTCAGTCCCTTTTCTCTTTTCTGTTTACAAAACGTTTCTTTCATTCTTTCGTTTGGTAATCAGAATACTATTTTCTTTCTGTATTCAGTTTAATCGAACCTGCCTATACGATCACCTCCATGAAACAGTCAACTGTTCGATGCGGCCAACGCAAATTCTAACCGATTTGTAGTTTTTTTTGTACCTTGGCAAAGTAAATCTTGTGAATTGGTCAAAAGTGTAACTGAACATTTGAGAAATATGAAAACTGATTTTAAAAAGTCAGTTTTTAACGTTGTTTTCTTATGTGTTATTTCCTTCGATGACCAGATTTCTGGGTATTATATTTGGTTCTCACTCATAAGAAAACTTAACGGTTAGAATAGGACCGGTTAATGTATTTACAGTATACCGACTGAATACCGACTATCCGGTGCAATCACAGCTTTTCGGATCACGCCGGATTTAGGTTCATAAACGTTTGCCTTGCAAAACTGTAACTATAACTTTAAACTTCCATAAGGCAATTATCGTATTACTTCGAAGCAACCTGATAGACTGTCAAGCTAATTAAGAAAAACTAGTTTAGTTTTGTATTCAAGTATTTATAGAAAAGAGGTGAGTCTGGTGCTTCCCACTATAACAGTAACAATCATCATACACGAGTTAGTGTTCTCTTTTGCTTGACTAATTCATGAAGTATTGATTTCAAAATGATTTAATTGGGGAGACGTCATGTACTTATCCCCAATGGTGGCACAGATAAAAACGTATGTAGATTATGTCTTTGTCATGCATATCTTTGTTGGTATTGATTTCAAACGAAAATAGATTTTAAATAAACTCATGGGAATAAGAATGAATCATCATCATCATCATCCCAACGATTCCTATTGTTTACCTAAAATCCCTATTTTATATTTTTTTCATACTTAAAAACCACACTTTAGAAAAATATAAATAGGGATTTTCGCAACCTTTGTGTGTTTGAACAAAAACAAAGATAAAATGGTCCATACCTTGATAATTTAAATTGAGTACACATACCTCTTATATGTATGTTTATCGTATACATTAAAATATACTTATTTGGCAGTATAGTATTTTCAATTTTGACTCCTATTATATGTTTGTATCGTTTATTTTGTCCCTCGGTGTATATGAAACCTCATACGTGTACTTTGTAATCAATTATAACGTTTAGATGTTTATCATTCACTGTAACATATTGTCGTCATTCAATAACTTCAATTCTCAATGCAGTAGTTAAAAATTAAATAAAAGTCTAAGCAAGTCTATAATAAGGCTTGAGAGTTCTGAAAATGAAGAAATATCAGTCTCCTTTTCATTATATTTATTCATTTTTTTTCAAAATTCAGTTTTATTGAAAAAAACATTTCAGTGTCTAATTGTTAGACTACCCATTACCTAGCAATTACCTTTCTCAAATGTTTGAGTTACCTTTCTCATCTTAACACATATATTTTACTTACCTTTCTCTCGCCTAAGTTTTTAAAACATAGATTGCCTGATGATATATTTGCACATCCTCGGAAGGCTGACATGTTATCTAAGCATTCCTTGTAGTACATGCCCAAGACATGTGCATAAAAAGTATGTTTGAAAGTATCCTCGTTTATGATGTGAAATGCATTTGAAGAAACCTCGGATTCGGCGAAGTTTTCCTCTTTCGCCATTTTTGGAAAAGGTAACTGCAGTTACCTTACTCAGTGTAGTAAAGGGGGGCTTGGTCTAAAACAAATGGGTTTATTAGCATCAAACTATTGGATGTATACATATATAACATAGTTTACCTATTCTTGAAATTTACCGCTCTGTGAACGCCAGAGATGTATTTGTCAGTTATCCTCATTATATTATATCGACACTGCATGTAAAAGGAAACATTAAAGGGACAGTAGCACGTTTTTAGGGGGGATATAAGGTGATGTCAGGAAAATGAAAATAAAATGGTTCCAATTGAAAGACAATGTATTAAAACTAAATCAAGCAGTAATAAACCAAATATATAATGTAAAGTTCAGTCATGCGATTCCTTTTTCTTACATAAATGAATTAAAGGTGTTCACACAAAAATGGCAGCCAATAGACTCTCTGTTATACATCATTATTTGTTCTCTGACTATGGAAGATTGGTTTGTGTAATGAGATTTTTGACACTATCAGAAATACATTTAGCATTAAGATACAATTATCAATGAAAAATTGAAACCATAAATTTTTTAAAAAGTGTGCCAGTATGAACCAGTAATAAATCAAATATATAATGAAACATTTTTTAGATTTTTAACACTATCAAAATCATCCTGTCTCTTGGGATATAGCCAATCAAATCGTTTTCTCGAGAAGTTGGCGAGAAAATGATTTGATTGGCTATATCCCAAGTCGGACTGCACGAGCGAATCCAGCTTCTGAGCCCAGGGTAAAGATTAGTGGAGTTAGCGTAACGTTCGTACCCTGAGACAGGATGTATCAAAATAATACATTGAGCATAATATACGATTATCACTAAAAATGGAAAATATAAAATTTTCAAAAACGTGCTTCTGCTCTTATTCTAGTAATTTAATTTCAAGAAACTCACTGAAAACCTTTGTTGCGGTTTAAAGATTATTATTATTATTATCTTCTAAAGAATGCATAAAGTATTGTTTGTCGTACGAGGTGTTGCGAGCTTACCACCATCAACTGACTTTCCGTTGAAGGTGACGTCGTTCACTTCAAATGGCGACACCTAAATGTCGCAGTGCGGAGTTTACACGGACGGGCGCTAAAGTAAATGTCTCCGGAACAAGCCAAACTAGAAACTCGATAAATCATTAACAAGCAGTTGAAACATGATATTCACATAATATGTTTTTATGTGAACAGGTGATATTGATAAAGGACAAGAAGTCATCATAACATAAAAAAAATTAAATGTGACAGATAAAGACATGTACTCCTCAATAACAAGTTGATTGTGCCGTGTTCAAAAGGCAAATAATTTTTAACTTTGATTTGTTTTAAAGGAGCAGCAGCACATTTTTTGAAAATTTAATATTTCAATGATAATTGTCCTTTAATGGTAAATGTATTAATTTAAAAGTGTCAAAACTCTCAATACATAAACCAATCATCCATAGTCATAGGACAAAGTATGAAGATTCAACTACCGGTAAATCCATTGGCGGCCATGTTGTGTGAACACCTTTAATTCATTTTGTGTAAGAAAAAGGAATCGCATGACTAAACTTTACATCACATATTTGAATTTATACTTCTTCATTTTGTTTAAATACACTGTCTTTCAATTAAAACCATTAATTTTCATCTTCCTGACATCACCTTGCATTCTCCTTAAAAACGTGCTATGGTGCACCGTCATCGTTGCATGTCACCAGCCTTAAGATAGATATAGCAGCATTTCTATTTAGAGACCCCAAGCCAAAAATATTAATAAATCATATGTTTATCATAAAGGAGCTTATCAATAACTTAAGATTGGGCTCTTACGACCTGGATATCAATCACCTATAATTCACTTCATAGAAAATAAATATTACCTAGAAAAAAATACATATCATTTTAGGATAATCCCAAATTTCAAAATGGTCATGTCTTTTCCAATTTTTTTTAATGCGTCGTTATTGTCCATTTCTTTTCCTGTAATGATGAAAACAGATTTTTTATAAGGGATCGGTTTATTGTGATGTTTTAGATATTTATAACAACTTATATTTGATCACATTTTGTACAGAAGCACATACACCCACTTCCTTGTGCAGAGTGATTGGACGAAGACAAACATCTCCACATGAAATTAACAATAACATATTTGGATTCAACAAACTCGATGTTAACTGAATTATATCCTAATGAATAACAAATGCAACTCGATTTATATTAATTTCATATTAAAAATTATGACAGTCTACATCAGAGACATGCATAATTAATCAAATTTGGAAAATGCAAGACTTTCCGATGAAGCTTATTTGATAACCATCCTTCCTTTTATCACAAATTGGTTTTTTTTCTACTGTTGAAATTTTAATGATTATATATCTCACCGCACCATTATAATGTCACGCCTCCTATCGTGGTTAATGTATTCATAGCATACCGTTGCTACTGCTTCATATAAAAAGAAACATATACGGATATCAAGTTTCACACATATAATGATTAAAATGATTCATATCAAGCACGACCTTTTCTAATGACATTTTGGTTTGATTTCGTAAGATTATGTTTCTGTTCACAATTATCCTTTTCCATTAAATACCCATTTTCAGAGTTCAATATTTGTAATAGTAATGTTACTGTTTTCCTTGTATTTTTGGCAAAATTTTGCGACCAACCTAGGGAAAATCGGACCAAAATTCATTGATAGGAGATAATTTACCAAAATGTTAAAAACGGCAGGCGATATGAAGGCGAATCAAGTGTGGCCATCTCATAACGTCCGGTTTCTAAATATACGCTTGAATATGTATTCGTTGCTGCCAAAATTGATACCCATCGAACGCAATTACGGCACTTGAGACACGTGTAAATCCTACACACATAATGATTACGTCACCAAAAGCGGGTTCGTTAAATGCTATATCTATATATAGCTTTTTTACAGAGGGTACTGTGCTTTGGGCATCGAAATAATAATGTTATTGTTGATAAAAAATGTAAATGTAGTATCAAGATTTCGAGGAAATTTTTCTACCGAGTGATGTATTTATATTCTCAGTAGCTAATGTCATCCCGAACTGCATGCAGGTATGGTAATGGAGCTTTAAAGAGACACAGCGTATGTTGATAGGATCACATTTGTCAAATTTTGAAATCGATGTTATTACATCGGGAACCACAAACTGTTACTGAAAATAACAAGTTAAAGGTCAATCAATACATTAGAGCATAAATACGGCCATACAAAGTCGGGATTTTGAACGAAAACCGGACAATGTGGCTCGAGTGGCGCGCGCAAATTCGCCAAACGTAATTTTGAAACCTTGGCATAGGCTGACAGGAAGATATATTCGATTCGATAGTGTTTATTGGGTATTGTAACTAATAGGTAGATTAATTGGATGCATAATTTCGAATATTAAAAGTAAGTTGAGATGTTTTCTTGATTTTTCCATAAAATCAAGGATTTTAGAGATATATTGCAAAAATGGATATATTTGCAAGTCCAGTGACGAGATATGAACTTCAATCAGCATATTAGATATTTTGTAGCTTATCAAAACCAAATAAAATTTTAAGATACTCTGTGTCACTTTAAGAGATTTCAGCGCCGTTCAGACACAGCGGCACAGTAGTTGTTACAAATCCATTCAGTTATAATAAAAGTTGATGAAATGACATCGATATTGATAATATATTATATTTTCAGCAAATTACCCCGTTATCACACATAATTAAGAAAATCGGCTAATGGCCAATTGTCTCGCCGGATTTGCAGTTACTTTCAAAAATAACATCCTCATTAGAAATGCATGGATTTAAGATGTTCATCAAAACCATTAAAATAAAAAAGTGAGAAATAAAAGGTCGAGAAGCTGTATCAAAGAAAGTATTGAAAAGTAGGATTTTTGAAAATGGAAAGTTATCATATAGATACTGCTACATGTAATTAGATTCATACTTTTTTATAAAACTTTTACCATATAAAACTAAATTGTTAAAAAATAAAATAGGAAATAACTCCTTATCTCATAGTTACAAAGAATGCTTAGAAAAGTAAAACAATACAACAAATTATCAAAAAAATTAATGTCATTATAATGAAAAAAGTCTTGTCATAAACTACAATTCATTTAAACAATATGTTGTTGTTTTTGTCATTTCTTAAACAGCATCAACAGAAAATGACATATCCCACCGGTGTCCATTAAAGTAACGTTTCCATGGAAACCGCCAAAATATGAAGAAATTGAAATTACCAAAAAGGCACTTTTTCACATGCTGAATAATAAACATACTAAGTTTTATTGAGCTCGGTATAAAATGTTTTGAGTCTACTTCAGAAACTGAATTCTAAGTTACGTTTTCATGGAAACCACCAGAAAAAGACACCCGAAGAAGTTGAAAATACCAAAAGTCACATCTATCTATGCAGACTTATCATCGTACCTAGTTTTATTGAGCTATATATGTCAAACAGTTTTTGAGTTGTGCTCCGGAAACGAAATGATTACGGACGGACGGACAGGGATAAAGGATAAATTGACTGCTTTAACGTTTCAAATTTGAGTGAATTAACTTATGATTGACAAATTCAAGAAAACAAATTTCATATTTCATTCAGATTTGAAGCATAAATGGGACAGTACAGTGGAACCTCTTTTATCCAGACATTTTAGTTTAACCTGAACATCATTCGGATAGCGAGTCTTCCTGTTATCTGGATTAAAACGATATTGTGAATGTATTTGTAATGAAAATGAAATCCAAAGAAATGCATGAGATCGCGAAAATTCAACCCAGAACTTCACAATTGAGAGGACAATCACAGGAATTTGAGAGTAATCAATAATGATGTTAAAAAAATTAATCAAGTCAAAATACGATGCAGATAAAATATATTCTCCCCCATATTCAATAGGCTGTGAGGACAAATTTTATACAGGTTTGTGGTACCTTCAAATCAATTTTAGTCTTTTGATCATCATAAGAACAGGACCTCAGTTTATGCAGTAAACCATCTCACTGCTGGGTACCTTCATCATTTAGATTATAACAATTTAAACATAACAAACTCGCTCTTTTATGAACTTTGATGAGTATACATAGATTCATTCTCTCCCCACAGAGGCAGTTCAGGTATGACTGAACTGCCTCTGTGGGGAGAGAATGACATAGATTCAGCTTATTTTTTAAATTGCGATGAGGACGTGGTCACGTTTGTGACAAACCTTTTTACTAGAACACACAATCAGAGACTGCGATGTTAATTCGATGTTTACTCGATGGGCGTACATTAGTATTGCATAGTCTACAACAATAGTCTGTCTTCGGGCAATCTTCGTTTAGAAAATATGTTCAACAGGATGGAAAATCAATCAATTACCTCTAGTGTCCTTTGTGTTGGAAATAATGAGGTATCTCGTTAATGTTTGCTAAAAGTAATTTTAGCACAGCAATTAAGATTTAGGTCTTTGTTTTCGGGAATGAACACTTTTTTGTTGATTATTAAAGTATCTTCTTTTTATATGGCTTACTTCTGAAATAAATGTATATTTGCACAATCGATTTGTTTGATAATCGATAAGTTTTGAAGAGTTTGAAATGCTTTCACAGCTTTCAATGTCTTTCAACTATTTAACGCCATATCAATTGAAGAATAAATGTTGTAACATCATACATTCTTATTGTGTGAGTCCCTACCTTATTATATGGTTGTTCATATGCGAATTATGCAAGCATTAAAAGATCCAACAAATAATTATTCTTTCTGAAAATGGAAGGTGGGTGGCAAATTATTCCTTCAAGGCACAGAAAACCTGATAAACGAACCAGCGGCCCTGAACGTCATCCCGAGCCCCTTTCCTCTTTATTTTTTAAAAGAAATATATTTGCGATCATAATGCATGGTGAGTATACTTGAAATCGTTCATTTTGAAAACATGTCTTCGTTTAGTGAGTGATAATTTATTGCTATTAGTTTTACAAAGTGTATTTGTGATTGGTCTATTCCAATGCTGACAATGGGCCGATTTGCTAGCACATCAAATGTGATCAAGAGCGAAGCGGGAAATTTTTTAATCTTCTCGTTTCGACCGTGATGTTTGAACATTTCTTCAAGCTGATCATTTGGTGATTTTTTTTATAGGCTACCCATCTAATTTGGATGTTTTCCTTCAATCAGATCATGTTGCATTGGTTGAGATAGCCGATTGTGCAATACAGTAATGTTTGGTACATTCAGCTTTAATAGCTGTATTTGAACAAAATTATTCAAGTGGAGGTATTCATTAAGATTTTTTTTGATTTTTTAAGTACTTGAAATGTCAGATCTTTGTCACATACTTAATAAAATAATCCTCTCTTTTGTTAAATTTTTTATCGTTTATTATGTTATAGATACAAGATTATTTACGATGTCAACAATGACATGAAGTTTCAAATCTACACTTTTGAAACTGAATATCTGTAATAAATAATAAATAAGCAGGTGATGTTCTATTAGACAATTGGAACTTAAGCTTCTATTTACATATTCATTATCACTTAGTTTTCATAAACCCCATTTTGGCTCATATTAAAAATTCTTGTGTTGTTCAACAGCGTCAACAACATCTAAATAATAGAATGAACTGCCACACGTTCAAGTGGTTGCTGAAAACAAAAGTTTGTGCAAGAATAAGTGGTTTTGGTCCTATTCAGTTTTAATTTTACATCAAGGACAAGTAAAAGTCTTCCATTAGTATCTCACCTACTTAACTTGATAATCAATGTTATTCTCCGCAACAAACCGTAACCACTTACAAGCACTTTGTATAGAACTCTGTGCATTGAGCTTGAAAAAAAGAATAAACACTGTGTAATTATTGAAGAAGCAAAAGTTACAAACATTATGATGTAAATGTTTTACAACTATCAATGTACACTAAGTATACCCCGAAGGCAAACTGCTTCAGTTGTATTCGTGCTTAAATTACCAGACTGCATGATTCAGTTGTATTCGTGCTTAAATTACCAAACTGTTTTGATTTACACTCACTGCGCTCGAAATTTGTATTCAAGAAATGATAAATATATGACAATAAATTATTTTTGATTGTTATCTAGATGGCCTTTTTGCATTCAGAATTACTCATAACTTAGTGTCATTGTTTCGATTAAAACGATTTGATACTTTGTCTTCATAAATAACTGATAAGCAATGATAAGATAATTATTAGCAACATTTTATCATTTAACACCATTTGGGTATGTTGACAAAACGTGTCACCCTAACATGCTTTTAGTAGACAACCAAAAAGCAGTGTTTCGAATGTTTGCTATGGATAAAGTTGTAATGTTCCCTTCTGAAACCAAGGTGTTCAGGGTAGATGAAACCACGTGTATCCTTACATCTTGCTCATCCTCGATAGCTCCAGGGTAAAGGGAATTGTTAGATATAATGAATGAGAATGTTAGACAATGATGATTTGCAATACAAAGAATGTCGAGTATAAACATGAACAGTAAAACAAAGAAATATACTTTTTTTTCTGCACACGGGGTATCACTATCTAAAATATTGTGCTGTTCTTTCAACGAACCACTTTTACGACCCTTGAAACCTCTCCACTCATTTCATTGGAAAATTTGAAAGTGATCATTTATTGAATTAATTAAGGCTGTTTGGTTTTCAACAAACTAGTCGTGATCGGTAACTGGTTTACTCAATGAGTAACACTACAGCAAAGCAGTTTAGTGTAAAATTAATGGAGTTTTTGAAAAAATGCAATTGGTAATCTGTTACATTAACCTTTTAAAAGTCATTATTTATATCCAGCCAAATTGGTGATTTCACTCTATTTAAATAAAAGAACCATATTCACAATTAGTAATTCCATTATTTCGTTTTGCTGTTTCTTAATATTTCACACTCTCTAAACTACCTTCTCCTTAAACTTCAAATGTTGGCGTAACATGCTTATAGAAGAGACTTAAAGGGGCAACCATATCAAGGTATTTATTATGAGGAAAAAAATTCAGGGGACATTTCAGTTTGTGCAAAATTGCTATTGACAAATGATTATAATACAACCAAGTTGAAACATATGATATTACTGGGGTAACATTTTTGTTGATTTATGTTTGACAACTTCATAAAGAAGAGCACACAAGCGAATGTCGTTTCCTCAACAAATAAACCTACAAGACTGTCCCTTTAATGAAGTGAAAGTAATTTCGGTGGGGGTTCTGTTTGTCTTACGAAAGGTTGTTAAAGCTTTATAAGATAGAAGTTTAACATTAACCCGTTGTATGGTTGCATTTTAATGAGATGGGAGGGATAACGCAGTGGTTAGCGCATCAAGCTTCGGATTTCTTCAGTAGCTCGGCAGCTCTATCTGCAGTAGAGAACTGTTCTACACGCTGTGAGGTTTGGATCCAACGGTGAATGAAGTCCAGTGCAGTTCTACCCATGGTTCGCTAGTTCCAGTCGATGATCGAAGGTTTCACCGCATAGCCACAATAGTTTTGCTGGCAATTGACCTAGCAGCCGGGATATGAGTGAAAAAAATCAGCGTTAACCCCCAACGTTATCAATTCACCGCAGTTCAATGGTTCTGGTCGTAGGAGACTATAAAACTCCTTGTAAAACAATCATTGGCTATTACCATATATGTAGATACCTGATTAAGTATAGATAAAGCCTGAGATAGGTGTATACGAAGTGATCAGCATATGATACATTTACACATTTCCATGTACACAAATACAAATCGTGAATATACAAAAAAACGCCCACGTATAATCATGCTACAATCATGACTGTGTCAGCAAGGAAGATACATGCCTTCATTATTCAACAAATGGTCTGGGGCTTGCAGAGTCAGACGAACAAATGTATTCTAGTTTATAAAACGTCTGTACAAAGAAGAGAAAGCAACCTGCCTCATGGGTAAACGAGTTAAGACTCGCCTGAATCTGACCCAAGATCCATTTCATCTGATTTCCATCTCTCAACTCAATATTTATTCACAATTACGCTGGAGTGAGGCAGGGTCAGCTTCTTGAAGGGTGATGTTTCATCCAAATCAAGTTAGAGAGCATTTTGGTCTGTATGACAAGATTGGCGTGTGTGAGTTATCACCCCCGGGACTCTAACTCGAATATGTATGCAAATATACCGTCGCTAATTGAAATAGCTCTCCTTCTTAGTGTATAGCAATTAATATTTCAGATTCTCTTGTTGAATATGTTTACAATGCCTTTCGCCACTTATCAAAGCGCTGTAGCGGATGGTATATCGTATAATTAGAAATCTTTCATTCGCAAACAGGTCCACAACGTAAAGTACAATGTGAAGAAAACTAAAACCATCTTCTGTGGTTTTCATTAATTCTTCTTTTACCTCCCAAGTGTATTTTTTATGTTGTATCACGCCCCCATATGTCTTTGTCTTGTTTTTATTCATACGTCTATACAATCTTACCAATCTTACTACTTTGATTTAGTACAATGACGTCTGTCTTTGATGTTAGACAATCAGATGCTATCTTGATGTCCATGTTCTATACCACAATTATTTCCACTTTTAAAGGGGCAATAGCACGCTTTTTTAATTTTATAGTTTTAATTAGTCATTGATAATTGTATGTTAATGGTAAATGTATATTTTTATAGTGTCAAAAATCTCATTACACAAACAAATCTTCCATAGTCAGAGAACAAATTATGAGGTTTCACATAGAGTCTATTGGCTGCCATTTTTGTGTGAACACCTTTGATTCATTTTGTGTAAGAAAATGGAATGGCATGGCTGAACTTTACATTGTATACATGTATTTGATTTATTACTGCTTCATTTAGTTTTAATACATTGTCTTTCAATTGGAACGATTTATTTTCATTTTCCTGACATCACCTTATATTCTTCCTAAAAACGTGCTACCGTCCCATAAAACTATATAAATTCTGATTTAAACCTTTATATTGTGGAAAAACACCTTCGTCATCTACAGTTTCCGTATCTTTATATCACAGTACCCCACCCGCTATTTGGTCATATCCTTCTACATTTTCTACTGCAATCAAAGGGCATGTATTTAAAACCCGACATTATATTAATAATAATTAGATCAGACAAATGGTAACCATAATTAGGGGATCATTTTACTCTCTTATGCGAACATCGAACTAACTATATCGAAAGGGTTTGATAATGAACATAATACTTATCATGTGACGTAACTATCAAACCGTTAATGGCATTCTGTTTTACAAAGAATTCCATATTGATTATGAAAACGCATTAGTTTGTGATGGTATCCATAGAAGATGAAATCTGTTGTAAAGAGTTGCCCTGTCTGGATCCATTTTCAATTATTTCGTATACAAGTATAAATATTTCCACTTACTGGTGCATTTTGGATCAGCTTACCACATTATGATATTAATACCACAAGACAGCTACGTCATAGGTCCTCTATAGTGACATTAACACACATTGTGGCTATGTGCTCAACTCTGCTTGGAATGCAATAGTCTGTCGCTCTCACCTTAGAGAAGAAAGCTCAATATGAGAACGTATGTACATAACCCTCCTGCGCCAAGTATCGTTTTAACCTTGTTGGGAAAAAAGGTTTTCTGACATTATTTTAAAACAACGGCTAACCTTGCTCTGCTAAAAGGTTAAACTTAGGAGCGTCAAACAGGTTCATCTTGAACCATCTTTGCAAACGCATTATGAAATTCATTTAAAATATTTCCTAGTTAAGAAAAGAAATCCCAATAAAATTGCAAATTACAATCATATGCAAACGTATATTTCCTCAACTTACTTTCTTACTTAATCCTCTTCGTGCTAGGAGCACATAAGGCCTCCACCAAAGATCGCCAATATGGCCGGTCCTGAGCCCAATGCTGAATTTGACCCCAGGTCCATCCCTGTTCTTTTATCTCTCTTTCCACAGATCTTCTCCATGTTTCCCTTGGCCTATTTCCTCAACACAACTACTTTATCTTCTATTATTTTTCACGCATTACTCATGTCAGGTCACTAGCAAAACGTGGTAGAATGAGTATTTACATTTTATTTCTAGCTAATACTATTAATGGTATTCTGATAAATAGCTAATCTCATCTAGGCTTTTTCGAAAAAGATCTTCATAAAAAACAGCTTGTTGTGGCAATAATAATACTGTCTTCTCGATAATATGACCAAGTTACGTCAAATCACGAGGCAACCGTTTGGGTTAACGCCAAAAGAAGGCTGGTATACCTTGTAAAATCCAGTTACGGTTTACTTTAAATGGACAGTAGCACGTTTTTAGCGGGAGTATATAAGGTGATGTCAGGAAACTGAAAATTAATTCTTCCAATTGAAAGACATTGTATTTTAACTAAATGGAGCAGTAATAATTCAAATATAAAACGTAAAGTTCAGCCATGCGATTACTTTTTCTTACACAAAATGAATTAAAGGTGTTCACACAAAATGGCCGCCAATGTATTTTATGTGAATCTTCATACTTTGTCCTCTGACTATGGATGATTGGCTTGTGTTATGATATTTGTGACACTGTCAAAATATTGCATTTAGCATTAACTTACAATAATCAGTGAAAATCTTAAAATATGAAATTATCAAAAAATGTGCTACTGCCCCTTCAATGTATACCGGCTATAGGGCCTTGTCTAATCGATGTGGAACATATGTCTTATTTTTAAAGTCTGAATTCAAATAGAAGTAATATTCTGCAAATTTCTGAATTACTCATTCGTAATTTGAAATTGACAATTCAAAATTGTAAAAATTTGGTACTTAACATTGACCTCCTAGAATTGTACTCCGAATCAAACCATGACATGTTTATAGGTTCATAAGAATTCATTTTAGTTTCGTTCGACGAATGTTCATCCATTCGTTACTGAACAACTCTATCGACCATAAATGGTAACCTTTGGATTCAGTTCTTTAGAAGTTCAATTGGAACTAATAATCAAAGATTTGATTCATCCTTTTATTAATAATTCAGAAACCTCAAACCGTGACTAATGATTTCGATAATGAACCTGTTTAAACCGATAACAATGTCATACTTGTTGAAGAGCATCATCAAATCATCCTGTATAATGGAATTTTGAATATGTTATCAGTTTAATCTGTTCATTTTATCTGCATTGTGATTTATAATCTACCGAGAAAGGAAAAAGGTAAATTTTGAAATTATAAATCGTCGGTAAAAGGATGTTGAATTTTTTAAGTTGAAAAAATTGAAATGACTCTTATAAAAATAAACCCTGAACCAATCTGCAAAACAACGGAAATGATGTGAGACATAACCGGTTGTGCGTTAAGGGGTCAAACAGAAAATTTAAAGATACCCATTTTGATTATTTTTAACTCTGAAATAATAAATATAGAAATATAATTTACATAACACTATATGTCCAAGACGACGGTAAACACTTAAGGAATCTGAGAGCCAATAAGAAGGATGTTGTGACGTAATCATATAAACGGATAACAATTTCTGTTAAACTGTCACCGTGGCTTGTTCATAAATAGGAGTATCAGGTTTGTATGTGTTTTGCCTGTGAAGAAGTGTTTTCCAATCGATGACAAGCCATATGACCTTTACAATCGCCTTATCTTTAACGTTTAAGTCTTTTCCTGCTATTTAGCATTTGTAATAGATCAAAGATAAGTGTATAGTGCATGATCATTGAGGAATAGAATAGATCCGATTTCACATGTCCTTGGTCCCAGTACATCGGTACATAAGACAATGCAGACCTATAATTAGCATTTGCATATACACAGCATTTTGACGTTCATAACGTCACTTTAAGAAGACGTTGGCAACGGTCTAATGGATGCGTACAGTATATCGGTCTTCATGCGGTAAAATGCAATTGTTCACATCTTCATATCTTCACATTTTAACATTTTCATATCTTCACATCGTTTCTGTATTGCGAAAACAAAATGTCAATAGAAGTTGAGGAACTATATGGCGATTATTCTGAATTGGGTGTCCATCGACATTATTGTAAATTTTCAGAGTAACTCGCTGTTTGTTGCCTGAATATTTGATGTTTTTTTGTGGGGTTTTTTCACAATGGTGTTGACGGCGATCATTTGTTTGACATTTGTCACGTTACTAATTAACAATAGCAAAGTCACGTAAATCTAACTTTCTTTTTGTTTTACTAAAATGCGTGAAAATTTGTTCATTAAAATTTAAAATAATGCGCCTAATGCGATATTAACTTTCAATATTCATAAAAAAAATTAATATTTCAGTTCAAAAAGTCATAACTTCCTTATAACTTTATAGTCGGACTATCTGAAAATCGTTTAATGTTTCTTTGACAAATTTACAGTTCATAAAATATGCAATTCCGTTCCCAGCATCTTCTCCTCTCGTGCAATTGGCCTTTTTTATCAATCTTTGTGTGTGTCATTTATCAGCAAGAGCATCAAAGACAAGCGTAGGCTATATCAAAAGGAGAATGTACAATGCTATTCATGTATGTTTATGGCTGAGCAAGACATAAGTAATGTATTGGTGATACAAAGGTTGACAAAAAGTTTTCGAAGTCTTGCTTTCAACTTTGCCTTTTAGTTTGTAATAAAACATTCATGGTGCACTAAATTGCAGCTGATGTACGTGATAAAAGTGGCACAAGTTAGAAGATAAATGCGAGAAGATTAAGTGTTGCTGAAATATTCATTTTGATCTTAAGAATATCTATAATAAGAAACAACGTAAATAGTCATAGTTGAAAGACGCTTTTGTGTTCTGGAGACATGTGAAAATCGTTAACATATAAGAAGTTGTTTGCCGTTAGTATTTGCTTGCAATATTGATAACCTTATGCTTGGTTATTGAGATGTGCACGGGTGTTTTTCGTGACTGATGTAATGGGTTACCCAGTTTTTTCGCATATATATTTCAAAGCAAACGAAACTTGGAAATAAGTATATATTATATATATGGTCGTATTTCCATAGAAGGCATTCTCTCCCCACAGAGGAAACTCAGTCATACCCGAGTAACTTGCTCGCACTGAGCTGCCTCTGTGGGGAGAGAATGCATAGAAGGTGAAACGTCCTTGATCGAAAATGCAGAGACTTAGTTGATCAATATTGAAGAATAGTTTTAAGGATACAAAATGTCTGTATTCTGAATAAACAACAAAAATTCTTGTGACATTTTCAAGGAAGTAATTCACCTGTCGACTAATCAAGAATCTATGTCGAAACGTACTTGGCTTACATCAATACTAAAATCTACACTCAGGTGCAAAAGAAACGATACCATATAAAATGCACGATAGTTTAAACCATGGTTGATAATTACGACGGAAACAGGAGTACTTCATGTCTTCAGCAGCATCCTGAACAAAGTTATGACATTTTAAGTAATATGTGGTCAACTTTTTGAAAAATACGCCTTTCAAAATATCAAAATTATTTTTAAAATCTTCTTAACTAGACGAGATAGGATAGTGAAAACTGCCCTTTAGTTACTTGTTTGTAGCGCCATAAAGTTAAAATTTGAACAGTCATAACATTAAAGGTATCCTCTATATATCTTAAATCCAAAATATAATTATATCTAAAATGCAGATGCAGAGAACAATTTCTTTCTTAAAACTTATCTAATCACAGCAATTTAAACAATTGAGCGAAATTTTGCTGAAATCTTAATTTATTTTATTGCAAATGTGTTTTATGTCAAAGAGGAAATTGAAGACAAAAACAGAGTGACACCTTGTCTTCTTACGTCATATAACCCAGAGCGGAATAGCACAAACATCTGCCTGTTAATTAGTTAATTTCGATTCTTTTCATAATAAAAGTGGGAGTCGATTTTTTATAATGATAAAACAACTGTTCATAACTTTGGTATAATTGATGAAATATTAATAGCGCCCATTTATCGAAAGTGTACATAAGCCGCACATCATAGCATAACTAATGTTGATTAGCTGTAAATAGAATATACATGTAGAAAATGTTTAGTTAACTCAAGTTTATACCAAAATGTGAAGCAATGGCAATTCGAGGATAAATTGATGAAATGAATCAATCACGTCATGAAATTTCTTTGTAAGTCCCTGCCATTGTGGTATTTGTTATATTAATGGTATTTACCTTGAGTAGGCCTACTGTTGCGGGGTCGCGTTGTAAAAATTCATTTGCCTGAAAAGGGGCATTTAATCGCTTTCATTATAATTATTAAAACAATGCTTAAACGCTTATAAACGGCGATTGGTATTTGTTTCTTTTTACTCATCTGGAGCATTTCAGAAGATAAGATAAGATAAGATAATTTCTTTATTGTCCCAAGGGAAATTTGTTTTACATCATATATACAGTTCTCCAGTTACAAACAAAGCAAACTAAATGTACATGATAATATTATTATGCATAAGATTTGTCTAAATAAACATGAACACATCCGACTTAGTCACACTCACATTCACTTGACTAAAACATATATATAACATTAATCAATAAACTCCTCATTGTAGGAACGAACACTGTTTGGAATAAAAGAGTAGCGAAACCTGTTTGTTCTCCCAGTCGGCATGCGCAGTCTGCGTCCTGAAGGTAGCCAAGAATATTCCGAAAAAAGAATATGTGATTGGTCACTTAAAATTTTATTTGTTTTCTTGGAAATTTGCTGCTCATAAAAATCGCCGATACTTTCAATTGGAAGTCCAATAATTTTTGAAGCTGTTTTAACAATTTTTGAAAGTTTGTTTTTATTCTGAACAGACAGATTTCCGTACCAGCTCAAGAAATTAAAGATAGACATAATCGCTGAAAGTTTTTTTTCAATCTATATCAAAAGGTATTATCTGAAATTCTATATACAGATAATGTCTCTGGTTTTATACAGGTATGTGAATTTGATGTATTTGAAGTGTCTGTTTTGCCTCTTGGAGACTTAGTGATGAATTTGTATTGTAAATTAATATTTATAACGTAAACATATAACACATGCACGGAACAAAACTGCAGTTTATATAGTTGTGTATATGGTTATCATTTTTGGGTCTACATATGTTTAGATAAGTAAAATACCCGAGTAAGATATTTTCACGAGTCCCTTAAATTAGATTTTATTTATCCTGTTTCCACTGTACTATAATTATCATCAATACGGAAAAGTATCTGGTGATGATTTTTCAAAGGAAAATATTGACTACAAATCTAACCTAGGTACTATTTATTCTACTAAAATAGGCCTGTAGTGTGTACACAATTAACGACGATATCTAAGGAAGGAAAAGATGTTTTTGTGATTAAAAAAATAAATCAAAAAGTTAAAGCGGCGACGGTCGTTAGATCACAAAGGGGGTAAAAATAAAAAATAACCATTGTGGTGACATTATTCATTATTCAAAATTTTTGTATTTATGACCAATTATTTCTTCTTGGCGCATGTATTTCTGACCAATCTATATTACCAATTAGACAAATAGCGTCTGAAATATTTATTGTTTCCGTTTCAATGAATTCTTATTGTTATTATGATACAAAACATAACATAAACAATTTAGATCCTTAGGATAGATTTGCGAATTGAGATTAAATTTACCTTATACAAAATAAAAATACCCGCTGAACTCATCTAACAAATTTTTGAAGATGAGATAAATAGAATAGTATTGATGGAATATTCACGAATTTACAAATGATAAATGGTAAGAATAATCAACAAAAACAATCAAATGTCCTTATGTTTGTAACTTGGCTTTTACGTCAGAGCTTGTTATCTTTGGTTCGAGAGAAAGCTTTATCTCTGATGTTGTCTATGATTATATCTTATTATTTGCTATTTCCATATTTATAAATGTAAACTTACTTCTTCCGCTCTAAATATATGACATATTTCAAGAGAATCTTTATTAATTGATACAGCTTTTTTTTTTAAAATAACATATTTTTGTAAAAGCAAACAACATTACATTTTATCGAATATTGATGACGTATCTTAATTACTCTTGTAGACCAGTAACAATTTCACATTTTCCAAATCATTTGCTGTATATATCTCGCCTAAACATATTTGAATGTTTAATTATGGATCCATTTGCCAACATTTAATAGTCTTTTTAGATTGTGCGTTAATGGTAAAAAAAGTTAGTTTTACAAGTTCATTTTTATTTTTACATGTTCGCAGTTTTTTGTAATTGCTGAAGACTGATGGACAATGAAATCGGAAAGGTTAACTTTTCTTAAATGTGTTTATTCATCAAAAACAAAAAATAAAGTTCATCTTTAAATTATAGCTGCACATTTTACACATTTTAATTGGTTAATTCTAATATTACATGAAAGATGTAAATGCTGAATTTACGTAAAACGTATAAATAGAGCCGGTATTATTTTACATGTACATATCTGATTTTTATAGTACTCAACATCAAACAAAATTTTCTAATAGAAACAGTTAAAAACGGTTCCCATTTCATTTGCATTTGGCATGTTAGTCTAGACCAGTACTCCTAAAGAAAATTATTGGATACTCAGTCAACTCGATTATCCATTCGTTTGCTACATGCGTATGAACGAAGTTCATCAACTTCCGGCAAAAGCCGACAGTGTTTACATGTAGACAGTTGACACATCTAGATTTATCTAGATATATTTTGCTTATCCTCATTGTTGATGTAGTAGGTATTTTGTAATACTCTTTTGCTATCATGTTCATTTCAATATTCATAACCACAATAAACCAGCAATCCAATAATGCATGTTTAGGTCCTTGTAAAATTAAAATGTCGATTTTGTTTGTGTCAAGCCGATCAGAGCATCAGTGCAGTGTTATTGAATCCTTGTTCAGTTTTTATGTGATTTAACATATTATTCTCCAAACACTAAAATCATTTCGATCTTGACATTAAAATGAACTTAAATTAGATGATTTTAAAAATCAATTAATAAATTACAGAACTATCCAAACGACATATTATTCATTGTTCATAATATTTTTATGATAAAAACTAAGCTTCGGTAATAATGACTTCCCAGCAATAGATTACCTGGCAGACAGGTTCAAGACACAAGCACTTGTGATATTGGTATAGAAGATGTTATGCTCGCTGTGACTACAATTGGTGGCCTAAAGTCTGTACGCAGTCACATAATTCCCATAGATTTACATCTTAATTTGCAATTACAAGAATACTTTTCTAGGGTTTCTTGATCATTTTGAAATCTCAACCAATAGTATTATACATACAAAATCATCAGGGTAACAGCGAAGTACAGCATATGCTAGACATCTTCCTTCGCGTGCGCAGTTATCGCACATAAAGCGAAGTTTAGGTTATCTGAACTAGGTAACAGCGGAGCGTAGCACGGCGTAGGGAAACTAGACTGAGGCGAGCATGATTGTCTAATATAAGCATTGCTCATATAACTGGACAAGATCTTATGTCTCATTATCCATTAGCCCAAACTAAAAAGTAAAAAAATTTGCTCGTATAATTCAATCAACCATTTAGTTATTTTATAACACACACAATTATACAGCAGGTTTGCTGTCTGTAAGGAGCGATTGGGAAAGCAACTGACCAATGGCCATGGGTCATTTTGCACATTGGATGAAAAAATGGCCCATTAAAATTTTTAATTATACTATTGACATAATGGCAGTTGCCCATTTAGAATTCAAAAAAATTACAAAAAAGCCTGAAAATGGCCCATTGTCAAAGCTGTCTTTTCCAATCACTGTGTAACAGTAAGCTAATAATTCAGGATAGTGAATGAAATCTGAAAGATTGTTTGTTCAACCTGTCAGACTCAGCAATATCATGATTACTGATTTTGCAGGCACCATGTCAGAGTTTGAGTGTAAGGTATGCCGGCTTCCCTTGAACTCCCAGGAACAACTTACCCAACATCTCAGCGGCAAGTCACACAGGAAGAAGATGAAAGCTCTGGGCTACATGGAAGCAGGGCTCAATGAATCAATTGGTAAAAATAATCAACTACTTCTATCTGTTCTCAATACGAAAGACATTGATGATTTCTTTTTAACTTATTCATATTTGTGGCAAATCAATGCACTTCATAGTGTTTATTTTTAAATATTTGAAATATTTCCAATGGCTCATTGTTACATTGTATTGACAGTTAGCTTCAATGTTAAAATCATTTGGAAGTTGACCAATTATTTGGCAGTATTCAATTAAATGGTAGTATTATTGTTTGTGTGGTTGTTACATTTAAAGAATTCTCATTTCCAGATGTAACGTTGCTTTTCTAACTTCAATATATTATGTGACACTACAATTTTAGTTTTTTGAGAGTTAAGTAAGTTATGCAATAAATTATATGTTAGTGTATAAATGTGTCATTTAATTTTAAGGTACTGACTGTTACTGTAAATTTAATGTTATTGGTACAATATTACATCAACATTTATTCATAAGTCCTCATTTTGATCAATTATGGACAGTGCACAGTGGCTGACAGAAAAAAGGCTCATTGTTTATTCTGAATCTACTAATCTTTCTTTCTTACGAAGTGTTTCAGTTGTTACTTTCAGAGCCGCCCCCAGTCTTGCAGTCTGATCCTCTGAATCTACAGCAGTCTGTACCACAGGTAAAGCAAATCTAGCCTTGTGTAGGCTTTTGTTAATTGCGGGTTAAATTATAAGTTGATCAATTAACACTCAAACAATTGAACAAAATGTTTCAAGACTGTGAAAGTCACGCAGGCTGATCCTCTGCATCTGAAGCAGTCTGTACCACAGGTATAGCACATCTAACCTTGTGCAGGCTTTTGTAAGTTCTGATTTATACCCGGTAGCTTGAACAATATGCTCTATGACTTAAATAGTTGAAGAATTGACAAAATGTTTCATGTTTCCGAAAGTTCATGATAGACTACGAAATCAAGTCTGTGGATAAACATGATTCCAGTGCCAAGTAAAACCTTTGCCTTTGGATTCTTTGAATTAGAAGTTAAGATGATTGAGAAAGACAATGAAACGATTATTCCACTCTGGTTTTCTAGCAAGTCGTCATTTTGTCACTTATGCATTAACACAAGTGACTTGAGCACCACTCATGCATACATGCAAGCAAAAGAAATTCATAGTCAATTAAATTTTTGATTAATGACTATTACCGGTAATTTTTTCATTATAATTTTTTTTCATTTTGTTCTTAATGTTCATAGCATCATATGTTAAGTTCAATTTAACTGTTGTTTATTGCAGGCCATCAACACTGCAGCACCAAAGAAGAGGAAGTCGAGTGATGACATGGAACCCGGTATCTGTCCGCTGTGTAACGTTATCTTCAACTCCCAACAGCAGAAGGAGCAGCACTTCAGTGGAAGCAAGCACATAAAGAGGAAGAAGATGATTACAGGAGAACTGAAAATAGAATCTCAAAGTCAGTTCATTCAGTTTTCTCTCGTATTGATATTGACAACAGTGTTGTTCCTAAGCGGGATCCTTGGGGAATTTTTGTGCCCGAATTGCTTGGTGTTTCTTGAAATTTTATACTTTACTTTAAAACTATTCCATATCAATTATGAAACTCTCATTCAGTTCAACACACCCCTGTATTGCACTAAAGTTAAATTCTATGCATCTTATTCAGGAGCAAAGCACAAAAGGAAGTTTGCAAAGGTTACAGCAACCCCCGTCACAATATCCATCAATGAGACCTCCAGAAAAGAAATCCTTAAAATTTTCGTGCCCTCATTGCTTGTTGTTCCTTGAAAGTTTGAGAAGTAGGATACTACCATTGAAATAGGTCCAATATGGTGAGAATTGGCCAAAATGATCCCCTTAACTGATGAGCTAAGAACAACATTTGCTAAGGAGGTTTAACTGTCTATATTTCTGGTAACCTCTCATTTCCTTATTTCTGCTGTACACTGGTATGTGATTTGAGTACAACCCTGTAATGTAAAATCCCATTCAACAAAACACTTACGATCAATCATTAGTTTTAAAAACGATTGTAATCTTTTTTAAGAGAATGTTCTGCAATAAATCCATGGGCTTTACACTGTGTTGTGTCCTTGGACATGGCACTTCATCCACATTGCTCTTAGTCTACCAAGCTGTACAATTGGATACCTGAATACGGGAGGTAAGGACCTATGGTCACTCCAAGAAGCTACTTTGTAATAATGTACAGCCAAGGAGCAGTGTTTCGGCTGGATATTTGGCTTAAAATTGTCATTATTATTTGTGTACGTTTCAGGCAAATCTGGGGAATTATACTGTCGCTACTGCATGATACAAGTCAACTCTCCGGAACAGATGGAGATACATTTACAAGGTAATTCAGTCTATTGAATGTTGTATCCTTAGTTAGTACTTTGTAAATTCCATTTCTGTTTATACAACACCTGAAAATGTTGATTTTGTCATGCACTTGGAATTTATCATAATCAGATTATGAAATACTTCCTTTTAAGAGCTGGTTATCTGTCAAGTAAAGTTTTATTTAGTTTTTTAAAAATAATTTGTGTCAAGCATATCTTTAAGTAGAACCATATTTTGAATTATGTTTGAATCAATAATCTTTTAAAAATTTATTTAAAAAAAATCCTTTGATTGATTTATTACCCCCCGCCGTGCGTTTTGCGCAAAGCGGGGGATATAGTATTCAGCTCCGTACGTCCGTCTCGCTTCTTGTTAGCGCGATATCTAATGAACCGCTCAAGCTAGAATCTTTAAACTTGGTACCAGTCTTCATCTGGGGAATACGCAGACCTGAAAAGTTGTCGGTGACCTTGACCTCATTTTCAAGGTCACGGCTAGACCTTGACCAGTTTTGAAAATGTTGTTAGCGCGATATCTAATGAACTGCTCAACCTAGAATCTTCAAACTTGGTACCAGTCTTCATCTGGGGAATACGCAGACCTCAAAAGTTCGGTGACCTTGACCTCATTTTCAAGGTCACGGCTAGACCTTGACCAGTTTTGAAAATGTTGTTAGCGCGATATCTAATGAACTGCTCAACCTAGAATCTTCAAATTTGGTACCAGTCTTCATCTGGGGAATACGCAGACCTGAACATTTTTCGGTGACCGTGACCTCATTTTCAAGGTCACGGCGAGACTTTGACCAGTTTTGAAAATGTTTTTAGTGCCAAATCTCATGAACCCATTAACCTTGAGTCTTCACGGGGGACATAGTATTCAGCTCCGTACGTACGTCCGTCCCGCTTCTTGTTGTTAACATCAATCCTGTCACCTTTGTGACAAATACTTGTTATTTGCTGAAACTGCTTTATCCATGTGATGAAAATATTATATGTCCTACATATTCATTACATCTTAATGTGACGATTCAACAAATATGTATCATTCAAGGAAAGAAATTATTTTTGTTGCATTCAGGCAAGAAGCACAGAGAAAGCTTTGAGCTGTTGAATACCTTTCCTGTCTCGTCCTCTCAACCAAACCATAACTTTGTGGTAGCAGAAACTCTCAACACTGAAACTTCCAATGCTAACACTTCCCAAACTGACGAGGAGGACTTCCCTGGAAGCTGGAAAAACAAGTACGAACCAAAGACAACAGAAATTAACACTCACTTTGGTATGTACAATCTTCCATGTTCAAGAATACAAGGAGCTTATGGATTATCAACTTCTTTATTGTAGAAAGCTATGTTTCGGTATGGATCCTTATCATCCAAAACTGTGTTCCACAGGAGATATCGCTTGTGGAAGATCAAGCGATATCTCCTAGAAAATATCATTTTGACAGTAGATTTTTAACAATGCCCTGTCATCATCAGTAAAGACGTCACAATGCTACAACGTCACTGGTTAAGGAGTTTTAGTGCTATGCAGTGATCAAAGATGTACATTTTTCATACTAATGCAATGAAAAATGATTTTGGATGATAAATAGAATCTCACCCTCATGTCTTCTGATATCAAATATATCAACACTCGTTGATAAAAGTAAAACTAGTTACTTTTATCAACTTGTGTTGATATATTTGATATCAGAGGACACTTGAACGAGATTCTCTCTCTATTTATACCGTTTTCAAGTATAAGGATCTTTAATGAAACGTAACTACTTTCTACAATTAAGAAGTTGATAATCTATAAACTCCTTGTATTCTTGATTTCCCGTCTTCTAAAATGCCTCTCAAACAACTTCCAGATCAAGTATTGTAACGAAAGAGAAATTCTTTTTTACATTATGCCACATCAGTGGTTGCATGTATATGTTGGGTGATTTGAAAGAATTTTAAACTATTAGCTGTTATGGAACAAAAACCTTCACAAATCACCTTTCCTCAACTCTGATAAATGTTTGTTTCAGATCAAACCGGGATGTTATATTGTGGATTTTGTAACATACATGTCAACTCCATGGAACAACTTGAGATACACAGACAAGGTAAACTAATGTATATAAAGTTTATATCAGTTTAATACAATTCCTTTATTGTTTCTTTTGAATTGTCATAAACATACAATTATTTTCAGATAGCCCACCTGTTGTTAGAGTTTAAGTTAACAGGCTGAAATATTTCTATTGCAACTCTAAAACAGTAGGTGCGTTTGTTTTGCCAACCGGCTGTACAGCCGGCGAGCCGGGTAAACTTTAAGCCCGGATGTAGCCCGGATGTAAACCGGCTGAGGCATTTGTTTTGAACCGGCTGAGGCCCGGAATCGCACCGGCTGTCAGCCGATTGCGCCGGTTTCATTCGAGCGGCTGAAGCCGGCTCAAGATGGCGGCAAATTGGAAGAATCGTGAATTGCAAAATCTGAAAATCCAATTTTAAAGTGTATATTTGGAAAAAAATAACAGGAAACATTATAAATGTTGTGTTTGTTATTTCGTGTCACTGAATGCCAAATTCACAATTAAATTCGGATTTTAAAATAATTTGAAAGCGTAAAACGCAACAGATTAAGCAAAACCTCTCTAGAATATTTGAAATAATACATGTACCCATCGGAAAAAGTTCTATTGTTCAGTGAACAATATAAGGAAAAAATAGAAATAAGGAAAAATTTGATATTTTTGAATAATGGAACTGTTATCGCATTTAAGGAAAATTGCATTTTTGTGAAGTTTATTAAAAATATTTTACAAAATAATATGAACCGAACCGATAAGCTTTTAAGCTTATTATCTCCCTAGTGCGTTGTTGTTGGGGTTTTTTTTCAAACAAACGAAATCAGTGACCAACGATTGACTAAATTATTTTTTTCAAAAGTTTACATATATATGTTCTAAACCTAATCACAAAATATATTGTTTTTCAACAAGGAAATCCAAAAGAAAATCGTTCCTGTCAGAGTATCGCATATATTAATACATGCAGGGAGATAGTCAAAAGGGCCGAGGGATAAAAGGGCCGAATATGAAGCTCGCTTTGAATATACATGTACAGACTTCATATTTAGACCGTCTGTATAGTGTAACTAAGTCAAACAAGAAAAAACATAAGCTTAAACTTTAAAAAAACGTAGATTTGTTAAATACAATACCGCCCCTGGAGAGTACTACCAATTAATTTATCTTTAAATTGTAACGAGTGAGTAATACTAATTAGTTTTTACTGTTTGTAAGTACAACTACACATGTATTAAATCTTTAATTGTTTGTCCATTCCAAGTTGATAAATGTAACAAATATTTCATTGTATGTTGATTTGACCCTAACGAGTGGGAAGATAAAATCGAACTAAGTTTGAAATTACATCTGTGACTGTTGTGACTAGATCATGGATATTATTTTCTTATTCATTTTGAGTTGTTTGCATAAGAAACGTGAATATAGGAAAGCATACATGTGCAACATAGACAGTTTGCAAACAAGGCATTATAGCACTAACATATTTTACCTAACACAATAAGTTGTTAAGTTACAGAAAATTTGCATAGGCCTACATCAGGGTTTCTGGGTTTTGCAACACTTTTCCTTCGTGTATGGTATGACGTTTTACATAAATCGTTTTACATTGTTTTACATTGTATCGTATGATTCTGACAAATAACGTGTACAGAAGATGTAAAACACGATAGTGTTAGTTTAAACAAACGCCCTTATTAAATTATCTTTGATCATCTGTCCATACTCTGACCTTAAATTTACATTCAGTGAGTGTAGAGTTGATTTCTTAATTGTGTCAACGACGTAAATAGAATACGTCTTTGATTGTGTGTATATTGATGTGGTAGCCTAAGGGACCGGTCATTTATTACAGAAAGGGGGGGGGGGGGGGGGTGGTGGGCCGGGTTTTTTTTCACTTGGGCTTGTACATAAAAATATGACCCTCCCCAACTCAATGTAATTTTTTTGGGTGACCCTCCCCATTTATGTATATTTTTTTTCATGACCCTCCCCTAATTCATATCCTCAAAATATCATAAAATTTGACTTCAGACATTTATATTAGGGTCTACTTTAACCAATTTTCACTAGCACTTTAAATAATAATTAATTGAATGTTATACTATACACATTTACGCTATGATTATCAGTATATAAATGTATAATTTGGGAAATATGCCTGGGACAAAATGACTTCCTCATAGACTCTACTCACTGTCAAAATAATGGACATTGGTTTTTAGCGAAGACAAAATAATACATTTCATTGATAGATTTGATAGAAGGTTGACAGGAATATTTCCTTATTTATATGCTAGAATGCATTGTCTCTAAGATAAGAATTGGGAATTGATTAGTCAGGGGTACATAAGATAACTTTAAAATCTAAACGAGAATACCAGACCTAAATATCACAAGGAAAAATCTATCAATATCAAACTATCAATATAAGACTAAATAATATATAAAACTTTTTTTCTGCCAAAAGGTTGTATGATATGATAAATTCATAAGATATAAGTTTTTGTACCCAAAGGGCTGATAAATGTATGTGATATTTGATAAACATGTCAAAGATTTTTCTTCCCAAAACCCCAGAACTGAGCAAAATGAAATTTCACCATACACAAAACATAACCATGCACCTTCAACAACTTCTGTAATTTTTGCTACAAAATAGGTTCAATATGTCAAAGATTACAAAGGTTTACGGCAAAAACATACAAGGGATATATGGATCAAAGTGATTACAAATGTCAGGTTTTATTACATTTGAATATGATAAGTTTAATGAGTTTGAGTTAGACAATTCACTTCATAACAAAATAAATGCTTCTATTATAGAATGATTAAATCTGAAATAATTATTGAGGATTATTTAACAAAAATTAGTGTTAAAAAATTCCGAATTGCCCTTTCACGTTTCAGGTGTTCCTCACATGACCTATGTATTGAGACGGGACGCTATGTAAATATATCCCGTGAAGAAAGAAAATGTTATCTTTGTCACTTAAATTTAATAGAAGATGAATACCATTTTTTACTTGTGTGTCCTGTTTATTTGCATCTTAGGGAAAAATACTTGAAAGCATATTATTTCAGATATCCTAATATAAATAAATTCGTTGCATTGTTGTCAAGTTCAAATAGTAATATTGTTCAGAATGTTTCTATGTATATATTCTATGCCTCTTTATATAGACATAATATTATGAATATTTAGATTAAAATGAATTGTATTCATGTTTATACAAATGCTGGTATTATATGGTATGATGACTTTTGTTTTTAATGATTTAACATTCCAACCATTGTACAGGTATGTAAATAATGTATTTAACAAATGTACTACAGGCCTGTGGCCTTTAAGTATTGAATAAAGATTGGAACAAAATCTTGAGAATTGAAGCAAGAAGTTGACTCTGTATGAAGGTCACAAGGCACATCTATAACTCATAAAGATAACGTTGATAGCTTTCATCATATTGAAAAAGAAGCATCTGAACTATGAGATTAACAGGTAAATAGGATACTAACGCATATACGGACAATACGATTGCTGCATAAAAACAGAAAATGTTCCTTATATCGGTAATTCAAGAATCAACATTTGAATTCATTTAATATTTATATTTTCTCTGCTTCATAATAATTTTGAAATAGTTGCTAGGATATATCCACTGACCAAGATTGAAGATTTATGAATATTGATCAAGTTATAGGTTTTATAAATTTGTATAATATCATAAAAAGTGTCACTCTCAGAAAAAGACTAACATAATCATTGTGATTAATTATATAACTGGTTCCTGTGCTACAATATTCTTATTCAGGGTTGACAATGCATCTAGATATCTTTTCAAGATACAACAATCAGTAACAAAAGCCTGAAACATATAAATTGTCTGTCCTCATAAAGCTCAGTTCAGTTCTGCTGTTCTATGAACATGGGTTAGAAGTCGTGTGGCTTATATTAACCGTTTTAAGGGAAGTCTTATTTTAGAATTCTTATCCTGAACTACCGGTACTCAAAATGAAAAATATTTTGAACTTTACCCCCCAAAAAGCTTTGTAATGACATTTTACCGCATCTTTGGTGTTTTCAAAGAAAGATGGTATTATACTTGTCTATTTTAAAATGACCCTCCCCAAACTCTTGTAATGTTTTTCATGACCCTCCCCTAAAGGCTGTATATTTTTTTATGACCCTCCCCTGAAAACCCCCGGCCCACCCCCCCCCCCCCCCCCCCCCTGTAATAAATGACCGGTCCCTAAACATAGCATGTTATTGGATACAACTGCACCTGCACTGATCTTTTAAATTTTTTTGAACTCAGATACATGTCAATATATTTTAACATATCAATGTCTCAATTTGACTATGAGCAAAGCCCTTTTGACTATTTGTCACAGCCCTTTGGACTTTTTCCATCGGCCCTTTTTTCCTTCGGCCCTTTTGACTACAACCCATACATGCATACTATCTTTTATAGTTTATACTTCCTACCATTTTTTTTATATATATGTTAGTAATATCAATAATCATGAATTAAGTTTTCGATAATCTAATGTAAATCTATATTTTTCGGTTATATTTTTTAAACATAATTCAATCATCCTAAAGAAATATGTGAATTTGTTAACAGACATTTATAAAGAATTATACCGTCTGTGTAAATATAATTATTTTATTTCGAAAATATTGTTTTACTGTCATATATATATTTATTGATAAGTGTATTTTTTCATTTTTGATAAGAACAACAAAGATATGGGTTGCAACACTTTTATTGAACATTTGATTAAAAAATCATAAAATTCATATAGTGACCAGCGGCAAGTGTTACTTTCTCCGCCATCTTGTTGCACGCACGAAGCATTTGATTCATTCGGCGAGTCAGGTCAGCCGGGTCAGCCGGTGACGTCACTCAGTCGGCGGCTGAAGACCGGCTGTCAGCTGGTTCGGGGCAAATCAAACGCACCCAGTAACTCACTGTCTTATTAAGGGGAGATAACTACAGTGAAAGAATACAATTGATGAACTCATGATAGTTGGAAAGTATTATTAGAAAAAATAGTAATTTGTTTCTGGTCTCGCCTGCGTCAGTTTCAAACCCCCGGATCAAGGCTTTTTTTCCAAGATGTTGACAAGGGAACAATGGAAATGAGTCCGGTGACCTAGAAAAAACATTGAAACGAAGGCTCATAAAATGTTATTTGTTTCTGTCAGTGAGTGCCTTCAAAGACACAGTGAAAAAGTAATTCAAGGGATATATTTCTTTCTTTTTTCTTCATGTTCAATGAAAAAAAATATTTTGGAATAAAAATCTGTCATCGCCTCATTTTTTCCTGAATGCAAAGACCAGAAACATTTTTTCTTTTTCTTTTATTTGCCTAAATGTATTGATTTTGAGTAGAGTGATTGAAAGAGCTTTACAGATATTTGACCATTGGTGTGGACAATAAAGCAAACATGTTATCATGGTATAAGGGCTTGATACTGCCTATTTCAACATAAGTTTTCCAGTTCCTCAAGTTCCACTGTTTGAGTGGCATTCTAGAAGTTGGAAGGTAATAAAGGATACGATTTTATGGGTATACAACGTCTTGATTCATTTTGTTTTATATCCTTTCTGATTTTAAGTTGGATGTCCATAAAATATTGTACTTTACTTAAAAACTATTCAATGTCAATCATGAAACTCTCATTCAGTTCAACACACCCCTGCACAGTACTAAAGTTAAATTTTATGCATCAAATTCAGGAGCAAAACACAAAAGGAAGTTTGCAAAGGTTACAGCGGCCCCAGTCAAAAATCCCTCAATGAGACCTCCAGAAAAGCAGCCCTTTGATGCCCCAACAGAGCTTCCGCCATTCGAGTCGTATCTGACCACGTTTGTGATGTCCAGCACTACGGAGTCGACAGTCCAGTCATCTCAAGGACTGAACTAAATGTATGACTTTTTGGGATCTGAGGGTCCAGATTTACTAAATACTCTTAGTATTAAGGCTGTATCTGCTATCCATTAGCATTGGCCTATGACTTTCTTACCACTAAGACCTCTTTCAAAAGTTCATCCCAGGATGAAGAAAGTTTTTATTCAAGAATCTTGTACCCTTCTTTCTTATTTGACCTTTCTGATAACTAAAGCATATGTGAATTGATGATTGCTTTTTGTGAATTTGATGGAAATTGGAAGCTTTTCATGAAAACATGTTTGATATTTGTCACTACAGCCAAACTTGCCTAAACAAATTTAAACATTAGAATCTTGTTTTTGTGGTAAATAATAAAATAAAAAAAAAATAAATAAAAATTATTGATTATAAGTAATAATGATATAAAGAAATGTAAATAATGATTGAATACAGAAATAATGATCCTTTATCAATAAAACCTTGTAAAATATATTTTTACAAATATTTCAGTTTATTGGACAACTTTTTGTGTTTATTGAGCCATATCAAAATCTTTATGCTCTTATTTGTTTCTTTGCAGATTTGCTGAATGTGATTCAAGTGTTTTCCTTCAAAATGCTGATATCAAAGATGTCAAATGATGCTTGAGCACTTGTGACAGATCCAAAAAGGGCCAGCTTTGTGTATAACACATATATATAGCACATGGACATTGTCTCCAGCAACACTATCAATTACTAAAAAATAGTTTTCTATTCATACAATTGTCCTGAAGATGTCTCGGAAGAACCTTGGAGTTAAACTGTTCTGGAGGAGTGAGTGTGGACTTCGGTTGTTTATGACATTCTTTCCCTGAAGGGGTACTCAAGTACTTTTTTTCTTGTAACCTTATTGATTGGTATTATGTATTTACTTTTTTTGTCACCTGGTCATGCGATCTCTGTTTCTTGCATTCTTTAAAGGGGCAGTACCATGTTTTTAGGGGAAACATAAGGTGATGTTAGCCTAAGTTAGGAAAATGAAAATTAATGGGTCCAATTGAAAGAGAATGTATTTAAACTAAATTGAGCAGTGATAATTCAATTATATAACATAAAGTTTAGCTATGCGATTCATTTTTCCTACACAAAATGAATTAAAGGTGTTAAAAAAATATGTCCGCCAATGGATTTTATGTGAATCTTCATATTTTGTCCTCTGACTATTGATGATTGGTTTGTGTATTGAGATTGTTGACACTGTCAATATGATACATTTAGTAATAACTTACAATTATCAGTGAAATATTCAAAATATAAAATTATCAAAAAACGTGCTACTGCCCCTTTAATTCTAACTGAAATGCTCTACTAGAACCTGAGGCTACAATGAAAGATGCTATTCATGACATTTGGTCATGTCATGTCATTTTCTTGCATACTGTATTTCTACCTTAAATTGTTCTACTATAGTACTCACAGATAAAGAAATATAATGCTTTCTAGTGTGTATTTTTGTATTTCTCAACTGATAAATTCCTACAAGTGTTGAAATAATTCGGTTTTTTTATGTCCGTGAGTACTTTAGAAACTGATGTTACATTGAAAGATACTATTTATGGTACCAGCGTTAATCATGTCAGTTTTCTGCATTCATTAAGTGTTGCTTCATTCAATTAGAATATGAAATTAAAATGTATACCGTATGTATGGACATGTTCTTATATTTATGTATCATAGTATTTATTCATTGACATTTCTATGGTGACGATCACATATTACAATATGTATTTTCCCCAGTATGTGTTTTGTACTGGTCAAATCATTTCAGTTTCCTGTACAACCTTTAAGCATTTTTTTCTATTTTGAATATGTACAAAAATGTTTAATGTATACATTTCATTCAAAATCATGGTATCGATTATTGGATGTTTATCTTGTGATGATCCCACTTTAATGGTTATCAATTTTCTTGTCGCATCAATGTTCAAGGTATATTTCCCATTTAATATGTGTTGCTTTATCAATAGTTACTATACATATGAAATTATTACTGCACGTGTTGAAGGTGTTTCAACCACTTTTGATTTTAAGATGTACATCATTGTTATGTGGTTTTCTCATTCTCGCTTATAGAGGTGTAACGATACGGTGATACAGTATCGTATTGCGGTACATTGGTCCACCATTGTCGTATCAATTGGAGGATGCATAGTGTGATACATAACATATTAATGAATTCTCATGTAGATGCTGGAAACTGAGTTACAGATTCAAAATTGATTTTTTTTTTTGCACACAAGAACCTCCATGGATACTTGAAATACTTGCAAGTTTGATCATATTACAATTACATCAAACCAGGTAAAGTTAGATTCTTGCACAAAATTAATTGTTTCAAATATTTCGTGAAAAGATCATTGATATTTATGTGTATCGGTATTGTATTGCGACCCTCCCATATCGTTACACCTCTACCCACTTATGAGGTGTAGACTACTAAAGAAGTATACTTGTTATGGCAATGAATTGTCAATGTTATCACTGTTATCACAGGGTAATATGAAGTTTGTGTGAACCTACCTTCAAATATCAGAAAATAAAATTTTCAAACAGTGCATGAACTTCTTTTCCTTCCAATGACCAACTTAAACCTCATTGTTTTTCCCATGTTAATTGGTAAATCTGTACAGAAGTCATTGTCCTATCAGGGTTCTTCTGCCTTCACAACTGCTTGTAATCACTAGTCGAGACCACATAGGTCAGTATACCCTTTCAGGTACCCATTCACAGCTGGGTGGATTGAGTGCAATGTAGATGAAGTGCCTTGCCCAGGGACACAACATAGAATGAGACCCAGGTCACAAGTTTTTGGTGTCTCCACCGGGATTCGAACCCAGGTTTTTGGCCTGAGAGGCCAGCATACCATTACACCACTGCTCTTACAAAATGTTCAAAAGAATATTATAACTTATAATGTATCGATACTACGATAGTATGCCACACCTTATAGAAATGATGTATTTCTTATTTGTTGCAAAGTCCTCAGCAGGGAAAACTACAGTATCCAAGTAGTGCTTGCAAGTTGACTGATCTTCACTTGTCTATACATTCATTAGTCACAGGATAATGAATCTATCCAAAAACATCACAAGAACATGAAATGCTGGCAACAAACATTTATTTGTCATTTAGATGCACACTGTCACAGCAATATATTTAAAGTTGTAAGGCCAATAGTATCACAGGCTTCTCTTCAGAACATTGGACTTGCTAGCTGTTGGAACAGTCTTGGAGTAGCATGACAGTAGTTTCCTTACCACTAGTATCATTACATTTCTCTAACCCGTACCTAAACTCAATATAAGATATACAGTAAAGACGTTAATTAGGACACAAGCGGATAATTGACTAATTGTTGCTTATCAGTTACTGGTTCGTCCTTTGATTCTGACAATGACAAAAAGATATTAATTCTATCTGATAATAATGAAATATTGTTTTAATGGTACATTTCTAGCTAATAAATTATTCAAATATTATAGTATTCTCTATTTGATTATTTCAAAAAAGGATTCTCAATGGAAAAATAGAATTGCAATGTGATTAGTTGACTTGAACTTATATGCTAGCTCTTCATTGATCATTGATATAATTACACCTACAAGTTAACTGAAATACAATGTATGACATATTTAATCATCTACAAGTCGTACAACTCCGAGCTTGTAAAAACAGCTTCACCTTGAATTATGCATATGATGGATACAGGATCCAAGCTACTAGAGAAATAAATAGAGGATCCTTGCCACCTGTCATACCAGATATAAAGCCTTTTTCTTGATGCATCAATTATAGAATCCATGCTACATCAGTATCGTCTGTATTTTGGAATCGACTGTAAGAAATCTTGTAGACTTCTCTTTCAAATAGTTTTTTTAGGTGGGTAAAAATTCAATTTGTTTTCAGGAATCCACAATAAAATTGATGAATTTTTACTGATAAGCCACCTAAAAGAAAATAAATTTAATTGTTTTTTTATTTTACTCAATTCTGCCATAAACATCACTACCCCATCTGTTAGAATTACTTTGTCTTCCACTTGTACTAACTTAGACAGCCAACATGTGCTATTTATTTATGAAAAGAGCCATATACTGTACAAAACATGGACTATTTTATGATAAGAGGCGACATGATTTGGGGTTTAATACTGCTTTAAAGAGTATTTCAATTATATCACTGCTGCTATAAATTTTGCAGGGAGAAAGCCCATGACACTATTGTGGCTATTGGTCAAACCTGCGAGCATTGGCTGGAGCGAACGCCAAGTTGCTAATCCCTAGACACTTAATACAGCATGGACTCTTATAGTTGATGAATCAGAGATGCAGGATCCTTACCATCTATATCTCAGATACAGCACCCTATTTTACTTAACCTACTCCCAGATTCTGGGCGTCCTAACCTTTTTGGAATCGGCAGATAGATAGAGACGGTGAAATGTTTGGTAAATAAATGCAACAGATGAACAATGATGAATGGGTAGAAAAGGTGACTTAGAGATGAGATGAAGAATATCTTTATCATGAGATGAGGATGAAGTAAATGCATATTGATGCAAGTAATTGTACACAATTAAGTTAACAAGCACTGTCGATACAGCAGGCAGCAGAGAACAAATAAGCACTATATGATCTGAGTAATGGCCGTCGACACAGATATTGTGACGACCTCGGAGCGTCTGTCTGTCAGTCTGTATTCTGCAGCACTTTCTAATCACAACAACCAAGTGTAGAAAACAATGTACATTTTTACAATAAATACTTATACATAAGCATTGGCCGTGTCACGTTGGTCTGGCTAAGTGAACCTCCCCTATTAAGAACTCGGTAAAGTCTCTGGTAAATGTAAGACCGGTGTGAGTTACGTATTGTGAGGAAGTTGGATCTAGTAAGCTGAAGTGACTGGAAGCTATGATCAGTGATATATATGAAAGACACAACTCTCAGTTAATGTACAGGGAACTGGCATACGCTATTGGTATCACGCTAACTATGTTTGTACATATAAATTAGGCTCAATCTACATTCTCACAACTGTTCATGTACAACCAAGAAATAAGAGTATGACAAACGTCTATACAGAAAACTGTATCGCCTGTAGGAGCTGAATTATTATTTGTGAGTCTCATTCTTCAACTTTGTTGCTTCGAATTGAGGTAATCAATTTAGTTCTACAAAGTCGCTTAATATTTTTCAGAATCAACAACCAGTCTTGTGTTATTCAACAATAAAACCATAAAATTCATGATAAAAGTTGTTGGTAAAATCTTCAGCACAATATACATATATAAATCAAGCATGAATTATAGCACATATTGAACAATGTCAGCAAATCTGTTTCATGCCTGCCATGAGATCTAAGTAGCGATTGAATTAAAAATTAAGTAAAATAAATTAACAATTAAATATTGTGTACAATATCGATACAATGTTTTTGGAATCCAAACTTGACAGAATAAGTGATACAATTGCGATATATTCAATTGATTCAATTACAATATACACAACTGCTGAATGGTGTAAAATATACATGGAGAAAATAGCATTACCTTCATAGAAATTTGAACAATTTCAACTTTCAACCAAAGAAATACACAACTTGCATGAACTGTTCAGGTTGAAGAATATTTCAAATTCAAAGCTACAATTTCTTCTCGGATACTTAATAAACTGTCAAAATTTTACGTTAAGCTACAAATAGATACAATTTCAGCTGGAATATTTGACAGTGCTTTAAGCAGTAGTCATGACAACTTCTCAATAATATTTCTGCTCTATGTTAAAGTAAACATGAGATCGGAATATAAGAACAGGACAGCCATATGCAGTGTCTTCAGGTTCTGTAAGAACATCTCGAAGGTGTTGATGAGCATCTTCTTCAACTATCTGCGAGCGGTGGACGCAGCGCTACTTTTGCCAGTCTTCCAGAGAGCGTTGTGAAGCACTAGAGCGTCGATGGACACAGATATATGCTTGGTGGACTTCACCTCGGTGAAACTTTTGGCACCTGAATTATACCTGTTGATGGAAGGCAGACATTAGACATCTTGATTTGCAAGAGCAGTGTTGTTCCTAAGTGATCAGCTGAGGGTATCATTTCGGCTTATTCTACGTAATTGGGATCCTTAGCAATGGCAGAAGTTTCCTACTTCTAAAATGATAATGGACACCAAGAAAAAGAGGGTAGGCAAATTTCCCACTGACCCCCTCTAGGAACGACACTGCAAGAGTTAAATGATGAAATCTTTCTAGATAAAGAACTGTAGTTTTAGTTTTTGCATTTACAGTTTGGGATGAACAGAGTATATGACACAATCTAAATACCATTTGCTTAGGAATCTGAAGAATGTCTGTTTATTATCAGATAAATGACACAATTCTTGATACTTCGACATATTGTCACAAATCTAGTGATAAAACAGGACTAGGCTTTAATTCGCTATTTTTTATAATCATAGTTAAACCAAAAGCAGTTACATACTAGAAATATGTGCATGTGATGCACTGTGATGTCCCCCGCTAACATTTAATCCGAAAGTGACCCTACCCCCATTATGTACAAATTTCCATGGAAACCAGCAAAATAACAATTCAGAATAACCAAAGTAGCAAAAGGCACCACTCCCCCAGTAGTTCTAACCACATATCAAGTCTAGTAAAAATATTTTGAATAGTTTTTAAGCTAAAGTACGGAAACAGACCCTACCCCCCATATACACCTAGTTCAACTTGTTTCTATAGAAACCAGAAAAATAATTCAGAATAACTAAAATGGAAAAAGGCACCACTCCACCACTAGGTCTAACCACATACCAAGTTTCGTAAAATCCTATTAAATAGTTTTTGCGATATGGCCCGGAAATGGTCCTCACACCATATGTTCTAAGTTGAAACTGTTGCCATGGAAACCAGGAAAAATCATATAATTCAGAATGACCTAAATAGCAAAAGGCACCACTCCACCACTAGGTCTAACCACATACCAAGTTTCGTAAAAAAATATTGAATACCTTTTGAGATATGGCTGGGAAACAGTCCCTACCCAAATATGCACTAAGTACAAACTGTTTCCATGGAAACCAGGAAAATAAAACATTTAGAAAAACCAAAATAGCAAAAGACACCACTCTATCACTAGGTCTAAGCAAATACCAAGTTTAGTGAAAAAATATTGAACGGTTTTGGAGATTGAGGCCGGAAAAGGTTCCTACCCCCAATATGCACTAAGTTCAAAATGTTTCCATGAAAACCAGGAAAAATAAAAAATTCAGAATAACCAAAATAGCAAAAGGCACCACTCTATCACTAGGTCTAAGCACATACCAAGTTTAGTGAAAAAATATTGAACGGTTTTGGAGATTGAGGCCGGAAAAGGTTCCTACCCCCAATATGCACTAAGTTAAAATTGTTTCCATGGAAACCATAAAAAATAAAAAATTCAGAATAACCAAAATAGCAAAAGGCACCACTCCATCACTAGGTCAAAGCACATACCAAGTTTCGTGAAAAAATATTGAACGGTTTTTGAAATAGAGGCCGGAAAAGGTTCCTACCCCCCAATATGCACTAAGTTCAAATTGTTCCCATGGAAACCAGAAAAAATAAAAAATTCAGAATAACCAAAATAGCAAAAGGCACCACTCCATCACTAGGTCTAAGCACATACCAAGTTTCGTGAAAAAATATTGAACGGTTTTTGAAATAGAGGCCGGAAAAGGTTCCTACCCCCAATATGCACTAAGTTAAAATTGTTTCCATGGAAACCAGAAAAAATAAAAAATTCAGAATGACCAAAATAGCAAAAGGCACCACTCCATCACTAGGTCTAAGCACATACCAAGTTTCGTGAAAAAATATTGAACGGTTTTTGAGATATGGCCCGGAAAAGAAAGCATTTCGGAATCACGGAATGACGGAATGACGGAATCACGGACGGAGGTGAAAACATTATGTCTCCCGAAAAATATTTCGGGGGACATAATAACCAAAGGTTACCAGCCAACATAAGTTCCTAAAATTACTAAAGTAAACCTGTTTGCTCACTAGAGAATATAGAATACGACGGGTATTGGACAAACTCATTCTTCCTCACAGTACAACCATTTCAAGTATATTGTTGCCATAATGACACGAGGTTATTGTGAGCAAGAATCAGCTATTAACAGCATCACAAGATTATTGAAAACACCTACTTGTAGAATCTTTCCACCATTTTATTGGCAAGTTGTCTTGGTCCGACCCCATGTATCTTGACGATGTCCTCTGAATCTGGTGCATAGGTGTAGAGTCCCTTGAACTGACAGCCGCCATCCCGGAACAGGATCAGGAAGTGTTTGGCATCAGACTGGGCAATGATCTGTAGAGAACAGCAATAGTGAGAAGTGTTTCATAAAAATACAAGATGCCTCATGACTTACAGTTCATCTGAGGACTGTGATAGTGTATGTCAGCACAGACTGTATATTTTTTTGAACAATCTTGATTTAGGTTGCTTCCAGAATGCAGTGGGAAAGCCATTGTAGTCTGCGCTTGAAATACACGTCCGTTTTAAAGCATCATGCTGACACAGGATTGAGATTAGATACATAGACAGTCAGTAAGATAGTTAATCAGTAAATATCTCATTAGTTTGAAATGTCTCAGAAATACCATCTTAATGGAAAATATGAGTTTTTTTACATCCGCTTGTCATAAAGATTGTTGTTGTGGAAATGAAACAAACCACATTTGTCAAAAAAGTGTCAAAAGCTGCGACCATGACACCCAATAGTCAATGACAATATGAACAAGGCAGCTAGTTATACCTCGAGGACCTTGTTCTTGGTGTCTGTGTTGACTATTCCTGCCAGACAGCAGTGACTGATTGCATTCACGATGATGTGTCGGTTCGACTTGGAGCTCGGCTTCACAAACAGCTTCGGGCCTGGAAGAATTGGAATTTAAGTTTAAGGTGTCACTACTATAAATAAGATTAATCCAAATTCAAACGATAGTGGGAGTGAAATCTTAAATAATGGTACTGACATCATTGTGCTTAACATATTTGAATGATTTAATTGATATGTTCAATTCTTGCACTTTTTAGGCTTTTTTTTAGAATATTATATGATTGTGTTGTTCTAAACCATGATGCATAATTTTTTTGTTTGAAAAAAATCCTGACTTTGATCTTATTGGTCTTATCAAAGATCTGTTCATGCTTGAAAATATTCTCTTGCGAATAGTATTAAAGCAAGCCTGTATTATTGACATGTCTTCCTTAAGCCAATTTGCAATTCTTGACGCATAAATTGTATGACTTCCAAGTTGTTACCAGGTTCTCAGAGTGAGATTAACTTTTTAAGTATACAGTCATAACTTTAAAAGTCATAAACATCTATTACCTATAGCCAAGTCATGTCCAGTTTTCTTACCGTTATAATCAGAACCCGTGGTAGAGCCTGCATCGCTGCTGTCGTTGCTACGGTTACCATGCCGCAGTCGGTACAAGTCTAGATTTAGAGAAGTATGGGTTATTAATGCAAGTTGATTAAAAATTTTATTCTTAGCCATCATGAATGACCCAATTTTGAAATGTAGAATACAATAAGACATTTAGAATATTCAAAACAAAACAAAATACGAAAAATTTAGAATTTATCTGAATTACATGATTTGCCTCTAAAATGTAATAAATGTCATTTCATATAATAAATGACTTGGTAACATTAAACAATATTTTGAAATCATAATGAAAATGGCTGTGGAAAAAAACAATGAACACATCAAAATGATTTATCATTTAAATGCAAAATATAAAAAAAAACATCATCCCAATAGGTGCACATTGAAAACAAGAATGATTAGATTGGTGGGTGGTTGTCAACTTCTTACAATGTTACACAAAGCGAGTCTGGCTCACTTCACAAAACAATCTAACCTTTTCATTCCAACAAGCCAGAAATCAGGCTGAATTCATATTTGTTATGTATTTCTTAGGAGTGAAACAATTAGGGTTAACAATAAAGTATAAAGATAATCTTAGTGCTTTGCAAAAGGAACACAGATGGCTGAGGAAATATTGAACCAAATAGCAATTGATGGCACCCATAATGGTAACTGTTTAAGAGGAAAGTATAATTGTATAAAACAGAGCAAGTGCTGTTCTGCAAAACAAAAACCACACAGCACTACAGCAAGCTAGCACCAATCCTAGACATCTCACAACACATGTTAATCACAGGGGAAATGGTTAAGCGTGGGCCTACAGGTAGATGTAACATATTATTGGTCTTTTCTTTACAAGAACTGTTCAGTAATTCTCTTCTCAACATTACCCTTTGTCTCTTAACTGTACAAGGAAGAGATTGAAATAGAATATAAAACACTTATCATTTCTTTCAGGAAATAATCGTCCATCAGCTACATCAAATATTGCATGCTTGACTCTTTAATCAACTGCCAGTGAAAATCACTTAATCAACCCTCTGCTTCATGAAATTCAATCAAATATTTTTGCATAATACAGAGGCCAAGGTACATAATTTTATTCCAAAAGAATCTCTCATACAGTTGAAAAGACCAAGAGTAAGTAAGTGACTGATAATGTCTAAAGGTATAATTGCAGTCAAGGATGACATCCCTCACAGCACCATGACAACAAGAAGACATGAGCAAATGTCAATACCAACCTGGAGACGGAGGCCTCCTGAACGTGCTTCCTCCAGGGCGGCCATTTTGTGTTAGAGTGTTGCAAGAAACTGTTTTGGAGAAAGATGCATAGTAGAAAATCAACACAAGGCAGATGGATGGATGGGAGGATGGATGGGAGGATGGATGGATGGATGGAAGGAAGGAAGGATGATTGGAAGGATGAGACATGGATGGTAAATCAGTTACCAACAGTTGGGTAGATTACTGATTGAAAACCTAAAACATTCTTTTTTCATACAGTTAGAGCACAATCCTAGGATCCAGTTAATTCTATTCGGATCAAGATGCAGGATGCAGTTAGTTCACATTCATTGTTCTACTCAACATCGGTTTCTAAACTAGTTCTCAATCTTAGACACAATGTACTTCTTAAAGACTCTAGGATTTAATACTAATTCTCACAAACATAAACATTTGTACTTGACTAAAGGGTTTAATTCAGTTAAGTCCAAAAGCTGTTGTGGCAGTTACCCAATACAAAGCTTGCTGTGCAGTGCACGCCTGTCGTGAATTACCTCCACCAGTTGGAAAAAAATTATAGGCAAAATAAAATTTGATAACTGAAGTTGAAGGTATTAAAAAAAAATATATATAGGTACCAAGGTTATATTTGAAAATAAAAAGGTAAATGTGGGACTATCAGTTCAAACTTGTGCTACATACTGTGACTTACATGTGAAAGATTCACTGCAATTCAAGTACATAGAGTGAAAATTTAGCTGGTTAATATTGGTTTTGATTGTGGCAATACATTTTGAATAAATAACTCACACAGGATTCAATGATGAATTCCTGTGTAGTGTTGTGAGGTGTCATATGGGTCATTTACTTAATCAATTTAAAGGGATCCATTTTTTATCATATTCAAATAGGGGAAATCTTTAGCAGGTCAACTTAGGCAAAATAAATAACCATTGAAATGAAAAAGCTGTAGGAAAACTTTAAAAACAGTTTTTCCTAATACTACAAAAAATTACTTTTTACATAATACAAGTTTACTGTCCTAATGTGAAACACTTTTCACTAGTGTTAAATTTCAGATCAAATTCTTGTTTATTCAAGGTAACTCAAATGAACCCCAAAAATCATATAGAAACAACTAAACACTCAAAGCCTGATGAAAATTTTAATATATTTTGCCAAATCTACCATTTCATCATAAAATTTACATACATTGTTCCCTAAACTCGAAAAATTTTCAAATTAAAATTAAACCACATTTCCCCATCTTTATCATAACACTTACACAGACAACTCTTTAATTGAAAATTCAAACACATTTTCCCACCTTTATCATTACGCTAACACAGTTGTCCTACTGAATGATAGAAAATGGGGAATGGGTAAACGCTGAGCTACAGACCTGCTTTTCTCAACTTTCCTCGAGATTTAGGGTATTGTAGAGTGGGGCGAGGAGTAGTAGAGCGGGTAGAGGAGGCTGAAACAAGCAATCTGACGTGGAGGTCCGTCCATACGTCCCGTGATGCAACAAAAACATAACAGCTATCTAGCCGGGCCGCTCTCAACCAACCCAGTGAGCAAGCAGAGTGGTATCATACAGTTAGAGCTCTAGGTCTAGTGGTTACTGGATAGTGAAGTGTCATAGGCTCACTTGAAAATACTGCTGTTATTTATCTCATTATAATCTGATGAAATGTAACACTCATACCTCATTGAGTTTCTAATCTGAGTACGGTTATACAAGGGTTATATTCTCCTAAAAAGAAATTAAGCAACATGTAAAATTTAAGTGAATTATTGTTTAACGCCGCTTGGGCAATTTTTCAGGCATTAGCAGCTTGTGTAAAATTTTAAACATGTGAATAATGTCTAAATTGCATATTTTTTAGGGTGGTTGTGTTCAAGCAATGGGATTAATGACCTGTTTTAAACTTGTGTATCCCAAAAGGTATTTTGTCTACATTTTTCCTAATGTATTGCTATCAAGAATGTGTACAATTTTTTTCTGTAAACATATCCTTGTTGGTTAATATTTTGTGATGTGTATATGTCTGTGTTAAATTTAACCAATCACAAGCTAGACAAGGATACCATTTTAGAATAATGTCTTGATTTGGATTGAAGGTCACCTGACCCAAACCCCATTGAACAGTTCACTCGACCCAAACCCCATTGAACAGTAATCAGATGAGAAATAAGGCGAGGTTTGAGTGATACAATTATGAAGAGATTTGATTTTCATTAGTGTAGTAATCAGACAAAAATTCTCAAAATCATTGTTTCCTTTTTTGTGATTTAAACTAATGATCCATTTATTTACAATTCTTCTTTCAGAAATTTGGTGTGTCAGATTCCATTAAGAACTTGTTTTGTTTTTTTAGTATAAACAGCAATATTTTACAAAGTCAATAGTCAATATCTTTTACCCACATTGTAAAGTTATTAAAAGGTTTGTACAAAATAGTTAGATAGAAATATCAAGTTAGTAAATAAAGTTCAATACATATTGAAGAAGATTTTGAAAGCAAATCAAGAATAACCAAAGCATGATATGTTGACACTAATGAACTAAATATACAGAACAGAATGTTTAGAATTTTTTAAAGCACAGATTTACTAGTCAACAAAAAGTTGTGATAATATTTACTTAAAATGAAGCAAAACGGTGTAAAACAGTAAATCTTGTTAAACTGACCACAAAAAAATGTCAGTTGTCAAAAAATTTGCACACTACAGAGCTGGGTCTAATTGCACAAAGCAATTCAACAATTAAGTTAACTTAATGCAATTTCAGCCACTATTAAATTATTAATTTAGAACAAATCCTTGCAAACGATGCATTCAGAGTTTTATCAAGCTAACTTCACATACAAAATGCACAGAAGTCTTATCTTAAAGTACTTTTCATTCTCAGAAAAAGAAGTTTTCATTCTCAGAAAAAGAAGTTTTCATTCTCAGAAAAAGAACCGAAGACTAGGTAAGAACATGCACACTAAGTATTTCCCAAAGGAGCCACTATCTATCTTAGATATTAATTTCCTACAATGACAGTAAGATGCCTGAGTATATATATAAATCCAGTTGATTTCTAACAAGACATGGTTACACATATGAAGTTCTCAGTACAGGAAACTGAGAAAGATGAGAGCAGCTACGATACAGATATATGTAGTTGATGAACCACTTCCAAGAGATGATGACACATCTAAAGCAACATCAACAGCAATGCAGTATGCCTCTACATTTTGAGCTAGAGAAGGCTAAATAAATACAATAATCTACCAATTAATCAATTGTATAGAAATATTTGATTTATCCCAAGATACTTATATGGCTCAAATCCAAAACATAAAATGAATATCATATGTATAAGAAATTACACTCACATAAAGGTAAGAATACAATTGTATAGAAAGTAGAAAATTTCTTTAAGAGAAAAATTTAATTTTACAGTAAATCAAAAATGACTCGTTACTGCGCCTCATCACCCCCCAAAATTGATTACATAAATTAAGATTAGCATTTTATTATATGCAATAAACTTTGTACTGAAAGGCAAAATAAAATTAAACTAGATTAGCGTTTGCGGGATACCGCAAAAGCAGAGCAGCCCCGGAACTTTGGGTTTCGCCTTACCCTGTTCCGCCTTTTACAGGCCTCACCAAATTGGGAATTTTCTCGTGACCTTGACCTTTGACACTCAAGGTCACACAATCAATGAACACATTTCATTGAGTATAACATTATTGTAATGAAATAAAGTGTTAAAAATACAATTAATCCATTTTCTCCATATATGTTGACCTTGCTGTGACCTTGACCTTCGACAGTTAGTACCCAAAACTTTTTGAAAATGTTGTACTTCTCAAGAGATAATATATACAAAATCTAAACTTCATAGCACAAAAACTTTTCAAGTTATTGTGTTTACAAGGAATTGCAATAACTCATATCTCATGACCTTGACCTTTGACCTTCAAGGTCACACAATAATTGAACACTTTTTATTGAGTATAACAATCATGTATTGATTAAAAGTGATCATAGTTAAAATTAAGCATTTTCGCTAAACCATGCTTAAGTCATGACCTTGCTGTGACCTTGACCTTTGACAGATTGTAGCCGAAACCTTTACAAATTTTTTTACTTTTCCAAGGATGATATATACCAAGTTAGAGCTTCATAGCACAAAATTTTTTCAAGTTACCGTGTTTACAAAGAATTTTGTGGTGATTTTATAACTCGTGACCTTGACCTTTGAACTTGAAAGTGAACATGTCATAATGATTCCCTGGAAGTATTAACATTTAGACATGTTCATGAGTTCTGAAAAGCTAAATGGGATAAAGTTATACCCCAATTTAGTGCATTTTGTAATAACTCATATCTCATGACCTTGACCTTTGACCTTCAAGGTCACACAATCATTGAACACTTTTTTTTGAGTATAACAATCATGTATTGATTAAAAGTGTTCATAGTTAAAATAAAGCATTTTCGCTAAAACATGCTTACGTCATGACCTTGCTGTGACCTTGACCTTTGACGGATTGTAGCCAAAACCTTTTCAAATTTTTTTACTTTTCCAAGGATGATATATACCACGTTAGAGCTTCATAGCACAAAAACTTTTCAAGTTATCGCGTTTACAAGGAATTCTTAGTGTGAATACATAGCTCGTGACCTTGACCTTTGACCTTGAAAGTGAACGTGTCAAAATCGTTCCCCCGAGGTATGAGGAGTAAGGTATGAATAAGAGTTCTGGAAAGCTTAGGGGAAAAAAGTTATAGCTAGTAGTACGAGTGCGGCGGCGGCGGCGGCGGCGGCGGCGGCGGCGGCGGCGATGGAAACTTCACAAAAACTGATAGCAGCCCCGTCCTTAGACGGGGCTGCTAAATACATGCTGTGAGATCTCAGCATTTCAATAACCTTCCTGTTTGACTTAGACATCTTAATTGTAACTAAGTGAAAATTGCAATTTACGTAAAAAAAACCAACCGCATATGTTAAAATGATATCTATCCTGCTTATTATTTCTGTAGTGTCAACAAAACACTTGACAAATGTAATCAATTCAACAAATCAATTTCATCAGTCTTTTACCGAATCAAGCAACATCTTAAGTGAGTTATTGTTTCGCACACTCAGACAATTCAGGTGTCAATGCACTTCATCTAGCAGGGTTCGAAATTAGCACTAGACCGACAGCCAAAGACTAGTGCAAAAGATGCTGGGCTGGTAAAGTGCAATGACTGGTAGTCCGAAGGACTAGTTGAATTTAATGAAAATATGATTATATCGGTGTATTTGGCTAGTCAGAAAGTCTTTGGGCTAGTGCTCTCAGGAATGCACTTGTCCAAATGGTTAATACCCCAATAGGACTAATTTCGATCCCTGTCTAGGATTCTTAAATTGTCATAATGACCATTATCAGAACTTAAAAATAAAATATATAATTGCTGAGATGTCAAAAAAAAAAGAAACAAAAGAAGCTTTAGCGTGCAACACACTTACAGGCGGCGCCAGAAGCACCAGGAACAACAAACGCTCGTGCAGACAGATCATCCAGAGAGGAACGCAAACCTTCATCCTCGTGTCGGGGCGGTGACTCCGTCGCCTTCACAAACATGGACTTGGGTCTGGGCTTGGACTTGGCAGGTGCTCTCTCTGGTGGACGTTCTACTCCGTTCTCCTCGTCCTCCTGTTGCTGTTTGCGGAGCAGATACTGTTGGTAGATCTGTTCCCGTCTTGCCTTATCGTCTGCCTTCTTCCGCTCGGCTTCCTCCTGCTTCAACCTGGTCATTTAAACCTTTCATTAGTCGTTCTGTCTGTTTTGGTTTTCTAATCTCATATTGAATTGTCATTCTTGATGGCAGTATATGAAATAAGGCCCGTTCGCCAGCCTGGTTACTTTTGCTCTGGGCTAGTAATGTTTTTAAGGTTTTCTTCATTCTTACCATTAAAATCTAGAAAATATGACTTTTTGGCTGGCAAGTTTTTAAGGTTTGTTTTTAGACTGTTAATGACCATTTAAAGATATCTGTGACAGTTCAGATATCCATATTCTTATCTTAAAGTCAGAAACTATTAATAAATGTGACCTTCCAGACGTATTTGATAGTCATAAAAATACCCAGAGACTATGGGGTTTTCAAATCCACGGTATTACAAAATGGACAAAAATCTCAAACTTATTTAAGCCTATTTTGCTATGTACATATAAGACCATTTTGAAAAGAACTTCCTCAGGGATAAACAAATCTTCTGCATACAAACCTCTGTGCCTCCCTCTGCTTGGATGTTTCCTGCTCCTTCTCCAGCCTCTTCCTCTCCTGGTCCTCCTTCCTCTTCAGCTGCATCAGCCGGATCTTCTCCTTCTTCCTCGCCATCTCGTCTCCACTGTACTGTAAGGGGTACAGGAGTTACAGATTTACAATACGTGGTAAGTAAATGGGACGACATTTACTCCTGAGCAGTGAATTACAGTATTTTCTGGACATGCCATGAATTAATATGGTTGCAGATGAAAGATTGGGAAATATGACTGGAATATTGAGTTGTAAACTCAATTTTCTTACTTTCAGTTTTGTGTTATGCTATGATGCCGTAAATCAGAAAAAAGAAACAACACCTTCTATATAAATTGTATCAACTTGCTTTCATATTCAAAATATTCTCTTACAGTTATCACCATAAACTTCAATAAACAAAGGTATTTATTGGGCATATACCCTAGGCTTAATCACTAAATATATGAAACATTTGAAATTATTAACTGAATGTCAACTGTAACATCTCTACTCCCTACTTACTTTATCTGGTGTGATTTCCCTGTCCTGGACGACGAAGCCACTGCATGGAGGAGTAGTTTGAGGAGCTGGGACTGTTGAGGATGCAGCTGGAGTAGCAGTTGCAGCTGGTACAGGTGCAGCAGCAGGCATTGGAGCAGCAGCAACGGGAGGGGGAGTCTCAGTCCTTGCTTCTTTCTTCACTCGATCCTTGCCCAGCTTCGGCTTTGGTCTCTTGGGCGTCTCATCTCCGAAGGACACAAAGAACCCATTGCCATTAGCAGCAGAATCCTGAGTAGTGGAGCTGTCTTCAGAAGCCGTGTCTCCTGTGCTGTTGACTGCATCGGGGGAATGAGGGGGGAGAGTATAGCCGGGTGGGGTGGGGATCTTCCTCTCCTGTATAGCTTGAGGGAGGGAGGCTGGGGGGAGGTGGGGTTGGGTTGGAGGAGCGTGGGCACCAGCTGTAGAGGCGTGGTAGATGGGGGCTTGGGTTGATGGTGGATGTGGCTGATAGCTTGTAGCAGACATTATTGGTGTGTTGTAAGGGTTCATTGAGACTGGCTGGGTGGCAGCAGAGTATGGCACTGGTTGGTACTGTTCAGGTTTGACTCTGAACACTTCAGGTTTGTCTTGTTTAGATGCATAGCCTTGAATGGGTTTGAACTGGCTGTGAGCAGGTGCACCGTGCAGGACATAGGGTTGGTGGGGTTCTCCCTGGCCTTGTTGAGTTTGGGAGGTGTAGCCAATCTGCTGGGGCAGAGAATGAGGTGGCACAGAGGGAACCTGCGTGATAGAGCCTCCTTGTGTGTAGCCCTGGGGTGACTGTAAAAACTTTATCTGTTCTTGTTGTAAGGAGAGACGGGCAATCTCACCCTGCAAATCTGTTAAACTCTTGTTGAGCTTATCTAGGGAATAATCATAAGCTTCATATGACTCTGGTTGACTGCTGGTGCTGTGCTGACTACTACTGCTATGCTGACTATCTGTCATGGGATGTGGGGGAGGAGCCACAGGCTGGCCGGGACCTGTCGGGCCTAGCCTCTCCTCCTGACTCGTCAACATCATATCGTCATCAGGATGCCTAGCACCGCCCAGCAAATCATCCTCCCTGAACCATTTTTTCCTAACATTGTCTATCGTCTGTTGAATGCCCTCTCTCGAAAATGGTCGCCCCTTTTGAGAGGCATCAACAAGAGATGTAGGTCTGTGAGCATCGTGAGCGTCCAGTGCATTCTGCCCTAGTCTTTCCTCTATCTCTGCTGCAGAGTGTTCGCCTTGGCTAGCCTCGGGGATTGCCCCATCTGGAGAGTCGTCCATGTGCCGGGAGACCACTCTCATGAAAGCAGCCTTCCCCAGCCTCTGTCTCATCTTCTGCTGTTGAAGCTCCATCCTCTGCTTCTTCTTCTCAATCTCCTTCCTCTTCTCATCCAGCTTTAGCCTGAGTTGGGCCAGCTCACCGGTGACTGGCTGACCTGAGTCAGTGCCATTCCTCTGGGCAGCCTGAGCTTGTGAATTGGCAGCTCTTTGGGCACTCCATGTGGTTTCATTGGGAAGGGTTGCAAATGTTGTTTTCTTCCCTCCTGAATCAGCCTGTTTCCTTAAGAATGAAGATTTCAAGGCTGCAGCTTTGGCACTATCTTTCTGATCTTGTCCATTTTGCATGTACACAAATCCAGAATTATCAACGTTCCCAAATGTGTCTTTAATTCGTTTGATTTCAGCAAAGTTTGTAGTTTGTGGCCGCTTATCCCTATCAGCCAATGTTTGAGTGAGGGTTTTGGGCAGTTGGTCTGTAATCACAAGCTTTGGTTTTTGGACCTCAGCAACATCAGGAGACTGACGAGACCGAGCCTGCAAAGCATTAGTCTCTCTGACTTTGTGGTCCAGATGTATCTTGTGAGACTCATGGTCAGAGAAGTCTCCGGAGCTGCGACTGCTGGACACAGAGCCGTCACGAGATGTTGTCCTGCGAATCTGAGAAGGGTCACTACCATGCACTACTGGAATTCCTGCAGCTCGAGCTGTATCAATAGTGTGAGCTTGATCAATTGTATAGCTCACAGCTACTTCACTTCCGTCTGAATGTGTGGAACCAACACTTTGTGCCCTTGGAGACTGACTTGACACAGGAGGCAGGGACACTTCTACTGAGATGTCTGGGTTGATGTAAAATGCTTCACATGGTTTCTTCTGAGAGTCCCCTTCGCCGGACCCAGAGAGGACTGAATAACCACCCTCCCCAGACCCTGACCGGGCTGAGAGTTGGTCCTCAGGGAGGGGCGTCACTACAGTCTCATCACTACTTGTCACATCTGAGGGGAGAGTCACTACTGCCTCCACAGTGACGTCCCCTTGACTCACGGGAGAGCTGCGGGACTTCCTTGGTTTAGTTGGCGATGTGGTCTTCTTCCTTGATTCAGGCTCACCTCGTTCTTGAGCTTTTGTATGATTGGAAACTTTTTCTTTTGCAGGTCTAAGAATAGCTGGCATTAGAGGTTCTAGTTTGTCACTTCTAGCAGTGTTCGTGTTAGACTGGTGAGAGTTGACACTCTCCACTTCCATGTAATCTGGATGATTTGGGTCACGAAGGTTTGATTGAACACCCTGTCTGTCCCCAAGGGTTGGTTGGGGGGACTGACTCTTGTCTGAATCAAAGTTGATGCTTCCCAGTTGGTCGTCTGTGAAGCTCTCATTGAGTTCCGAGTCAATACTGACGTTAGCCAGCAACGCGCTGTTGTGACTCTCTTGACTCTGTTTTACTTGTGACGTCCGACTTGGCCCTCTGAAAAAGAGTATTCATGAGAATTTTTATTATCTGAGCCTACTTGTTGTCATCATAACCATCATCATCAGTGAAATATTTTATGTTTGAATGATCCATAAAATCGGTTATGCGTTAAAATTTTGATGAAGGGAGCCCTTCTCTAGAAACATGCAACAACAATGTCAAACCCCCTCTCCTATTACTCCATGTTTGGATCACAGATTATCCCTCTTAGTTTTCTTCAATCATCACTATTTTCTCAGTCCTATCAACTACTCCCAACAGTGAGAGTGAGTGAGTTTGTGCTTAACGTCGCTTGGTCAATATTTCATCCATTAGCGGTGGTGTAAGAATATGGCAAGTATGATTAAAGTACAGACCTGGAGCTTGGGTCTTCCTGATCCTGCCAGGCTATCACAGACTGTCTGATTGAATCCCTCTCTTGTGGTGAACTTAATGACAACGCACGTCGAGGATGTTTCGGTGGTTCTAAAAATATAAAAAACATCTTTATTGTTGGCTTTCTAATGAACTTGTAAGGGAACAGAAAACTTACAATTGTTCTGATATATACAAATTATATCTTGCCATTTAAAATGTGTTATTTCTAAACATTTTATAAAGTAAAATCTTTTAAAGAATTGAAAGAATTTCAAAGAATTTATGCCCATTATTATTATTATATAATACAGAATATTTGTTATTTTAGCATCCTTTTGCGGGACCAAGACTATATTTTAACTCAATAAGGTTTACAAAGTCACTCAATGAGCGATAATGGATATAACAGTAGAAAAAGAATATATATATATTTTCTATATTATTCCAGAAGACATAAGTTATCAGATGAGTTGTACCTAAACAATGGACAGGCTCTTCATTGACTCCAGTCTTCCCTGTGTGTCTTTTATGCAGCAATGGGCCTTGTCTTGATGGAACATTGGATCTGGAAAATTGTCAATTTTGGAAACAACTTAGTTTCCAATTACAAATATAGAAGAAATCATTTTTCATGAATCAGTTTTTGATCTGGAAAATTGTCTATTAGAAACCTCTTATTTTCAATTTAAAAATATATAGAGAAATCATTTTTCATGAATCAGTTTTGGATAAGAAAAAGTGTCAATTCAGAACAACTTAGTTTCAAATTGCATATATAGGAGAAATCATTTTTCATGAATCAGCTGGATAAGCTGTAAATGGATTTTCTTCAAACGCTTTTACCCTAAATCAATGACCACTATTCTCCTGACAACAATATATTCAAGTAATTCATTAGACTAAAACTTTTAGTATGGAAAACTGTTACTACTTGCTGTAGGCTAGGGAACACTGAAAAAAAGTTGTGACATTCTCGTTTTGCCTTTTAGATAACATAACCATATAAAGAAGCATGATCAGAAATCATTACTTAACATGAACACTTTCAAGATTATTTTGTTCTTACCCGTTGCCAGATTTGTTGAGCTCCGGGTTGCTGTTGAACCGCGAGTCCTCATTCTTCTGGAAGCTGCGTTTAGTTGCATTACTCACTTGAGGGACTCCTGACAGGCTCTGGGCTGCACTTGAAGATCGTGATCCGGTACCTGAAGTGTTGTGCACATTCATTAGTCAGAAATATGTTTACACTAAATTGACTAATGCACTGACTGAGCCCAGTACCTAAACTCCATTGACAAAATCACATACAGGGTGCGATTTTACAAAGCAGTTGGAAAGTTATGATTGACTGAGCCCATTGTTTCTTGGATCAGGACACAGGTTCATTTCTATATGTTGTTGCTGAGGACCATATTCACACTATTTAAGATTAATGTTGTTAATACATCATAAATAACAATTGCTATAAAGCTGAACACAAACTTTTTGGTACAAAATAAGACCAACCTAACAAATCTTTTTCCAAATAGAAGTAGAAGCACGCGATATCTCTAAGATTCTTAACAGAAAATCAATAATAGTAAAAATAGTAAAAAAAAAAAACTTCACCATCCAGCTTATGAATCTCGAAGCAATAGAAGAGCTCTGCGACGAAGGCCAGGATGTTTTCTCTGAGGGTCTGGGGGGTGTACAGAAGGTCTTCATATGAGAAGGAGAAGCTCCCGGGGGGCATGTTCCTCTCACAGAACGTCTTCACCAGCCGCAGGTTGTACAGAGAGTCTGCGATGCCAAGGTTCTCCTTCAGGCAGATGTCTGTGGATAGAATTTAGGATTTTCTTAGAAACTCCTATAACCATTCATTATGAACTCTCATTCCCTGCATGGGTAAGAAAAATAAAAACAGCATATGGTATGAAATAAGAAAAACCATCTATGGAAATAACCAATATTGTTTTTTTGTTGCTGTCGACTTCAAAGGTCAATCCTAAGAGATACATGATAACTGTTTGTTGAACATTGATTTTGTTTTGGTCATAACACTGTCAGTGACTAGTGAGAGCTATCTGTTCAAAGTAATCACTGGCATAATCATTATAATCCTCACCTGCATAGTTGAGTGCTGAGGGGCAGTAGAAGCTGATGAGGAGAGCGAGACAACAGCCATCAGTCATGTCCTCGATCAGGTTGTTGAGGACGGGAGCCTTCACGTCTCCAGGCACAGGCGTTCTACTCACTATACGCACCTGGTAGGGAGCAGAGGAAGAGGTTAACACTGAGTAATAAATCTACAATTTAGAGAATCTCACCCAAGTGTTTGCTGTTATTCAATGAGTTCATAAAAGTAACAAATATCAAAGTCTTAATAAATTAAGTAATCATATTACATCACTATTTTTGGTCTTTTCTTATTTTAATAACCGCACTAACTTTGTATATTATATAAATCACATAACTCAAGGCATGTGCAAATAACATCAAATCACAGGACCCAAGGGAGGTAACTTATATATTTTCATTTCCATGTACCATATTGTCCAAAGTGGAAGAAGCGATCATAGAAGTAGTCTCAGGTCAGAAATATTTTGGGGTCATTGATGTGAAGAGGCCAGCATGCTAACCACTACACCACTGTGCTCCATTATACAATCATGTTTAGCTACAATTAAATCAAAAAGTACTCCCAGTAGTTCCCTCCCTGTTCAGACCCTTACCCTCTGGTTTGTCTCCCCCTGGAGCACCTGCTGTGGTTTGCTCTCCTGGTTGACCAGCACGTGACACACCTTGTTGATCCAGAACCTCACTGTGTCCTCCATACCTGACGGCAGCTCACTCGACGCGTTGAACGTTGTGATCCGTCTGTCAAATACACAAGCAGTGGCATTTAATGAGGATTTTGATGTTTTTGTGTCATATCATTTTTCTCCTATTTAGTGAAAGGGTAAAGCCACTAAGTAACATAGTGCAAGGAGACAAGACGTTGTGTGTAGACAAGTCTTTGTATGGATGATCAACATCAATATTGTAGACAGTAACGATGTTTTGGATTATATATACATTTTCAAGTTTTTTTAGTTTCATTTTGTAGCGTATCAAAGCAAAACAATAAACCTTGAAAATGATGTAGTGACTCTTTAGGAATGTAGACAAATGAATTATATGTGTACCTGACAGCCTGTACAACTCTCTCTACAGTGACGGTCTCACAGGTGTACGCCAGCATCAACGAGCTGATCAGAGCCAGGTGGGCATTCTGGAAGAAAACAAAGTTCAAAATAATTACAAACACTCATTTTCACCTGTGTTAGTTTAGTAATGTAACATTCAGGGTTGGAAATATACACCTAACTTAAAATCTGTTCGTTCTGAAAGCTGGAGTCTCCCTAGCCCGGTAATTTATAGATTTCTGCATTTATATTGCCAAATATATGACCATTCATTCACTCCCAAGAGAGTTAGCTCAAATGATACAATTCTACCCGAACCACTGTTTTATTTTGAGCACTTCAGAGTCTAGAAATTGAAAAGTCTGATCTGATGCTATCAGCCTTCAAAAACACTCATCCAACTGCATTTTCCAAATTATAGTTTAAGAGCCCAGGGTTATTTTAATTCCAAACCATAAAAACAGATTTTATTCAATTTCACAGCTCAGAGATCTCTTATCAGACAAGAGTAGACTCACAGCATTGAAAGGAGCTGTTTTCATGAGTACGGTCTCTGTGACAGAAGTATCGTCCGACCCGGTGACGTAGATCCCCTTCCTAGACAGAACCTGGATGATGCTCCAGTGGCCTGCAAATAAACAGTCCAACACATAACCAGTTGAGAGAACATAACAGGAAAATATTTAATGAATCTTGTAAACCAAATGCCCTCATCATTATCAGTTGCTTTAAGAAACTCATTACGTTACTGTGACATATTTGGGAAGGGGATATGGAATTTTTTTACAGCTAAACCTAAATTAACGTTCTTTAAACTATTTCTGAGTCTAATATACTTTTACATTTGACAAAATATATATTTAAAATCTTTAAAACAACAACGTCTTATTTATTTGACCGTAATTACATACTTTGCAATCATGAGCTTGTAGTATTTTAAAGGATAGCTGAAATAGCATATCATCTTCAAACAATCCCTTATGAGAACTCACCCTGCCACTGTGATGTTTTAGGGAACATGTTGGCACAGGCCTGACAGTAGACTTCGCTGGAGGCCAGGATCCGCACCAGGTGGGGTTTGATCTGCAGTGAACCCTGTACAGGAGAAATTGTCTTGTGAAATCTTTTGAATAAGTTTGTAAAAGGTATAGAAGCCTGCACAGAAGAAAGGGTCCTTGTGAACATCACAGAAAGAGCATCACATATTATTTGAGGCATAATACTGGATAAAAATTACTTGCTTCTTGTGTCAATATAGTTTAAAAGATGACTACTTTAGTCATAATCTCAATGCATTTTGATATACTAGTTGAAGTCTGAAAATGAGGTGGGAAATTCATTTTCAGTGTATGATCTCAGAAACTTTTTTTCAAAACTTTTTAAGGACATCATTCCTTGGAATCATTCTGCTAATGCACTTTGAGTATCTTTGCAAGAGTTTTCTTTCAATCAAATTTTTCACATGATATTTCCATGAGCATTTAGTATATTTTTACAAGATTGCACATAGATCATATCATAATGGCAGTTTTTAAACTTTAACATAAACAGCTTTAGAAGATGAATATCTAACAATCCCTGCCAAAACTAATCTTTGTAGTCAGGTTTCTTCAAGCACATCATCTTAAATGTTGATGACAGATATTTGAAGTTATTGAAGACTGCCATTGAAGACATTTGAGATATGCTCTCTGAGCAGGACATTGGTGCTTTACAAATATCAGTATGAATGATAGTTTTGCGTACCTGGTCGGTCTCGTAGAAGGGGTCCTGGAACTCTGCTGGTATAGAGTCTCGGTATGCTTTGTACAGGATCCATGACAACGAAGCCCGCAGCTTTGCCTGCAACATATAAAAAAACATCATCAACATCATTGTCATCATCATCATCGTAATTGACATCATCATTGTCATCATCATCATCGTCAACGTCATCATTGAGTTTGAATCAGTTCTAGCGCCATTATCTTGTTACCAACTATAAAGGCATTCATGGGCACTAACAAAAGTTCTATAAAATTTCTTAGGGCAGTGGAGCTTGGTTTTAAACTGAGTTTTTAAGGTATATAGACTGGTCTAGGATTTGAGCAATAGAGAATGGGACACTTAGGGTAATTTACAGGAATTGAGTGAGTGAGTTAATGCTTAACGCTGCTTGGGCAATATTTCGGCACTAGCAGCAGGATTTACAGGAAGTCATGAACACTCTTATTGCAGAGCTACATGAATCGATCAATAGGGTACTATTATCAATAATGGCAGAGAATAACAATGAAGTTAAATGTGTATTACTCAATTGAGTCTGCGATCAATTGAATGTTATATGACCTGTAAAATATGTTAAGTAACGGGAGCTGACTACGGAGAAGTAGGTATATCAGAGCATTTGTTTGTTTCTGTATGTTGAATAATAATCAGAAACATAAATACAATACAAGACATCATTCAACCTTTCATACAGTCACTGGATATGCTAAACAGACATATTGCTATTTCAAAATTGACATTTTAAGTATCATTTTACAAAATGGTTTGTCAAATGATCAACTGAACCACTCATAAAATTTGGTAAACTGAAAATAAAAAAATCAAGCCCAAAAACTCAAAGTTACAGCCTGGATAAAGCAAAAAATCAACTAACAATGAATCAAGCCAATGACCCACCTCAAAAGATGGAGTGACATCCTTCATATCGAAAGAGCTTCGAAAGACATTTGACTTAGGTTTGTGCACAAGCTTCTCTGGTGGACTACACACAAATGCCGGTTGGTTCAACTTTCCTCCTGAAGGCCTTCTGAGGGCCTGTAATGAAGGTCTCCTTGCTTTGGTACTTGAAGAAACTATTGGAAGAGTTTGAGGAGCAATACTTTTAGCATCTCCAATATCCTTGATGATTGTTGAGGGAGCCTCTATTACCGGGTCCAGAAACCCTTCAGAGTAAGTACCTTGATAGCTTCGTCTTCTATCAAAGTTTGTTTGGTGTCTCGAGCCACCAGTTAAAGTTCTATCCATGTCAAGGGAGTCGAAAAGATCAAGAGAATCTAGGCAAATATCAGGACTTGGAAGTTCCTTGGAATGGGCTTGAGTTTGGTATCTTGGATTACGTTTGCTATTTTTCTGCTTGTTTTCTTCACTTGACAACTTAGGAGTTAGTGACAATTCCCTGTATATTTCTGAAGGTAAATTATTGATGTGCAATGATGTATCCAAATCATCAAGTTGGACAGCATCTTGTTTCACTAGTGATGGTTTCTCCTCATGATGTTCCTCCTCAACGTCCTCATCAATGTATGGGTAGTCCTGACGATCAACAGGAGAGCCAGTTGCATCAGGTGGACCTTCAGTGTCATGTCTCTCATGTCGTGATGACTTGCAGAGACTATTGAAGACAGGCAGACGTGAACGAGGCAGGAGACCGTGCAGAAAGAAACTCCCATCATCTGATTTCGGAATCATTATTCCTGCTGGGCACGCAATCTCTGGTGATGCCTCTATGATATAAAAGTCCCTTCTTCCAGATTGAGAATATTTTCTTGGACTCTTCTTCTTTCTCCTAGCAACAGTTCTCTCGAGAAATAAGTCCACATCAAGAGAATCAACCGACATTGCCCTCTCGTAAAGACCAAAGCCTTCATCTTCAGATCCTGCCGATTCAACATCTGTCATGTACTTTTGTCCTCTACTGGATTCACACTTCCCAACATCTTGCTTTTCTAGTCCCTCATCAATATTCTCACTCATGAGAAAAGCATTGGAGCTTTTTCTGTTGTCTAGACTCAGATCCATGCAACTGGAATACACTTCTGTCTCGCTAATCTGATCAACATTGCTGCCCACTTTGTCCTCGAGATCTGCCTCTTTATTTGATCCAGGGATGTCATTGTCGACATCAGCAGTATTGTTTGAGGACTGCTTATTGCCCATGGTTTTGATAGTGTCTGCTTTTCAATTTCTAAATCATCAACAGTATCTCGATGATGGAACATCACTCAACAGTTAAAGATTGGAAGATAATCATAAAACCTCCATATCCATGGAAACGAGAATTTCCCCATGTTAACTTAATTAAATTTAATCCTGTATGTAGAGAACAGGTTTCAATGACACCTCGAGACATTTTGAAGATTGCACAAGATCAGCAAAGACCATAATATCATACAGACACCTGCTGAAAATATAGCTTCAACAAAGCCTATATGTGTCCACAAAAACAAGAGGCTCATCCCATGGCCTCATTATGATCAGTAAGAAACAAGAAAATGAAACATCGAAAGATCCAACGTGTAATACTGAATAATTCATCGTCGAAATGTCAACCAATCGGCCATGATACAATGAAATCCAAACCACAAAAGATGATCCATGAAAAGCAAAATGTCTGACTGATATCCCAGTTGCATGTTGTCAACTGCAGCAAGTTGTCCAAGTGATATCTAAGTTATTGCGCTGTCTCAGTTCTCCTGCTGGCGACAGATGGAGGGGTTCAATCGACGCATTCCTCCCGACTCTCACAACAAGCTGATCAATAAACATCCTCTATCTGGGCCAGGTGACACAGCCACAGACACAGCCAGGTAAGGACTTCAATAATATGAGTAATATTTCTATAGTCAAACTGTGCACTTTGAAAAAAAAACCATCCACAAATCAAAATATCCTAAGATCTTATGCTTATGTAGGTTACAATATTTAACGAATGTGTCATTATTATTGTTTAAAAAGCACAAAATCAATTAGTATCTTTTTTGGACAATTTACCTAAGAAATACACATATATCTATGAATATATATATGTATCATATTCACATTAAGGTTATTACATAACTTCAGGTAAAGCCATGATGCCATTCAAGAAATAAACAACATCCCAACTTCTTTAAATTTGTTGATATCAAATATTTTGACTGACATTCTTTCATGAGAGAAAATGATATCAGTCATATAATAAACATTGGATGTTCATGAATATCATAATGTAAATGTCAACATATCATTAATCATACTTGTAAAACTTATAAATGCTACCTTTGGGAAAATAACATTTTGACTCAAGCATTTCTGGAATTCGTGTCCAAAATAATCAGGTGGTAAACAAAAAAGATATTTTGACAACATTTATTCATACCAATATTATCAACACATATATGATACTGGTTGCAGTGGTAGTCATGGCAAACATACAGATGGAAAAGAATCATTTGATAAAATTTGCATAGCCGGAAAAGAGTTGCTTCCCCTATACCACACAACAAGCTTAGTAACAGCAATCCATGTACATATTGTTTGATCATTAAGTTTCTTAGAGAAAAATGCCAGTAAGATGGTGAACAAATGAAACATTGTTATGTTTTGGACCACACTATCTGCAATAGTACACGTTCTTGTACTTTTTTGGCCAAGTCCTATGCAGGATTTGAAAAGTTTCTGTTTCTTAGATGCCACTGAACTGGGGAAATATATAACCAAAGTCGTTTATCGAACTAGATTTTTAAAATAAAAATAAGTGAAAGTGTCCATAATTAAAAATGTTCATATCAGTAAATATGCCAACTTACAGATCTGTATGATCAAACAACAGCAATGCAAAACACAACATTGGTGTCACCCCAAATTAACAATCTATCATAATTATTGTTTCCTCCAAAAGGTATCAACATCAATTCTTCTTTGGCCTTCTTTGATTCTTATCAGCAGTATCAGAACATTCAGGGGCTCATAAACAGTAATGTGATGGAAGAGTCAGACAGTCTGAGGAGACATTATCTGATTTCTGAATTGGCCACATCACTCCTAGCTCTCTCGACTTATGGTCAGTTTGACATGAAGTTTTGATCAATTTATTGCTTATATGGTTCCCAATCCCTTTTCAGAGAGTAAGGTTAAGTATTATCTTGTTTCAATAAATGCCTAACCTGTTAGGATTTAAACATTTGGGAGGAATCAACAGGCTAAGATTTCTATTGAGATACACATTTGCTCATCTGCAGTTAATGTTCAAGATATATTAGTAGTTAATCCTGGTACACTTTTATTATTATGGACTTTCAGAAAGCAATACCTTATGTCAAAAGCAAATTCTTCTTGGGATCACTAACTTAATATCCAATTTTTGTGCTGAATATCAAATGATCATTTTAAAATATAAACGTAAGACAATAATAACATGCTGTGTTTGTGAAACACAGATGCCCCCCCGACTACAAGGTCAAGGTTACAAGGTAAAAATTATGACCTCATTTGAAAGGTCTTATCATGATAGCAGCAAATGTTCACCAATAACATTAGTTTGAAAATATGTCAAATAAACAAACATTAACAAAGTCAAACAAGTAGGTTAATTTTCAGATAAATGAACATACATATTACATTAAGAATTTGATGCATATTCATATTTGCCACAATTTATATCAGCAAAGTTTTTTTTCTAATCTGTGTATAACTTATCCTGGATGATTAAACTGCATGATTATATCACACGGCTAAATGATACACTTGGATCACAGCCAGCTCTCGTATTAATTGCACATAATCGTCTAACAACAGCCTATCTGTATGTCAAGCTGCTCCAGTTTACAAGAGAGAAAGTCTTATAGAGAATTGCGAGCTTGCACTCTGTGGCTCAAAAACAACTGATAAGAAATTTGATTAAATCAAGTCAAAGAATCAAAGCAACCAATGAAAAACATGGGACCAATGATAGATAGTAAAGGTTTTCCATGATATTAGCTTGACTTTGTAATGTTTTCCTAATAAGTAACTATGGCTACCTAGTCTAAAATATATAAATTCTATTGAGGTTGATGTTAGATTTTAGAGTTTGATGACACATAAACTCTGAGGCTGTCTCCCTTGGAAGCAACAAATGTAAATGGTTTACCGGTAGATTTTATCAGGTATTGTCTGTCGATGTTGATCATATCTCAATTGGAAATATAAAAAAAACAATTGTGAAGACATAACCATTGAGTCTTTATCCAATTCATCATCGACTATTCCTACTCTTGTAGAATATGTGTTTTGATAAAGCTACAATAATATAAAGGACTTCTTGAATTCTTCATTTCTACTTTCATTCAAATTGTTTAACAAATGAAGAAGATGAAGGCAATATTATTGATATACAACTTCTTTATTCAAGTTTGCGACGTTTAACCAATACATGATGATGTTCAACCAATACATGTTTAACCAAATTAATTTGACTAGTCAATATAAATTTTCATGTAAGTATGTTGGAAAGGAAAGTTATTCAATGATTAACATAGCCTACTAGGAGATATGGTAACAGTGTACAATACTGACTACATGAGAATGAGCTAGGTGACATAGATAATCAGGCTCTGATTCCCTCGAGGTGTTAGTGACTCAAAGTACCATATTTCCTCCTACACAAACCACCCACAACCCTGGCGTCTATTTAAGCTCCAACATTGAGACCAGTGTCTATCAATATCTATCAAAACAAGCCATACAGGAATATGAAAACCATGATATGAACCAAATACCAATTGATTTGCTTTTGGTGAACACAAATGTGAACAAACAATAAAATGAGGTGAACCATTGTTGCGATTGAATAATAATGTTTTATCTTGGATTACCGTTAAACCAATTCCATCTAACAATTCAAGAACATATCACTTGAAGGATCAATGATACCTGAAATCTTTTATCCTGACGGCTTGCACACAAGCACATTCAACTACACAATTATACAATCATGTACCTGTAATGTTTACCATACTTTTCATCTAACATTACCATTCTCTACATTGCTTTGGTGTGACAGATTATCCTGGGAACAGTTCAACTTATCCATTCGACAGCTGTCCTTTTCAAATGGCGCAGTATTAAGCAGTATTAGTGACTTACAGAATACTTGAAAGGTACTTGAAATGTACTTGACCCAACCTGTTATGATCTGTATTATTCTATATCATAGTAACATGAAAGGCAATTACAAATTTAAAGACAACATATATATAAGAACATAAATTGAATAAATAAGCCTTACGCATTCATTGTAATTTGACAGATACAGGTCTTGTAGTTTGCATTAACAAAATTTGTTAAAAGCGAAACAAACAATTGACACAATATCTCCCAATTCCTTTTTGATATTAAATATGTTTGGATTGTTGGCAGACATGCATGAAATTAAAACGAATGACTGAAAAACAAAAACAAAGGACATCATTGTATCAAATTAAAATTTATCCAGTCTCGATTTTTTTTCATTCACGGCCTTCAATAATTCTAATCTGCCATCCAGATTGCTATACAAGACTTCACATAGATTCCAAAATACTAAGCCAGGCTTGACCAGAAAACCAGTCATTTTGATGTTCTTTTTTTCAAAAATCTTAACCAATTTTTTTTTTCAAGAATCTCAATCCAAGGCTCCAGGATGGCTCATTCAGAGTTATCTCCCCTGTGTTGCTGCTGCTATGAAGGGAGGCATGTTGTGAAGCGTGGTAATCAATAGCAGAGCACAGACCGGTTGGCGAGCCTCAGACTTGCCGAGCCTCTCCGATCAATACATGCTGCCTACACACTGCGTTACTGAACATAGCCCTCGGTTGACATGATAACCAGATCCAATACATCATAAATAGATCATTGTACAGGAGAAAGGAATTCCTAATACTTCATTCATAAACATTTAGCTTATATTACATTGCCTAGTGTGAGTTAAGTGTACCTAAGGCTTATAGCCGTTATGTTTGCACAGATATGATATTAGGAGTGTTATCCTTTCACATTTAAACCTTGCAAAATTCTGTGCTTTTGGCTGTTTGGCCTGCTATTGAAGATTTAACCAGGGATTATGGTTTCTGTAGAAAAGATATGATATTGAAAACATCAAACATATTCAGAAAGTTCTGTTAAATGAAATGTAGGAAGGTACAAAATGTGAAATATTTGCTTAAAAAAAACACTTGAAAGAAATGTAGAGATGTATATCATCATTATGACAGAGGTAATTTAAAAGTATTAAAAATCTCATAACTTTATAAACAGCAGACAGATTAAATCCTTGACCTAGGATTTCAGATAATACCAGCTATGATATGAGCTGTACGTGTACTATCAGTTAGTTGATGTCATACTTGTCAACATTGTTGTGAAATAAAAGGGTCATAGGGCAATGTCCAAGTTTGGGAGCCATACTTTAGGAATTTTGAAATTTGAAAATAGATAGTCCAAAATATTCAAAAGTGACACAAGAAAGAAAATCACTGTTATTAAATTGTTGACTAGTGCCAAGTTATTGTACACTAATCTACCCACCCTGCCCCCTATATCATTGTTCTAGTTCCATTCACTTTCACTTCACATTGAACAAAAATAGGAAATCTAATCCTCGATCAAAAAAATATTAAAAGTACTAAGAAACTAGAAAAACTAAATCAGCTGTCAATGCAAAGTCAACAATTAGGCAGGAGAAGTGGGCAACATATTAAAATTAAGCACAATTAAACTAACAGAATTTCCCGTATTTTTAATGAATAATCAGGTTTAATGGAAAATAATTGCAACTTCAAAAAGATTTCAAAATGAAGCCTGGCTTTTTAACTAACAGAATTGCATTTTTTAAAAAGGAATTACTTTGTTTAATAAAACTTATTTTCAACTTGAGCTGTTTAATAAAAGTTATTTTCAACTCGAGCTGAAAAGCGTAAGTAAATAGATTAATTATATGGGGTTAAGCTTTGAAGTAGAGCAAGTAAGTATGCCATGGTGTTTACTCCCTAATGGGTGGACATGTTAATCTAGGGGACTATAAATATCAAAGAGTGGACTCCACCACACAAGCACACAGGACCTGTTTGGGCTGACCTCTCTAAGATCAAACCAATCACCCAAACTCACCTTTCATAAACTGCCCATAGAGGGATATAAACAGCAGCATAAACATTGTAAACAATATATGAATAACAATAGGCATATCTTTGCAATTTGGACCTGAACTTAGTGTTGGGCTAAAGTTTTTAAGAAACCTTCGTAAGACAAGGGAGGGACTCAACTTAAAGAGATTGGCTGATTTGATTTGAGATACAAGGTTGCCAGATGAAGCCAATGGATAAAATTCATAAAAATGTTTGAAGTTTCATAAGTTTTCTTCTTGTAGTTATACATGCATCATGAAAGGCAAAACATAAGTATCTGTAGTTATCATGCAGTGAATGATAACGACAACTTAGAGTTGCACTTGCACAAGTTTTCATTTTACAAGCTAAGATTTTGATAGATATAAATGTTTACCATTTGGGTGGATGACTAACAATGAGACCAATAAAATATACATAATATATATATATGTATATATCGTGACCTTTGACAGCACTCTGTATGTTATGTCTACCAAACAGATGTCTTAATTTGCTATGGTTGACTGTTCATAATAAACCTTTTAAGGTCTAAAAAAGCCCATAAATTATCTTATCATATCAATAACTGCTTGAGATAAATGTGTCAGGACATATCAGAAACACATATATACCTTTTTACGATAAAATTTCTTTATGGTAGAAATAGCAGTACTTAAAAACTCTTAAAGCTATGAAATTTTCTCTACTTCAATGACCAAATCTGAGAAACCTTTTTATTGATATTTTTATGGTTGACTTATCAAAACGATTTCTTGAAAGGTCTTAACAGCGACATGAATATCCTCTGTACCTGTGACCAAACTTGTCTTTTCTACACTCTAAGAACTGTATTTTCATCCATAAATATCTCTCCACTTTGCTTTTTATCGTGAATTTTAAACATGAATTTTGAATGGTTGGGACAAATAGTGCCAGTACAGCATGACTCATCAGCTAGGTATGTCAGCGTGAAAAGCATGTACTTGACAAAGGATACCTGCCTTGTAAACAAACGTGTATCTTTATACTACACTCACAATGTTGTCATACTTAGATCTTCAATGTGGACACACGCGCCCGCACATAACATACTTGCACTTACAGCCACGGTATTTGATGATGTCATTTGTGTACATAGTTGTTAACCAAGAGCACAGTTTATATTTACCTTTCATAAAACATGACCCATTTTAGCATCTTTTGATTTCAACATATGAATCACCTTTATAAGTATAATACTATCATACATTTTTAATCTCATCCTTATATGCACTGTCTCTCAAAATAACAATTCCATGAGCATTTTGGTTGTATCTGTGAAAAATGTCATCAATCAGGTACATGAAGGCATTATACTTCTACCATCACAAAAATAACTAAATCCTCAATATTTAAAGCAAGGAAACAGGCAGTCTGATTAAAATCGACTGTGATTCGAGGAAAAAAGTGTAAAAATATTATCTCTAGCGGGGTTCGAACCTCAGCCCAGCCCGGCTTTCCTCTCATTCACAGTCTGAAGGCACCCCTAATGCCCGCATGTTCTGACACAAGCTCATCTAGCCAATCGAAAGGAGCGCAGTGAAAGCTTCGGTATCCATCAGGGGCAGGTAACTCCAGTGAACCATTCGTTATACATAACCGCCGCTAAACGCTATTTAAAAACGAGGATGTGATTGGATAGCTTACGACTGGGTTTGTCTGCGCTAAACTGGTTATAGCAACACGCGATAGAGGTGGGTGCATTCAGACCGAGACGGAGAGGATATCCCGAATGGTTCGAGCCCCGATAGAGACAATATTTTTTATATTTTATTCCTCGGAGCAAGGTCGATTTTAATCAGACTGGGAAACAGGGAACCACTTAAGATGAAAAGGTTTCTATGACACTTGCACACAGTGGTCCAAGTCAGAACAGAGTCAGTGAAAGATTAATCTGCTAGAAATAGGTTGATTATTTCCTCTGAATATAGAAGCATTCTAAAAACTTTCATCAACTGTTTCCATGGCTTGTCTACAGAGTGCTGAAATTCTGAGAACCGTTCAACCCTCATTCATAATCTTTCTTCAGAAATTCTCCTTAATCATTCCATCATCATAATCAATTTTCTGATATCATTGATATCACATAGTTTTCCTTATGCAAGTAAATGATAACAAAAATACGGTAACAAATAATATGAAATTATTCTGAAACCTCATTATCAAAATTATATAAAATTATTAAAATTAATCTTTCATAATCCCACAAACACCTTGTCCACTAGAGTCCAGTGAAAAATTATTCAGATAACTGGCAAGATAAAAAGACTAGAATTATTACACCACCAAAGGAACAAACTACTGAACAAAAGATAGGCTATTGTCATCTCTTGATACTGTGTTATGAGACTTATGACTACAGTAATGAAACGCTAACCTTCTTTGAAGGTCTGCTACTTACATAGACCTGCTGATCCTGCTGGCTTTGCCGACTCTGATCTTGTTCCTCCTCAGCATCATAGAACTCATCATCTGGAGATAGCAGTTCAGTGGACGGGCAACTTGACAACACAGACCCACTGCTGGTATCCTTGTGAGCAGTTTGTGGTACTGAAGTATTCCTGAATTGTAAATCACTAAGTGAACGTCTTGGACTATTGGTTGAAGATGATTGTTGAGATCCATCTGAGGCTGATTGAAACTCTTCTGCATCCTGGTACTCAGATTGTCCTGTGTCTATTCTATGCATTGCTGGAGGAACTCCTTCAGGATGGTTTATGTTACCTTGGAAGACTTGAGATAGGTTTGCGGGAAGTGATTTCTCCTCAGATGTTTGCAAATTTGGCACCTTTGACCTAGAAACATGGCAAGATTGACTATCACTTGTTGGCTTTGGGCTTGGATGATTGACTAATTCAACACTATCATCGCTATGTAGATCATCCTGTGTATCCTTTTCATGAAGATAAAATGATGGAGTATTTTCTGGGGGAAACTCATTTCCATGTACATCACTGAAAACAGACTTACCACTGGAACGATCCAAGTAGAAAGATTGACCTTCATTATTATTCGGAGGATAAGTTAAACTATCCTGTCTCATCCGACCTGCAGGTTCATTCCCAGTAGGAAAATAAGATCCTTGAGAAACACCATACACAACCTGAGTTGGAGTCACAACCTCCTGATCAGAAAGATTAGCACCATATGGTATAACACTGTGACCACCTTGGGTATCACTGAACTCAGGGTATTGCACATTGTTGTTCCAGCGATGAAGCCCGGGTGACTGTTTCAACTGGTTGACAGAGTGAGAAGGGGAGACTGTCGGAGTGGTCTCCTGACTTCCAGCATATTCCACATCCTGTAGAGTCTTTGAAGTATCAAAATGAAACTGGTTGATGAGCGTGCTGTCGAGGTAAGGCTGGCCTTGTATTGGACTTCTATTGAAGCTAATGTTTTGATCTGCGCAGGACTGATCAATGAAAGTTTTATAACCTGCTGGAAGCTGATGCAGAGATTGAACATTGATATTGTGATTAGAGTCTTCACGCCCATGAAGCTGGAACGTCTGGTTTTGAGCAGAGTTTGGTAAAGGGCCATCACAGACAAAGCCATTTTTCCAACGATCCCGGTCTGATATACACTCTTCAATCTCTTCACCTTCGGAATTCAAGGAGTCATTGTCATAATCCGAAGGCTCTGACATTATGTGGTCTGTACTTTTAAATCCTCATCAAAACTACAAAATTTGAACCCTTAAAAAGATGAGTATTCTTGGAATATATTCACAAACATCATAAAGGTCTGTTCAAAACATACCATCCAGATCCATATCTAAGTGGTAGATATACCCAGCAATCTAGTAACCAAAGATTATAAGGTATTCCTAACACAAGTCACAACAACATACATTATCTGTACTTATCTGTCTCCCATCCTCTCCTGATGACACTCCTTCAAAGCTCGCTGTTTGTATGCACCTTGATAAAGCTAATCCTTTATGCTTTCATAAGCCTTAAACAAGTAGACAGACTATCATAACTGTAGATACATCCTTGTCAAACCAGCGTAACACGCTTGTAAAAACTTCCCTCGTGAACTCTTCATGGCAGTCCCCTCAATATAGAATAGGTCGTTATCCGAATGAACACAAATGGTGTTAAAATTCATGATAAAATATACATTTGCATAGCTTCATTGTGACTAAATATCCTGTACACTTTCCCCGAGTGTCCCACTGGCTGTGCCTCTCTCAGAGAGAAGAACAATACGGTGCAGTGTCACCTCTCTACACACCTATTCACATCTCAACTTGATGGACACATATTCAATGCTCTGCCTCAAGGCAGCCTAACCATTGAAACTGGTTTTTGTTAACTATTTCGGTCAATCCTTACGACAGACAATTCTTACAAATATTCAAGCTGAGTGTTTGAGCACTGAATTCAAATGAATATTAATGAAAAACATTCTTGCATATCCAGCAGAGTTCAACTTGATCAGTAGTCAGTCAGAATATAAATGTTAATCCCACTCACATAATGGATTAGCCCACAAAACGGTCCCGACCAGCTGTAGAAACAGGATTGAGATCATGTTCAGGAGATTAATTCACTATGCAGTAACTGCATAAATGAACAGTCAGTAGATACGACACTGAATAAATCTGCTGCACATGTCACCTCTGACCCCTGAACCATGACCCACAGTAATAAAATTTTCACAATGATCCGTGTAATATGCAACAATTCACTATCTATCCCACGGCAGTTACAGTATATCCTGATTGAGGAGACGCTCCTGTCACGAGTGTGCCGCCAAATGAGTTGATTCTGCCTGGAAGGTGTTGAGGTGGTCTTGTCACGGCTCACTGCTCGTGTATAGACAGTTCTGTGGGCAGGTAGGTGTGAAATGTGCAGTTCTCATTATCCAGGTGTGAACTGTTATCTTGACTCAACTAGAGGAATGTGAGGTTGATGACCAGGGTTACAGGTGAGAGATAGCACAGTCCTGTCAACATGCACCAGCACATGTCATGTCTCCTATCTCTGTTAGGTCTCGGTGTATTGAGGACTCACGGTCTCTGGTTAGTGTGTCCCCATCACTCATCCATATCACGCTTACACACAATATCCATTCACATGTGAACAGAATAATGTCAGAATAGCATCGCATGGCAAAATGTGATTAATGAGGTACAGTTATTCATAATATCAGTTATTCAGTATCATTACAATAGACCATTGTGAATGTAAATCTGTCATATATGTTAAGACATGTATACATAGGTTCATGACATGTCTGAAAAACAGATGACAGAGAAATTAAGTCAAAGTCGGAGGTATGTCATTCAATTGTCAAACAAATGCCATGTCGATGAAAAGTGGAAATTACCAATTTCTTGGAAGTACCTTACGAGTGCCATATGAAATATTAGCAGATCTTTTCCTGGAAGACACAAGCTGAACCCAGGACTAAATCAACATAGCATGACCTCACTCATCATATGTCATCAGTTAGCTTACAGACCTGAAGCTTCTCCTCCAGATCAATACATCCTCATTGTCCTCACACCATTCCAGAATAATTCCATCACACCAGTCCACAGACATAGCACCGTTCCAACACACTTCAACAATCCTCCTGACATACAGAACCTTACTCCATCAGCAGACGCCATACCAAGGTGAAGGTCACACACCAAATCACCTGGATCTGTCCTAAAAGACATCAGTCACTTGAGTTTTTCAAAACTCAACATTTTTACTTGTCTCACAGACATGAACAGCTTGAGGGATCTCCTAGCACAAGCCTCATCTGCGTTTTCTGTTCTCACCCTCATCAAGGTTTTCTGTTTTCTCGAGCCTCTTGAGACCAATACCGTTTTGCTGTCACCATGCTTCTTCCTATTTCGGGCAGCAAGCGAACTCCAGTATCGATTGAATATGTATGTACTCCTGTGACACTGGGCGGCAATGATGTAATCGCACAAACTTGGTGCTGCCTTGCTTTAATGCAATATTAATCCATAGTACAAATCAATATGTCTCGAGTTCTGGACAAAAACCCATACCAACATTATTCACTAATAGATCAATGTTTGTTACCATTTATATAGAGCATTCGCTGAGGGATAGTTGGTCAACATACTTTATGGATAGAACACTGACTGTAATTTTATCACAATTTCAACAAAACAACAACAACTGGTCTTCAACAACATTAGTTTCAATCAGTCACAAAGTTTTTTAGTGAGAATAAGTTGTTAATAATTTGCAAATTGTTGATTCAACTGATTTCTTTCTCTCTGTCTGCTTGTAGAGGGGTTCAATGTGCTCAGTGGCATGTGATCACTTCACACTTGAATGATGTTTGCTCATTTGATTGTACAACACCAGCATACAATCAAGATTTGCACTCAGGCTTGTTGAACAAACTGAGGAATGTCCTGGACTCAGTGTGTGCTCTACATAAAGCATTGCTGAACAAACTCCACATACAATTGATCAATCACATTATTTTCATGGATATCCAATCATCATATCATAGGTATTCACCTTTATTCACCCAATAACTATACTTACAGAGAGCAGGTAGGTGTGAACACTTGCTCATAGGTGTCTGTAATTTAAGCTCATTTGCTTGTGTGATTCATTGCTGGATATTCCCATTGATGACACTGTTCAACCATGACTGTCACATTCACATGTGCATCTTTATAAAACTGTTTGGTCACCTTATAACAAAAGTTCATTTTAAATAGGACTACCACTATCCATTGACAGATCTCACAACTAATTAAATGATCCAAAAAAAAATTTATTTTATTTTCAGTTAATTTTTTGAGAAAAGGTTAACAACAATAAGGTACCTAATTCAAAATCTAAAATTCAACATTGCGACAAATACATTTTCTTTGATTCGAGTATTACATTTATTAGTTGTTTAAAGTCATTTGTGACCTGCATAATATAGTAAGATATGACAATGATAGTTGGAAATATGTTTCAAGCATAACATGAAACTAAACTGTTGTAAATTCATTGGAGGATGAACAAGATGTGTTTGTATGTAAACTAAAAGATGGTCAAAGATAAGTAAGTTTTACAATATTTGTGATCTGCAAATGACACAGTTTGACAACCAAATTCAAAAAGTTTTGCATAAGATGATTCTCAAGTGTTTCCAAGCAATGAACAAGATGTGTTAATATGTAAACTAAATGATGGTCAGTTATAAACAAGCTTGACAATTTCCGAAACCTGCATCTGACAAAGTTTTACAACAACTTTCAAACTTTTGCATAAGATGATTCCCAAATGTTTCCAAGCAATGAACAAGATGTGTTGATATGTAAACTAGTTGATGGTCAGTTATAAACAAGGTCAGAGGAAGCAGACGTGAAAGGAATACTTTGTTTAGTTCCCACAATGCAAGTCATCTAGAGTGGTCACGTATCACTACAACATCACAAGCAGGAGCTACATGGGGTCTGCTCCCTAACAGAAAAAGTTCCCGTTGAAAAGACTTCAATTACTTTAGTTTTTTATCCAGGATACCTCTATTTGAAAACACAGGCGGGTCTATGGTTTGAGGGTTTCTATGGACAGTAAATCCTTCATAAAAAGGTTCCGGTGTGATGGCTTAGCACACTTGTTACTGTGTCCCCTTCACAAAACATGTTCACTCATTGGTTACAGTGCAGAAATTATATATATTTTTGGAACTGATAAGTATGATAAATGACATAAAAATTACATACACAAGCAATAGAATTAACCAATGCATACATTCCCAATTCATATGTATGCTCCATTTAAAATTTAAATTGAAGGCTTCTGCATGAGCATAATGATGCATAAATGATGGACAGCCTCAATTTGCCCTCTTCAACAAATACATCATTCTCTAAACCAACCGTAGCAAACGAAGCAACTTTGGAGAGCTATTAGCTGGAGTACATATGTGTGACACAAGCTAAATCTCTTTTAACATACCAGTGCTGAAAGAAATGAAGTTGAGATATTTTCGGAAGGCTCATGTTTTGAAAGCTTATAGAGGAACTGACAGAATTTCAAAACATGGGGCTACAGATCGTGTGTTCAGATAAGAAGAAAGAGAATTGTTGAAAAGGTGGGGCATTAACCAATCAATATTCAAATATCTCACATCATGATAATGCTTTGCTAACCTGCCTGTCGCAACAGGTCATTATGTTCTAGCTTTTTTGTCTTCGACAGTTTGACTGAAGTCTATCCAACCGAATCAAGTTCATAAATTTCGAACATAAATATATACCTTTGCCTCAAACAGCATGAAAGAAACTCTAGATTTGGATTGTACAAGAAATGCTCTTGTTTCTAGGACTCCTTTCATGATTATTAAATTCATATAACAAATATAACAAGAGTTTATTTAGAGGCTGCATGAGTGTAATTTGACAACTGCAGGTAGGTTCATTATTCAACTGATATACATAATACCATAAATGATATCAAGTAGATGATAAATATCCATACCAGGTGCAGGAAACTTTTTTTTAAATCATCAAAGATAACTGCTAATCTTGATTTAAATTCAGATTGAAAAAGTATGAAAATATCAGATAGATTGTTGGTGGAACATCCAACTTTTGTCAACATCACAATGACATGGGGTTTGATTAAGTTCAAAGCAATGTCTAACACTTTATGCATGAAATTAAAACAACAGTTCCCATAATCTGCAGTTGGCTTTGAAAGGGTAAATTTTTATTTCTTAATTTAAATTGGGTATGATAAAGCATCCACTAAATAAAATCAAATTTCAAATACATAAATTAGTGCTCTTGAAGATAAGCAATAATACCCTTGAACTTTGGGAATGACACAATAATTCTGTCAAGCAGCTGACTCATGTCTGCTAAATAAGATTCCTGTATAGATAACTTCTGTTTGAACTAAGACTTAATAGTAGATAGTGTCAACAAAAATATATAATGATTTCTTATCCATATTAGTAAGACCTAAAATAGGAGAAACCTTAGTCATAACCTTCATGTGATTTAACAGGCTACATCCTCTTGTCAGAAATTTTTCACATTTCCCACTTTCACAAACCTGAACAATATCATAGATTTTTTGGAATAAAAAAATGTATTTTCATAAACCGTCAAATATACACTTCAATGTACTTTAAAATTACTTAATCAGAAACTGAAAATAACTTTTAACTGAATCAACATATATATATCAAAGACAAATATTAATATTTTTTTCAATGGTCACACAGAGAATAATTTTGAAATAAGATATTCAAAGAACATTATCAAAATCCAGAACCTAAAAGCATTACAATTGACACTGGAGAAACATCATCTATCCAATCCAATATTTTACCAACCCAGAGACAGAGATGTAACTTATTCCGGAGATATACAGCAGGTGTTGACATGGGAAGAAAAAAAAAAGTTTACACAACCTGTGCCTTAAATTAGCTCCAACAAGCGGTCTATTTATACAGGGAGATGAGCCCACAGTGGAGTACAGACATAGCCAGGTAGAGATAGCATTGGGGAAGTAACAGCTCTGGTTCCATCACAACCTGGTGTCTTTCTTTCACAACATACTCACTTACAGCTTCAGCTTGTATATTTGATACTGGGCTTAGTAGCCTGGTTGTGTATCTACACATGGAACTGGACTGGTCAGTCTAAGTAAACCTAGCCTCAATATTATCCATTTCACTCCTATACTGAGTCTAGAAAGGCCTAGTAGAGGGTCGCGTCAGCCAACGTATCGAATTGACCAATCAGAATTCATCTTACAAAGCCACAATAGTCTGCCTTCGCACTTATAACGTTGAAGGGTCATAGGTCGCAGAAAGGTCGGCTGACGCGACCCTCTACTAGACCTTTCTAGACTCAGTATAGGAGTGAAACGGATGATATTGAGGCTAGGTTTACTTAGACTGTGGACTGGTCAACCTTTGTATGTGTACTTCAATTTTGTAATTATTCTCTCAGATATAATTAAATGATAACTATTTCACAACTACTAGTTTCAAGTCATTTTCATTTCCCAATTTGGTAGTTGAGATAAAAAATTGCCATGAATAAATGGATGGATGGATGGATGGATCGATCGATGGATGGATTGATGATGGATGGATGGGTAGATGTACGAGTTGATAGATGGATGGACGGGTGGGTAGATAAATGGATAGATGAATAAATGATCGGTTGGATGGTTTTACTGATGGACAGGAAGATAAATTGATAGGGAGATTGAAAGATGGATAGATGGATGGATGGACAGATGAATGAATGAGTTATTTGCTATGCAATTGGACACTGAATGAAATAGGAGTAAGACAGCTACAACTGGTCTGAATTTATGTGGTCTGAATGACATGAACATTTCACAAACTTCTATTTATTTACATTACCTTGGTCAGGATAATAAATAAGGCCTAATAAAAGGTAATGAGGCTATTACCTATGTGAGACAAAGAGCAGACAGATAAAGCCATGACATTAATGCCTTGCTTCCTACAGTGTGGCACAGTGATCCTTTCATTCACAGTAGTTTCTTATCTGTGTGACACATTTATGTTGGTCTGTCACTTAAGGGGCCTTGAAACATGCTTCTCGGGATTACAGCTTCATCCAAGAGGGCAATAGTCAGCACAAATAAAAAATATAACTGTCGACTTACGGTCAAAACTCATAAGATCATCTTGAATAAAACATTGAATGTAAGTTAGTTGCTGTTATCATGCAAGAAAATGAAAAGTAGAAAGCATGATGTTGGTCCTTCAATGAGTGTCAGTGTAACAATGTTCCTGGAGGGAATCTGGAAACCCTTTTGGGGATTGGGAAAACATCTTTGACAATGTGGCCATTTCAGCAGTTTTGGTATTTTCTGAATTTCAAATGGGCCATTGCCCATTATATCAATAGTAAACTTCATAACTTTAATGGGCCATATTCTAATCCAATGTGCAAAATGGCCCTTGACCCCTGCCTTTTTCAATCACTGCCAGTTTTGCTTGGTGTCCCATAAAATCTTGTGTAGGATACTTTTACCATTGCAAGGGAGTCCCATCTGCTCTGGAGGCCAAAATGACCTGAACTGACCACCTAGGAACAACACTGAGTGTATGATGTGAGATTACTGCCTTCATCATGCATTCAGCCTGTATGCGACCTCTCCACATTATCATAATATTTCTCTGCATAACAGTGCCACTGTACAGCCTATATTCCACACAGATACAGCAGCTGTAGTCTACACTGGATCGTCTAGCCTACTGGTGTATGTTTTGCTGTGTAACTTGAACCAGGAAATGATTGCCGAATTCAGTAGCTATGAGTCATCATTTATTTACGTAAAAAGATCTTAGGAAAAGTAAACATCTTATAGAATATGGATACCCGGTATATGGATTCAAGGATATTGCCTAAGTTACACACAAATGGCATACACAATTGCACAGACTAGAAAGTCAATAACTGTCAATAGAAAACGTGTTGCATGATTCAACATGTGAATACGGCACTTGATTGCTATTTTGCAATCTTTATATGATCTTTATTAACATTTTTCCTGTTATAAGGTGTCCAACAATTGATGAGCATCTTGCCACAATAGCTTGTCTAACCATTCTGAGAGGCTAAGTTTCAGGAATCAATCCTTATATAACTATCCAGGCATTATTCCATGATAACAGAAACTTTGATAATGACACGAATAAAAGCAACTTTAGAACTTCATCCGTTCTTGCATAGAAGGCATTGATCATTCATGGTATTATGTATTTTGCAAGATTTTAATAAGATCATTTCTTAGGAATACTGGACTATTCCTCAACCTATAATATTTAATAACAAATGGTATAAACTATAAAGCCTCACAAGAAAACCTAGTCTGTCATCCAGACCCTAGAGCAAAAATATTCCCTTGACGACAAAACCCGGTCTAGAAAAGTATAGCAAGTCTAGATTACTCAGCTCTGAACCATCTCCTGGGCTCCCTTGTCCATGAATTGTTTAAAAATAGTGTCAATAATGAAAGACAAATACTTCCGAGACTAAATATTAGAACCATTAGAAGTGAAAACAGAAGTGCTAGACACACAGCATGCACCTGCCCTGCACTGCAAGCCTCTAGAACAAAGCATATATATCTTACTTGACACAGCAGCTTCAAGCCTTCATCATCAACATAAGCATCTGTCGGGGACATAATCCAAAATGTAATCCAAGTTTGCAGCTATATTGTACTTCCTAGTGTATTGTTGCTCATGCTGTCGCAGAGTATGATGTATCAGAGCTCTGGTGGTGTAATGTGTATATGGAAGCTCATCTCTGACCCACTACAGATAACATGAGCTAGTGATGTTCACTGCTGCATGGAGAGGTAGCATACCTGCAGGAGTTGTCTTATCTTGATGCTCGCAGGTAATCTGATACAAATTGCTATACTTACAGCATTTGGATATGTAATGATTTTTGTTTACTTTTTTCAGTTTTCAAACAGTATTATGATGTTATTGTGACATTTAAATGAATTTTAAGGCATAGAAACAAATAATTTGGTAAAATACAGCATGAAAAGTATTGGTTCAATTTTGAGGGCATGTCAAAAGTTTAAAACTCATTTTCAACTAAATCAAAATAAACACAATAACATGCAAAATTTTAGGAACATGAAAATCAAGTATATCATACAGAACTCAGTCAAGGATATCAAAATAATAATTCTGTCAATTTACAAATATAGATAGGCAAATGGTACAAAAGTTGCAACTAAAGTTTGAAACAGTCCCCACACACGGAAGCACATGTGTGCACTCTGCTATTCTGTACAGGGTGATCGGGTTTCTAACTTTCCCAGAGGTGTGTGCAAATGAGAAAAACTGTTTGAACATCTGGGCCGGTCTGATGATTCACATTTCGGATGGAAAGAGGACGATAGAATCTAGTCTCTCACGCTCTTCCCTGCATAAACATTCTGCATCTGCACTGTCCCGTACATAGTGACTTTGACCATCTTTGGTCATAGAAACATAGCATATATATTATGAACTTATGATTCAAGAAAGTATTGAAATATTCATAGTTGTTATTTCACTGGCAGATCTATCATTATCCATATCATCCAAAATAATCTTTGTTCCTAACTAGTTTGGTCTAGAATACATACCCTGTCTGGGTAAACAAACATTATTTACCTGTAGGTGGTGGAGGGCAAGAAAATATGCAATAATCACATATAACTTGATACTTTAAATAAGGATAAATTACAAAATCATTGATAGTCATACCTCATATATTTCATCAATATCATTATTACTATTCCCAGTCTTTAACTAAATACAATAATTGTTGTACGTCTAAATCTTCAAATATTTTTTTCTCGATTTTTTAGATGTGAAATATCTTATTCTATTGAATGAAAACAATCACCAACAAAAAGAAATCATATCCAATGAATTACACATCAAATGTGTTAGATATTTACCAAGCATAAAAATCATTCATTTGCTTCTGTTCCCAAAACAACCAGTAACAGATTACACTTTGAAACAAAGGAATCCTCAAAAAACCTTAAATAACACCTACTGGTAATTAATTTCCAAACAAAAAACATATGATAATTACCAAACATAAAGAATCACTCATTTGCTTCTTTATCCCCAGGTATCCCATTCAAGGATCCAGGTAAATCCAGGTGAGGTAACGAGGCAGGTAAAGGGACAATCCTCCAGTGCATACCTGTACCAGGTGTGCATCACAATGCTTACCCAGTCTACACCTCTATTTGTGCTGCTTCCTCAAGTGTCATCCTACATGACAAGAATTACTCTCTCTTCAAACAGTTCATACAGATCACAGGACTGCAGGCCTACCCTGGGTAGTTGGTACAGCATTAATGTTATTTCTATATAGTTTCACAGCAACGTTTGCCTACCCTTAGTGATGAATCATAATGATGCAGTTTTGTAAATACCCTTTTTATGCAGACTCTAAAGTAAGGCTAGATTGCTTAAGCCTGATAGTAAGGTATGTTAAGCATTAAAATAAAATCCTGTTCGTTATAATTCAAATAAAACACTAAAATGAAAATATTTGGTATTAAAACTAATATCAGATGCTCAAAAAAAAACCATTTAACACTTTTTAAAAATTGCATAATTGGTAAGAAAAGAAAGGGAGGGTCTAATCATCCATAGATCATTGAACCTCGACCATGATGATACAGCAGATATGATGCAGATAAACATTCATTTCCAATAGCAGATTTGCACTAACATGTAAAATCAACTTTAGTTTGAACCAAATTAAAACCTGACCCTGAAAATATATAAGTGTCACTGTATCCGATGTAACAATGAAAGTGGGACACATGCATGTACATCAACTGTCATATACATACTGTTGGTATTTGTTTGGAATGACCTGTCTACTCTAATGAGTACAAAACAGCTTTATTACATCATTAATTGTTGAACTTGTAATTGAAATATGTGTTTTCATTTTCTTTCATATGTTTTCATAAGTTTAATACATTGATCAAAATTTAACCAAAAAAGATATTTTCTCAATGTTCTAGCATAAAAATTATTTCAGACAGATTAAGTTTAAAACAAAATTCAATCATTATGTGTAAATTTGTAAAAAAAAAAGCAAAACCAATATCTGTTTTTCCCTTATACATGTATGTTCCTTTTTTCCTTTCAACAATGCCATGCTTAGGAATACCTCAAATTTGATGTCTTGGTATTTTTAAACTTTATCAATTTGTTACACATTGAAATTGCTGGCACAATCTCAAGTCAATTAACTCAACATTATCCAGGTGAAAGCAGACATTTTCATTGCAATGATCCGATACAGAGAACCATCTACACAAGACAAAGCTAGATAAGCTATCTGACTGGTGTATTCAGTCACAAATAGCTGTATCAGCTCTTAAGCCTGTCAGAGGAACCTATAAACTAGCTAACAACAAAATCCAACCACAGGCTGGACCATAAGGTCAGCATCAGTTTTCTTTTGAGATGATTTAGGATAAAAATTGAAACCGAACGGGTGTATCAATGCGCGGTGAAGCAGCCTCAAAGTCAGAGGACCTTCAATCCCAAATTGATAACGTTTAATTTTTCAGAACCAATCAGAAACAAGTATCCAGCACTTTCATGGTAGAATTGGGGTTTAACACTGCTTTCAAGAGTATTTCACTTATATAATGGCTTTTGGTTTTATTGCAGGGAGAAACCCTGCAACACTATTTTGTTTATGAGGTCAAACCTTCAAGCATAGGCTGGAACTAGCAAACCATGGGTGGTACTGTGCTGTAATTCATTGCACCCAAACCTTACTGCATGTAGAACAGTTCTTTACTGCAGACAAAGTTGAGGAGCTCCCCCCAAATTAACCAAAGACGAACGCACTACCCACTGTGCTATTCCGCCCAAGCTTTCTCTTGAAGATTGCCTGGCAAGACTGGTCGAACTTGACATATACCCGGTAGGACAGCACTTGTAAGTGAGAATTGGGTTCTCCTTATCATAATATTGTCCAGTGGATTCTCAGACGAAAAACTCACACTACCCATCCCAAATGGTGATCTTATATAAGCTGATCATGGTAAAGGTTCTCAATTTTAGTTTGTATTGTCAGCATTAAATGTAACCTCCACAAAGTCCCACCATTACATTACCTAAGAGAAAAGATATCCTGAAATCTTTCCTAATAAATCCTAATTGCTTTCTATCAATCATATTTTGGACATGAATATTAGTTTTTAAGAGACTTATAGTAAATCTGCCATTATACTGCGAAATGTAGACAATTCATGACACTGCCTTTTCCAGAAGAGGGTCACAGGTAAAATTTACACTAAAAATACAAAGAAATTGAAAAATGAAATAAATGTCACATATTTAACTTAGATAAGATAAGTAGATAATATTTCATAACTTTTTTAAGAATTTTAAAGAATTGCTATATCTACCATGAAGGCATTTTAATATCAAAATCTATATCCAAACTACCAGTACTCCAGCTAACCTTATACTACAGCATACAGTAGTGGACAAGGGTCAACTGAAAATTACCACACTCAAAATACAAAGAAACTGGGTTGTTTTTTAAATGTCATATATTTAACTTTTAATAGAAAAGAGTTTAAGGCATTTTGATATCAAACTTTATATCCAAACTACCAGTACTCCAGCTAGCCTTATACTACAGCATACAGTAGTGGACTGGTATAGGTTACCCTTGCAGAATGACAAGCTTACAGTTTACTTATAGTGTATTGTAGCAGCAGTACCTTACACCTTTATCTCCACTTGTTACCTGGCCAGGTAAAATACCTACCTGTTGATAGCTTACTTGTACCATGATTAATTGAGGTCAGCATGATAAGGCCCTTACCACATTCAATAGCACCTTTACGTGTTGCCATACTAGCCATGAATACCGGTATTTATGCTGTGTATTGGATATCAAATAGCTGTATATGTCTTGCTGTCATTAAGCAAAAATTATATTAATAATCATCAAGAGTGGTAAATATGTAGAGAATGTAATTATGAACACGACATATATGTATTTGGACAATGATCTAAAAAATATAACTTTGTAAAACTTTACTACATAATAAATACCATCATTTTTAACTGCTTCTTCACATAGGATTTTTACGACATATTTGCTGTTTTGAATTGACTTGAAAGTCAGACCACATTTTCCCTTGTGTGACTGGTAAAAAAAATGCAAGTATTAATGATTGAAAAATTGACTGACGTTTTTCTGTGAACAATATGTTTATTCGTGAAGTGTATGTTATGTATTGTTCACTCAAGGCTTAGCCAGGTCAAGCACTTCTGAATAAATTCAACTTCCTCAAAAGGTACAAAATGCAAGTACATCGTCCAAAAGCAACTAATATCTTACATCCAAAATAGAAAAACTTTTGTAATTCAAACACAAAAGTACAAATGATGCTTATATTTAAATAGACAATTAACATATACATACAATAGAAAGGTGACTTCTATGTTCTTGAATAAACCTCTTTTCAAAGACGTTTGTTAGTTTGTTGTTTCTTTGAAAGAACCATTGTTATCTGTCAAAACTTACAACAAACAAGAGAAGAAAGAAATCTTAAAAACATCAAATGGTGTTGACAAACTGGGTATATTTCATCCTAAAATAGTTTTCTTCAAAACACTTCCAAGTTCATTTTCAATGGTTTGCAGTTTGAAAATATGAAAAATACATTTTATTCAAAGTGTATTATAAGAAAGTATACATGGTAAGCGTTTAACATGTCATTTGATACAATTAACATAATAATAATAATATGTGTACTTGTATTGCGCAAATGTCAATACACAAGTTTATGCTCAATGCGCAGTTCTACTCATAGCATTTATCTATCTAAATACTGTAAAGTAGTACAGAAACCATATTTCCATTTCACATATATATCAGTGAACATTTAGTGTTGCTAATTGACATAACACTCATTTATTACAAAATTAATTACCCAATGCTATACAGTTATCATATGATCATTGACACTATTTTCTGTAATGTTCTTATCTATATTAATAACAATTGAATTGAAGAGGAGTTACATTATACTGTGGTATTCATGAATCATGATACTTAATCTGACGATACATGTATCGTTGACTTAAAAATTGCGAATTGCCCAGTAATCATAGTATATTAACAGTTAACATTTCATTTTTTTTAAAACCTTGAAATAGCATACCTTGTAGCTTATCATATTGAATCATAACGCTTTGAAATATTGAGATACATATGGTATTGTGAAAAATATGTATTGTAACACCTCTATTAAATTGAAATGTCATAACTGATTTTGTCAATATATATTACACCCAATTTTACCCCAAGATTTCATGAATTATGACAATCAATAAAGCAAGGAAAGCAAGGTATGTATTGCAGAAGAACCAACCAGTCATCATGATTCATTAACACCACACAGCAACGGTAGGTGTGGTACAAACTAAACATTGACACTTACTGATTATCCACTTTCTGTTTGTATCAGAAATGACAGTTTGTGAAGATGTGAATGTAAGGGTTTGTGTTTAACTCGTTACTGTGTTGAAATCAGTTTGACCAATCCACAAAACATGATATTAAACATGGCCTAGACAGTGAACAGTCAGCTCATGAATTCTTCTTTTTTGGCACAGAATACTTGTTGAAAATAAAATATTTTTAACAATTATAGAACAGTGATTCCAAGAAGGGGTTAGGCATGTGATCATCAGAGGATAATTACCATTCTATTGTAATCACCAGTGAACCTATTCAGTATAAGTGATTACTGGTGGCCTGTCTACAGGGGGAAACCAGTGATTTCGTAGAAATTACAATATTTCTATTATCTTTTTTGATATTGATATCTGGAATTATCATGAAATTATTTGGGATATTGTAGTTAATGTCATGATAACCTGAAAATAATGTCTGCATGCAAGACATATCCAGTGACATATCACACATTCACGTCATTCTTTCGTCTGTCTCCCCAACTGTTTGCACTTACCCGGTGGGAATCATACTCTGATGCAGGGGTGATTTCAATGACATCGTTGTCAGTAAATTCTGTGCTTTGGAAATTTGATGAATCCATAATTTCTGTCATGTATTAAGTTCTTTGACCGGCAGCAACATATCCAAATTTATGCAGATGTTTATGGAAGCAGCGCCATTCTGATGGCACATAAAATAGTTTTCCTTTGAATGTACTGTTTGTATCCATACATAAACTAATTACACACCTCTTACATTGATTGATTATTATGAATTAAGAAAGATAACTGGACACAATGTGTATCTCCGATGAAAATTTTCTGTCAAATTGAGTCATCTTGGCCGATTACAATATTATGGACTGAAGTTTAACTTCCGCTGCAGTGCGCATGCTAGAATGTGACGCATGCGCAAAAGATGTGTATTGAGATACGGATTTTATACAAAAGTCTATTTTGAAACCAAAAATGAAAATGGAATACATCAATATCATAATAACATACTGAATTCACGTCAGAAATCTATTTCATATACTCCATTTATTCAGTATCGAAGTGAAATTACGAAGTCAAAATCTTTTTGACATAAAATATAAGTTATAGCCCACTGAACGAACAATCTTACAAATCAAGCTTTACGAATCTTGTCAATTCTCAAATTCTCTCTTTCTTTCTTTTAAAACAGTGTTTAACACACAGCGAAAATGTCATGCAAATGTAAATTCCAAAAGCAGATAAACTGGATACATATATTAACATATATTTAAAAAAATTAAGTGACCATTCAACACAAGACAATATCTTTATAAATACATGAAATGCCTTCCACTATATCTTTAAAGGGTTTGAAAAGTTAACGTATGTGAACCTCTGGTTTTAGTTTGCAACAGGTAAGAAAATGAATAAAAAGCTTAGTTTATTCCAGTTGGGATTGGATTACATCCAAATTATGTCAACCTTCCATGCAACGCACCACTCGGGCAAGCCCTGATCACTTCCTATTACAAGCCCTGCTGTAAGCGCTAAACCATCTTCCTACGCAAAGCCTAAAACGCCAGTTTCCGAAATGTCAGTTTTATGCCTTGCTGCATACCCTTAAGTCTTCTGTGCTTGCTCTCTAGCTTACTATGAAAGAATGCAATATTCTAATCAGAAAGTAACTAGAGGTTGCTAACAATCGTCTGTAGGATCGCTGATATCAGTACAGAAAACGCAAGGGTCGGCAGCAAGGCATAAAATTGACAGTTCGGAAACTGGTGTTTTAGGGTGTGCGTAGGAAGATGGCGCTAAACTTCAACCTACATAAGATTTCAAAAGAGAACCAAACATTTTTACCGCAACAGGTGGATATTTAAAACATCTTGGAAATACTATAATGCTTTTAGTAGCCAATAATTTGGAATAGGTCGAAATATGCCTTGCAAGATAAGTTGAACAATGTTAGACATATAAATAATTGCATGTCGAAGTTCAAACAGTCGTCACATGTTTTGGACATGTTTTAGATCAACAGGTTTTATATTATGTAACACAACAGTGGACATTCAGTCGTGACTCCTCGAAATGCTTCTCAACCAACAATTTAAATCAATGGCAAAGACCAGTCCCCTCTTTCGAGTCAAATATTAATGCTATCTTCGACACTTAAACGTATGATTTTATCTAAAATCTAGTTACTATTAAACCTACAACTTTACATGTCAGACCATTAGTGTCGATTTATCTTTCTTGCAAGGCAACAGTTTGATAGCAACTCTCATTTGATATGTTAAATTCGACTTTTGAAACTTATTGACAGCTTTTCCGTAAAAATCTATTAAATCGTTAATTAATCATTTTCGATGTAGGCAACAGTATTACACAAACTTTTGTAAACACTTTAATTATTAAAGATTTCACTATTTTATAAATTACTGATTATTCAAGAAATCAACAGATTGTCATTTTCCACAAGGTCTCCTAAAAGAGAGTAGGCCTCCGCAAATTTTAACAAAATAGTCTTGTATTCGGAAATTCCTTATCCGTTACTAAGTTCAGGTTTTGCATAAGCCCTGAATCAACCAATCACAGCGAGGCGGAAGTTGATCGCTGCTATCAATAACAAATGTACGCACATGTTGACGAATGAAATAATTTTTTCAGAGCAAAGAAACCGGGTAGCTACATGACTCATTTAGGATGACCCAAAGGACATTATGCCTCTATGTACAACTCAGTGTGTTGGTGATACTTATATTTCCAATATTTTCATACGGCGCAACGTCGGGGATGTTTGAACGAATGCACTGGCTCGATGAGATAAGTTATAACGAACCTCTGCAGAGAAACTATGGTGTAGCGGCAGCTGACGTGGATTTTGACGGGAAAATAGAATGGATTGTTGCGGGTTTTACGGGACCCAATTACGTTTTGAAATATAACCCGGACAAAGATATTCTTGAAAATATTGCCAAGAAAAACGAATCTCTTATACCATTACAAGATGTAGTGGGGCAAGCCATCGGTGTGTGTGCTTGTGATATTGATGGCGATGGGCGAGAGGAGATATATTTTCTTAATACAAATAAAGCTTATGCTGGGAAGTCTAACTACGGCGATAAACTATTTAAATACCGAAATGGAAGATATGTTGATATTTATGACGATGACGTTAACAGAAAACTCGATGCTAAAGACTATGCTGGGAGATCTGTTGCATGCGTTGATAGGGTTGGAACGGGTAAATATGCCATTGCAATAGCTACATATTCTGATTCTGGCATGGGCAAATTTGCTCTCATAGAAATGGATGAAAGTCATCCAGAGAATGACATAAATTCGGGACATATTGTCCTCAGAAACGTTGCCAAAGCCGCCCTCATAGACAAATCCACAGGTGGGAGGGGCATAACTGTTGGTCCCCTCCTGAATGAAGAGGGAAGAAGCGACATCTTCTTTGGCAATGAAGGAAATCGGCAGTTTAATAATAAAGGGGCTAACTTTGTTTTCAAGAACCTAGGCAATGGGTCTTTTGTAGACATTGCAAACGAGGTTGATTTGGAAGATAGAATGCAGAACGGTAGAGGAGTTGCTTTGGCTGATGTAAACCACGACGGATTACTCGATGTTGTGTCTGGAAACTGGATCGGGCCTCATCGTATTTACATTCAGGAATTGAAAAAGGGTAAACGGAAATTTAAAAATGTAGCGACGGAGGAATTCTCTAAAGCCTCTCCCATCAGGACTGTGATTGTAGCAGATTTTGACAATGACGGACTCTCCGAGATATTTTTCAATAACATATACAGTCGTGGAGACGTGGAACCAAACAAACTCTTTAAAGTAGAACCGCAGAAAAATGAAGATCCTTTAATCACTCAACTGAACCCGGGCGACGCTTTAGAAGAAGAGGGGTGTGGCACAGGAGGGGGCGTGGCTGACATCAATGGAGACGGTCAACTTGACCTGCTTTTATCACATGGAGAGAACAGTGCACAACCCCTTAGTGTGTTCAAACCACGACAATCTGACGATAATAACTGGATTCGATTTTTCCCCAAAACAAGATACGGAGCTCCTGCACGTGGAGCATTGGTTACCATAGAAACGGAGACCGGTGACAAACAGACAGTTGTTATAGACGGCGGTTCCGGGTATCTCTGTCAAATGGAACCAATCGCTCACTTTGGTTTAGGCACTGACCACGCGGTGCACGTGCAAGTCGTGTGGCCCGATACGAGGCGAGTCCATTTGCATTTAACTGTTGAGGATGTGAAGAAAGTCCATGTAATAGAACATCCTGATTACGTGTCTACAAATGATGAATCTATTTTGTCAAAAAATAAACAGATAAATGTTACTTTAAATAAAATCAAGACGCATGAAGAATTATGATGAATAAATTATTATTTATTTATATGTTCCTTCTGATTTCTGTTAATTCTTTTACACATTTAGTTTGAGAAATATTAATGCAATATTTTGTTGATGCTATCGGCTGTGGCTATTTTCTTGACTAAGATTGTTTCTCAAGCTGTAAGTTAGTTTCGTTTTTCGGCAACAGGAACGTCAAACATATCAGCTAATTGATTAAAAAGTATTTAAAGCTTCTATTATATGCAATTTTATGTACTTTTACATGTTTTCGTGACATTTCTTTTGTGCATTTCGAAACGTTGTAAACAAAGACATATACCATTCTTGTTAACGCCGGTTCTTGTAAGCTTAACGCTGACTTCCAATTTTATGCATAAATTCTCCAAGTTTCCTTTCAGTTAGCTAAATAAAAGCATTAATCAGGTCGGCATGCATCTGGAAGTTACTAACAAATGGTATAGCAACTATAAAAGTAATTTCGATTTCATCGAAGCAGCATCTTGAAGAATATCCTTACGATTCGCTTTTACAAGAAACAAGCACATACACATTTCCAAGTGATACATTTCGTTGTTACTTCCAAACAAGATGATTGTAGTCAGTGAAAGAAAATAAAACAGTGTTTATTAAAACAACGTCCTTTTGAAACTTCTACGTTACAAGTTGTGATGAAACAATTTTCGCTTTAGTTGACCTGGACTCCTTAGTTCGTTGTAAAAGATCTTTAATCATAGATATATGGTTTAAACATATTTATTCAGAAACAAATTGACAGGATTGGCAAACAAGCAAATCGTTGCTAATGTGAATGCCGCTCCCGACAATATACAAACATAAACATTCAATGAAGATGACAATCACAGAACAATGGAAACAGATCAGCCATGCATGTACAATTGCAGGCTTACAGACAAAACTTAAATAAAGAAGAACAGTTTCGCAAGGCTTCTAGGGAGGTTAGATATATCATCTGTGTAATAGAAGCGTTGGCTATAGTAAACCTTACTAGTGTAATTGTTGTTTTGGGAAATTATACTGTTTTTAATTCAAGATATCGCTATCAATGCACAGGTATTCCCATATGCAAAATAAATATTTATCATTTGTTCTCTGACTATGGATGATTTGGTGTATGTAATGAGATTTTTGACAATATCAAAATAATACATTTAGCATTAATGTACAATCATCAGTGAACAATTTAGAATATACAATTTTCAAAATAAGTGCTACTGCCCCTTTGAGAAATGTCAAATAATTTCGAAGATCGATAGGTTTATAAAATAACGCTTGTAGTGATTGACGTGCTAGGCTCGGTAGCCCGACATTGTTCGGATTTCGATATGCTGAAACTGATGGGTATACATAATGTAAAAATATACTTTTTAGGAACGGTCAGAACTATAGATAAAATGATTCCATTGAGAACATTTTGCATTTTTAAAAAGTTCAAACAAAGAGTCTTTTCAATTATCTACGTTCATCAGTTACGAAACATACTTGCTTTTGGAAGAAAACAATCTATAATACACTCATCACTTTAAGATATGTTAAGTTTCATTTCCTTTACTCTTAATTTCGAAAATATTAATTTATGTTTTTCACGATATAAAAAAAAAAAATTATGGTGACCAGTGTAGTTAACAGTATTTATTATATGATAAGCGATGAAATACTGGGTTTTATCAGTGAAATAAATTTGGCTGCGCCACTCGTGAAATATCAACTTTACCCATGACACTCGATGAAATATACCTGGTATTTGGAAAACAACATTAAGTATCCTCTATATAGGCTTATATATACATTTTTTTTTATTCCACGTTCAAACATCAAACAAGCATCTTCGGACAATTGAGATGGTTACAGGTTTTTTTAATCAGTTATTCAAGTCAAATATAAGCATTGATAAGGGAACAATATGAAAGAAAACAACATCATATCTCTTTCTTTAATAAATCTAAAATGGTTTCATTTTCATGTGTGCTTTAAAGTTATGGTGTATGGGAGGTAACTCTAGAAAGCGAAGCCTCCAATGACAACCAACCACGTGTGGAGTTTGCACTGACGTGTCGAGTAGTTTCAGCATGGCGGCCAACGAGAGGGAGGCATTTTCTTTAGCGGCTTCGATCTTGATTTTGTGTGGTCTTTTCAAGAATGTTTTACCTAGAGGTAATATTTTAAATTGAATATGATTGTTTAAAGTCAAGAATTGTAATATATTGTTTTGAATTGTTGATTTCATGAAGATACAACACCATTATCATCGATCTTGACAGCGACGCTCTAACTGTTTATTATGCATGTTTAGGGCTCATAGTGTTTTACACTTGAACTACAACAGTATCAGTAAGTGATTGCTATGATTTTGATGAACCGGTTCCCCGGAAGAAAAATGTTCATCAAAACGATAATTTGAAACCCAGGATTGCGAATTACTTTCTAACTTGTTTTTTTTTTACTTGTTTTGATTAGTTTCCGTTTTCCAAAAGAAATTTTTAATAAACCTTCATCAAAATTTCTTTGAGAGGAAATTTTGAAGTTGGTTTGGTGAAGAACACTTTCTTATGTATGAATAATCAACTTCTTCATTGCATGACATCCGATCTTTCGATGTAACACCGTTATCAAGCAAGTGATACAAGTTATTTGATGTAAGAGGATTTATACTTAAAATGAATTGATGTTTTTAGGATTAAAATCTTTGATTTGATTATCAACTTCTTATCATTTTTATGTGACAAAGATAGTTAACTGTATCTGTCTCTTATAGTACCCATAAAACACTTGCTTTCGAGGACACACATGTTATATTTCACATACAGGTATTAATATTATGAGTATTTGAAGCAGGAAGCAGGGTAAATTCATTACTGATAAATCTATGTCTATCAAAATATTTGCAACACAATCCTTATGACCTCCCGCATTGCAGAGATGGACTACGAGTATGTGACATGTGGCTCCAGCCTGAAGCTGATGAACACGTACAACAACGTGCGGCTACACTCTCATGACGTGAAATACGGCTCTGGGAGCGGACAGCAGGTAAAAATATTGCAGCTACCTATATACCGTATATGACCGGGTATAAGCCGAGAATTTGACACCAGAAATTAGGGGGTCAGAGAGGGGGGTCGGTCTATACCTGAGTTATATGATGCAGATGAAAAAAATCAAGAGACCAAGCACGAGTATCGTCAGCCCAGCGAGTTAGCGAGTCGATGTTTACACAGGAAGCAACATGCACAATCATCGAGGTCATTTCTATATTGAACTTGTAAAATTAACGTGTCATTTGATGATTCATGAGCTTTTAGTTTCAATGCAACAGGCATCATATCGACTTACTGTCAGCAAAATAGATCTGCGAAGAGGGGGGTCGGTCTATACATGAGATACTAGGTTTTGACTGGAATTTGGGGGGTTGAGAAAGGGGGTCGGTTTATATGCGGGGTCGGCTAATACCCGGTCATATACGGTATCTACTTTATCATCCAAAACTGTGTTCCATAGGAGATATCGCTTTGACAGTAGAGTTTTCAGCTTGTATATGACATCACAAACATCATCAGTAATGATATCCCAATGCTATGACGTCAAAAACTCAACTATCGTAACAATGCTATGACAACACTGGTTTAGGAGTTTTAGGGCTATGCAGTGTTCAAAGATGTACATTTTTCATGCAAATGTAATGAAAAAATAATTTTGGATGATAAATAGAATCTCACCCAAGTTTCTTCTGATATCAAACATATCAATACTCGTTGATAAAAGTAAAATATCCTTGGCAAGCCTTTTATATTTGTAAATTTTATCAACTTGTGTTGATATGTTTGATATCAGAAGACACTTGGGTGAGATTCTCTGTATAAACATGTTTTATGTGTAGGATCTAAACCGAGCCAGAGGTGTTGTTGATAATGTAAGCCCGCGGCAGAGGGAAATTGGGAAGGGCCGACAGGCCCGCCCCAATTTCCCGAGGCTGAGGGCTTACATTATCAAACAACACCGAGGGCGAGGTTTAGATCTAACTTATGAACCGAGATAAACCGTAGTAACAAAATTATTTCAATAATAAGTATAAAAATGGATTCATTGATTTTTACTGGTAGGGAATCACCATGAGCAAACGGAGAGCACATCCGCGCCCTGCACGTGCTTTGCGCTCGCTACCCAAGCCGTGAACGTGAAATGCATGCGCTATCTGCCTCGTGAAGTTCACATGATTGTCACTGTGGAAAATACATCATTGTTCTCGTGGGCCTTTATAGCCGAGTTGTCAAAGGCGCCAGTTTAATAAGTGAGTGGTGCAGAGTTCGAAACCAGGCATGCGAACATTATATTTGTGATTTGTCAAAATTGTGATATTTTGTGATGGTATTTATTCGAAGAAGGACTTTGAAACAAAGTATTTCAAAACGTGTATAATCCCTATCAAAATAAATTTCCGATAAATTCTACAGTAAGCCCCGGGCTTTCCTAGAGAAAGCCCTGGGCATTCTTCAAGAAAGCCCTGGGCATTCTTGGAGAATGCCCGGCAAAGAGGTTTATCCGGTAAAAGAAGAACCTAATAGAACAATAGAGTGACGTCACTGGAGGTTTATAAGGAGATTTATCACTCAGATCTTTACTGAAATTTCCTTGTTTCTTTGTTTGATCAAATTTTGTGATAGTTTTTCATGTAACGTTGTTCATCACCAATATTGAATCATTAGGTTATTGTGACTGTCGGATTGAGGGGAATCCATTCGTTTCGTCACATTGTTGTCTCAAGATTTTCTTTTTTGTGAACATACACAAACTATATTTTAAAAGAAATGCTTTACTGTGAGAACATCAGGTTGAATTTGGATATTTGGACATCATTTAGATATTGGGAATTTTATGATTTAAATTCATTATATTTTTTGTTCCATTGTTAGAAAAGATAGTGTTCATGATTTATGAATCAATCTAACCTTTACTTTTTTTTATTTGAAAATGTATTGATCTGAAACAATTTATGTTGTCAATAATTGTAAATGACTATTGAAAATCTTGCTTTTTGTATCTAAGCTACTTTATGATGCCTATCAAAGATTTTATTGTTGAGCCTGTAGAGTTTCAGGCAACACATATTCTCTTTGGTTATTGGGTTATAAAATAATAATAAAAACAGTTGTAACTACTTAAAAGCTCATAATCTTTACTGTAGCACATAAAAGGACTGATAAGAGAAAATTATTTGCAATAGATTACTTTCGTTTCTCGTTACAATGTATCAATCCAATTTTTTTTAAACAATCAATACATTTTTGTTCAATAATGTTTGAAACTTTTGTTTAACAGTTATTACAATATTGATTAATAATAAAAAAAACTTCTATGGCAACTCTTTTGAAAGATTTAGCAAGTTACTTGTCATTCAAATTAAATGTTTTGTTTTGAGGATATTTGCCTTAACTGGTTTAGGTATGGTATGGTTCTTTCCTTCATGTATGTAATTGACAATCAGGAACTTTTGGACTTAGATTTTCGATTTATTTTTTATTTTTTGAGTTTTCTATTTTTTAGGTGGACACCCTTACTTATTTACGCTTGTTCATCCTTTCCAGTCAGTAACGGCTGTGGATTCTTCTGATGACCACACAAAAGTTTAACCAACATTTTGTGTCTTGATGTCAATACAAGTTATTTACCGGTAGAATATTGATTATTTGCGTTTTCTATATCTTAACTCATTTCCACAATTTCTTCCCTTCCAGTCAGTGACCGCCGTGGATTCTTCTGATGACCACAACAGTTACTGGCAGGTCCGAGCCAAAACAGGCGGAACTTGCATGAGGGGGTGAGAACTAAACCTGATCAAACTTGTAGTTTTTAACAAACTTTATATGATTATTATGATGGTCTTAAAATCATCCTTGGTCACCCATGGTCAAAATCTTAAGATATTCTGCACTGTATCAGCCCCGGGACCTTTTAATAAGAAAATTTGGTATGTGATATCCCACTGCTTGATTCATTGTGACTTTTCGTTATGAAATTTTGGTATTTAATATCCTAATGTTTCATTCCTGTTAAAAAATTATATCCAAATAAAAGTGCTTGACATTAGATGATTGAAGAACTTGGCAACATTGGTTTATTATGGATATTGTCAAGGACTTGAAATTCCAATGAAAATACTGCCACCTAGTCTTTGTAGCCTGGGATATGGAAGTGTGGGTTGTTTCAGACTTACTGGAGTTGTAAAGGGGGGGATCAGAATGGGTTTTCTCTATAACCTTTGCCTCTTTGTCATTTGTCGTGCTTTAATTGTGATACATGTCAGTTATGTTATTATTTTGTCTTTATACATACATCCGTTATGATATATCATATATATTTCTGACATAGACAACCAGTGAAGTGTGGGCAGACGGTTCGACTGATGCACTTGACAACGAGACGAAACTTGCACAGTCATCACTTCCAGTCTCCTCTCTCACACAACCTCGAGGTCAGCGCTTTCGGAGAGGACGGGGAGGGGGATGAAGGTAGGTGGCGCTCTTTGATTCTTCTCGCTTTTCTTTTCTTCAACAGGGTGAGAAAAGGAAACATTTGTTGGTACTTGTTTTTCAACTGTGCATAATTTAGCTATTCATGATATACCAATACCATGGTATCCCTTTTCCCTCTCTACCACATAGTTAGGATATGTTTTTAGAAAATAGTTTTTTGATTTTTCTGAAATCAGTTATACCATTTAACCAAAAACATTATCAAAAGATAAAATAACTGAGTTTTGTTTAATATGAGTCTTATATTATTTACTAGAGTCATAACCTAGACATAAAGGTGAAAATCATTTTTCATCATTTAAATGAATAACAGAATTATTGACTTTGTCACTCATTGTATTTGCAAAAAATGCCTCTAGTCAAAATTTCAACATTGAGACTTGACATGTTTGAAAGCAGAGAACAAAAAATCCAAAATCATTATTTACTTAAATACAATATCTAACTATTGACTGTCTGCAGGAGACAACTGGATGATTGTGTGTAGCACCAGGTTCTGGAGTAGACGAGACAGGGTCAGGATCAAGAACGTCGTCACAGAATAGTGAGTACATTCATTCTACAAAATGTATATGTATTTACCAATATATTTCAAGAAACTGTTTTTGAAATTTCATGAATTTGCTTGTCAGGTGAAAAGAGTTAAGGATAAAAGATGGTACTAAGAAAATATTTGAATAATAAATGTTTAGATAATTTGGTCCATTTATCCATTTGCTTTGCATATAATTTTCAAATAACTTCATTAACACAATGTAGTTTTTTAATCTTCTGACTTAAGACCCTTTTCCCTAACAAAAATCTGAAAAGAACTTGCCAATTTCTGGCTTTTTAGGAAACATCTGTAAAAAATGATTTTAGGTCACATGTAGATTTGTCCCTTTACCATCCTGCTTCCATCCGTTTTTGCTTGATAGATAATGTTCAGTAACCAGCAATCAGCGTAATGACTGTTTATGGTAACAGGATGTCAGGACAGTCTAAGTAAACCTAGCCTAAAAAATATGTGCTGCACTCTCGATATCGAGTCTAGCAAAACGTGGTTACGGCTCACATCAGCCAACCTATCAAATTGACCAATCAGGGCTCGGCTTACTAGGCGGCAATAGTCTGCTTTCGCATGTATAACGTTGGAGGGTCATAGGTTGCCTGAAGGTGGGCTAGACTCAATATCAGGAGTGTAGCAAGTATCATTGAGGCTAGGTTTACTTAGATCGATGACAGGATAGGTTTGACCTATAAACTCGTAAACATTTACGCTGATGTAGCGGGATGTTCCCTTACTTACTCGGATTTTTCATATTTCTCCCCAGCTACTTGCATGTATCTGGAGACAGTTACGGCCGACCAATTCACGGACAGAAGGAAGTAAGCGGATACCCGAGCCCTGCCGAGATGAACTACTGGCGTGCAAACGAGGGAATATACATCAAACCATCCCCCGATCCTATCACCGGCAAAATGATACATGACGAGTTATAATGACAACTCTGATAGGACAAATCCATTGTATGTTATGTGAATTCCTGAATTAGATTCAAATGTTTCATCGTTGTTTGTTATATAATGATAACATGTTTTGACAAATTGAAAGTTGTGAAGTTAAATGAATTTAACAGTTACTAAGATTGGAAAAGTTGTCTCCCTTGGGTTTATTGAGATCATCACATTTGAAAAATGTTCAGTTCAAAATTATTAGTTTCTCTCAGGATTAGCCATAGATCCAGTGCTTTTGAAAGGAAATCGGATCATTATTATCAAAATCTATCAAATAATTTATTATATAAAATATTCCTTTCAAGTATTTCCTGTTTTGTATGGAAGTGGATCACAACATGAACAAAGTTTACGAATACTTGAATCTATTTCATTTAATGTCTCCAAAATCATTTGTTTCATTTTGTAAATATTTGTTATTTTATTTTGTTAGAGATATATTGTCATGTCCGAATTTCTCTTGTAGAGAATGGTAAGTGAAATGAAGTTTCTGTGACTCTTAGCTTAACTTTTCCCATTAGCCATCAGTACTGGTGCTCTTCTTTGCGATAAGTTTCTTTGTTTACATTATTCTGTCAGTCAACCATACTACAAAACTGAAGGGTAATTATAATATCTCTACATACACTGGCAGGAATCATCCTGGTTCAAAGAATGAAAGGGAGAAAAATCTTCCCTTGGCCTAATGTAATGGGATTTTCAAGGAAGGCAATGAGATGTTTGAGAAGAAAAATGATTTTTGCAATGATACTTTCTCCCCTCGTTAGTATTGATAATGGGATATCTTGATACATCAATGGGTAAATATCCCAAAATTCCTGTCCAAAGTGGTACCTGCACTGGACAATCTAACATGAACAAGCAGCTACTAGGGCTGGGACAGGTAACCTGTTGAAAATCTATAAATTATCGAAATGATTACTGCAGTGTATGAAATAAGGCCCATCCGCAACTCTGGTACCTGGTTAATTTTTATCCGGACTTTTTGAGATTTTTCTACAATTTTATAATTAAAATCTACAAAATTACACTTTTGGGTTGGCTGCTTTCCAGGCTTGCTTCATACACTGATAAGAAGGAAGGATTTATTGTAAACCCAAATGTTGACATTAGTCAAAGAGATATTTGTTATTCATAAGCTTCACATCAATGATTTACACCCTCCTTTGTGGCTGAACAGAGTTAAAAACACAATCTTTTTTGTTATGGCCTGATGAATAACAACAGTGTTATGAAGGGTACCCTGGTAGGGTAATATGGGCAATTGTACCTGGGTTAGAAATTTAGACCTGTCCCAACCCTAGCAGCTACAAGTTTAATAGATCTATTTTTTTATCTTAGGATGTTGATAAAAAAATAGGTTTGATCATCGAATTTCATTACATTTGGAATAGTGAAATCCTGAGTGCTGATGTGAAAATATTTAGATAAATTGCCTGATAAAATACCATGTGTACTAATGAACTAATCTTTAAAAGGGTTAATCCTGAAATTTGTTGATTTTGATTTACTTTAACTGATGAACATTTTCTGAAAATATTGTTCATATTGTGTCATCTTATCTGTATATCATTTCTTCATGACTTTTATCTTCAGAGTATTGACATCATCTTGACTATCATTATGGGAGTGTAAAGAGTACTTGGTTGTACCCTATCTCAATCAAAGTTTAAGTGTTGTAAATATGTACGTATGGGGAAATGTCTGCAAGAAAGGTATTACAAGCAAATGTGTTATGAATGAATGAAAAAAATTAAACTTGAACAGATGTGTTCAACTGAACAATTTAGAGTTTTTGTTATGATTGTTGTCCCATGCCACAACTCAGAAAATGAGAAATTATATTAAGATTCTTCTTACGGTTTTCCACGTGCTAAGACATACTCAAAGCGCTACATAGCCTGAAGGATTCTACTTTTCTAGCTTCTACTTCACGCTTTTTACGATCAAATTGGTCAGTACATGCTGTTTTCAGAATCGGGTACCCATTTTAACAGCTTGGAGTCTGAGTGCAATGTGGATGAAGTTCCTTGTCTAGGGACACAACACAGGATGAGACAAATGATTAGTGTCTCCAGGATTTGAACCCAGGTCTCTGGTGTGAGAGGGCAGCAAACCAACCACTGCACCACACTGTCCTGTTTTAAGACTCCTTGACTAATGAGGATTAAATTTTAATTTGGTCAAGCTCATTAAAATAAGATCACAATTTCTTTTGTTTTCCTCATCATGACTTCAGTTGTTTTGCTTTAGGGTGTGGTCACCGATGCTATAAATTATAATCCTCACTAGTCAAGGAGTCTATATACAAGATTTCAGCTTTCTAAGCCTTTTGGTTCTGGAGAAGAAGTCGAAAAAAAGGTTTTTAGGGCATGGCCCCTGTGGGCCTTGTTAGGGGTCACATGGTCACCAAAGTTACAACTATAATCCTCACTAATCAAGGATTCTATACACAATATTACAGCTTTCTTAGCCTTTTAGTTCTGGAGAAGAAATCGAAAATAGGTTTTTAGAGTATTGCACCTGGTCACCAAAGTTATAATTATATCCCGGACTACCTTGTCGGGGGTATATAGCGCTCTGCGTGTCCTTCTGTGCCTCCGTCCATCCGTCCGTCCGTCCGTCCGAAATCGTTTCCGGAGCATTACTCTAAAACTATACCACTTACAAACTTCAAATTTGGTATGGCAGTAGCCTATATGATGCTGTTGTGCCTTTTAGGGGTTTCATCTCAATGGTTCAAATAATTTTTGAAATTTTGACCAAAAACCATCCGATTTCTTGACTTTGACTCGTTTCCGGAGCATAATTAGAAAACTATACCACTTGGAAACTTCAAATTTGGTATGGCAGTAGCCTACATGATGCTGTTGTGCCTTTTAGGGGTTTCACTTCCAACGTTCAAATAATTTTTGAAATTTTGACCAAAAACGGTCAGATATTCGGACTTTGTGTCGTTCCTGGATCATGATTTAAAAACTATATCACTTGGAATTTTCAAACTTGGTATGGCAATAACCTATATGATGCTGTTGTGTCTTTTAGGGGTTTTAATTCCAAAGTTCAAATAATTTTTGAAATTTTGAACCAAAACAGTCCGAAAACAGTAGGTTGAGGATCAAGCTTGTAAATATATTTCCTAATGACAAACACATACCGTATAAACATTGTAAATATGACTGTTTTGCCTTCAAGTTATCTTTTGGGAAGTAACCAAAAGAAAGGGATTGTGACCTATTGTGATACTCATATGGACACTGTATGAACATAGAACATGACTGATATTGTTACCACTGCAAAAAATACATATATTGGAATGTTGATACCACTGCAAAGAATACATATATTGGAATATAAATTGACCTACATGGAACTGAATGGAAGGTGAGAGTTTGTTGAAAAACATTTATTATCATAGTTACACCAGTTCACACCTATTTAGACAAATTAAATTTTAATGTTATTTTCTATATCATGTGATGGAAAAATACGTTAACAATCCTAGGACTTATCATCTTCCTACGCAGAGCCTAAAAGGCCAGTTTCCAAACTGTCAGTTTTATGCCTTGCTGCATAGCCTTGAGTTTTCTGTGCTGGCTCTCTAGTCTGTAGGGGCACTATAGCAGGACAGAAAAGTAAAGTCTCTGCAGCAAGGCATAAAATGACAGTTTGGAAACTGGCCTTTTTGGCTCTGCGTAGGAAGATGAGGACTTATCAGAACATATGACTTTTCACTATTTTCGTAAAAGAGAGGCGGGGGTATGTGAGCTGCGCTCACTTTTGCCTTGTTAGTCAAGGAGTCTGTACTTGGTTCTGGGGAAGAAGTCGAAAATGCACAAAGTTTACGGACGGACGGACGCCGAACACCATGGCATGTCATAAGCCCATCGGGCCTTCAGGCCAGATAGGCTAAAAAGGGTTGTTAGACCACTGGACGTAAATGTGACTTTGTTATATTGTAACAAATATATCAAATGACCATCAGTTTCAATGAAGATGACTTACATATTTTGTTATTACTGCTTCACTCCCGTAATGTCATCTTTCAACATATGGCTGTCTGGTCTCTGGTATTAGGTTTCTGACTGCTAACTTACATGGTTACATCCCAGTTGGACCGCTCCAAAAATGACTACTCCGAAAACGACTACTCCAATCCCATTAGTTGAAACAGTTAACCTATTTACCTATTCTAAAATGGACTCTTCCAACAAATTTCAATGTAGTAAGCTTGTAGACATTTAATGTATGCAATAAGTAACTTGTAAAGTGTTTTCAATAAATTTTGTTTGTGGTTTGGGATTATACAAGATGAAAGCTTTCCTTCTCAGAATAGTAGCTCACATAGATACCATGAAATGAATTACGTTAATTCGAATTATATTATTGCTTTCAACTTAACCCATAGGTTTATAAAAAGGTACAGATCACGTTTTTCAACAAGGTTATATGTAAGTTGGAAACACAGCAACAAATTGGAGATGTCTCGAGGAAATGTATCTTTATCAGGTGTTTATATCATAACTATCAAACTTAAGATATCTTATTTGTAAACCTTTTAAATCTGGTGACTTCAATCTTGCTGTTCATTATAGACAAGAAGGTCACCAATTCAGTTTGTAGATTGAGCTGAGAAATTGCTTATTTTAAAAATATAACAAATTAACAACAAGTTTTAACAATTATGACTTGTTATCCATCCATGACATGTCACCTTTATTTTATCATGTTCAAAGAATAGACTTTTTACCTATCCTGACTTTTTTAACAACAAAGCTGTTTCAACAGTACTTGTGGTTCAGTCCATTATTTCAAATAGGGGACAGGCATATCATGCAACACTTGTTTTGTGTTTTTATAAGCAATAGTTGTATTGGGAGTAGTCATAATAGGATGCCGCCACTAATGTATACCGGTTCAAATAATTATTGTTAGCTCAAAACTTTTAGACATGAAAAACTTATATGCGCTAAACATGTAAAAACTGCAAATGTTTGAACGATTGTGTCATCTGTTTTTGTGAAGGTCACGACCTTGTGCAACTGTCACTTGACCAGGTTCTTCATGGATAGTTAAAAGGAGGACAGGAATAACGATTGGCGGGTGATGAAGGTATATGACAACGTATAAATTATCAATGCTAGTTAGAGTTGAAGTGTTAGTAAACCATGTTACAGATTGGATAATGATTCTTGGTGTTCTTCAGGGCCTCCTTCCACAAAGCAACGTTTACTATGGTTGACCTTAACTCCCATTCTTAAACATAAAACTAAGGTAACCGTAAGGTGTTACGATCACCTAAGGGCTTTGTGATCCAAGAAGGGCAACATGATAATCAGGAAAGAAATGAGTTCTTGGAGGTTACGTCAAACTTCATTGGTATGACGTCATAATAACGACGACAGCAATCTTAACAATTTAGATTGATAGTTCCAACAAAATGAGCTGTGAGCTCATAAAAAACTGTTGATATAAATTTATTAAGATTTCGACGACATTGAACGTCAATAGTAATTAAAATGAATGGTTGTTGCACAGAACCTTGTAATTGAATATATAGAGCGAATAGAACGTGTAGGTAGCTTTCTTATTACTCATTTGAGACCAATTTGATTAAAATCGGATCGAATTCAGCTTGTATAATTTCGTTTCGTTTAATTTTCGTTTGGTTTCGTTTTAGATGTACAAGCTATATAATGGCGCGCGATACGTTCATCTGATTTTAATGAGATGATTTGAGACATGATGTGGTTCAACTAAGCGCTGAACATAACAGACTTCTCTCCATTAACGGGAAATGCAAGGACAGTCTGTCCTTGAGGCCTGTCCGAGGACCTGTCCATTGGTCTGAGGGAAAATCGTGTACAGCTCTAGCTCCCCGAAAGATGATGATTATTCTCTTCTCACAGAAGCAGCTCAGTCCTATAACTTTGATCTAGCTAGATATAATATGACTGATCTGCCTCTGTGGGTAATGATAGGAAGTGAAATTTTCCCTTGACCCTTCATTTTCATAAATGCTAAAACTTTTGAGTGAATTACTCAGATAAATTCTTTAATGTAATCAAATACGCCACGAATTTTCAAAATAAATATTGTACCACGAAAATATGACAAAAGCACAAAATTAACAAGTCTCAAGAGTGAGTGAGTTAGTGCTTAACGCCGCTTGGGCAATATTTCAACCAATGGCGGCACAAGTCTCAAGAAGTGACCTACTGTTGTTGCTAAAGAACACTAAAGTTTACTTAAACAACCGCTAACCTCGACTTTATCACTTTTCGATTTACTTTCAAAGATATTTCAACTAAATAAGAACTGGGTATGTTTTTTGTCAATTTGTCCAATAAACACCTTTAATTAGCCTTTTATTAAGACCGCGTAATTAACGGCTGTAAAAAACCTTCCTGGGATAGGGGCCATAAAACTCGCGCGGGTGTGACGTAATATACAGACTAATGAGACTATACAGAGTAGCGCATCATTATGTTAACTGAAATACCGCCTTAAATAATTGTTTATTTACCAGTGATGTGGATATCTTTATTACTTCAAACGCTTAATAGTGTTACATCGTCAAATGACGTATCCAGCTTAGTGGTTAACATTGTCTGAAAATCGTTAATTATTGGGTTTATTTGGTGATCTGGTTATGATATATGTACAGAGCTCGTTGCAATCATTCTGTATATGACGTCACAAAAAGGGTGTGTGACAAGTCATGCATTCACGGGTCTGTCGCGAGACAGATCTAGCTGCCCATCAAAAGTGGCATTCAAAAACGGCTTTAATTACTAAACTGAATATAATTGAGTAGCGATCTTTGACGCACTATCAAATATTTAATCAGACATTCTTATATTCAAAAGAAAATAGTAACATATGTTTGTGGTTATATGATGTTTAAAGTTATCTAGCTAAGCCTCCCTATGGTCAGCCCCCTGACAGAAACTTGCGAATCATCAGCTGTCCATATGTCAACCTGGTTCCCTGGCCTCGTTCCGTTTGCGCTACAACCAGGTCATCGATATTTAGAGGATATTCCTCTTTTCTTGACAAATACCATGTTTATCTCATCGAGTGAGAAAGAAAGTTTATATGTTCACGAGTGGCACAGACACGAGTGATTATATAAAACTTTTCTGCCTCACGAGATGAGATAAACATGGTATTTGTCAAGAAAAGACAATTTTTCTATGTATTTTATGTTTTAATCGTTGTATTTCTATCAAAATTGAAGCGCATTTAAGTTGAGCCTGCTTCAAAGAGAGCCCATCACCTGAGCAAGTGACTGTTAACTCGTTCCATTGTTTTTATCACATGTGACTAATAACACGGTTTATTTTCATTGCTAGCTCTCGGCATTTCACCGCCAATAAAATTGAATCTTTCTTTGTGTTTTCCTTTGGCTAGTGCCGAACCAAGGCAGGAGGATATAACCATTTTTATAAGAACACAGAGTATAGTTTATAATTATTTCATATTGCTAATTAGATACAAACATACATATTTGTTAGTTATGTTTAACTTAATTACACTAATTATTATCTGATCTGATGACAATATAAGTTATTTCATTATGCCTTATGAAACCAAACAAACACTGCTGCAATCTGACAATAAGTATTTACACACGTTGACTTTTTCAGTTTCCGAAACTTGTGATATTCCGCTAAATCAATAATATGTCTTATAATTTCAGGACAGAAAACTAATGAATATGAAATGAAAAAGGTCTGTACAAATGTTTCAGAATTATTTTGTTGTATTCAATTGGTTTTATGTTTCTGTTGTTCTATATGTATCCATTCTAATTGACAATAAACATATGCAATGGTTTTCTTTAGGTCAGAAAAAGAACTTGAAATTCAATGTGAACATCACCAATGCCATTTTCTCCCAACAGAGGCAGCTCAGCGATGTTACTTTGATCTAGCTTCTGTTCAAATGAGCCTGAGCATGAAAGGTAGAAGCCTGATTGGATGCAATCAAAGTTAGTTCTGCAATCAGCGACGCCCTTTCAAAAGTGGTCATTCGCAAAGCCTCGGTCATTTCCGTATGCTTCGGCAAAACTTTATGAATAAAATTTAACATCCAGGGGGAGGTAACTCTTCCTCTTTCAAAACATCACTTTTTCTCATTAGTTTTTTAGGTTAATAAGTAAATTATTATTTATCATAATACAAGCAATACGACTGAGCTTCTCTGCATGTGTGGGGAGAATGCATCAATGTTTAGAAACTGCAGATGTGCAAATACGATTAAACGTACAGCAAGTGTGAAACAATTATCATGAAGATGCAACACACGACCCAACAAGCTGGTGCGCTTTTCAGCTTGTTGTTAGAGTGACAATAGGGGCGTCACGTTCTAACAACGGACACATTAACACGCTTCCACATGTCTCATTGTGTTCTGGAGAAACAGCGTCAAAATGATTCTGTTCGTCCTTTGACTTTTTTTGTGAAAAAAGGTCATAATTTATTTCAAAATTAAGATATTTAAAACTATTCAAAAAATAAAAGAAGAATAATCCATGAAAACATAACGATAAAGAGATTCTGTTCTTTCATTCTTTCATCTCTTTAAAGCAATGACAGATAACTGTTTGTTTATTTCCCATGATTGAATTCGTGACCTCGGATTTGTTCCGAACAAGGGCGATCATTTCCGAATGTAGACTCGAGATTGTTAAGCGTTTCAGTGGAAGTTCAGAGTTCATGAAAAGAGATTAGTGGGGACATATTGTGTATAAATCCAGTAAGGGTGGTACACTGTCAAAGTGCCGAAAAAACATTCAATCTTGTATGACCTTTTGAATGTACCTTTAATCACTCCGTCATTATCAGTTTGCATTAGCAAATGTAATATTAGCATATAATACATGATTGACAAAAAACATATATACCAGGCAATAAGTAGGATATTATAACAGGTGCAATACTTTGTTCTATTCGTTAATAACGGTGTTAGTGTCTTCACCAAAACGTAGCACTGCTGCAATAATAAGTTGACAATTCTATAGAACTCTTCCTTATTCCTCTGAACTGATTTGTTCCAAAAAAAATTTCCTTACTATTACATTTTGAAGACGGAATAAGTACAGGCACTGAACCTGAGATTATAAATGAAACATTTCAAAGGTTACACAGTCAAGAATAAATTTCATGAGCTTTGTTCTGTTGGCAAACCGATTTTTTTCTGGGGTCCATTTTCTATAAATAATACTTTCTCCGTTTTAATCATGCATGAAAGGAATCAGTAAAACAACATACCAGCGGATATAAAAACAGGTGGTTGTGTGTCCCTATAATTTAAAAGGAGAAGAAGAAGAAGAAGAAGAAGAAGAAGAAGAAGAATATAATTTATTTACGTGTCACATGTTGTTATAAAACATTTGGAACATTAAAAAAAAAAAAAAATTTAAAAAACAACATCCAGCCTCAAAAGGTTTATAAGACACGAAGTTCGTTGATAATCTAAAAACATTATTTGTGTGGAAACGAAATTCAAGAGGACGAGTGATGCATTCTATTCATTGTGAATCTGTTCAATCAAGAATAGCTAAAATGTTATTCTATAACATGTTTGAAAAAAGTGTGAAATAATTATGAAATAATCATATATAAGTATAACCAGGGAATATTTGTTTTCACAAAAATAAGGGAACGTGAAAAAAGTGTGAAATAATTATGAAATAATCATTTATAAGTAAAACCAGAATCAAAGGAACGCCCAAAGCATTTTTATGTTTTCATATCAACATATTTTTAAGTGAACTGTTTCTAGCCTCTAGCTCAAGCCGCGTGTCTTTCTTTCAATTGGTGACTTTGTAAACATGATATTCTCAAATACCGATGCTTTGGTATGTTATCATTATTGATTGTCTAATCTGGTATGTTTTGTTTGTACAAGAGCAAATTTCCATATTAAAATTCCACTATGTCACCGTATATCTTTCACGTATTACGTCGCGACTAATAGATTCTATGACTACAAAAGCGAAACCTCCCTTATTTAAATATGTTATCAACATACCATAATGTACTGCTTCTTTTTAATGTACTTGATGAACAACATGAACGAATTCTATTGACAGTAAACTTTTCTTACAATGAATGCAAATCCTTAATGACGTTATTGCATTGTACTTTCACGAATATGAACTTTCTTTACAAAGGTAGTTTTATCCCCTTCAATTTAGCTATGAACACGTTTCAAGTCTTAAGCTAAATAGAAAGTCATTTGATATGTACAACCAGGCATGCATGGCACGAACATAGAAAAATACACAAACATTTTGTTTATACTAGGAACATTATTTTTGTCAAATCCCTTAATTTATTAACAGGAAACATGTAAAAGATTAAGCGTGACTTCGTCGCTAACGATATCCCAGCTAAACCTTATTAACCATTTTACAGAATTTCCTTGAGAAATAAGATGTTACCAACTAATTATCTTTCGGAAAACGTAATAATCACTCTTTCGGCTCACTATTCAAATGGAAAAAAAGGGAACTGAAATGCTTTCTAAATTTAAAGATATCACTAAGCATAGAAACATTGGCTAAAATTTTCAATTATAAGTTATCTTTTGTGCATTTAAAAGATATCAGGTTGCTGGTATTTTGACATCTGAGGATAATCTTACATTAAAAAAAACTATATAAACAAAACTATAAACATATATCATGATACATTTTGATATAATGTAAGTGTTATTATATAAAAAAAGATTTTGATTATATTTAAGAAAATAATTGATATTCAGATCGATTGAAAATTTCTTATTTCTGAATTGACATTCACTTACAATCACTATCATTGAGAGAGTTTCCCTGGTTCAGCTCTAGAATTCCCTAACTCATATTCCACCGGAATTTTACTAATGATTGTTGTTGGAGTGTGGTTAAATGTTTGCTCTCACCTATTGGTGATGTCGCCGACGTTAAACATGAGATATAAGACCAGACATAACGATTTTATCAACTGAACAATATATATTCAATGTGGCGGCCCGCAAAGATCTTACATTGTTCCTTTGCTTTTTACTCTCTTCACGCAACTTCATGGGATTCCTTTGGTTAGGTGTCTGACCAGGTAGAGTTAGACGAAAAATGATGGAACACAAACCCTAAACTGCCAAAAAAAAAAGAATAAATATTAATCCATTGCTTCTTTAGCTCACAATGCCTTTCGTACTACATATTATGATATGACGTTTTCATAAACCCACCAGCCGCATTTCTACGAAAATGTATTTCAAACGTATGTCATTTTCATGAACTTAATGTATTTGAAATAATGTTTCCATCCTCTGTCTATATATATTTTTACTCATAGTATCATATTGTAATGCTTAAGTGTTTTAACTGGTGTCTCATATGCCACTTTTGGTTGGACAGCATATGTTTCTGTTCTTGTTTATGTGATGTATGTCATTTGCTGTGTGGCACTTAAATAAAATAAGTTTTTTTCTTCTTCTATGTTGGAACACTAAACCTCAACTTCACAAAAATGAAAAAAATATTTACCCATTGGCTCTATAGCTCACAAGGCTTTTCATGATACATATGATATCATTTTTATAAATCAAAAAAACATTTAATGAAAGCAGTAATCAAGGCGTTAACAAATCACTAAAGATTATCGACATTAGCGATATCACACAGAAACAACCTTGTGTGTAGTTCATTGATAACAGCTTCGAAAATTGTTGTTGATGAGTGATGACAAATACCATTTCAGATGTTCATGCTACAATCTCCACTGCCCAAGAGGGGTGCTTATGAGAAGTCATAGATAGGAAGAGACCCCTGTGGATTACAATAAAATATACCCAATGGTAGGAATCTGCTTCAGAGAAAGATGTGATAAAAAGGAAGTTGGTGAGGTTGGGGAAACTCACCAAGGCACTAAAGGTCACAGTGGGCCAAATATATCACTTATAAAAGCCATGGTGCATGTAAACAAAATTTCAATTTTCTCGGGCTTCTTGTTCTAGAGAAGATGTTGGGCCTCACATTTGGCTAGTTAATAACTAATTCTACAATTAATAAATCCCGTTCGCAAAGTCAATGTTACACTATATTTGAGCCTATTACGACCATTTATTTGGAGAAGAAAATGAAAACAGATCTACATTGCATTGCATATAGGACCGTTATATTATTAAAATTGTTGAATTATATAATTCGTATTAGAGAAGGTTTTTTCACACAAGATTTCAGCTTTCTAGGGCATTTTGGTTTGAAGTTGAATACTGTTTTCCAGTTAGGATCCAGTTAATCACCAAATCCACAATTTAAGATTTATGATTGGAGAGAGTGTCCAAAAATTTACATATCGACGGAGGCAATTCTGTATCATCAACTTTTAGGGCCTTTCCAGTCTACAACCAATCTATTTACGAACTGACATTACACCGACGTAAACACGACAGCGAGAAGTCTAAGTGACGTCAGTGCTTTGCCGGACATGACAGATGTTCGGATTGGTTTGACCGGAGTAAGTATACAGACAAGGATTTAATCGGGTAGTGTTAAGTGAGTAGTTTTTCTCTACACAATAACGCGAATTTTAACACTAATGAAAAAAGGGCACGACGTTCACGATATTGATTTGAAAATAGCACTTTCAGCTATTTCTAGCTACTGTCAGATTTTCGGGTTAATGTAACTCTACAGATTTATTTATTATAGTAACTAATTCTTAGTTTTGGTAATACATATCGATCTTTACCACCAACAGTGCTACTAATTAAAATTGCTTGATGTTGCTGAAAATTTTCTAATTTGTTATCTCAAGTGAGAATATAAAGGTTTTGATTATGTTTGATAATATCGATATCTGGTCATTCTACTCAGCTGGTACTTGTCAATAGATCAGTTATAACGGTAAATTTTATGTCATTCACACAGAGAAGGGATATAGTCTAGAATAGATATGATATAATTATTTCAGAATAGAATATATTTCAAAACATGATCAAAGTGTAAGTAGTTAAATTGAATAGATGAATATATCTTGTTACAAAATTTTATCTGGTATATTGAACATAAAAACTACCGTTTTACCAAATCGACCGCTCTCGTTAGTCCCAAACAAATTGACGTCACAAGTTTCTTCTTTCAATGGCATCTCATTGGTCAAAAATACAAGAGTGGGCGTGGTTTACTTCATCGCTCTTGCATTTAAATAGACAGTCACGTATGCATAGAAACTTAGTGCCCGGTCTTTTAGTCACAAACAGTGGTTTAAACTTTAGGCGGAAATACCATTATACAGCTGCACTTCAACGAAGGTAAGTACGTTTTGTTTACAGTGACTGTCAACTTTTACAGACATTTTGTAAATATTCAGACTAAATTAACTAATATAGACGTATGAATTGGGAAGTGATAATCATTTGACAGTGTTTCATTCGATTGAATATATAAATGTAAAACATGTATTTTCTCGTTTCATTTTCACGTTTAAATAACTACTTTAGTGGTATATGTTCGCACCATTCCTGTGAAATGGAAATTGCATTGATTAGAGACATCACCGTGTTTTCTTAATTATTAGTAGAAGAGTTAATCATATAATGTATGTTGAATAGAAATTATTCGAAATTGATTTTTTGGGGGATTAAAAGACAATGGTATTTTTCTAAAAATATGTTTACCTTTTTCAGCTTTAGCCATGAAGGCGCTTTTCTCAGCGTTAGTCGCACTCTTGTGTGCGCTTGGTCACGTGACAGGTAATTATCTGGGTCAAGAAAGTCCCTAAATGTCATTTACTAATCTTAACTTGTATTTGTACAATTGGTCATTGCTTGTACAGGTTTTTGTTGAAATATTCTACTTGTACATTTTGGAATGCAAAATCAGCCAACCATTTATACTGGACAAATATATTGTAACAATTTAAGTTTTAATATAAGATGAAAATATATCAGTGTACTTATGTTTGTATATATCTTAATTGTTTTCATTGAACAATAGATTGGTGTGAAGTTGGTTACGCTTCGACTTATTCTTCAGTGTTTTTTTCTTCTAATCGAAGCTTCTAAAAAAATTGTCAAATCAATTTTTAATAGTCTATATTCTTCATTACATATCTTCTTCTCAAACTTGCTTGGATATTAGCCTATATATTAAAACGTTTAATATCAAGTTTAACTTCTCTAAGTGTATCGTATGAAATAACGAACCAAATACGAGAAGCGTACGAGATACGAAATGTCTAGGGATGAGTAAACCAGTGTTACGTCAAGACGTTAACTATGTTTAAAGTCATGCTTGAAATTCACACACTTTCTGTAGTGTAGAAGACACGTTCATGCAACACACATCTCTCACTCGTTCACCTGCCAAAGTCCATGATGCTGTTTTAAGGAAAAAAATGTTGTTTTTAAAAACTTTAGAGTTTGAAATTGTCATGGAATTGAGAATTACTACATTTATATTGTTGTTTTCATATAGAAAATATAATTTGTGAATGTTGAATTATGATTTTGAATAAGCATCAATATATAGAGGATATTATATGAGTGTCCATGACATTCAATGTTTATGACACACGTGCTTACGCATAGATATGTCATAAAATTTCATGTAAGGGATGGTGATGTTGTTTGTAATACTCTATTGTTTTCAAATGCCACGTGTTTATTTAACCCCATGTGTGCCATAAGCATTGTTCTGATGCTTCAGCCCAAGAAAAGAAGATGTTCTGCTACTACAGCAGCGACGCAAGATGGCGGCCGTCCTACGGCGCGTTCAAACCGAAGGACGTAGACACGAACCTGTGCACGCATCTGATAGTCGCTTTCGCTAAGGTGTTACCTGGAGGTCTGGGGCCCAACACACGTGGGGATGACAAGCCTGGGGGTCGGTCGACATTCCTCTCATTCACAGAACTCATAAACTTTAATGGATATCTCTCTTTAAAAAATTAAATAATATGGATTTCTTGAGAACTTATAAAGTTGTACAATAATTTTTAGAAGTTTTATTAAGTTTCAAGTTAAACGAATTCTGAAATATAAGAAATGTTTAACATACATTACTCTGTTTACTTAAATGAACATTTAATTGGGGGTACAATCTTCATTTGAAGTTAACTATACCAAAACCCCTCACTCTGACCCTCATAAATACTTGTCAAAACTGTTTATAAGCTACATGCCTCTTTGTATCTATCGTATTCCAATTAAATTTCCTTGAAATTTCAAAAGTCTAACAAGTAACTGTGACCAAGACGGGTTAATGACAACCAAAGAACTCATCATCTTTAATGTTGGTCAGTTGGAAAGTTCCAATATGGAATCAAAAGCTCCATCTTGGTGCCCAAGTATCGTCCAGTAAGAAGTCCGACCTCCTGTTTCAGGCCTATACCAGCAGTGCGCTAACCTCAAGAAGCGAAACCCCAACCTGAGAGTTCTACTGGCAGTCGGGGGGTGGAGGGTGGCGTCCGAGCCTTTCATGGCACCCATCCGCGACTGGAACAGCATGGACAGGTGGGCCCGGAGCGCCACAGACTTCCTCCGGTTCCACAACTTGGATGGGTTGGACATGGACTGGGAGTTCCCTGGGGTCCGGGGTAGTGGGGCAGGGGACAAGGTCAAGTTCACTCAGTTCATGGAGGTATGTGCCCTCTTTAAATTTAGTCTATGGAATATTAAAAATAATTACTGTATCTTCATTTAAATTAATTAATTTCTTTTGGCTTTTAACTTCATGTGTATTAAGTCAATCTAGACTTACAGACATGGGAACTAGACTGTATCAAAGGCTCCTATTTGATGCAGAGTCATGAAGCAGGACTAGCTCCCTCTCTTCATTGACTTGTCAACTTATTTATTCCCATGTTAACCTCTGTAACAAGTTGTACATATCTTGCGATTCTTTCAAACATCTAAGCGTCAAAAAGTTTGTTGAAAATTGAACTTGGAAGTTCCCTTAGTCTGAGGCAATGGGGCTGAGGGTTTGTCAAATTCGCTCAATTCATTGAGGTATGGCCATTTTGTTCTTGAGCTGTTTGGCTTAGTTCTAAACCAAGTACAGTAATACGTTCCACAAGACACTTACCTAAGTACCGCTAACAAATAATAAGTGATAACTGGGAGGGCGAAGGCCGAAGACCGATTCAGATTTATTCAGTTCATGGAAATACAAATTTAAGTTGGTTCTGTAAGTTATTCAGTTAGACCGTTTGCAAGATTTGCCTTTTATCATTTAGCTAAGACAATTCTATTATTCTTATGGGCAGTAGTTACCTTAGCATTTTTAAATGTTTCGATATCACGATTGGTAGAAGAGACTTTTAATACGAAAAACAAGTCTTAGTCTATATATTCTATGAATAAGATGTTTGCAGGACTGGCATTTCAACATTGAGACCTGGCTTTTTTTACAGCAACATTGTTAAGCACAGAGGCGATTTTCATCACAAGATGTTGTTCACAATTCCCAGTTTCAATAGACTAAACCTAAACCGTTGTGAACTCGGATCCAATTAAATCTCTGAACTGACAGAAGCAAATGTCAACATTAAGAGAAGCCGTCACTTACTTGAAGTCACGACCGAGGGCGGGGAAGCCAAAGACCGGCTAAACTCAGAAAGAGGCTAAACAAACATGGCGGACAGATGTCACCAAACGCAATTCGGTCCAACAATGTAGTGATAACTAAACGCCCGTGAAACTGTTACTGCTAGTTTGAAACTAACTCGTTAATCTGCTTTACTCTATCGCAACAATGTGAAATACTTACACTCCCAAAAGCCCACGCCTTCATCAACTTAGCTTCTGTTTTAAATTTGAACTTTACCGAATTTCATTTAAAGGGCCATTAGCATTAAACACTTTATAGGTAAAAAGGGAATCTCTGAAAACCGGAAATCAATGTTACCACTTGTAAGGCAATATTTTTCATCAAACCTCTTTAACGAACGTAGCGTGCTAAGTAAAGCTATGCAAACCAATTCCTTATCTCAAATTATCAAAAAGTGTTTTCAAAATAATAACATTACTTCTACGGCTACGGATCGGGTTGATTTATGAAATGTTTTAACCTCTGAAAATAGTAGATTTGGCATAAACGACTTTCTATTAAGAACATTGAAATACGTGCTACTCTCCCAATAACATTACATAGTCAATAAAGTTGGACTTGATTCAACGATAACTTTGTGATATATTTTGATAAATTTCATACGTATATGGTCACATTTACACACTATTTCGCATGCCTTACCTCGCCGGTATGACTCGCTACATTCTACTTTGCATCGCTGTACGGAATCCTTGACGACTGTGATAATGTGTTTGTATTCTAACAGCTGTGACCGTCCTGACTTGATCAGAGGTCTGCTTTGTCATCTTGTTTTGTTGTTTGTTTACTCATTATAAGGTTATTGTTATACAATGACATTCTATGATTACGACACGAGTGCCAACTTTTTGATATTTCTCGAGCGAAAGCGGGTGATATGCTGATCTATTTTACACGAGTTGGTGAATTTCGTTCTAATCGGTTAAAGAGGATACAGTACCACTTCAGACGAGACGCGGCGCAAACTGGTCGAGAGAAGATGACCCTCACCCTGGCAACAGCTGCAGGAGAATACTTCATCAGCAAGGCCTACGAGACAAGAGAGATACACAAGTGAGTCCACTACCTTGTATATTCAATTAGACTGATCCAGTTGTTGATTATGATATGGAAGCCAATTCTTGTCCGGAAAACCCTTCTCCCGTGTATATGAAACCTCTCACTCTGTTCTGGTTGAAAATGACAGCATTCGAGGTAAGAGTAGGCTCCGGTCCTTGGGTTTGCCCTCATCCTCATGTTTACATTTTCAACCAAAACCTAGGGAGAGGTTTATATCCTTTACAATAAGGTTGCAATTCGTGAGGTGGTCGCTTTAATTCTTGAATCATCCACCATGTAACTTGGATTCGCCATTTTGACCTGGTAGATGACTTGCGATACCTAAATTTCTTAGTCGAAGAGGTAAAATCATAATTGTCATCTTTCAAAAAGTACGTGCCTACATACTTTTCTTTACTGCTGATATTGCAGGCACCTGGACTATATGCTGTTGATGACCTACAACTACCACGGGTTGTGGGACCAGAATGTGGGTCACCACAGCAGCATCACCCCCAGTAGGATGGACGAGGGGGAGAGGACCGCTCTCTGTCAGGTACCTTCACTCACGGGCACGCACACACACGTACAAAACACTAAATACCTCAACTAAATAGACAAGTGTTTAAAATAGCCCTTGTAGCTTGTTCACCAATCCTTATTTCATTTTGTGAAATAAAAATAATTTTAAACCAAATGGACAAGGGTGGCAGCGTTATTAGTCTACGTAATGACAACGTAAAGTATGACGTTGCAACGTCCATTAAACGTTATTCTATTTATTGTAGCAACCTATTTCAGTGTTCTGGAGTCTACAAAATTACGTTGTCACAACGTGAAAAACCACGTAATGACAACGAAAAGGGACGTTGTTACAACATCAGTAGGTTTGTTAACTGGGAAGTGACCGCCCTTGTTAGACATACACACTTCATCATTACTCTATCAGCCAGATGGGCGTACAAGGTGTAAAGATTAACACCTGCATATACAAAGGAAATGAAACCTAGTCGAAAGGACAATCAGAGTATGGATGAGGGTTAGATTTCAAATTCCTACCTAGGTATCCATTGCCAGATGAGTGGATATCTATCGCAATAGATTAATTGTTCGTAAACATGAACCCACAAAACGTCAATCACAATCTTGTTCTAATACAAGCTTTGTAGAATTTCCTCATTTTTGCGCGCCAACCCTTCAGTGTACTTTACCCGAATTTTATAGTCCAATCAGAAACCATCTTGAACTTGCCCCTTGTCGCTAGTAAATAAAACGATTTTGGGGCAATGCAGCAAAGCATAAAGTAACCATTGATTGAAACTGAAGCGAATTACGCTTTAAAGGGGCAGTAGCACGTTTTTAGGGGGAATATAGGGTGATGTAAGGAAATTGAAAATGATTTCAATTGAAAGACAATGTATTTAAACTAAATGGAGCAGTAATAATTCCAATATATAACGTTAAGTTTAGCCATGCGATTCCTTTTCTTACAAAAAATGAATTATAGGTGTTCACAAAAAAATGGTCGCCAATGGATTTTATGTGAATCTTCATTCTTTGTCCTATGACAATGGATGATTGGCTTGTGTAATGAGATTTTTGACACTGTCAAAATAATACATTACTTACATTTATCAGTGAGAAATTCAAATTATAAAATTATCAAAAAACGTGCTACTGCCCCTTTAAGGGGAAAGTTGCTTTATATCCGAAAGTGTTAATCATCCTTTAGTTCTTCTCCAGAGCTGGACGGTACAGTTCTGGCTGGACAGCGGCGCCCCCAGAGAGAAGTTGATCCTTGGTCTGGCCACCTACGGAATGAGCTTCACCCTCCTGGACCCCTCCAAGACCTACCTCGGGGCTAACGCTACGGGAGGGGGCCAGGCCGGTAGGATGACGGGGGAGAAAGGAATCCTTGCATACTTTGAGGTAAGGTCTACTTGTACTTAAAGAGCCACTCCGTTAGCATCTTCCTACGCAAAGCCTAAAACGTCAGTTTCCGAACTGTCAGTTTAGGCCTTGCTGCAGACCCTTTCCTTTTCTGTGCTGCTATAGTGCCCCTACGGGAAAGAGAGCAAGCACAGAGAACTCAAGGTATCTGACAGTTCGGAAACTGGCGTTTTAGGCTTTGCGTAGGAAGATGCTCCGTGAGTTGTTGGGCTGATATATGCCAAGTATCGATAAGTATCGATTGTTGAAGGAAAGTATCCTTTTAAAGAAAATTAATTTCGAATAGTGCTAACAGGAAGGTTTGAATTCACGAATGTGATCGAAAACCGGATATTGACGCGCGGCAATCAATCAAGGGTAATTAAGGAAACTTATCTTAAGCAGTCAGAATGAAAGTAACGAGTTGATCATGTTTGATAGGTTGTGTAACTAGTATTCATGTAAGTTGGACGTGTGAATTTGGCTTCCGCGAACATAAATCACTGTTTCTAGGTTTTCATGGAAAACAAGTATTTATCGTATATTCGCCATATTGAAACGAACGTATGAGATTGTTTAATCTATACAATGAATTATACCATTTACATTCGTATCAAAGCAATATACAATATGATGAAAACCACGGAGTGGCTCTTAAAAGGGTATCACCCTCATTATTGGCTATTTTAAATGTGTTAGTCATGTAACACGTGAATAAACCATATTTTTCACCTCTTCTTCACTCTTACCTGCAAGTGTATCTTGTCTATAGGTCTGTGAGAACCTGAGACGAGGCTGGCAGAAGGCGATGATCCCAGAACAACGCTCTCCGTACGCGTTCGGACAGGGACAGTGGGTTGGGTATGATGACGTAAACAGCATTGCTGTCAAGGTATGTACATAAATTAGACATTCTCTGAAATTTTAACTTTTTGATACATAAATACAAACATTCATAATGCTCTATTTTCTTTTAATGTAACTTAAATGCGATTGGACTTGAGTCTGGAATGATTACCAGTAATTTGCATGAGTAAAGAGATGAGATACGATACTGTTATTATTGCATCAATCGTTATAAAGTGTTCTATAACATAATCTATCGTTTGTAATTCTATAATAATAATCATCATTTACATTCCGGAACGAATCCATTTGATTTAAGGACAACTATTCTCTTAGCCTCAAACTTCTAAAAGACAACAAAAAGCCTTTGTCTATGCGACATGTATTTTTGTAAATATTTTCTCTATATTCGTTCATCAAATCACGATCTGACATTTTACTACATTTTGGATATAGTTTTATGTATCGTTAGTGCATGTAACGATATTGTATGAAGCATGTTCCAGTAATCATGTATTAGATAGCCAGCATTAACACATTACTTATTCAATCATCATCAATATGTAGGTTGGAAAGGAAGGCTGAGCATGAAATATTAAATATTTCATTAAATTATTTTTCCTTGCAGGCCCAGTACATTAATGAAATAGGTCTGGCAGGGGCATTTATCTGGTCAGTAGAAATGGACGACTTCACAGGAAAGGGGTGTGGGCAGGGAACATATCCTATTCTCCGCAAGATATCGGAAATAATTCGACCCGGCACCCCTACAGCGCCCCGTCCGACACGGCGACCGACCTGGAGACCCCCCAAACCCACCGTCGGCCCCCCTCCAACACGCAAGCCCCTCCCTCCTGTCGTCCCTGTGGCCCCTGTGGCCCCGCCCACTCGGCCGCCACGCCCTCCTGGCCCTTTCCCGTCAATCAACAAACAAGGTAAGATCCTGCTCATTAACATCATGGACTTTCCATATAGATTTGAGACAATTTCATTTATCGAGATCACAATTTTGTAGCATTATGTAGCCCAGAATATTTTAATGGGATTTGATATGAGAATTTGTCATATGAATCCTTTCATTGAATTAGTTCTTTGGTCAATGTCTAACGTAAAAGGTTGGTGCTTTAACTTTGCAACTTTGTTTAACAAGGTTAAACTAGGACACGTACATTTGACTAACATATACCAACACAAATTTTTTTTGCTAAGGGCTAACGTAAACTAGGACCTTGTGAACCGGTGAATTGAACAAAATCATTAAGTCTGAGATTAGACTCAGACGAAGTGGATGTACCATTGGTATAACACTAGACCTGCTTAATGACTGTTTATAACTTGTCTACAAAACTCTTTCAGTGAGTTTAAAATAAACATGATACTGTTAGATCAAGGTATTATAACTTTATATTTTTAATTCAAAACACATTTAGTCTGGTAACATCTGTGCATTTCATTTGCACTTACTAATTAAATTGAGATTTTACAAGCGCTTGGAATTTCGAAATTGGTAATAAGGAGAATTTTGAAGTTCTATACTAAAGGGTTGTTATTTTTAATGATTTATTTGCAGATCTAAAATTTCAGACACATTAAAGGGGCAGTAGCACGTTTTTTGACAATTTTATATTTTCAATTTTTCACTGATAATTGTACGTTAATGCTAAAGGCATCACTTTGATAGTGTCAAAATTTTTATTACACAAACCAATCACCCATAGTCAGAGAACAAATTATAAAGATACACATACAATCCATTGGCAGCCATTTTTGTGTGAACACCTTTAATTCGTTTTGTGTAAGAAAAGGACTCGCATGGCTTAACTTTACATTACATATTTTATTTATTACTGCTTGATTTAGTTTAAATACATTGTCTTTAGATTGGAACCATTTATTTTCATTTTCCTGACATCACCTTATGTTCCCCCTTAAAACGTGCTACTGCCCCTTTAAGTCTGCATGGTAACAACAGTGTAATTGTTTTCACTAACTTATTAAGTTAAGATTTTACAGGCGCTTCAAATTGGTAATGGGGAATTTCAAAGTTGTGTATGAAAGGGTAGACTAACATTTAATCCCTGAAGAAAAAAAGTACTTCACTAATTTTATTATTTTGATTTTTATTTAAAAAGAAATATAAAGGAACCCTGAACTTATTACTTAATAGCTGACTCTAGACTTGCCAATATTTTCTAGACTTAAGAAGGCTCCTTTAATTCTTTTTACTTTAGGGTCTGGATAACAGACTAATGAAAGGGTTGTATTTTGAATGATTTAAATCAAATTTGCAGATCTGCCGGGAGATATTGAGGTATCCAAGCCAGGCTTCCGGTGTCCCCCGGGCAGGCCCTTCGGGCGACACGCTGACTGCCACATGTACTGGGAGTGCACTCCCTGGGGGGCAGAGTACGAGCGGATCTGTTCCCGGGGGACCTCCTTCCACCCACTCTTTGCCTGTAGCCATCGCGCAAAGGACTGTCCCGAGCTCCCATATTAAGATAAAGCTTGTTGAGTGATACATGAGATTCTTATTTGTCATGGAAAGTAATGAATAATTTATTGGAGGGGGGGGGGAAGGTATTTTTACCTAAGTTTACATGATTTTTTATACCAAAAACGCTGAAATTATTGATTATGATTGGCGTAACTGTAATAAATATTATAAAATTCAGTTAAACGGCCCTAAATTGTCAGCCAAATTACCTAATAACCGCCCTTTCCTTTGCAATGAACCTTACGGCGCTGAGCTATATAACGATTTTTCGATGTTTACCGTTATTTTAATGTGCCAACTGATATGTTAGTTTATATATGGTTCATAAATTAATTCGGATATCAATTAATTTGTACACCAGTAAAGCCTTAGGTCCACTGTGAGTACTCTATGTTTTAAGTGAGCATGTATAATTAACACTGAATTTGTTAATTCCATGCACTTATTAGGTTGAATTATAATATTGCAACATGTACCTCATTTCAGCGTTTGTAACCGTGTTGGTGCATTTCATATTTATTTATCCCTTGCCATGAATAAACAATAAACATGGTTCTTGGTTTCTTGTCATATTTTGTTAACAAATCACGAAAAAATCCATGCGTTGTACTCGATGTAAACGGCAAATCTGTATAGGCTACGAGAAACGTACATATTGTCTTTCAATCTTTAATGTAATGGTTGTCTATTAAAGACTTACATGTAGTATCTGAAAAAGAGTTCGTGACTTAATTTATTATTTTGATTTTTATTTACAAACACTATAACGCCAGTTTCCGAACTGTCAGTTAATGCCTTCCTGCTGACCCTTGATTTTTCTGTGCTGATATTAGCGCCCCTACAGACGATTGTTAGCAACCTCCACTTACTTTCTGATTGGACTATTGCTTTCTGTCATTCAATATTTGAGGGTCTGTAGCAAGGTATAAAACTGACAGTTCGGAATAATTGCGTTTAAGGCTTTGCGTGGGAAGATGCCATTCACTAGTCTCAAGATCAGTCTAAACTTACCAAAAAATGGAAACGTGTTAGATATCTAATCTTACTGCTTCAAAGCAGCTTTGGAATTCATAATTCTCTTTTGGTTTAAAAATTATTGTATTGTTAACTCATTAGTTTCGATTGTTTCCCCGTCTTGATAAGAATTGCATGAGTAAATTGCTAACTTTATATTCCAAACACGTTGATCTGTGCTCCTTATCTAATCAAGACGTGGTCAACCTTAAGCGTGAGAATTAGTACAATACCGTAATAAACAAACTAATCTCGGTATTGCACGAAATCTACCGTAAGTGACTGAAAGAACTGCCCCCAATGATTATAGTTTAAAGGGAGAGTAGCACGTTTTGGTTTATTCACGACACATGACTTACATATAATATTGGCAATAATGAAAGAAAACCAATTTGAAACGAGCAGTAGCACATTTTTGAAAAATTTATATTTCCAATTTTTCACTGAGGATTATACGTTAATGCTATATGTATAATTTTGATAGTGTCAAAAATCTCCTTACACAAAATAGTCATCAATAGTCAGAGAACAAATTATAATGATTCACATAAAGTCCATTGGCGGCCATTTTCGTACGAACACCATTGATTCATTTTCAAGAAAAAGGCATCGCATGGCTGAACTTGACATTATATATTTGATTTATTCCTGCTTTGTATAAATAGAGAAACTTAAACATAATATATAATGAAACATGAAACCTAAAAAGACCTTGCAAGCACGTTTTCATCGAGGAGTATAAAATCTCCTGAAAAGTAAAACAATATAGAAAAATATTACTTGTTTTACCTTTCATAAATAAACATTGTATATATATTGCACACATATACATCAATACTAGGATGTCATTGATAAAAAAAAACCCATGAAAATGAACTCTTATGCCTTTAAATCAACGGACATTAAAAAAGCACTCCGCGACTTGTATAATGTATAATTTGGCTTTGATACGAACGTAAATTGAATCCAAAAAAATCACTCATTTATCTCAAAATGGCAAATATACGATAAACACTTGTTTTAAATCTTTAAACAGTCATTTATTGTAGCGGAAGGCAAATTCACACGTCAAATTTACATGGATACTTTGTATATAACCTATGGAACAGTATCAACTGGTATAACTGTCATTCTGAATGCTTTAGATAAATAGATGGATAGATATGATACTTTCTTGTTACAGTCGATACTTTTCAATCAACGGACACGTTTGGTTAAATTAATCATATTTGACCCCAAACAACTCACGGAGTGGCTCTTTAAGTAATATACGGTAATCAAAAAATTCCAGTTATCTACACACTAGAACCGGGATCACATGGTTCAAGACCTTCTATTACAACATGGATCATATAGTGGGTTCAGTGAAGAATGCCACTGTCAAGGAGAAGATAAGTCTTCTTCTCCTTTCCTTCTCCTTTATCCTCTTCGTGGTGGGGTTTTCCTGTCCCAACTGGTATGACAGCGGTGTCAACTATAGTGGTCTGTGGCTCTCGTGTGTGAATCTTCCTATACTGGACAGGACACTCTGTAACGAAATACTCAGCAGGGATGACGTGCCAGGTTAGTTGTGGTCTCTATGCTTCTCTTACCCTCTTTAGAATATGACTAAAGGGATAGAATATGACCGGTCAGTTCTTAACAGTACGTGTATACCGACTGTCCGATGCCACCATTTGTCCACAGCGGATTATGCCGGGTGGCACTACATGGATGTTTATTAAAATCAAAGGTCACATACGCAAAGGACTTACAATTGTGGTGGTTCTCTATCTAACTTTTGAGAAATGAGGCTAAATTGCATGCAGAAATAAAAAGATGTTTGCAAAAAACAGGGGAAAGAATGATGTAATAATGAATAGATATTTAAGTGGAGCATATTTTTTATCCTGTAAAATTGAGTGTATTCCTTTTATTTACTCCTCAAGTTGGACTCTCCATCTGACTTGCTTGTGTGGCATGTCGTCTTGAAGACCACTTTTGCGTTCACTACGTTTTGAAAGTCGCATAGGTCATGTTGATGTTTATACTCACTCGTTGAAAGAACTATTCTTTACGCTTACGGTGTCATGGCATCGATGTCACATGCTTGACGTAAAATACTTCACTTTCCTTCTACCGCAGTAATAATAATTTTAAAACGTGTTTAAAAAATGCGGAAGAGTGATAGATCGTTTGGATAAATTTGATAAATTTTGGTAGAATTTTAGTTTCATTTTTCCTTTCGAAAACTTATTTTAATCCCATCAACCATTTATCAAATTAACATCCATCAGATCGTTTAATATCTTATATAGGAGGAGGTGTTGAAGAAGGCTTTTACAATTACGATTTCATTAAACATATGATTACTGTTTGTATACCTTTTTAGTTTTAACATCGATCCAAGCTGTCAAACATTTTATATTCTTAATTCAAGGTGGTACTTGTAGTCTTAAATCCCGTTGAAAGGCTTATTTGCAATATCATATCTGTAGAAAAGTATAGTAAATTGCGCACTTCAGTTGGACTACCATTTAGTCCCTGAAAAAAGAGTGTTCGACTTATTTCATTATTAAATGTTTTATATGAAATATAATAAAAAGGAGCCCTGAACAATACTTAAAGCTGATGCATCTTGACATGCCAACATTTTGACTTAAGAAGGCTCCTTTATCAATTGCTTTAGTCCAGGGTCTGAAAATAGACTACACTGCAATGTGTATTGCCATTTTCCCGTTCCTGTTTTACATTTTACTGCCGCATTACTTACTCTGAAAGTCTATATTTTAACCTGAAGCGCTATAAAATGACTTTATCAGGCCATGTAGAAAAGCGTCATCACAACTTCCCCGACAAAGCATAAATTGCTAGTCTCCATCACTCGCTATCTTAACCCTTGCTGCTAAGCACCTACATTCAAGATTACGTCAATAATTTGAAATCCTCATAAATTACTCGATGGACTATCGTGCATTGCCATAGTAGATAGACAGAACAGTACAGTTTGAAATACCCTGCATGTCTGGCGTAACTTAGGCCTTGTTCGGAAAGTGGGGTTCAAATTGATGGAATGATGCACACATCAATAAACAGTCATCTATCGATATAGACTTGAATTCATCATCATGATTTTTTATGCTGCATTCTCAAACTCATCCTATGTCTTACTTTTGACATACTTAAGAAAAATGTTTTTATAAACTATTAATCAAACAACAAATTCTCTATTACTGCAAATGTGTAAATTTAAACGTACCATCTTAATTTAAAAAAACTGTGGTGTACTTTATTTGCTTGGTCGTTTACATGTATATGTTCTCGTTCTATGATACTAATAGACTATTCCTGTATCTCGACCGCTGTACATATTAAACCGCAACCTTGTACAAAATCTCAAACAGTGTTTTTCTGATATATTATAAGAATATATTCATTTGGCATGTTTCGAAATCATGTCAATTGGAGTCCATGCTCTCGAATGGTTTAGTGAATGTTTGTGTGTTATAATGATGCTGAGGAATATATGGATGACAACTTCATTGTTCAATATATGCAGAGAACGACACAAGAATCTGTGTCGAAAAGTCGCATACAAGGAACAAAGAAGTTGTCATCCATATATTCCTCAAAATTATTGTCAATCCAACTTCTAAAATGCCTCTCAAAGATGTTTGGGTATTGTTTGACATGGTGAAATATTGTACCGTGTTTGTTTTCTAGTTATTTATGTAAAAACATTTAATGAATTTTTTCATAGGGAGAATGATATGGTTTGGTTTTATATACGGTGCTAGACATATAATTTGTTATGTTATAATAAGATATAATACGAATAATATATGTGACGGTATGGTATGATATCATGTGATATCGTACACACACTATATGGTTTTGTGTGGTAAGATATGCTACGATAGGATATGATAAAACATAATACACTGGGGGGGGGGGGGTTAAATCAACAGTGTTAATGATAGATAGTTTGTTTTCCCACAACTGATAAATAATACTAATGTATAGTGACATAATGTTGCCAGAAGCAAACTTGATGAGTTCGAGATTTTAAACATGACTCGATCGGTTCTCTTTCCTAAATGAGAACTTTGGGCTATTTTTTTTATCTTTTTTACGTCGGAAGTCAATAATGTGCGACGAATTAAAATCCAAGAAGGTATTTCATGTCAACAATACTTTTATTCACTTGATATCATACTTTATCAACTTAAACTCCAACTGAACTAACATTTCGATTAGTTTTTTCTGAACATATATCAATATGAAAGGACATACGTTGATTAGCAAGAATGTGTCCACAGTTCTTCCCAATCAAAAGATTACTAAATACAAAAATTAGGCGTTATTTAGTAGCAATAATTAGTCCTTGACACGGTTGAAAATTTTGTTAAAAATATGGTTACTTTTGCCCGTGAGTGTAGATAGTAGGCCTATGGTTTGTTCTGTTATGTTGTAATGCATGGTAGGATATTAATGTGATGGAGTACATGAAATATTATCATCGTTAGCATGATATAGTATAAACTTTTATTACCCATATGGTTGGAAATAAGTGGTGACGTATCTTCAATATGAGCACTAGTGCACATATCACTTTTGCCTAGCAACGATTGTTGTAGCGCGAGTTCCCGTATTTTTTCGCCTGTTACGTCATAACACCATTGTTCGTGACGTCACCGTAGCCGGCCGACGCAAGGGAAGCGGCCCGTTTCTTGGATATTTCTTAGATGGTAAAATAGAATAGAATCGGTAATAAAGAAATTATTACCCTCGGAAGTGTGTCATATGACTTTTACGAAACTCGTGCAAATCATTGTATAACCCTCGCTCTCGCTCGGGTAATACAAAAAATCACACTCGTTTCGTAGAAGTCATATGACACACTTCCTCGGGTAATAATCTCTATATATTCAATCTCTGAAAAATGATAATTCTCAAAAACAATTATTTCATTAGATATAAGAAATGAGCCTCGAAGAATTGGAAATTTGTATTTCACTACAGATCTGGATGTGCTTTTCAAGAGGTTTTGTTAATGAACACATGTTATTAACCACCGTCTTGGTGTTAGATTAAGTATATAGCATGGTATGTAAATGGTATCCGAGGGTTTATATTTAATGGAGCAGAATAAAGGTCAGCTTATTTAGTACAAACGATGTTTTTATTGTTAAAGAGGAACCCATCAATGAAACTTGCCATACAACAACTTGTTTACTCTCAGATATCAATGATGTTGCTTCTCCGGAAGTCTCCTATCAGCGATCTGTCTTGCGTGGCCATAGTAACCATATTGTTGATAATGAAACGTTAGTTAACCGACTTTTGTATTTCTAGCCACAACATTATATCATGATAATATCAACCATGGCTGTCTGGTACAGACATTGTCTTGTTGCGATTATGACCATGCTTTTATCTTATGATTATGACCATGCTTTTGTGTTACGATTATGATCATGCTTTTGTCTTATGATTATGACCGTGCTTTTGTGTTACGATTATGATCATGCTTTTGTCTTATGATTATGACCATGCTTTTGTGTTACGATTATCATCATGCTTTTGTCTTATGATTATGACCGTGCGTTTGTCTTGTTATGATTATGAATATGCTTTAAGTTTCTATGATGACTTGATTATTAAAGTTTAAATGGTAGCATAAACGTTTACTACATATATACGATTTCTATTTGTTTTATAAAAAAAACCCAAAAAAACCCAAACTTGCCACACTTAAATTATATGAATACTTGCCGACCATTGTCTTTAGATCTCAAATTTGAATCTTTGTTATCGTGGAACGTGACTTTCCAATTTCTGTAGAATTACAATCAATTACTGTGTGAACTCTTGAAATTTCCCTTTCTTTGCACGAATGTCAATCAAGCTAAAACCTCTTTTTTGCTATTACAAGTCTATTTTACCAAAGACTTGGTGAGAAATGTATTCAATTTGAACGGTAATTCGGTGACAATAATCCTTTAATCAAAGTCAAACATTCAACAACCTCTTCCCCGGCCCCAAAAAACACACATTCGACAAACTCACACACATTCCCACAGATTCATCATTAAACACTTTTCACTTGCTTTGCTGTAGTGATCTTTCAATCTCTGCTACGTCTGTGTGATAGATGTGTGCTGTGACCGATGTCATCCTTCCAATCACAAGTCAAGATTCATAAGATTCCGCCCCTCCCCTCCCCTCCCCATGACTTTGAAATTTCAACATAAAGCGCAATTGTGAGATTCGAACAGAACAAGTATAAGATCCTAGTGAACACTGATGGTGGGCGATATGCTGAGTGTCTTCCGTGTGACAATGACTGTACATGTCCTGTGACATTCCATCGACATGTTATTGTCCCTCAACTCCCCACATCATTTGACTTCCTTAACATTCCCCGAGCTAGCGAACCCTTCCACCTGAAGCACTCCAACACTTGCTCGCGATCCGGCAGGTCACATGACCAGGCGCCCCAAGCAGCAGAAAACAGAAACATGGCAGACTTCGCTTCGGTATCGCTGTGGATTAAAATCTGTATGGTACTAATCCCTCTCAGTGGATTAGTGCATCTGATAGGGTTTGCTTGTCCCTACTGGACGAATACTCCTCTCTCTAACAACGGACTGTGGAAACTTTGCACCAAATTCCAATCCAGATGCTATGATTACGTCGGAGACAATTCAACCCCTGGTGAGTCTTTAACGTAGTGATTGGTTGATAGGTTTCGAAGTATTTATACACTTTTTGTAATATCTTGCAAATTTCACTCACAAGATTAACACTCTTTGACACATTTATTACGAATTATTTGTAAATCTGTTCTGCCCACGTCGATAATACACTTATTGTGTATTATTGTCATATTGGATCTTTTATTAATTATGAAACCCTTTGCAACTTCAATATAGTTTGAGTAGATATGAAACGTTGATCAGTTACTGCGATCAGTAGAGCGAGCTCTGATGACTAACAAAATCACATTTTGAAATGCATTTTTTGCAATAATCTCTCATCTTCCGTGGTAGCAGCTGTAGTCAACAACATTAAGGTATTGTTTCCATCCTTGCAACACCAGGTGCTTACTTCCATTGTTTAGTCTAGACAAAACAAATCAATTTCAAATCTAATATTTTGTTAATGTAGTGCTTTGCAGGGAAATTTATGGTAATAAAGATGAGAACAATTGTGTCGAAAGATAAAGAAAGCATGAAACATGATAACATCAGTTTTTAAGATTTCCTCTGCCACACACAAATATCAAATATGTGTGTTAATAGTCATCTGATTAGATGGATAAACTCTTTCATGACTGATAGACCGCAGTATGTTACTGTCAATAGCAAATGTTCCTCTGTTACCACCCTTTCTACAGGAGCTCCACAAGGATGTGTACTTTCACCAATACTGTTCATCATTTATACAAATGATTGTATAAGTAAAGCAGCTAACTGTTTCTTTATCAAATTTGCTGATAATGCAGCTATTGTTTCACTTTTAAAGTCTGCTGACCTTGCTTACAGAAATGAGATTTTGAATTTTACAAATTGGTGCAACAGTAATTTTTTGATTTTAAATACAAAGAAAACGAAAGAAATTGTTATAGATTTCCGAAAATCATCTGACTCTCAAGGCGCTATTTCAATCAATAATGAAGAAATTGAAATTGTGAATAAATACAAATATTTAGGTACTTTCATTGACTGTAAGATTTCTTGGAATGACAATGTTGATTATCTGTTCAAAAAAGGAGAGCAGAGATTGTTTTTCTTACGTCGTTTAAACACTTTTAAAATTGATTGTTCTCTCATGGTTTTGTTTTATAAAACATTTATTCAAAGCATTTTAACTTTTAATCTTCTTTGTTGGTTTGGTAACCTGTCTGTTCAAAACAAAACAAAATTAAACAAAATTGTGAACACAGCACGAAAAATCATTGGCACTGATTCAATAATATCTATCGGCGAACTTTACGAGCAGCAAATTGTTAAAAAAGTGCAAAAAAATTTAAATCACAGCTCCCATGTTCTTTTCTATGATTTTGAATTTCTCCCTTCTGGACGTCGTCTGCGCATGCCGATAGCTAGAACAAACAGGTTCCGTCATTCTTTTGTACCAGCCGGTATAAAACATTTTAATGATAGTTAATCATTTGTTAAAAAAATTCTGACAATTTTACATCACTCCATTTAATCTTATAAAGTAATCTATTATTTTAGTGCTCTTACCTATTTATTTACTTATTTGTTTATGGTCTTAGTGCTCGTTTGCGTGTATATGTTGTCACTCATTGTTTTGTATTGTTTGAATGTGTTTACGATGTAACCAAAATTTCCTTCGGGATAATAAAGTCTTATCTTATCTTATCTTATCTTATCACAATGTCATTCAGATACAGAAACAAAGGCGCATAAACACACGATTTGTGGTCTAACATAAGTGTTGAGTAAGCATAATAAACACCCAAAAAATCAAATTGCTAAAGTCAAAGAAAACAGAGAGCTCAAAGGATTTTGAGTTTCATTTAATGTATTCGAAATTTAGTTTTAAGATTTGATTCCACAGTCGTCACGGTAGTCTAGACGTGTGGTCAATTTAAAGTCTTGACCCCCAGATGCTAAATGACCCTTAGCCATATGGTCTGCTACAAGGATGATGTATTGGTCCCTTATCATTAGTGATGTTTAACGAGAACCAGAATTTCCTGCTTCACTAGCGACGTGGTCTGGATGTACGTGTAGTAGCATGGAAACATGACGGGTAGCAATAGTAGCCGTCATAAAACAGCGCCTTGGCATATCTAGAAGCATTTAAGGCAGTTTATAAGCCGTTTGATGTCCGGTTTCTGACTCATTATCGCGCCATTATTCCAAGGCATGGAGTGGCCACAAGCAGACATATATTAACTTCATTTTAATGATGTGTTCTCATGTAAGTGATCTTACTCGACGAAAAGCATGTGCAGAATGTCTCTACAAATTCATAATTAATATGTCTTTTGCATTTATTACTTGTTTTGTATAGCATTGATTACAAGAACTGGCGTTTGTACATGGATATTGTAACTTTTGATTTCCTTTACAAATGAAAATATATTAACATTATGTTAACTCATTAGATCTACTCAATACTTGTCCTCCAAATAATGTATTTCTTAATTTGATTTTTTGTTTGATTGTTTTGGTCGATTGTAGGACACGTGGTTATGTCAAGAACGTATATAATCTTTGGTTATATTAAGTAACACCTTTTCTCGACGACGATGTATACTTAAACTCTGTTTTAATATCAATGAATGTTAAAATATGATTAGATATCATAAACAAGATTTTAAGCTAAATGTAAAAATCAATACTCAGTCGATATAAACCTCAAGCTCAGAATGGAAGAGAACTAATTGTTGAGGTGACTGTTGCCAGTCTAGCTTCCTGATTGTATGGGCGGAATTTGATTGCCTGCAGCAAAGAAAATTCAAACCGGGCAAATATTTTACTCCAATACGAAATCAAAAGGTCATCTTCTTAAGTAAACATAGAACGGTTTCAGTTATTTGTATCTTGATTTCATCATGTCAGAGTATGGTCAGTGTTTGGTGACAATTAACCATCAAATACCATTTACATAGTTATATACCTCCGTACAGTAGTTAGTCCAACAATTAGAGTCTTAATTTAAAATTGTGTCTTTAAATTTCAAAAAAGGAAGATAGAAATATGTTGAAAAGGATATTGAGATTTCTTCATTTCCCCAAATCAAGTTGTCTTTTTTTTATCTGGCTGACAGATTCTGCAGTTGCCAATTGTACATTTCTTTATACAAAACAGTCAGAGTTTCTGGATAACAACTTCTTTATTTAAAAAGCGCTGTAGCTTTATTGTTAGACTAACATTTAGTCTCAGAAGTATTTTTTTCAATATTTTATACAATTCATCTATTATAACAAAATGGAGCCCAGAAGATGCTTTAACCTAAAGCTGAGCGATCTAGACTTGCTATCCCTTTAGACTGGATTGGTCATCTATTAAATATTTTTGCTTTGGGTCTGGATGGCAGGCTACTTTATTGTGGGCAGATTGAGATGCCGATACATGAGGAAAAGTGCGAAAAGTTGACAGAACTAAAGATGAGAATACTGTTTTCTTTTTCTCAACGATTTCTGCATCCTTCACGTTGCTGTTATACATGTACTTGTGTACTAGACTTACTTCTCTCATCCCGGATCCGTACACATACTAAACAATATAGCTCGCAAGCTGTTGAAGATTGTGGGTTGGCTCTAAATAAAAGAAGAAGGACCAGTAACAATTATCTTGACCGGAAAACAGCATGTTGGTCAACCACTGACCATGAGTCCAGCTTATTGTTTGATCTGTTGACCAAGATGTCCTGAGACGAGCAGTTGTCCATCTCAAGGGTGACCTTTGATCTTTGACCCCTCGACCCTTCGGCAAGCAAGGAGGATTTCCTGCTTATGCGCTTGTCCTTGTGTTTTGTTTGGAAGATTTGTTCAGACTTGGAGCAAAGCTGTTGGAATTAACGACCTTCTCTAATTGGTTTGGTCTTTCCTCGAGTCTCTGAAACAACTTTAGACTAACATATAGTCCCTGAAAAAATAGTTCTTTACTTATTCTATTATTTTGATTTTTTATTTAAAAAATGATAAAAAGGAGCCCTGAACTAATTTCAGGCCTTAAGCTGACTTGCCATTATTTTCTAGACTTAAGAAGGCTCCTTTCATTTTTTTTGCTTTAGGGTCTTGACAGCAGACTAAAACAACTTTATTGTGGATGTTCGTGAAGATAACATTTTACTTAACTATAACCAAGAAGAGAGCTATAACCAAGAGGAGGTGTAAACAGTGTCTTTATTTCTAGAAATCAATCAGTGAAACTGTTCAGGGAATTTACCAATATCATTAGATTTGATTTTTATTCAATTATTATAATATATGAACACTTTAAATTAGTTGAAACCGTAAGGGGAAAACTCGCATACTGATACAATTAAGGAAACGGGGCACGTAAAGAACTACGAACAGGCTTCGTGTGTTTTTGTGTTTCCGGGTTCTACTCGTGTCAGAGGTTAAGGGGGTTAAAGGAAGAACGAACACATTGAAGACTATTTGGAGACGTAAGGTTGCAGTAGGCTCAAGTTGCACCAGATGTGGTAACAAGTGGAGGGGAAGTGCAACTTCTTTAATATTTTATATAAGAACTGTTTCAAGGTCTCATATAGGTTCATTCATCAGATGTTGTTTGTGAATGAAACTATTTTTTTTCATAAACAATTTTGAAAAATACTTATTTATTTATTTGCTTCTAAATTAAACATTAAAAAAACCCATAAAAATTTAGTTTTTATACAAGGACAAATTTGTTTAAAATTTTGTTACAAAATATATGTGCACGATTTTCTTGCATACCAAACTATTATTTCCACAACATTTGGCGAAGACATTGAACAATATGAAGTACAATCTCATTATTCATATTAGATGTTTGCTACTTTTTTTTGACAAGGCAATCGTTCATCTAGTGTATAAACACAGGTTGGGAAAAATCATCAATACCTAATTCATCTGATATGACAGTACTTGATGAATTACACAAACGACAGGTGCGTGGTCACGTGACCTGTAGCTTTATTTTCATTGGACAATGACTGATGAAGAACAATCAAGGTTTGTGATGTCAACTATGGCGAAAATGTTGATTGAGATGTATAATGCGATACCTGCTTGTAGCGTTTTGTTTGATTAGATGGATGAAGTTCACCTGTTGGAGGCTTTAAAGTCTGCCTGAAGGTTAATTTTAACCAGTATACCATTTGTACAAGGATAGCTATCTTTAGTGGAAATATATATGATATTAAATTAGAATCAAAGTAAATAAAAATTTGAAAATGATATTTTTAGTTGGTTTATGTCATTGAGACAGTTTCTTCGTAGTTTGAATTGGGAAACATTCTTGTAGAACATGTAAGTCGACTGTTTACACAATATGAAGACATAGTTAAAGGGACAGTAGCACGTGTTTAGCGGAATATAGTGTGAAGTCAGGAAGATGATTTAACTGAATGAAGCAGTAATATATAATGTAAACTTCAGGCACAAAATGAATTAAAGGCGTTCACATTACAATGGCCGCTATTGAACTTTATGTGAATCTTTATGATTTGTTTAATGGATGATTGGTTTGTGCAATAAGAGTTTGGACACTATCAAAATAATACATTAGCATTACCGTACAATTATCAGTGAACAATTGAAAATATAAATTTTCAAAACACGTGCTACTGCCCCTTTAAAAGGGTAATTTATCTGTGAACCCCTTGGCCATTTAGAGAAATGCCTATCAATCTTGTTGTAGGTAATGTTTATAACAGTTCTCCCCTTCTCTGATGATGTTCACGTAGATGTATCAATGTCAGGCAGATATTCCATGTATGCTGTGAACGTACTGGCCTGTTTGATGGCGCTCAATAGTCTTGTTTTTTTAGGAAATTCTTGATATATAATTCTGCTTCATGACTGTGTATTAAATAGGAGCTTTTAATGCAGTCTAGGTCCTATTTCTGCAAGTCTAGATTGACTGAATACACAATATGAAATGAAATGCATCAATAAATAAAATAATATGAATGAGGGTACAGCAATTACTTTGAATATTTCATAGACTAAATTTCAGTCTACTTTGAGTATGTTAGTCTGTCTAACAGCCCCTGAAACAAAATATCTTTAAAGACCAACGCAAGTCAATATTATGGTAGCAAGTCTAGGTCACTGTCTGAAAATGCTCGTTTCTCTTTTAATGATAAAAAGCTGCATTTTCCTTATCTTTATATTTTAGAGACTAAAGTTAAGTCTAGGAATATGTAGGCCTGCTCCACGCATGATGATGCCAATTGTATCCTTTATATATTCTATTCCCTCATTCAGCAAATTTTTATCAACATGAATTAATATTTCATTTTCTTGGTTTGCAAATCAAGATGTTCCATAGACACTAAAGAGGTTGATAAACATAAAACCATTTTGCAACCTATTAAACAAGTTAGATCATATCATGTCCCATAGAGAGAGATTGTCATACGAAGAAAAGTTTCTAAACGAAATTAAAGGTCAACAAATTAGTTGAAGGGTTATATAGATTGACAAGAGGTTGTGGAAGTCTACCTTCTTACACCTTTAAAGGGAAATAATTGCATGCAATGTTCCAAGCCAGATTAATATTATTACCAATATTTTGCAATAATATATTGAATTGTCTTCCGCCTATGTTTTATCTATTGTAGAGAAGTCACCCAGTTGAATGATAAAGTCAGGTCTTCACAGTTTTACATTTACCTTCAAGATTCATATCATTACCAATATTTCACAATATATTGACACATTTTCGGAGACTCGTCTTCAGCCTATGTAGAATCTTTTGTAGACGAGTTACCAGTAGAATGATAGAGCAGTTCATCACAGTTTGACATTTACCTGCCAGGACGGAAGATAACAAGTCTCGGTATCACTTCCACTGCTCAAGGCTCGTATCAGGTATAAGCGCCATTATTAATAGATCGCTCAAACAGTCCCGATCGATGCACCTGTCTCATGAAACAGAATTGACCGCAATTTCTATGTTGGTGGCAATTTCTATATTTTAATGGAAATGATTTGTCGTTCGTCCGTTCTACCTGTTCCTGGGCGATTTTGTCTTTGAGTTTCTACTAGATTAGTTCTACCTTACTAGTCAGTTGATTTGTCGGTTTCTTATTTGTCAGAAAGGTACTTTCGTTAACCAAAATTCCCTTCTGGATAATAAATTATTATCTTATCTTAAGGTTTATACATGATTTCTTAAGAGTTAATCCACTGTTTCTCTATTGTTTTCTGTGATTTCTTAACAAATAACTCAAAACGAATATTTTATAGTAGTATTTATCATATTATATTTCTCTAATATGTCATCTTGCCACCATCCAATTTAACATGGGTCTGTTTGGCCCGAGGATCACCCTCCGTATGACTCATATTGAAGATGTTTAACCTGCTTGTGTACAAATATTTCCAAGTAAACGCCCATCACAATGATAGAGTGACAAATTTGTCTTATGAGTTGTTGAGTTGTCCGCCTACATATAAACAGCTCTTGCACCCAGCCTTACACGGAGACGAAGCGATATTGCGTCAAGAACAAGCCTCGCATCACTCGTACAAAAATCTAAATCTTATTTAGATAATAATTATATAGTATTATAAGGAAATTTTCCTTTTAAAATTTTTATAAAAAGTTTTTGGAATCGTTTCTTTTCATTATTGCTGACTTTACTGTTACAGCTGATTTTCTTCACTATTCGTACTACATGCGTAGCAAATAGATCATATGTTGATAATATTGCGACTGCCTTGTTTAATTTTCAGGCTGTTTATGCAAACTTTGAATATTGTCGATATCGTAGTTCCGATAATGCAGATTTGGTGTTATGTAAAGTTTCATTTAATATATTGCTGTATTTAGAACAACATTTTCAAGTTGCATACGAATGTATTTTCTGAATTACTTACTAGTATATGGTAGATTACCTGAGTATGCATCGTCGACGGTATCGAGATAAATGCTTATGTGCTCAGTATTTTAGTAATATTTGCAGTATTATTATTACGTACTAAAGTATCCTTTTATGGCTGATCGACATTATTTAGCGACAATAGGAAGGTCATTTAAGGCAAAATGAGGCGACAACTTGAATATCCAGTTTTCAGAACCAGTTTCCATATCCCTTCACTATTTTATTTTTGTACAACAAGTCAAGATGAACCATTTTGAATTAAATGAGTCATGTAAAATATGTCAACAAGTTGTCAGTTGTCAAATCGGATGAGTCAGTCACAATTTTTTAAAACTTAAATATGATGATATGATGAGTGATGTGAAGCGTTCATTTAACATTGTTTGACACGCATTCATATCTAGAATAAATTCATGTGTTATATCATTGTTTTCTTAACAGCTGTGTATATGACATATTGTCACATAGACAAAACAAAATTCTGCTAACATATATCTGAAAACAGTGCAAACTTTAGCAAATACGTTTCCTTGGAAGGGTCAAAGCGGAAAGGAAACCATACCCTGAAATTGTGACACCTTTCACCGGCACTGAATATCCAAAGTCTTTAACCACTCGATTACAATACCTGAGCATAAACTATCCCAAAAGCTTAATCATTCCGCAACCATTTCTGACGTAATTATACAATTGTTTACCATTGCAGGAAGTGAGCTAATAAGATATAACAATATGCGAACACTGAATATCCCAAGCGCTTAACCATTCCTTACTAGTCCATGCTACTTCCAAGATGCACTACAATTGGCAGGAAGTGAGAAACAAACAATCATTATGCTTGAAAACGGTATGAAACGTCGCTATGGTTGTTCATCCATAGAATTTCTCTTGTCTTGCAAACATAACTTTGTAGTATACAATGTACATCTATTTAACAAATGTGATCCTAATCCCGCCGTGTTGCAGGTTGGTTGCGGTCTGTCCAGTTCTTCGAGACGGGTGGTCTGATAGCTATAGCAGTCGCTGCAGTCTTCCTGTTCCTGTCTCTCATCCTTCAGTTCCTCAGGAACAAGAAACTCGTCTCCATCATCAACGCCATCATCTGCTTTGCTGCGAGTGAGTTCAATACCCCGTTCTATAAAAACTTCTGGTTAAAACTGGGGGGATTGTGATAGAAGCCAATAGCGAAATCAGTATTTTATGTGTCAAGTATGAAATTTTAAAATGTCTCTGGTAATATGCTCTTAGTTACTTTAGACCAACCTCATTAAAATCAGATCGAAGTTAGCACGCATTTCTCGTTTGGTTTCAGTTTCACTAACTTTTGTTAATGCTACTTTCAATTTTGTCCAAACACACCTGTTTAAATACCAAATTATGCATCTCAACGACGTTCTAGACATTGATTGGTTTAAGTGAAAGATCACTTGGAGAACACTTGACATGACCTCTAATAAGTATATAGTGCTCAGAACAGTAACGCAGCAGGATGCGAGCGTAAAGTTCTCACTGATTTTAATGAGACATATTTTACACAACACGTTACCTCTATTTCAGCTGGATGTATCTTTCTGGGAATCGTGATCTATGGGGCTCAGGACGCTTATAACGACTACCTGAGCTGGGCCTTCGTCTTGTGTGTGATTGGAGGAATCTTAGTGGGCGTGGCAGGAGTGCTGATACTCGTCGGCTCATTCGCTAGGAGTTAGAGGGGCAGTGACCCAATTGTAAAATCATAGCGGAAGAACTATGGAGAGTCGATTGGGCCAACTTGAAAGATTCCTACTCGTAGTGACGGCATAACATCGTGAATAATTGAAAAGTTATTGTCCTATTCGTAACTTGAAAGTTAACGAGTATTGAGTAAGGGATCATTTATACGTGTTGGCCTTATCCTCTATTTGCCAAGGTTTGGTCATCTTCCTACACAAAGCCTAAAACGCGTTTCAGAACTGTCAGTTTTATGCCTTCTGTGCTGATATCAGCGCTCCTACAGGCGACTGTTAGCAACCTCCAGTTACTTTCTGATTGGACTATTGCTTTCTCTCATAGTAAGCTAGAGAGCAAGCACCCAAAACTCAAAAGTATGCAGCAAGGCATAAAACTGACAGTTCAGAAACTTTCGTTTTAGGCTTTGCGTAGGAAGATGACGTTTGCTTGGTAAGCGTTAAAGGTACATTTTCAGGAGAATTGGTATTGTTGGTGCAGAACTAAATCTAGTTGCGACACAATATATTCGTCATTATGTTATTAGTTTTGTTTTGAATTTCATGTCTGAAATGCGACGTTAAGCGTGCCATCATCAATCATAAGAAAAGATGAGTTCGATACATAGAATTAAAATTGTTAGAATATCAAATAAATCGATCTCTGAAATATTTTCCTTTAAATGTTTTTCACGATTCACCAAGACATTTGACATGATGGGAGGCTATAACAGCTATCGTCTTAAAAACTAATCATATTCATATTTGGTATATATACCTATTTGGTAGTCGGTATTTCACATATCAACAACTATGGGTCCAGTGTTTATTCTATGTACCGTGCGAGCTGACTAAGATGTAAAGAGTTATCGCCCCTGTCTGTTTGTCATTAAGTTATACATACCTTGCAATACTGTCTGTTTATTTGTGTTGTTCTAAGTCAAATATTATAACTTTCTCAGGTTAAAGTTTTCTCTATCAGTCAGGAACTTTTCTATCATATTTGAAGTTTCTACATATTTACTGTCTGTCGTATAAATTTTTCAACAGTATGCCTCACTATTAAATGTGTTTTGATTCCTGACGTTGAGTTTTACATTATGAAAATGTATGCTTAAGATTTACATAATGTTATACATGTTATATCTACATGATATATGTACATCAAAATATAAAGGTGACTTTAGTTTAAAGGAGGCATTGTTATGTTCGCACCAGACATTAAGCCTGAAAAGTTGGTCATTGTTAAACATTGCTCATTAGTATATTCTCTTTTGAATACAATATGTTCTTTTAATCTACACAATAAAAAAATCTGAAAATAATAATAACATAAGTATGGAACTGTTTGGATGTAATAATCGTTTAAGTTATATGACATATAATAGCAAATACATTGTACGCCTTATATACTTATTGTTACATCTTTCTCATTGTAGTATTTTGATACATAAAGTATTCATTTGTAGCTGTGTTTATTTTTACTTTCAAAGTTTCCTTGGTATCGCGTTTCTGATCAGATGACCACCAAATGGTTAGGTTCACATGCCGAAAGAGATCAGACGATTAACGGCAGCAACCCTTCTCAACAGTCTAAGTAAACCTAGCCTCAATATCATCCATTTCACTCCTATACTGAGCCTAGAAAAGCCTAGTAGAGGGTCGCGTCAGCCGACCTTTCTGCGACCTATGATCTCCCAACGTTATACGCGAGAAGGCAGACTATTGTGGCTTGGTAAGATGAGTTCTGATTGGTCATTCGATACGTGGGCTGACGCGACCCTCTACTAGACCTTTCTAGATTTAGTATAGGAGTGAAACGGATAATATTGAGGCTAGGTTTACTTAGACTTCTCAAGAAAGGGATGTACATTCACGAATCATTATTTGACAGTATTGTCCCAATCATTGGTTACAAGGGCCGAATGTTCTGATGCTCTACACAATACCACCCCTGGGCTCTTCAGTTTTGCTGAGGAAAATATGTCCCTAAGCAACATGCCCTTGATTCTTGTTATAAAACAATAAGTAACTGCAAAGTTTTTTTTGTAAGCGTTTATGTTGAGATTTAGAGTTCGTATGGCTTGTGCGAAGATAAACAAAATATAGATGTTAAGCAATCAATTCTTTATCAGTTAGCTATTTATGTTTTGAATTTCATGTTTGAAACGCAAAATCTTAAACGTTCCATCACTAAACAGCTAAAATTTGGAGAAAAAAATATTTGTAGATTTAGTTTCATATAACATATTGCGTTGTTAATGAACAAATACCAGTTGCAATGCAACTTCCAAAACTATATCGTTCTTTCCAATATATTCTTATTCATTTAATTTCAGAATTGCACATTGTGAATACATATACAAAACATACGTATCAATACAGTGGGAAAGTATTATGAAGCGTCCGTATAATACTGATGGACAGCATCACAGGGATTTTCAATTTGTATGAAACGAAAGAAAATTATCGTTTAAGCATAAACATTCAACCAATATTCATTAAATGTTCAATGTATGATTTATGTCGTTTTATAAAAACTTCCCGTGAAAGGTATAAAACACGCCATGTCCAAACCACATGGGAAAACGTTAAGCATCCCGGTATTTGTTTTTGTCAGGTACAGCATCATCACACATATTTGACGTAACGTTAAACTGTATAGACTTGGATAGAAAGTAATTTCATTCAGGCCACAAAAGCACGTACACTTTATGCATACACAATTTTTATTGTATAAATTATATACATGCAAGTGACTGCGCATCTCGAAATTGGATACGCGATAGTTTCTACAAGAGTGTTGTTGATACCTATCTAAAGGGTAACAGCTTCATCGTTGAAAGACATTTAAGGTAAGTGTACACTCGCAATAAACTATTCGCTTAACAAAATCGAATTTTCAAAAATGCAAATATTGGAAAAAGGGTTAATCGAGGAAATCGCAAAATATTAGAAAATGTAGTAGTAGCAACAGCATCAGCACTGTAAAATAATGTATGTATTTCACCAATTCTTCAAAATGCTTGAAAATGACTCAAGGACGAGTATATAGATCAAAACGTCGTGCTATCAATATTGATAAAGCGAGAAATATATGAAAAATAAAAACATATATTTAATATGTAAATGACTGTAAACACTTGTTTTCCTTTCAATAATTGAATATTAGCAACCAATGCTGAAATACCATTGTTGGATCATTTTATAAAGGTTCTATGTAGGTATAATGGCTTCCATGTATTCATAAAAGCTGCAACAGGTGGCATTGATGATTGAAAAGCGAGAACGTTCTTCTTTCACGGCTTATGGTCATCACATAAACACTATATATATATATATGTTTGATATAAGCATCCATAATGCAAGCGGTGTTTTCGTCTATATAGCTGTAATGATTATAATATTATGAATGAATTAACGCTTTGATTATGCTTTTTTGGTTATCCCGATGAATGCATACCTATTTAATTTAAATTATGTATACAATATAATTACATACAAATGCTTACATGTCACTAATATAAATTATTGTCTCACGATTTTGAACTTTGAACAAAACATTTTCAATTCATTAACAGTCAACATATATATTGTGTCAGTGGTGGTAATCAAATACAATGTACAAATAATGGTATTGAAGAGAATCTGTCAGGTATCGAAAACAAATTTACCACAATTACCAATATTCGATTTGAATGATTTGTATGATATGTTTACTTTATTATATATAATTGAAATAAAAATTGAAAAGACTTTATATAATGGGATCTGACAACAGTAAAATGATTTAATTCATGAAGAAAATAATTAACAGAACTATTCCTCTAGGGGAAACTTTTAAACATGGGACGTATACGTAACATATCATTCAGATAATAAAATATGCTGTCCATTTACAACCAAGCTTAAATGAGATTACTTCAGAGAAGTTTTGGAATTTAAAACTTGAAACTAACAAAATGCTGTAATAAAATGTTATTTGCAGACCCTCTTCGTTGTTTGCGGTACGCACTTCTGTGGTAACAACCCGACTCCCCTCCAGCAGGTGCTTTGGACCCGTCCATTTAGGAAAACACTCGACTTCGAGACTCAATGGCGACGTTGGTTCGTACAGTTCTCCGCTTTAAAAGTGTCACACCTCTAGTCATTCGATCACGAGCCATGTCAGGATTCCTCATAGAAGACCCAAAATATGCCTGGCTCAAGGAGCTTGGGTTGTCGACCCAAAACAAAGGAGTTTATTACGGTGTTTGGGGCGGCGAAGGAGAGGTGAGTCGATTGAATTTTTTAATATTCTTCGCAGGTCATGGATTTGTATCTATTTGTAGCTTTCAAATAGTATGTTGTTCGTGTCTAGCTTTGTTGTGCATAAGAAAGTCTGCAGTTGTATTATGAATTGATGTCGGTATAAGATATAAATTGGTCTTTTCGAGAAACCTAAAAACTTTCATGAAACCACGTTCGTTCAAGGTGAAGGTCATGGGGGCGTGACCAATCAAATTGCACGAAAAGACACTACTGCAGTACCGTGTAACATAAACAATGACTTGTACACGTGATAACATGTTCACAGTAAAGTAAACACAGGTCGATGTACTGTAAGTGTCATAGTAAATATAAAGATAATCTGAAGTCTTTTCCCGAAATGATGATGGATAATTAAAAAACATTATAAGTTGAAAGGGATTTTGAGTTTGTCAACTTAAAAAAAAAATTGTTTCCAGGAGACAACTTCTTACTGTCCTGCAAACAACCAAGCAATAGCAAAAGTCACCCAGGTAACATTTTTTTTCATATATACTTGTTTCTAATGCAAAAAAGACCCAACTAAAAATAGTAAATGAATATATAGCTTCAATTTAAGTACTTTAATCACTATTATCAATATCAAATGCACTTAAAATACATGTACATGAGTAACACTATTTCTAACGTTAATTCAATATATCAATGAATATTTTTCAAAAACAATTTCACCATGTGATGTGAAACTAAAAATTTAAATGTAACAGAATATAGACTATCAACTCTCTTCTTAAATGATGGAGAAACATTTATCGAAGTATTATTTTTATAATGAAATGCATCATTATCCAATTAATATATTTTCAATTGAATCAACTTTGTGACAGTTATTATTTGTATGTTGCTTGAAATTCAAAGGGAAGTCCTGCAGACTATGAGAAAGCGATCAAAGCAACGAGAGAAGCCTGGGAAGTATGGGCGGAGGTTTGTATTAAATATTTGAACATCAATAATTCAGTCTGATTAAAATCGACCGTACTCCGAGAAATAAAATATGAAAATTATTGTCTCTATCGGGGTTCAAACCAGCCAGAACATCCTCTCCGTCTCGGTCTGAATGGACCCACCTCTATCGCATGTTCCTATGACCAGTTTAGCGCAGACAAACCCAGTCATAAGCTATCCAATCACATCCTCGTTTTTAAATAGCGTTTAGCGGCGATTATGTATAACGAATGGTACACTGAAGTTACCTGCCCCTGCATGATATCGAAGCTTTTACTGCGCCCCTTGCGATTGGCTAGATGAGCTTGCGTCGGAACATGCGGGTAATAGGGGTGCCTTCAGACTGTGAATGAGAGGAAAACAGGCTGGTTGAAGTTCAAACCCCACTAGAGACAATATTTTTACACTTTTTTTCCTCGAATCACAGTCGATTTTAATCAGACTGTCAATAATTTGTCCTTCTATAGACAGTGTTTAAAATAAAGCCTGTTCGCCAGTCCTTAAACTGGCTATTTTTGGCTAGGACTGGTTACTTTTTGACAAGACTGGTAACTTTTCACAAATTTCTTTATTCTCCCCTAAGGAACTCAATTAATTTTCAGAACAGGCTAGGTTTCCAATCTATTTAATACGCTGCTATAGACTAGTATATTAAAACTTTCAATGCATGGTAATATGCATAGCTATCAAACGCTATATACAGCAAGGGCTGACAGACTTTGTAGCAGTTCATTGGCAATGATATTTGTCAGCTATGGTTATGATGCTCTCCATGCATGAATACATTATTGATTGGCATTGATAAAGTTACTTTACTAAAGCACAAATGTTTTGTTATGTTTATGAATAAACTAAAGAGCTATTTTCATTGTATTTTATCATTTTTCATCATTATATAAACCTTGCAGGTGCCAGGTCCAAAACGAGGCGAGATTGTTCGACAGATTGGGGAAGCGTTCCGTGGAAAACTTAATTTGCTTGGAAAACTGGTATGAAGAAAAGTTATTGCTGATTTTCCTGTATTCTGTAGCAAAATTTCTCAAATATAGATCAATCTAATAATTTTACAATGAACATGCTCGAGTAAAACACAAATATCTATATTGTTTTTCTTGGACTTAAAGAGAAAGGGAATTTTATAGTACTCTTATTTGTCTTCTATTAAAGTGACACAGAGTATCTTTCTTAAAATTTTATTTGGTTTTGATAAGCTAAAAAATATCTACCCTATATGCTGATTGAAGTTCTAACTCATCACTGGACTTGCAAATATATCCATTTATGCGTAATATCTCTAAAATGCTTAATTTTATGGAAAAATCAAGAAAACATCTCAGATACGTTGAATATTCGAAATTATGCATCCAATTAATCTCCCTTTTAGTTACAATACCTAATAAACACTATCGAATCAAATATATCTTCCTGTCAGCTTATGACAAGGTTTCAAAATTAAGTTTGGCGAATTTGCGCGCGCCACTCAAGCTACATTGTCCGGTTTTCGAACAAAATCCTGACTTTGAATGGCCGTATTTTTGCTCTAATGTACTGATTGACCTTTAACTTGTTATTTTCAGTAACAGTTAGTGGTGCCTGATGAAATAAAATTGATTTCAAAATTTGACATATGTGATCCTATCCACATACTCTGTGTCTCTTTTAAGGGCCTGATCTGAGAGTATGTTGAATTACCAAGAAACAAGAACCTGAATTTACAAAGCCAAAACTTGTTACTTTGTTAAAAGTGAAAACCCCAAAGAATATTTTGAAAGTTGGCAATATTTCCCTCATTTGTATTGATTAAGGGTCCATCTTGTTCCATATTTCAGCTTGCGATGGAGATGGGTAAAATAGTCCCTGAAGGTGTTGGTGAGGTGCAGGAATACATCGACATAGCGGACTACGCTGTAGGACTCTCTCGCATGTTTGCTGGACATGTCTTCCCTTCAGAGCGTGAGATGAGTTTAGAATTACATCACACATGGGTTTATATCAAGCTTGACACTATCTTGATATTTATCGAACATGATTACATCATTTCAAACCAGAAACAGAAACAAATGAATATTCAAGAAAACATGAACTCAATTCATTTCAAAATACAGATACGTCTTGTTCATATTTCATAGGATAATTTTCCTATTCAAATGTAAGTTACATCTGAAAAAACATTTAGAACATGTCAAGACGCAAGGTAATTATAGCCAGGAAATGGTCATTTAATTTTTCACCAAATTTACAGAGATGTTCCTTTCATGTGTTAACCAATTGTGTGATCCAAAATAAGGAACTCTGCATTATAACAACCTCTTCTTCACGGTCTGCTTGTGCAGTCCCTAGTTTATGAGATAACTCTGTGTGCAGGGCCAGGCCACATGCTGATAGAGCAGTGGAACCCTCTAGGGGTGGTGGGAGTGATCACCGCCTTCAACTTCCCCTGTGCTGTGTATGGGTGGAACTCGTGCATCGCTCTCATCACCGGCAACACTGTCCTCTGGTCAGTATCTTCTAGCTCTTGCTTATTATCCTAGGGCTGAAATTGTTAACAACTACAGTAATTAAACCATTCAGTTAAACCAATTTTGCTCTCATCACCGACAACACCGTCCTATGGTCAGTATGTTCTAGCTCTTGCTTATCATCCTTTAGTCTAAATTTTGTTTTCTGAAATGAAAATACATCTTAAATGTCAGCTTTTTTTAGTAAGAAGTGAAAGTAGCCTGTTCATTTTCAGAAAGTACTGTGATCCAGACTTGGTACAATAACATAGACTTGCATGGGTCTATATAGGTATTTTTTGTTGGGGAATGTTTAAGTTTTTGAAAAGAACTCTCCGAAAGTGTTTTATCTGATTTAACATTAAAAAGTAGCCTACTCACTCACAGTAGAGGTTATGTTGTGTTAACTCTCTTACTTCTACAAGGCAGCTGATGGCAGACTCAAAAACATACATGACAGGTTTCTATGAGTGAAAGGGTTACTACAGTGTTAGTGTTAGACTGGTCAGTCATGAGGGCGGGATACTGCAGTGGTTAGGGAATTCGGCTTCGGATCAGGTTGTGCATGGTTTAATCCCACCAAGGGCTCAGCAACTTTGTTTGCAGTAGAGAACTGTTCTACACGCAGTCAGGTTTGGGTGCAATGCTACACTGAATTTCAGCGCAGATCCACCCATGGTTCGCTAGTTAGAGGCTTTCTCCCTGCAATAATACTAGCAGCTGTGATATAAGTGAAATAAACTTGAAAGTTTTGTTAAACCCGATATCACCTCACCACACCTCATCCTGACATTGGTCAAATAGTTCTAAAACTAATTAGACCATTCAATTAAACCAATTTGTTTTTGGTTCATTTCACTCTGCATCATAATTTCAAACTGAATACCATTTTTAATAATAATTTACCAGGGTTGATACAATACATTTGGGTTTAGGTTTGGTACATATTGCAAAATCCTAGGCCCTGTTCATTTTTGGTTGAGTACTTCACTAAGAATGCAATAAACTTATACTGCAACAAAGCACTTTTTAATTAAAAAAATTATAATGAACCTTTTATTAAAATGAGAGCTGATAGTGTTCAATACCATAACTTTTTTTGAGTTGGCTTAATGAAAACTCTCCAAATTATGATACATGTTTTTCTATGCAGCCATTTGCCTTTATGAATTCAACCATGCATTGAAAATATATGACTTTAAAAACTTCAAATTAGAATTGAACAAAGAATGCAAGTGGAGTTGAAGTATGCCTATTGTTTTATTTTGTACTATCATGGGCTTGCTCATTGACTGCACAAGCTGTCAAGTTAATTTTTTTCATCGTTTCGTTTTTTCAATATTATTTAGTTAATTACAACTGAATAAAAATGTAAAAAATATATGTCATTATTTATACAAAATGTATGTTTTTAAAAAGTGATGTTATGCATAATCTTTCCTTTACGAATTTTCTTTTGCAGAAATATAATAGTGACAAATAATACAATGTTTTTAGTGTTTTAAGGCAAAAAGTCACTATGTGCTGTAAAAACGGGTTGTGAAATATTTGAATATCTGTTGGTCTGTTTATGAATTATAGTCAGAAAATAATTTCCTTTTCCTGATAAGATGATTTAATCCTTTTTAACAATGAATAGTGAAGCAACTTCATAGTAAAAGATTCATGATTTTGTACTTTTGAACTAAGCAGACTAATGGACTAGTGTTTCCAAAGGGGGTTTTAAGAACGAAAATCGAACTTTTCATACTGACTTCCACTTGTTTCAAATTAATGTCTGTTCTCTAAAGTTAAATCAAATGTTTTCTGTTGCCAGGAAAGGTGCCCCAACTACACCACTGGTCAGTGTGGCCATAACCAAGTGAGTAGTATGGAACTTCTGGTGTTTACTGTAAAGGTTTACGGTTAAACAGTTTCTTTAACTCAAAACCCTCAAATCTTGTTATTGTTCTCAATCTCTAATTCTATGGGCTCCTTAGTTAAAAAAATAGTATCTATACACCTGCCATATACTACCCACCGTGGACTACCATCAACACTGTCCCCAACTGAACCCCCATTTCTGATGCCACAACCACTTAAACAAGAACCGTTACTAATTACTAGTACCATAACCATTTCAACTACAACTGTAGTACAATAACTAGCACTACTGCTACCATAATCACTTCTACTGCCATTACCACTACCAATATTCTACTACAAACACCAAAACTACTATCATAGCAACTACAACCACTACCACTACCATAATCACAACTACTACTACCACTACCATAATCACAACTACTACTACCACTACCATAATCACAACTACTACTACCACTACCATAATTACAACTACTACTACCACTACCATAATCACAACTACTACTACCACTACCATAATCACAACTACTACTACCACTACCATAATCACAACTACTACTACCACTACCATAATCACAACTACTACTATTACCATAATCACAACTACTACTACCACTACCACTACCATAATCACAACTACTACTACCACTACCATAATCACAACTACTACTACCACTACCATAATCACAACTACTACTATTACCATAATCACAACTACTACTACCACTACCACTACCATAATCACAACTACTACTACCACTACCATAATCACAACTACTACTACCACTACCATAATCACAACTACTACTACCACTACCATAATCACAACTACTACTACCACTACCATAATCACAACTACTACTACCACTACCATAATCACAACTACTACTACCACTACCATAATCACAACTACTACTATTACCATAATCACAACTACTACTACCACTACCACTACCATAATCACAACTACTACTACCACTACCATAATCACAACTACTACTACCACTACCATAATCACAACTACTACTATTACCATAATCACAACTACTACTACCACTACCACTACCATAATCACAACTACTACTACCACTACCATAATCACAACTACTACTACCACTACCATTATCACAACTACTACTACCACTACCACTACCATAATCACAACCACCACTATTACCATAATCACAACTACTACTACCATAACCGCTACCATTACTACTACCATAACCGCTACTACTAAAATACAACTTCTACCACTGCTACTACAACAATCCAACTACTACTATAACCACTACAACTATCATAATTGCTTCTACCAATATTACAACTTCCATAACAACTACTTTCAAAATTACTACTACCATAATCACTACTGCTCATGGTCCACTGCACTGCTAATCTCACTGCTAAATTCCTGTTAGAATAGTCCAACGAGTTAGGCCTAAGGATTGAAGAAAAGCAATGAGTGATTTTTCAAAGATACACGAGTCCTATGAAAATGTGTTTGGCAGGCTTGCTACTAATGTCTATGCTACACAACTAATGCTTTTAAGAGTCGTGAGTGTAATCATGTTGTGATCACTTAAATGTATTTTCAATTGAATGACCCTGAACAAGCACTTTTCTGTTCCAGAATTGTCTCCAAAGTGCTTGAAGACAACAAACTCCCCGGCGCTATCTGTTCTCTTGTCACTGGTGGTGCAGATATCGGGTATGTCTCTCATCTTCAAAATCGTTTAGCAACTAAAAATGAGGGAAGTGCTTATCAACAGGAAATTTGATGGTTCTGTTTGATAGGTAACCACTATATTGAGCCATCAAAAGACCATGCTTAATTCAACTTTTAACATTCAAAAACTTAAAAGTCAACTTGCTACAATGATAAAGTAAAGGGGGGGGGTAGTACCGTCAAAACACAGTAATGACACTCGTTGAAAGTTCCACATTTTAATGTAACATTTCAGGGGTCGTTGGACCCCCTTCATCAGACTTATGATGATTATGCAATTATGATCATATCAAAGCTGTTTCAAGCATTATGAAAGAGGTGAGAGTGGCTCATCAGGCCCATATAAGTGATCCTAGTCTAACAATTAGACTCTGAAATGTTTTCAATAAAACTAAAATTTGAAGAAAAAAAAATAATGAAAAGGAGACTGAGCTAAAATTGAGCTCTCTAGTCTTAATATAGAATTGCTTAGGCTTTTGTTTTAGTTTAGGGTCTGGCTAACAGACTAGAGTGGCCCTGTCATTGGTCAGTTTATGGAAGGTTAAAGATGACCAACAAGACAAATTAACCCTTATGAGCACCACTCAAATCAAAACATAGTAAACTAAGGTATTTGTGATATATTGAATATAATGTTCATGTGATTGATATGTGATGAAATTGACCTATATCTGATATAATGGTGACACCTGGATCTGTCCACAGAACTCTAATATCCAAGGACGAGAGAGTGAACCTTGTCTCCTTCACTGGCAGCACTCCTGTACGTATAATTAATCAGCAATTAGAAATTACATGTAGTTATGAGTCAACTATCAATTTTATGGCACTTGTACAATTCTTAGCAATTCAGACCTAGACCACCAGATTAATCAAACTCTACGTAAAAGACTAAGCATGCCTATAAGCAGAAATGGAAAATTTTGGTCAATATGAGTAAGAGCGAATACAAAATGTTTTTACAAATTTCAAGGTTAATTTGTCAAAGATTAAGGTCACGACTTCATCATGATTTTATAAAAATTATGTATTTTGAACTGTCAGTATTAACACTTGTAATCATTACATGATTATTGTTCTACTCATAAAAAGTGAAAATTATTTGTATGACCTTGAATGTCAAAGTTCTTGACCAAAAGCGCCTGTATCAAGATGATGGGTACTCATATGTATAAAGAAACAAGGTGAATCATTCTTTCATATCTGCATTGAAATGAAAAAGGTGATCTTTTTGGAACGGAAAAACAACTCTCATTTGTCAATGGGCAAAGGGAGGTTACTCTGTGGCACTAGCGTTACGTTTAGATTTTAGAATGAACTTGGTCACTTATTAAAGAACTATTTGTCTTCTCTTTCAGATTGGTAAAAAGGTGTCACTGATGGTGCAAGAGAGATTTGGTGAGATCTGCATGTTTGTGGCTTTTCCTAAACTTATTATTAAAAATCATTATTATCCCTCGCTACATGAATGTAGAAAACTGTTGGGAGCTTTAATGAAAACTAATTTGGCAAAAGATGTTGATGACCATGTCTTCTTCTTATTATTGTCATTTTCAAAACAAGACTGTCAGTTATATACCGGTAATTTGTTATAAAAGTGTTTTGTGTTCTTTATGTTGAGGTATTGTTGATGGTCGTTTATTTTCAGACTATTCTTTCAACTTTTAACAGTAGAATTGACAATCTCATTTTGCAGGTAAATTCCTGCTTGAGCTAGGAGGAAACAATGCTATTATTGGTGAGTATATCCTGCTAGAGTTGCCCCCCTTAAGAAGAAAGAATACTAAAAGCTGAAGATTTTTATGTTTCTACTGTTATGAAATTAAGACTAAGCTTTGAGAGATATAGTACAATTAGATATCCTACAAAAGGTCACAGATTGTGGGCTGCCTACCATAAAATGCCCGAATGTTTTTATGAAATTGCTTCTCTTCTACGTATTAGCACATTATGTATTCAATCTCATACTTGTGAATGCGGCATTGTTGCCTATGATATTGTAAAGCATATAATGCTTCATTGTTCACTTATGCAAAATAGTAGAAATATTTTGATGATATGTTTGCAGTTGACGAGGATGCAGATCTCGAGATGGTGGTGAGAGCGTCGGTGTTTGCGTGTGCTGGGACTGCGGGTCAGAGGTGTACAACCACACGCAGAATCGTGAGTACTCTGATCTTTTATCTGCTGAAAACATCTTTGCCAAAATTTGCCTAAATGGCTGGAATTTAGGAATCATGAATCCTTATCCTAAGTTTTTCTCTGTTTATTATACAATGTTCATAATGAAACATAAAGTGTTTTACGCTTTCAACATAGCTACCGTCTGAAAAATTGGGAGTTGTTGGTAATTTTACCGGGCCTAATAGCTCAGTGGTTAATGCAGCTGGCTTTGGATTAAGAGGTCAATGCAATGCTACACTGAATTTCAGTGCAGAACCACCATTGGTTCGCTAGGTCCAGCCATTGTTAGCAGGCTCCAGTGCAATGCATAGCAATAATAGTGTTGCTTGCTTTCACCCTGCAATATTACGAGCAGCCATGATATAAGTGATATATTAATGGCTTCCATATCACCTTACCTTGTTAATTCTATCTTTGTACAAATCTTAATTCAATATTTACAGCATATGTAACTTAGATATGAATGATACTGAGTTGTTGTGACAGATTCTGCATGAGAAGGTCCACGACCATGTGGTCTCCAGACTGGTGAAGGCGTATGGACAGCTGAAGATCGGGGACCCTCTCGATGGTAAGTTCTGACCTACTGTAGGCTTGTTGATTCAGGAAGCAAATCTGTGAAACAGTCGGCAGGTTAGGGAGATTAGAAGTCTTCTGTGCACATTGAGGTATATAGCCATTCTCTGATGTTGGCAGTCATCACTTTGGTATTAGTATTTATTATATGGTTGAGGATGAGTTACTCTGATCAATTAGTGAAATAAACCCTCTATCTGGCTGTGGTTGAATACCTTTATCGTCACTCTAGTGATATCCAAGTTCAAGAGTCATGAAACATTGGTCTGACGTAATGGATTCTCATATGATGTCACACTGATATCTCAACAAATTCACCTTTGAATTTCTCAAAAGCATCCAAACCTTTGATCTGGTAATGACGACTATGAAATTAAAGTTCATGCGTGAAGAAAGAGCCGATAAGTAAAACACCCCTATCTCTTCCCCCCAGATGGAGTGCTCTATGGACCCCTACACAGTCAGGCTGGAGTAGACCAGTACAAACAAGCAGTTACTGATGCTGTTGCTCAGGGGGGCAAAGTCGAGTGTGGGGGCAAGGTAAGTTGGCTGATGATGTGGCTCAGGGGGGCAAAGTCGAGTGTGGGGGCAAGGTAAGTTGGCTGATGATGTGGCTCAGGGGGGCAAAGTCGAGTGTGGGGGCAAGGTAAGTTGGCTGATGATGTGGCTCAGGGGGGCAAAGTCGAGTGTGGGGGCAAGGTAAGTTGGCTGATGATGTGGCTCAGGGGGGCAAAGTCGAGTGTGGGGGCAAGGTAAGTTGGCTGATGATGTGGCTCAGGGGGGCAAAGTCGAGTGTGGGGGCAAGGTAAGTTGGCTGATGCTGTTGCTAAGGGGGGCAAAGTCGAGTGTGGGGGCAAGGTAAGTTGGCTGATGATGTGGCTCAGGGGGGCAAAGTCGAGTGTGGGGGCAAGGTAAGTTGGCTGATGCTGTTGCTCAGGGGGGCAAAGTCGAGTGTGGGGGCAAGGTAAGTTGGCTGATGCTGTTGCTCAGGGGGGCAAAGTCGAGTGTGGGGGCAAGGTAAGTTGGCTGATGATGTGGCTCAGGGGGGCAAAGTCGAGTGTGGGGGCAAGGTAAGTTGGCTGATGCTGTTGCTCAGGGGGGCAAAGTCGAGTGTGGGGGCAAGGTAAGTTGGCTGATGCTGTGGCTCAGGGGGGCAAAGTCGAGTGTGGGGGCAAGGTAAGTTGGCTGATGATGTGGCTCAGGGGCAAGGTTTGGTGGCCTCCCAAATTTGGTATTCTGCCTTTTCATAAGATGTAGATGTGCCTTTGAGGGTGTGAGGAATTTTATAATTTTAATTTTTCTGGTTCCTTAGTAACAATTTTGACTTTGTCTTTGGAGGGCAGTGCTTGTTTCCAGATCGTGTTGGGAGGGGGTCATCTTTCTTTAAGAGTCAAAAGACTACTCAGTTAAAACAAAACATTTGACCTAACTCAATCACTTTCTTTCAAGGTTCTAACATATACCTCAAAATATTTTTACATTCAATGTAAAAAAACATAAGTAATGAATTGAATCTTGACTTGTTCGCCAGGTGATTGACCGTCCAGGCAACTTTGTAGAACCAACAATCATCAGTGGATTGGCCCATGATGCACCAATTGTCCAGAAGGAAACATTTGTTCCTATCGTCTATGCTCTCAAGTGTAAGGTATGTAATGGCAGACACACTAGATTATAGACCTCCTTGCTGCACAACAAAGAATACAGGGAGTTCAGTTTATATGGCTGCGTGAAAAACTGTGTAGCTGCCTCTATTCTACTATTGCTTCTGTTTATCTTTGAACATTGTACCGCCATTGAGCAGTCTTTCCACTGGCTATGGTTCTTATGGTTATAAAATTTGTAAATATTTACAATCTTTTCTGTAGCTGGAACTGTTCTACAAATTGTAAGGATTTGGGGATCGATTCAAACCATCATTTGCTTAATGTATCGGATGCTCAAATTTTTCTAGAAAATGAAATATGGACAATGAGACATAAAACAAGAAAACAAATGATATTTTATGAATGCTTCTCAGAATAATAGTCACTGAGTCTTTCGTATATGTTTGTTTTTCTAATCTACTTAATATATTATCAAATATTGTATCTCTTGTACCATCGTATGTGGTTTTTAAGAAATAAAAAGTTCAGGATTGGTTGATTGTGCTAAAAAGTTTAAATATAATTACTGTAGAGTTTTGAAGAGGCGGTGAAGTGGAACAATGAAGTGAAGCAGGGCCTGACAAGCAGTGTGTTTACTAAAGACGCCAACAAGATGTTCAGATGGATCGGGTAAGAGCTGCACATGTTAGGAAAACTACACTTATTTGGTTTGAAGACATATAAAGTTTATTAAAAGTCCTAAAAAAGAAGATAAGCAACGTGGATTTTTTTTCAGAAAAATATGTACACATTCTAGGTAGCCATGCATTAAGAATAAAATATCTTTTAGGATACATAACCTTGAATTAGATCATTAATCACAATGGTTGAACACAAGCACTCAATAAACATGCATTTTAGACAGATGAAAATGTTTAAAATTTTACATGTTGCTTATTTTTGTGTGGAATAAAATTGATGTTTTAATATTCCTGTACCAGAACATGCCAGTTAAAGAAGAAATAATTTTAGATTTTCATTTAATTCATTAAGGGCTCACATATGACACAATTTTGTCCATTGATTAATGATGATAAATCAAACAAGCTACATGACTAGTGGCGAATTTTGCAAAGAAGATAAAATGTAACTAGCCAGCATTTAGCTTGTGTGCAGGTGGTTAATCCCAACAATAATGCTCAATTTATTGATATCACGAGACAAGGGATAAGATTCTCTTTCTCCTATTGGTTTGATTCACTGTTTGTTCTCTTTCCAGACCAAAGGGATCTGACTGTGGTATAGTCAACGTCAACATTCCTACAAGCGGAGCCGAGATAGGAGGGGCATTTGGTAAAGTTTTATTTCAAAATTATTGAAACAATGTGTAATTAGATTTAGAACATTTTTAATTAATTGAAATTAAATAAGTGATACAATTTTGCAGATAAACAAATCATACTTGCAATAAACATATTGATTATGATTGTGGATTTAATGGTCAAGAATGAAGACTATGTCAGTGTTAAACAACTGTTTGAAAAATGCAGATCAAGATATCATAATGTTGTGATGCGGAATGTTCTCGACCTTCGTGAGTAGTTTGCGACAGATCAATGTTCAAACATTGAACATTTATAAAAACAATAATACTTCATTTATGTTACTTCAGAATCAATATATGCCTTCAATTCAGTACAATTTTTTAAAAACATTTTAATGATTAACTTTTAAAAGTGTAAATGGAAGGACGTTCAGTATTCTGTTTATCACTCACTAACATCATGATTCAGCATATTTCCAAAAAGTGTGTAGTAACTAAGATTCTACAGAATAGGAAGCCTTTTTCTTATGGTGGTGCTCAAATTTTGACGTCAAAGCTACACACTATTGTGACCTCATAGTACAGCAGTATTCCACTAGTTTTATATCACTGTTTTAATATTGCACTGCAATATCTTACATGTAAGAGTAATAAAATAATGTTTTGTTACTTTTGGATATGAATATCTCCATTCCCCTTTATCTATCATGAAAGTATATACAAATCATGGTTTGCAGGTGGAGAGAAGCACACAGGGGGAGGGAGAGAGTCCGGTAGTGACGCCTGGAAACAGTATATGCGCAGATCTACATGGTAAGTACTTGACTTGGATTTATTGTTCTGTTCCCTCCTTTATTTGATATTTACTCAAATTTCTCAGTTAAAGGTTATGCTATTGGTTATCCGTCAAATATTTAAAGTGGGTGATACTTAAACCTATATTTTCATGACTGAAACCAAGAAATCCCCTTATAGCTCTAATGGAGACATAAAGTGGGGGTTGGGGGAGGGGGGTGGGTGATTTGGTGGGGAAGAGGTAAATTTCTATTTCGGGAATGTAACTTTAGGGTTTGTCATAATGGTTGTTTGAATTTGTTAATATCAAGGGATATCAACAACATTTCGTTGTTAAAGAAAGCTTTTTTGAGAAAAATAATATTGAGCATTGCTAAATGATTTACCACAATTGCTGACTTAGGAACAAAAGGTTGCGCTTGATAGGATTTGAACACTTGATATGTTGCTAACCATAGTTTTTCTTCAGAAATGTTTTCTATCTTAAAAAAACCCAACCGGTTTTCAAATGTTGTTTCAGTACCATCAACTATAGTACAGAGCTTCCACTGGCTCAGGGAATCAAGTTTGAATAAGTGTGCTGCATTTAGCAAAGGTATGTGTTTTAAAGGTAAGCTATAAAAATATTATAATATATATAATCAGGAAATATGTCACTTATATGCAGACTAAAATATATATAATAAGTTTAGAAAATTAAGTCAAAGGAATATAATTCTGGTTAAATATAGATATATTTTTCAACTGTTGACAATAACCTGTTTTAATGTTAAGTAAAGGGGGAATTCTTAGTTTATGTGTTTTGTTTTATATGAAGAATTTGTCTGATTTTGAAGTGCAAATATTGTCTTCTCATAAAACATCTATTCTTCTTTCAGTGTACCCGAGGCGTGAATAAAAAAAAATACTCTTATGATGTTTGCGGCAGTCAAATTTTCTCCTTGTTGCCATTGTGCATTTATGATAGACAAAGATCTTAACAAGAACAAATCAATAATTAAGATTTTACTAAGTTGTCCTTAAAAGGATTCCATTTTACTGAACATTTTTCTTTTATTTAAATAATGTACAGTTTGAAGTTATTATGGAACACTTCAGTAACTAATTTTGTAACATCAATGTACCAAATTTGTGGTTTTGTATACATAACTTCTTGCTTAACTTCTCATGTTATGTTTTATACAAGAAAGAGCATTATTCAGAATAAATTTTTGTGCATTTATACAATTTTGAATTTTATAACATTGGCTTATTTATGCTTGTTTAATAAAAAGATTTGTCTCTGATTGTAAAGTTAAGATATCCACTCATTATTTATGGTTTAAAATAACAATCAAATTGTTGTTTTCTTGTTAACAAGATGAAAATGGTTATATTCTTAGGTTATAACTATGCATTTACAAAGCTTTTGAGAAGCATCTAAGATTATATAGTTTGAAGTGCCATTGATAATTTTATATCAGTATTAAGTGCTATTTTTCATGAGATCTGTATTTTCTATGAGGCTATATTTAGCAATAAAACGAGAATCAAGAGTTGTTTTTGTTGTGTTTTAGTTGTGATGAGGTGTCTATTTCAATCATATTTCATCAATTCAGAACATATTTCATCAATTCAGAACATGTTTCATATATGCTCAAAGTTGAGAAGAGGTGACAAAAAATAAAGAACATACTTCACAAGTTTCGGAAAATGGTAAGAAATACAATTATCACCCAAAAGTATGTTCCCCAGAAGATATTTTTTGTGGAAGATCAAGCGATATATCCTGGGAGATAACATTGTGACATGCAGTAGATCACAATCATCATAATATCAATCTGGAATATCTTAATTTCTCTAATAATTCGACCAGCTAATTTTCAATAGTTTTTCAGAAAATCTCTATGGTTGAACTATTTATTTAAATATCAAGATGAGGCTTATATCGCTGCTGTTAGTATTATTGCAGGGAGAAAGCCCGCAACATTATTGTGGCTATGAATTGCGGTGAAACGAGCATCGGCTGGAACTAGCGAACCATGGGTGGTAGGGCCGAAATTCAGTGCAGCATTGCAACCAAAACTGACTGCATGTAGAACTGTTCTCTACTGCAGACAAAGTTGCTGAGCCCCTGGCTGGATTCGAACCACGGACCTTCTGATCCGAAGCCGAATGCACTAACCACTGCGCTATCCCGCCCCCCTAAATATCAAGAACATGTGTATAATGCTAATGCATTGTTTTGATAGATGACAACATAATGACAATGTCAATGACAATTGTTTGATGCAGTTGAATTAGTTACGTTCTTCAATTATATTTTCCGAAAATGAAACAATGATTTTAAGAAATATATTAATCATGGTTTTGCAATTGGTTGAAGTTTTTGGAATTTGTGACCCCAGTAAAATTTCTGTGGTCGTATTATTGGAGAATATGAATTAAAGGAGAAATAATGGTATGTTCATATATGTTCCAAGTTGATTTCCTAGTTGAAGTGACAAAACTGAAAGTTGAGAGGATTTCCAACTTATCCCTTTACTACCATCGAGTGAGGTTGAATAGTTAAAGACTATGATGATGATGATGATGTTTAAGTACTAATCTTCTGAAGCACATGTTGAAGATCTTTAAAACAGATGTAAGATTTATACAGTTTTGAAAATAAACACTGTATTCATTGAGCACAAAGATTGTACCTCTCTGCATCAATTACTTATTTTCAGTAAATGTCCATTTGCTTATGCTTGTTCTCAAATTAATGTACTATACACATGTTTAACCTGTTATACTTTTGATCTATTTTATAAATAAACCCGCTGCTACTGGCTGAAATATTGCCCAAGCCGCCTTAAGGATTAACTCACTCACTCATAAATAAACAAAAAAAAGATGAAATGTGGCAAATACGAATTATATTTTGTGAGCAACTTCTAATCTTTACTGAAAGATCAATAATGTTGACATTTTAAGAAATGGGTTTTGTCCTATTGGCAAACTTTTATTTTGAAAAATAAGAAAGGACCCGGCTGTTGAAGTTCCATCCCTATATTCAACAATTGACAAGATTATAACCATAGGATTTTAACAAGAGATGGATTATGAATTCTATTAAACATCTTAAAAATGGCAAAGCCCCAGGAGTGGATGGCATTCCAGTGGAAGCTATTAAAGAGTCCTGTTCTCTATTATTGCCATTTTATAATCGTTTCTTTAATGAGATATTGAACACTGGAATTCTCCCAGATCAATGGCATATTGGTTTGATCGTACCTTTGTATAAATCTGGAAGTAGAAATGACCCAAATAACTATAGGGGCATTGCTCTACTAGATATCCTTAGAGTCACGAATTAAGTTTAGGATTACCACTCAAGAAATGTTATCTGAATCACAGGCAGGCTTTAGGGAAGATTATAGTACAACTGATCAAATATTCACTCTATATTCTGTAATTCATAAATATATCAGAAAGAAACGTGGCAAGTTCTATTGTATATTTGTCGATTTTAAGAAAGCCTTCGATACCGTTGACAGGAACAAACTCCTATCAGTTCTTCTTAATAATGGCCTACACGGTAAAATTAATACCCTGCTTCGAAATATGTACACCCGTGTTAAATCTGCTGTTCGATGTTATAAACGATCTATGACGGAGGTTTTTGATACTACGGCTGGAGTTCGACAGGGTTGTATCCTATCTCCTATACTATTCATTTTATACATTGAAAAATTGGTTAAGGATATAGCGGAAAGTAATTATAGTGGTGCATTTATTGATGAAGCGGTTGATGCTCTCTCAATCCTGTTGTTTGCTGATGATGTTGCAATATTTGGAGACAGTGTTATAAATCTTCAAAAGAAAATTGATATTCTAGAAAAGTATTGTACGAAATGGGGACTTTCAATAAATACTGACAAGACCAAAGTCGTAGTGTTAAAAAAAGGAGGCAAAGTGTCAAAATATGAAAATTGCACATCGGTTATACGAAACTTGAAACTGTCAATTATTATAAATATCTTGGATTAACTTTGTCATGTCGTAATATGTTTTCAAAAGCTTGTGATATATTATCCAAACAAGCAGAAAAGGCTCTGTACCCAATTAAAAAATTCATCTGTGCCTATAAAACTGTACTTCCAGATATTGCTTTTAAGCATGTTTAAACAAAGATGTAAAGATATTTATTGCCAAGAGTCAGCCTCTGTGAATAGTTCAAAATATTTCAACACATATTCAACATTTAAATTTAGTATTATACCAGAAATATATCTACGGGTGTTGCCTTCGCTTTATCTGCGAAGAGCACTGACAAAATTTCGTTGTGGTATAGCTGGCTACAAGATACAACTATATAGACGGTCAAAAAGTGAAGATACTTCCATTGCTTTGTGCCCTCACTGTAACAACAGCAAGTTGGAAAATGAATACCATGTATTACTGGAATGTCCATTTTATAATGATGTACGGACTAAATATTAACCAAGCTATTATTACATTAACCCAAATCAAGACAAATTTATAAGCCTAATGAATACAACATCAGTTAATATTATATTACGCTTAGCTGTGTTTTGTGCTAAAGTATCACCTGTACGTGAGAAGAAAGTGTAGACAATGTAAAGGCGCTCCAGAATAATTGTATATTAAAACAAATGTCATTGTACTGTTGGCCTCATGGCCATTTATACAAATAAAATCTGTTTGTCTGTCTAACAAGAGATGGAAATTTTTTGAGTTCAACATGTTAATTAAACCTTTCTCCTTTCTTTGGAGGGGTAACTTCAGTTAATGTTGTCGGTATATTGTTATCAAGCCATTTCAATTTAAATCGTATTTTATCTTTAGAATTTGAGATTTAGGAATCATAGTGGTGTAGTTGTTGACTTAAAGGCATATAATGATTTTAATAATCTCAAAATACAACTACCAATGTTCACGTTCGTTTCTCAGGATAAAGGAACATGTACTTTATACGGAATTACCAAAGTATTATAAATACAAATATCTAAAAGAAGCGAAATCTTATCTGGACGAAACTTTGTCCTATATGGCTCAATTACGATTTCATCATATACAAATAGTTTATCCAACGCATTTTCGTCTTGCTCATAGGCCAATTCAAGTCAAAGAAGTCAAAGAACTTTCGGAGAAGGCGACAGTTTCAATGATGTAAAATGGATTATGGGAACATTTGGAAGCAATTGTCTTCAAACTTGGATGATGTGCCCAAACGGCAGAATAAAGCACAATAAACTTCTTTATTCTGCCATTTGGGCACATCATCCAAGTTTGAAGACAATTGATTTGAAAGTCTCCGAAAGTCCATGTCGTTTTCATCCTGTAGTGCACGTGCAAAGCATGACCCACTGTGCGCTGTACTACATACCGTTGTTCTACCAATGGATACATTTTTAACGATATATAGGGCCCTAGTAACTAAAGGGCTTTTATTCCAGACTCTTTTTCTAGCTTCCGACAGCGTGATGAGGCGTTTAGTACAGACAACATAGTTCAACGCCTCATTTTATCATTTACATATCATCCGTCTGTCCGTCCGTGCGTAAACTTTGTGCAATTTCGACTTCTTCTCCAGAACCATAAGGTATAGAAAGTTGAAACTTTGTGAACATAATCCTTGACTAGTGGAGTTTCTAAAATGTAGCTTTTGTGGCCCTGTGGACCCAGATAAGGGGGGAACCACATTGGCCACACCCTAAAGCAAAATCAAATGTAAAGCCCGATGAGCTACATAGCAAATGGCTTTATTTTTAATCTGTTATCTGGTAACACTCTGTTTGCAATATTATATGTGGTAACGGTGAGTCTGAGAGATATGCCACCACAATGACCCCCAAGACTGACCTTATCGTTGTTCAAGGCTGTTTTCTGTTAAGGTTCACGGGGAACATTGTAGTTTGTTTCTGATGATCAGAACAGAGAGACACGTTATTTATGTGATAAGCACATCTTCATTGATCATAGTTCATAAATGCCTGCTAACATGCTTATTTAATCAACCATATGGTTCATCCAGCACTGTCTCCAGACCTTAATCCGATAGAGCACATTTGAGAGATGTTTTTGATCTCAAATGTTTACTAGACGCGACCTGTTAACATTCGGGACCTTGAGAACGCTTTGCTTAAAGAATGGCTGAATATTATTAAGGGTGGAAATTGCATGCTAGTGGTTTGATTTATATGATTGGAGGGGGGAAATACATAATAGCAAAATCAGAATGTAGCGTTAATGGTCGACATCAAATTAATTGTAATGATGTAATAATGGAACAACTAAAGTCAATTATTGAAACTGAAACAATTTATCTGCTATTATAGTATTTTCACATTCTTGCTATGTCTTTATCAGTGATAACTGTAATGATGATAGCAACGAGTGAAACGTTTGAAACTAATTTATTTCTGTGCTTTATTAACTATACTTTTAAGTCATTATACCAAGTGCTTCAAATTAGAAATATGCCGAGTCGTCCATTAGAATCCCAACTGTTAGCTTCTGTAAGATACAGTACTCGGTTAGGAGAGTGATGACCGAGGAGATCTACAAAGTCGCTTGGGCGGAAGTCCTTTCGTCACATCCTGATATCTCGAGCCCTTCAGACTGGTTGAAGATTTCCTGCTCGTTCACCAGCCTGGGTCGTCTGCACACTCTGTCTCCACACTCTGTCTCTGTCGCTTGGCACAGTTGGAAGTATTTGGTCTCTCCACTGACCAGGTAGTCCAAGAGTGACCTTCAGACCTAGAGTGACCCAACTTCCTAGGGTGACCACTAGTTCAAGAGTGACCGGAAGTTTCAGACAGAAGGGGTCCTGTGATCAGACGAGAAAGTCAAGGATAGAAAGAATCTCTATTTGCCCAAAATGTAGTCCAACCAAGGGTATTTGTGAAAATCCATGTAGTTGACTATCCCTGGAAGAAGACATTGCCTATAAAGCACAAATTGACCTATGTCAGTTCCCAAGAAGACATAGGACAGAAGTCTATATTTATAAACTTAACCCCCTAGAGTCCTAGAGACCTAACAGACCAAGGGTGGAGGAACACTCGACTCCAGAGGACGGTGGGAGTATAAAGAACCAAAGGTTTATAGGAACTTTGTGAAGAGTGAACTGTAGCCGTTCAAGATGGTTCCAATCGTGTTCCTGATGGTTGCATTTACCTTAGTGCCAAGCTACTGTCTTCTGCAAAATTCGTAAGTAAATGAGATTTCTTTGCAAAACAACTCCCATAAGAATCTATACTGTCTTCAGCGGGTGTCACAACGCAACCAAACATATCCTTAATTGCAAAACAGTGTACGACAATATTGTTACATATACCATGTTTAGTAAATGTAAATTGAATATCGCAAACTTAATACCTTTAAATATTGATGCACAGAATCCAAACTAAAAACATGACAGGAGATTGCTCTTAATAACGCCATCCATTTATCTATAAGGAACTTCGACCAACGATTGAACTTGTATTGATATAAACATGAAATCTTCGCTTTGCGTTTTTAGAAAAATTAAGTGTATACAACAAAACAGCTACACATCGCATTTTCCATAATTAAAACACATTTCATTCCAGCCTTTTGATAAAGGTTATCGACGTCATTTTATCAACTCGTGTCTGTTATGTAAATGCTTAAAGACCAAGCAGAATTTTTTTTTATTTAATAAAATGCTCATGAGATTGATTGGATTATGGCACTGACGGTTTATGGATGTGAATGCTTAGCTCCACAGATTAAATGCCTACATAGGAAAGACTGATTTGTTAGATATATCTGGAGATTTAATCCACTTTGGTATAGAAGGTACAATTTCAGAATTCTATTATTATAAGAAGAATTCGAGTGCATTCAGCATGTTTAGCAAGGAAATTGAGCATGCGAATGGACCTTTATAGGTACTTTTATTAAAAGGGACTTCATTGTCCCTTTCGCAATTCAGTTAATAACATATGACACGAACCACAATCTTGCACTCCACTGTGTCATCAAACAAGAAGAAAAGGAGAAAAAGAAGAAGAGCATTTGCAATATATGTGGTCATATAACCAAGGGTACAAATTCATAAAACACATTTTAGCAAATGTACGGAAAACCTCATATTAAAGGGGCAGTAGTACGTTTTTTGGTAATTTTATATTTTTTTCACTGATAATTGTAAGTTAATGCTAAATGTATCATTTTGACAGTGTCAAAAATCTCATTACACAAGCCAATGATTTATAGTCAGAGGACAAAGTATGAAGATTCACATAAAATCTATTGACGGCCATTTTTTTGTGAACACCTTTAATTCATTTTGTGTAAGAAAAAGGAATCGCATGGCTAAACTTTACGTTATATATTTGAATTATTACTGCTCCATTTATTTGAATACATTGTCTTTCAATTGAAACCATTAATTTTCATTTTTCTGACATCACCTTATATTCCCCCTAAAAACGTGCTACTGCCCCTTTAAAGGGTTTGTTAGTTCACCGGTATGTCATACGATGGGATTTGTCATCGCTCTGCCCGTCTGTTAGACCTAGCTCAATGAAACAAGTGACAAGTGACAAGTGTAATTTTGCATTTGGGGCCTAATGAAACTTGACATGTGGATAAGTCAACATGTGCCTTTTGGTATTTTCAACTTCTTCGGTTTTCGTAGAACGTAACTTTAATTTGGTTTCTCGAACAATACTAACAAAACTGTAAGACCCAGCTCAATAAAACTGTTTTGGCGGTTTCCATGGAAACGTAACTTTATAGGGGACCGGTAGAGTATGTAATTTTCTGATGACTTATCAAATTAAGGAGTCGTAACCTTTTACCTCACGGAAAAAAGAAAATTATGTCAGATTGAACTCTATATAATAACGAAAAGCTGTTATATATGAGAAACTACTCTCGATAACACTGAAAATTGAACATTTGATTTGACATATTTTAGAAATTAAAAGTGAAAATATGATCAATTACTCTCGATAACACTGAAAATTGAATATTTGATTTGACATATTTTAGAAATTCAAAGTAAAAAGAGGTCATACAAAATTAAAAATCTCATTAAAATATATCACTCTTCTCCGTATACCTACATAAAACCCAAATATGATGAAGACGAGTATGAACAAAACAGCGAAGATAAGAAGCGTTTTGGGTATCATCATATGGTTTTTTTTCATAGAAAGTTGCTTATAAATTAGAGCATGTAAGAAAATGGTGTTTAAGGCCTATTGGTCAGTGCCCATTGAGCCATCGATCATTTCTGATCTCACTTGTGCTTCGTGTCCCTGTGCAAAGCATATTACCGACCAAAACAATAGGCGTCCATGGGAACGTTGACGGTGGTCTAAGGCGATGTATATAAATCTTTAAGTTAAATAAATGAAATGTTTTTTTTCTGTTGGGCTTGTCCAATAATTTTACGTACTGTATTTCGGAGACACAGTATAAATGATATCAATGCACATTTATTTGGGTAAATTTTCAGAGGTTTCCAAATTTTTTTGGTTTTACTTGAGATGTTCCAAAGGTCAGTATTAACAAATATGGAACTGTCGATCTAAATTTATTTTGATGGGTATGTAGGTATTTTACAATACTGGCGATGACCATCATCGATTGACCTCGTGTCACGTGACTTTGCACAAAACCAACCAAGATTCTCATCTCTAGCGTTTCTTTGTACGTTAAAAACACACCCAGAAAAAAACAGTTTCAATGTGATGATCACTATTGATATCTTAAAGGATCATTATTCATAATTTCAGTACAAAATGTGATGCAATAGTTTGCCGATTGGTCTATAGTGCTGTGGTACGGGTGTTTCTTGATATTTGACGCGATGCCCTGACGCAAACGAACCAATTGTTATATTAGACAAAGTCCTTATATACTTCATTTTCATATTTTTGCCTTCATGTTCATTTATTCAGAATCATATTATAGTTGTGTTCAACTCACTTTAATACAAGTAAAATCCTGATACTGCTGAAATTCCAAAAAAGGAAACGGATTAAATTGGCGCTTTAAGAATAGATACACTGTCTATCAGTTGAATCAGTTATCTTCCTTAAAACAAGTTGAATTGTCAAGACTTAGAAATTGGAATCTCAGTGAAATATCATAGAGATGTTGTATTGCTGTTAACTACATTGCAGTTCTCCATTTCTCTTGAGTTGTATAATTTCTACTTTGACGGTATTGTATTTAAACGCAACGTTGCAGAAATTTATGCCAACTTTTCAATTTTATCCTATAATCGTCAATAAAAATGTACAGAATATCATTGATATATTATAGCAAGCGTTGAAAAATTCAATATATTATGCATATCTGATAACAAGAGGGTGTATTGCCTAGAGAACCGTGCTTCAACAGAAATCGGAAACCTTACAGACGCCGATTTAAAAAAAAAATCTTTATCTCCGATGCATAAATTAAGTCAGTTATACATATTCATCAAGATTACATTTTCGAAGTCTGACGGCATTTTTATGAAATCGTGTGCCTATTTACAATCTCATTTAACTTTGTTCGAACTTAACACCGGTACCTCCGTACAATTAATCGGTTCCAGACAGCATGAGCAGGGTACGAGTGGTCAAGACTTATTTTAATGAGATTGTAATTATTGGTGAAGATGACATTTAAATTGACCTAATTCCCAAATATGCTGATTGAGCTTATTATTCAAGACACACATTGAGACTAACAAAACCAGCCAGTCTGCTTTAAATCGGTCTAGTGCAGTCGAATAAATCAATCAAAATATTAACTCTACGGAGCTATGAAATCCTCTACACTAGGACTCAGTGGAGAGGAAACCTTTCGACAGCACAAGTTCGATTCTCGATAGTTAATATTTTAAAACTCTTATTCCTCGTAACTAAGCCGATTTTAATCAGACTGCAATGCTAGGCCTCAGTGCATTCCTACTTCTGACCTTGACTTCCAAATCTCGGAAGCCAGGAGGAAGCCAGTGTTTGTGTGAACCCGCCACCACTCGACCTGACCAGTACTGGCTTCCGGGCACTTGCTCCGGTGGCCGACACAGATAGAAGATGCATCATAGCAGGGTCTGTACTCTCTTGGTGTTACTTGAGCAATGTTCGTAAACTCCTTCAGTTGTGACCCTTTGAGGCTTAACTTGAGATATATAGGCATTTCTCGTAATAAGTCCCGTTATGTATCAAACTAAACTTATTCTGATCCCTATCTGACTGAAAGATTTACTGTATATGTTTACGAAAGCAATAAATCTTTTTTTCAATTTATAAAGAAAACTATTAAAGAAGTATTATGACATATTTCCTTTGTGAATGTGTTAATATATAGAAGAATGTTTTTAAATACGGCGAAGTGATATACGTAGTTCATTTTTTTTTAAATTATCAGTCAAGAAATAATTATTTTTAAGGGACAGGAGCACGTTTTAGGGGAAATATAAGGTGATGTCAGGAAAATTAATATAAATGGTTCAAGTTTAAAGACAATGTATTCAAACTAAACAAAGCAGTAATAAATCAAACATACAGTGTAAAATACGATTCCTTTTTCTTACACAAAATTAATTAAAGGTGTTCACACAAAAATTGCCAACTATATGTGAATCCTTATAATTTGTTCTCTGACTATGGATTATTGATTTGTCTAATGACAGTTTTGACACTATCAAATTGATATATTTGGCATTAAGGTACAATTATCAGTGACAAATTCAAAATATAAAATTTTCAAAAAACGTGCTACTGACCCTATAAGGTTGAAATTATACATAGTTACATTGACAATAACTGCATAGAAATGATTATTACGTTTGGCTATAAACTATAATGCAGCTTCCACTTTTGTTATTCGTGGGAGATGGTGCAAAATAAAGCATTCATAAAATCTTGCATTTGATACCATATTTGAAAAGAAATGTCAGTCAAGTAGTAGGAGAGACAGCCACTCATGTATTTACTGCGATTATAAATAGAAACTCAGACATACGAATTCTTGTTAGCTACTTTTAAAAGAATGGTCGCATTTGTCAATGATTTGATAGTTTAAAGTGGAAATATGCAAATTTATATTTTCATACAGAAAAAAAATATTGTGACATGGTTGTAATTTTTCATGTCAAGAGTGAATTTCTAAAAGCAAAATTAGTCAACATCAACCGGATGCATATGCAGATTCAAGGAACGCAAATTGTCTTTTATAACAAATCAGAATGTTCCTTTTCGAAAATCGTTACAACATCGATTGCCAGAAGACTGTCTTTGATTTTGTCACGCGAGCATATCGAATATCAATAATAGAAGCTGAAGTTGATAGTCAATTGTTTTTTTTTTAATTTCGCAATTTGCACATAAGTGACACTCATGTTAAATAATGTGAACAGCGTTACTCCTTACCCGTGCAATACGATAACTATACCGCGTTAAAGATCGCTCTCACAAGCTAAATGTCAAGCCAATTCCCTCAGGAATTAACCCGATTAAAACCTCCATTAACCTTTGAACCACTACCCATCTTCAGCTCCCATGAAATCGTATTTGTATTGGACACAAGGATGAGGTATTGATTTTAGGATATATTAATCAGCATCTTTCCATCCAGCCCTCACGATCCCTCAAGTAGTCATAGCTGACCATGCAGAAACCATATACCGCTACATTAAACAATACTTACTGGCAAAACCGACTCCCCAATACCATTAACACAAGTCGACAAAGAGAAGTTAGTTCTTTAAGGTCTCACTATATAAACAGTATGATAACATAAATATTATCTTGTACAGTAGTTATATCTATAATATTATATAGAACTTAAAAAATGACACCAAAGATAAATAATAAAAATCTGTCCTACTTAATCGCAGGTTATTTCAACGTTTATATATTTTTAGTAGCCTTCCTACAACAGGTTAATCATCACGACAGTAAAGAGATTTAAATGTTCCTTTCATCTGGTACAGACGAGATATTTCAAAGTGTCACAAACGTCGATTAGCAGTAAAGGAATTTATACGAGTGCGTCATATCATACATGTTTAACGTATTGCTAGGGTGTCATTGGTCAACTGTCCATGCTTAGTAAGATTCATATTCGGACTAGGAAATATATGCAGGCATTCAAGTGGAACTTGATGATCCTTATTTCTTCACCAGTTTTATTCCGATGAAAACTCCCCATTTCGACTAACTACGGTCACCACCACATTTGAGAATTACATTTACTCCATAATTAGTTAAATTGGTTCTACACATGTCATTTTATGCCTCCAGTAATACATTAAGAATTTATTAATCATGCATGTCAATACATAATCATTACACATAGCGCATTTTGATTAATGATTTTGGTCAAACATAGGTAACGCGATGCCTTGTTTGAAATATTAAACACCACTTAACCACAAACACGCTAGGCTTGTTCTATCAAGAACTAAATACTATAATCGGCTTAAACAGTCTGATCGTATTGAACACTTCCTTGTCTTAAGGTTTATTCAAATGTTCAAATGATAAACGTTTACTTCCTTGTTCTATCTGAAAAAAAGCGGATTATTTTAAGATATTGGTTAATGCGCCAGTTTAAATCAAGATCCTATAATTGTGGAGTTGAATAACAATTTTATTGGCGAAAATTGCCCAAAACTTGTCAATTATAAAAACTATATATTATTAGTTGTTTGCTTCTCACGAGGGTAATACGGTCTGATGTACCATCTTTGTAGAAATGTTGCCCAAGCCGCAAGGCGAGGGCTGATATTTCTGCAAAGATGGTACATCAGACCGTAAATTACCCGAGGGAGAAGCATACAACGTATTTATCTTACCGTCATGACCGGAAAAATACATAAATTTTAGTTTGACTGTCGTTAACGTATGACCCATCACCGTATTGACGGCCTTGACCCTTAATGTAAACAAAATGGCGTCAGCCAACCCGACTGAAATGTTATGAATCGTGTTACGTAAATCTACTCGGCTAAACATGCTTAAAAACCTTTTGCTTTTAATTCTATAGCATGTGTAAGTAATGTAATGCGGGATTTGTTTCGAAATAAAACATAGAATGACGAGAAAACAAATTTATAGTTATTAATCACGAAAACAGCTAATCGAACTTATGTGAACTTTGCACATTGCGTGCGTCATTTGGTAACGTCATCTTAACGTTATGCGACACCTCTTCTCGGAGAGGAGCTGTTGCTATGGCAGCGGGTACATTGAATTTGTACACCGTGAGAAGTGAGACTCGAGGGGTACATAAGATAAAACGATTCGAAGATCAGCCAATCAAAACCGAGTATTTTACTGTAAGGTAAGATAATATGAAATGTGTCATTTTCGTGAAACAGTTGTTGAAAAAATATACTATGAAACTGCCTTGACTCATTACAGTTCCCAGCTGACAAATATCTTCTGTCAGCAAGCCCAACTGGGAAGCAGAGACGAATATATTAAAAGGGACAGTCCTATCGGGGTATTTTTTTAAAGAAACGATATGACTGTCCCTTTAACGGAAATCGACAAATACCAGAATTATTTAATCGAGTGTTATGGGTAACGTCGATATTTCATGAGCGGCGCAGTATAAGCCATACTATTTAAATATAAACATATTTTTGAACATTCTTTCAAAGCAACCTGTCATTTGTAAACATAAAGGAAAGTAATGCCGGCGACTGACTCGTGACAATACAATTACAACTGGTCATAGCAAACATATAAGATGTCGTTACTGTAGCTTTTCATTTTACTTAAAAATCGCAGTTTTTCATTATATGAGAAAAATAACCTCTTTCAAACTATGCGTAATGGTATGTTTTTTGTTGAATATTTGTAACTGCACCACTAACGAATGTAACCATGTTACAGCACATACCTGGTGTCGATGCCGAACAATATGGAGGTGGGCAAGGAACAGAAGATCTGTATGACGCTGTATGGTCTGTACCGGGTGGACGTGCATTACACGCTCATGAGTGGCAAGAACAAATACTTCTACCAGAGACACAAGTACAGACGAGGTGGGTACTGGATTCTTTATCAACATCTTCATCATAAACGTCGTCCTTCTCGTCACCATCGTTGTCGTTATCGACATCCTCATCATCCCCACCACCACCACCTACACCACTACCACTGCCCACCACCACCACTATCCGCCAACCACCCATCATTCATCATCAACCACCATACACCACCATCAAACATCAACCATTCACCCTCCACCACCATAAATCACATCAACCAACATCCACCACCATCCAGCATCCAGCATCCACCATCAATCACTAACCACCACTATCAACCATCCACCATCACCATTTATCATCAACCATCAACCATCAACAATCAACCATCAACAATCAACCATCCTTCAAAATCACCACCATCCACCATTCACCATCCACCATCCACCATAAACCATCAACCACTAACCACCATCATCAACCATCCACCATCACCATTTATTATCAACCATCAAACATCCACCAAAATCACCACCATCCACCATCCACCATCCACCATCAAACATCCACCAACATCCACCATTCACCATTCACCATCCACCATCCACCATCCACCATCCACCATCCACCATCCACCATCCACCATCCACCATTCACCATTCACCATATACTATGTAGCATTACCACTACCATAAGCATCACATCCGTGATCACCTTCAACCACTCCTAACACTACTCCAACCACCACACCAGCATTGTCACTCCAACATCGCATGCCTAAAACTGATAACCTTTACACCAGCGAACAGAATTACCACCACCATCAATACCAGCAACACCACAATCATCAACATCACTGTCATCACAGCCATCATTAACACCATCATCAACACCACAAACAACTTCGTCACCACAATTAAACCACATCACAATTCACAATAATTATGACCATCGCCATGGTTATCAATATCAAAGATTTCATCACTATGATAATCGTATCCGCCAACATTTTCATCACTATCATCATCGCAGTTGATATAACAACCGTCAAGCTATTCATATCATTATACACATCATCATGAGCTAAGCTTTTATCATTCATCACACCAATTTTTATATATATATATTATTTATTATATTTTTATGTTATGTAATTCTATTTTTAAGACACCAAATCAATCATTTAAGTCTTGTTACTGTCATTTGTTTACTAGTTCCCATATATGACAAATAAACAAACTGTACTTTAAGGATTGTCTGTTTCTGTCTCGACAACTATTAAATTTCTTGGAAACATCGAATCATTACAACCAATTTTCAATGAAAGGAAATCAATGTCATGTCTGATTAACGAAAAGTCAGAGTGACATGTCGGACTTAGGCAATGTGTGGGGACAAACGTCAACAAATATTAATCTCAAGTCACCTGGCGACAGTAAGAAACTCAATTACCTTAGAAACAACTGGAGCGTCTTTCACCAGTCTAAGTAAACCTAGCCTCAATATTATCCGTTTCACTCCTATACTGAGTGAAACGGATAATATTGAGGCTAGGTTTACTTAGACTGGTCTTTCACTACACGCAGGGGCAAAAGAAACGATACCATAAAACAAATCATGATAGGTTAAGCTACATGTACGAGTGGTAATTACCGCTGAAAAAGGGTCTTCAAGAGCTAACTGAACTTAGTTTTTTATTTCAAAGCTATATGATATCTTTTAGCACTTAACACGCCTTTCAAAAAAACGCCGTTTAAAAGTCGACGAGATAGGATACTGACAATGGTCCTTTTGATTGTATTTTAACCAACTTACAGACAAAATGTATGTACAAATTAATTTATAGCGAGGTTTTTAATATAGATAACATCTTTAATTAATCAAATTTATAAATTTAATCATTATTTTATTCCAATTCTGAAAAGGCTGTTTTGGGACCCCTCATGTTTTTGAACAGTCATTTAATCATAAGTACTATACTTTGATGTTTGAAATTGTACTTCTGCGCAACTGATGTGCCTATCACAATGGTTCGTAGTCGCATTTCATTCACAACAGGATTTTGTTTGTGTACTCTTTTGAAAAGTTGGTATCGTTTTTTTTGCCCCTAAGTGTATCTATTATTTCCAAACATGATCATGATTTATGCTCGTATGATAGCCCTATGTTTCCATGGTCAGCATCAAATTACAATATTCACTCATTTATCAGTTTAGGCTCTTAGGCTGATCAATATTTCATCACTGAAACCTTCATCAGCGCAAGAAGATCACGACTCAAAATTGATATAGATATTATTAAGCATTAAGCATCTGGGTTAACGAGAAAGGTAAACCACATTAAGTCCTCTGTTTCATAGCATCTTCAAATCATCAACCTATTAATTTCAATAAAGAAATTGAGGTTAATGTCTTGTATATTAGCTTGTCGTGTGTACTATGTTACTCGATGCTAGTATATGAAGAGTTAAATGATGCATGTGACCATATTCGAGATAAATCATTCCAAGAGTTGGAAAACGTCGTAGCAAATCTGCATCCCAACTAAAGTCTCAAGTACTTGCTAATCTTTTTGTCTCACGTTTTTTACATCCACTCACTCAAAGAGGTTATACTATAACTTACCATAGGGTTTTAAAATGCAATAGGAAACTACTTTCCAGTAACAACATGATGTGTAACACTCATAGTGTAGTTAATATCATTTTTACATAAACAAAACCTCTTGAAGAGCAAGTCTAGAACTATAGTGAACTACAGTGAAATTTCCAATTCTCCGACGCTCCTGTCTTATATTTGATGAAATATTTGTTTTTGAGAATTATAATTTTTCAGAGATTGAATACAGACTAAACATTATGGTATAACATCCGCTTTGCATAGAATTTATCTTCTCAGTTTTTACTTAAAGTGATAGCTTGTTCAATGATGTATCTGTTCTGAATATATTTGTACTTGCTGATAGTTTCCAGCTCTGTTCAGCGTACTACACTGTCACATAAACCTGATAATTCAAACAGATATCCCCTGGTTCGCGTAGAAATCGCCGATGATGACGTGACACTTAAACTACATATCTTGGCTCATTGCAAATGCTTTCATCATGAATTATTCGGTTTTCTCTTTGAATAAGAAACAATTTATTATTGTTAGGAATAAGGATTACTGAGATATAATTTCGGCTCTGGTCACCCAGCAGTACAAGTGGGAACCTGGAGTTAAAGCAATGTGCTGGTGGCTATAAGAACGCCTTAACCGCAAGCTCGCTTGCATACTCCCACGGATCTAAGAATGGTCAAAGGTACATCAATGATGCTTGTCCTTACACAAGGGTAATATGGAAGCGCTTTGACCATGCGACTGCGTGTGATTTAGCGAATTTTAAGTATCTATATCATTTAATATCATATCAAGCTATTGATGTTTACATTATCAATATAGTGAATATCAGTCTAAGTAAACCTAGCCTCAACAATACTCGCTATACTCCGATACTGAGTCTAGCGAGATACAGTAAGAGGTCGCGACAGCCGACCTTTAGGCGACCTATGATCCTCCAACGTTACATGTGCGAAAGCAGACTATTGCGGCATGGTAAGCCGAGGCCTGATTGGTCAATTCGAAGAGTCGACTGACGCGAGCCCTTACTACACCTAGCTAGACTCAATATGGGAGTTTAGCGAGTGACATTGAGGCTAGGTTTACTAAGACTGAGTAAATATTAAAATGCTCTCTCCTATTACTGCAGGCCAGGGCGGGTGCATCACATTCACGATACCCACGAAGTACGCGGACACCAGTAACACCTTCAAGGTGTCCCTCATCGGCTCCAAGGGGTACCGTGTGCACGAGGAGACGGTCTTCACTCCCACATCTCTCAGACGGAACACGTACATCCAGACAGACAAGCCTGTGTACAAACCGGGACAGAAAGGTACCTCAGGAGTCGTCGAATTGTGTCAAATTGTAAAATGAATGTTTACGCATGCTATTGCATGAAACTTGGATTGGGCGATGTGGGCAGAAATGTATGAGTTGTGAAGGCTGATTATCAAATGTTTACAATTGTCTCAATTTGTACAGTAAATATTTATGAATTAAACATTGAGTAATGTGTACGAAGACTTTTACTTTTACGAATGTATGTTATGTATATGTACCTCATTGTGATGAAATGTAAAGATCAAAAGTAATTTTCTTATTTTGTCTGAGTAAGAGTTCATATACTTCCCGGCACAATTTTAGACTCACTATGAAATAAGACTATAAGATTGTAGCATTTCCGGACATAATAAAACTGAAAACGATTTATCAGGTCTTCAGCTTATTGCCAATGATCATGCATTTAACATTAATTTTTCTTGATGAAGATGTCCATCATGAAACTCAGTAGTCAAATTCACAGGGGAAGTCATGGACAACGTTAAAAATATGCGTTTTTTACGTATTTGAACCCAGTGTTCCAATTTTTAGGGTGGAATGAAATAGAATCCTTACATTATGATTACTGTATTTATGCTAAAAAATGTAGATCAGAGTAAATACATTTTACGTTATTTGCGCTAGACAATATGACGTTACAACCAGGACTGAGTCTAAACTTCTGTCGATTTGTTAAAATGAAACTACAGAAGAACTTGTAATTAAAGGTACACATGTTTTAGTTAGCCTCTTGTACAACCAATGAAATACCAGAAGAACTTGTAATTAAAGGTAGGTACACATGATCTAGACTGCGTACAAACAAGGAAATTAAACTTGTAATTAAAGGTAGGTACACATAATCTAGACTGCGTACAAACAAGGAAATTAAACTTGTAATTAAAGGTACACATCCCCAGGTTTGCTCCTCAGTTGTACGATCAATCCTATTTTGTCTTGCAGTGAACATCCGCATATTGACAGTGGACTCCGAGTTAATGCCTGTTCTGGAAAAGGTAGCGAGTAAAGTCTGGTTCCATTCTTGCTAATCCCTCCATTAGAAAGCGATTTACAAGTGGTATTAATGTCTGTACATATTTACAGCAATCTTCTCTGATCGACCTAGGTCTTTGGTATAGCTTCTTCAGTTCAGACGGAGAAGTCTCCCGATCAAAGAAACATTAATGATGAGATATCCATTCTTAGAATCTGCGACTGCTGTGGTTTTCTGGAAAGGGCATATCATTTCGTCTGATATCGGTAGTCCAGGATAGCAATAATTGATTTTATTAAACAATATCTTAATCAATGAGTATTCATTTTTGAAAACGATGTCTAAAGAAATTTCGACACAAGGAAACGTACAATATGCAATCCGAAATCGACTGGGTGTTAATGATGTTATAAGTAAGGGATTGTCTTGGTTTGAAGTGAATACAACATGGAAAAGATGGCGTAATTTTTCCGATTTCTTTATAAACCGAAGTATATCATATCATATCATATCATATCATTTCGATTGTAATCGGTTGTCCAAGATAGTAATAATTGGCTTTAGTGAAACATATCTTAATCAAGGAGTATGCATATTTTGACGATGTCTTCAGAAATTTCGAATCATGGAAACGTGCAATATGCCCGTCAACAGCAATTCGAAATCGACTAGGTGTTAATGATTTTTTAAGTATGGGATTGTCTTAGTTTGAGATGAATACATCATGGATAAGATGGCATAATTGTTCTGAATTCGTTATCAATTGTCCAAGGCATATCATATAACCTCAGTCATATTGCCCAGATTTGCCAAACAACTGCTGTCGTGGTATAGCATATGAAATGTTTATTGAACAAAATATCTTACATGACGGTTCAAACATTGAGAGAAATTCTTAATTTTGTTTCTTTACAACGGGTGAAATGATAAAACTGCTCCAATTCTACTTAAGTAATAAATAAGTAATTGAAAAAACTATGTATTGATAGATAATTGTCAGTTATCACATTTGTTAGTTATTTCTTTGAGCACTTACATGTAACTATTGTAATGTTTAGACACATTTTTCAAATGTTACTCAATATAACACTTAATTATTGTCTGTCTGTGGTTAAAAGGCTGGAACAGATAACGATTGATAAGTTTGTGTTATTTATCTGGCACACGAAGCAATGAATATCAAACTGAATTGTAGTCTTCGGGCCATCTAGTAATTGTCAATTAATTTGAATGTTCACGATAGCGACATTAGGTATTTATCGTCGCCAACATTGAATAAAGAAGCTGGCATTATTAAACATGATATTCTTTATACCTTGCTTTTAAATTAATTATGTATTTATAGGTTAGTGGGATAGTGGCATCTCATAAGGGAATAAGTTATGGCGCTATGGGAAGAATAAAGATGAAGAGGAAAAGGAGTACCAATACATTTCTTCACTGAATGAAAACATTCACAAGATTTATGAAGAGAGAAATCGATTTATACATTTCAGTTATTTTAGATACCGAAATTATACATATTTGCTAAAATTATTGCAAAAGACTTTAAAGAACAAACACATTTCTTACACTTAATGAAAAGATCAACAATATTTACAAAGATAGAAATTGATTTATATATCTTAGTTATTTAGAAACCACAAGGTTGAGATCAACCGAAAAGTTGAAATTATAAACAATAGATAATGGTTGCTATAACTTATTGCAATAATTGGAGTAGTAAGTGAAAGTTAGACCACATGGTTTGTGTTTTATACGCTGAATGGATATGTTTCTTAAACCGCTAGTAAGAACGGTTATGTCTAAATAAATTTGAGTGTAAATATTCTGACAAATTGTTATTTTTTGTTATTTAAAGATATCTCGGATACGTATTGTGACTCCTGATGACGTCATAATGAAACAATGGCTGGGTATTTCAAATGAAAACGGTAAAGTAATTTTTATATTTGTTAAAAATGTTTATGTTATATTTTTGTAAAATATGTAAATGCAAAAGTACATTTCATTAAACAATATGTTATCATTGACATCAGACATCTTTAGAACTAAAATGCATAATCATTATAGATAATAAGACACTCTTAAAGGGGCAGTAGCACGTTTTGAGGGGGAATATAAGATGATGTCAGGAAAATGAAAATTAATGATTCAAATTGAAAGACAATGTATCTAAACTAAATGGAGCAGCAATAATTTAAATATATAATGTAAAGTTTAGCCATGCGATTCTTTTTTCTTACAGAAAATGAATTAAAGGTGTTCACACAAAATGGCCGCCAATGAATTTTATGTGAATCTTCCTACTTTGTCCCCTGATTTAGGCTGAATGGCTTGTGTAATGAGATTTATGACCCCATCAAAATAGTACATTTAACATTAACGTACAAATATCAGTGAAAATTTTGAATTATAAAATTATCAAAAAACGTGCTACTGCCCCTTTAACATTGCAAATATTTAAGATCATGTATAGTCAAGTCAGAATATTGCTTATCTAAATTTTACATTATTTTATGTTTGCTTTCATTCATACGCATAAACTGTCAATTCAATTAATAACGCACGGATGTACATTAAATGGACAGTCCTATCGGGTTATGTTTTCGGCAAAACATACCTTGTGAAATTTACAAGTCGACAATTACAAATCAACAAAATCGTTACTTCATATAATCTGTTTCAACTTAGTTGTGTTATAATCATTTGCTAATAGCATATTATGCCAACACTGAAATACCCCCTTTGAATTTTGTTTCCATAATAAATAGCCCTCTATGACTGGACTTTAAACAATGATAACTTATATCTCACAAAATAATGGTATTCCGTAATTTTTGTCACTGAAATTTGTGTTTCAAAATTAAAAAGGTCGGGCAATTATTTGAGTGTTACGGTATAACTCTAATGTTTCAGGATTGATAACGCTTGAGTATCAGCTAGCTTCGGAACCTTCTCTGGGTGCCTGGTCTATCGTTGTGGAGATGGATGGAACGGAAACACGGGCAAAGTTTGAAATCAAGGAATATGGTAATGATCAGATAACACGGTTGATCAACCCCTTGTAGGGGCCAGCATAAATCACATGCAGTCTTATTGCTTTGGGGTCCAGAGACCCCAAAGTTATGTAACATCTGATATTGAAAACTAATGGCAGAAGTTTCTCTCTATATTACTCTTGGAAACTTCAAAGAGAAGTTTCAGCCAATGCTATTTGTTTTAAGCATATCCTGATATTTCAACGACCAATGGACCGTGCTGTAGCAAATTTATACCCACGTGATCATGTGGGTGGTACGAAATAATTGGCAAGCTTTAATTTGGAAACTGATTATTATAATAATGCTATGATGTAAAATATATCGTAAATTTTCCAAAATATATAGACGAGCGTTTACACCATTAATAAATATCAATTTTGCATATGCATGTGAGCTGTTTTGTAGTTATTCGGGCTATTTTTTGCATTCCACATTCGGAAACGACATTCCATTTTTGTAGCAACTAGGAATTCGGTTCCCTTTTTACTATAACGCGAGCGCTGAATGTTCCGCCTTGTCAATGACTAATCGTTCACTCAATGCATCTCATCGCTTCACGGAAAAAATGATACTGAACAGGCCATTTTCAAATTTCATGTTTCAAAACAAACGTTATGGATGATTTATTTATGATTAAAGGTGTCTGTCGAAGAAAGTATTGATATATAGCCTAAAGTATGACAAAATATTCTTAAATGTCATCATATAATATCATGAAAATTATGAACTTGTAGCTGAGATCATTTCTAAATTTTTCAGCATCTTTCGGCTGTAATTCGATCAACACTCAATTAAGGAAAATTATTCTTGCAACATGTAATTAACCTGAAAGTCAATAGCACAACTATTTATCTTCTAGTTAATCAAGTGCTGGTTCTTGTATTAAACTCACCGTCAGCTACTTTTTAAAGCAACATAACTTTGAATAACCGTATCAATGTTTAAAAATTTATATCATAATTGAGATAGGAGACGTATCTATCATTGTTGAAATTTAAACGGAACGAACAAGTCGTTTAACTATGTACATAGTGTACAGATAACTATCAAAACAAAGAGCAAAGAACATGCGTCTCCGATTGGAACAATTTATTCAAGTAAAAGTCCCCGTCCCCGTCCTCCTTAACCTAAATTTCCTGGTTCTATATAGTGATACATAACCGGGTGCCCCAAAGCTTGCCTTTTTAAAGGCTTTTCTTGTTGCATATCAAACGCAGCTGAATCGTTTTGTAGAAAGATAACGAACAGTTGGTTGAGCGGTAACTTGTTGTATCATGTTGTATATTGTATCCATATTATTATACGCTGCGAAAATAACGGGGGTAAATAGCGGTCTTTCTGTCCGTCCTTCCGTACTTCCATCAAAATAAAACATCTGTCTGTCTGTCTGTCTGTCCATCACTCCGTCCTTACGCCGGTCCTTATGTCCGGTCAATAATCTCAAACACCGTTAGGATTAGATCAACCAACTTTGCAATCATGTTAACACAGCCTTCTTTTAAGCTTGGACCAATTTTCGATTGAATCCATGGAAATGTCACTTTTTGGACTTGTGCAATATGGTGTGCATTTTTTTCAGACCCTTTTACACATATATGAACGAGATTTTGGTTTTGGTTACACATGCTGATTCTTTTGATCAACAATCGAAAGCCGTTAAGGTATTGATATTTTGGACGAAGATATTATGGTCCCTGATTGTGAAATTGGACTTATAATAAAATTTTGGTCATAGATGCTATGTCTTTCTTAACTTGAAACTTGTAGTGTATGTAAGCCATCCTCACCTTTTCCTTGGACAAGAACAGTATAGAAGTGATTATTTAGTAGCAAAATAAGAGTGGGGACTCATCTTTTAAAGGGGTGGGGGAGCGCAGAAACCAATTTTCGTCGCTGACCTTCTCAAACATTTTCAAAGTATCTTTTTAATGACAATTGTATCATGTTCATGACAAATTGATTTGTTAGTTACAGATATTTTCTTCATTTCGTTAACGATATCATACCAACTCTTTATTGCAGTTTTACCCAAGTTTGCCATCACCATAAAACCTCCGGCCCGAGTGAACGAGAAGACAGAGACCATTGTAGGGGAGGTGTGCGCAAAGTGAGTAAAGTATGGTGGCTCGGGGAGGTCATTTCAAATTGTTTTGGAATTTCACAATAAAAAAATCGAACAGCAAGGGAATTTTAGTGGTCAACTTATTTTGACAATCATGATATACATTGGTGGAATAAGATTAACTTGACCTGCTTGGACTCTCATCAGTATGAAGTGAAGTTTTAATATACACAAAGAACTTAATTAAGCACCGCCCATTTTGTAAAATGAAATTGGGAGCTCTTTAAATATTGTGATATGTTTGATGTATTGACCACTCTAGATATAACAATTGCCGTTTTATTTATTATTTAATTGACGTAAAAATCCTTATAATACGAAATAATTGAAAATATGAGAAAAAATTTGAGATCACTGAAATTTGGCAAAATATAACTATTGTCTTTGGTGAGAAACCACGAATGAAACTTTGGATTTTTTCAATCAAAAATAACATTTTTGATCCCTAGTTGACATTCAATTAGAGAAACCTTTTTTATCATGCACAATAAAAGCCTAGCAGGACATTGAATTTTCAGTACTTTTTTCAACCACAATTGAGAAAATTTTGAAATTTTTCAAATCTGTGAGTGAATTTGAGATTCTTTGAGTTGGACTTGTGGGTCAAACACTTCTTCTCCCTTTAAATAAGCCATTATCTTAAAGAGTCGCCAGTTTTTTCTTTGGGAAGCTTTTTTCAAATTTGATATTTGATAATTTTGTGATTTTGAAGGCTCATACTGCTCTAACGACTAACATTTGCTGAGAGGTCCTTACTAAACATCATCAATTCAGTCAAGAGAATTATCATTACCATATTGCAGCAAAAAATATTTACTTTCATTTTCAGTTATAAGTTAACTTGAATTTTCAAAAATACCAAGTTGGGGGAAATAAGTTATCCAGAGACAGTGAATCGTAAATTGAGTGAAGTTTTCATTTCTACACTGCTAAATGATCCAACTATCGAAAAACCCTAATTGTTTTTCTGGAGCCTTGTATGGTTAATTAGCAGAAGCTTATTTTCTGAAAACATTGGTGGTGCTTAACTAAGTTCTTTGTGTATATATATATTCACGTCAAAATCTATCTTTAATTATATTATTTTACCCTACGACTTATTTTGATATATTTTAACCTCAACTTTACCTCTTGAACAGCAAGTTTGGATTTAAAACTACCTATTCTGAAATGAACATTTCCCTTAATTTCTTTTCTTAAATTTACTAAAATGGTTGTGTTAAAAAATGTTTCTAGTTAAACGTAGCTATAATGTTAACGGTCCATGTGTAACTTTAGACTTATGGGACGACATTACGATACACTATTTGTAACATTTTAACCAGTGTAAGCCATCATATGATACAAATTGATTGAACAATAACAATTTTTCAGATACACGTATGGACAACCAGTGAAAGGGAAGATTATGGTAGACACGTGTATACGAGAACTGTACCAAACATACGGGGACGGAAACAAGCCTTGTGCTGTCATACACGGGGAGGTTGGTACTTTAAAGGGACAGTCCTATCGGGGTATTTTTTGAGGAAACAAAATTCAAGAGTACTTCCCTGCTTATACTTATATATGTTTATTACATGATTATTTCATATATGTGATTGAGGGTGACATTTTATATTATTTAGGCGTTCGAGATTTAATTTTGACAACGAATATCATGATTGACGGCGTCCGCTTGAATGTCGATTCCACAAAAAATACCCCAAAAGGACTGTCCCTTTCAGTTTTTATTGAAAGATTGAATTTCCGAAACGATTACCTTGCTACAATAATACCTGGCATGGTGTAAATATTGGTGCGAATAATAACGACGGGTGAACATTTTAATTCAAGTATTGATAAACATACATATATTTGGTTTACGCGTCGTGTGTATCACTAGGTTATTCATATTACAAAACATGATGTTCAGAACTAAAAGAACGAACATTGTCCTTTGCTTTTCTTTACAGTTCTTTATGATATCAACAAAATCGAACAAACATATGTGCTACCTTTGGTATGCTTACGTAGGCTTTGACGAAATATGTGTAAAGCAGTTGTAATTTAACACAACCAATTTTATCGAAAATACTAGTCCATTTTCAATTGGTATTGGTGATAAGACACAGTAATGCGATCGAAACTATGGAAAGGTTAGATAATGTAATTTACCCACTGCGATGTATTTCAGATGACCGGATGTTTCAACTACTCCTTCTCCATCCGGGTCCTGAGACCCTACTTCCAGAACCGATACAACTACCTACAACTCTCCACACACGCCGCCATATTCGAGGAGGCCACTGGTACATACTTTCTGATCTTGTTTATTTTCAGAAATTTGATTCATTACATTTGTTGAATATGACGATATCAAAACTGATGTCATGTTGAATTTGGATTGATTTAGCTTTGAGCTAATGTGTAAAATAGTTTACCGACCTCGACCTCGGGTTCAAGTTAGATGAACCCTCGCGCACGCGATTCATGAACACCTCGGCCTAACGGCCTCGGCGTTCATGATTCACGTGCGCGAGGGTTCATCTAACTTGAACACCTCGGTCTCAGTCGGTAACTATTACGGAATCCCATGGCTAAACTAACGTTATATATTTGAATTATTACTGCTCCATTTAGTTTAGATACAATGTCTTTCAATTGGAACCATTCATTTTCATTTTCCTGGCATCACCTTATTTTCCCCCTAAAACGTGCTACTGTCCCTTTAAAACACTAATGTTGCAGGGGTGGTACTGAACACGACTCAGGACGGACCAACCATCTCAAAGTACGCAGTCAAGATCGATGTCCGATCTCACACCCGCAAATTCTTCAAACCCCTTCTACCCTTCGAGTTCCGGGTGAGCCCTTATTCCTATTACAGTTCTATACGTGTAAACCCTCCCTCTGTTTGAAATTGTAATCACAGCCTCATGTCGTAAAGGGACAGTCCTTTTGTGAAATGTTTTGAATAGATTCAAAAGTGTTTCCCTATTTATCTTTATATATGATTATCACATGATTATTTTTTTCATATTTGTTAAAATGTAAGTCTTTATAGATTTAATTATTTGACAAAGAATAGAATGCAGCAATTTGGCATCTTGTATTTCGTTTTCGCAAAATAAATACCCCGATAGGACTGTCCCTTTAATGTCTAATATGACTCATCGAAACGAGAGTGATTTCTTTATATCAAACGTGAGAGAGAAGACCCAAGTTTTACGAAAAACCCTGCGTCCTAAGATTTACCATCAAAAATATTTATGACGTTTTAATCACCTTAGTCTTATGTTGCTCTGTACATTTGGACCCTGGTCATTCTGCATGCTTTCGAGTGTGAAATTTTGAAATTATTTTATTACCCAATTCATTCTATTCAAATTGCATGAATTATCAAGAAAACGTTATGATTCCTTTTCATACCCCTGACGTCATTAACGAGTCTTAATTTACACCAAAAATGACATAATACGGGCATTCGCAACGACACATTGTACACGATGTAACATCGTAATAAGTATAAGAAATGATTTACAGAATATATCGACAGACGGTTCTATCTTTTCAAGGTCATCTTAAAATTCACAACATTGTCGTGAATGATTTTGTATGTTTTATAGATAAACTATGAAATGACTCTACTTTTTCCTTTACTAAGAACAAAAAAATTAACAGATAATTTCGATGAACAAGATGCATTATGCTAATATTAAAAAAGAAGTTCAAAACCCGAACTATTGCACTCCCGTAGTATTTTCACTTTAAATGCCCTTCAAATACAGACAGACAGATCTTTATTCAATAATGTAGGCCAAATGACCCATAATACAGTTTTGGTTTACAGATATATGATTTCAGTCACGTGATAAAATATAAGTACAATCATGTTTTTCTTATTTCGAAGACCTTTTTAAGGAAGAATGACACAGACATTAGCACATTTCTATTCTTCGAGTTTAACAAATTAATCAATAATTGTTTATCTTTGTGTATAGTACTGATGCTTGGGAGATATCTATTTCTAAGTTCATTAAGATAACTACAGTATAAAAATACATGTAATTCATCTTCGATGCAGCCTTCTTTACAATATGTACATAAGCCAATATTGTCATCTTGTACATTTTTCTTTCGGAGGTGTTTCACATTAAAATCGTGTAAAGATATGCGTAGTTTGCAAAAAGCTCTTCTTAAACTTATATCTTGAAGTTCAGTAATATAAGCCTCAGTGAAGAATATTGATTTAACACTTGAATAATGACATAGATAATCTGAAGATGTTATTTGAGAATGCCAAGTTTGTAAAAATATGTCTTGCAATCGCTGCTTGAGAACAAAGGTGAAAAACCTATCATTTCCAACATCTTGCGATAACCATACATGTGAAAAACCAGACATAAAAAGAATATTTCTAATATCAGACACCCAAGAAGTTTTACCATTATCGTCTAATCTTTTCAACATATTATAACAATGTAAAGGTAATCTCTTAGAATTCATGCGAATAATCTTTATCCAGTACTTTACAGCTCTAAGTTGAGATGAAACAAATAAATTTGTGCGGCTTGTTTCTCCTAAAACAGCCTTATTAGAAGCATATTTACCAATGCCTAGGAAACGTTTGAAATATGCGGTATGGACTTTTTCTATAGACTCATTATATTTTACACCCCAAATCTCAGATCCATAAAGAAGGATTGGTCCGATTTTTCTGTCGAAAATCTTACATACCACTGGAAAAGTTATAAGCTTATTTTCTTTCAAAACATTATAAACTGGGATAAGGGCTTTAGATGCTTGCAAAGCCAGCTGATTACAAGCTACTGACCAAGACAATCTAGAAGACACAGTCAATCCTAGATATTTATAATATGTCACAACATCAATATTCCTATTACAATATGTCCATTTTTCAAACTTATTTAAAATACCACCTTTCCTGAAAACAGTAACTCCTGACTTCTTAAGGTTTACTTCAAGGCCCCATTTCTCACAATAAAATTGAAGAACATTTAACTGTTTCTGAAGACCACTAACAGAAAATGACAGTAAGGCAATGTCATCAGCAAATAATAGCAACATAATATCAACAATATCTTGGGAGACAAACACTCCGTAATCACATTCATTATAAATTTATGTTACAAGTTCATTTATAATGAAAATAAATAGAACAGGACTGAGCACACAGCCCTGTCTAACACCTACTGAAGTTTTGAAACATTCAGTGACTCCACTCGCTGTCCGAATACAGGCTTTAACTGAAGAATACATGTTTTGTAAAAGTAATCACAATTTACCAGTTAGCCCTTTCTTGATAAATAAATACATCATCTTCTTTCTATCTACATAATCAAACGCCTTTCGGAAATCAATAAAGGCACAATAGAATCTCCCTTTAGGTTTAGACAGGTACTTTGTACAAAGAGATTGTAAAATAAATATATTATCTACTGGTGAATAGCCAGGTCTAAATCCAGCCTGGGATTCTGATAACAATTCGTTTACATCCAGCCACGTTCTAATACGTTTTTCAATCACATTAGCAAACAATTTCCCAATGATATTTAGTAGAGAGATGCCACGATAATTATTTGGCTCAGAAATGCTGCCAGATTTATATAGAGAAATGATCATTCCTATGTTCCAGGAATCTGGGAAAACACCAGTATCTAATATTTTGTTGAATATTTTCTTTAAATAAGGAGATATGAAGTGTGCAATATATTTTATGTATTCAGGAGGAACTCCATCCTCAAATACAAAATCGGAATTTAACGTTTAGATGAGCTTTAAATAATTAAAGTTTGTAGGAGTATTTTTTTATACGTATACATGTATAAGTTAAACCAGATAGTTAGTAATACTCAATTATCCAATAAAATCGAAATCAGTTTTATGTAAAGTTTAATAAAGTTCATTTGATTAAAGACCGATAAATGGTACAGGATATAAGTTACAATATAATTAATTATTTTTATGGTTCACTTGATTAATGTCAACCAAGTATCCCAAGGGACAATTAATTCTGTCTTTCGAATCCTTTTCATTTCTCAAAAGGCAGACTCGAACCAGCTGTCTCCTACATAGTAAGTCGATCAAGGATATCGCTAGACAGTAAACACCTGAGTTCCAGTTTCAATGTTAAGAAGATGAAGAAACATTTCCGGAAAACTAAAAGTTAAAATTCTACACATACATCCTTTTTTCACTGACATGACGATAATAAATAGTTTGCTTGAATATCTAACTTTAAACTTTAATGATATATTCATAAAAAAATCCATCCCTCTTACTAATCTTGAAACAGACATCATCTATACAGACCCTGGTCTAATAACAATATCTAAATTTTTAAAAACCCTGGTCTTACCTTATTTTATGTTATCTTCACAGGTAATGGTCTCACCTTACTTTATCTCATCTTCACAGGCCCTAGTCATCTTATCTTATCCTTTCTCAGACCCTGGTCATCTGAACTTATCCTATCTCATACCCTGGTCTAACCTTATCTTATCCTACCTCAGACCCTGCTCTAACCTTATCTTATCCTTTTTCAGACCCTCGTCTCATCTTTTCTTATCTCAGACCCTGGTCTTACCTTATCATGTAATATCTCAGACCCTGGTCTCACCTTATCATACCCTTTCTCAGACCCTGGTCTCACCTTATCATATAATATCTCAGACCCTGGTCTCACCTTATCATATAATATCTCAGACCCTGGTCTCACCTTATCATATAATATCTCAGACCCTGGTCTCATGTTATTTTATCCTATATCAGACCCTGGTCTCACCTTATCTTATCCTTATCTCAGACCCTGGTCTTACCTTAGCATATAATATCTCAGACCCTGGTCTCACCTTATCATATAATATCTCAGACCCTGGTCTCACCTTATCATATAATATCTCAGACCCTGGTCTCATGTATATTTTATCCTATCTCAGACCCTGGTCTCACCTTATCTTATCCTTATTTCTATCTCAGACCCTGGTCTCACTTATCTTATCCTATCTCAGACCCTGGTCTCACCTTATCATATAATATCTCAGACCCTGGTCTCACCTTCTCATATAATATCTTAGACCCTGGTATCACATTATCTTATTCTATCTCAGACCCTGGTCTCAACTTATCTTATTCTATCTCAGATCCTGGTCTCACCTTATCATACCCTTTCTCAGACCCTGGTCTCACCTTATCAGATAATATCTCAGACCCTGGTCTCACTTTATCATATAATATCTCAAACCCTGGTCTCACCTTATCTTACCCTATCTTAGACCCTGGTCTTACCTTAGCATATACTATCTCAGACCCTGGTCTCACCTTATCATATGATATCTCAGACCCTGGTCTCATGTTATTTTATCCTATCTCAGACCCTGGTCTCACCTTATCTTATTCTATCTCAGACCTTGGTCTCACTTATCTTATCCTATCTCAGACCCTAGTCTCACCTTATCATATAATATCTCAGACCCTGGTCTCACCTTATCATATAATATCTTAGACCCTGGTATCACATTATCTTATCATATGTCAGACCCTGGCCCATCTTATCTGATCCTATCTCAGACCCTGGTCTCACCTTAATTTACCCTATCTCAGACCCTGGTCTCACCTTATCTTATCCTATCTCAGACCCTGGTCACGCCTTATCTTATCCTATCTCAAACCCTGGTCTCACCATATCATATAATATCTCAGACCCTGGTATCACATTATCTGATCCCATCTCAGACCCTGGTCACGCCTTATCTTATCCTATCTCAAACCCTGGTCTCACCTTATTTTATTCTATCTTAGACCCTGGTATCACATTATCTGATCCCATCTCAGACCCTGGTCTCACCTTTTCTTATCCTATCTCAGTCCATGGTCTCATGTATCCCAATCTCAGACCCTGGTCTCACCTTTTCTTATCCTATCTCAGTCAATGGTCTCATGTATCCCAATCTCAGACCCTGGTCTCATTGTATCTTATCTCCACAGGCTCTGGTTGTCACTGAGGAGGAAGCATTCTCTAATCGTATCTCTCCCACCTTCGTCTCATCTTATCTTATGGTCGTATCTTATCTCCACAGTCACTGGTGTTAAATCATCCTATCTCAGCTCCTGGTCACAACTTACCTTATATTATCTCTGCAGACCCTAGTCTCATCTTATTGTACCGTATCTTATCTCCCCAGACCCTGGTGTTATATCATCCTATCTCAACCTCTCATCTTACCTTATCTTATATTATATTATTTCCCCAGACCATGATCTTATATTATCTTATCCTATCGTATCTTATATCTCCAGAGTCTGGTCTCATCTTATCCTATCTTATCTCCACAGACTCTAGTCTCATCTTATCTTATCTTTTGGGCGGGATAGCGCAGTGGTTAGCGCGGTCGGCTTCGGATCAAGAGGTCCGTGGTTCGAATCCTGCAAGGGGCACGGCAACTTTGTATACAGTAGAGAACTGTTCTACACGCAGTCAGATTTGGGTGCAATGCTACACTGAATTTCAGCGCAGTACCACCCATGGTTCGCATGTTCCAGCCGATGCTCGCAGGTTTCATCACAATGCATAACCACAATGGTGTTGCGGGCTTTCTCCCTGCAATAATACTAGAAGCCGCGATATAAGTAAAATACCCTTGAAAGCGGCGTTAAACCCTAGATCACCCCACCTAACCTATGTTATCCTATCTTATCTCCCCAGGCCCTGGTTGTGACGGAGGACGGGAAGCCAGCCCCCCAGCAGGTAGTGACCATGTGGTGTGATGAGATCTCCTTCAAGAAGAAGATGATCACGGATAACAAGGGCTTTGTTACGTACTTCTTCCCGAGAATCGTGACTGAAAAACCGAAAATAGTGTTCAAGGTATATATCTAATAAGATCGTGTAAAGCAAGCATATACTTGTGATTTGATATGAAATACTTAGACAAACCCACGCACAAGAAGCTGAATATGGCACATTCGTTATCTAATATTAAATCGTATATACATTTTGCCTTCCTTCATATACCTAGTCGGTCTTTTATTTCAGTAAAAAGGCATTTGGCCCACATATAAAATGAACACAAGTAAAAGAATTACATATCGTCCAAAGTTTTCCGTAATATACTTAAGTTAGCTAAGATTATTTATAAAAGAAAAGGACTTTTGAAATATCATATATCTCCTTACGAGATTTTGCTGCCATTATCACATTTCTGCTACCAAGAATCTGATAATGCCTTTATCCTAAAAGGGGCAGACGTTTTTTAAAAATGTTATATTTTCATTTGTTCACTGATAAGTGTACGTGTGTACTAAATGAATTATTTTGATAGTGTCAAAAATCTCATTACACAAACAATTAATCCATAGTCAGAGAACACATTTTAAAGTTACACTTTATGAAAAAGTCCATTGTCGGCCATTGTAATGTGAACACCTTTAATTCTTTTTGTATAAGAAAAGGAATCTCATGGCTGAACTTTACATGATATATTTGATTTATTTATTTAGTTTAAATACATTGTCTTTCATTTGGAACCATTATTTTTCATTTTCCTGACATCACCTTATATTCCCAATAAAACGTGCTACTGCCCCTTTAAGACATGAACCTCTATTGAGTATTCACGTTATTTCTAAGATAAGTCAATGCAGCGCTTTTAAATCAATGAGGGAGAGAATCCTGCACACAGTGGAATATGCTGATATGTAGATGAAGCTAGACGTACCTTAGAGACAGGATCTGTCCAATCTCCTATTTGATTGCCTAATAAATCAGTCTTTCCAGGATATGGAACAGATTCTGTGGAAAGCTCCTAGAAATAGACAATATACGTAACACGGTGCTACTGCTTCTCATTCTCCCCCGACCTTTCATAGTGTTTCTATTTCTCTTTCTCTTCCTTTGTATTTTTATAACTGACTCGAGAATGCTTGGAGCCAGTTTCATGAATAAGGCCTTGTCGTCTTACGGGACTTGCATAAAGGTTTAGATGGCTCGGGTTTAACGTCCATCATTTCTGAATGAAAACATGCTATGGAGAGACATTTATCTCGGACGAAAATTGCTTCTCAGTCAAGATGTCCTACTCTAAGGAGCCGGGATCCGTCGTCAAAACAAGCTATACTGATAGCCATAGGTTATATCAGTGTTCAGGGTACAGTTTCCAAGGTACAAGGAATAACATAAGCTTCCCCCACCCCTAAAACAGAAATGGTTCTCGAAATAAGACTCAGGCAAAAAAATGCGATGATTTGTTTAAATTTCGACTTTTTTAAATTATTGAACATGAAGAATTATATATATATATAACATTTGAATATCACTGTGTCTTTGAAGGCACTCACTGACAGAAACGACTTACATTTTAAGAGCCTGCATTTCAATGTTTTGTTCTAGACCACGGGACTAACTTGTCCCCCTTTTCCCCTTGTCAACATTTAAAGAAAGGATTGATGGGGGGTTTGAAACTAACGCGGACAAAAAGAAAACAGAAACAAATAACGTTTTCTTGGCCTTAGATGTTGGTTCATGTCCTTGGACTATCTAATGATATTCGAGTGTTTCGCTGGCAATATGAGTCGTTTATTGATGTCAAAGGTGTAAAATTACTTATAAGGGAGAGTTTATTTACACATGTGTACGAAATCTAATTTCTATCATGATGTTGAACTGTATCTGATAAAGTGACGAGTATCACGCAGATTATGATAAACTTTGACTAAGTATTGTTGTACCACACCAATGTTTTTAGCTCTTGCCACGGTCTCAGTGGCGGAACCAGTTGGTTTATTTTTACTCACCTCTTTTCTGGATTTGAATAAGAGACGACAATGAAATGAAATTAAACCGCCTCCCCTTCAATAGGTTGCCAAAACCGTTAATGGAACATTGCTGCTTAATTTCAACATTCTCGACAATAAATTATGACTGAGCCATTCGCCATTCGATTAAGATGGTAAATACTCCCTGTTAGCATACATATCTTCAAATTTTGTTGAACCCGGGACAAACACCTTGAAAAATATATATTTATATTTATCACTAAGTGTCCTACTGCTATACTACTGTTATATGTTCCCCAAAACCGCCCCCGTCTGTCTTAAGGTTGATAAGCATTCAGTGAAGCAGCAAGAAAAAAACTTACATAAGTATTTAAGTTGTCAAATGTCTGTTCCAGGCTGTTGCTGATGAAAATGAGAACCAATCACCAACGACGTTTGAAGTGACTCAGTGGTTCTCTCCCAGCGACACCTATCTGGAGATCCAGCCAATCAGCAAGCTTGTTAAAACCGGGATTAAGCCAATCACAGTATACCTTACAAGGCCCCCATCCAAAAAGTTTCGAGCTATAGTACAAGTAGGTCCAGTCATTTTATCGTATCTAAATTGAGGGATACAAAACAAAATTCAATACATGTCACGAAAACACAAAATCATACATCTTTATGAATATATCCAATAAAGAAGTTAGCTTTGAAATTGTTCCTCAACTATTTGTATATGAAGTATATGTGATTGTTATATTTGGAGTCACATTATCTTCAATAGTACACATTGTTGTCCTTGGAGACTATTACTAATGTTGACATTTTATCTGCTAAGGAATTCTGCTTGAACCTCGATATACTGTCAATCTCAATAAATCAAAATCATAATTGCGCTTAACTACGCCACACAGAATATAAATATAGTCGCTTTCGTAGTGCAGAAAAAGTTTGATCCTATTTCAATGAGAAATACTGCCCACGGGCAACAGAAGTAACGAGTGAAGAAATAAGTTGACTTAGTTCTGTGGGAAGAAAATGAACAGTTACTGTATTTCATTACTCGCCAGTGTAAATTACTACAGTGTAATATTTATACGGCAATGTTAAACTATTGTAATACCAAAATGCAAGTATATCGTCACACTGTATCGTTTTGTTTTGACATCAAAAGGTGAGTGCGCCGTCACAATGGTACGGTTGACGAGACGCGGACAATTTAGTTTCAGGACAATTTAAAGGCAATGAATAGACATAATTCTAAACTTCCTTCCATTTTATACTATGTATCAAATTTGGAAATGATTTTGGTATCAAACTCGCTTTGCTCGTTTAATGCAAACTTATTAACTCGATTAATATAAATAATATTAATTTGAAGGTCATTTAGTATCCTCCATGTGTACATCTGTGACCTCATTTCTACCTGTCCAGGTGACGAGTCGAGGGCGCATTGTGTACCAGAGCCAGAACAAGTATAGGGTCAGGAAGAACCCGGATGGAAGCTACAGAACCAGTCCTGCGTGGTGCCGCAACCAGAAGAGCTGTGAGAAGGATAGATTTCTGTTTTTCTGTTGTGTATATTATTAGGTTTTAATAATCAATACCATCAAATAATCATACCATTATAATGGTTACTAATTCAATAAGAATTTGAAGTATGACCCTTAGAGCCACTCTGCGAGTTGCTCGGGGTCACATATGCTTTATCAATGGTGTCATTTGATCGAAAAGTATCGAATTTTTCAAGGAAGTATCATTAAAGAGCCAATCAACGGTCTTTAGTAACAATAGGAAGGCTTGAAGTCGTGATTATGATCGAAAACAGGACAAAGGCGCGCGTCAATCAGTCAAACGTTATTTTGTAATCGAATCTAAAGCATTAACAATGACAGTTACGAGTTGATAATGTTGGATGTTGTTCTCTAACTAGATTTCATGTAAATTTTTTGTGTGATTTTATCTTCTGCGAATATATCTGACAGTTTTAGGATTTTCATTGAAAACAAGAATTCATCATAAAATTAGCATTTGGGGATGTAAATTAGATTTATTTTGAATATATATAATATAGTACAATCAACCAAAGCAATATTCGTAATGTCACAGTTGCTATTTTGCTATACAAAAATGAGAAAAAATTATCGTGATTATAGGATGTAAATTAGAGATATTTTGAATATATATAATATAGTACATTCAACCAAAGCAATATTCGTAATGTCACAGGTGCTATTATGTTATACAATGATGAGAAAATACCGTGATTATTAGATGATCTCTTCCAAATTTAAATGTTTAGCCGTGTGATTTGTTAAAAGTTTATTGATGCTTTCAGGTATAACAGACAAAGGATATTCTCCAGATGTGCCCAGTTTCACCGTCTTCCTGGATGTAACTTGTGCAATGTCCCCTGAATGATTTAATCTTGTGATGTGTTAATTGTTATTTGAGGTATAACAGACAAAATGTATTCCCCCGATGTGCCCAGTTTCACCGTCTTCCTGGATGTAACATGTGTAATGTCCCCTGAATGATTTAACCATGTGATGTGTTTATTGATGCTTTCAGGCATAACAGACAAAATGTATTCCCCCGATGTGCCCAGTTTCACCATCTTCCTGGATGTAACATGTGCAATGTCCCCTGAATGATTTAACCTTGTGATGTGTTTATTGATGCTTTCAGGCATAACAGACGAAAGGTTTTCTCCAGATGTGCCCAGTTTCACCGTCTACCTGGATGTAACTTGTGCAATGTCCCCTGAATGATTTAACCTTGTGATGTGTTTATTGATGCTTTCAGGTATAACAGACAAAATGTATTCCCCCGATGTGCCCAGTTTCACCGTCTTCCTGGATGTAACTTGTGCAATGTCCCCTGAAGCCCATGTCCTTATCTATTATCTGACTGAAGAGAAAGGTGAAGTCATTGCGGACACTGAGACCATCAAGGTAGAACAGTGCTTCAACAACAAGGTATTATAAATATTTTTTGTTTTGTTTATTTACATTGCCCACTATCCATTCAGTAGCATGCTACAGTCATTATTCACAATTATTAACCTGGAGGAAGTGCATTTTCAAAGCAGTACATATACCAAGCGCTAAGCGCAACCATGTTGGTCAATATATCCTGTTTCCAGGTACCCATTTTAACAGCTGGGTGGACTGAGTGCAATGTGGATGAAATGCTCTACTTACTGAAAATGAATAACACTTAAAAACTTTGAATTTAATTTACACTTAAAATTTTACTTGTCTATTTTGATTAATAGATATCATCTAAAGTTCCATGAAATAGACCCTGATCTCTAACCTCGTGCTATGTTCCTGTTACAGGTTGGTCTAAAATTCTCCCCCTCCAAGGAGTACCCGGGCTACCCGACAACCCTCTCCCTCACTGCCGCTCCTAGATCAGTCTGTGGGATCGGGGTGGTGGACAAGAGCGTCTACATCCTGGGGGGCAAGAACCAGATCTCAGTACAACAGGTTGTACACCTTAGCTTTCGTTAAACTAGTTCTACTTAAATTGATCTATGTATTTGGCCATATTTTATTACGTATATTCGATATATCTCAGTGCAATATAGGTTGTACATTTACGCTTTATTAAACTATCTGTGTTTTGGATGTGATCTATTTAGATTTGCATTTTCTAAGAACCAGATCTTCGTACAATAGGTTGTACATCTAGCTTCATCCACATTCTGTCTGTGTATACGACATTTTAACGTATATTCTGTATATATTTGCATAGTTCTACTTGAATTGATCTATGTATTTGATCATATACACCATAGCTTCTTTAAACGATCTATGTATTGCACTTTTTGACGTGTTTCTTTAAAGACTTGCATAGTTCTACTTGAATTGATCAATGTATTTGATCTTTTACACCTTAGCTTCATTCTATCTGTGTATTGGACTTGTATAAGAATATTCTATATAGACGTGCATAGTTCTTCTAAATTTGATATATGAAATTGATCTTATACATATTATCTTCTTCGAACTATCCTTGTATAGCACCTTAAGACGTGTTTCTATATATCCTTGCGTATTTCTACTTGAATTGATTTACAAATGTATGTATTTGATCTTACACCTTAGCTTTATCAAACTATCTTTGTTTTGGACTACTTTATGACGTAAATTATATGTCTACTTGCATACTTCTACTTGATTTGATCTATGTTTTGATCTTATACATCTACGCTTCTTCAAACTATCTGGTTATTGGTCTGTATGACTAATATTCTACAAGTATATGGCATAGTTCTACTTGAACTGATCTGATTAATATATTTAATCGTATGTTCATATTCACTTGCATGATTGTCTTACTGTAGGCTGTGCGTATCGCCAATCTACAAGTTTTTTTGTATGTTTTATTGCATTGCATGCATCTCTCTGGAAAACGAGATCTCAGTGGGTCATTAAAGGGGGAACACCGTTACTACTTACCTGTGTATTGGAATTTAAAACACTTTCAATATATTCTTCTTAATATCTATTGTCGTTATCACAGGTATGCAAGATATTTTGCATAATGTATTTTTTGTGTTAGCAAATGAGATACAACTAATCTATATATCTATATCTACATATAATTAGCGTTGCCAATGTGTAATTTTACAGTAACTTATGTATGTTATCGAAGATTAAGTAAATCTCGTGAAAGATGGAACCATATTAACGAACATCTTATTGTAAAAATCTTTAATGTGACAAATCTGTAATGTAAACCTTCTTGAGGATAAAGTTAACAATTCACAGAAACATTGTTATACTGGAATAAAACCCACTGAAGATAAATTTTATTCCATATAATTAACCAGTATACTTGTTATACCCCCGCTACGAAGTAGTCGGGGGTATATAGCGGTCAGCGCGTCCGTCCGTCCGTCCGTCCGTCCGTCCGTCCCGTCACACTTTTTGTTCCGCTCATAACTCAAAAACTATTTGTTCAAATGTCACGAAACTTCATATGTGTAATCATTATGGTCCCAAGATGTGCCTTTTGTATAATTCGGTCAGATGCCCTCATCATTTTTTTTAGATTTTAGACTTCTTTGTTGTAGAAGTGACTGTTTGAGGAAGTCATTTTTGTCCGCTCATAACTCGGATATTATTTGTTCAAATGTCACAAAACTTCATATTTTTAATCACTATGGTCCCTAGATGTGCCTTTTGTATATTTTGGTCAGATGCCCTCATTATCTATTTTAGATTTTAGACTTCTTTGTTGTAGAAGTGACTGTTTGAGGAAGTCATTTTTGTTCCGCTCTTAACTCGAGTACTATATGTTCAAATGTTGCGAAACTTTATATATGTAATCCCTACAGTCCTTAGATATGCCTTTTGTTAATTTTGGTCAGATTCCATGATCATTATTTTAGATTTTCAACTTCTTTATTGTAGAAGTGACTCTTTGAGGAAGTCATTTTTGTTCCGCTCTTAACGCTGATATTTTTTGTTCAGATGGGCCATTCGATGTACTCTCAGTATTTTTGTATGGTTAACTTCTTTCTTATGATACAGTCACATTGAAAGGACATTGAAGATTTTATTAATACAATCATGACTATCTATAATCACTTAGGGAAGCGGGGGTATAAAAAGTGAGCTTGCTCACTAATTCTCTTGTTTTTCAAATATCCGTTTTATCAAAATAGAGAAGTTGAAAGCCTGAAAATCTTGCTTTTCTGAATACTATCCTTATTATTGATTTCTCGTTGATGAACTTTCCCGATTGGATTTAGTATATATATTAAGTATACACAACTAATGTCATCAATGACGTCAATAATGCCAATTACTGTTCTGTCCGGGAAATCATGACAAGATAAAAGCCAGTATCCGCGGATCCTTGACTGTAAATGTCTTATCAAAGAAGTTTTATCTTCTTTGGAAACAGGTACACAAAGTTCGACTGTACCAGATTTACATGTAAACGTAGACGAATCCTTTCCTTTGATGAAAATTTCTGAAAGGATTCTGTTATGTAAATGTACAAAGGTTTATTAATTACATAGATGTTGTGTTTAATTTTCTAGAAGGTAATAAGAAAATCAAAAACTCCGTTATTCTGGAAATGTATTTATCATATGATCAATGACTTTCATCAATACAGATGTTATGGATATCACTTTCATGCGTGTATGTAGAGATTTTTTGTTTGTGTTGCAGCCCTCGAAACATATCACAGATAATATCTTTTTTTACCCATAATGACCTTTGATGACATACACTTGAACTGTTTTTGGTTGATTACTCGAATAAATAATTGGAAAAACTGTTTTGGATACCTCATTTCTTTGATGAAGGACTTCTTTCAAAACGGGAGTTTTTTCGGCCCTTGATTAAGAACTTTTCATTTTATAGCTACATTACCTAGCCAATAAGAATTATTGAATGGGAATATTAAAAACTAAACTATTTTTACGGGAATCATATTCTTATGACTTACTTGACTTATGCCTCTTGATTCCCTGAGAAACATAGGGCCTCAACAACACTTCTCCAACGCACACGATTCTGGCTAGTCCTTCCCAGTTCGGTCCATGTCGTATTGGCTGCTTTCATTTCCGCGTCGATACTTCTCCGCCAAGTCTGTTTTGGTCGACCAACTTTTCTTTTGCCTTGCGGGTTCCAATGTAGTGCCTGCCTGGTGACGTTTGATATAGGCTTGCGTAGCGTGTGGCCAATCCATCCCCATTTCCGTTTCTTTATTTCAGTGTCTATTGGGACTTGTCCAGTCCTGTCCCACAGTTGTTGATTTGAGACAACTTCTGGCCAGTGGATGTGGAGGATGTTTCTAAGACATCTGTTGGTGAATGTCTGAAGCTTGTCGGTATTGCTCTTTGTCACACGCCACGTTTCTGAACCGTACAGGAGGACAGACTTCACGTTGGTGTTGGATATCCGGATCTTGTTGTGGGATGATAGGGCTGTTGATCTCCAGATCTTTCGTAAGGTGTTGAAGGCATACCTTGCCTTGTTGATTCGACACGTTGCTGACAATACTGCCCAGGTAAACAAACTTGTCGACTTCTTTAAAGGTTTCTTGATGGAGTCGCACTGGATCTTGCTGTTTGTTATTTATCCTAATGACCTCAGTCTTGCTGATGTTAATTTCGAGCCCGGTCTTCTTGGCTTCTTCCGCAACCCTGTTGAGTTTCTCTTGTGCGTCTTGTTGCTTCTGGGAGAACAGGCTGATGTCGTCTGCGAAGTCCAGGTCCTCTAGTTGTTTCATGAGAGTCCATTGGATACCTGTCCTCCGGCCTGCTGTCGCCTGTCGCATGACCCAGTCTATAACCATCAGGAAGATTGTCGGTGAGAGTATGCATCCCTGATGGACGCCTGTGTACACTGAGAAAGCCTCTGTTAATTTCCCCTCATGTATAACTTGGCACCTGGCATCTTCATATCGTTGTTGGATGATGGCAACAAAATTTGGTGGAAAGCCATAGTGGTACATCAGTCTCCAGATGACATCTCTGTCGACGCTGTCAAATGCTTTCTGGAAGTCGACGAAGACTGTGTACAGGGGGGTCTGCCACTCCAGGGACTGTTCGATGATGATCCGCATTGTTGCGATGTGATCTGTGCATGATCTCTCTTGACGAAAGCCTGCCTGTTCGTCCCGAAGTGTCTTGTCAAGGGCAATCTTCAATCTCTCGGGGATGATTCTCGTCAATATTTTCCCTGGTATGGACAGCAGCATGATTCCTTTCCAATTGTTGCAGTATGATAGGTCTCCTTTCTTGGGCAGCTTTACGAGGTGGCCTTTCTTCCAATCCTCCGGGACTCTCTCCTGCTCCCAGATCTTGTTTAGGAGTGGGTGAAGCATCTCATTCGAGGTCTGTATGTCTGCTTTCAGAGCTTCCGGTGGTATTCCGTCAGGACCTGCTGCTTTGCCTGACTTGAGGAATTTGATGGCTTTGGTGATCTCAATCTTGGTTGGGGGGTTGGTGTTGATGTCAAGGAGTTCGGTTGGTGGTGGTATGTCCGGCGGTCTTGCAGGTGCAGGTCTGTTGAGTGTCTCCTTGAAGTGCTCAGCCCATCTGGATCTCTGACCATCTTCGGTCGAGATAGCATTTCCGTTCTTGTCCTTGACAGGGCGGGTTTGGTTATTGGTCTTTCCAGAGAGTGTTCTGGTGATCTCGTACACTCTCTTCATGTTTCTTTGGGCCGCTGCGGTCTCTGCCTCTGCAGTCAGCTCTTCAATGAAGTTTCTCTTGTCATTCCTTGCACTTTTCTTCACCTGCCGGTTGAGGTCCCAGTAGCGTGCTTGTAGTCCTTGCTTGTCTCCCTGATCTTGTTTCTGGTTGATCTGGTCTTTCAGATGCTTCCTCTGTGTGATCATTGACCATGTCTCGGTTGTTATCCATTCCTTGTTCTTCTTTGTCTTCTTACCTAGGACTGTTTTGCACGTTGTTCTCCAGGCCTCTCGCAGACTGTGCCATTTGTCTTCTACCGTTTCCTGGCAGTAATGGGAGCACTCCGAACTTGTTCCGTAGCTCAACCTTGAATTCGCCCGCTTTCATTTTCTCCTTGAGGCTGTGCACATTGAACTTGTGTGCTGGTCTTTTTGCCTGGTCGTTGTGGGCTTTCAGCTTTGTCTGGAGAACTGCCACAACTAAGTGGTGGTCTGATGCTACATCCGCTCCACGCTTTACCCTGACGTCATGCAGACTTCGTCTCCATTTTCTATCGATGGTGATGTGGTCGATCTGATTCTTGGTCTTGCCATCAGGGGAAATCCATGTGGTCTTGTGGATTTTCTTGTGGGGATATAGGGTACCTCCGATCACCGGGTCGTTGAAGGTACAAAACTCTGTAAAGAGTTCGCCGTTCTCGTTTTGCTTTCCAACACCGTGTCTGCCCATGATGAGTTCTTTGTCTGTGTTGTCTGATCCTACTTTTGCATTCAGATCTCCCATGAGGATTTTCAAGTCCCTCTTTGGTGCTTTGTCCACGATTGCTTGGATCCTTATAGAACCACATAAATTAAGAAACCATGACGAAAAACATAAATGTTGAAGACATATACATGACGTTAAAAATTATTCATTTATAGAAATAATCATCTATACAGTAACTTCTTCATGTTATACGAAAACTAATAATTGCAAACAGTTCCCTGTTACATTTGACGACTCACCAACACCAAAAACTAAAAACTTTTAAATCATTTAGATACCCAAATGTCATCAACACTCAATCCTGACTTGTCTTTTTTATACTGTATGATATTTGCTTTATTTGTAAAACAATCATGCCGCGATAGACTACCACCCACGAAACTACAAACGTCCATCAACAGCTGTTCTTTTGTGTAAATCAGCCTAAAAAAGTGAGAACAACAGTTATATCGAGTATATTACTTCAATATGACCTAAGATATAAAACTGTTGAGCTTGATTTCTTAAGATTATCTATTTCTACAAGTAACATAATAACTATTCCAATTTACTGATACAACATTAAAACACACATAAAGAAATTGAACGTATTTTTTACTTCCACAGCTACATTATTTGCCCAACTTGGTCCCTTTTTGTATATAACATAACTCCTGTTCCATTTCAAATATACCAAAACAAAAAATACCAACAAAAAACGAAAAAAGATTTTTCAATATTTCCACCCACAGCTATACTCAACACTGAATCCCTTTTCCACTTAAAAATATCGAAACAAAAAATACCAACAAAAAACGAAAATTTGATTTTTTTTCAAAATTACCACCCACATCTTAATTACTGAACCCCTGTTCCATTTCAAAAATACCAAAACAAAAAATACTAAAAAAGACGAAAAAAGATTTTTCAATATTTCCACCCACAGCTATACTGTTTACTGAACCTCTGTTCCATTAAAATACCAAAACAAAAAATACCAACAAAAAACGAAAAAAGATTTTTCAATATTTCCACCCACAGCTATACTCAACACTGAATCCCTTTTCCACTTAAAAATATCGAAACAAAAAATACCAACAAAAAACGAAAATTTGATTTTTTTTCAAAATTACCACCCACATCTTAATTACTGAACCCCTGTTCCATTTCAAAAATACCAAAACAAAAAATACTAAAAAAGACGAAAAAAGATTTTTCAATATTTCCACCCACAGCTATACTGTTTACTGAACCTCTGTTCCATTAAAATACCAAAACAAAAAATACTAACAAAAAACGAAAAAAGATTTTTCAATATTTCCACCCACAGCTATACTCAACACTGAATCCCTGTTCCACTTAAAAATATCGAAACAAAAAATACCAACAAAAAACGAAAATTTGATTTTTTTTCAAAATTACCACCCACATCTTAATTACTGAACCCCTGTTTCATTTCAAAAATACCAAAACAAAAACACCAACAAAAACGAAAAGTAATTTTTCAAAATTTCCACCCACAGCTATACTCTATACTGAACTCGTACAACGCCCAACCGAGCTGGCAGGAGCCTAATAGAGAGGAGGAAGAACGCTACTGTGTGGACTGGCTCAACAGAACTGGACTAGTTAACTCTAATGAAGTTTGTAAGTATCAACACTATAAAGGATAACACGTCCATCCGAAATCTGTTGATTAAAAATAAGCGTCTGTTGTTGAATAACATTGTTATATCTGTGTATCATCTACCCATGGGGTCCTACAAGACCCTGATAACCCTCTCAGTCTGCTACATCAGCTAATGTCTCCGTGTTATGCTCAAACTTTTACCCTGATATCCATCGCGCCAAAACCCTCGTTTCGCTGACACTGGTTACTCAACGCTATTTATGGACATATACGCTGCTGAAGCAGGATGTCTTATGGTTTGCTTTGTACCGATACTAGCCAGGGAGCCATTGTCATTCAAAATATAGCAGGGCGACGTTTATCTGTACTCCGAGGGAATGCAGAGTTGTTAGATCTTAAGAATTTTCATTCGTGATTCATTCATAGACCACACTAGTTATCCAATGAAGGTAATCTCCTATGAATATACCTGTAACGAGCAAGCTTGGGAATGTTGAAATGTAGATGTTCCAGTCGTTCTATAACACCATTATGGGTCACAATTATATGAAAACCAAGATCATATAAAGCTAAGCGTAATGGCCCGGAAGTCATTTGATAATGAAATGACGTCACGTCATGTATGAGATCATGGTATCATATCGTAACTTCTCTGTGACATTAATACTCATCATGATATCATTGTGTCACATTGTATTCTGAGAACATTTTGTTAATCTCATTTTCAGTCATAATGTCCAAAATAAGAATTAATGCAGAAACACTTTTAGTAAAGACTTATTCAAACGTATCTTAAGTAAGTTTGTTTTCACAATTTACTTTAAACATACCTTTGAACAGTGAAAGAGAAACGAAACGGTAATTTTGATAAATTAAAAAATACATACAGGTATTGTGCCTACATCTAATTAGCAGCCCCGTCTAAGGACGGGGCTGCTATCAGTTTTTGTGAAGTTTCCATCGCCGCCGCCGCCGCCGCCGCACTCGTACTACTAGCTATAACTTTTTTCCACTAAGCTTTCCAGAACTCTTATTCATACCTTATTACTCATACCTCGGGGGAACGATTTTGAAACGTTCACTTTCAAGGTCAAAGGTCAAGGTCACGAGATATGTATTCACTCTAAGAATTCCTTGTAAACGCGATAACTTGAAAAGTTTTTGTGCTATGAAGCTCTAACTTGGTATATATCATCCTTGGAAAAGTAAAAAATTTTTGAAAAGGTTTTGGCTACAATCCGTCAAAGGTCAAGGTCACAGCCAGGTCATGACGTAAGCATGTTTTAGCGAAAATGCTTTATTTTAACTATGAACACTTTTAATCAATAGATGATTGTTATACTCAATAAAAAGTGTTCAATGATTGTGTGACCTTGAAGGTCAAAGGTCAAGGTCATGAGATATGAGTTATTACAAAATGCACTAAATTTGGGTATAACTTTATCCCATTTAGCTTTTCAGAACTCATGAACATGTCTAAATGTTAATACTTCCAGGGAATCATTATGACATGTTCACTTTCAAGTTCAAAGGTCAAGGTCACGAGTTATAAAATCACCGCAAAATTCCTTGTAAACGCGATAACTTGAAAAGTTGTTGTGCTATGAAGCTCTAACTTGGTATATATCATCCTTCGAAAAGTAAAAAAAATTGAAAAGGTTTTGGCTACAATCCATCCAAGGTCAAGATCACAGCAAGGTCATGACTTAAGCATGGTTTAGCGAAAATGCTTTATTTTATCTATGATCACGTTTAATCAATACATGATTGTTATACTCAATAAAAAGTGTTCAATTATTGTGTGACCTTGAAGGTCAAAGGTCAAGGTCATGAGATATGAGTTATTGCAATACCTTGTAAACACAATAACTTGAAAAGTTTTTGTGCTATGAAGTTTAGATTTTGTATATATTATCTCTTGAGAAGTACAACATTTTCAAAAAGTTTTGGGTACGAACTGTCGAAGGTCAAGGTCACAGCAAGGTCAACATATATGGAGAAAATGGATTAATTTAATTTTTAACACTTTATTTCATTACAATAATGTTATACTCAATGAAATGTGTTCATTGATTGTGTGACCTTTGGTGTCAAAGGTCAAGGTCACGAGAAAATTCCCAATTTAGTGAGGCCTGTAAAAGTCGGAACAGGGTAAGGCGAAAAACCCCAAGTTCTGGGGCTGCTCTGCTTTTGCGGTATCCCGCAAACGCTAATCTAGTTACTTTTGTTTTATTCTTTCAGCTCCTCCCCATTCCCCATACTATAGACTATACAACACATTCGAACACAAGTCGGATTATGTGGACAGTCATATAGCATTTAAGGTAAGCTATTAACGCGAGAGATTCACTAATTAATAACCCCAAAAAGTTTGAAACGGAAATATTACTGGCTTATTGCTTTAAGTCAATAAGAACATAAAAGTATGACGAAAGAACACAACACGAGTTTGAAGATAATATAGATGAATAAACTTTAAATGTCAAAAAGGGAGAAAAAAATCAATCTAACTGAGAACTGTTGACTCTGTCTTCCGATATGGGATTCTTTGCTTAGAGGAATAAGGAAATCATCTCTGAAACTTTGGTAATATAAACTGCCTTTAACGTTTCAATAACGCCATTGGTAACTTTAGCATCTCTTGATATTGCCCAACTCTCTTGGATGGTTAAGGAAGAATGAGGAGGATTTGTTACTGCCTTGTCTATCATTTAGTGGCGACTACTTAAAGGGGCAGTAGCACGTTTTTAGGGGGAATATAAGGTGATGTTATGAAAATGAAATTAATGGTTCCAATTGAAAGACACTGTATTTAAACTAAATGGAGCAATAATAATTCAAATATATAATGGAAAGTTTAGCCATGCGATTCCTTTTTCTTACACAAAATGAAATAAAGGGGTTCACACAAAATGGCCGCCAATTTATGTGAATCTTCATACTTTGTTCTCTGACTATGGATGATTGACTTGTGTAACGAGATTTTGACACTTTTAAAATAATACATTTAGCATTAATGTTCAATTATCAGTGAAAAAAGCAAAAATATAAAATCATCAAAAAACGTGCTACTGCACCTTTAAAACCATGTCGATGTAACTTAAGTTTCATTAATGTAAATCCACCCCAAAACCATAAACCCTCCTTATAATTCAATGGTAACATTAAAGGGTCAGTCCGTTTATACATATAATGTTATTTGTTTAAGATTATTACAGTCAAATTAAATTGATTTATATTTAACAAATTTATAAAAAGGAGCGCACACCAAGTAAAAAAACTGAAAAATGAGAACTGAAGCAATTCATCCGGTCTAATAATACCCGCTACGCTCCGATATTGAGTCTAGAAAGACGTAGTAATTAGTCGCGTCAACCTACCTATTGAATTGGCCAATCAGGGCTCATCTTAACAAGCCGCAATAGTCTGCATTCACATATAACGTTCAATTTACAAATTTCATACAAAAAATACGATTAGTAGCCGCATTTTGATTGGATAAATCCATTCGGCGCACTCGCGTTTGATGTGAGGGTCATAGGTCGCCGAAAGGTCGGCTGACGCGACCTTTTATTGAATCTATCTAGACTCAATATCGGAGTATAGCGAGTAATATTGAGGTTAGGTTTACTGAAATTCATCGGCAATATGAGTGCGAAAGGCAAGAAACTTTTGTTCAATGTAAATGTTAGGATATTCTGTCAATTAATAGAATTGTTAAAAACATAAAAGTTACAGTACAGCTGTTTTTGTGGCATTTTCCCAAACTAACGGGATCGATGACCGGAAACTGATAGGACAGATCCTTTAAGTGAATCTGGTAAATTGTCAAAGTAACTGGTATGGTCATGACATTCAACGCAATGGACATGTCCGTACAGTTGGGAAATCTCTGAACCCGACAGCTTACTCTACACGGCCGTCGTTGTTTGCAAAAACAAAATACAATAAGGCCACCAAAGAAAACCTAAGCAAGTCTATGATAGAACCCTTTGGAGAGCTAGAGTTTTTTTTCTTCCAAAGTTGAAATTTATTCAGAGTCTAATTGATAGACTTAAGAAACTAATTATACTCTGTTCCTGTACCTAGATGGCGAACCTGCGACAGAGCGGCGGGTTGCAACTGAACTGGCGACCCTGCAGGAAGGTACATACGTACCGGTACAGCAGGTACAAGCGCTCTCTCGGCAAGGCATTAGACGGCTGGCAGGCTGACGGGTCGGGTCAGGGTCCGGGAATTGATGATACCGAAGGTACCACCATAAACTCTTGATTTGAGTCGAATCAATATAGACATTAGATTAAGTAGTTCTTCTTATCAAGATGCCCAGGAGGGTTTCGGAAAGTCTCAAAAGCCTATATGGCTTTCTGACTGTTCCATAACAAAAATTTAGAGCGGGATAGCGCAGTGGTTAGTGTTCGGATCAGAAGGTATGTGGTCCGAATCCCGCCATGGGATCGGCAAATTTGTCTGCAGTAGAGAACTGTTCTACACGCAGTCAGGTTTGGGTGCAATGTTACACTGCGCAGTACCTTCATGGTTCGCTAGTTCCAGCCGATCCTCGCAAGTTTCACCGCAATGCATAGCCACAATGGTGTTGTGGGCTTTCTCTCTGCAATAAAACTAGCAGTTTATATAGTGAATATTATTATTAGTTTATATAAGTGAAATAATCTTGAAAGTGGCGTTAAACCCCACATTACCATCACCACCATTACAAAAATATGAAGATGCATGTTCTTTTGCGGTAACTAGGTAGTACATTTATGCTTTAAAGTAAATCATAGAAAGTACACTTTTTTTTAAGAAATCATCTAATGTTGTGCAGGACACATGGTGTCTGTTTTGATAACTCTCTACGGCTTAATTATGAACACGATACGTGATTATTTCAATAAGACCTGAATCAAACAGATGTGACAGTATAATCACTTCATTAACGCTAACCCTCTGATGTTCAGATATATCATTCGTTTTCTTATCTATATCCTCTTGTCACACTCAGTTCACTTTGAAATCCATTATTTCATATTCAGGTCAGGTTAGAAGTTGTTTTGTTATTTTGTTTTCATGAGTGTATTATTACTTATATTTATAATTAGTTGTTATTGAGATACAATGCGAGGAAAACATAGAAAACACTCCAATATCTCTCAAATTATAGTGCAAATAACATGTAAAGAAATGTGTTTAAGGTTATGTAATTTTAAAAACTTATTAATAAACAGATTTGTTGTTAGTTTTTGCTGCAAGAAGAGAGTTAAAGTTATGTAAATATATATTTAAGAACACAATGCTCATAACCTTACTCATTGTAGAATATTCCAATTAGTTTTGCCACCATTTCATTGTTAGTCTGGTTTATCCTATCTATTCATTTTGTACAATGTCATGCATGTATCACCAAGAAACGATAATCAGTAATTCAAAATATGTAGATGATTTTTGGATGTAAGTCATTGGACATGTGTATGTTTATAAAGTGTCAAAAACATTAATGACCATTCCGGTATTATTTAATAGTTATTAATACTAGTAGCTTTTTGTGGAACATTCATTTATAATCTAAATGATGTTTTGATATTGAATTTTAAGTCGCCCTTAACGTGCTTATGGAGCATTTATATTATCATATTTACATATGATGCTTTAATTTTGAATAATTGAGTTGCCCTTCACCTTTTTGAAGACCATTTGTATATTAATGATCCGTATGTTGCTTTAATGTTTAATATCGGAGTCGCTCAAAATCTTTTTTATCATAAAAGCCAACTTCCTTAAATACGACCATACCTGTCACTAAGTTAAATTAAATACAAGTGAGATGTACACTTACGAGTTTGGAAAGCTGGAAAGCGGGGAGGTTCAGTGAGAGCGGTGAACTCACTGGTGCCTCCCCGCCTGTTTGACAGAGAGAATGTCTCTGGTCATAGATGAGACGCCTGACCCCAAGAAGAAGACGGCAGCAGTGAGACAGGACTTCCCAGAGACTTGGCTGTGGGACATCGAGGTCGTTGGGTGAGCATTGGTTACTACAGGGCGTGGGGAGGTGGTTTTTATAGAATTAATAAATAGAAGGACTTTTATTTGAGAGTTACAGTTTACTCATTTATGCTTATATAGCTGTACAGAATCATTGAAAATAACTTGACTGTCAACCTATGATACACTATATATGTATAATGATAAATCAGATAAGTTATACATACAGCTGTAGTTTGCAATACATTCAGTATTCATTGAAAATCGTTTAAGATTAATTTCCAAACTGTATTACGGCGTTACGAATCTCTTACCGTTGAAGGAAAGAAGGAAAAGATAAGTGTGTGTTCTTTTCTGTGAGAACAGAAACCAGAAGACAAATAGGTGTTAATTCAATTTGTTTAAACAATTATATTGGTATATTAAAGGTAACCCTATCGCTATGTTAACATGACACTAACATGGAGCCAGGGTTGTCCTGTGTAACAATTCAAAGTCTGACAAATCTAAGACCCTTCTACCCTCCCACCCACAGAGACTCGGGCACCCTGAAGCTGAACAAGACCCTCCCGGGGACCATAACGGAGTGGGTGGGGAGCGCTGTGTGTGCCAACTCGAAGGCGGGAGTGGGGGTGTCCGACTCGGCGTCTGTGACCGCCTTCCAACCCTTCTTCCTCTCCTTCACCCTCCCGTACGCCGCCATCAGAGGGGAACACATCCCCATCACCGTCACTGTCTTCAACTACCATACCGAGTGTATGGAGGTCAGTTCTAACTTTATTCAATGCCCTTAGCAATATTTAGGGACCACTTTAACTTTAGTTATTGGGAGGAGTTGATGATCACCTTAGCCTTGTGCAAATCCTTAATTTCCCAAAATCATGTCAGTGATGAGGGCATCCTTAATCTAAATTAAAACATTTATCACCTTCCTATACGCAAAGCCTAAAACGCCAGTTTCAGAACTGTCAGTTTTATGCCATGCTGCTGACCCTTGAGTTTTCTGTGCTGTAGTGGCACTATAGCCGCACAGAAAAGTAAAGGGTCTGCAGCAAAATGACAGTTTGGAAACTGGCGCTTTATGCTTTGCGTAGGAAGATGAACATTTATTTGCGATCACCTTAGCCTAAGTAAGCTCTGTGCAAATACTTAACTCCACAAAATCCTCTAGTACTGAGAGTTACGACCACCGTAGTCTTAAAAGATTCGGTGCCAATGATGCTATAATTCAAGGCCTTATATTGTCATGAGACGAAATCCATTGCAAACAATACAAAACAAGGGCCTAGAGCCTTATTAATTAACCTAATCTTATGAACTTGGACCAATAGACAGAACCTTATTTTCATTTGGTTCTAAATTTCAAAAATATATATTGAACTGATATAACTTTCGGAAGTGACAAGTTCTTTCAGTTTCCTTTCTAACCTGATGAACGTCGTTTTCGCCATGTTTGTCTCGTTTTTGTTTTTGATGCATTCTCAAAGTCATTTTCTTTTCATTGATAGTAAATTAAAGCAAGGATCTCCATCACCGCACTATCTTTAAATCCCACATCAACCAAATGAACGTCAGTAGACGTTAATACGAGTAAGGTCTCTTCAACCTGTTACTCCTAACCTCATAAAGCAGGCACCCGCCTAACTAATATTGTTTCCCCAGATTGAGCTGCGTCTGAATGAGTCAACAGAGTTCGAGCTAGTCAACCCTGACAGAGTGACCTGGATGTGTATCTGTGGCAACGAAGCGAAGAGACACGACTTCGTCATCATCCCAAAAACACTCGGCTTCATCAACATCACTGCAGCGGTAATCTTGTGTCATTTTGTGATGGGTGCTTCACCTGTTGAGATTCTTTAAATTGTATCCATTTTAACACCTATCGTCATCAATGCAGCGCTATGCGACTATCACTTGTTACCGGTTTTATCCTTTTGACCTATTAATGAGTAAAATTGACTTCATAAGGGATCCTCTCACATGTTTTGAGACACCTACTATTAGAATAGTATCTATCTGATCAACCATTTCACCTTTAAGTGTCATTGCAACTGTAAAATGGTGTTCTATTTTGATTGTCCTCCGACATAATTGTGACGCTGAATTATGAATGGCATCTTTCTGACCAGCCCATAAACCCAATATTCGTTCTGATCAAATGTCTCTCATTGGTTTCTCCAACATTTCATCAACTGTTTATCACGTTTATTGATGAACTTTATCTCCATTACCCTATGGTATGGGTGCAAAAACAGATGTTTCTCTCGATACGTTTCTTTCTATTTCCTAGGGACCTCGTACTGCCTCCAAACTCTTGGACATGTTTCGCAAGATGCTAAGATGTATAAGATGTACAGCAATTATAGTGAACCAGACTTTACCACATAATATTTTGAAGTCGGTTTATACATTCCTCCCCGAACTAATGAGAATATCGTAAATATTGTGTATATACACTTTCTGGTGAACTGCGAGAATATTGCTCTGAAAAGTTCATGTTACGACAATAATCAATATTATCCTCCATCCAATATAAAAGACTCTTTTACTCGACACGTTCTTTTGATACTCTGCTGTTTTTCAAAATTCTTGATTTAGGACATCAAATTCATACAGGCATTTTGGTTGTTTAATTAGAAAACGACAGGTGAGATTTATATGTCATGAAATGATATTAAGGAATTTATTGTAAGTATGCGAGAAGGCATTCAAAGTGAAAGAAGATCCCATGAAACTGTGACTTTCAATAACATGATAATCTACTTAATACCTTTCTATCGTGACCTTTGATTAGATGAAATGGTCGGAAATGCAGAGATGCTCCTAAAGTTAAGTGGTTAGCTCTTTATCTATTCAATCGACCAGTGTTTGGGACTTTCTACTTTATTGTTTTCAATATTTACGCTGATGAATTGTTCACGAAACCTTTGATCATATAAACATAATATTTTGTAGCGTGCTACAGTAAATTTAGACCACGGAATTCGCGGCAAAATTCAAGCTCTTAAATAAATGGATGGGGTTTTATCTTACAAATTATGTTGTTCGGTTCGATTTTATGCAATCATATTTATCTTAACTGCTGACAATATGGGATTTTGTACATTAAGTAACATTTTCTTCTATCGCTGTCAACATATTCGATTCTATCTTGGTGTGAGTAACATCTGATATGATTACAAAACGTAGTTACATGTTAAATGTACGGTTACATGCCCTTGATTGGTTTCAAGTTTTATCAATCTATTTGACGTAAGCTGTACGTACTTATCGAACCTGTGATATTACAGCTAGCTTTAATCAGATAAGATTATTTGTTTTAACACTAGATACTATTTGTGCCTTAGATCTATTACAGCGTTATTATTCACATTAATGGAAAATGAGACCCTATATTGTGAAATGACACTTCACTGTTATTTTAGCAAGATATTCCTCATACGACGTCGCATTACGTCTAATGAAGCAATTATGATACGGTTGTTTTTCTATTCTAAACACGTCCCGTTTGCATTTTTAGCTCATCAGGACTGAAAGTCCAGATGGGCTTATGGCATGGCCCGTCGTCCGGCGTCCGTCCGTCCGTCGTCCGTCGTCCGTCCGTCGTCCGTCCGTAAACTTTTGACACTTTCGACTTCTCCTCATGAACCATACACATTAGAGAGCTGAAATTTTGTGTACAAGCACCTTAGCATATGGAGATTCTAATTTGTAACTTTGGTGACCCTGTGACCCCAAATAGGGTCACAGGGGTCACAACTTTAAAAACCTATTTTCATCTTCTTCTCCAGTTCCAGAAGGACTAGAGAGTTAAAAATGATATGTGCAGACTCCTTGGCTAATGGGGATTCTAATTTGTAACTTTGGTGACTCTGTGACCCCAAATAGGGTCACAGGGGTCACAACCTTAAATACCTATTTTCATCTTCTTCTCCAGTTCCAAAAGGAGTAGAGAGTTAAAAATTATATGTGCAGACTCCTTGGACAATGGAGATTCTAATTTGTAACTTTGTTGACCCTGTGACCCCAAATAGGGTCACAGGGGTCACAACCTTAAAAACTTATTTTCATCTTCTTCTCCAGTTCTAAAAGGACCAGAGAGTTGAAAGTGATATGTGCAGACTCCTTGGACAATGGGGATTCTAATTTGTAAATTTGGTGAACCTGTGACCCCACATAGGGTCACAGGGGTCACAACTTTAAAAACCTATTTTCATCTTCTTCTCAAGTTCCAGAAGGACTAGAGAGTTAAAAATGATATGTGCAGACTCCTTGGCTAATGGGGATTCTAATTTGTAACTTTGGTGACCCTTTGACCCCAAATAGGGTCACAGGGGTCACAACCTTAAAAACCTATTTTCATCTTCTTCTCCAGTTCCAAAAGGAGTAGAGAGTTAAAAATTATATGTGCAGACTCCTTGGACAATGGAGATTCTTATTTGTAACTTTGGTGAACCTGTGACCCCAAATAGGGTCACAGGGGTCACAATCTTAAAAACCTATTTTTATCTTCTTCTCCAGTTCTAAAAGGCCTAGAGAGTTGAAAGTGATATGTGCAGACTCATTGGACAATGGGGATTCTAATTTGTAACTTTGGTGAACCTGTGACCCCAAAAAGGGTCACAGGGGTCACAACCTTAAAAACCTATTTTCATCTTCTTCTCCAGTACTAAAAGGACTATAGAGTTGAAAATGATATGTGCAGACTCCTTGGCAAATCGGGATTCTTAATTGTAGATTTCGTGACCCCATGACCCCAAATAGGGTCACAGGGGTGACAACCTTAAAAACCTATATTCATCTTCTTCTCCAGTTCTAAAAGGACTAGAGAGTTGAAAGTGATATGTGCAGACTCCTTGGACAATGGGGATTCTAATTTGTAACTTTGGTGAACCTGTGACCCCACATAGGGTCACAGGGGTCACAACTTTAAAAACCTATTTTCATCTTCTTCTCAAGTTCCAGAAGGACTAGAGAGTTAAAAATGATATGTGCAGACTCCTTGGCTAATGGGGATTCTAATTTGTAACTTTGGTGACCCTTTGACCCCAAATAGGGTCACAGGGGTCACAACCTTAAAAACCTATTTTCATCTTCTTCTCCAGTTCCAAAAGGAGTAGAGAGTTAAAAATTATATGTGCAGACTCCTTGGACAATGGAGATTCTTATTTGTAACTTTGGTGAACCTGTGACCCCAAATAGGGTCACAGGGGTCACAATCTTAAAAACCTATTTTTATCTTCTTCTCCAGTTCTAAAAGGACTAGAGAGTTGAAAGTGATATGTGCAGACTCATTGGACAATGGGGATTCTAATTTGTAACTTTGGTGAACCTGTGACCCCAAAAAGGGTCACAGGGGTCACAACCTTAAAAACCTATTTTCATCTTCTTCTCCAGTACTAAAAGGACTATAGAGTTGAAAATGATATGTGCAGACTCCTTGGCAAATCGGGATTCTTAATTGTAGATTTCGTGACCCCATGACCCCAAATAGGGTCACAGGGGTGACAACCTTAAAAACCTATATTCATCTTCTTCTCCAGTTCTAAAAGGACTAGAGAGTTGAAAGTGATATGTGCAGACTCCTTGGACAATGGGGATTCTAATTTGTAACTTTGGTGAACCTGTGACCCCAAATAGGGTCACAGGGGTCACAACCTTAAAAACCTATTTTCATCTTCTTCTCCAGTATTTAAAGGACTATAGAGTTGAAAATGATATTTGCAGACTCCTTGGCCAATGGGGATTCTAAGTTGTAGCTTTCGTGACCCCATGACCCCAAATAGGGTCACAGGGGTCACAACCTTAAAAACTTATTTTCATCATCATCTTAAGCTCCTAACGGTCTATTGAGCTGAAAGACTGCATGTAGACTCCTTGGCCAATTGGGATTCTAAACTGTAGGTTTCGTGACCCCATGACCCCAAATAGGGTCACAGGGGTCACAACCTTAAAAACCTATTTTTCTCCATTAGATGACAGTCTATGGCAAATTTATTTCTCCTTGGATATTTTAGTGTGGACTTCTTTCACTGTCTGATATTGGCGATCTAGAAAGTGTTGAATAATAATACATTTGTTTTGTAATTTTTATATAGGTTTTCTTGCAATAGGTAACATCAGTTTCATTTTTAGCTCATCTTGCCTGTATAAAGCAAACTTGATATGATGCCTGATGAGCTACAGAGCCAATGGCTCTATTTTTGTAAAATGCCTTTTTGAAAAATAATAATCTCGTTGTGAAAATTGACGTCATCAAATGGAGAAAGCATAAAACTGCGTGTATTTTCACTATAAAGAATTAATATCTAGGAGATCTTGGTAATAATAATAATATTTACACCAATTCTTAAATTCGGTCAAGAAACAAATGCACAGTATTTGTCAATGGTATCACAATAGGGCCAACAGTTTGAAAGGGGTATTTCTATACAAGCAAAGTAAATTTTAAAAAACAAAAAAACAGCACCAGTTCTTAAAAATATGAATTTATATATGAATTGTATCACATAAGGCCAGCAGCATAATGTTTCTGAATTGTATGTTGATGAAGACCAGCAGTATGAAAGGTGTATTACAATGAAGGTCAAGTCAATTTTTAAAAAAAAAACCACAACAATTTCATAAATTTCTTCACGAAAATATAAATTATATGCAATAAAGAATAGAAGTACACAGCATTTATTAGGCCCCCCAAAAATAAATAAAATGTTTTTCGGTCTTTGCATGAAGGCAAAAATGATGCGGATTTTTTATTTTATATTTCCAAATATTTTTTTAATTATTGAATATGAAAATTATTCAACGGAATTTGAAAAAAATAAATGAACATAAACTTTTGATTACTGTGTCTTTGAAGGCCTACACAAACATAAACGAGTTGAATTATAAAAGTTCATGTTTAAATGTTTTTTCTTGGCCTGGGGACTACAATTCCATTTTGACCCTTGTCAACATCTGGGAAAAAAGGCTTGATTCTTTTTTTTGTCTAGGCCTTACTATGATGGACCAAGACTCTTTCCGTAGTCTCCCATTGTCCAACAATTAAGGCCAATCTGTAGGAAAGGTGTATTTCTATGGCAGGCCAATCAGTCTTTTAAAAAAATTCACCATTTCAAAAATCTCGTCAAGAAAAATTTCTTCTGATTTGCATTACAATAATGGACAGCATAACACAACATTCATCACTTTGACAGGCAAAATCAATCTTTTAAACAACACTTCACCCTTTCATGAATCTCGTTAAGATTGTTTCCGAATTGTATTCCAATTAAGGACAGAACAGAACAGGGGTTTATTCTCAAGAAACACATAGGGTGATATAGAGAACATACAGTACAAGTATATACAAATATGATATCAATGGCCATTAACGTAGTCTATTTAAATAGTTTCAGACATTGTTTGATATATTTTGACAATTTGACAGCAATACGCAATATAATATTATAATCTTGTCTTACAGGCTAAGTCTATTCCCGGAGACTCCCAGTGCCCCAAGGTAACGAGTTCAGGAGACTATGTGGGCATCAGAGACGCTGTCATCAGGAAACTACTCGTGGAGGTGAGACTGTTTCAAACTATCCAGATAGTATGAAAGATTATTTTTCAGTTTTGAAGGCCCCTGTACAATATTGAATATAAAACAATATACAAACGTTAAAGTTTTCATTTTTGACAGTCTGATTAAAATCGACCGTACTCCGAGGAATAAAATATCAAAAATATTGTCTCTATCGAGGTTTGAACCAGCCAGAACATCCTCTTCGTGTGAATGAGAGGAAAGCCGGGCTGGGTGAGGTTCAAACCCCACCAGAGACAATATTTTTACACTTTTTTCCTGGAATCACAGTCGATGTTAATCAGACTGAATTTTTGACAGATTGATATTACATGATTTGGGTAATTATCTTAACAGTAGATTATTTCTTGGTAAAGATAGTTTAAATATGAGCATGTATATTATCAATGAGAAAAGCGCAGATATAAATCAGAAATATATGTTTACATTTATATCCAAATATAAATGTTAAAAATGATCAAATGCGGTTGGTATCCTCTTCTCTTCCCTCCCCAGCCCGAAGGCGATGAGAAGGAATATACCTACAGTTCATTAGTTTGTTCAGGTCAGTAAGTTTGAAATCACACATGTCAATTTGCATATTGTGCAGAAAAATGTAGAGGGAATGTTTTACATTTTAAGGTAAATACTCATTTAAGATTGCAAAGGTATCAAACGTATCTCATTGCATAAAACAGCCCTAACAATACGGGAAACCATTGTACTATAATTCAAAATTACACTTGTTTTTCTTAAAGGGGCAGTAGCAGGTTTGTAGGGGGAATATAAGGTGATGTCAGGAAACAGGTACGAATTGAACGACAACGTATTTAAACTAAATTGAGCAATACTAATTCAAATATATAATGTAAAGTTTAGCCATGCGATTCCTTTTTCTTACACAAAATGAATTAAAGGTGTTCACACAAAATGGCCGCCAGTTGATTTTATATGAATCTTCATACTTTGTCCTCTGAAAATGGATGATTGGCAAGTGTAATGAGATTTTTGACACTGTCAAAATAATACATTTAGCATTAACTTATCAGTGAAAAATTTGAAATATAAAATTACCAAAAAAACGTGCTACTGCCCCTTTAAGGTTTCTATAGTGTACATGCAAAGGGGCCTTGGTCTTTTTCATTACAAGGCCGATTAATTTAACATCAGGTACAAGTCCATACGATGCTGAAGTCTGAAAATCTTGTATTTGATATTTAGCAAATGAATCTCATGTTTTGAAAATTAATAAATAATTCACCATCTTGGTATCTTCATTTTTGACAAAGCTACAATGTCTTATTTAGACCTGCTCAGGATTTTATGTTTTATAGTTTTGATGACAAACTTATCATGACATTATAACCTTTTGAAACTTTGTTGTGTTCCAGACTTTTACGACTCTATTGATCTGCCCTTGTTTCCTGATCAAGTTCCCGACTCCGGTCGTGGTATCATCAGCATCATTGGTGAGTCATGTGACGTCACAAGGTAATGACATCATACGAATAACTACGGAATTCCAATTAGAGAGTTCCTGAATGAACTTCGAATCCACATGTGATGATGTTGAAACACTTTGATAATAACAAAACTGATATTAATTATTTTAGAATAAGTTATATACTTTAATATACGTTGAAGTTCAATGCATGTGATAGGGCCCTTTCAAAATATTCTGTTGTATTTACCCCAATATTTCAATGTGAACGATATATGTAACTCTGTTCACCTTCTTTATTTTATTTGGTCATGCTAACTCTCTCGGTTCTCTACATAGGAAAGCTTTATTATATAATTTCACTTTCAGTTTCAGTTATAAATAAAATATTGCATTTTCTTTTGGAATAATCTTTTTTTTTGCATAATTTCAATACACAGTAAGTTCATACATGTATTATGATTCATACTGACTACATATTTTTCTTGTTTTTATCCTCAAAGGTGATCTGATGGGTCCCAGTTTTACCAATATCGGGGGTCTTCTCCGTGTTCCATATGGTTGCGGCGAGCAGAATATGATTAACTTCGCTCCCAATGTCTTCATAATGCAGTACCTCAAGGCAGTAAACAAACTCACACCAGAAATCAACGCTACCATTGACAAGTACCTCAACAGCGGTAGGTATAACAAAGTAGTAATGTTTTATATAATTCTCCTATCACTACACTTGACTGATATATAGTCTCTGAAAAATCTGGTATCGATATCAATAGATTTCTCCCTTACCGATCTAATGTTTCTCTCTATATCTGGTAATGTTTGACCACAGCGTCGAGCGAGAGTTACACTACCGATCTGATGTTTCTCTCTATATCTGGTAATGTTTGACCACAGGGTCGAGCGAGAGTAACACTGCCGATCTAATGTTTCTCTCTATATCTGTTTGACCACAGGGTCGAGCGAGAGTAACACTGTCGATCTAATATTTCTCTCTATATCTGGTATTGTTTGACCACAGGGTCGAGCGAGAGCAGCACTGCCGATCTAATGTTTCTCTCTATATCTGTTTGACCACAGGGTCGAGCGAGAGTAACACTGCCGATCTAATGTTTCTCTCTGTATCTGGTAATGTTTGACCACAGGGTCGAGCGAGAGTAACACTGCCGATCTAATGTTTCTCTCTATATCTGTTTGACCACAGGGTCGAGCGAGAGTAACACTGTCGATCTAATGTTTCTCTCTATATCTGGTGATGTTTGACCACAGGGTCGAGCGAGAGTAACACTGCCGATCTGATGTTTCTCTCTATATCTGGTAATGTTTGACCACAGGGTCGAATGAGAGTAACACTGCCGATCTAATGTTTCTCTCTATATCTGGTAATGTTTGACCACAGGGTCGAGCGAGAGTAACACTGCCGATCTAATGTTTCTCTCTATATCTGTTTGACCACATGGTACCAGCGAGAGCTACAGCTCTGATCTATGTTCCTCCTTTTTTTGTTAATGTTTGACCACATGGTACTAGCGAGAGTTACAGTTACGATATGATATCCCTATTCATTGCTTAATGTTTGACCACAGGGTACCAGCGAGAGTTACAGTATCGATCTGATATCCCTATTCATTTCTTAATGTTTGACCATAGGGTACGAGCGAGAGTTACACTAGTAATCTGATATCCCTCTTTATTTCTTAATGTATGACCACAGGGTACCAGCGAGAGTATATTACCGATCTGATGTGTATCTTTATTTCTTTGTTTGACCACAGGGTATCAACGAAAGTTGCAGTACCGATCTGATGCTTCTCTATATTATTTTAATTTTGACCACAGAAACGTTGTATGATATCCTTATTCATCTCTGAATGTTGTCCACAGGGTGACAGCGACAGTTACAGAAACGATATGATATCCCTATTCATTTCTGAATGTTGACCACAGTAACAGCGAGAGTTACAGTAACGATATGATATCCCTATTCATTTCTAATGCTTGACCACAGGGTACCAGCGAGAGTTACAGTAACGATATGATATCCCTATTCATTTCTTAATGTTTGACCACAGGGTACCAGCGAGAGTTACAGTAACGATATGATATCCCTATTCATTTCTAATGCTTGACCACAGGTTTCCCAGCGAGAGTTACAGTAACGATATGATATCCCTATTCATTTCTAATGTTTGACCACAGGGTACCAGCGAGAGTTACAGTAACGATGTGATATCCCTATTCATTTCTTAATGTTTGACCATAGGGTACCAGCGAGAGTTACAGTAACGATATGATATCCCTATTCATTTCTAATGTTTGACCACAGGGTACCAGCGAGAGTTACAGTAACGATATGATATCCCTATTCATTTCTTAATGTTTGACCATAGGGTACCAGCGAGAGTTACAGTAACGATATGATATCCCTATTCATTTCTTAATGTTTGACCACAGGGTACCAGCGAGAGTTACAGTAACGATATGATATCCCTATTCATTTCTAATGTTTGACCATAGGGTACGAGCGAGAATTACAGTAACGATATGATATCCCTATTCATTTCTCATGTTTGACCATAGGGTACCAGCGAGAGTTACAGTAACGATATGATATCCCTATTCATTTCTTAATGTTTGACCACAGGGTACCAGCGAGAGTTACATTAACGATATGATATCCCTATTCATTTCTCATGTTTGACCATAGGGTACCAGCGAGAGTTACAGTAACGATATGATATCCCTATTCATTTCTAATGTTTGACCACAGGGTACCAGCGAGAGTTACAGTAACGATATGATATCCCTATTCATTTCTAATGTTTGACCACAGAGTACCAGCGAGAGTTACAGTAACGATATGATATCCCTATTCATTTCTAATGTTTGACCACAGGGTACCAGCGAGAGTTACAGTACCGACGTACCGACGCGTCCTACAGCGCCTTCGGGAACAGTGACTCTAGTGGCAGCACCTGGTTAACAGCCTTCGTCATCAAGTCCTTCTCTGAGGCTCAGGCCTTCCTTGATATAGATGAGAAGGTCATTCTGACTGCCAGGGTGAGGGTCTTGCAGATACTACTATCATATGGTGACTGTGTTTCGATAGGATTTATTGATTGATTGAAATAGACATCTTCTGTTTGTTGACATGTCATTTATACTCAATCACATAAGTTAAAGATGAGTCTAATTTTGGTAATATTTCAGCATCACCTGGCTCATTATAAAACAATATTGAATATATGAATATTGTAATATGTATAAAGGTGATCCTTGACTTGTTGTGATTAAAAATTGATATTCATGGGACATCACTATCTAAAGTAGTACACAATATTGTTTTTGTCTCCAGTCAAGTCTTTGTTAGGAAATATATGAATAAACACTATCATTTTCACCAGATAGACGTGCCTTTTGATGTCTGAAAATGAAACTCTCATATTTAGTATCTCCACGCCAATTTGATATGATACAACATAATCATATTTGATAATTATGTACAAGATCAGCAGAATGACAGGGTAACAAGGATGTTTTTGTCAATCACAGAAAGCAACAATGATTCCATGGCATCATTTTATAGAATTAATTGTGAATGTTTCAGATCTGGCTCAAGTCAAAGCAGAGCTCCAACGGGTGTTTCAAGGAGGTTGGACGGGTGATCCACTCGTCTATGAGGGGTGGAGTGGATGGAGCCGACAGCTCTATCACCCTCACAGCATATGTTATCAGTGCTCTTATTATAGCAGGGGTTTCTAAACAGGTACACTCCTTGAATATGAGTCCATTGCTCTAATTATAGCATTGTTCCTAAACAGGTAGGCTCCTTGAATATGGGCCCATTGCTCTAATTATAGCATTGTTCCTAAACAGGTAGGCTCCTTGAATATGAGTCCATTGCTCTAATTATAGCATTGTTCCTAAACAGGTAGGCTCCATGAATATGGGTCATTGCTCTTACCATTGCAGGGGTTCCTAAACAGCCATCCTCCTTGAATCTGAGTCTAGTTAGCCTCCACTCCTTGATTATGTGTACATTGCTTTCAGTGGCCCTTAAGTTGTACTCTTCAATTGAATATGAGCCCATGAAACTCATTCTTTAGCAGGTATACTTAAATAGCCTATGGTATTCATAAAATCAGAAGTCTATAAACAGGTCAATATTTTGAATATGGCTCTGTTAATAGCAGCGGTCCCTTAGCAGATACAGTGGTTTAGAAAACGTTCCTCGAGATAGCTTAAAGTTTCATTATAACAGAGTTCATAGACAGGTACACTACTTTCCTTACAAGCCAGTTGCTATAATTATGTCCCCCGAAATATTTTTCGGGAGACATAATGTTTTCACCTCCGTCCGTGATTCCGTGATTCCGTGATTCCGTGATTCCGTCATTCCGAAATGCTTTCTTTTCCGGGCCATATCTCAAAAACCGTTCAATATTTTTTCACGAAACTTGGTATGTGCTTAGACCTAGTGATGGAGTAGTGCCTTTTGCTATTTTGGTTATTCTGAATTTTTTATTTATTCTGGTTTCCATGGAAACAATTTGAACTTAGTGCATATTGGGGGTAGGAACCTTTTCCGGCCTCTATTTCAAAAACCGTTCAACATTTTTTCACGAAACTTGGTATGTGCTTAGATCTAGTGATGGAGTGGTGCCTTTTGCTATTTTGGTTATTCTGAATTTTTTATTTTTTATGGTTTCCATGGAAACAATTTGAACTTAGTGCATATTGGGGGTAGGAACCTTTTCCGGCCTCTATTTCAAAAACCGTTCAATATTTTTTCACGAAACTTGGTATGTGCTTAGACCTAGTGATGGAGTGGTGCCTTTTGCTATTTTGGTTATTCTGAATTTTTTATTTTTTCTGGTTTTCATGGAAACATTTTGAACTTAGTGCATATTGGGGGAGGGTTTCATTTCCGGACCATATCTCCAAAACCGTTCAATATTTTTTCACAAAACTTTGTATGTGGTTAGATCTAGTGCTGGAGTGGTGCCTTTTGCTATTTTGGTTTTTCTAAAAGTTTTATTTTCCTGGTTTCCATGGAAACAGTTTGTACTTAGTGCATATTTGGGTAGGGACTGTTTCCCAGCCATATCTCAAAAGGTATTCAATATTTTTTATGAAACTTGGTATGTGGTTAGACCTAGTGGTGGAGTGGTGCCTTTTGCTATTTAGGTCATTCTGAATTATATGATTTTTCCTGGTTTCCATGGCAACAGTTTCAACTTAGAACATCTGGTGTGAGGACCATTTCCGGGCCATATCCCAAAAACTATTTAATATGATTTTACGAAACTTGGTATGTGGTTAGACCTAGTGGTGGAGTGGTGCCTTTTTCCATTTTAGTTATTCTGAATTATTTTCCTGGTTTCTATAGAAACAAGTTGAACTAGGTGTATATGGGGGGTAGGGTCTGTTTCCGTACTTTAGCTTAAAAACTATTCAAAATATTTTTACTAGACTTGATATGTGGTAAGAACTGCTGGGGGAGTGGTGCCTTTTGCTACTTTGGTTATTCTGAATTGTTATTTTGCTGGTTTCCATGGAAATTTGAAATTTGTACATAATGGGGGTAGGGTCACTTTCGGATTAAATGTTAGCGGGGGACATCACAGTGCATCACATGCACATATTTCTAGTTATTGATGGGGGTCCCCACACAGCTTCACCTTTTAACTAAATTAGCCTACATCCTTTACAGCATGGGTCAATATAATCCTTTCATATAATGCCAATTGTTCAAATTACACACTATATATAACACCAGAATATGAGCAAATGACAAATTATAGTAGGGGTCCCTTCACAGGTATACTGTTCAGGATATGAACAGAAGATTTACATTATAACAAATTAAATTAAAGGCAGTCTATCAGTTGACCTTTTCTATGAATATACTCATGAATTGGCATGATTCACTCGTTTGCAGGATCCATCTATCATGAACGCCATGAACTGTTTAGTATCTAGCGGATCCATCAAGGATACGTACACCCTGGCCTCAGCGGCGTACGCTACGGCTTTACATGACACCAACGGGCGGATACACGTCATGCTGCAGAGGCAACTTGAAGCCAGGGCGCACAGGAACGGTGAGAGTAAACATACAGACAAGTTGCATAGAAACCCGATATTGTAAATAAAAGTGAGAAAGACCTAGCCCTCTATATAGTAAAGAGTATTGAGGTAGGCCTTTCTTACTTTTATTTACGATATAGGGTTTCTGTGACTTCTTGGGGCACCAGGCAAATTTAGGGATTTATTTGATCAGGACCCGTATGGTACAGTCACTGCCTTTGATATTGGGTAAAGGGGGATATCGGTTTAGACGAGTGTCCATAAAAAGAACATGCACATTTTTTCGCATTTCTTGTCACCACGTAGCAAAATGTAGTATTATTAGGAATTAACATAGGATTGAGATAAGAATATCTAAGTGTAGACCCTTACCTATAGTCTTGGAAGACATGAGCTTATGGCTATTTTTTTAAATAAGATAAAAAGGAGTTCTAGAGAATACTTAAATTAATGAGACAAATACTTCACATTTACTAGATCCAAGAAGGCTCATTTTAATTCTTTTTTTCTTTAGGATCTGCACAACAGGCTAATTCAAGTGCTCTAGGTAATTTCAGGAGTACAAGCCTGGATTACACATACACAGGTGATTTAAGTTAAAGAAGTAAAAATGAAATTGCCTTGTAGGTACCTTTATGCACTGGGAGGCAAAGAAAGAAGTGGAAGATAGCTACTACTACCGCAAGAGGGCGTCCTCTCTGAACGTGGAGACTACTGCCTATGCCCTGCTGGCCTATCTCCAGGAGGATGACATGGAGTCCGCCATTAACATTGTCAAGTGGTTGGAAGGTCAGCGTAACCCCCAGGGTGGCTTCGCCTCTACACAGGTGTGGTGCCAGAAACATCAGAATATCTTGTTTTGTTGTGTCATTGTCGATTGGATCTTTGAGCATTTAGTTATCTTTATTATCGTGAATTAAACGCTGTAGAATCGCAAATAATATTGAAAACTGAACCTAAGCAATAGATTGTTTAACACTTCTGTCTGACTCGTGGTTAAGTGGAGATTAGTGGTTTGATTGCTTACCTGTACGGTTAAAATGATTTGGGGTTTGGATCGGCCTTGGAAGCATGCGACTTGGGTGATATTTGTCAATGGAATATCACATTTTGGGGGTTTCTACGTCCAACCTTATAAGTGAAATCTTGCATTTGAAAATTATGGTAAATGTGGGTGTTCGTGGTGACCTTTGCAGGGATCCATGTACACATCAGCTTATATTAGACCAGGGTTATATTGCTTGTAGCGCCTGAAGCTTGCATAAGGGTGTGACACGATCATACATCTCGCGTAGCAATAGCCTGATAACAAATATAGGCTAGACTATCTCGGTAACATCCTTGAAATAGGATAAAAATAATGATATTTAGTTTAAACAAAGTGAACCCATGTTAAAATCACCTTTTGGCATTTGAGAACAACTCAAACCTCTGTCGACAGGACACTGTTGTGGCACTGGCCGCTCTGTCAGAATACTCACGACGTATCCATCATGGCGGCCTCAAGATGTCGATGAGGGTACAAGGGGAGGGAATCAACGCAAACTTCATAGCTGCAGACCACAACAGAATGGTTATGCAGACCCAAGAACTTAAAGTGCCAAATGAGCTTTCATTATCTGGAATTGGTAAAGGATGCGCTCTCTTTAAGGTAAAATTCTGCAATTGTTGACACCAAGATTAGCGTATTCCGTCGAAAGACTTTGTATATAAGAAGCTGACTTAGCTGAGATGTTTTGTCTTGAAGATATTTTTGACATGATTGCATAATGATTCTATTTTTCAAATCACATTATTATGTAAAGCATTCTTGTAAATGTTCGTATAAAACATGCATATCGTTGCGATTATAATTACTATGAGAAGCACAATGATATTCGTCGAGAAAAATATCAGATATTCTATTCACTTCATTTCCAAAAAAAAACAATTCAAGGTTCTTAGCGACCTTAATTTTTTATAAAAAATGACCCTCGTCGCTCTAAATGAGCTCTAATGTGTGACTTAAAAATTAAATCAAAAACTAAAACAGTTCTGTTATTTGCCGCTGATTTTTCAAAACAGTATGTTTTATCTCCTAATTAAAGATATGACGTCATCAAGTTTTTCATTTGAGAGATAATAATTGAAAGTGTTGATGTTAAATAATAATGAAGTGTAATATAAGTAGGATATGCTCGTATATCGTCCCAATTATTTATTTTTGAGGAACGAAAGTCACTCGGACACTAATTTATGCAACATTAAATAATATTCGGATAATAATCAATTTTTATACTTTAGCCTTATAATGAATACCCACCATATTTTGATAATGCTCTAGGCGACAGTGCGATACAACACTTACAAACTGAAGGACAAGGATCTAGCCTTCACCCTCAACTCGACAGTGGGTCACCCGGATCCCACCCGACCCTCCTGCTCAAAGCGTGCCATCACTGTCTGTACCCAGTGCGTATTTACCAGTTACTTCTTGAATTGTTAACTTTGTTCCGTAAACTGGAGCTGATTGCGTAGTTAAGGTCCTTTCAATTGATGCGAGGAAAACACTTCCGAACCAACCATAGTCCAAACTTTCAAATTGAATATATTTATTCACAAAAGACTCTTATAAACAGTCATGGAGTAAGAACTTGAAGATGAAAGTTCACTTTTGACGCTCTGAGAAAATACAATGTTAACGTCACAATTTCACACGTCACATCTTCATAGTCACATTCTCATACTTCACATCTGCAATGTCACATCTCCATACTTCACTTCTTCACACGTCACATCATCCTAGTCACATCTTCATACACTGTATTTCACATCTTCACACGTCAGATCTTCACACGTCACATCTTCATACGTCACATCTTCACACGCTTCATCTTCATGCGGTTGTATTTGGTTGCAGATACGTGCGAGGTGGTTCATCAGGTATGGCGATAGTTAACGCCAAGATGGTGACCGGCTGGGTGGTTGACACAGACTCACTCGAGCGAGTAAGTATAAGCATCACAATAACATCGGTACCCCTTGTATATTAATCATTCTCATGTACCTAATCCCTTCATACAGAAAGCCGAAAATGGTTACGAAACCATGCGCACAGTAGCAAAAGCCCACATTTTCTATTTAAAATAGAAACACTGATTTCTGTAGTTTTTTTTAGATGTTGCAACATAAAAAGCATAAAAAGCATGATATTGTTATACGAAGATTAGAACTGTCTTCGCACTCAACTTCAACCATATACATCTGTACATCCGACCTCGTCCGAGTTTCGGAGACGGTGAATTTGCAAATGTGCGCCTCTATAATAGGCGCTTCATGTCTAGAATAAAATAACTTTAATGGCATCATCTTAACAATAAATAATAATATATTTTGTAAACCTGATATCAACCAATGTTCATCCCGCTCCCCAAGGTTAAAAAAACACTTCTGAAATATAGGGCAAAGTTACCATACCTTCTACTGCAATATGTAAGGAATTACTAATGAATGAAACACTGTTGACCTAACACCTTTTTTTGTTCAATTTTGTTTTATTTTTAATTTTATGTTAATGACCCTTCGCAATGTTGCTGACAGTTGAAGGCTGACACCGAGCTCGAACTGAAGAGAGTTGAGGTGGACGAGAAGAGACCAGACAACGTCAACTTCTACTTTGATGAGGTCAGAACCTTCTAATATTCTTTAAATTTAATGTAATAATTTTTATTCTCGCCATCTTTAAAATATGTGTTATAACTTGCATCTGTGAAATCGTTTTAAGCAAGTGAACAAACACAGTATGAAACCTATTTTGATTGAAGTCTAATATTACACTACATATTTTAAATTGTTGGTTTTACTTTGATGTCTCAATTTACCAGGTAAGTCATTGACACTGTTTTGGTTATTTTCTAGCTATCAAAACGTGAGAAATGCTTGACGTTTGTGGTGAATCAGGATATCAAGGTAGAGAACACAAAGGAAGCTGTCATACAAGTATACGACTACTACGATACAGGTATTAAGCATTATAATTGATAGATTTACCAGGGTACTTTGAGGACGAGATAAAAGCTCAAATCCTTTCTCTGTTGACAGATATAAATGTTGTATTACAACATTTTAAATTGAAATCATGTATTTTACTTTTACAAACCAAATAGATCTAGATATGTTGACACCTCATTATTTACATGGTTCAAACGGCAGACTGTCACATTACTTTACAAAGTATATTGCTTTACACCAAAATTGTTTCATAAACTCGAGTTTATATGTTAGCGCTGTTACCGTTTACATTATATCACTTCGAATTATACTTTTAGTCCTCTGGCCGAATGTATCCATAAAATTCATCTGTTTGAAAATAATAAATATGGTTAAAGTGAATAAAAAATATAATGTCGACCTTCCAGAGCTAGTGACGAAGATGTTCTACTCAATAAACGACAGCTGTGCATCATCTTCACCTACACCGTCTCCGAGCGTGGTCAAGCCTAAGGTTAAACCAACTGGACTTTGGCCAAAGACTCCGAAGGTTGGAGAGGGAGACATGGACGTTGACCCCGGGATGGACATCGACAAGGGGGAGGAGGAAGTGGAGGACGGAAGTGGAGTGCTGGACAAGGTCAAGCAGAAGTACCTGGATGACGGACTGGTGCCCAGCGCTAACAGTATACCTGTCGGCAACCTCTTTGATGTCGTAGAAGAGGTGGACTTTGAGAAAGGTAGGAAGTTGTCTCATGGTTGGTTGTTGATTGGTTCTAGTAGGATTTGAATAATCTGCGGTTCTAGAAATAATAGAGTGTTTTTAAGGCTTTAGATAACATGGAATATGTTACTGTTGTGTATCCGATGTCAGTCATATCTATCCTCCTTATTATTCAGAAAATGATATGAAGATATGTTATATGTATAATCGCCATTTCTGAAAACATTACCTGTTCTTGTACTAATAAACTTTGAGTTGCAGAAATCAAACCATTACAGACACCCAACGTACCCACTTCATTTCCCTTTTTAGGGGAACAGATATTGTGGTACAATTAGACATGAGAGGAAAAACATAAGTACAGAGGTACTTATGAGATATATCTATATTCACAAGCTATGTCACCATTGTTATTGTAGAGTCTGAGAGAAAGGATGGTGTGTTGGAGGTGAAAGCGAGGTTAGGATCAACAGCCATTTTGAACTGTCCACTGAGAGCGAAGTACCAGGACACCCCCGAGCGTCAGTACAAGGTACGTGTTTAGTACCAGTACAAGGTACGTGTTTAGTACCAGTACAAGGTACGTGTTTAGTATCAGAACAAGGCACATGTTTAGTATCAGTACAAAGTATATGTTTAGTATCAGTACAAGGTACGTGTTTAGTATCAGAACAAGGTATACGTACATGTTTAGCATCAGTACAAAGTATATGTTTAGTACCAGTACAAGGTACGTGTTTAGTATCAGAACAACGTACATGTTTAGTATCAGTACAAAGTATATGTTTAGTATCAGTACAAGGTACGTGTTTAGTATCAGAACAAGGTATATGTACATGTTTAGCATCAGTACAAAGTATATGTTGAGTACCAGTACAAGGTACGTGTTTAGTACCAGTACAAGGTACGTGTTTTGTATCAGAACAAGGTACATGTTTAGTATCAGTACAAGGTACGTGTTTAGTATCAGTACAAAGTATATGTTTAGTATCAGTACAAGGTACATGTTTAGTATCAGAACAAGGTATACGTACATGTTTAGCATCAGTACAAAGTATATGTTGAGTACCAGTACGAGGTACGTGTTTGGCATCAGTACAAGGTACAGGTTTGACATCAGTACATGGTACATATTTAGTATCAGTACAAGGTACATGTTTAGTATCAGTACAATGAATATACTCAGTATCAGTACAAGGTACGTGTTAGTGTCAGTACAAGGTACATGTTTAGTATCAGTAAAAGATACGTGTTGAGCATCAGTACAAGGGACATGTTTTGTATCAGTACAAGGTACATATTTAGTATCAGTACAAGGTACAGGTTTGGCATCAGTACAAGGTACATATTTAGTATCAGTACAAGGTACATGTTTAGTGTCAGTACAAGGTACATGTTTAGTATCAGTACAAGGTACATGTTAAGTATCAGTACAAGGTACGTGTTTAGTATCAGTACATGGTACGTGTTAGTTTCAGTACAAGGTACGTGTTTAGCATCAGTACAAGGTACATGTTTAGTACCAGTACAAGATACGTGTTTAGTACCAGTACAAGGTACATGTTTAGTATCAGTACAAAGTACATATTTGGAATCCGTGCAAAGTACAGGTTTGGCATGAGTAAAATGTATACTTGAATTGTATCAGTCTAGCATCAGTAAAAGTTACACATTTAGCCTAATTTCAAAGTACGTACATGAATCACTGTGCGTAAACCGATGACCGTAACTTTAGTTACGATCATCCCAACATGGCGGCAGATAATACGCTTCGGAACTTTCACGCGATATTCTAGTTGTTCAGATACATTCAGATAAATTCAATAATGCGTTTAGATGCAGGTTGACGTGGAGACGATATTCTATAAATATTTCCCTTTGTAAATGCATATTTATGAAGATATTCAAGTTTTAAAAATCGGGCATGATGACGGTAACTGAAACATGATGATGACGGTAACTGAAATGTTCGTCAAAGCTAGGATGACGGTAACTGATTTCCTAGATCCGTAAGTGTAACTTGTTATGAAAACACTCGTTAAAGGACATAAATTTTAGTAATTCAAAACGAAGGTTGATTGTATATGTTTGTATAATGAGAAAGAGTTTGTTTATAGTGGTGCCCATTAGAAACCACATAACTTATTTCATTCCTATGTACTTCACCCAACAACAGCATATGAACAATCTAAAAACGTACCATTTAGATAAAAAAAATCTGGAAAACGCCTCATTTCAGAATTAAACTGTAAAGTTACCGAATAACAAGAACATATTTCACTACGAACATTAAAATGTATAATTGAATTCAACGAACGAAGATTATAGTTGTCAAAATCTATTAATAATTATTCTATCTTAAAATTTTCACCCTGAATCAAATTAGAAACGATTTCGCTAAACCATAGTATTACAAAAACTTTTTCTGGCAAGCATCAACTGTCCTGGATTTTGTAGCCAGAGAACATTAATCGCTTTGTGATATGTAGTCTGGTTCACACGAAGACACTGAATAGCATACAACTCTAAACCGGTCTCATTTACAAGATTTGGCGAAATACTTAAGAGTTTAGATTACAAAGTTTAGGTTCAAGAGGAATCAGATGCGACTCTATAAAATCACAGAAAAGGGTCAAATAACATTTCCACCCCGGGATAGTGGAACAAATAAAAAGCTAGATGATTCATATACTTGTCTTATAGTAACCAATAAAGTAACGTTTTGTTAAGTTTAAAACTGCATAGCTTCCTGTTAGTAACCAGCTCATGTATTTTACTGCACACGGGAACTATACAGATATTTTTTTCGAAGATTTCAATACTAAGACAAAAGCATATGTTATAAGTATTCATATATACGCGTCGTCCTATTATATAGCTACAACATATATTTTCTTATATATATCATCGTTTGTAAGTATTATGTCATCTCATTGTTGTCAATGACTACTCGTATAATTGTTTTCATTGTATTTATATCATTTCAGAAGGGCAATAGCAAGCTTAAAGTCAGAATGTGTGCCACATAAATCCCTTGGATATTATGGATAACTGGCTGAAATAAAACATAAAAATGTTTATTACTATGAAATCTGTGTATAGCAAAAGATTGCCTTACAGTATCACTAAAAAGATTATCAGTTTATTTAATATCATAAATCATTCTACATTACAGTGTGTAAGATCAAATCATTCAAGTCATTCAATCGTTTGCTATTTTCCCCCTTTATAAACAAAATTATTGTGTTCTGTGAATGGCTATTCCCAGCGGTTGATAGTTAATGAAATTTCTATAATATGACTTTTAAAAAAAATCGTTTTTCATGTTTCTCCATCAAAACAGGTAAAACCCGTAATTAGGCCCTGGGCTTAAATAAGTGCAACCCTGGTTGGGTCGGGGTCATCTTAACTCTTGATATGGAGTTCTTTTTGGTTTCCTTTATACTTGTCAAAATATCAACACCTACTAGTGATAAAATGAACTTCCATGAATTTCTCTAATTATTTGAAACATTATTTTAGGAAGTATTCTTTAAATTTTTTTTACGTTTTCTTAGTAGGGGAGACCAGGGCAAAGCGCACCCTCGGGGCAAAGTGACCAAGCGTTATTTCTCCTTAATGATCGACAGATGGCGTGGTTTGTCATTATCAACCAATGATAGCAAACGTTAAGAAACGTTGTGGTCCACGTTTGCATCTTCAGCGTGAGTTGGAGACTTACCATTGCAAAAAGTTTAAAAAACGACATTTTTCTTTAAAGAAAGAACTTGTCCGAATTCAAATATTTCATATAAACACAAAACGTAACATTGAACTCTAGTTCACCTATTACACAAAAAGATATCACCTATTCGTTGAATTAGGAATTTTGTAATTCATTGCTTAAATTATTTGTTTGTAAGCACATATCGAATGGTACCCTCAAAGGAGCAAAGTGAGCCGGGGGAGCGCTTTGCTCCGGGTGATCTAAATTAATGATTTATTATTAACACATTAGTGTCAGAGTTATCAATTATTTTTCTTAAGAAAATATCGTAAAATAAAATTGTATTTTACATTCCATAATTTTCCTGTATTTAAAAAAAATTATATTATCAACGAAGTATCAAAATTATATCATACGGTTTTTGTTTCATTTAGAAAGAAACATATTTTCTTAGATTTTTTAGCATTACTTTGATATTCATTATATATTTTGTTCTATCCCTAAACAACTAAAAATATAGTCCGTATGGGCAAGCCCAACAGAGATACATGTAAGATGTTTGTAAAATGTCAAATTTGTCTTTTAAACCAATCAATTTCTTTATTCTTTCAACTTTTAATTGTTTTCTGATAGTGAATGAATTCAATTGTCAAGACTCTCATAGTTCTTAGAAATTCGTATATAGTAATCATGTAAGTTTTTGGTTAAGAACTTCGAAAATCTAGGTCCATGACATAAAATAAATAGTTTGTCCTTTTTTGCATACTGAGCCTTGGTTTTAATTATTGGTTAAGTTTTCATAAGGGTACCTGAGAATTGCATGGCACTATAAAAAAACGTTGTTATATGGTAATGGCTTATTATATGTGTTTGACATATCACAAATGTATGTCTTTTCGTATGGGGTGCTTTGCCCCAAACTACATGGCACCGCCTTTGTCGAAATACATTTTTGTTTATATCTCTTTATGCTGGCATGGTAGTTTAAAAAGCATCTGCCACACAATAGTTTATCTAATGAGAATTAAAGACATGCTGCAAGTTGCATTCTAAATATGTTCATGTGCCCAGAAAACACGTTCTTATGTTAGGGGGCGCGCTTTGCCCTGGTCTCCCCTAATTAAAAAAATGATTTTTCTAAAATTTAACAATCAACAAACAATGACAATGTTTTGCTAACGGCTGTTAATATAGATCTACTTATCCCATACCTTCAAATGAACTCTAAAATCAAATCGAAACACATCATAAGAAAATAAAACCGCATAATGTTTAAATTCAGTTGAATTAAAGATATTATACAGTGCTGGTAACAAAATAAAAACAGTGCGATATATATCTTTAAAAAGATACCTGCATTGCGTTGTCCAGAAAGTTGTTTAGTGCTTCTAAAATACAAAAAAAAACTACAATACAAATCATTACACAGGTTATCAGATGATCAGCTGGTGATTCCGAATTCAACCACGCTCTGTGACCTCTTCAGTGGTGAATATTTGCTATTACCCACACGCTAATACACATTTTATTACTTTCCTGTATTCAGTTACCGTCATCTATCCTTTTCAGTTACCGTCATCATGCTCATTTATCATTTTCCAGTTACCGTCACCATGCCCGATTTTTCAAACTTGAATATCTGCATTAATATGTATTTATAAAAGGTAATATTTTTAAAATCTCGTCTCCACGTCAAACTGCATCTAAGTGCATTATTGAATTTATCTGAATGTATCTGAACAACTAGAATATCGCGTGAAAAATTCCGAAGAGTATTATCTGCCGCCATGTTGGGATGATCGTAACTAAAGTTACGGTCATCGGTTTACGCACAGTGATGAATAGTATCAGTGCAAAAAAGATACATGTTTGGCATCATAACAAGATACATGTTTGGCATCATAACAAGATACATGTTTGGCATCATAACAAGATACATGTTTGGCATCATAACAAGAAAATTTTTTGGCGTCAGTAAATATAAAAGTTACAAAGTACAGGCTTGGCATGGAATATTTCCTTTTAATTCTTGCCTTTTTAGTTGATGAAGATTTATTTTCTGCTTCAGCTCTTGCAGGAGCAATATTTAATTAAAATCACCAAATACAAAATCAGAGATTCAATTTCCCTTTAGCAATTTCCAAATAACAGTCGCTGCTTTTGAAAATAATCAATTCCAATTTACACTTTTGAATACAACTGCATGTAGCTAACGGCTGGTTTGATGTTTAAATATTCATTCTTTTACTTTCGCATTTAGCGTTCATGATATTTCTTTTCCGAAGTTTGGAGAACGCATATTTGATTGTCGGAGAAGCCTCCGGTATACATGAAGTTCAAATGAAAAAAAATATCCCAAAATCAAATAAATATCTGGAGTTAATATCTGTCTGATTTCCATTCTGATAGTAAAAAAACTTCAATTAATGTCCTGTGGTTAGACCCTTATTTAGTATCATACATTTTTGATCCGTTGAAATGAACCTGCTTGAGTTTCCCTTTTGTTACAAATTTGTCGATTTCGTATAATAACTATCCCTCTATGCAATATGTTATTTTATATATTTTGACACAAACAGACAAAATAAGGACTTTGCCATGATATATGATCACAAAGCTTTGTGAAATCAAAGAAGCCTTAAAATATTTTAAAATTATTTTTAGGGTCTTACTTTTAAATTATTTCATCTCCGATCAAAACATGTGTCAAATCAGCGAAAAGAAACGAGAATGGCAGGCTCCGCTTTGTCGGTAAGTGGTATGTAAAACTACTTTCTATTCGTAAAAAAAATCCCTTTTCATGGCGGATACAATATACATAACATAGGAGTTTCTTTATTTTCTTTATAAGCTTGTAACACAGAATCAAGTTAAGGGCAATCTCGATTCTGTCGGTAATTGGTATGCAAAACTACGTTGTATTCTTTAAAAAATCCCTTTAATGGCGGATACAATATACATAACATAGAAGTTTCCTTATTTTTTCATAAGATTATAAAATACTTCATAGCGGGTTACGAACAATAATTACCTTATATAAAAATGATTTTAGCAAATTTAGATTTTATTTAGCACATTATTAAAATGATATTGAATTATTATTTTTCATACACAATCTGCCTATACAACTGTTGCCTGGATTCTATTCATAACTGAAACATTGCAGATTAATGGGAAGACACAAGCTTCAGTCGATTTTGGTGACTCTCAATGTTATAACGATGCTTTGAAGTTTCAGCATTTAAACCTGAATGTTATGTCAGCGCGATAACTAGTTTCTCTTCATTTTTGCACCAATCATCGTATCTATGAAATGCAGACAAAGGTGATACTTGTAACCGTTACGATATTTTCAAGGGCAACTTGAAACTTGTCCTCCAATATAAACGGATACATGCTGTTTGTTATAATTTTCGATTTTGGTGACCTTTCCAAGGTTGCAAATAAACTTTTAAGTTATTTCTTAACAGAGCGCACACATCAAGCTTGTCAGTGGAATACAAACAAAATGCCTGATAAAAAAATGTGTAACCTCTTAAAGGGGCAGTAGCACGTTTTTTGATAATTTTATATTTTAAAATTTTCACTGATAAGTTTAAGTTAATGCTAAATGTATTATTTTGACATTGTCAAAAATCTCATTACACAAGCCAATCTTCCATAGTCAGAGGACAAAGTATGAAGATTAACCTAAAATCCATGATCGGCCATTTTGTGTGAACACCTTTTATTTATTTTGTGTAAAAAAAACCAATCGCATGGCTAAATTTTATGTTATATATTTGATTTATTACTGCTCCATTTAGTTTAAATATATTTTCTTCCAATTGGAATCATTTATTTTCATTTTCCTGACATCACCTTACATTCCCCCTAAAACGTGCTACTGCCCCTTTAAGAAGGTACATGATGATGCCCTTTTGATGATCCTGACATCGGGATTCATGAAGTACTACTGTAGTTCATTTTTTTGTTTTCTGACATGAACGTATTTTAAAGAGCCACTCCTTGAGTTTCTTGGGATCGCACATAAACTCATGGGCAAAAGAAACGCTGGGTATTTTCAAACGAAGGATAAACAAATTATGTATGCCATGTAAATTCGATTTCGAATGTGTTTGATAAAACAAGTATTTGGAGAATTGTTGTTCATAATTTTAACCATGATGGCATGGAGCGTTTTGTACTGTGGTTGTCTAAACACTGTTGGGGTGCTAACATCGTTGTTTTCAAGTACTTTTTTGTTAATAATTATTTTGAAATAAAGTTTGAATTTCGGAAATGAATATCAGAAGTTTATTTGAGTTACTGTCAACGAAAAACATCCACTTTGAATTTTCTGCATTGATGTGTATTCGCGTTATAACGTCTATAAATATGCATAAAATGATCAATTTGGCTCTCCTATCTCGCTTATTTAAGGAGATAGCAAATTGATGATTCTTTCGCACGCGTTTTCAAAGGCGCCATGCAAAAACATCAAAACAAAATGATTCAAACAAGGCTAATATAGTTGAGTTGACTTCTAAGAAAACTTTGCCACTCTGTTTCATTCACATTTACCTTACATGGAATAAAATATCCTGACATTTATGTTGCCAGCGTTTCTTTTGCCCGTGAGTTTAAATAAGATTTTTGCATCATTTGATCGATACATATCGACTGTTGCAAGAAATGATCATTTTAAAGCTAAACGACGTTGTATTGTGACAATAGGAAGGTTTAAAGTCTCCATTATGATAAATAAAACGGACAATGTCAGTTACGAGTTGGCTGTCTTTGATGTGTTGTATGATAAGTATCCATGTAAACTGGACGTGTGAATTTGACATCCTAGAACAAAAACTTCTTTTTTATATTTTAATGAAAGAGAGGTATTTTAATATAATTGCCATTTGGGGGTGGATGTGTGAGTTTTTAAATTAATATAATGAATTATGCCATGGAAGTTCGTATTAAAGTACCGGTAATACGATACATGATAAAACTGACTCATTAAGGTATATATGTTCTCTCTTAAACATTCAAGATGATTTTGACGGAAGCTTAGTTTCTTTAACGTTTGCCTTTTCTACTTTAAAGTTTTCCTATGAACAAGAAATGGTGTAATCGACACACAAAGAAAGGTTTCAGATGCAACACAGATAAGACATGTCCTTTGGAATAAAACGACTCGTTCATACGTTCATGCATTTTTCATTTCATAATAATAACGTGCCGGTAGGGTTTTCTTTGTAAATATGCTCAAATAAATCTTAAGATAGATTCCGTGTTGAATAAGTTGATACCGGATAGAATTATCGTATTTTATATGGCGATTTAGCGGTGTTGAATCAAAGATATGAAGCCATTCTTGCAGACCCCTTGACTGTACATAAAGGTCATGGTTAGAGGCGCTGTTTTAAATAACCAATTAGCTTAGAATAACATACACCGCCAAATCACTTTATTCGCTTATTTCCTCTAGTTATCGCAAGGCGTTTTTTATTCCTTTGATCTTTATCGGATATAATAACTTGTTTTTCGGGACAGTGGTTTGTACTAATGGTCTTGCGAAAATACTAGCACTATTAATATAATAGTACAATATTTTCCACAATGCCTCTGGTTTAAGTGATGGGCAGGTCAGAGAGCAGATTTAAAAGTTTATAACGAACTACTTAAAACGGGCAGTAGCACGGGTGTTTTTTATTTATATTTTAAATTTTTCACTGATAATTGTACGTTAATGCTAAATGTATTATTTGATAGTGCCAAAAAGTTCAATACGCAAACCAGTCAGCCATATAGTCAGAGAACAAATAGATAAAGATTCACATACAGTTTATTGGTGGCCATTTTTGTGTGAAAACCATTAATTCAATTGTGTAACAAAAGGAATCGCATGGCTGAACTTTACATTATATATTTGATTTATTACTGCTTCATTTAGATTAAATACATTGTCTTTCAATTTGAACCATTTATTTTCATTTTCCTGACACCACCTTAAATTTCCCCTAGAAACGTGCTACTGCCCCTTTAAAGTGACTGTCCTATTAACATCCGTCCGCAAAATTGAAGATTGCGATATTACACGTAGAAACCCGCTAGTTTTACAAAACTATTAAAAATTAACTATTTGGACTGATAGATTGTCCGCACCTTTACCTATTATCAACCAACAATGCCTTATAATCATGTAATAGTGCCACAGAAAGGATCTTTTCTTAACAAGTGTGCGCTCTGATGTATCCAAACATGTATCCAATCTAAATCAACCAAAATGTTACCCTCAGCATCATGTCTCCTTAAGATTGTGTAATCATGTACTTTATAACATATATGTACATACTGCAATGTCCCCTTGAATTTCTTTTCCACAAAACAAATACCCTGATAGGACTGTCCCTTGATTGTGTTTACTTCGCATTTCATATCACTCTGCAAATAGGGAAAGAAACAATGACCAAGATGTACTATTGTGAAAAACTTAAAATAAATTGCACTGAATTGTGTCTTCATACAAATTATCATCTTCCAACGCAAACTGTCAGTTTGATGCCTTGCTGCTGACCCTTCAATTTTTCTGTGCTTGCTCTCCAGCGTGTAGGGGCACTATAGCAGCACAGAAAAGTAAAGGGTATGCAGCAAGGCACAAAATGAAAGTTCGGAAACTGGAGTTTTAGGCTTTGCGTAGGAAGATAACAAATTATAAGTTAAGTATATTTTTCTAAATCATCCTATTTTGTTTAACAGCTAGCATGGATTGACCAGGACCAAGTGGTTCTCGCTGTCCTAGGCAACAAGATTGTCTCCAACGATCGGCTCTCTGTAGTAGAATCTGTCAACCTGCGCATCGACAACGTCACAGTGGAGGATGCCGGGAAATATATGTGTCAGGTCAACACAGTCCCTGTTGAGACAGTCACAGTTACTCTTAAGGCTCAAGGTGGGATAAAATGTCAGAGATGCATGTACAAATTCTATCTAAAATTAGGAAACTACCCATTTTTACTTCATATTGTACTTTTTCCTCATGCACTTTTAACAAATGTATTCCAAAATTACATAACTTTAAACAAGATTTAAAGATATTCATATTGTGGAAAAACATAACCACAAGCAATAATAAAGGATACCCTTATTTAAAATAGTCAGCATGTAATTTAACTAATGACACTTTGACTAAGTATTGTGTTATTAAGTGTATATGTATATATGGATATATTACTGCCTGGAAATAAATATGGGAATAAATAAAAACAAAATCCATTTAAAATGGCTAACTCTAAGTTGAATGCATCCAGCTTGAAAAACGTGATAAACCTTTCAAGTGTAAGCAATCTCATTAAAAGCAGATCCCAAGGTGATTCGTACCTTGTTGTGTTAGTGGTCTGAGAACTGAGTCCTTTGAAACTTTCAGGCTTTCTAATATTCTAAAACATTAAATCGTGTCAATATTTTCCTCTACAATGTTTTCTAGCTTTGACGAAGAGTATAACGTTTTTGTTACATGACACAATGCCTAGATCAGAAATACAACGAGATACGTGTGCTATATTTGATCTGGTTTTAATGAGATTGAATTAGAAACGAACGCAACATCGGTGTTGAAACATAAAACCTTTGCAACTAATTACCCCTTTTCACATGGAACACGATAGAGAAGACCACCTTCAACTCATACAATAGTGTAAAGCATTCTTGGTTCAAATATAGTGTATTGCATAGGCTTCTACCAACAAACGAATTATTAACAAAAATGAAACTTAAGGAATTTAACAAATGTACCTTTTGCAAGACCGAAAAAGAATCAATAATTCATCTGTTATATGATTGCAAATATGTGAAACAAATTTGGGGAGAAATCGAAGAATGGATATTTAGCAAAACAGGAACTAACATAATATTCTCAAACAAAAACGTTGTTCTAGGATATTGCGAAAAGAGAAATTATGTACTAAATCTTATAATAACTACGACCAGCTATAACATATACAAGATGAAATTGCAAGAAAAAATACCAAATATTAGATATGTTAAGGAGGATATAAAGACCACATATAATATTGATCGCTTCAACGCTTTCACAAACTGTAAGTATGACAATTTTATGAAGTTTTGGTCATTATGTCACAATCTATTTTGAATATCATATAACACTGAATGAACCTATATGTATATGTATATATGCTATTTTTGAATGCCTTCTATTGCCTATCATCGAGTATTAATTAAACCATATGTTTTTGTTATGATGTGGATGTTGAATATGTAACATGTTTTGTATGGAGTGTTAAAAATAAAAAGTTAAAAAAAAAAATTACCCCTTTTCGTCAATACATGAGAAACTCCACACCAGAGACCGTATTTTTCAGACGCCCCCCAAGTTGTGTCCATCACAGAAGACAAGGTGGTTGATGCTGGCAAGGACGTTGTTCTCATGTGTAACGTGACTGGCGTCCCTAAACCTCGAGTCACGTGGTACCGCCTTCAGGCTGATGCAGTCAGAAAGAGTGAGTCTAGATATAGCCTAATTACAGTCAGACACTATTGTTAGTCATACAGTGGAGTTCTGTTTCAGCAATTAAAGGTTATTTATTTTACATTGTCTCTCGAGTTTTAAAGTTGGGAAATTTAGTTTCATGTTATGTTTGGTTAAAACTGTTATTTTTTCAATTTGAAGGAATTTTTTCGTGTTGAATTTTCGTTTTTAACCAGTTTCTATTATCAAATATTTTTATGTCTTTTGCCATAGCACTAAAGTGAAATTTCTTAATTCAAATACATTCAAAAGGAAAGGAAAGGGGACAAAAACGTTTAAGGTACATGTAGTAGACCAATGATCTGGATACCGACCTTGTAAAGCAAATGTAACCATCAGAAAATCAAAATCTTTCGAACAACTATATTTCGTATGGATCGACAAGTACTGTCAATAAGTTTTGATCTAAAAGCTAAATCCATTATCTGATAATGAAACACCTATACTCTTCTTACTACTAAACTTTGTTTGTTAAGGGCAAGGAAAAGGACAGGTACTGATAGCAAATTCGTTACAAGAATCCGCCATCTTCAGATGTGTTGTCAGCAATGGCGTCCCTCCTGATGTCAGCAGGGAAGTCAACATTACAGTGAAGAGTGAGTTCATTCACATTTACAGGTTACTCGAAGTTTATAATTATGATTAAATGGTACAAGATGTCATTTATCTTTCGAAGAGTTGCTCTCATCTCCGTTTCTTCGGCCGAAAAAGATAGATCGTTTCAATTAATCGTGGTTTCAATCAATCAGTACATAGTTCTTTAATGCTTTCAATAATGTTTGACGATTTCTCCACTGCCAACAACGGGTGTTTTCTATGCATTTTTAAGCATCTTATCATATCAAACTATCATTACCTATGAGGGTTGTCATAACGGGGTTTGTATTTTCATATGGTGCCCTGGGTCACAATAATACATTTCATTATGACATCACGTTACAAACGATGCTGTTACGTCATTGTTATTACTTTGCGTATTTACGGCGGCGGAACCTAGTCCACTTATGTTGGGAAGAAGCTTTTGACTATTTTCATTAATTATGAGACAACGGTAGTAAGCAGAATGTTATATTAATGCACATGACATACTTTGTTTAAGATACATGTGCCTAAATATAAGTATATCCCTCGCTCGGGAAATACAAATAGTGAGGCGCTCGTGTCGTAGAACAGTATTGTAGGGACACTCATGTAATATTCTCTATATACATAAAGTTCTTACTTGATAAAAGCCAGATCATCCCAGATTTTCCAGTGTTACGAAGGGTAGCTACAAACTTATTTGCTTGTGAGGATTTCAAAATGCAAAGCTAAACCGAAGGTGTGAACATATCGCTTCCAACTGTGAAATGCCTCATCAAGTAGATTTTAAGAGTTGATTACATTGTTTTTTAAAGTACTTCATGAGCAGTATCTATATTTTCATTTCGATAATTATGCAAATATCCACTATTAATTAAAATGTCTCGACTCAAGAAAGAACTACTATTGCATAAATTACTATAAATCTTAATGTAATATGATTAATTTTATACATGAATGATATATGTAATATAATATGCCTATGTTTCATCATATAAGTAACGTGGTAATAAAATCGAAACGTTGTTATGATAAAAATATTTTCAAAGTATTAAACTATTACTTATATATCATTAATTGATCAATGTAAACTTAAGCCATTGGGACTATGCATCTCTTATGTGTCATGAGACCTTTCAAAAGGTCATTAAACTTCAAACGTTTACTTTGGCTTTTGATACGTATTTGGACTATTCACATCAGATCTTGTTTTTGTGAGATTGTCTATACGGCGTCATTTAAGTTTAATGATATGGCCACCCGCTGTACGCACAGACAATAATATCCTGCATAATTTCGTCTGCAGAATAAAATATATACTAGTATCGTATAAATTTAATCGAATTTGAGAAAATTCATAGAATTGACAAATCAAAAAGTAAATAGTTGAGATAAAGTGTATCCTAATAAAAAATTAAAAAAAGTAAATTTGTATAGCGCTATATCCACGATGCTATCATGTTCAAATCGCTTGAGTCTGTATCGACTTCATATGCCTAAAGACATGTTCTGGCAAAAAACTGTCAATGTTTCATCCAAAATCATATATAAGGTGTTAGGTTTTGTCAATTATCCTTCAAAAGTGTAATTTATCCATCAACGAATGCCAAGTTATGCCCGAAACTACGATATAATGACATAAAGCAAGTTAGATAGTATAGTATATCACGTCTCTTGAAAATGATAACAAAACCATGATTCCTTTGCCACAGGACACTATTCTCCTATAAGAATTGAATGACCTTTAAAGGGACAGTAGCACGTTTTTAGGGGGATTAAAAGGTGATGTCAGGAAAATGAAAATAAATGATTCCAATTGAAAGACAATATATTTAAACTAAATGGAGCAGTAATAAATCAAATATAAAACATAAAGTTTAGCCATGCGATTGCTTTTTCTTACACAAAATGAATTAAAGGTGTTCACACAAAATGGCCGCCAATGGATTTTATGTGAATCGTCATACTTTGTTATCTGACTATTGATGATTGGCTTGTGTTATGATATTTTTGACTTTGTCAAACTAATACATTAAGTATTAACTTTCAATTATCAGTGAAAAATTTGAAATATAAAATTATCAAAAAACGTGCTACTGCCCCTTTAAGCTTGACGTATGCGGCATAACTTTGGGAGTTGTTATTCAACTTAAAACAAAACAGTCATTGCTATAGACTTTATGTAAATGGACACCGCGAAAACTTTCAAATAGTTGTATATGATATCAACAAGCCGACATTTATTAAAATCATAAAGAAATATTGATTTTGTAAAGGAAGCGAAAAGAATCCATTTCGCTATGAAAACAATAGGTTTAATTAAATATTGAAAAATTAGGGATTCGGGACATATTTTGGAGTTAACCATTTATATATCTTGGTTTTTTATTTTTAAAAATGATTTCGTTGAAACTAGAAATGCCATTCAAAGTTGACGGTTTAATTCAAAGGTTCCTGACAATTTTCAAGACAGTGACTGTGGATGAGAGAAAATTTAGGACATACTTTACTTTTGACTATCATATATAGCCTATTTTTGGATATTATATATAGAGCTTCCTGTACATGTCCAGCATTGTGACGTCATAATGACGTGACGTCATAGACAGTGTAATCATTCTCCCTTAAGAGTATGTATATAGCTTCATTAAAGGTGCCTAGTGGGCACCACTAGTATATGTATCAAATTTCTTATTAAATTTGGGACATAATGTTTTTTTGAATATTATATATATTTATATATATTTTATGTCTTCTCAAATTTCTTTGAAACTAGAAATGCCATCCAAAGATGACGGTTTAATCCCAACGTTCCTGACAATGTCCAAGACGATGACTGTGATGGAGAGGGATACTGCAGTGCTTCCCTGCTCAGTTACAAATCTGGGCACCAGAGACGTAAGTTATAATTCTTTACCAAATACTTTACTTACTTTTTTTGATATCGATTACTCACATTAAAGAAACACGTGACGTCTAAGAGTACAACATCAATCTTATTAACACGCCGTGTCTGGAAATATCTCAACTAGTAATCTCTAATTACTTTGTCTCTGCTTCACACGTTGGAGATTTAAAAGGGCAGGCACGTTTTTTGAAAATTTTACAGTTTCAATTTTTCACTGATAATTGTATGTTAATGCTAAATGTATTATATTGATAGTGTCATAAACCTCATAATATACACCAATCCTTAATAGTCAGAGAACAAATTATAAAGATTCACATAAAGTCCATTGGCAGCCATTTTTGTGTGAACACCTTTCATTCATTTCGTGTAAAACAAAAAGGAATAGCAAGGCTGAACTTTACATTATATATTTGATTTACTACTGCTTCAGTTAAATCAAATACATTGTTTTTCAATTGGAACTATTCATTTTCATTTTCCTGACATCACCTTATATTCACCCCTAAAACGTGCTACTGCCCCTTTAAAGTTGATATTAAGAATATGAAAGAAAGCAATTTTGACTGGTTGTTTTGTGGGAAAGAAAATTCCATGATAAGTTACTTGTTAAATGGGCAGTTCTATCGGAGTATTCTTTGTTTAAACGAAACTTGCTTGTGTGTTCATCTTTATTAAGCTGTCAAATAAACACAAACTATACCCCAGTAACATGTTTTTTAAATATTGAACATACATTCTGATAGGAACATGTGCTATACAAAATGCATGATGGTTGTTCTTCACAAAGTTCATAAAAACCATAACCACTCCGCGATTTTCATCATATATAATTTTGATTTTAACGAACGTAAATGGCACAATTAGTTATATAAATCTCCAAGATCTCACTTATTCATCTCAAAATGGCCAATATACGATAAATACTTGTTTTCAATAGAAATCTTAAAACAATCATTGATGTTCGCGGAAGATAAATTCACACGTCTTGTTTATATCGATACTAACTATATAATCTTTTGAAAGGTATCGACTCGAAACCCATTCTGCATGCTTTCGATAAGTTTCCAAATTTATGTTTGACTGATTGACACGCGTCAGTGTCCGGATTTTATCACAATCACGACTTCAAACCTTCCTATTGTCAACGTCGATAAGCTTTAATATGATACGTTTCGATCAAACGACACAATTGGTAATGTTTGTCAAGTGTGACCCAAAATGCCCACCGTAGTGGCTCTTAAACATGTCTCATCTTAAAACAATAACTTACTCACCTACTTAAACATGTCTTGCCCATATTATCAAAGTTAAGTTGTTATTGACATGCAAGAAACAAAGAAAGAGAGACGAAAATAATCTAAAATTCCCTGTTGTTTTTCGACCTCATAACGTTTGGTGCAAGCCAATGTTTCTATCAATACAGTAACTAATGACCGACCATCTGCTTCATTGGTTAAGTCGTTAGTCTTTGTTCGATGACCTATAGGTAAAAACTAGTTGAAGACGTTAGCCTTAAATAGTCATAGTTAAAGAGTTTTGATCATTAAAAGTATATCAATCTTTCCATCACTTTTTTTACATGCCTTTTTGAATAGCTTTGTTTGTAACTTACTAAGTTTGTGTTAACTTGTGACACTATTATAAACTATATGTGCTTCTATAAACCATTTACCAGAGTTGATAGAGACTCATAAGTAGAAGGGAAGAAGATAAGAAAAACATGTTGTTTCAGTATTCCATTGAGTGTAATGTTGTGATTTAGATATATCTTTGGCAATGGGGTTAATAGCAATTAAGCAGTGAATAGCAATACTGCCAGTGTCAATCCATTACACTTGATGGCAAACATATTAAACATTTCATTTATTCTTTTTAATCACATACGTTTATTATACGCTTCTTTTTTCTTAAGTGGGGGTAACTGTAGTTTAAATTGGCCTTAAATGAAATTTGGAATTTGAATTTTTAAAGGATTTTTATTTTCAAGGTAACTTTTGCTCCAATAAACGTTCGTGGGTGGCACTTTAAAAAGCAAAATACAAGGACTTTTTACATATTTTACATATGTTTTATCTACTATATTTGTTAAACCTCTGGATAATATGTACGGTACCCTATATATCATGTTCTTATTAATAGGGCTGAGCATTGCAACAAATTTCGTATTGCAATATATTGCGATATAAAGCTCATGTATTGCAATATCTCTTGCAACGCGTTTTTGACATTATACATTAGATAAAATGTCTACAGAACTTTCGAAAAAGAAACTTTTAGTCAAAAACATGAAATTTGCAACTAACTTGCATCTCAAAAACCGTTCAATATTTTTTTAACGAAACTTGGAAAGTGGAAAGATCTAGTGGTGGGCTCGTGCCTTTTGCTTTTTTGGTTATTCTGATTTTTTTTCTGGTTTCCATAAAACGAATTTAACTTAGTGCATATAGGGAGATTGGTCTGTTTCCGTGGCATATCTCACGGTAAAATGGTTCTGGGGTAATGATCTAGACCTTATTTCGTTTCTTTACAGACCTCGAGCTTTCGCAGCTTCGAAAGAAAATATTTTTCTGAACATTTTGATACTATTACAGTTTCTGACAGTCCTTTGTTATATTGGAAAACAATCGAGAGGTCAAAGAAATGTGACATATTAGTACCAATTATTTGATTTTAATATGAAATGATCAATTGACACGTCATCTTAAGATTACTTTTGTTCAGTCACCTGAGCGATGTTAAACAGAGAAGACAGACACCTCAATATCTAGATCTGAGACTCTTACTATCATTTTCAACTGAAATTCTCCCTTCTCCTTGTACATAGTTTTAAATGCGCCATGAGCATGCACTAGTGGGTGGACACTGGCGCACAAGAAATATCCATCATCATCATTTTATAATGACTGGGGCACAGCTACACACTGGTTAACATTGTTTAGGGTTAAATGCAATCAAATTGCTTTACTCATGAACTTAGAAATAAGTTAAATATCTCGTTGTATCATGAAGAGATAAAAGTAGACAGAACGGCATAATTGAAATATTGAATATATTAAAGATGCTGTTTCATACTTGCATGCGGTTCAGGCTGAAATTTAGCTATTGTAAAAAGAAATACATGTACATCACTTCGTAGAAAAATCTTTGATATCATATTTAGATTGTTTAATCAACAATAACATACTTATTTCGACGCCCAGAGCACATTACCCCTTGTAGAAAGGGCATAGCATTTAACTAACCCGCTTTTGGTGACGTAATCATTACGCGTGTAGGATTTACACCGTGTCACAACTAGCGTATTTGCGTTCGATGGGTATCAACTTTGGCAGCAACTATTACCTTATTCGGAGAAAAATAAAATAAAATCTAGTCGTGCGCGACAAAGACGGTATAAGCGTATATTTTGAGACCGGAAGTTGTAAGATGGCCACACTTGATTCGCCTTTATGTTGGCTGCCGTTTCCGTAATTTTGGTAAATTATCTTAATTTAATGAATTTTGATCCGATTTTCCCTAGGTTGGTCGCTAATTTGTTCTAAAAATACAACGAATACATTAAAAATACTTTTTTAAATATTGCAAGTATGATACAGCATCTTTAATGGTTGACACTGAGCAGTCTAACATATGAATGTTAGGTTGTTTTTAGCACATCAGAGCTACCATACAGTGATGCTATCGGATAGTTTCACAGCAGGGTAATATTAACTACAGTGTAGTGTGTTGTCTCTACAGTTTTGGTGAACATGAGTTTGTGAAATGTGATTGTTGTGGTTGATTATAGGTCAGTTAGAACCATCTTCCTACGCTAAGCCTAAAACGCCACTTTCCCAACTGTCAGTTTTCTGTGCTGATGTCAGCGCCCCTACAGGCGATCGTTAGCAACCTCCAGTTGGACTATTGCTTTCTCTCATATTAATCTAGAGAGCAAGCACAGAAAACGCAAGATTATGCAGCAAGGCATAAAACTGACAACTTTGAAACTTGCGTTTTAGGCTTTGCGTGGGAAGATGGGATAGAAGTAGTGGTAAAGGGTAGTTCGGTTTTGGTTAATCATTTTTCAAACTGAATCAATGCGATTTGATTTTTGGCGCTTTAATGTGATTCCTTGAATTCTTTATGTACGTTAGAAGAACTGTATTCAGTATGAAGTACACGGGGCCATGTACAGTGTATACACTACACATTGTTATAAAATTATCGTTTTGATGCTGAATAAATAAACATTATAACATTTTATATTTTACATTATAATGTTATGTTCGTTAGGACTTAAAGAGACGAGAGGTCACACCTTTAATTGTATTTGTTTATTTCTTTCTTAGAACTCAAAATGAAATAAAATAATGAAATTGTGATTAGATATGCCTTGAAAAACAACAATTAAATATCATGAATTCGGTGACTCTCTGAACTATTATAGCAAATACATGGACATGGCTTTATTGTTTGAAATGCAATATTTAATCTATGTGACATGACTCATTTGGCAAGGACTACAGAGAGCTAAAGAGAAAACGGCAATAACTTTATTTTAACCAAACATTTATATTTCAAATTTTTGGAAAATTCTCCGTCTTGTTTGTCAGCATGATTTGTCTTTTTTTTCATTTTCTCTACCTGATCTCTTCTCATAATTTAAATAATTACCATAAACTTTTTACCATCTACATGTAATTTTCAATCTTCAGGTAGCTTGGCGTCACCAAGGCGACGGAAATATCTTGGCGGTTGGCGACTTCGTTATGACATCTGACCCCCGTCTTGTTGTCGACCGCTCCAGTAACGTGTCCGGAGTAGCCAGTTGGAACCTCGCTATTAGCGACTCTCGACAATCCGACTCTGGCGTTTACGAGTGCCAGGTTACAGGAAAGGTTAAGCGAAGTGTCAACATTACCTTGGTGGTGTCTGGTAGGTGGTCCTTGAACTTAACGTGCATTTATCAAGATACAAGAGTATTTTTATATTTAAAAAAATTAATGTGTTAAACTTCTGTTTTGGTAACTTTAAATTGTTTAAGAAAACCGATATTTTAAGAGGTTATCCTCGTCAATATTTCCATTCCATTGATATGTGATAACATTTGGTCTTCGATTTTACATCGTTCAGGTTGACTGTATTTTGTGTTACTCACGCGAATTTCTTAATGAATGAGTGGGCGTTTCATCAACTGCCATTTTTAAGGATATGCATATTTTGTAATATCGCAAAAATCAAGTGTGCGATAACTGTTTCGATATGAAAGTCAATATCTTTGTTTGATGGTCCAAGAAAATTGAACTTTGTAAATAGTAAGCACACGAGATAAAATTTCATTTCTTCTTCCCACAGCCGACGAGGAAAACGAAAATGGTGAGTTTCAATCAATAAGACTCGATTTAATAATTATTGTGATGAATTCAATACAAACAATTTTGCAAATTGTTGAGACCCCTTGCCTCACGATTTATAATGGTTTTCTTAAAATCAACGATAGGTAATAATTAGTACAATAACCTTGATTCCTTTCGTGTATAGGTAAAGTACCATATCGGTGCCATAATCTTAACCTCAAATGCAAGGAAGCTTTAATTCAATGAAAAATCATGTTGTTTCTACTAAAAGTTATTCTTAGCTATGGAATAAAATTTATGTTTCATCAAATATGTCCGATGCCAATGTGAACTTGCATTTTCACTGATCAGAAACATTTTCAGTTTAATTGTCTTTTTTTGCATTTTATTATCGCCAATATTCTTTCTACTTTTATCTAATCCTTCCTTTGCGTAACACGTAAATTTTGCTTCAAATGAAAAAAGCACTCATACACATATATGAACAAAAGAAACTTTAGTCAGTTCTATCAGAAATTCATTCAAAAGTACCTAACTGGAAATTTGTACATGGCTCAGAATTGCGCCTCGTTGGTCATGTCAAGTGACCTTTCGCCAACGTTCTAAACAATGATTGGTAGAAACTACAAAAGGAGAAAGGTCATAGATATGGTAACTTGACCTAGACCCCATTGAGCATTTCTTAGATCAGAAGCGCAGTAAGGTACAAGTGTTTGATTCGATAGATTTGAATAAGATTGATCCCAGAACTCATATTTCCGGTTTTGCTTCAGTTCCGCCCTTCATCCTGCCAAAGACCATCACCCAATATGGTGTAACTCCGGGGGACACGGCCCGCCTCCAGATACAGCTGATGGCATCCCCTCCCGTCATACCGCGCTGGTCCATGCGAGGACGCCAACTTAACGCCGGCTTTGATGGCAAATACTCCTTCAACACGATCCTAGTTGACGCCAATAGCTACGTGGTTGAGTTGCTCATCAACGATGTTAAGGCTGAAGACTTCGAAGACTATCGGTGTGAAATTGACAACGGGTTTGGGACAGTGTCTGGCGTCGTTACAATGTTTGGTGAGTGATTATTTCTTTTTATTTATGTAGTTATGTGTTATGGGCGATTTTATTACATGTAGATGTACATGTACATGTATAACATTTCAATGAACGAACCTATTTTGTTATATCATTTACCATGCATGTTTTGATTTCTTTGTTTCCAATATGTATTCGACTGGGTTGCTAAAGGAGGACAAAGACTTATAATCGGTCCCTATTTTTTTTTCAAAAGCTTTGTTAAAGGTTGTTATAACTCATACAGCGCAAAGTTTAGGAGTAATTGTTACATGAACAGGTGAATGCCTTCGTAATATACCTTGCTAAGAATTGACAATATTTTCAAAGTACAAAGAAATTTTGCATTGCGATTGGTGAGTTAACGTTGTATAATGTATTCTTATCAGATTTAATTATTTATTGAATAATTGATGTCTTATATGGATTGATGAATCACGAAGTTGTCTCCATTCTGATCGTTACGTCGGCACATAAAGTTATTTCAATTCAGTTTGAATTATTTGCTTGAAGCTTCTTAAAGAATGTCTGTCATTGATTACAGAAATATTGACACCAACTGTTGAACCAACTACAGTGATAACAGTGCCGCCATTCATTCCAGTAAGTATTGAACGAAAATAAACTTGAAATCCAAATGAAATTTTGTTGTGATAGTTATCAAATGCAAAATGTTTGAAAAACTGTGATCTTGCTTATATGATGCATTTTCAAAGATTTTAATGAAATTTAAGTCAGTGTATATAAAGGTGACTGATAAAGGTGATTTCAATTTTAAAAAACACTCTTTTCGTAGCAGGTTAAAAAAATTAAATTTCGGAATGTACGATCCCAATTAGGTTTTTACAAAGTATGGATTATAGAGAGGTATTTTTTCAGGTTGGATGTCCTGTGTGCGAAAACATCACTGACAGTCAGATTGCGTATGCATACTGCCAATCTCAGTCAGGTTAGTTTCTAAAAAGTGGAGTATCACGATTTTTTGATTGAAAAAAATATTTCTTGAAGTTCTCTCGAAAATGATCTCTTATGCATGTAAGCTTCTGACGGACAAATATCATTTAACACAACCCTAATGTCCATGGTCGAAGAATGAATTATCTAGAATCAAGTACAAACTGCTGACTGCCAGGTTGGTGTGAACACCTTTTAACCATTTTTGTATGGGAAATGAACTCGTGTAGCCTTACCGATCTTACCTATCTTACATTTAAGGATTCCTTTTAATTGTTTAAGAAAGATTGTATTTCACGAAGTATCATTTGTTTTAAATTCCGGGAAATACCCATACCCATTCCTAATAAAAGTCGGGGGTACTGCCCCTTTGACGTGTTGTCATTTACTCGAAGTACTTTATCAATTAAGGAGATATGAGAAATATGTTTTTGGGGAAAAATACAACGTTGATTTTTTTTATCATGTCACTGTAAATACTATCATGTCATTGTTCTTTGAAACCTAGGTTTGTCTGTCGTTTTTTGAGATATTATTTTTCACAGAAGATTTACAAAATCGGGGGATTATATTCACATGAAAAACCTTACTTCTAAAGTTGGAAATAAGAAGTCTTTTATTTTTAAATATAAGACCTGATAGTCCCTAAGCAACTTTTGGGAAATATCTAGTAACGTTTTATCGTATGACGGCCTCTGTGTATTATGACGCAGAGATGCCTGACTAGGCAATAACACTATTGATAATTTGAGTATACTTACAAGATGGTAGGCTACAAACATTCCTATGCACATCAATAGGTATTTTAAATAGCTGAAAAAATGAATATCGAATAAGGTATCATCAACAAGTAACAGACCTCACCCTGCCAGAGTATATTCACTCCCGGGAAGCCGGTTACTGCTAAAATGCGATTGAACTGAGCCCTGATACTATTTTTAGCAACTGTTACAGTACCGGCAGAGCAGAAAAGCTGACAAGTTTACATTTTCGGCCAAATAGGCATGGACGTGAGTACAATCTATCATTGTAGGCCTTCTGGTATGGTTTTATGTATAACGATGACAGTATATATTGTTAGTTTCCACAGAATACGTCCGTCTTTCTTTCATAAGATATGGATTTGTGTAGATGTGGTTGAAAAAGGTTATATTATGGACTTCATGTATCCTTTCTGTCATGAATTATGATGCACATTTCAAGAAAAATGTGTTTTCTAATGATTCAGTATAATTAATGTCGCAAAAACATTTGTTTTATATGAAAAATGTAAGTTTAAAGACTATTCGGGTGTTACGAAATTTAATGAGTACTGTTACGAAAATAAACAGAGCCGTGACTAAAGTGTTACGAACTTAAAATCATTTCATATTTCAAAAGGGTTCTTATTTCGCATTACAGGACCGCTGTAAATGTTACTATTGTGGGAAACATCATGACAATCAAACACAGGCTTTACACCATTGTATTGCTGATCATTCTGAGCACGAGGTACGTTATCTGAAACGTGAAAAATCATCTTACAGAACTGTTCACTATGGTGTCACTGGATCTACCTTTCCTTGTTCTTTTGATAAAGTAACAATAAACCCCGAGAACAAAAAATATCTTATCCTGTTGATAAGAGCCCACAGAAGAAAGTTCAGAAGTTAACTGAATCTGACGTTCCTAACCACACTTTGGAAACGCCAGTGCAAGAGGTATTGTCTCACACTTGTAATTCAAAACCTCGATCTCGATTTGTAAAAGTCATGTGACACACTTTCTTGTGTATTCATCTCTATGTATTTAACATGATATTATTAAAGGAGGTGCTGTTGAATTGATAACAACACGTTTGAAAAGGTCAGAGAATAATTTGTATCCCGACGATAAGTTGCAGTTTAAGATCTATGTTACATTTTTGCAATGTTACAATTGATCTCGAGTCGTATAACAATCTCAAAACTTCAATTTTCAGGGATCATGAATTTGACACTCGAAAATCCACATTAAAACCAAAGAGGAAAAGAGGCAATATATCCGATATAGATAAGCCAGCAAGGGATTAGAGATTTCCATCGTTGTGATGAATAAAAGATTCTTCCACACTTACGTTATGGAAAGAAACCGGACACTAACTAAACCATGTGTCATTGTCACAAATTAAATTTGATCAACCAAAGATACAGTTATCCTCAAGATAATAAGTTGAGAATTTCTTCTTTGCATTTTAATAGAAATTTACATGTATGACATGATTGTAACAGATTTATCAATTAAATCATCATGTCATCAAATAATATTGAAAGGTTATTCCACAATAAACTTAATTTGTATTTAACAACTTATTTAACGATGCTTGGAACTGAAGTTTTACCATAGTTTAGCTGTAATGACAAAATGTTGTTAAAGAGCATCTATCTTATGTGTATGAAACACATCAAAGTTATCTTTTTTCATAGTTAAATAATAAGTACAGTAGAACACTGATATTTATGTATTCAAGATACAAATGTACTTGCTGTCCTTATAAAATCAGTTTACATTTAAAAGCACGACTGTTATTTTGCGTTTATGTTAATAGCTAGAATTAATCGTTTCTTTTTCGAATATCCTTATAAGCACAGGAACGTCAAATTATGTCACGTTTCGAAGACAAAATTAGTAAAATAAGTTCGTGATTGTTATTATCATAAGTGTATTTGAATCTTCACTATTTTGTGGAAATGGCTGTAAATATGTGACTTTCGGAATGTTTCATAGCCACATTAACTGTACTTTGTATCTCGTATTTAATTAAGTGTGTAATTGTTGTCCGATTCAAAGAAGCGATAGAATACAACAAGGAATGAATCGTTGCCACAGATCAATACAGTTTGTAATAATAGTTTCGACTTACAGTAGAATTTTTCAGGAGAACAAACGATAGATGAACTCTGGTGCAACAGTTATGATTGTTTATCATTCTCAAAACTGGTTGTATCATGCACTTCACATAAAGGGATTGTAGTGAAACGCACAAATGAATGACATTGTCTTTATTTCGAAAGTTTTTAAGATACATCATAATTAACGCAAAATTTGAAGTGTTTGACATTGGAGTTAAAGGTAGTAATGTCTCTTCTTGAAAAATATCAATGTTTCAGCAACTATTTATTCCTCTAATACAAAATAATTTAGGATATTTGGTTACATTGGTTCATTAAACGTCCTTAATCAGATATACGAAACGCCCATTCGTATTCGTTAAAGGTATGTCAATTAGCAAAGTAAAGTTGAGATAATACTTATCATAACATCGCCTTCATTGTGTTATAAGTTAAATTACCCTCTTTTATAATAAACTTCAACATCAAAATCATTCTCTCCCCACAGAGGCAACTCAGTCATACCTGAATTAGCCTCTGTTCTATTACGGCTACTTCACGGGATAGAAAGGTAGAAATCTGATTGGAGGCAATCGAAGTTAGTTGTGCAATCAGCGACGCCGTTTCAAAAGGGGGTCATTCGCAAAAGCTCGGCTACTCCCGGCTTTTCCCGGTGATTCGGCATTCAGGGGAGATAACTCTTCCTTCTACAAAACATCGCTTTTTTACCTTCTCATTAGTTTTTATTTGGTAGATTATTAAAATAAAATTTATCATAAAACAAAGAACAATTTCCACAATTATAAAACAGTATGTTTTTAATGAAAAAACCTATCCATATCTGATTTTCAAATATTTCTCTCTCACACTGTTAATGAAAAATAAACCTGAAGGCATAATACTTTCGAAAGTCACGGTACGACCGTTGAGAATTCCCAAAGTCGTTGATATCCAAAAGGTGTTTTCATTGGCTGCAGATAAGGGAGATATCTCAAGTTACAACTTTTTGCCGCTAGGGCAATCTGCCGGAACCCCAGGATCTCGGCGTAATAGAACAGAGGCTAATTCAGGTATGACAGAGTTGCCTCTGTGGGGAGAGAAAGGTATGACTGAGTTGCCTCTGTGGGGAGAGAATGCATCAAAATAAGACCAAACATATCTGTTTAGCCGAGGAAGCGAAAAGGAAGTTGCAGAACAAAAATGAACGTTTGTTCATGGAAACAAAAGAAATACTGAATACTTTTTCAACGATGTTACCTTGGCCTGTTATATGGAATTACTAAAGAAAATGCGCATGATGATGTAATTCTTACTCAAATGTCACAAAATTGAAATATCAATTTCTTTGATAATTCTGTGTCTTAAACAACATGAGAACATCTTGTTCTATGGCGCATGATGATGTAATTCTTACTCAAATGTCACAAAATTGAAATATCAATTTCTTTGATAATTCTGTGTCTTAAAAAACATGAGAACATCTTGTTCTATGGCGCATGATGATGTAATTCTTACTCAAATGTCACAAAATTGAAATATCAATTTCTTTGATAATTCTGTGTCTTAAAAAACATGAGAACATCTTGTTCTATGGCGGACATATGCAACATCGCTTGCAAGCGGTAAGGTTTTACTTTAAGATTACCATTGAGGTGATCTGTGAGGACCTGTTTATGGGGCAACTCCTTCTCACTGAAAACGTACCAGTTCTTACGTGTCATTGGCATACATTGGTAATTAAGTGATGCAGTTGACTATTTTACTCAGTTTATTTTCGTAACATGCTCAGTTTATTTTCGTAACTTTAAGAATTTTACTCAACCTAATTGCGTAACAATTTGTAAATTTGTGCATGCTAATATTTTTGTACAAGATATGTGAAAACGAAAATAGTGAATGACAAAAGTTATATGGGCAAGAGAACAATGGATTGGTAAAGACAATTTAATGCCTTGTGACTTTTAAAAGCATTACTGCGTCAAAAAGCTGAAAATGTGGCTGAAACCTTCACCGACCCCTCATATACTCATTATTACAAACTAAACATCGGCGAATTATTTGCACAATATCCTCACACGTCTATTGCGGACCTATATTAAACACTGTTTGTACATTGATAGTCGTAAAGTGGAAAACAAATGCTTACATTAAGAATGACACGTGTCCCTGCTCTGCCGGTACTGTAACAGTTACTAAAAATAGTATCAGGGCTCAGTTCAATCGCATTTTAGCAGTAACCGGCTTCCCGGGAGTGATATTGGACCAAAAAAAATGTTGATTGTCAATTTTTTAAATAAATATTGGCAGATAAAATTTTAACACACAACCACATGATTATCACAACTCATTATAATTATTGCAAACTGATATTCCATTATATTCATATTTCAGCTTTTAAGGTTCTCGGTCTAAGAATAAGAAAATCTCAGGTGCGAGTGAAGGTACTATCAGACTTCCGGGCCGGTAAACGTGTCAAAGTCCGACGTGTGCTCCGACTTGTAGTCGACAGGAAATGCAAGTGCAACGCCATCAGTTCTCTCCGTCCAGGTAATATTTCTAAAGTATCCTTCATTTGACAAACTAAAGTTGGACAACACATGATATTAAACTCAGGTTTGAAAGCATGAACGGTCCCACAATTCATCGCCAACACAAACTCTCTCAGTTGTCTTACTCTTGTCGAGAAATTGGATGTCGGTCTCTCTTCTCACCATATTTTCAATCAACCTTTCGGCGTTGGTAAATTCGAGTTTGGAGTGTTGTAAAATTTGTGTTGTTCAGAATTAATCAATGCTACAAAACGTCATTGTGTATCGAGTTTGACAACATGTTTTTGAAGTGTGAACATGAGAGTTTGACTTGGCCAACATGTGGTGTCAACATAAACATAAGTTTGCCACTTGCCACTTGAAGAGCGCTCATGCAAATAACCAGATATTACCAGGTTCTAGTTTTTAAAGATTCTTTACTACTCAACCTCGCACAAAAAGCAACCAATATGAATGACGAATAGCAAATAAATTTGCTATTCGTCATTCGAAGGCGAATGACAAATAGCGAACAACAGTCTAAATTCTGGTTGCCGCACAAAAGGCACAACTAAGTTTCAATAAAAAGTTTTATGCAAGACGTAGTGTAAATCAAATCAACGAATATATTTGTAAATCATAATATCTAATATATATCCCAATTCTATAGATCTAATTATATTACCTCTGTTTGAATCAGGCAAGTTTATCGGGCTCTACATGCACCGGAAACTGGATTTCTCATCGAAACCAAGGGAGATAATCCTCGGCTCGGAGACAGTGGTGTCGCAGCTTCCAAGGCATCTGGAGAAGAAACTGAACGTTGAGAGAAAGAAATGCCCACTTGAAGTTGAAGACGTTTGATATGACTCCCCCATTTATGATTCTTGTCAACTTCCGTCTGTGCATTTTCTTAACTATGCATTCGTTTTGCTGTCTGTCATGCCCTCGGCGGACAGACAGTTAATGATATTGCTCTCTTGTTTCGAATACCTGTTAACCATTTGTGCTTTAAACGATCGTATTTTCTAAGTTTCTACAATATGTTATCTCAGTCAAATATTTTTTTTGTATATCATTTTCAGTTAAATATAGTACAACTGTTTTGTATCTACGTATCTGTTTGCTTGTTGACGCTTGTAAATCATTGTTAAACGATGTTAATAAACTTTATGTCGTTCAGTATATTGTTTCAGTTTTGTATAAAGACAATCCAAATCTCGGGGCAAATAATAAACTTATAATTGATGTAAATATTCCTCGCAAATCTGGTCAGATATAATGTAGATGATTTTTCAAGGTGTATAAAAGAAACGAAACATCCCTAATAAGGACGTTAAAAGATGAGGGATGGGAGGACTCTCAGCATTCATAGTGGATTCACACTTGCGATAATAAATATATTTGAATCTAGTTTGTCGAACGTAGCCAAACAAATCTAACGTGAAGATGTTTTTTGCAGATTTCGTTAATTATGTTAGAGTATATAAAATAAGGTTAAACAGAGGTTATATTCGCGAGATGGCCTTAAAATGATCCATTAAGAGACAAGGGTGAGGTTTTTGCTTCATTTATACAACAGGAAGAAATTGACGCAACACCATTTGTTATGATACTTTTCAAACTTCTATGAACCATCTTAACAGATTTTGATTTCTTAGCTTTTCACACTCCTATACTGTAAGATATTGCTTGTGGAAGATCAAGCGATAATTCGTAGGGGATATCGTTATGACCATTTGAACAATGCCCTGCCTCATCAGGACATGACATAACAGCTATTTTGCGTCATCAAGTATTCAACCACTTTGGTATGATGCATGTCGTCAACATTACATAGCGCCGCCTTGAAAGCCTATTGGTAGGGGAGATCAGGGCAAAGCGCGCCCCTAACATATAAGTGCGTCTAGTGGGCACCCTGACATGTACAGAATGCAGCTTGCACACTATCTCTAATACTTATCAGATAGACTGTTACATGGCACATGCTTTTTTAAACTACCATTTCGGCATAAGAATATATTTACGTAAATGTATTTGGACTAAGGGGGCGCGCTTTGCCCTGTAGTTTGGGGCAAAGTGCCCAATTTCCCAAATGAAAAAACAGCACAGAATGTAGTAGATATTACACACCTATTATCAGATATACTTATCAAAAGATATCATCTTGATAATGCAAGGCAACTATCGAACCCATATGAAGGATTGAATTAACATAGAAGTTGGCAATATATGCAAGGATGCTCAAAATATTCCTTAACGTGTCATGTACCTACATGTTCAACATTCTTAATGACCAAATAGCAATATTGTCGGTACATGTACATTTCTGTTAACTACGAAAGTTTTAAAAATGTAGGTAATTGACTATCAAGACCAGTAATAAATAAAAGAAAAGAAAAATATTTAATTGGTTATATTGACGAATTAAAGAATTCCAATCATCTATTTTGTGTCGTATTTGACAAATAAATTGCTTATCGTTTAGGGTTGAACAGTAATATACAATGAATTATATTTTCAAATTATATTTAAAAACAACAGAAAAATATGTTTTTTTTGTAACTGTTACTTGTCGTCATTCTTTAACAAAACAACACCCTTTTAGTAAAATGGTATATTTAATTTTTATAGAATACAGCAGCATGCTGATATGAAAATAATAATTCTCCTTTACATTATATGCTTAAGAAATGTAAAATAATAACTTTTAACCAATATGTTAACCAAAACGATATGTTTATAACACACGGGGCAAAGCGCTCGCCCCGGCGCGTTTTGTCTTATCAAGGGTAAAATTTGTTATGTACATCAAAGAAAATCATTAAAGCAATTAATTACAAATTCCATTATTCAACGAATTAATTATACCAATTTATGTTAAATGTGCACTAAAGTTCGCAGTTCCGTTTTTTATTTTTATGAAATATTTGAATTTGAGACATATCCGTTCCTTATAGTAAAATCGCGTTTTTTCTAATATTTGAAATTCAGCGTTCACAACTAAGGCACATGATTCCAGCGATGGTCTTAACGCTTCATTATGGTTACTTTCATTCGTTGGTTATGATAAATTACTCCATTTGTCGATAGCTTTGAAGAAATAACGCGTAGTCACTTTGTTCCGGGGGCGTGCTTTGCCCTGATCTCCCCTAATGCAGAGTATGTTACTATCATTAAAACGACTATCTACAGAAATTCGTAACTTTTATTAACACGTTTAAATAAATATGATATCCAAAATTGAAGAAATGAGGAACATTTCTTAAGGAATTTAATATGGTTGTGACTGTCAGAAGTCTATTTTCGAAATGCACAAATGTTCAAGTATAAGCGATGTTTTTTTGTATAAATCACGTCAAACGTTTTAGAAATCTAATGACTGAAAGCATAGGATATCCTTACTTATAGAAATTATCACTTTTCAAAATAGGTGGTTGATTTGGTGGATTTTCAAATACACTAAAGACCTTGTTATATTCAAAATGATTATTTTGTAGAAGATGATCTAATTTTTACGTGAATGAAAAATCTGTCATTAAAAGATGTAGATATTTCAAATGATAACCATATCACTCTGATCTCTATAACGTCCAACTACTTAGGTACGGTTTATCGCAGTTCAGCGTACACGTACTTACATGAGGACAGTTTTATGTTGAACACCTTACTTCAACGTCAATGTGTTAGAATGAAACCTAGTACGACGTTGTTAAAACGTTTGAATAACGAACACTAACGTACTTACATCTAGCTTACTGTAGTTAAACGTTCTTCAACGGTAATGAATCCAATGTAGTTCAATGTAGTATAACATAATATAATGTAACTAAACGCAGTAGAATGTACCTAGCGAAGTGTAGTTAATCCAAGTTATTTGAGAACAAAGTTAACTACGTTTTGGTACTTTCATCACTAGGTTAAACTACAGTTCGCTACGTTCACATTTACAATACACTACGCCCAACTCAGTTACCCACGTTGCTTGAAGCGTACTTTAAAAGTTACTACATGTATTGTTGAACAAAAATAATCTCAAATCTTAAATCTTAAATCTGTTGCTGCCGTATTTACCATAAGAAAAATCAAGAATTATCATGTTAATTATTACAATAATTATCATCGCCATCTTACTCAAACTACTGAGATACAAAATAAATTTTCCATCGCGTTTTTTTATATTATTATGAATATCTAATTGAACACTAAATATCTATCTCATTTATTTATAAACATTGATTATACATGTATCTAATATACATGTATCTATAACATTATATTTAATCAATATAAATGTTTGAAAAATATTTTGATTAAAAACACATTTTATTTAAAAAAAAATCAAAAACCACTTCGAAGTATTCTTTGACTGACTCCTGTACTTGCCAGTTTTTGAGTACGTCGTCAAAAACTTGAAATATGTGTATTTGGAAATCATACGTATTGATAAAACCCACCAACATTTTTCTGTTCTTAACTGTACCTTATTGTATCTTAACTTAACTATTCAGTTGAAATTTTACTTGGAGTTCTTTCAAGAGTAGAGAATATAGCTTTACAAGATCAATACTACTAGTGGTTAAGATACTTTCAAATCTCTCATTTATTTCCACATTCCAATTGTATATTTCTTAAGACGAATAATTACCAGTTCTAAATAAGCCTGGCCTAAATAATACTCGCTTCACTCCGATATTGAGTCTAGCAAGATGTAGTAGAAAGTTGCAAGTTGGCCAATCAGGGATCGTCTAACCAAGCCGCAATAGTATGCATTCGCAAATATAACGTTGGAGGGTCATAGGTTGGCGAAAGGTGGGTTGACGCGACCTGCTACTACATCTTGCTAGAGTCAAAATCGGAGTGAAGCGATTATTATTGAGGCTAGGTTTACTGAATAATTGCTTCAAATTTATCTACATCAGAGAGATATTTAAATCACTACAATGTCGTAGACAGTTTGGTCACGTTGCTTGACAACCCAACGTTTGTATGAAATATGAATATCTGTCTGCAAACTAGCGTAATGTAGTGAGGAATGCGATGATCATGCCCATAGGTACAAATCCATCGACATATCCTCATTAGCATAATTCCCATTGGTAGTGTATCATGTGGCATCGTTATGTCTAATTACTGTCAAGGGAAGTCTTTAAGGTAATGCTTTGATATTTTGTCTGTCTATATCAAATCCAAAATTCTCATTTCATGCTGGGTATACAGATATCTGGTATACTGTTGACTGAAATATTTTTAGTAAAAATACCGGTTCACATAGGGATAAATTGAATTTGTATCTCTTTAAAGTTCTAAAACGAATCTCGTCTTTAATAAATGTTCCTAATTTAATTTAGGATAATCTGACAAAATGAGGATAACAAGACATTAGACAACCACAAACAATGCAGACGCAAATCATTGAATGTCTGAGTTTAAGGATTAATATTTTTGTAGATCTGTTTCACTAATTTGATTAGAAAATAAATGTCTACACGGTATGTGAGCCACCGCGGCGTTTACTGAGTTTAAAGATTACTATTTGTGTAGATCTGTTTCACTAAATTGATTAGAAAATAAATGTCTACACGGTATGTGAGCCACCGCTGCGTTTACAATAACGATTCTAGATAAGGTTTCATGAAAACTTCTTCATTAGCTATCTTCTGTTCAGGATACGTCATTCTCTCCCTACAGAGGCAGCTCAGTGGTAGTACTCCGATCAAGCCTCTGTTCAAATTAGCAAAGAAATCCGGGGTTCCTGCAGATTGCCCAAGCAGTAAAAAGTTGCAACATAAGATATCTCCCTTATTTGAAGCCAATGAAAACACGTCTTGTATACCTTTGTTTGTGAGCATCCTTAAATGTCGTTTAGTGACATGGAAATATCGTACCTTTATGTTTATTTTTCATTTACACTGTGCGAGGAAATTTTTTTAAACTGTGTGTATTATAATATGTTTCATGGGAATATTATGTTACTTATTAATCTCAAAAACTAATAAGAAGGTAAAGAGCGATGTTTTGTAAAAGGAAGATTTATCTCCCCTATGTGTAAAATTCATTGATATAATTTTGCCGGAGCATACCGAAATGGTCGTGGCTTTTCGAATGACTACTTTTGAAACGGCGTCGCGTATTGCATCCGATCAGGCATCTACCTTTCTTGCCCATAAACTAGGCTTATCGGAACAGAGACTAGATTAGAGTAACATGACTGAGATGACTGTTGGGAGATAATGAGGCTAAGTATAAAGTAAATTGAAATATGACAAGCTTTTAAATCTTTTACCGCTAAGAAACCAGTAAAATAAACATTTTAAAGGGGCAGTAGCACGTTTTAGGGTAAAAATATGAGGTGATGTCAGGAAAATGAAAATAAACGGTTCCAATTGAAAGACAATGTATTTAAACTAAATAAAGAAGTAATAGTTCAAACATATAACGTAAAGTTAAGCCATGCGATTCCTATTTTATACACAAATTGAATTAAAGGTGGATTTTATGTGAATCCTCATACTTTGTCCTCTGATTATGGGTGATTGGCTTGATTAATGAGATTTCTGACACTGTCAATATGATACATTTAGAATTAACTTACAATCATAAGTGAAATATTTAAAATATAAAACTATCAAAAAACATGCTACTGCCCCTTAAGGGTCAATCGGTGACTAAAGCTGACAGTACAAATATGTTAAGCATCAGACATGGCAAACAAAAACTCAAACTGTAGGTTCAATAATGTGTAACTCAGTGAAGATCACGCCATGATTAGACAGGTGGTGGTGAACTCATTGCAAGTCAATTAAACGCGTATTTCTTCATCTCGCATACTCTCGTTGCTCTTCAGGGTCGCCATAGGGGAAAATCAATCCAATACTCGAAGAAAATAATGTGCTTCAAGGTAGCGGTTCAATTGACAAGTGATCATTTACAAAAAAACTTTTACCAGTAACAGCCAAATAAATTCGATATTTGAAAAAAACCCAGACAAATTTATTCGTTTCAGTCATGAACCAACCAGTTTATTATCAGACATGATTGAATATGCAAATAATAATGGTTGAAGTCTTATTTACATGGTTTGGTTCTTTCTTGTGACGGGACAAGGGGTAGTTCGATAACCAGTCTCCCAGAAAGAGGGTCTGGTTTACCAGAAACGTGTACTTGTTAAAGTGACACAGAGTATCTTTCTTAAAATTGTATTTGGTTTTGTTAAGCTACAACATATCTAATAAGCTGGTTGAAGTTCATATCTCATCACTGGACTTGCAAATAAGTCCTTTTATGCATAATATCTCTAAAATGCTTGATTTTATGGAAAATTCAAGAAAACATCTCAAATACGTTTAATATTCGAAATTATGCATCCAATTAATCTACCTATTAGTTACAATACCTTATAAACACTATCGTATCGAATATATCTGTCAGCTTATGACAAGGTTTCAAAATTACGTTTGGCGAACTTGCGTGCCCCACTCGAGCCAAATTGTCCGGTTTTCGATCAAAATCCCGACTTTGAATGGCCGTATTTTCGCTCTAATGTACTGATTGACCTTTAACTTGTTATTTTCAGTAACAGTTAGTGGTTCCCAATATAATAACATCGATTTCAAAATTTGACATATGTGATCCTATCAACATACTCTGTGTCTCTTTAAAATGGCAAAGCATGAAATTAGAAAGACTGCCTAGTTCAACTGGCTTGGTTTCCTCGGTCTAAGGTTACAAATCATATTCTTAAGAGAAGATCGGAATTTCGTGCTCAGTAGCAGAAAGACGACGAAATCAGACACATTGACAATGCTTCGCATAAGCTTACTCACATGGAACATCAACCTGGCGAAATGATGTTCCTTCCCTTTTGGTTGGAAGTCTGGATTCACATCAGCAAGCACATACAGGGTTGTATGAGGCAGAGACAGCATGACATACAACATGGTCATGCTCAGAAGGATCTTGGTCGTTTGTCGGTCTGCTGGTTGAACGCCGCCCGTCATCTCTCTGCGTTTCCTGGCTTGTATACCCAGAGCAATGATCGTGATGATGTTGCAGAGGAACATCAACAGCAGCCCGATGTACACGAAAGACACCTTTGTGAATAGCGACACGATCTCTAAATCTTTGGACAGAGTCTCATTGTCCACACCAGTGCTACTCAAACCCGTGATGTCCAGTGCCAAAACCGTCAAGGTCACCACTGCAATGATTGGTTTCTGATGTTTACTTATTCTTCTCTTGTTCATTGGATTGACCATACTGCTACATCGCTCTATTGCAACCAAACACATCATGCACACTGAACAGTGATTCAGTGCTAAGATAACTTCGTTACCAATGACACGGTAAAAGGTGTTCTTATAAGTGTTTGTCAAAATGTCAGTTGTCAGAGCACCGACATTAGCAATCACGTCGAATACATTCCCCGCTATTATCACTGTAGACACAGGGTTCTTCATTGTTGGCTGGCAGTAGACCACCACATTCACCGTGTTAAGGATTATAGAAATTGAATATATGGGATACGCCATTATGTCTAGGACCATGGTTGCAGCTTCCAGATCAGACCCTGAAACAATGCCAGTCGAGTTGTTTATGTTACTGCTTCTTTTGATCTTCCGCCCCTTTCTCTTTCTTCCTCCAGAACCCTTTGATCCTTTCTTTCGTCTCCCACCATCTGATGCCTGAGTCGTTAAAAACATTCCATTCCTTGGGGAGCCATCATTCAAAGTGTCCATAGTTACTTCAGACACGTTCAAAGAGAAGTCTTCCCGTCTAGTCGTCACCTCGTGTCTTCTCTTCCCGCGTCTTGAACTAGAGACGGTTTGATTTTGAAACCGTCTGTTTTGCTTCGATATCTCGGGAGCGTCAGGCACATCAGATGATCTTGCTGAAGATGTTTCATCTTTAACACCAACAGGACCTGGTAATGTTGTCCCCGAGTTGTCTGTGTCATGACCAAAAGCACTTTCATGAAGTGGAGCAACTGAAGATGATGATTGGTCCAAGTCTGGATCCGGTTCTGTGGTTGTTTCTGTCGAAGAGGGAGTGAAGCCAGCAGTTAGTTGGACTCTGTCTTCAGCAACACAAGCGTTCGATCCTGAGGTCCATTCTTGGTTTGATGGTATATGAGTGTCTGAAGCAGAAACACTTGAAGTTTGTGTGACCGTTGAATTTTCACCGGCAACGTCTTGGTAAAATACTAAGGCCACAACCAAACAGATTCGAACCCAATCGTTCGCCATCTCTGTTCAGAATGTTTGCTCTTTTAAAGTTGTCTATGTAAGTAATCTTAACACAATGACCCCATAAGGAGTTTGTAAAATGATATTGATTAAATAATTTGATTTACATTGTACCAACGAAGAATACATATCTAATTTTGCCTCCATGAATGTCAGGTTAATAAATGAATGAGAATACATTGTTGTCCTTAATTAATGTATAAAACAACATCACATTACATTGGACACTATGCTGATTTCTGATTTGCTAATTTGTGTCTGCCTGATGTCATCAGTGTCTCACCAATGGTCGTCTACAGATAAATAGATAACTTCTACAGATAATACATTTCTGTCTCATCAACACATGCTGATGTATGACCCGTGTAGTCATCTAACATAAACAAATATACAAAACACATAACATCGAACGACTTGAAATGTAACGACTGGCCATTGACTATCATCCTTTAAAGGGGCAGTAGCACGTTTTTTGATAATTTTATATTTTAAAAATTGCACTTATAATTGTAAGTAAATGCCTAATGTATTATATTGACAGTGCCAACAATCACATTATACAAGCCAATCACCCATAGTCAGAGGACAAAGTATGAGGATTCACATAAAATCCATTGGCGGCCATTTTTGTGTGAACACCTTTAATTCATTTTTGTAAGAAAAAGGTATCGCATGGCTGAACCTTACGTTATATATTTGAATTATTACTGCTCCATTTAGTTTAAATACATTGTCTTTCATTTGGAACCATTCATTTTCATTTTCCTGACATCACCTTATATTCCCCCTAAAAACGTGCTACTGCCCCTTTAAGCCTTTCTGGCTTTTTATTATTTATTTCGGTTTTCTTTTAGGCATACCTTTCAACAAGTTATATACGTAACATTATAGAAATTATGAGAAAATCGGAATTCCGTGCTCAGAATTAGAAAGAAAATGAAATCAGATACATTGATGTATATGCCTTATCGTACCCGACACAGCGTTATTTCGAAAATATAGAAATCAATCGTCTGGTTTGAATTTTTTTTATTCAATTGGAATGTCCACCCTTTCCTTAGATATACATGATTAATTTACAATTACATAAACAGGAAAATGACAGATGGGGAAGCAGAACAAAGTAGAAAAGAAATAAGAAATGAATAAAAACATCAATATGTTAATTAAATCGAATAGTGTCACTGATAAAAGATTGCACTAACAAAAATAGTTTTTCATTTTGACATACATGTAGTGGAAGGTTGCACTTCCTTCAAGCAAAAATCTAAAATCAATTAAGCATTGCAATATGCTTTGATGATGCTAATAATATTTCTCTCTTTTTTCGTTGTTGTACAATGTACATTGGAATATATGATGATAAGCGTTCTCATAATGGAAACATGGAAACCATATATAACATGTATTTTAGTCGCAACCTTGCAACCTTATACAAATCGTTATTTAGGGAGCTGACAGTATATCGAAATTTAGCATGAACAATATTTTATTTTATTAGAGTATTGAAAATGTTGTGGTAAAAGGTAGGGACAAATTGTTCCAATTGTGTGATGAGTGAACTCAGATAAGTAAATATGTACATGTCTTTAAAAGGGGCAGTAGCACGTGTTTAAAATATATTTTTTCAATTTGATATTTAGTACTTTAATGCTAAATGAAATTTTGGATATTGTCAATCTAATTACACACACGAAATATGTTAGTCAGATTACAAATTATAAACATTCACTTAGAGTCCGTTAGCGGCTCTTTTTGTGGGAACACCTTTCATTCATATTGTGTAAAAAAAGGGAATCTTATGGCTGAACTTTACTTTACTAGTATATATTTGATATATTACTGCTTCATTTAGTTAAAATACATCAATTGGAACCATTTTTTTCATTTTCCTGACTTCACCTCATATTCCCCATGAAACGTGCTACTGCCCCTTTAATATCTCTTTAGCTTTTCGAAACCCTACAATTAAAACAAAACAAATCGGCAACATTCTTTTGATATCTCATATTCATATATATTTGTCGTAAGAAGTGCCAGCCCGAAAGATGAAGGCGCTACCATCTCGCAGGATGGTACTGGTCTAGACTTTATCCCATGGCTTGATGCTATAGGATCCAACCTCAGAGTTCTGAAGAGAGCATCTTATGATACAGGCAGGAGTGGATTGAGACACACACAAGATGATGACGTCATAGACATGATGGTTTATTCGTTATGACATGAAAGTTAAAGAGGAGGATATCGGCTGTGACTTTGACGGCACATTGAGGCATAGTGAATGCCTCATGGCCCATTCCCCACTAGCTGACTCAACTCCACTCAAACATCAACTCTAAGTTCCACTCAAAAACACACTCATAAGAATATCTGAACAGCCCTATTTAAAGGGTATATTGACTTTTTATTTTAGAACCTTGAGCAAATAATATGTCAGCATAGGTTGTGAATGACATTCACGTCCTTGCGTATCAATGATACAATTGCATGTTCCAATAGCCCTAAGTGATTTGTGAAGAATTGGATAATTACTGAAGCATATGTTTTATGTTAAAGATAGGTTATTGCCTAAGGCAACATCCTTACACAATAGAACAAGGCAACGTCTTAAAACAATGGAACAAAGCTTCTGTTGTGATAAAACTAAAATTCTTGAAAATTTTGATAAACTTGAACATAAAAAATATGAAAATTAAAGAGAATATTTATACAAATATATGCACTATGGTTTATCGGAATATGGTTTCCAGGATAAGCAAACATTCGATATGATATGTAAATATTAGTTAAATGTAGAGACCTACAAAGTATTATATAACATTTTTTGTTATCAGAATAATTGTTTCCATCATTTTCAATACTGTTCTGTTCCAGGCACATATCTATAAATTTGATATAACTAAATTAACAGTTGAAGAGTTTGTTCGTGCCATTGGAGTACTGGATACTGTCATTTTCAAAATGAGGGTCTTTTAAGATCTCTTAAGGTCTCTTAAAGCTCCTTCAATCAGTCCTTGAATGTCATAATGATAAGAGGCGGACTACCTCAAGCACTAAAAAGTATTTTTATTTCATGATAAAACACTTGATTACAAAATGTTTCGATAAAGATGATTTGATCTTTTGCTTCATTTACTATTGAAATGAAATCAGTATTTTCAATTTGCAAAAAGATATTTTCCCCAGAACTCATGAAGATTCAAATTGTATTTGTAACACGTTGCATCAGTATATCTGTATTCAATCTAAATAAATTTAGATCAACAGGTTTTATATTTGGTCATACTGTTGTACATGTATGACAAAACAAAAAATCTGCTGATCTAAATTTATTTAGATTGATCTGTATCATAAAATGCGGCTGTTATAAATATAATAAAATGTAACAAACGCCGGATAAGTTACATCTGAAGTAATTGTAATAACAAAATGCTTAAATGAAAAAGCGCGGCTAATTGGGATTTAAAGGGGCAGTAGCACGTTTTTGGATAATTCTATATATATTCTTTTTTTCACTCATAATTGTAAGTAAATTTTCATTTTCCTGACATCACCCTATATTCCCCCTAAAAATGTGCTACTGCCCCTTTAAATGCGGTAAAATGTAATAACATTTCTTTAACCTTTTTTCCTTTTTACAAAAATCGATTGCCAATTCTATAGGTGGCTGCTTGTACTTGTTGTGATACATGTATATTGTTTTCTTATACGATATATATTAGATAAACATTTACTTCACTTCCGACCACGGACAGAGTCGACTCCGTTTGATTGCAGTAAATGCACAGAAAAACGTTTCGAGTCTGTTAATTTAAAATAGCCTCTTGACCCCCAACAATAACTGAACATAAAACACATGAATAATGAGTTGGCTTATAGAGTTGATAGTATTTATTTTGGTCGTTAAATACAATACATATCTGCAAAATTGGTGATATGACAACGAGTAATTAAAATTATGCAGATCTTTGAAATTTGTTTCCCGTATTGTTTACGCTAATTTTCAAACGTGAATAAAGAGATACAGAAGCTTTTCTAAGAGATTTGAGATAGATGTATACTTCTAGTACTCTGATGAATATGTCAGGACCGATCAAAATTCTAAGAAAAACTCCGAAACGTCTTTTGGAAACATCCCCATATTAAAAGATGCTTAGCCGCCATGTTGGATTCGCCCCATGTAGAGTTTGCCCATGTCTAAGTGTCTGTAGCCAGTCGGAGCGCAGCGTAATACCCTAAAGGAACCAGAATGCGTCATGGCTTGCCTTTCAATGTCTATCAACTGTGATTTATTATTAACGATGAATGCTGCTAAAATAATGATGTATAGATTATTTCATTGTGTTTGTCTAGTGTCATATTTATCTTATATCGCGAAGTGATAAAGTGACATTCTGACTTGTGGACATTTCACACTAGAATATATTATTACCTTCTCTTTTCGCTAGACTAGATAACTTGATATACAGCAATAACAATGAAATAGTCCTTATTTGCTCAAATGTTATTGACATAACATCAAGATCATAGGAAACCCATTACAACATGTACTTACAGACAATTACTCTCAGGTTTTAATTGTTTCCCCCCGAAAATAGATAGTTAGGTAAATCAAATGTTTCATAAACGACAATCTATTTAAACCTAGCTGTAATGTATACGTCCTAACGTAGGACTTATGGGATACTTACTCACTGTATCATTTCGCTTCAAAACTGAGGGCCTTTCTTCACGAAGTAGTGGCAAAAACATATTTTAGATCTAATATCATTAAACATATTCAAATCATATGTTTTTACAAATGACTTTCCTGTTTTGATATCGGTTTATTTTAATCGAACCTTTTTGATACAGGGAAAGTACGAAGCGAGTTGCAGAACTTTGCCGTCATGGCTAGCCTTTCGATGTCTGGCAACTGCGCGTTATGATGCTGAAAAGTATATATAAATAGACTATTTCATAATTGTATAGCAGAATATAATTTCTATCTCATCCCCTGAAGGGAGAAAGTGTCATTTTCATGTCGCTATGTCTACAATAACGAAATAGATCAATCCATAAAACTACTAATAAGAATGCTTTTAAAGGGACAGTCCTATCGTCCTATTTGTAGAAACGAAATTCCAGAGAGCGCAGTATGTATTCTATTCTTTTGTCAAATTGTTAAAGCTAGAACAACTCAAATGGTACCATCACTTACATATATCTAAATGAGTGTGAAATGATCATGTTATGATCATACTTTAGTATAAACATGGAAGTACTCTTGAATTTTGTTCCCACAAAAATACCCTGATAGGACTGTCCCTTTAATACAGCTTAATTTGTTTAAAACGATATGCAGTTAGGCAATGATGTTGATGTCATCACTAAGCTACAGTATACAATAATTGTGTCTAGAATGTAAATATGTGTATTCTTCAGGCAATTAAACTCTTCACAAGGTATCATGGAGGCATGCATGTATATGACATATGTGTATGACAACATATTATGGATGACAGTTCTTCATTTTTGCAATCTAAAAAATTTACAGAGCTGGTTCTGCTCTTTCATTCGCCTGTTGTTGATTTAAAAGAGCCCAGAAACGTTGTGTATGCATAGGAATAAGGTTGCCTTTCCTAATGTTAGGTTACGTTAACAAAATATTTGTTCAATAAAAAAGACACACGAAAAATATATTTTGTACTTTTATTACACATAATATACCAAATGCATCGTATTTTATGATTCTGTCACCAAATAAATGTCTGGATCCCAGACAGTTGCTCTTCAACCTCCCTGAGAGCTTATGGAATGTGATGGCTGGTTCATCTAACCGTGGAATGGTCCTGGAAAAATGAGTTCACATAATCAATAAACATGCAATTTGCATGAAATGGGCCTGAACTGTTGCCATGGCAATGACAAATAACACAGCAACGATGAATGCCTTCATGTTTCTAAAGAAAGAAAATGGTGAAAAATATGTTAACAGATAACAAGATAAAAAGATAACAACCATATTAAGGATTTATATGCATATTTTTTTTTGATAACATACCAATATTGTAGATAATGAAGTAAAAATATGTAAAGTACGTAAATTAACAAAATTACACTTACATGGGTGAGCGGAATAGATGGTTTGTATGAAGATGAAACAATGAGAGATGTTCTTTGATTCTAACACCACAGACTATATATACATGATGAGGACACTAGCGGGACACATTCATCTGTCTTTAGTGTCAGGGATTACTGCATGTTATGTAACTTGTTGTGTAAGACAAGACAAGGACACTGATGACGTCATTGTTAACATTGAAATATTTTATACAGATACAGAAGAAGAAGAATAGTTTTTTTTTTAAAGTGTCACGCCCTGAAACAGGGCCCGGCCTACACAGCCCTATGAGACACTAACAAGCATTTAAAAATACCTTTAAAATACGTACAGTAAACCATAAAAATACATATATTCTTTAGAATTCATGGCATCTAAATTTGTATTGTATAACATTCTAGTATCTCTACTGTTCACAGAAATCCAAAGAACAATTTATAATGTCCTTAAAATATTCTAAAATATGAGCGTCTGTTAAAATAATGAATTTTATTACACATACATTTGTAAAAGATAGTATAGACATATATGAATCAAATTCTTAACGCTATATGTTCTGTATTGAGCTTTGAATTGAGACCCTCATTGTAGTTGACGGGAATCAAATTATCAAAATTCAGTACGAATACATATATAATGAATTTTTTTTTTAAAAGCGTTATATCTATCTTTTAAATCTATAAAACATAATGTTCTTATTCTAGTATACTTTTAAAAGAATCATCCTTCTCATATTAGAAATAAAATATGAAAATCAGGAGCAGAACGAGAGCGGCAAATGATAAATAAATTAAATCCATTGTAAACACATTAGAATGAAGTCATCACCGTGGATTAAGCAGGCTAAATACACTAAGAAGCTTAAGAAGAAGAAGAAGAGTATTTTATTAAAGTGTAAAATATTTTCTTTACATTATTTGACTACATGTTTATACAAGTTGAACAGAAAATATCCAGCCTTCGGGACCTTGAGACACGATTGCACAGATGCTTTCAAATTACATAAAAAATATAAGTAAAATATGTGTAAAAGATATGGAAGCAAAAAATACCCTGAGTCAGAAGAGTTGTTTATTCCGGTGTTTTTACACAATTCATACATTTTACGGATACATGCATGCGGCTAAGGCATTAGTATTTGTGTTATCTAGTATTATGATCTCAAGATTATGGGAAGATAATACGGTAGTGAATTAAGTATCAAGAAAGAGTTGTTGTGGAACTTTTAGCTCATGCGAATTTTAGAAAAAAAGTCTTTAGAAAACGCAGATATATCTCTAGAATTTTAACTACATTTTAAAAGGACAGTTGGGGGAAGTAAGGTCAGGAAAATGAAAAAGGGTTCCAATTGAAAGACAAAGTATTTAAACTAAGTAAAGCAGTAATAAATAATAAGTTTAGTCATTCATTAGCGATTCCTGTTTCTTACACAAAATGAATTAAAAGTGTTCACACAAAAATTGCCCCAATGGACTTTATATGAATCTTTACAATTTGTTCTCTGAGAATGGATGATCCGTTTGTGTAATGTAATGCCTGTGACAATATTGTTTGAAAATTGGAAAAATTTTCCTGTTTAAAGTTGTTCATTGCAGGTACGGCAACTGTAATGAACTTATAGAAAATACAAATTTCAAATGAACGAAATATGTACATTTGTTTCATAGTAAATGCATGATGGTATATAGTATATGCATAAATCTGAAAATCAGAACGTATTCATTTGAAATTCATTTGAAATTTTGTAAATATATATTGAAGAATAAAGCATCAACTCCAGGTTTCATGGTTTATGGGGAACTTGGAAGATACCCACTTTGTGCTCCTATCGAATTGATTTAAACATAATTATTCATGTTATATACATTTACATAGATGGATTTGCCAACAAGTTCCGAAGAGCTTATATCAAGGCCGCTCCGGTTCAGTGTCATATAGATAAATACAAACTGATATTAGTTAGTGACATATGTCCGATTCACAACTTAGCTTCACAGCCATTGGTTTTGCATGAATACCATGTTGTTTGCGTGGCAGTAATTACATATTCAAGTGCTTATTAAATGTCAAATCGAGCCGATTTTATGATATAATGATGAATAGACTTCAATCATTTGCTGAGGTCGTCCTTACATCCCTTAAGTATTCTTTCATATAGAAGAATGAATTCTGTCCAAATTCTGTGAATTTGTGGCATGTGAAAACCAAAAAGTGTACGGCGTTTACATTTGAGTGACCGCTTGGGCACTCTGGGCTGTCAGCAATATGTCTATCAAACTTGTCGACATTCAAATCACCACAACGGAGCCTGAGGCGGGAATGGATGATTTGCATAATTAACCTATCAAATTGAGAACGTTATCATATTGGTGCAAGTTGCTATTATCTAAAGTTAAATTATTCAGAATCATGTACAATATAATTTTCACCATACACAATTTTCGGGTAACTGCAACAAACATTAAATAGATATCAGAGAATACCAGTTATAGTTACATTTGGCAAATGCAAGAATTTTCAAGTAGCTATTAGTTTGTAAATAATGTTAAAATTGTACTTATTGATCAATTTATACAAATAAAGAGTGATAGTAAATTAAAGTCCTCAAAGGGTTAATATTATAATATACTATAAATCGAACCTTATATATTGCAACTTCCTTTGGACTTTGGTATTCATATAAAACAATTGGTAATCATAGACTTCTAATTGAAACTGGCAAATGGTATAAATTGCAGATGAACGTAGATTATGTACATCATGTAAGTTTAAGATTGGGGATTGACTTCATTTTATGTTAGAGTATCATCTCATAAATGAATAACGAAACAAATATCTTCCTGTATATTGGTGTAAACATCTTTCAATCACTTATGTCCATCATATATAAACCTATACTTGTTAGAACTGCTCTGTATATACGTATGGCTTGCGTATGCTTCATTTATTAATATGTATTACTTCAATGTATCTTTTGTTCACTCTACACCCAGGGGCAAAATAAACGATACCGACTTTTCAAAAGAGTACAAAACAACATCGTGTTGTAAATGAATGCGACTACAAACCACTGTGATAGGCACATCATTTGTGAAAAAGTACTCACAATTCTGAACATCAAAGTCATAATTGTATGACTGTTCAAATACACGAGGTGTCCCAAAATAGCTTTCCACTGTTATCTTTGGTAATTTTCTTTGGAATTGGAATAAAAAATTATGAAATTCATAAATTTGATAAATTAAAGATCTTATCAATAGAAAAAAACCCTGAGAGAAAATAATTTGTTTATGCATTTTGTCTATAAGTTGGTTTAATAACAAACAAAAGAGCAATTTTCACTTTCCTATCTCGTCAAGCAAAGGGGATTTTAAAACTTTTTTGAAAGGCGTGTTTTTCAAAAGCGTAAACAGATATAGTTTTGAAATTAAAAACAGCTATCTCTTGAAGACATGACATAACCCTTTTCAGCGGTAATTATCACTCGTAGCATAATCTATCCTGTATTGTATATGGTATCGTTTCTTTTGCCCCTGAGTGTATGTCATGATTTATGACTAATGAGAATAAACTTGACTGCCTTGACTTGACTTGATTTGAAAAGTTTAGATTCAGTTTGCCAGTCTTTATTAGGACTTCATGCATGACAGAGCATGATTGACATAATTGACATATACAATGCAGTGTTCAATCAATCAATCAAATACTGCACAGCAAACAAGACAGGTCGGTATAATAGTTACATAAAATAAAGTAATCCCTGACAGTGTAGACAGATGATTGTGTCCCGCCAATCGAAGTTTAAAAGTTTAGGGGAATGCCCTACACTGTTTTTACTAAACCTTATGATGCCATGGTCTATTCAGTTTTAAACTACGGAGCAGAAATTTGGGGAACAACGGTTCACTCAAGTATTGACGCTGTCCAACATAGAGCACAACGCTTCTTCCTCGGTCTTGGAAAATACGCCCCGAATGTTGCGGTAAACAGCGAAATGGGATGGATACCCCCTACAATTCGTAATTGGTTATCGGTATATAGGCATTGGACAAGAACTGTTAATACACCGAGTAGGAGGATAAACAAGCGAATATTCACGTGGGCCAATAAATGCAAAAAAAAAACTGGAATTTAGAGTCAAGTCGTCTCTGACAAATATGGGATTCGAACACCTTACTGATGTCGAATTTATAGAGAAAAGGCCATTCATAACTGCTATAAAAGATGTACTACTCTAAAACTATTAGCGGACTTGGTCGGAAAAGTTATTTCAAGTTGAGGGAAGACAAGGAAAAAACAAATTACGCAACTACAGACTTTTCAAGCATGAATACGAAGTAGAAAAATATGTACAATGTCCCCTTCCTCGAAATCACAGGAGTGCATTTGCAAAATTCCGATGCGGAGTGGCCCCAATAAGAGTGGAAACTGGGAGATATGAGAACGTGCCACATCATGAGCGATATTGTTTTAACTGTCCCAATCATATTGAGGATGAAATCCATGTTCGTTTTTATTGCCCCATTTACACCAACATTAGTGAAAAGCTTTTTAAGAAATGTCAAAGTATACTGCCTAATTTTAGTAAGCTATCTGCTGAAGAAATGTTTTCTTATAATTTTAATACTGCTGATCAAATTTTTAGCGTCTCCAAAGCCTGCCATGAAATTCTTACAATGCGTCGTGATATTTTATATGGTTAACTTATACCTTTTTAATGGACATTTAATTTACGTGTATATTTTACTTTATATTTTGTAAATATTTTCTTACCATGTACTCAGTAATTTTTAATGAATATTGTCTCTCATAAGTCGCTGAGCGACTGGTCGTAGTTATTCTTAATATGTGTATATTTTAAAGATATGTATTTATATTGGTATTTGTAACTACGAGTGAGACAAAAATAAAAACATCTGTCTGTCTGTCTGTCTGTCTGCCAGTGTCCAAATCAGGTATATATAGTCTGTGGTGTTAGAATGGTGTCATCATGTATATGTTACAGTCAATATGTCAAATCTGTCATTTTGCAAAATGCCTAAACGATTTAGTCATTTGATCAAATGACTGTGGCCACCATGCATTTTACAAAATGACTACTTTTTTCAGTCATTTGACTAAATAACTGAGTAACAACACTTCAGTGACACGAAACTATTTTGACATATTGCCTAAACAGTAACAGTCAAATTGCCAAAAACACAAGGTAGAATTTCAGCCATTTAGCAAAATGCCTAGAAAAATTAGTCATTTCATCAAATACCTGATCGTCGCAGTTTAGGCATTTGACGAATTGACTGATTTGACATATTGACTGTAACATATATATTGTCTGTGGTGTTAGAATCAAAGCACATTTCTCATTGTTGATCTTCATACAAACCATCTATTCCGCTCAATATACATCATGACTCCCTCAAACACTTATTATTGGATAGTACAATAGAATCATTGAGTATTGACGACTATGTATCGTCTTATCACTGTACATAATTACTTTATTTCATCAGGTTGTAAAATCAGTAAAAATACAGGGCCTTTCTTTCAGTTCATTCAACTTTCACAACATAGCGAGCAGGGCGGACTCTTTAAAGGGGCAGTAGCACGTTTTGTGATAATTTTATAATTTGAATTTCTCACTGATAATTGTAAGTGAATGGTAAATGTATTATTTTGACAGTGTCAAAAATCTCATTACACAAGCCAATCATCCATTGTCAGAGGACAAAAAATGAAGATTCACATAAAATCCATTGGCGGCCATTTTTTTTGTGAACACCTTTAAATCATTTTTTGTAAGAAAAGGAATCGCATGGCTAAACTTAACGTTATATATTGGAATTATTACTGCTCCATTTAGTTTAAATACATTGTCTTTCAATTGAAATCATTAATTTTCATTTTCCTTACATCACCCTATATTCCCCCTAAAAACGTTTTTTTAACATTTTGTATTATGATAAATGTTTCACAGATAAGTGTACGTTAATGCTAAATGTATTTGCTGGTGTTTTTATTTATTTATTTATTTTATTTATTTATTCATTTATTCATTTATTCATTTATTCATTTATTCATTTATTCATTTATTTATTTATTTATTTATTTATTTATTTATTTATTTATTTATTTATTTATTTATTTATTTATTTATTTATTTATTTATTTATTTATTTATTTATTTATTTATTTATTTATTTAGTTTGAAAACAGATAATTCAAGATCCATACATTCAATTTATTTACTAACTCCTAAAGGTGTCAGAGCTGGTAACGTTTGTACAAAACTTTGTACATGAAAGTTTGAAATAGCAATTACGTATTTCCTAATTACACGCCTGCCTTGAAAAGACTACCTTGTATATGGCTTTCTGACAAAACGCCTGCCTTAATCAAACGGTTGGTAAACAGACTTCTACAATCCCTGTTCTCTTCCTTATGTAACTTCCATCGAAATACTCTTGTTGTGAAGAGTTTACTACACTTACCCAATACCGTAATTACAAAATACGGTTATCGGTAGGTGTTTGTTTAAAAAAGTCGTCTGTCACTACAAGCCTTCTTACGAAATACATGTAGAAGCCTACCTCAAATAGATGCCTTTAGTTTAGACCGTTTGAAAATAATAAGCTCCCGGCGTGCTATTAAGGAAATACGGTTAGTTAACATCATTCGGATTATTCTGACATATTTGTAAACAGCATTAATTCTCTTATAAGTCGTTTCTCTGTTAACTAAATAATGAGTAATTGTTTAGTGTTTGATATTCATGTATTCAGTTTGTGGTACACTTCCACGGTTTAGCCGGTGTTATATTCATAAATAAGCTACAGTATACAGTGTCAAGAATTAGAAAATTGATATTGGTTTTTGAGGCTATTACCCTTCTTCAGCATGACTGTCTATGGGACATTCACATACAAGACAACCTATTACAGATGACAGCTCTTCTTATTTGCAATCTACAAATCTACAGAGCTTTTTCTGCTCTTTCATTCATCTAGGTATTTAAACGAGCTCAGAAACGTTGTGCATGCATAGGAGAAATGTGTCATTTGTGATGTTAGGTAACCACAATATGTGTTCAATAAAAATGACACAAGGGAAATATTTGACACTTTAATTGCACATTATGTTAAATACACAAAATATACAAATGCATCGTATTTTATGATTCTGTCACCAAATAAATGTCTGGATCCCAGACAGTTGCTCTTCCAGCCACCCTGAGAGCTCATGGAATGTGATGGCTGGTTCATCTAACCGTGGAATGGTCCTGGAAAAATGAGTTCACATCATCAGTAAATATACAATTTGCATCTTCTACATTGCATGTTTACCCGAAATGCGGTACTAACTTATTATAAACAAAACTGACACATAAAATATTCAAATGTAAACTTGTGAATTAGTAATTATGTTTAAATATTATTAAAGTATCATTTGGAAGCCAAAGATTGCTGGTTTGTATACACATATGATAAGAGTATATACGAATGTATTTCTTATATAAAATCCAAATGAACGTACCTCCAACGAATGGATGCATGAAGGGACGAACTGGCAGGAAAGGATGAATTAAGCCGGGATGAAGTTCAGGGAATGGCATAGGGTGGATCCCGACACCGATTGGTGGAATGAAATGGGCCTGAACTGTTGCCATGGCAATGACAAATACACAGCAACGATGAATGCCTTCATGTTTCTAAAGAAAGAAAATGGTAAAAATATGTTTTAAATGCTGTAACACATTTTTATAAATTAGATAAATATCAGACATGATAAAGAATCATACATATATTATAAAGTCTCTTGACAACACATCACGATTGTAGATGTAGATAATGAATTAAAAATATTCAGAGTATGTTAGTTAACAAAATTATACTTACAAGGGTGAGAGGAATAGATGGTTTGTATGAAGATGAAACAATGAGAGATGTGCTTTGATTCTAACACCACAGACTATATATACATGATGAGGACACTGGGGAACTCTACAGTGTCAGGGATTACTGCATGTTATGTAACAATTATATAGACCTGTCTTGTTTACTGTGCAGATATTGATGTCTTTTTGATCAACTCAATGTATATGTCCAATGTGTCAATCATGCAATGTCTTGCATCATCGATAAAGATTGACAGGGTAAATACAAATATATTAGACGATATGCATATACTGGTTACTATTCATTCACTCTGATTCATACATTTCTCTCATTGAATGTTGTAAATTGTAATAAGGGGTGCGGTAAAATAAACTAAAAAGTGCGCCAAACTGTAACAAAACATGCGTTAAAATGTTAAAAGGTACCCCATTCCTTGAAACCCCTTAAAAAACCATAGTCGATGATAATTTAAGGTCGCTGCTTTAATGATGATAAGATTTTGATCAAAACAAGAAGACAAGGTGTTTTATGAATTATTAACTTCTTAATTGTAGTGAGTAGCGACGTTTCGGGATAGACCCATTTACTTTTTTTTATCACAAAATACTGTTGATTAGTCTTATCATTACTTACTTGTAAATGTGTATATCACTAGATGAAAGAAAGAGTAAATATAAGAAGGTTCGAAATGGATCAGTCATCTTTAATACGATGTATTCATTTCGACCATTGTGGGGGTCTTGTCAAGTATGATTACAAATGGCGACGTTTCGGGATAGACCCATTTACTATTTCGCTTTAAAATGCATCACAAAATACTGTTGATGAGTCTTTGTGTATATCACTAGATGTAAGAAAGAGTAAATATAAGAAGGTTCGAAATGGATCAGTCATCTTTAATACGATGTATTCATTTCGACCATTGTGGGGGTCTTGTCAAGTATGATTACAAATGGCGACGTTTCGGGATAGACCCATTTACTATTTTCGCTTTTAAAGGCATCACAAAATACTGTTGATGAGTCTTATCATAACTTACTTGTAAATGTGTATATCACTCGATGTAAGAAAGAGTAAATATAAGAAGGTTCGGAATTGATCAATCATCTTTAATACGATGTATTCATTTCGACCATTGTAGGGGTCTTGTCAAGTATGATTACAAATGGAAGTTCACACATATTCATGCAGGAACATAAAATATATTCAAATACTCAACATTACTACGTGCATAAATTGACAAACACGAATTCAGTCATATGGACAACACACAACATCAGTCATGTGTTGTCAATCACGTGATGACTGCTTCAAGCACTTGTTATTGGACGCAATTTAAACATAATATAGTCACTGAGTATTGACGACTCTGTATTGTCTTATCCCTAGATATAATTACTTTATTTCATCCTGTTGTAAAATCAGTAATAGCATAGCGCCTTTCTTTCATGTCATTCCAATTTAAAGGGTCAGTAGCACGTTTTCTTTTGAAAATTTTATATTTTGAATTTTTCACTGATAATTGAACGTAAATGCTATATGAATTCTTTATAGTGTCAAAATCGCATTACACATACCAATCATCCATTGAAAGAGAACACATTATTAAGATTCACATAAAGCCCATTGGCAGCCATTTTTATGTGAACACCATTAATCAATTTTGTGTAAGAAAATGGAATCGCATGGCTGGACTTTTCATAATATTATTTATTCAATTACTGCTTCATTTAGTTTAAATACACTGTCTTTCAATTGAACCATTAATTTTCATTTTCCTAATTTCACCTTACATTACCCCTAAAAACGTGCTACTGCCCCTTTAAAACAGTATAACGGATAAGGAGGGTTCTTTAAGCTTTTGCAATATTCCATAAAAAGTCAAATACTTGCATTACTCTACAATCCGAATGCAAACGTTTGTTACGTTCTTAGACAGAATCGATATCGGTTTGGAGAGTAACGTTATACTTGCAAGAAGATTAAAGTCTTTGAGGATTTCTCACTACTTCAGAATCGTGCAAATTGGGATTATTATGAGTACTCAATGACTGATCTTGTACGAATCGACGTGTTAGTTCGTAGTTTTCGTTGCCGGGATCTGGCGCGATCCTTGGATCTACTGCAAACCATTCTTATCTTTAATTGAATTAGTATACTAAGCATTCACTCCGATACATCGTGATGTCCACGTTCTTGCAACCACTTTCAACCATTATTAGTTAGGGCACAACTAAATCAAGCGCTTGGTATTGAATATAAGGGGTTCATTTTGCAATTAACACCGATATGGGTTTTTGCATTGTCTATTGGTGACGTGTTGCTTTCCTTCTTTGAAATGTTGAAGTTCGTCATTTAAACTATTTCGTTGACATATCATTAAAATGGAATTCATATTATTGGAAATACTTATTAGCGAAACTTAACTCTATTTTTTTCAAATGAACTATGAGGCTGAACATAACATAATTGATGTTGGTATGAAGATACTAAGTTCCACCTAAGCATATCTTATTATCGGGTGACTATTGCAATTACAGGATCGATTGTCTCGATTTTCCTGACAGCACCATATTTTCCCCATAGAACGTATTAGAGGCCCCGGACTGTGGTTCTAAAAATGTATCAAGGATTGGGGTACTTTACATATTAAGTACTTTTTGTCATTAGATCTGCGTTTATGACACCCTACGTACGCACACCCCAGGTATATTTATATAAAAATGAGAAAACACATCGATAGATAGTATTCAAACAATAAAGTGATATAACATTTCTTCATTTATTCATTTCACTTACACACGATCTTGTAACTTTGTTGGTGTGTACTGTTAATTAGATTTCAGAATTCAACTAAAGATGCAGAATGTGCACAGTCCGGATCCGTGCTTTTCAACATTTTATATCTGACATTTGTAATCAATAGATCATTGGACGAACATCGCTATGTATAAATACATGAGTATGCGTTACGAGATCATTTTCTAATTTTGCATAAAAAAAGGCTATTTTTATCGCCTCATGTTTGGTATATGGGCTTCGAAGTCTTAAATGACTTGATTAATAACTAATAAGAAACCAATCGAGAATTAAAAACCTCAAACATGGGACACAACATTTGTAAGATACAATTACCTATTTTTTTCAGAGTTATGTAAAAGACAGAATATACAACAGGACATGTATATGAATATGGAATATGATGTTACTATGGTTTCGTCTCCTATCCCTCATCAAATACAAGATCTATTGATGTAAAACGAATATTTCATATCATGTATGATACCTGAACACGTAATGTCTGTGACAATATCAGTAAAAATATAGAAACAGTTTCCTGTTTTATGTTAATCATAGACGCTTTGATATTCAGAATTCATTGGTCAGGTACGATCTTAATATATGTAAAACACACATAGAATCATAGAAAATAAATATATTATAACATTCAAATGATGTATGTATCAGGGTGAATGAACAGTAACCAGTATATGCATATCGTCTAAGAAATTTTTATTCACCCTGTCAATCTTTATCAATGATGCAAGACATTGCATGATTGACACATTGGACATATACAATGAGTTGATCAACAACACATCAATTACTGCACAGCAAACAAGTCAGGACGATATAACAGTTACATAACATGCAGTAATCCCTGACACTGTAGACAGATGAGTGAGTCCCCCAGTGTCCTCATCATGTATATATAGTTTTTGGTGTTAGAATCAAAGCATATCTCTCATTGCTTGTTCTTCATACAAACCATCTATTCCGCTCACCCTTGTAAGTAATTTTTGTTAACTTACCTACTCTGCATATTTTTACTTCATTATCTACTTATTGGTATGTTATCAGCATAATTTGATATATAAAAATCCTTAAAGGGGCAGTAGCATGTTTTTAGGGGGAGTATAAGTTGATATCACGAAAATGAAAATTGATGGTTCTAATTGAAAGACAATGTATTTAAACTAAATAGAGCAGTAATAAGTCTGATATATAACGTAAAGTTTAGCCATGCGATTCATTTTTCTTTCACAAAATGAATTAAAGGTGTTCACATTAAATGGCCGCCAATGGATTTAATGTGAATCTTCATACTTTTTCCTCTGACTATGGATGATTGGCCTGAGAGAAATTTTTGACACTGTCAAAATAATACATTTAGCATTAACTTACATTTATCAGTGAAAAATATAAAATAATCAAAAAAACGTGCTACTGCCCCTTTAATATGGATGTTACAGTATTTTAAACATATTTTAATTTCATTATCTACAATCTTGATACGTTTTTAAGATATTTTGTAATATGTATAAATGCATATGTTGCTGTTATTTATTTACTTAATCAAAGTGTGTAACAGTAATTAAAACATATGTTTACCATTTTCTTTCTTTAGAAACATGAAGTCATTCATCGTTGCTGTGTTATTTGTCATTGCCATGGCAACAGTTCAGGCCCATTTCATTCCACCCATGGGTGTCGGGATCCCATTCCCATTCCCAATCCCTAATATCAATCCCCGCTTAATTCATCCTTTCCTGCCAGTTCGTTCCTTCATGCATCCATTCGTTGGAGGTACGTTAATTCGGATTATATTCAAATAAATAAATTCATATATATGCTCTTATCATATGTATATATAATGCATGAATCTATGGCTTCCAATGATAATGTAACAATATTTAAACATAATTACAATTCACAAGTTGCATATAATATGGCCATTTTTATATTTTATATGTCAACTTGGGTATTTAGAAGAGATGCAAATTGCATGTTTATTGATAATGTGAACTCGTCTTTCCAGGACCATTCCACGGGTAGCTGAACCAGCCATCACATTCCATAAGCTCTCAGGGTGGCTTGAAGAGCAACTGTCTGGGATCAAGACATTCATTTGGTGACAGAATCATAAAATACCATGCATTTGTATATTTTGTATATAACAGTATGTGCAATAAAAGTATCAAATATTTCCCTTGTGTAATTTTTATTGAACACATGCTGTATTAACAAAACATTACGAATGACAAACGTTTTCTTGTGCAATCACAACATATCTGGGCTCTTTCAAATCCACAACAGATGAATGAAAAAGCAGAACTGGTTTTGTAGATTTTGTAGATTGCAAATAAGAAGAACTGCTACGTTGTCTTATACATGAATGCCTCCATGATACCTACACTGTGATTTTTTCTTTAAAAGTCTTTCATAACTCCAGAAGGAGTGGCTTGTATATTCTATCAACATTTTATATGATATGTATAATAGATCTACAAGGTGAGACTCAAAAAACACATGTTGTGGTAACCTTACATTTCGAATGACAATTTTTTCCTATGCATGCACAACGTTTCTGAGCTATTTTAAATACACAGCAGGTGAATGAAAGAGCAGAAATAGCTCTGTAGATTTTTAGATTGCAAATAAGAAGAACTGTCATCCGTAATATGTTGTCTTGTATGTGAATGTCCCATAGACAGTCATCCCGAAGAAGGGTAACAGCCTAAAAAAAACCAATATAAATTCTTGACACTGTATACTGTAGCTTATTTAGAAATATAACACCGGTTAAATCGTGGAAGTTGAAGTGTACTACTCAGCTATATAATGAACTGTATACATGAATATCAAACAAAAAGAAATTACTCATTTTTTAGTTAACAGAGAAATGTCTTACAAGAGAATTAATGGATTCTTAAATATCGTGTTTTTGTGTTATGTAGTTTTTTGGTTTTTGTTTGAATTGAAGATAGAATGCAACTTAAATGAGGTAGTTTCAAATTTAAGAAATGGAAACTGATATCACGATCTTAACTTCTTAGTGTGTCGTTGCAGATAGTGGTTCAGTGATTATTGATGTTTATGTACGAAAGCGGAATCACACAATTCTGTTCCAATTGTCAACATACATGTAGACTCACAATAAGCTCTCTGATATATTTATTAAAGATATATATAAAGCAGATAATTCAAGATCCATACATTCAATTTAATTTACTGATCGTGAAAGCTGTTCTTAACAAATAACTCGTAATTGAGCATCGACCGTTTTAATTAATAAACCATTAATCTCCATGAAAGTTTGAATAGCAATTACCGTATTTCCTTATTTACACGCCTGCCTTTAATAGTCCAAGTAAAGTTTGTCAAGACTCGAAAAATTCCCATTCACTTGCACATTGATTAGGTGGTTAGAATATTAATCATTAATTGAGTTGGCCAAATTGTAGTCGAATATGTATTGATAATATAAGTTATCATCTCAGCTACAAATACAAATTTTCATTTAAAAATCGGATAAATCGGAATATTAAGACAACTACAGCAAACATCAATGTACAGAAAACCTCAGCTGAGATGATTTCCTAGCTTTGTATAATTTAAATCTATTAAACAATATCTTCTTAACAATGAACGAAAATTATTCTTGCAACAGGCATTCAACATATCCTCATTCGCCATTTTCCATATACATGGTGTGGTTTGGTACTACTGAATCATATATCATCATCTTTTCAAAGAGGCATATTTATTTATGCAGCACAAGAAATAAACTGCCCAATCTTCACTTACATATAAAAATAATGAAATAAATAATTTTTGTTTAAAAAATTATTTCAAAAGAGAAAATAATATTTAGGAAATTTCAATCGCAAATGGAACACTCTGTGCATTTTAGTTCTTACTTGACCAATATGTCTCTTACTAGCATCCATGAAATATTCTCATATTATGTTTAAATAATTTATAATGTAACTATAATCAAAACTGTAACCTTATACCCTGTAACCTTAACTTCAATGGTTTTAGATTCAATATCACATATGTAAGTATGGCAACATATTTTTAATATAATATGTTTGTAATATAATTTTGCTTCATTTTCATTGATTTATTTTCACTGATAAAGACAAAATGTATTCATAGAAATCATATGATCTCAAAACATGCATATGGGAGAAATACATTTAATTTATTTTCATAAAAAGATTCATGATATGATGTGATAGAATTAACGTAAGATAGTTGAATTTTCAAACTTAAATTTGTAAAAATTGAAAAAGAAATTCAATCTTTTTGTCTAATTCTCATGTTTTGGGCCTGAGGCACAAATCCTGTTCTTACAATGAAATCTTTTTCAATCATTTCATAAAAGAAATCTTGAACAAGTTTGCTTTGTGCGATAAATTAGGATAATCAAACAATATGTTTATTAGTTTATTCCAGAAATGTAAAGGGATTAAATTGTGTTTTTACAATCAAAACATATCAAATCAAGTAATTAAATCTCTAGACTCTGGGAGTCTTTAATTTGACTAATTTTATATAACCTGAATTTATATACCCAATATATATATATATATATATATATATTACCTATTACATCTACAAATAATTTAATGATGAAAACTGTGTGCCTCCGAAATAGAGGAATGTTTCAATACTGCGATAAATCATTGCTGAAATTCAGTTTTGATTAGTTCTGTATATAAACATGCAATATATAAGGCAAATTATTGATACCATATATGAATTTAATCTTTATTTTTATTATTTTGACTTGATGTGTTATTTTGAAACATGTCTTTGATGTCCAGACAACAGTAGTGTTTTAACTGTCATTCTGGTTCATGTGGTTATATTTTTCAATCCCTGATAACAAAATCCTGTTTTCATGTTTTCATATTGATGTTGCATGATATTACCTGTAATTTGTGAAGACAATAATACAGTAGTTTTTATTCATCAAAATAATCATGGGATGCTGGAGTACTGTTTTAGTTTATTCAAATGTTTATTGTAGTTAATCCAATCCCTCATAGGCTGATCGATTATATTCAAATGATTTTCTTTTTGAGAAGACAAAAAACATGTTGATTTCCCTTTGAATTGGACAGGCCTATACCAAGAGTAATAAAATCTTAACGGTACGAAAATATTCCCTGGAAACGAAAGTCAAGTTTGTGAAATATTTTTTTCAAATTTAAAATGATATTCCGATAAATTAAGTTAATTTATTCTCACGAATGGTAATCTCGCCCTGTGTATCCAAAAGACTATCAAAGACAACCGAATGACAAACATGGCCGCCTTACTGTTAACTTTGTTATACATAACAATAAGAACTAGTTTCAAAAGATACTACTGATTGACAATGTTCAATGTAAAGTGTTTAGGCTTTTACACTTACACAAAGGATACCATTTTGCCGTCTTTACTGGACAGGAAATGTTTCATTGGCGAGTATAAATCGTCTGTCACTACAAGCCTTCTTACGAGGCCTTTACTTTAGACCGTTTGCAGAAGGAAATGCGGTAAGTCAAGAAATACAGACAGAACACATACAAAGACGTTACCTTTATGATAAATGTCTTCACATTACCATAAATCTATACTTAACTAGCAGGTACTTATGTTGAATCCTATGGACACTTTCAGATACAAATTTGGGTAATGTCTACTTTAGGCGCCATTATGAGAAACTCACAGGTTCAAACTGTTAATAGATTTTCATTTGTCTCGCCCATGATACTTAATTGGGGATAAAACAAATCTGAAGTGCTCTGCTTCTAATGGATATAGACATGGGTATTAACAGGTTTTTGCAGATAGTCTTGTCTAGAATTCAATTTAGAAGATAGTGTTATCAATAAAGTGCACCTTTCATTTCCGATTTCAAGTAGTTTTCTTCATTAAATTGACTAAACTTAATATAAATTGTCATGTTTATTCACATTAGTTTCTAATTCTGTTTCATTTTCATAGTTTTTTACATTCAATTCCTATGCAAACATATTTATGCTTTCATGCATGTTATTGAAAAATTTATTTTCATGTTTGGTCTTAACCTTTGAATAACTTCAAACACATAAGAATAACAAAAATATTGTAAGAGCCTGTTGAATACGGTTGCTACAATTCGAATTATGTTGACCAAATGTAAATTTAAAAATTAAAAATAAATGTTAGGTTATGAAGATTCATTCAAGAATTCGGTCTCTCCATCATCAAAACCTTGAGCCTTTGCTACTTATTCAAAGAGAATTATTGAATCAAATAGATAATGGATCTCCCAGACAGAGTGTGAAGAAGCTCTGTTAGTCTGATGGACGATGACCTACACAATCAATTCCATCACAATTGTGATAAGGGATAAGGGATAAGGGATAAGGAGAGAAGCTATTGATAAAGTGCTTGTGATTCATGTCGACGTGAATGTGGGTAACAAGGTGTTAAGAATTGAAGAATTGACAATTGATAGAGACAACAGCAGTAACAGCTCAATCAGGTGATTTAGGGTTTGACGATGCTTTCAAGAGTATTTCACTGCTGCTAAGGTATTATTGCAGGGAGAAAGTCTGCAACATTATTGGGTTATGAAACTTGCGATCATCGGCTGAAATTCAGGGTAGCATTGCACCCAAACCTGACTGCGTGTAGAACAATTCGCAACTGCAGACAAAGTTGCCGGGCTCTTGGCGGGTTCGAACCACGAACCTCCTGATCCGAAGCCGTATGCTCTAACAACTCAATCAGAGGCGATCTCATAACGAACCACACATTCTGTGCTTACGGGAAGAAGACGAGAGCTGATGATGCAATAATTCGAACCAGCATTCTTAAATTTCGCTGTGAATAAATTGGTAATTATGATATGAAAGATCCCTACGAGTGTCAATAGATTCTGATACAAAGATTTCTAAGTTTCCCTTTAGCAGCGAAGGGCTTTATTTTCTCTCAAGACCTGTCACCTATTAAATAACGTCTAATATAATTTTTTTAAATTACCAAGCCTTGCTTCCCTTTTGTTTCATGACGTCTGTCAATAGATGGGCAATGATAGAACGATACTATAGATACTTACGAGTGTCAAACGATTTCCAAAGCCTGTCAAGTCACACAGAGTCATTTTTGTTTGTATAGATATCGTTTACACCAAGTAACTTTAAAGGAAGAGTTATTGGGGTAATTTGTGTAAATTTAATTCGAGCGGAAGGGATATTCTTGCTTTTGATATTTTTCATTAAAACAAGCTCAGTACTTAATCAATTTGAAACTTGTTTAACGTGATAGTTTATACCATAATTAGACATGAAATAACGTATATCCAAGACGATAACCATTGACAAATAAAGTCATAGTATGGAAGTATGGCAATTAGTATAGGAAATCGTGTTATGACATTAGTCGAAAAAAGACTTTTGATTTGCTGGATGTTCTTTCAAAATATTTTCATCATTAAGTTATGAAATAAATATAATTGGCAGGACTTAAAATGTTAACATAAAACTTGATGATGTATGGTGATTTGATAGGAAGCCGCTAGACATTTTAATAGCCAAAGAATGATACAGTTCTGGCATTAACAGGTATTTGAAACTAATAAACTATCGAGTTACAGTTTGACATTAATCACTTCAGATCTATATGACAGTTTTCCATCACCTCGGGCTAAACACATTGAGTCAATCTTAAACAATTGTACCCTTTCATACATGTATGTATTGTTGTTTCCAACCTTAATGACAGGCAGTAGCTAGTCACTACAATAGAGACGATCCTAAGTGATCAATTCTACCAGTCATGGCACAGTTCTATTTATAGCAGTTCTAAAGGCTTATATTATAAGTATCACAAAACATCACTCTCTTTTGAGCACAACCTCTATCTTCGCAAATTTATCGCATATCCCTTACTCAAATTCAGGACAACAAATCATGAATTACCAGTTGAAAAAGGCCGTTGGAGAGATGTAACTAAAGAAACTAGAACCTTCACTTATGTAATTCAACATCATATACAGACGAAGTCCATTATATTTTTCATTGTAGTTCTCTTTAGACCTTACAAAATAACACTTTGCCAACTAAATATCTTTTAACAAACGCAGTGACCACTCTTTCGGATCTCTTGTCTCAACGAAGAAAATAACAGAACTGAAATCTTTGGCTAAATTTATAAAATCATTGTAAGAAAGCTTTCATGAGCATTTTTCTCTTTAAAAAATGTATATACTGTTGTATTATGTATTTTACCATCTTGTCCACTATTGTATTTATTCTACCATGGTAATGCAATCGTATACAACCATTGGTGGTCTTATGGATAATACAGAATCTTGAACATTGTATCTTGAATCAGATTTTACGCAAATATATATGACCAATCGGCGGTCGAGAGAAGTTGCGTAATACTATAAAAACGAGATGTGATGATGTGATGATGATTGAAATACACATTTTTGCGGTATACTTTCGAGCAGACTCCGTCCACTGAGCGTTTTTAATTATACAATTGTGTCCAAGAAATGGTAAAATTCGTACATTGCAATTGTGATTAACTGAATACATTAAGAGTGATCTACGCATTCTCAAAGGAGTCGATTTAAAAATGTCTGACCAACGACAGTGTACTGTACGTCTTGTACAAGGTTTACTGTATATAAGCTATATCACTTGATATTAGTTATGTTCAATTAGGTTCACTTGCTTCAATAACATCTACTCTGACTTTACCACTTACGTTAACAGCTAGTCATTTGCAAAAAGATCCCATGAAGTCAATTGACAGCTCTTGTGAGTTAATTTATCTGAATATGGTTTATTTGTGACCGTAAGTGAAGCCCATTAACACTTTTGAGAGAGATTCACTTCAAACCTATCATATCAACATAAATATTCTGTTCAGGAGAGAAGCAACACCAGCAGTGATAAAAACATAGTGATATCATATAACAACTGACCTAAAATGTTTTATAATATTGACAAATATAATGCTGTTTGATTGTTTTCCCGAAGTTTATGAAATTTGTGCCAGCCTCTTACCCTATAAGATATTGTCCTCATGTTTTGTTACTGTGGGAGGGGGGAAAAGATGATCAAAATGATGAACTTTTCATTTTAGCTATTCATATACTTAAAAGCTTTCTCTATATATTCCTACGTCAAAAGTATAATTGAAATAGCTTGCAATGGTTTATATGTTTTTCAAATTCTGCCTTATGTAAAAGTTGCTATGTAAATGTCATTTTACATGTGACTTGAAATGAAATGTGCATGTGCTAAAATATACTGATTACAAAACATTCAGCTGCAAGTCGTACATAAATTTTTTTTGCCGACATCAACACGCTTGGATAATGACTGTTGTACAATATTATCCATTCGTATATACATCTTAAAATAACTTTGTAGGTTGATATTTGCTGGGTTTTTTTCTACAGAAAAATCTAAAGTTACTAGGACCCTCAATCTTAATAAATTTAGATCAACAGATTTTACAACAGTATGACAAAACAAAAAAACTGTTGATCTAAATTTATTTAGAATGCTAGGATCCGTGAATTTAACTCGGTTTGAGCGCGAACACGTTCTATTGATAGTCACTTCCTGTTAGTTTCTAAACCTAAAGGTTAAATCTTTTGTGGTTTAGAAGTTTAACTACAGCAAAGACTGGAGATTCAACCTATCTGCTGTGAAAAGCGAGACAATGGTTTTCCGAATTCAGAAGAGAAGAAAACAGATCCCAAATGATTTCATTCTTTACAATACCCCTATCCCTGTGGTAAGCCAAGTGAAGCATGTTGGAGTATACCTGAGCGATGATATGAACTCAATGGAACGAACACTACAGATCAGCTCATCACTTCGAGCATCTGTCTACACCATGTGCAGAAGAGGTTTCAATCCTAAGTTTGTGAACCCGTTAACCTGTCTGAAGATCGTCAAAAGTGTCCATCTACCAAGGATCCTTTATGGATGCGAGTTGTGGAACTCCTTGACTTCAACTGAGATACTGATCCTAGAACGAGCATACAGACATGTAGTCAAAACGATCCAGAACCTACACCGACGCACTCGGACTGATGTGGCACTTGGTCTCCTGGGACTACTCCCTCTGGAGGCTGAGATTGATATGAGGAAATTGCTCTCTGCTGGTCGCTTGCTGAATATGGACAGATCTTATCTCCCACATCGACTGTTTGTGACGAGACTGCTGTGTCACACCCACAACATATCGACCAACAGTAGGGGATACGTTCCAGACATCATGAGACTAGCGTCCAAGTATAACATTCATGGGGATTTTGACAACTTCGTGAAAAACGGGGTCTTCCCTTCAAAGGCGTATTGGAAACAAACTGTCAAAAATGCGGCTGTGAGATTCCACAAAAGTGCGTGGAAGGAACGCATAGCTGATGACATTGGACTTGAAGCATTCTCCCAAATCCACCCAGAATTATCTGTTCACCCTGCCTGGATCATAGCAAGAGAACATCCTTCATTGAGGGCTTCAGCTAACCTCCTTGTGAAGGTATGTTCGGTCATAAGGAACATTGATGGTATCACAACTCTGTGTGAGTTCTGTGGTAAGATATACTCAGACCCTGTTGTGCATGCGGTGACATCGTGTGACAGAAACCAGGATGTAAGAGAAGAACTGTGGTGTGACCTGGTGAATGTTGGACCAATAAACTTGAGCGTTTGCATGCACTCAATGAATGACACTCACTTCACAAAGTGCCTGCTGTCGTGCAAACCTCCCATAGAACTGACTGAAAGTGAAACCAAGACATTCAGTGAGATTGCTGTCCGATATACCCATAGACTCTGTAAGCTGTTCCTGAAGTAATGGACGGGCCTATGAACTGAGTGAGCTGCTTTCTGTGTGGCTACCTGGTGTACGATATGAACTCTAATTGCCTAATGTACATCATTCTGTAAACTAAAAATCGCGTTTTCGCATTCCCTATGTACTCTCCCATAATGGAGGATAAATAAAGTATTATTATCCATACAACTTGAATTTTAATTCATCACAATAGCTTCCGAAATGCCTGTCATGGGCATAAATATATTGGTTTGTAGAAATCCATCATGGTGTCACAAAGTTGAAACAGTTTCGATATTCAATAATTATTAAAGAATTATGTCCTTTCTTATAATGAAATTATGACAAAAAAATAAGAAACCCGATACTTTTATGTTTCAATTTATTCTTTAGATACACATATTTAATGTTTTTGTGGTTGAATCTCATTGAGAAAGTGGACAGAACATAACACGTCATGAATAATATGCACAGATTTATAAACTTGTAAATAACATGCTATGTCTGTATACGTGTAATTTCAACTGTGTTAAACATTGTGATGATTTTGTTAATATATATTAAAGCGTGTTTAGCTTTTACAGAAATCATCATGACCCCACGACGTTTATTATAAACATTCAAACATTTCTTAACATTTCTGAACTTCAACCACTAGTTAAAGCTCAATTGTCATACGTGCATGCGCTTCGGGATATAATTTAGCTATTGAGAATATAAATACATCACTCTGTAGAAAAATATTTCGTCAAAATTTCGATATCACATTTACATCTTTGTTATCAACAATAACATACTTATTTCGACGCCGAGATTACAGTACCCCCTGTAAAGAGGACATAGCATTTAACGAACCCGCTTTCGGTGACGTAATCATTATGCGTGTAGGATTTAAACCGTGTCTCAACTACCGTAATTGCGTTCGATGGGTATCAACGTAGGCAGCAACGAATACCTATTTCGGAGAAAAATAAAATAAAATCTAGTCGTGCGTGACAAAGACGGTTTTCAAGCATATATTTAGAACAGGAAGTTGTGAGATGGCCACACTTGATTCGCCTTTATGTCGACTGCCGTTTTGGTAATGTTGGTCAATTATCTCCTATTCAATGAATTTTGGTCCGATTTTCCCTAGGTTGGTCGCAAAATTTTGCAAAAAATACAAGGAAACAGTCAAATTACATTTTAAAAAATGGAACTCTGATAATGGATCTTTAAGCCAATTAACAGAAGTAACGGATGCAAGCGTTTATATACGCCATCACATTGTTACACAGGGGTCAAGCTATATCTTCTGCAGAAGGATTATCATGTTTTCTTATTAAATGAATGTCACAACTACGATTAATGCTAAGGATTACATAAAGCATCATTTACAGCTAGGATACGAATCAGTGCACAGAGACCTATATCTGTTGTAACTAATATTGACTTCATTAAAGGGGCAGTAGCACGTTTTTTGATAATTTTATATTTCAAATTTTTCACTGATAATTTTAAGGTAATGCTTAATGTATTGTTTTGACAGTGTTAAAAATCTCATTACACAAGCCAATCATCCATAGACAGAGGACAAAGTATGATGATTCACATAAAATCCATTGGCGGCCATTTTGTGTCATGTTTTTGTAAGAAAAAAAGAATCGCATGGCTAAACTTTACGTTATATATCTGACTTATTACTGCTTCATTGGATTTAAATACATTGTATGAAGATTCATATAAAATCCATTGGCGGCCATTTTGTGTGAACACCTTTAATTCATTGTATTGTATAAGAACAAGTAATCGCATGGCTAAACTTTACATTATATATCTGAATTATTACTACTTCATTTAGTTTAAATACATTGTCTTTCAATTGAAACCATTAATTTTCATTTTCCTGACATCACCTTATATTCCCCCTAAAACGTGCTACTGCCCTTTTAAGGCTCTCGTATACAGTTTCAGTCATTTTAAGTCAACGGATTGCAGACAAAAACAATATTGTACGTGATCATTCATTTATATCTGTATTTTCACTTTTAACATAAGACGTATCGTTTGCGCTGTCATATTTTTATTAAGTTTCTGAAACTTTCTAATACTTTCTAATACTTTCTATTGCACTCAGTCCACCCAGCTGTTAAAATGGGTACCTGAAAATGGATGTACTGACCTACGTGGTCATGATTAGCGCTTAGTAGCAGCTGTGAAAGTACACTCCTTCAGGGTAATAATGTAGCGCTTTGAGCATGTCTTAGGACGTGGAAAAGGCGCAATATAAGTACGCACATTATTATTAATAGAAAGTGTGGCCAACTTTTCTTTTGGTGTAACTTAGGAACCATTAAAGGAAAAAACTTAAGTAGAGACCACTGTTTTAGATTGACGTATCTATTTTTGTTTCTTTGGTCACTGACAATATCTGCCAACTTTGCTCTACATAAGGGTAATCTGATCTGCATACAAACTGTACAATAGTGATTGATAACCAATTTGCATGTTCAACAACTGCGCTTCGTTGCTGGATGCAAATTATTAACTTCATAACATCATATGATGATGATTTTTCATTTTTTCTTTGGTGGCAATTATTTTCGAACTGATTTTCATGACAATGTGTAATAAAAAGGGTGATAATTACATGATAAAATGTCAACAGCGTGTAATGAGTGTTACAAAGTTTGTCATTAACCGGTTTCAAGGCCGATCCCCTGTTCTAAAAAAGTACAAACAAGATTATTGATAAATAACCGCTACAATTAATAACTTTGTGGCATGTAAGCAATGGAACAGGGCACGTCAACAACTTTCAGCAGATTAAACAATACTCCTGTCCTCTTAGTTTCATACGTCACAAACCGACGGTTGAGTTTTACAGAAACGTGAATAGAAATTGTTAAATAATATTAACTTAGTTTTGATGGCTTTGTGTGAATTATTTCAGTCGCAGTGTTGGATTTTGGTGTAGGCTCCTGTGTTTGGACAGAAGTCGGAATCCTAAAGCATGCTACGAAATGCTTAAGTTACAGGACAGTAATGGTTAAGTTAACTGGGTAACAGGGATTCGTATGTTATTGTTTTCAATTGGATTTTCATATGTTTGGATATCGCAGGATTTTGGTAATTATGATATATTCATGCACACTTTCCTGGTACGCTGTAAAGATATTCAGTTCCAAGATTGGCATAGCAGACTAGTTGGAAGGAATGATTTCAGATTCTACTCTAGCTTCAAATTGCTTTTAGATACAGAGAAATATGTTGTAGAATTATTTTGTCAAAAGGACCTCCTACGATTATTTTGTAAATTCAGATTCCAGTCACACAAACTTAAGATTAGTAAATTAAGGTACGATAATTTTATTGATAAAGATCAGCTTTTATGCACTAATTGTAATATGAATGTAACAGAAGATGAGTATCATTTTTTATTAGTCTGTCCCTATTATAGGCATTAACGGGGAAAAACTTATTCCTCCATACTATTTCATATTCCCTTCAAGAGAAAAATTGTATCAGTTATTATCATCCAGCAATCCTGAGCATATTAAGAATTTGGCTATTTATTTGAAAAGAAAACTGCCAATATAATGTATGTAAACTTGACATGCGTTGATTTTGAGCTGTATTTTCATGTGCTTTCGGACATGAGGCCTTTTCACAGAATAAACTTGTCACTTGTCACTTGTCACTTGATGGCTTCTGAATGTGACAATAATATATCGTCACTTGTCACATAAGATGTCGTCACTGGAGTTTGATAGACAGTTAATTTCACTGAAAAAAGTATTTCATTGCTGATCATAGCTTTCTTAAGTGCTGTGCGGTATCACATGCCTGGGTCTCCTTTCACAAAGCTCTAAGGTGATCGTAAGTCCTTAAGGTAGCATTAGTGCAATGATATTGAATGGGAGTTAAGGTCCACCTTAGTAAAGGTTGCTTTGTGAAAGAAGGCCCTGGGCCCGTGTTACTGTATGTTAATGTTAGCGTTGTGTGTCTGTGTCTAGTTCCATATAAGGGAAGGCGGAAATCAATGCCATGTGTCGATAAGATGTCATAAATGTGCTACAACTGCTATGAAATCCGAATTCAAACTGGGAAGCTACATGCATTGATCAAATCGATATCACTTAGCTAGGTATCTACATTCTCCCCAGAGGACCAACATCTTTAAGGATTATTCACTAATACGATGCCTGGCATATTGTTTGGATTCATGGTACTTTATGTCTCGTCTAGAACGTGTGAATGTGGGATTTATTGGTCAGTTTGTGCTGTCCTGGTGAACAGGGAGTTCTCGGCGGAGTCTGATATTCTGCTTCTTGACTTGTGGTGTTTGACCAGAAATCATGCAGATGCTTATAAAGCCTGGCGGGGAATGTTTATGCACACATTCATGTTGATATCGGACTACTTTTCATTACCATACTATGCTGACAGAAAATTCACATGTATGGTTATAGAACTTATTTTAATATTCGTTCCTTGATTTGTTTTGGATAAAATATAGCCCGCAGTCATTATGAAAATAAGGATGTTTTCCTTTTAGATTTAAATTTGTCGTTTTAATTAGTAAACCCCTTCCGCCTAAAACCAAAGTTCAGTATATAAAATATATATGAAGAAGATTATGACAACAATTTCATCTCCTGATGAAGTGATTTATTTTATAATTACCCACATTAGATGAACATCATTTCATTATTTTCTTTGCAGTGGGAGGCAGATGGTCTTTATGAGCAACCGCTGGAACAAATAGACTTCACTGGAGATTTATTAAAACATGGCAAATGAACATATGAAAATAGAAATTCTTATTTACATTTACCATACATTCCATTAGAACAAAAGCTCAGTCCCAGATGCTAACCATTCGATTACTTTTTTTAAATTTACTTTTAGATAAATTTGTTTGCATATGTTTAAGCATATATGTTCAAATAAACGTTTAAAGGAATTAATTTTTATCCATCATATTTGTTATGGATAACACACGCATACGAGGGTGTTATAGCAAACAGAGGCCTTTGCCCTAGGGACGACCCGAGTGCGCGTCAGCGCACGAGAGTCGTCCCGTAGGCAAAGGCCTCTGTTTGCTATAACACCCGAGGATGTGTGTGTTATCTATCTTATATACCGAAATAATCACTTATTTAACTTAAAAGCGAAAAAAAATCAACAAATTAATTTCATTAAATTTGAGGAGAGCAGAATAGACTTCAATAGTCCATAACCTTTTACTAACCAATCCCCTGTGGCCTAGTGGTACAGTCTTGGACTACGTCTTGAAAGGTTGAGGGTTCGAATCCCTAATGTTCAACTTTTTTACATTTTACATTTAGAAATTTTTCTTGAACGCTATAGCTAGAGGATGAGGTTTTTGCAAATTTCATATATCGAAAATAAAATCACATTTCTAACATTTAAGGTGAACAGTGAAAATAAACTTTTAAAGTTTGAGGAGAGCAGAATAGATATCAACAGTCAATCCCTTCACACTTACCAATCCTTTGTGGTCTAGTGGTATAATCTTGGACTACGAAGTGAGTGTCTCTGTGTTCGAATCCCCCATTTTCTGCCACGAAATGTTTTATCTTGGACATTTTGCCAGAACGCTATAGCATAAGCATATTAAGGGCGTTATTAATTTTTGTTACAGAGATACACCACATCTCTGACGTATAAAGTGTACAGTAGAGCGCAATTTAATATCATCAAGTTCTAGGAGAGCAGCAAAGACCTCACAAAACAATTCCTTCATATTCACCAATCCTTTGTGGTCTAATGGTATAAGTCTTGGGCTACAGAGCGAAGGGTTGTGGGTTCGAATCCCGCGGTTTCGCTTCTGAAAATTTTTGAGATCGATTACCTTACCGGTCTTTGATATTATAACGTGCGAAATGGAGGGCCTCATAATAAATAATAACCTCCTTGGATGTTATTATTTCGTATAAGGCCCTCCTAGCAGGGTCTTATACAGTGCAAGGCCCTCCCGGCGGGGTGTTATACAGTCTAAGGCCCTCTCAATTCCATTCCGACGGATGTTCTCCCGAACAAAAACTCGCTTCAAATAGTGTTAAATGGGCCTTGAGGTATATAAATCACATTAATGTCCACTTTGTATACCATGTACATGTATGAAACACATATATATATCTTATCTAGGTATCTTTATTCTCCCTAGAGGACCAAAATATTTACGGAATATTCACTAATACGATGCCTGGCATATTGGTTGTGTTCATGGTACTTTATGTCTCGTCTGGAACGTGTGAATGTGGGATTTATTGGTCAGTTTGTGCTGTCCTGGTGAACAGGGATTTCTAGGTGGAGTCTGATATTCTGCTTCTTGACTTGTGGTGTTTGACCACAATCATGTAGATGTCTCCTTTCACAAAGCTCTAAGGTGATCGAAAGTCCTTAAGGTAGCCTTAGTGCAATGTTTTTGAATGGGAGTTAAGGTCCACCTTAGTAAAGGTTGCCTTGTGAAAGAAGGGCCTGGGCCCGTGTTACTGTATGTTATTGTTAGCGTTTGTGTCTGTAAGCTAGTTCCATATAAGGGAAGGCGGAAATTTATGCCATGTGTCGATAAGATGTCATAAATGTGCTACAACTGCTATGAAATCCGAATTCAAACTTGGAAACTACATGCATTTATCAAATCGATATCACTTAGCTATGTATCTACATTCTCCCCAGAGGACCAACATCTTTAAGGATTATTCACTAATACGATGCCTGGCATATTGGTTGGATTCATGGTACTTTATGTCTCGTCTAGAACGTGTGAATGTGGGATTTATTGGTCAGTTTGTGCTGTCCTGGTGAACAGTGAGTTCTAGGTGGAGTCTGATATTCTGCTTCTTGACTTGTGGTGTTTGACCAGAAATCATGCAGATGCTTATAAAGCCTGGCGGGGAATGTTTATGCACACATTTATGTTGATATCGGACTACTTTTCATTACCATACTATGCTGACAGAAAATTCACATGTATGGTTATAGAACTTATTTTATGATTCCTTCCTTGATTTGTTTTGGATAAAATATAGCCCGCAGTCATTATAAAAATAAGGATGTTTTCCTTCTAGATTTGTCGTTTTAATTAGTAAACCCCTTCCGCCTAAAACCAAAATTCAGTATGTGAAATATATATGAAGAAGGTTATGACAATTTCATCTTCCGGTGAAGTGATTTATTTTATAATTACCCATATTAGATGAACATCATTTTATTATTTTCTTTGCAGTGGGAGGCAGATGGTCTTTATGAGCCACCGCGGGAACAAATAGACTTCACTGGAGATTTATTAGGGCATGGCAAATGAACATATGAAAATAGAAATTCTTATTTACATTTACCATACATTTCATTAGAACAAAAGAAGGGTCCCAGATGCTAACCATTTGATTACTTTTTTATTTACTTTTAGATTACAAAATTACATATGTTAAAGGGGCAGTAGCACGTTTTTATGGGGAATATAAGGTGATGTCTGGAAAATGAAAATTAATGTTTCCAATTGAAAGACAATGTATTTAAAATAAATGAAGTAGTAATAATTCAGATATATAATGTAAAGTTTAGCCATGCGATTACTTTTCCTTATACAATAGAATAAATTAAAGGTGTTCACACAAAATGGCCGCCGAAGGATTGTATATGAATCTTCATACTTTGACTTCTGACTATGGATGAGTGGCTTGTGTAATGAGTTTGTTTACACTTTCAAAATGATACATTAAGCATTAACATAAAATTATCAGTGAAAAATTTAAAATATAAAATTATCAAAAAAAGTGCTACTGCCCCTTTAAAGCATATATGTTCAAAAAAACGTTTAAAGGAATTAATTTGTATCCATCATATTTATCACATTTATGTCCATTTTGTATACCATGTACATGTATGAAACACATATATATATATATATATATATATATATATCTTATCTAAGTATATTTATTCTCCCTTGAGGACCAAAATATTTACGGAATATTCACTAATACGATGCCTGGCATATTGGTTGTGTTCATGGTACTTTATGTCTCGTCTAGAACGTGTGAACGTGGGTTTTATTGGTCAGTTTGTGCTGTCCTAGTGTCCAGGGAGTTCTAGGCGGAGTCTGATATTCTGCTTCTTGACTTGTGGTGTCTGACCACAATCATGTAGATGCTAACAAAGCCAGGGGGAATATTGATGCATGCATTCATTTTGACATCGGACTGCTCTTCATAACCATAATAAGCTGACTGTTCGAAAATTAACACGTATGGTTAAAGAACTTACTTTTAAGCTTCGTTTTGGATAAAATATGGTCATTATCAACAGTAAAAATGTTTGCCTTTAAAACCTGTCACATTTGTTAGTAACCACTTCAATCTTAAAACAAAATTTAATATCTGAATATAGATATGAAGGAGGTTATGACACTAATAAGCGATTTAGTTAATAATTACCCGCACTAGATGAACATCATTTCATTTTGTTCTTTGAAGTTGGAGGTAGAAGGTCTATGAGAAACCCAAAACACAAAAGAAAGACGTCACTGGTGATTTATTAGCACATGGCAAATGAACATGTAAAAATTGGAATTCTTATTCAACGATCATGTCACGTATCATACCTCAACAGTGTTTCAGTCTGCAAAAGAGCTGCGTTTAGTAAATACGAAATTAAATCGAAATTAAGTGGACATCTTGTACATGAAATTTACACTAATTTTACAAGTAGTGTAACAAAGTGTTGTTTAGTAAAGTGTTGTATTATATCTTTAAAAGCTTCGAAATGTCATTGAGGACTACTGTAACTGTTAACATTTTTTCACACTAACATTTTTTACCCCACTCAATTAGCATGCTAAAATTCACCATCCATGTTACTGATACCAATATAAAGGATGTAAATGGGTCACACCTAAGACAACTTAAACAGAGTATTTTATATTGATAATGATATTGTTAAATAGAAACAAAGTACGGCGATACCAATATCAGGAATATGAATAGTAACCCATGGTCAAATCAGATCGATATGAAACCAATCTAAATCATGCTCGTTCGTCGTAAACCTTCGATCTATCGATCAGCGTGGATACATTTCGGCTCTGATGTGCGGCACAAAGCATGTAATTGGCAAGGTAGATGATTCTCCACACCTGTGACTAGATGAGTTCATTGGTATAGAAGGTTTCAATGACGCAGTCACGACTGTGAATTATTCGTAGCTTATGTATCTGGATGATAAATGTGCTAACCAACTAATCTTTGTTCAATTTAAAGGGACCATTCGAGCATGTGTGGAAACGAAATTCAGGAGGACTTTCCTGTTTACAATTATAAATGATTTTTACATGATAATTTCACACTTAATTTCATATATGTTCGTGAGATAAGCATTATAGTTGTTAAAGATTTGACAATTTGACAAAAAATAAAGTGTATCGCTCAAGAAATAAAAACATCGTGAAATAAAGCCAATCATCGAAGCTACGATCGTGGAATGCATTACTATGACAAAATGCTGTTGCATCTGATAACTTTTATTAAAAATTATTTGTAAATATGCTCCTCTTCTATCAATCAAGTAGTTATTACTTAATTTTGTTAATGAATAAGCAAATGACAGCAAATTTGTTTTCTCGCAATGCTCACCTTTCAAAAAGCCGCTCGAGTGGTGCCTTTAAGATGTAATTCAGTCTTAGCTCCTACTGACAAGACATTGTAATAACCAGAGCAACATATTGTCTCTTCCAATAATACTGGGGCCCGTTTCATGAAAGTCTCTTACTGCTACGATATCTTAATTCCTACGATACCTCTTACGATACTTGTCTACGACCGTTTCACAAAACTCTCTTACGACTATCGTAGCTAAGATAGATTTTACGATAGCTTCTACTCTCGTAGTATTAACTCTTGCGGGCGTGAAGTCAAGAAAATGATTAAAGTTCATCAGAGTTACCTCCCTTCTAAAAATTAGCAGACGACACGCCCATTCAATATTAGAAAACAATGTCAACAGAAACTCAAGATCAACAGTCGAAGTCAAGCTCAAGGGTGAGAAGGACAAATTTCTCATCCCTTGAACTGGAAATCCTTACCAGCGAGGTCTGCCGTAGTCATGACTACCTTTTCGGTAAGCTGAGTACTACGGTGACCGCCGCTGGTAAGAAGAAGATGTGGCAGGACATTGCCAACAAGTAAGTAAATGTTACTGTTATTGTCTTTTATAAACGATTGCAATCATGAAATGCACACGAAGATACGAAATTAACTTTGCCTTCAATGAACTCTAAACCAAGAATTATTAAACGGATAATAAGTGATATGCCAAATTGCCAATTCAAGTTTTATATTGAGCAAACATATAATAAATTTCATGTTTTTAATTATTCAGACTTAGTGCCAATTCTACAACTAGGCGGGATCATGACGAAATTCGGAAGAAATGGACAGATCTAAGGTAATTTAGACTTTATTTAAAATCTCTCACATAACACGGAATATTGACAACTATTCAACAACAACAAAATAATTATTTAATTAATTGATGGTTTTGCTTTAATTTAGTTTTTTTTATAATAGATAATAATAATAATAATAATAATAATAATAATAATAATAATTGGTATTTATAATGCACCATTTTCCATAAAATAATACATGATCAAGGCGCAATAAAATTTATGAAGTCAAACCTTTATCAAAATCATATTCTTAATCACCATTTGCATTATGATTAAATTTTCAGGTCCCAAGTGAAGAAAAAAGAAATGGGCAGGAGGAGAGAAATGAAGAAGACTGGAGGGGGACCCTGCCCACCCTCCCTGACAGATGTAGAACAGAGAGTAAGTCACACAACTTACATTCACACACTTCTGTTTCATTTTATTTATGTGCTGAATATTATGTACTACTGTACCCTATTTCTGATCCAGTTAAATCCACCTGAGATGCACTATGTGATAACTGATGGAAAATTTATCTTCATTGCATTCATGATATCAAAAGTGTGTAATACTTGAAAAATTTAAATTATACAAATAAATGAAAACAGTGAAAGCAGTGGTATCATTTCAATAATTTTATTGACATAGGTAGCAAGCATCATACCTGATTGCCAGCTGGAGGGGATTGATGGGGGTATGGAGACTCCAATCTTTCAAGCATGTGAGCATAAAATGTCATTTACTCATTAGGTTATTTCCTATGAAACTTTCAATAATAACATAAATAACTAATAATACCACACATTGAATTTAACAATTCTATATCAATGATTAATTAAAAACAATTAGGTGATATCTAGATTTTTATCAAATAAATGTTCTCCATATAAAAAAATATATATGTATACTATAATATTTAAACATATTTTACATTTATTTGAAGTGCCAAATTGATATTTTCAATTCTATTCCAGCTGTAGAAGTGCATGTAGGCCTAGATGAAATAGAATGTCTCCCTGAGGGCGAGAAAGTTGGAGCAGCAGAGGTTCCAACTGAAACAGCTGACCATGAAGGTAAATATAGATCCAGTTATGATACTGATAATGTAAATAACTAAAAAAATAAATAATAGATTCAATTTTGAAGGTCAATCAAATTGTTTTTATGATATGGAAATTTTGCTTGGCTTGAAGCTTGGTGATAGAAACAATGCCAGTTATCACACTACTTTAAATGTTAGTTTACACAATTTTCATATCAACATTTCATTGAAAATTTGAAAAAATGTTTTTATTTATGGAAATTACCTAGAAAGTGAGACAAATAAAATTATATATGGCAAGAATTATTTCAGACATTTTTATGCTAAATAATATTTGAAAACAAGTATTTGATTTATCATGGGTAATCTTTATCCAGTAAACTTCAACCATAGTAATTTGATATGTGATTTATTGTAACTAACAATTAACTCTTCAAATTTCAATAACAGTGCTGATCAACGTCCTCGCTGAGCCTTCTGTCAAGGTCACACCTCAACGCAGGCATGTTCAATCCAAAAAGAGAAAAGTTCAAACTGGTAAAATCTTTCCTTTTACTGCTAATAAATTATACATGTATTTGTAAATTATATTAGGTAAAAAGATATGGTAAAGCGAGATATAATGCATCTCAAACCCAAAGATGGAGGAATTAGTATACCCATAATAAAGAATACTATCAATTCATTGCCCAAAAAGTGATGTGGATCAATTTCAATGTGAAAATCTTATATACAGTTTATTGCCAAGTAAAACATACCTGACTCAAAAAAGCTATATGTGGCAGATGCGACATACATTAGTAATAATATTCTGCCTCATGTTTCAAATCAATTTTGGACCGATGTATTAAAGGCTTGGTGCTACTATCTCAAGAGATGCTACATAAATGTGAAAACTTTCTCAGATGTTTTACTATGATTTAATAATAATATTTATTATAATATTAAGATAGATGGGAAATTTGCATATGATAGTAACATGGCAAAAAAGCCATTAATTTTATGTATGATATTGAAGACCAAAATGGCATTTTCTTACAAAAAGCTGACATTGATAAGATATAAGAAAATAATGAACAGAAAAAATTGTAATGATAAGTTATTGAAAATGTAAGATAAATCAACCATAATAAGTAAAAAATGACTAATCAAAACTTTATTATTTCAGGACCTTCATGCAATTGTACCAACACCGAAATGGACAGAGTAATTGCTGTTGAGGAAAAGAAAGTGGAACTCTTAACTGAGTTAGTTCAGGCCATGAAGGAGAGAAACCAAATTGAAAGAGAAAAAATAGAAATCAAGAAAATGAGCCTGAGCTTGAACATGTGTAATGAAGTAGCACCTGTTATTGAATTCTAGATCAAAATACAATGTTGTTTTCTTTTCAAATCTGACTTTGTTTTATTTTCATTGCTCAATGTACTTTTACAATTTTCCCATGAATTATCAAAGATTTGCTATCTCAAGGAAATAAGGTAGAATTTCTGTGAAAATATAACTGTATAGTCCAACATGCGGGCTGTAGTTTTTGATATTTAACTCTTAATTAAAAAGCAAATCTACATTTGAAGTGAACAGGTATCTATTGATGGAAGATTCTCATTGTTTTCAGAAAAAGACTTATTCATACAAAATATAGTCATAATTTGCTAACATCTCATGAGAATCTTTCTCTAACTATTTGTGTTCTCACACCTTGACCATCATTACAAGGTCTGACAACAGCATTGTCATCACCATCACCATCAACATCACACTCAACTGCACAGGGCAAGTTTTTATTAATGCAGAAATTGTGCAATTTAAAACAGCACATGATGAGTTTTGTGCATTTTTCCGGAGAGAAAGGAAGACAGCCTGTGCTCTTGTGGAGACATCTGAAATAATATTAAATGTTGAAAGGGTTAAATAATCACATTTAGGGATCACAATTCAGTTTTTAATTTTATGAATTAAAACTTCTACATTACATCAGACACTTGTCTTCCTGGCTTGTTATCTTAATACATTTTAGCTCCTCATTTGCAAATGTCAAAGCATATTCACTTTAATCAATCTTGTTAAAGTAACATAATGAAAAATAAAGCCTAAATTTTAAATAAAAGTGAAGTCATACCTAAAACGTGACTTGAGGACACCAAAGGCCCGCTCAATCGTGTTCCTTGTCCTGCAGTGGGCAGAGTTGTACCTCTCCTCTGGCCGAGACTGGGGGTCGGTGAATGGCGTCAGGAGCCATGGTCTGCAAGCATACCTACAACAGAACAACACACTCATGTATATATAGTCTGAAAACACCTGTTTCAATTATCAATAATTACAGTAAATATTGTTAATATTTTCTCTTTTTTTTCAACTGGTATTTTGAAAATAAATTTAATTTTGCTTACTAGCTTAAAAGATTTGCAGTTACATTTCTTGACAACACAAATAAAAACATAAGTCATGTAATCTTGGATGAAAGTTATTGTCATATAAACATTTATGGAAATTAATAGAGGTAGTACTTACCCAGAGTCGCCTAACAGCCATCCGCCCTGAGGTGTCCTTTCTAAAAATTGCCCTAGTGCAGAATTCTGCAGCATGACAGAGTCATGGGTTGCCCCAGGCCATCTGCTGACAACATTCAGGAATCTGGAAAACAATATTTAACATAAATCTTTTAAAATTTTGTTAATAAAAATGTTATAATGAAAACTTTTCATTTAGAGATACGTATTTTAATAAACAAAAATACAGTATATGAAATTATAAATATTTGAATCTTAAAATCTTTTATTTAAATATAAAGAAGTGTATGAAAATTTAATTGAAGCATTCATAAAATTCTTCTTTCGTTGAGGATCAGGGGGAAATCACTCTAATCTACTTAACACCTAAGGGAAGTTACTCTAGTGACATTAGCGAAGGGTTAATCACTCGGACTAACTCTTACTCAACAAGTGTTTATTCACTAAATTCAGATTATTAATACCTGAGATTACTGTCACACACAGCCTGCACGTTGATAGCGTGAAAACCCTTCCTGCAGACGTAAGCAGGCTCTGAAGGTCCAGATGGAGCTTGAATGGGGATGAGCGTCCCGTCGATGGATCCTAACACACGGGGGAATCCGGCGATTGCATGAAAGTTCTCCTTCACCAAACGCTGATCATTTGCAGACGTTGGAAAGTTCACATTGTTCAAACATTCACATATGGCCGAAACGGTGGAGTGAATGATCCTGCAAACGCTAGCCTTGCTTAGATTGTGAATCTTACCGATTTCGGAGTAAAACCCACCTTTGCTGAGGAAACGGATTGTAGAAAGCACCTGTATTTCCGGAGAAAGTGAAATCGAACGCTTGGTCGGCCGTTCAAGAAGGTGAGATGTGCTATTGACAATCTCAAGCAAACTCTCCCTATCCATTCTGTAGTTCGAGAAAAGCTCCATGTCCGAAACGGTGTCCAATAAAGACAGTCTATCCCTAAACACTCTTTGTCTTCTCAAGCTTTTATGTTCAACATGTTTTCTCAGTGCAATTAGGGACGCCATGTTTGATATGGAATATCTTGACTTACGACAATTTTGATGAATTAAGTCAACAAAAACTTACCTTAAAATTTCCTCGTAACTTCAGATATCTTAACCCTACGAGAGTTTCGTGAAACGCTCATAAAATCTTACGATAGTGCTAAGATAAAAGTTAAGATATCGTAGCCCTAAGAGACTTTCATGAAACGGGCTCCAGCAACAACATTTGATAATATCATCAAAACAATGTTATTTGTGTTTTAAATTTTTTTATTAGATCACGTTAAAGCTCCAGAACAATGCTTCGAGAGAGGTCAGTCATGAGACATTATATGCACCAGACAACATTTACTTGTATGAATTCATTCGTAATAACAAATTATTCATATAACCCATCCTCCTGCAAGTAAAATGAGGTTCATTGTAATGATTCAACCAGATTGATGAAACTCGTCTGAAGTTTTTGGGTAACCTCACATTCTGGCATGATAAGAAATATTGTTGTCTAAACGTTTTATTACCGATAAAACAAAGAGAAATAATTATCAGAATTATTCACTCATAATTGGTTGGATCACATTGAAGTCCAAATCTTCCAGACCAATCAAGACTATCTGACCGGTTAACAAGCAGCGTCTGGAAGACCAATAACATCACTGATTTGCTTTCGAGTCAGCTAGCGTAGAATAATTGCCATCGATAAGAAAGGTCCGTCTTTTCTCCACGTCGAGAGGGAATGTTCGGAGAAAAGCACGGGATGCACGTGCGTCGTCACGGTTACCGTGAAATTGACAACAAAATCGATAAACCTTCTGTCAGAAACAGAATTTGTTACATGCGTTTAGAAGAGAATGATGGCGTGGTTTTATAATCATATTTTGTATTTAATGTCACCTTTGGTATATCTTAGGAAGTATGCAGTAAATATATAGTTCTACATTCAACGTAGTAATGACGGTATTACAACTTATAATCAAACAGAGTAAAGCATGCATAAGAAACATCAATTTTGACTTTATCTTTACAAAGTGTGAAAATAACGTAGGCGTTTTACTCATGACTTTTCAGCGAATTTTTATCAAAACAGAGTGAACAAAGGATTGGAACACGGTGATAAATGAATGTTCGCATTCAGATTTCGTTTTTGTACAATATTTAGAAAACAAGTGTTTTCCTTTTCTTTTCGTGCTTTAGTGTAATATTTATTCAAAGTTGACAAATAATGAACGATATTTCTGAACGACCTTGCATTGTTTCCATTCTATATATTTACTCCGTAAACCGGATGCTAGTGCGGGTAGTGCACTCGAACGACTTGAGAAGCAGTGTTGATGGTTCAAATTTTTTAATTAAATATTTTTTACATGATTTATTGAAATTCATGAATTGGTAACTATAAGATCACAAGCCTATATACTACTACTACTACTACTACTACTAAACATTTGTAAAGCGCCAATATCCAGCTCAGAGAGTGCTGCTCAAAGGCGCTTTGGCTTTCCCTCGATCATTGGATATAAGTCTTAACGACACTTCTTTTACCATCTCGACTCCCAGGGGAGCATACAATATATTATAAAGGTAGTAATTTTGATTTAGAATTTATTAAATGAAGCTTCGACACACACACATTATTTGTATTTGAGGCGAAAGTGTCCTTGACAGTTCGTGCATATGGGAACCTGGTTATTTTCATATCTATGCCTCGTCTCAATAATCCAAACATTCAAAACTTTTCCTCAAGGCCATTTGATTTTTTCTAGCAACTAGGTAAGGAATAATAAGAAACAACAGATGTCAACCTGTGGCTAACATTAAAAATCGAAAGTCTCAACTTTAACGTCGGATATATCATTTATCTTTACACTTGCGCTTTAATCAGAACTTGTAAAAATAATCTCAAGGAAAGGTCGAAATATGTATGACTTCAAGTTATCATAATTAAAGCAATGGAACTGTGTTTGTCCTGCATATGAGAGTTACTCGTGTGTTGGTATTAAATAAATAGCCTTAATTCTAATTATGAAAAAATCTGGATCATTGTATGTATCTGATGCTAAGTAATGTATATTTACAAAATTTAAAAAAAACCATCGGATCAGACTATAAGGGAGATATTTATAATCAAGGCATAGTGCCTTTGCCTACAAATTGTATCTCTTTGGTAATCTCTGGATATAACACTCGTGATTGTTATATAAATGAACTTATTAATACCTAAAACTCGAGATAAGATTAATATTATGTGGGATTAAAAAAGATGTGAAATTAAGTTTATTTTGCCATTTATTTTATGTATTTGTTTAAAACCACTTTATTTTCAATGATGTTTTTTCGTATTCCTGGAAGAAAACGTAATTAAACCCAGTTAATATATTGCAAATAAGATCATGATTGTGTCTGCCTCATTACTAATCAAGGCATAACTAAAGCAGACCTCCAATCAGTCGCAGTTTAATTATTTTCTCCGTTTGATATTAGATTTACAATACTGATTCACAAATAATTTGAAAAACGTTAAAATGCCTCTTGGATCATGCATAGAAAAGGGACCAAAACATAACAAATATGTGATGATAATTTTAAATTGTGATATCAAATGTCCATATGTATTGGGTTATACTGATCTAGTCACTGTCGATTGTCAAACCCTTACAGTATAAAGCAGAACTTCTGTTCATCAAATCCTATCAGGCAACCAAGACACATGTTCCACGTACTGATAGATATAAAAGTACTGGAATAAATTCAGTTATGAAGATACAGCATTAGTAGGTAATCTCATTGGATTTTGATGTTCTTAGAAAGCTTACTGTACTAGGTAATGTGATTTGGTAACATCCAGAATATAAGGTCATTTAATCCTCGAAAGACTACGGACATTACAAATACATTAAAAATCAAAACCCAACAGTTCTTTATACATATTATTTATTGCAATATGACAACAAAAACAACGTGTCAGTAATTATTTGATCACGCAATGGCGTCAAAAGAACGTGGGTTAGATATGTTTGTTTTTTAAAGTTTTTGTTTTGAATCTAAATCTACAAAAAAAGATTGAAATATGAGAAAAACTGAAGAAAACTCATTTGTAATTATGTTTGTTTTTTCAAAATTCCATTTAGGTTTTTAGTTTGTTGGCATAAATGTTATTAAGCCCCACGGGTGCACGTGGCGAGAACATGAGACAGACAGACAGAAATTGAGAGAGGGATAGAAGGAGCGAGAGAGCGAATTCTTTTTTTTTAAATCTCAAAAAGTAATGTTTAACCTTTCAAACATAAACAGACTTTTCCATTCAATTTGGAATTGTCAATTTCCTAATCTAAATAACAAGAAATAACATTTTTATTCTCTCATGATGTCAACACAGTCAGTTCTTTGGATCTATGACGCAATTCTTAAAGGGGCAGTAGCACGTTTTTAGGGGGAATATAAGTTGATGTCAGGAAAATGAAAATAAATGGTTCCAGTTGAAAGACTATGTATTGAAACTAGATTGAGCAGTAATAATTCAAACATATAACATAAAGTTAAGCCGTGCGATTCATTTTTCTTACACAACATGAATTAAAAGGTGTTCACAAAAATGGCCGCCAATGGATTTTATGTGAATCTTGATATTTTGTCCTCTGACTATGGATGATTGGCTTGTGTAATGAGATTGTTGACACTGTCAATATAATACATTTAGCATTAACTTGCAATTATCAGTGAAATATTTGAAATATAAAATAATAAAAAACGTGCTACTGCCCCTTTAACGGGGCAGTATTTTAATTTTTTCACTGATCTGGCTTCTTCTTCAGATGCTCCAAATGTTTTAATCAAAGCCGTCCCTGTGTCGTGTACGAGAACTATTGACAGCTAACATGTTTCCACTATTAGTAGGTGTAGGGAGGCGAAGTCATTAACAACATCCAATTTTAGCCTATTGTTGTGGAATTTCGTAAATTGAATTTTATGATTCATTTACCACAGATCGAATTCTTTTTGTGAAAGGAAAGAACAATAATGGAAGATTCAAATTGTGGGTAAAAAGTAAAATTACCTTACATGTATAAGTCAAGTAGCACTGATTCATCTCCAGAAAATGTAAAAGGCTTTTTTAAACGGGAAATGTTTACCTCTTTATTGAAACTTTCATAATTAAAACACCCCAGAAAAAAAGAAAAAAAAACATATATAAATATAAATCAGAAACCATAAGTGGCATAAACATATGTATACAATAATTGAAATCCAATATAAGTCAATGAAAGTATTTAGAAGTTAGAGTTTTCACTTAGACAGTCGCCAAGTTAAATCAAACTGAGTGAAACATGACTGTATATAAAAGCAGTGTTTCGATTTGATGCCTTGTGGTTTTATCTTAAATTTAAAAAAAGTCCAATTTGACTTACTGTGCCTCATGGATGCAACCAAATCTCACATGAGTTGGAACTTTCAGACCCTTTCTTCGTTAGACTATGTAGTATATGTACAAACGAACATGTCCTATATAGAGGATGCCACAGACGTGAGCTATACACGTCCTTGAGGATACTAAATGATCTTCCTTTTAGTAGTGTCTTTATTAAACGAGTTAATGATTTTGTATGAAACGAGCAAGTGTTTAGTATTCTGTTTATTACTTGCCCTAAAATCCAGCAAAATTGGCTAAAACAAACATTTCCGCGACTCGGCAGCCATTGTGACAGCCCGCTCACACACTGACGTCACAACCACACACTACTGTGAGGTCATACTTCAATTATGTTATTACACTACATGTAGTTGAATGCCTTATTTTATTACGTATATGGTTGAAAATAAGTAGTGACATATTTTCAATATAGGCACTAGTGCACATATCACTTTTGCCTAGCAACGATTGTTGTAGCGCGAGTTCCCGTATTATTTCGCCTGTGACGTCATAACACCATTGTTCGTGACGTCACTGTAGCCGGCCATCGCAAGGGAAGCGGGTCGTTTCTTGCATAATTCTTAGATGGTAAAATGGAATAGAATCGGTAATAAAGAAATTATTACCCTCGGAAGTGTGTCATATGACTTTTACGAAACTCGTGCAATTGTGTGTATAACCCTCGCTCTCGCTCGGGTAATACAAAAATTCACACTCGTTTCGTAAAAGTCATATGACACACTTCCTCGGGTAATAATCTCTATATACACTTGCATCACTTACCTACGTATTCTAGTGCAAATATCACATAATTTGGAATGTCTTAAAGGCATCCTAGCATTGCAAAAGCCAAACTGATAATGTTGAATTTTCACAGCGTAAATAAAGAGTCTGAGTGCGTTAACAAACGTATGTCATACCTAAAAGATAACAGTAACAAGGATGGCAGACTATTGAAGTAACCAGTGATCAAAATTTCCAAAACATTGTATTAAATTTTTCTCTACAAAATCCTTCAGAAGTGATCAACAACTTAAGATCCAAGTCATATTTGCTCTTTTGCACTAAGGCAGTGTAATTGTGCTGATTTTTGCCATGCAACGTTATATCGAATTTTTGTTTAAATCTGATTTTTAACAAATATGACCCCATCATATGCATGACAAGTATCGACATTCAGCACCAGTGACAAGACGACCCCAAAATTTGGTTATTTTACACATGGAGAGTTGGTCATTCTTTGTCAGCGCTCCTGGAGTTATTTTATTGACGTCCAAACGAAACCCAAATTACATGATAATTGCACTATGATACACAAACAAGTGAAGAAACGTAAAGTGACACAGAGTATGTTGATAGGATCACATATGTCAAATTTTGAAATCGATGTTATTACATCAGGAACCACTAACAGTTACCGAAAATAACAAGTTAAAGGTCAATCAGTACATTAGAGCGAAAATACGGCTATTTAAAGTCGGGATTTTGATCGAAAACCGGACAATGTGGCTGGAGTGGCGCGCGCAAATTCGCCAAACGTAATTTTGAAACCTTGTCATAAGCTGACAGGAAGATATATTCGATTCGATAGTGTTTATTAGGTATTGTAACTAATAGGTAGATTAATTGGATGCATAATTTCGAATATTAAACGTATTTGAGATGTCTTCTTGATTTTTCCATAAAATCAAGCATTTTAGAGATATTATGCATAAATGGATATATTTGCAAGTCCAGTGATGAGATATGAACTTCAATCAGCATATTAGATATTTTTTAGCTTATCAAAATCAAATAAAATTTTAAGAAAGATACGAAGCTGTATAATGATGAATCCTAATTTGAGTTAAATTACCACTCCGTGAATTGATGGAGATATCCTATGCAAAGCTTAAACAATATTTTCATTTGATCAATACGTATCAACTGTCGAAAAGTATAATTTTAAAGCTAATCGATGATGTACAGTGACAATAGGAAAGGTTGATGGAGCGATTTTGATCGAAAACCGGACGATGACACGCTCCAGTCAGTGAAACGTAATTTTGGAAAATGATTGAAAGTAGTCATAATGACAATTACGACTTGATATTGTTTGATATGTTGATTACTGGTATCATGTCATTTGGACGTGTGGAATATCTTCCGCGAATTTTCATCGAAAACAAATATTTATTTAGGGATGAATATGATTTTTAAATTCATATTATTATTCATACCAGTTGAGTTCGTAATAAAACAAAAAATATATGATAAAAATCAAGGAGTGAGCCTTTAATGGGTCAGTAGTACGTTTTTGAAATTTTATATTTTCAATTTTTCAGTGATAGTTGCAGGTTAATGCGTATGTATTATTTTGATAATGTTAAAAAATATCATTATACAAATCAATCATTCATAGTCAGAGAACAAATTATAAGATTCATTTTTGTGTGACCACATTCAATTCATTTTGTGTAAGAAAAAGGAATCGCACAGCTGAAGTTTAGATCATATATTTCCCTTTCCTGACAGCACCTTATATTTCCTCAAAAACGTGCTACTGCCCCTTTAATTTTGACGTTAGATCTTTACATGACTCATCTATATGTCTGACGTTTAGTTTCAGACAACATCATTCTAAATGTATCTCGCTCATGAGTTTTTTTTATATTTGGCTGTACTCACTGTGTACAAGCTGATGACCGTAAGATATCTTACGGTCATCCCAAAATGGCGGCAGCCGACTACGGTAGGATTGTTCTTTTCCCGATTTCAGCTCTCCCACTGCTTGCAGGAATTAACAGCTATCGGAGATTTGTAGATAAATGTGTGCTCTTCGTATCTATATCATGTATAAAGCACGAGGTAACTCTAATAATTGATATGAGGCTCGAGAAAATTTTACCGATGATGACCGTAACAAAATTTCATGATGACCGTAAGATTTGAATGTCAATCTGATATGATGACCATAAAATAAATATAAGGCATATTTTAATTTGACGGAACTTGTCGAATACAGCATACACCTATGGTCCAGTTTAACATTATGTAGCCTACATGTCTATGATTTATCATATCTTGGTTGGGGATAAAACTAGAATACATGTAGCGACTATGTGCAATAACTCATTAGAGCTTACATAAAATATTTGAGAGACATGTGGAATAAAACGCGGATGCAGAAGTTGTTCAATAGACCTATGAATAAAAGTTTCTTCAAGTAAAAAATCTTATTACATCATAATGTTTAGGAGATGTGACCAATGAGTCATCTTGTTGAAAGAAAAACTGACTGTACTGATTGCATTTGTAGGGGCATTCTCCTATTTACATGTGTCATTGTCATGAGTCTTGTTAAAGCTTGTTTTCTCTTGTACATTTTTGCACAGCGGTTGCAATAAAACAGACCTGAAATTAAACAGATTACCTACAATTTAAAAGCACATGGATGAAATTATATTTGTCTTTCTGTCGTACTCTTTTTGCAAAACGGGTGCCTGAAAAATATTCAGACACGACTTGAGTAAACATACAGTACGATATGAAAAAAATATAATCTTCTCTCTATTGACGAAGCTTTTCAATCGTGAAAATACGCCAAATCTACTTTCATGTAAAGACTGGCTTCACCATGAGATAAATCTCTAAAACTTAAGTAATAATTTTTGGTGGTACAAGGGTCGATACAAATCATTCATTTCACTACGATAATTCCGCCATCGAAGTTTGTGACTCGTATACCTATCTAGGAGTGACTTTGCACAAGAATGGAACTTTTAAAATCGCCATTGAAAGTCTTAAAGTGAGTGAGTGAGTGAGTTTGTGTTTTACGTGTTTTGAACAATATTTCAGTTATTAAACACGTGTAAGAAAGTCTTAAAGGGAAGGCGATGCGCGCCTGGTTAAAGAGCCGACACAGCTTATCTTCATCAACTCAATTCCCCCCTGATGTTCTCCTCCTCTATCGTTGTTGTGTCGTGCCGATCGTCACCTATGGTGCAGAAGTCTGGGGCAGCGATATGTTTAAATCTTCATCGGATCTATTCCAAAATTGGAGTAAGTTGACTTGCAATATTATAACCATAAAGATTGCCAAGTCAATCCTAGAAGTACCAAAGCGCACCTGTAACATTGGGTGCCTTAGCGAGCTTGGACTTTACCCTATATCAATATCTATACTCTCAAGCATGTTTAACTACTACAGAAGATTGATAAGGATGGACCATAACCGACTTGAATATGCTGCTTTACAAGAAGATAGACTACTTTCAAAATCATCTTTGGTCTCAACTGTTGAGCAAATTCTTCAAAAGGCTTTCCCTACTTCAACATATCCTCACTCCAATTTACAGAATTCATAAAATCTCAATTTGTTAACTTATATCTACAGGAAATAAATCAGCTACCGTCTGATAAAGGAAAGAAACTCCGCCTGCTTGGGCACATTTCGATATAAGGACTATCTATCGTCAGTTAAGAACAAGGAACATCGAAAAGTTTTAAGTAATAACGACTTAGTGCTCATCAACTAGTGATAGAGAGGGGTCGATACACCAACATCCCAGTTGATAGTCGTATTTGCAAGCAATGCAACCTAACGGAAGTTGAAACAGAGGAACATTTTATATTGTCATGTCCTAAATTCCAAAATCAACGTTCGGACCTCATCTCTTCAACAGGTCTGACGAATGCGGGGTTGTCAAATAAAGATCTCCTTATTGCCGTATTAAACCCTAAGAGTCACCATGCCTCCAAAACCACAACATTGTTGTATGAATTGTATCAAGGCAGATTAAGATAAATGGCATGCAGTGTCATCGTGTATAAAAGCATATATCTCTGTTATTTGTATGTACATAGTATGTATGTCATGAAATCTGTTTATTCTCGTTTTGTACACTGCCCAAGAAGGGTGTTCTCTGTGCAAATAAAATTATCTTATTTTATCCATGACAGTACTATCTTGTATTCTCAGGGTACCGTATGAAAATAACGAAATACCGTATTATTTTCATCATAGCTAACAAATGAAAAACATATTCATCTCAGCATAATGTTTTAATATATAGACTACATGAACTTTGATGATGGAAATCAATGAATTCGGTCATATGAAGGTGACACTGAAATTATCGATTATTGCTTGGTGCCCCAAAGGGCACCAAGTATTATGATTTGATTTTTCTAAAACTTTTCTGAAGTCTCTCTATATTACTCTTGATATTTTCAAAGGGAAGCCGCGCCAATCACATGTGTTGTATCCAAATCAAAAGACCAATGAACAGAGCTGTAGCAAAAAATGCATTACGTCACCATGTGGGTAATACAAAATATTTGGCACATTAAACTGTGGAATACGATTTCGCTTTAAATGTTATATTAAAAGAGAAACAATGTTTTCTATTAAAGATGCTGATAAATGTTAACAGACTCAATCAAAAACATCTTCATTTGAAGAAGAGTCTGCATCTGTTCCAGATAAAGCATTAATTATTTCGCATTCAATAATCGCAGAATCCACTTTTTATAACACACGCGATTTAATTTCACGCTGGGCTCGCCTTTAATGTTTGTGTAAGTACGATGGTGACATCGAAATAAGACTTATGTTTACTAATATGTAGATCACTTACGACCACGTGACAAGTCATACTTAACGATGTCACTAAATGTTTACGTTGAAAACATGTATTTATTATCAGAGTACTGAAATTGACTCATGCTATATTTAGAATATGACCTACATCGCTGGTTCCAAACGTTAGCTCAGCGGACCTGGGTTGAAATCCCGTCAGATCATCGGAAAGTATTTTCTTTATTATCTTTTATACTACTGTTAATAATTAACCAGCATGACAAGGAAATATCGTTTGGGCAGTACGTTTTGCACAATTTCCTGTCATTGTCAACGCTACATGGCAACACAGTGCTTTTACTTCAAGTAACTCCATCACAATGCCACAACATCATGAACATAATGACCTCACTATGCAATGACATCACTGTCTTGAAAATCTAGTGTTGTTGTGTTCAGAGATTTACAGTTTTTCTCTGAGATGTCAAAAAGAATGAATTTGGATGATAAATAGATTGTCACCCTCGTGTATTTTGATATGAAATATACCAACAATCGTTGATGAATGTAAAAAATATTCATAACTTTCAGCAATTCGTGTTGGTAGAAATTAATTTTGTGAAGTTTACTATGAGTAATACTTGTGTTAATATTAGTGCTGTTATCCAGTGTTGTATATTTCACTTATCCCCCGAATTGTTCGACAAATCACAATCTCCTTCATCTGCGTGTGTGGCACCAAGCATGCCTTTTTAAAGGCTTTTCTTGTTAGTGTAATGTTCGGTGATTGGTTATATATGTCCCTCCGTATTTACGGTAGTGTAAATTTTAACATCATTAATTAAATCTTTAGCTGACGTGCTCGTCGACACTGGTGGCGACTCCACTGGTGGAGCCCTCAGCACCACTAATGTCTGAAAATAAGATGATTTGATTATATCATATTTAACATATTTTGAATGCGAATGTAATTGCAATAATCATAATCAAACAAAGTCACAGGGGGTACTCGACTGTACAGGTGAAGCGGAAGTTGCACCTCTGCAACGTCCAATTCCTCACTGTACAGTGAAAACAAAACAACCCCGACTCCACGTTCACGGTTAGTTCTAGTTAATACGTTGTTTATAACAGATTTAAACTGTCTTGGTGGACCGATGAAGCTTTACTGCTTTGTAAACTACTGCATTTATAATGTAACATAACTTCGGTCTCTGTATAATGATGATTTTCAGCTGTCCTTGAGATCGCGTTCGAAAGCCTAACGAAAATATGTCTAAATTTGCCAATCACAGCAATTTATATGAACGGAGTCATTCAAATTAACCTTTCATAAGTTGATAGAATGTGGAAATATTTGGCCGAAACAGTCAGAAATACTTGATTGGGCATTTATATAACGATATCCACATTCTATCAACTTATGAAAGGTTAATTTGAATGACTCCGTTCATCTTAATTGCTGTGATTGGCAAATTTAGACATATTTTCGTTAGGCTTTCGAACGCCATTTTGGGATGACCGTAATCTTACGGTCATCAGCTTGTACACAGTGTGTACTGTTGCTTTATCATTGACCGAAAAGTTCTCGGATAAGTCTAGTCGTCCCGAGTTTCTAAACCAATCACAAAAGATGCCTCATTTCATTGGAACTTTCTTAAACCTCCAAATATCATCAGACCTTAGGAGCCCGAGCTTGACTTCATCCAATTGCTGAGATGAATTTATCGATTTTAAATTTCAATTGCAAATGATATCAAAGCGTCATTGACAATGTTGACTGCATGTCGCACGGCAACTCAAACTGCAAATAACAACCACGGACAAAGCAATAGAGATTTCAATTAATGTCTTATTCTTAATGACATGCCTTTGCTTTGAACCTTCGTTTAACACGCTCCAAAGGATAACGTGTAATTAGAATCAGTCTCTCTATATTCTTATCATATATGATATATCGCTACGAGTTGAAACAGGCCGCTATGAGAAAGTTCATTTTAATCAAAGATATTGTTTTAATTGCAGTTAAGTTATAGAAGATGAAATGCAAGTTTAACTGTTTTGCCCTTTTAATATATAGAATTATTATGTCATTAATTATTTGTCTCTTGTCTATATAAAACAGAAGGTTTTGATATGAACAAACGAACAGTTTTCTTATATACTCAGTAATCCTGTTTTAACTTTTGATATTGCCAAGGTTTGCAATGATATTCTTTTTATATCTTATTATTTTTATACAGAAAATATATTCATTATTTTAATATATAAATGCTTACTTATATGTATATGCTTTTACTATATTTTTACATGTTAGCATTATAAATGTAACTGAGCCTCACATAAATCTCTGAGCGATTGGTCGTATATACAAGTAAGACAAAAATAATAGTCTGTCTGTCTGTTTGTCTGTCTACGACTAGTGTTGTTAGAGTACGTTGAGGTTAACCACACCATAAGAGTTACTAATTAACTATTGAATCCCTACGGATGTAACTGTAGATGTGTTAAAGAGTGTCTACGGTTTTACTTACATGTACACTAGTTTACAGTCAAAGTTTCTCTCCTTCATGTAGATCAAGGCCAGTGAGCTGGTTAACTAGTTGGGTAGAACTGTATCCATTTGTCATTAAAATCATAGATCTCGTCAAAATTATATTGTTACGAACATTTCATTGATAATCAACGAATGAACGATAGGGTTGTCAGAAGCTTATTCTTATAACAAACGTGTCAAAGTTAATCAATGAATCAAGGTTTTGCTGTACGATAGGGTTGTCAGAAGCATATTCTTGTAACGAACGTTTAAATGTTAATCAACGAATCTATGTTTAACTGTACGATAGGGTTGTCAAAAGCATATTTTTGTAACGAACGTTTCAATGATAATCAATAAATCTATGTTTTGTTGTACGATAGGGTTGTCAGAAGCATGCTCTTGTAACGAATATGGAAATGTTTAATCAACGAATCAAGGTTTTTCTGTACGAACCTTTTTTTCAAGTGTGTGAGAAAGAGAGTTTAGTATCAAATGATTTAAAGTTTTTGAAGCTCGAAAAAGGTGTTGTGAAGTCAATCATAGGAAACTTAAATAATTCGATACAACTCCTTTGTATCTTATGATGCAAATTACCAAGGGGATGTAAATTGTTAAGTACTCAACATACAGAAATGTAAGTGATTTCTTGTCATTTGATCTACAGTATAAAATTAAACTGTGAATCATTAGATGTCATTGTAAAAGAGTTTTTCTCGATCAGAAGTTCACCCTTTAAATAACCGGATACGAATTTTTAGTTAACGTCTATCAGACTAATGAAGACCTTCAGATAGATTGACACCCAACATCTGGAAGACCGAGATCATCGGGATTGCCATTTACCAGTCTTACATCTGCAATAGGTAAAAAGGTTAGGACAGAATATGAGAAAAAGGGTGTCGAGAAATTGGCATGAGAAAATGTAGACTTGAACATGGTGGCCAGAGTAAAAATGAAAGCTTTATGAAATAGTTTGATGAATATAGATTATGAGAATAACCATGATTTATAACACGATTTTAACACGCCTTTGTAAAAGCTTCACTCGATCTTTTTTCAGTCGAAAATGTAATACACATGTACAGCTGCTAAACAAAAGTTTGTTATATTACCCATTTCCTATGTAATATCATCATATTTTGAAAGTTTGAAATTTGAATGCGTAACAGAAAACACTTATGGGTCCATAAGCTTAGAGTTTACATCTTCACTATATATATATACAAGGTACATATATGTGGTACGCCGGGGATAATTCTGGCATTCCAGGACGATGCATCGTGTAAAGATATATAATTTTAAATACATGTTCGGAAATAGTTTGAAAAAAATCAGTATGCTTCTGTACCATAATATAGTTCCCTGAATGATGTTAAAAGTATTTAAAAATTCCAAAAAATATTTGAGTACTGAAATATGTATTTATAAAAGACATGTCGAGAAATATCGCCATGCTTGATTTTATACAAGTTTCCAAAGAACCAATGAAAACGTTTTATGACCAAGGTGAAATTGTAAGCAACCAATCGCATCAACTCAGACAACTGGATTATTCAATTAACATTATGTGATCAATCAAGTTAGCATTCGTATTGAACTTTTGAAAAATGTCTAAAGGATGGTAACGAGTTACACTACGATAATATCGCTACCATAGTGTTTGTTCAATCGAAATACTGGAATTGCTATCATACAGATGCGTATAAGTTTGTTCACTTACCTTCATATTCTAGTGCAAATATCATGTAATTTGTAACGTCTTTGAGACATCATATCATTGTGAAAACGAAACTGATAATGATGAAATTTCGCTGTATAAGTTAAGATTCAGTTTGCGTTGACACATTCGTATGTCATACCTAGCAGATAGCTGTAACAAATTTAGCAGGTCATTGAAGTTGCCAGGGGTCAAAATTTCGAAAACACTGATTTCTATTTTGCTCTACAAAATCCTTCATAAGTGATCAACAGCTTTAGATCTTATTCATATGTGTTTCTTTGCGCTAAGGCAACGTAACTGTTCTGATTGTTCCCCTACAAAGTTACATGGATGATTTTCATCGAAATTTAAGAAAATCCGAATTTCACAAATATGACCCCATCTGTCTATTTAACAAAGCAAAATATCGACATTCAGCACCAGTGACAAGACGATCCCGAAATATGACTTGGGAATGGTTATTTTACACATGGAAAATTTATGATCTTCTGTAAGTGGTCCTGGAGTTATTTTATGAACGTCAAAACGAAACCCAAATGATGATATTAGCACTAAGATCACAAGCAGGTGAACAAACTTTTGGTATACAGCTGTATATAAATTGATAGTATTGATGATATTACCTAAACATGAAAGCTTTAGCTTAAGCAGGTGTTAATGTAACAAATCAGTGTAATTCAACATCACTTTAGATCACGCAATTGCGCCCCCTATATAATATGAAACTCTACTTGGCTCCGTCTTAATGTAATATAACAAAGAGCTGTTACATAAACTACATTTGAACTCCTTCCAAATGTCTTTTACAGTTGACTCACAGAGGTTATTATAGCTCAACGGTGAAGACAGTGTTAAATTGTGCATTGTCAGAGCAAACTCAGAGCCATAAGAGAAGTCTTATATCATATACCCGATTAATGTTAAATCATTCATATGTCTAAATCTCATCAACGAAATATTTAAATAAAAGGAATCATTCTCGCTATGGGGATTGATGGAAATGTGAATTAATCTCAAGAACTCCCAGATGAGCTGTACATCAGCTGTACGGTGTAATTGACAGAGAAGATGATTCTCCACGCCTGCAACTGTAAGATGAGACTATATAACTGTAAGCTGAATCTATTGAACTTTAAGATGACACTATAGAACTTGAAGATGGGTCTATTGAACTGTAAGCTGAGTCCATGGAACTTTAAGATGACACTATAGAACTTGAAGATGGGTCTATGGAACTTTAAGATGACACTAAGGAACTTGAAGATGAGTCTATTGAACTGTAAGCTGAGTCCATGGAACTTTAAGATGACACTATGGAACTTGAAGATGGGTCTATTGAACTGTAAGCTGAGTCCATGGAACTTTAAGATGACACTATAGAACTTGAAGATGGGTCTATGGAACTTTAAGATGACACTATAGAACTTGAAGATGGGTCTATTGAACTGTAAGCTGAGTCTATGGAACTTGAAGATGGGTCTATTGAACTGTAAGCTGAGTCTATGGAACTTTAAGATGACACTATAGAACTTGAAGATGGGTCTATTGAACTGTAAGCTGAGTCTATAGAACTTGAAGATGGGTCTATTGAACTGTAAGCTGAGTCTATGGAACTTTAAGATGAGACTATAGAACTTGAAGATGGGTTTATTGAACTGTAAGCTGAGTCTATGGAACTTTAAGATGACACTATGGAACTTGAAGATGAGTCTATAGAACTGTAAGCTGAGTCTATGGAACTTTAAGATGAGACTATATAACTGTAAGCTGAATCTATTGAACTTTAAGATGACACTATGGAACTTGAAGATGGGTCTATTGAACTGTAAGCTGAGTCTATGGAACTTGAAGATGGGTCTACTGAACTGTAAGCTGAGTCTATGGAACTTTAAGATGAGACTATAGAACTTGAAGATGGGTCTATAGAACTGTAAGCTGAGTCTATGGAACTTTAAGATGACACTATGGAACTTGAAGATGAGTCTATTGAACTGTAAGCTGAGTCTATGGAACTTGAAGATGGGTCTATTGAACTGTAAGCTGAGTCTATGGAACTTTAAGATGACACTATGGAACTTGAAGATGAGTCTATTGAACTGTAAGCTGAGTCTATGGAACTTTAAGATGACACTATGGAACTTGAAGTTGGGTCTATTGAACTGTAAGCTGAGTCTATGGAACTTTAAGATGACACTATGGAACTTGAAGATGGGTCTATTGAACTGTAAGCTGAGTCTATGGAACTTTAAGATGACACTATGGAACTTGAAGTTGGGTCTATTGAACTGTAAGCTGAGTCTATGGAACTTTAAGATGACACTATGGAACTTGAAGATGGGTCCATTATACTGTAAGCTGAGTCTATGGAACTTTAAGATGACACTATAGAACTTGAAGATGGGTCTATTGAACTGTAAGCTGAGTCTATATGGAACTTTAAGATGACACTATAGAACTTGAAGATGGGTCTATTGAACTGTAAGCTGAGTCTATGGAACTTGAAGATGGGTCTATTGAACTGTAAGCTGAGTCTATGGAACTTTAAGATGAGACTATGGAACTTGAAGATGGGTCTATGGAACTTTAAGATGACACTATAGAACTTGAAGATGGGTCTATTGAACTGTAAGCTGAGTCTATGGAACTTTAAGATGACACTATAGAACTTGAAGATGGGTCTATTGAACTGTAAGCTGAGTCTATAGAACTTGAAGATGGGTCTATTGAACTGTAAGCTGAGTCTATGGAACTTTAAGATGACACTATGGAACTTGAAGATGGGTCTATTGAACTGTAAGCTGAGTCTATGGAACTTTAAGATGACACTATAGAACTTGAAGATGGGTCTATTGAACTGTAAGCTGAGTCTATATGGAACTTTAAGATGACACTATAGAACTTGAAGATGGGTCTATTGAACTGTAAGCTGAGTCTATGGAACTTGAAGATGGGTCTATTGAACTGTAAGCTGAGTCTATGGAACTTTAAGATGAGACTATGGAACTTGAAAATGGGTCTATGGAACTTTAAGATGACACTATAGAACTTGAAGATGGGTCTATTGAACTGTAAGCTGAGTCTATGGAACTTTAAGATGACACTATAGAACTTGAAGATGGGTCTATTGAACTGTAAGCTGAGTCTATAGAACTTGAAGATGGGTCTATTATACTGTAAGCTGAGTCTATGGAACTTTAAGATGACACTATGGAACTTGAAGATGGGTCTATTGAACTGTAAGCTGAGTCTATGGAGCTTTAAGATGACACAATGGAACTTGAAGATGGGTCTATTGAACTGTTAGCTGAGTCTATGGAACTTTAAGATGACACTATGGAACTTGAAGATGGGTCTATTGAACTGTAAGCTGAGTCTATGGAACTTTAAGATGACACTATAGAACTTGAAGATGGGTCTATGGAACTTGAAGATGAGTCTATTGAACTGTAAGCTGAGTCTATGGAACTTTAAGATGACACTATGGAACTTGAAGATGAGTCTATTGAACTGTAAGCTGAGTCTATGGAACTTTAAGATGACACTATGGAACTTGAAGATGGGTCTATTGAACTGTAAGCTGAGTCTTTGGAACTTGAAGATGGGTCTATTGAACTGTAAGCTGAGTCTATGGAACTTTAAGATGACACTATGGAACTTGAAGATGGGTCTATTGAACTGTAAGCTGAGTCTATGGAACTTTAAGATGACACTATGGAACTTGAAGATGGGTCTATGGAACTTTAAGATGACACTATAGAACTTGAAGATGGGTCTATTGAACTGTAAGCTGAGTCTATGGAACTTTAAGATGACACTATAGAACTTGAAGATGGATCTATTGAACTGTAAGCTGAGTCTATGGAACTTTAAGATGACACTATAGAACTTGAAGATGGGTCTATGGAACTTTAAGATGACACTATAGAACTTGAAGATGGGTCTATTGAACTGTAAGCTGAGTCTATGGAACTTGAAGATGAGACTATAGAACTTGAAGATGGGTCTATGGAACTTTAAGATGACACTATAGAATTTGAAGATGGGTCTATTGAACTGTAAGCTGAGTCTATGGAACTTTAAGATGACACTATAGAACTTGAAGATGGGTCTATGGAACTTTAAGATGACACTATAGAACTTGAAGATGGGTCTATTGAACTGTAAGCTGAGTCTATAGAACTTGAAGATTGGTCTATTGAACTGTAAGCTGAGTCTATAGAACTTGAAGATGGGTCTATTGAACTGTAAGCTGAGTCTATGGAACTTTTAGATGACACTATAGAACTTGAAGATGGGTCTATTGAACTGTAAGCTGAGTCTATGGAACTTTTAGATGACACTATAGAACTTGAAGATGGGTCTATGGAACTTTAAGATGACACTATAGAACTTGAAGATGGGTCTATTGAACTGTAAGCTGAGTCTATGGAACTTTAAGATGACACTATGGAACTTGAAGATGAGTCTATTGAACTGTAAGCTGAGTCTATGGAACTTTAAGATGACACTATGGAACTTGAAGATGGGTCTATTGAACTGTAAGCTGAGTCTATGGAACTTGAAGATGGGTCTATTGAACTGTAAGCTGAGTCTATGGAACTTTAAGATGACACTATGGAACTTTAAGATGGGTCTATGGAACTTTAAGATGACACTATAGAACTTGAAGATGGGTCTATTGAACTGTAAGCTGAGTCTATGGAACTTGAAGATGAGACTATAGAACTTGAAGATGGGTCTATTGAACTGTAAGCTGAGTCTATGGAACTTTAAGATGACACTATAGAACTTGAAGATGGATCTATTGAACTGTAAGCTGAGTCTATGGAACTTTAAGATGACACTATAGAACTTGAAGATGGGTCTATTGAACTGTAAGCTGAGTCTATGGAACTTTAAGATGACACTATAGAACTTGAAGATGGGTCTATTGAACTGTAAGCTGAGTCTATAGAACTTGAAGATGGGTCTATTGAACTGTAAGCTGAGTCTATGGAACTTTAAGATGACACTATGGAACTTGAAGATGGGTCTATTGAACTGTAAGCTGAGTCTATGGAACTTTAAGATGACACTATGGAACTTGAAGATGGGTCTATTGAACTGTTAGCTGAGTCTTTGGAACTTGAAGATGGGTCTATTGAACTGTAAGCTGAGTCTATGGAACTTTAAGATGACACTATGGAACTTGAAGATGGGTCTATTGAACTGTAAGCTGAGTCTATGGAACTTTAAGATGACACTATGGAACTTGAAGATGGGTCTATGGAACTTGAAGATGAGTCTATTGAACTGTAAGCTGAGTCTATGGAACTTTAAGATGACACTATGGAACTTGAAGATGAGTCTATTGAACTGTAAGCTGAGTCTATGGAACTTTAAGATGACACTATGGAACTTGAAGATGGGTCTATTGAACTGTAAGCTGAGTCTTTGGAACTTGAAGATGGGTCTATTGAACTGTAAGCTGAGTCTATGGAACTTTAAGATGACACTATGGAACTTGAAGATGGGTCTATTGAACTGTAAGCTGAGTCTATGGAACTTTAAGATGACACTATGGAACTTGAAGATGGGTCTATGGAACTTTAAGATGACACTATAGAACTTGAAGATGGGTCTATTGAACTGTAAGCTGAGTCTATGGAACTTGAAGATGAGACTATAGAACTTGAAGATGGGTCTATTGAACTGTAAGCTGAGTCTATGGAACTTGAAGATGAGACTATAGAACTTGAAGATGGGTGTATTGAACTGTAAGCTGAGTCTATGGAACTTGAAGATGGGTCTATTGAACTGTAAGCTGAGTCTATGGAACTTTAAGATGACACTATGGAACTTGAAGATGGGTCTATTGAACTGTAAGCTGAGTCTATGGAACTTTAAGATGACACTATGGAACTTGAAGATGGGTCTATTGAACTGTAAGCTGAGTCTATGGAACTTTAAGATGACACTATAGAACTTGAAGATGGATCTATTGAACTGTAAGCTGAGTCTATGGAACTTTAAGATGACACTATAGAACTTGAAGATGGGTCTATGGAACTTTAAGATGACACTATAGAACTTGAAGATGGGTCTATTGAACTGTAAGCTGAGTCTATGGAACTTTAAGATGACACTATAGAACTTGAAGATGGGTCTATGGAACTTTAAGATGACACTATAGAATTTGAAGATGGGTCTATTGAACTGTAAGCTGAGTCTATGGAACTTTAAGATGACACTATAGAACTTGAAGATGGGTCTATGGAACTTTAAGATGACACTATAGAACTTGAAGATGGGTCTATTGAACTGTAAGCTGAGTCTATAGAACTTGAAGATGGGTCTATTGAACTGTAAGCTGAGTCTATGGAACTTTTAGATGACACTATAGAACTTGAAGATGGGTCTATTGAACTGTAAGCTGAGTCTATGGAACTTTTAGATGACACTATAGAACTTGAAGATGGGTCTATGGAACTTTAAGATGACACTATAGAACTTGAAGATGGGTCTATTGAACTGTAAGCTGAGTCTATGGAACTTTAAGATGACACTATGGAACTTGAAGATGAATCTATTGAACTGTAAGCTGAGTCTATGGAACTTTAAGATGACACTATGGAACTTGAAGATGGGTCTATTGAACTGTAAGCTGAGTCTATGGAACTTGAAGATGGGTCTATTGAACTGTAAGCTGAGTCTATGGAACTTTAAGATGACACTATGGAACTTTAAGATGGGTCTATGGAACTTTAAGATGACACTATAGAACTTGAAGATGGGTCTATTGAACTGTAAGCTGAGTCTATGGAACTTGAAGATGAGACTATAGAACTTGAAGATGGGTCTATTGAACTGTAAGCTGAGTCTATGGAACTTTAAGATGACACTATAGAACTTGAAGATGGGTCTATGGAACTTTAAGATGACACTATAGAACTTGAAGATGGGTCTATTGAACTGTAAGCTGAGTCTATGGAACTTGAAGATGAGACTATAGAACTTGAAGATGGGTCTATGGAACTTTAAGATGACACTATAGAATTTGAAGATGGGTCTATTGAACTGTAAGCTGAGTCTATGGAACTTGAAGATGACACTATAGAACTTGAAGATGGGTCTATGGAACTTTAAGATGACACTATAGAACTTGAAGATTGGTCTATTGAACTGTAAGCTGAGTCTATAGAACTTGAAGATGGGTCTATTGAACTGTAAGCTGAGTCTATGGAACTTTTAGATGACACTATAGAACTTGAAGATGGGTCTATTGAACTGTAAGCTGAGTCTATGGAACTTTTAGATGACACTATAGAACTTGAAGATGGGTCTATGGAACTTTAAGATGACACTATAGAACTTGAAGATGGGTCTATTGAACTGTAAGCTGAGTCTATGGAACTTTAAGATGACACTATGGAACTTGAAGATGGGTCTATTGAACTGTAAGCTGAGTCTATAGAACTGTAAGCTGAGTCTATGGAACTTGAAGATGAGACTATAGAACTTGAAGATGGGTCTATTGAACTGTAAGCTGAGTCTATAGAACTTTAAGATGACACTATGGAACTTGAAGATGGGTCTATTGAACTGTTAGCTGAGTCTATAGAACTTGAAGATGGGTCTATTGAACTGTAAGCTGAGTCTATGGAACTTTAAGATGACACTATGGAACTTGAAGATGGGTCTATTGAACTGTAAGCTGAGTCTATGGAACTTTAAGATGACACTATGGAACTTGAAGATGGGTCTATTGAACTGTTAGCTGAGTCTTTGGAACTTGAAGATGGGTCTATTGAACTGTAAGCTGAGTCTATGGAACTTTAAGATGACACTATGGAACTTGAAGATGGGTCTATTGAACTGTAAGCTGAGTCTATGGAACTTTAAGATGACACTATAGAACTTGAAGATGGGTCTATGGAACTTGAAGATGAGTCTATTGAACTGTAAGCTGAGTCTATGGAACTTTAAGATGACACTATGGAACTTGAAGATGAGTCTATTGAACTCTAAGCTGAGTCTATGGAACTTTAAGATGACACTATGGAACTTGAAGATGGGTCTATTGAACTGTAAGCTGAGTCTTTGGAACTTGAAGATGGGTCTATTGAACTGTAAGCTGAGTCTATGGAACTTTAAGATGACACTATGGAACTTGAAGATGGGTCTATTGAACTGTAAGCTGAGTCTATGGAACTTTAAGATGACACTATGGAACTTGAAGATGGGTCTATGGAACTTTAAGATGACACTATAGAACTTGAAGATGGGTCTATTGAACTGTAAGCTGAGTCTATAGAACTTTAAGATGGGTCTATTGAACTGTAAGCTGAGTCTATGGAACTGTAAGCTGAGTCTATGGAACTTGAAGATGAGACTATAGAACTTGAAGATGGGTCTATTGAACTGTAAGCTGAGTCTATGGAACTGTAAGCTGAGTCTATGGAACTTTAAGATGACACTATAGAACTTGAAGATGGGTCTATTGAACTGTAAGCTGAGTCTATAGAACTTTAAGATGGGTCTATTGAACTGTAAGCTGAGTCTATGGAACTGTAAGCTGAGTCTATTGAACTGTAAGCTGAGTCTATAGAACTGTAAGCTGAGTCTATGGAACTTGAAGATGAGACTATAGAACTTGAAGATGGGTGTATTTAACTGTAAGCTGAGTCTATGGAACTTGAAGATGGGTCTATTGAACTGTAAGCTGAGTCTATGGAACTTTAAGATGACACTATGGAACTTGAAGATGGGTCTATTGAACTGTAAGCTGAGTCTATGGAACTTTAAGATGACACTATGGAACTTGAAGATGGGTCTATTGAACTGTAAGCTGAGTCTATGGAACTTTAAGATGACACTATAGAACTTGAAGATGGATCTATTGAACTGTAAGCTGAGTCTATGGAACTTTAAGATGACACTATAGAACTTGAAGATGGGTCTATGGAACTTGAAGATGAGACTATAGAACTTGAAGATGGGTCTATGGAACTTTAAGATGACACTATAGAATTTGAAGATGGGTCTATTGAACTGTAAGCTGAGTCTATGGAACTTTTAGATGACACTATAGAACTTGAAGATGGGTCTATGGAACTTTAAGATGACACTATAGAACTTGAAGATGGGTCTATTGAACTGTAAGCTGAGTCTATGGAACTTTAAGATGACAATATGGAACTTGAAGATGAGTCTATTGAACTGTAAGCTGAGTCTATGGAACTTTAAGATGACACTATGGAACTTGAAGATGGGTCTATTGAACTGTAAGCTGAGTCTATGGAACTTGAAGATGGGTCTATTGAACTGTAAGCTGAGTCTATGGAACTTTAAGATGACACTATGGAACTTTAAGATGGGTCTATGGAACTTTAAGATGACACTATAGAACTTGAAGATGGGTCTATTGAACTGTAAGCTGAGTCTATGGAACTTGAAGATGAGACTATAGAACTTGAAGATGGGTCTATTGAACTGTAAGCTGAGTCTATGGAACTTTAAGATGACACTATAGAACTTGAAGATGGGTCTATGGAACTTTAAGATGACACTATAGAACTTGAAGATGGGTCTATTGAACTGTAAGCTGAGTCTATGGAACTTTAAGATGACACTATAGAACTTGAAGATGGGTCTATTGAACTGTAAGCTGAGTCTATGGAACTTTAAGATGACACTATAGAACTTGAAGATGGGTCTATGGAACTTTAAGATGACACTATAGAACTTGAAGATGGGTCTATTGAACTGTAAGCTGAGTCTATGGAACTTGAAGATGAGACTATAGAACTTGAAGATGGGTCTATGGAACTTTAAGATGACACTATAGAATTTGAAGATGGGTCTATTGAACTGTAAGCTGAGTCTATGGAACTTGAAGATGACACTATAGAACTTGAAGATGGGTCTATGGAACTTTAAGATGACACTATAGAACTTGAAGATTGGTCTATTGAACTGTAAGCTGAGTCTATAGAACTTGAAGATGGGTCTATTGAACTGTAAGCTGAGTCTATGGAACTTTTAGATGACACTATAGAACTTGAAGATGGGTCTATTGAACTGTAAGCTGAGTCTATGGAACTTTTAGATGACACTATAGAACTTGAAGATGGGACTATGGAACTTTAAGATGACACTATAGAACTTGAAGATGGGTCTATTGAACTGTAAGCTGAGTCTATGGAACTTTAAGATGACACTATGGAACTTGAAGATGGGTCTATTGAACTGTAACCTGAGTCTATGGAACTTTAAGATGACACTATAGAACTTGAAGATGGGTGTATTGAACTGTAAGCTGAGTCTATGGAACTTGAAGATGGGTCTATAGAACTTGAAGATGGGTCTATGGAACTTTAAGATGACACTATAGAACTTGAAGATGGGTCTATTGAACTGTAAGCTGAGTCTATAGAACTTGAAGATGAGACTATAGAACTTGAAGATGGGTCTATGGAACTTTAAGATGACACTATAGAATTTGAAGATGGGTCTATTGAACTGTAAGCTGAGTCTATGGAACTTTTAGATGACACTATAGAACTTGAAGATGGGTCTATGGAACTTTAAGATGACACTATAGAACTTGAAGATGGGTCTATTGAACTGTAAGCTGAGTCTATGGAACTTTAAGATGACAATATGGAACTTGAAGATGAGTCTATTGAACTGTAAGCTGAGTCTATGGAACTTTAAGATGACACTATGGAACTTGAAGATGGGTCTATTGAACTGTAAGCTGAGTCTATGGAACTTGAAGATGGGTCTATTGAACTGTAAGCTGAGTCTATGGAACTTTAAGATGACACTATGGAACTTTAAGATGGGTCTATGGAACTTTAAGATGACACTATAGAACTTGAAGATGGGTCTATTGAACTGTAAGCTGAGTCTATAGAACTTGAAGATGAGACTATAGAACTTGAAGATGGGTCTATTGAACTGTAAGCTGAGTCTATGGAACTTTAAGATGACACTATAGAACTTGAAGATGGGTCTATGGAACTTTAAGATGACACTATAGAACTTGAAGATGGGTCTATTGAACTGTAAGCTGAGTCTATGGAACTTGAAGATGAGACTATAGAACTTGAAGATGGGTCTATGGAACTTTAAGATGACACTATAGAATTTGAAGATGGGTCTATTGAACTGTAAGCTGAGTCTATGGAACTTGAAGATGACACTATAGAACTTGAAGATGGGTCTATGGAACTTTAAGATGACACTATAGAACTTGAAGATTGGTCTATTGAACTGTAAGCTGAGTCTATAGAACTTGAAGATGGGTCTATTGAACTGTAAGCTGAGTCTATGGAACTTTTAGATGACACTATAGAACTTGAAGATGGGTCTATTGAACTGTAAGCTGAGTCTATGGAACTTTTAGATGACACTATAGAACTTGAAGATGGGACTATGGAACTTTAAGATGACACTATAGAACTTGAAGATGGGTCTATTGAACTGTAAGCTGAGTCTATGGAACTTTAAGATGACACTATGGAACTTGAAGATGGGTCTATTGAACTGTAACCTGAGTCTATGGAACTTGAAGATGGGTCTATTGAACTGTAACCTGAGTCTATGGAACTTGAAGATGAGACTATAGAACTTGAAGATGGGTCTATGGAACTTTAAGATGACACTATAGAACTTGAAGATGGGTCTATTGAACTGTAACCTGAGTCTATGGAACTTGAAGATGAGACTATAGAACTTGAAGATGGGTGTATTGAACTGTAAGCTGAGTCTATGGAACTTGAAGATGGGTCTATTGAACTGTAAGCTGAGTCTATGGAACTTTTAGATGACACTATAGAACTTGAAGATGGGTCTATTGAACTGTAAGCTGAGTCTATTGAACTGTAAGCTGAGTCTATGGAACTTGAAGATGGGTCTATTGAACTGTAAGCTGAGTCTATGGAACTTTAAGATGACACTATGGAACTTGAAGATGGGTCTATTGAACTGTAAGCTGAGTCTATGGAACTTTAAGATGACACTATGGAACTTGAAGATGGGTCTATGGAACTTTAAGATGACACTATAGAACTTGAAGATGGGTCTATTGAACTGTAAGCTGAGTCTATGGAACTTTAAGATGACACTATAGAACTTGAAGATGGATCTATTGAACTGTAAGCTGAGTCTATGGAACTTTAAGATGACACTATAGAACTTGAAGATGGGTCTATGGAACTTTAAGATGACACTATAGAACTTGAAGATGGGTCTATTGAACTGTAAGCTGAGTCTATGGAACTTGAAGATGAGACTATAGAACTTGAAGATGGGTCTATGGAACTTTAAGATGACACTATAGAATTTGAAGATGGGTCTATTGAACTGTAAGCTGAGTCTATGGAACTTTAAGATGACACTATAGAACTTGAAGATGGGTCTATGGAACTTTAAGATGACACTATAGAACTTGAAGATGGGTCTATTGAACTGTAAGCTGAGTCTATAGAACTTGAAGATGGGTCTATTGAACTGTAAGCTGAGTCTATGGAACTTTTAGATGACACTATAGAACTTGAAGATGGGTCTATTGAACTGTAAGCTGAGTCTATGGAACTTTTAGATGACACTATAGAACTTGAAGATGGGTCTATGGAACTTTAAGATGACACTATAGAACTTGAAGATGGGTCTATTGAACTGTAAGCTGAGTCTATGGAACTTTAAGATGACACTATGGAACTTGAAGATGAGTCTATTGAACTGTAAGCTGAGTCTATGGAACTTTAAGATGACACTATGGAACTTGAAGATGGGTCTATTGAACTGTAAGCTGAGTCTATGGAACTTGAAGATGGGTCTATTGAACTGTAAGCTGAGTCTATGGAACTTTAAGATGACACTATGGAACTTTAAGATGGGTCTATGGAACTTTAAGATGACACTATAGAACTTGAAGATGGGTCTATTGAACTGTAAGCTGAGTCTATGGAACTTGAAGATGAGACTATAGAACTTGAAGATGGGTCTATTGAACTGTAAGCTGAGTCTATGGAACTTTAAGATGACACTATAGAACTTGAAGATGGGTCTATGGAACTTTAAGATGACACTATAGAACTTGAAGATGGGTCTATTGAACTGTAAGCTGAGTCTATGGAACTTGAAGATGAGACTATAGAACTTGAAGATGGGTCTATGGAACTTTAAGATGACACTATAGAATTTGAAGATGGGTCTATTGAACTGTAAGCTGAGTCTATGGAACTTGAAGATGACACTATAGAACTTGAAGATGGGTCTATGGAACTTTAAGATGACACTATAGAACTTGAAGATTGGTCTATTGAACTGTAAGCTGAGTCTATAGAACTTGAAGATGGGTCTATTGAACTGTAAGCTGAGTCTATGGAACTTTTAGATGACACTATAGAACTGTAAGCTGAGTCTATAGAACTTGAAGATGGGTATATTGAACTGTAAGCTGAGTCTATGGAACTTGAAGATGGGTCTATGGAACTTTAACATGACACTATAGAACTTTAAGCTGAGTGCATGGAACTTTAAGATGAGACTACATGTATGTAAGTACACCTTAACGTTGCCAGAGCAGCTATATAGTCATAGCAGACAGCCTAAGATTATCAGCAAGTTTTCAAAGAAGCAGAAGTGTTCAGCAATAAAGAGTGTCTTAAACTTCTTAGGAGCAACAATATTTGCAGTTATATCATTCTCTCCATACAGAGGTAGCTAAGCCATGTTCCTTTGGCCTCGTTCGGAGTAAATGACTGAGTAGAGAATGAGCTCAAATGACTTGTGATCAAAACTGAGGGGATTAATGGATGTAAATTCATCTCATGAAATGTTAGACGAGCTGTACATATAGCCTGTAATTGACAGAGTAGATGATTCTCCACGACTCAAGTGTTAGATGTGTCCATCGGTATATATGGTTTCACTGGCAATGTTAAACAGTCACGAGTTAGGGTTGTTCTAAGATAATTCGTATGTAGATCTGGATGATAAGAGTTAATAGCACGTGCATCAAGCTTCCAAAGCATTATCAAAGGTCCAGTTCTTTCTGAATACAGTTTTATCTTCCAACATTTTGCTTTGGTTGAAATTCTTTAAACACGTCCCTCTTTAAAAGAAAATTATAAAAAGAAAATTATATACACTAACTAGAAAACATTCATTTAATCTTACATTATACAGTTGCTTTCCTTAAGTTTGTTCACTTACATGCGTATTCTAGTGCGAATATCATGTAATTTGGAATGTCTTTGAGGCATCCTTGCATTGCGAAAACCAATGCATTATAAATGACCCTCGTCTGTCATGGCTAGATAATGAGGTTTTATGTCACTGATCATTTAATCAAATTTAGATATAAATTTGCAGTGATTATTGTTATCCGAATTATGGAACAATTTCACAAACAAATCCAAATTAAGAATTTCTTCCCCAAAAAATACAATGTTGCTCATTGACAGGGCTGCGGGTTAAGAATGTTTTTTGTCGAACACTGAAAGAAGTGACAGTTAATAATACAAATATAACATAAGTCATCAAAAAGATGACGGGAATTACAAAATCAAACAATGAAGAAACTATTCCCCATCTCAATTCTCTACATGATTCAGAGTGGCACAACAGTCTAAACGCTTTGCAGGTCTTTTATGGATCGACAAACATGACTCCTGTCCAGGAGAAAAGAATTTCCCAAAAACAAAAAAGAGTTAATGGATGAGTCGTTTGTGTAAAGAGAAGAGAGACGTGTTGGTCTCAACTCGCCGCCAAAACGAAGAAATGGTCAGCAGTATTTGTCAGGTCAAAACGACGTCCTCCGACTGCAAAGACTATATCAAACGATGACAAGCTTCCCGACAGAACCCTTACAATCAACAAAATACCAAAAATGTAAAAAAAGCTTAATAAAAGATGTCCCATCGTTGTTTGTCGTTATTTAAAATGGAAGGTATTCGTCAAACCGTTACAGTTACATAGATCGTGATACATTCTGTTTTGATCTGTCATGAAAAGGGTTAAATAAAAGTATAGTTCCGCCTGATTCAGTTTGCGTCGTATGTCATACCTAACAAAATCAGAATAAATTTGTCAGACCATTAAAATGACAGAGGGTCAAAATTTCGAAAACATTTTTTTCTCTACAAAATCCTTCATAAGTGATTAGCACTTTTCGATTTAAGTCATAAATGAACCTCTGCACTAAGGCAATATGATATTGCTGCTTTCTCTTTTACAAAGTTTTTATTGAAATATTTTAATCATAATTTAAGAAAATCTGAATTACGCAAATATGACCTCATCTGTCTATTAACCATGCCAAATGTCATAATTCAGCACCAGTGACAAGACGACCCCGAAATATGGTTTGCGAATGGTTATTTACACATGGAAAATCGATGAGCCTTTGTTAGTAATATTATGGACGTCAAAACAAAACTGGAAACATATGATATTTGCACTAAGATAATCAAGCAATTGACATACTAATGGTACGCAGCTGTATAACAATATTGATGAAAGAAGTAAAATTTTAATGGTACACATTGGGTACATTAATACGGTTCATTTCGTCAATATTGGTAAATGTCAACAGTTAGATGACAATTAACGTTTCATAAGCTATATGTAATTTTGGAATTTTCTACAAGCAGACCAAATATCGGCAGGTTGGAATTTATAGTATTTAGGATATATAATTTCGATCCAAAAAAATATTTTTATGACATATTTTATTTTCAATGATAATAAAACATCACAGTCATAAGGTGATGAATATTTGAAATGTTTTGAATTTGTAACAGTTTATATATGATATTAAGCCACGTGACAAACACTAACGATGTGTGGCGAAAATAAAACGCCTTTTAAAGGCATACCAAGGGCGAATGTTTTTTAAGGATGAATTATACATAAACATTTTCAGGTATTTTTTTTCATAATTTCGGATTGCACTAGTTAGGAATTGCGTGTTTAGCATCCAGAAAATTGATTAGAAATAAACTAAAAAGTACAGTTAATGGAAAATTGTTTTGCTAATAAATTATAAAATCTAAACGTTTTAGTACCTTCACTTTAATGGGCTGGAATTATTATCTGCCAGTGTCTATCAGACTAATAAAGATCATCAATAAAGTTAACACGCTGTCTGGGAGATCAATTCCACCAATGATATCCATCCCAGATCACCTACTGTACTTAGGTTTCTGATCTTGTTGATGGAGAGCGATTGTGATGGGAATACAGAAAACTTGAATCTAAATATGAAAAGAATTAAACCAGGTTCGTGTTCATTTACGTTATACTTTTATTTATTGCCATAAACATTGCAAAGGATTGATGCAAAAATGACCGGAAAGGGGAACATTATTCTTGAGTTATTTAGATGTTTGTGGTGTTCTTTAATTGCCAAAGCCATCTCAATTATACCTAAATATATATGAAACACCATTACATTACAAACATTCCTAGAGACACATTTTGTTCAATAAACTAAATCTAAAAAGTCAATTGTGTAAACTATTGGCAATGTTGTTCTTAAATTTGAAATCCTAAGTGAGATTGAACAACGTTTCACCAGTGTATAACTTTGATAAGACTTGTAAATAAACAACGTAAGTGTTAACTATGTAAGCATAGTTTGCTTTGTTGATATTATTACAAACATCTGTTATCGTTTTATTTAATTTATTGTATTATCTTTAATTATAATGGGCTTGAATTTTGATCAGTCAGAGTCTATCATACCAATAAAGACAATCAAAAAGGTTAACACGCTGTCTGGTAGATCAATTCCACCGATGATATCCATCTTAGGTCACCTACTGTACTTAGTTTTCATGATCTTGTTGATGGAGAGCGATTGTGATATGACGACAATAAGGAAAATTTAATCTAAATATGAAAGGAGTTAGACCAGGTTCGTGTTCATTTATGATATGCTTTTATTCATTCCTCAGAACATTACCCTTGGTTCTTGCAAAAAGGACCATGAAAAAAGAACTTTCTAGAGTAATTTAGATGTTTGTGGTGACTTTGTTCTTCAATTGCCAAAGCTATATCAATTCGTCCTAATTTTCTAAATGAAAAACTATTGAAGGTAATCATTGCAGTTTTTGTATTTCAAAATGTATTTCAATGAAACTCAATTTCAAATAATCATTGCTGTAGACAGTTTTCCTTCAATAATCTAAATTTAATAAAATCAATTGTAAAGGGTGTTGTAAGTAAATTGAAATCCTATATAAGTGTGAACAAGGTTCCACCAGTGTATATTTTGGATAACACCTGTTTCAAAAACTTTAAATATTTGTTTGAAATATTAAAGGGAATACCACATTCCTTAAATTTGAAATTAAAAATACAAAAGCAACATGTACTGTCATGTTAGACACATTGTAACTGATGCATATGAACATCCGCTATACAACGGTGTATGTTTTTGTAAATCAGTGAATTTATCCTTTATTGCAGTCACCTTTATGTGTTAGATACCTAATATTTATCTTCCTTCAAAAAATATGTTATAATCATGCATACATACCTCATTAGCATATGAATAACAAAGATATTTATTTATTTTTTCAAAACCATATTTAATTTCAATACATATTCTAAAACGCGTGCTCAAATGTCTCATAATTCTTCATATCCCTTGTTTTTTATGTTCCACGGACTATCAAATGAATGGACGTTATTGATTTCAATCATTAAATCTGAAGAAAAAAAATCCACAGCTCTTCTAAACTGTTACCCATGTATCATATTGAATCAAGCTCTTCAACCGAGGATTAAAAACATGAACATGATCTTATTTTCTATTTGGAGCTTTCCTTAATGGTAACCAAATAGTTTATATCCTGTATTATCTTGCATTAAGGTATTCAATCCAGGATAAAAAATGAACATTATCTTTTTTTCTATTTGAAGTCTGGCTATTATACCTATTATAACTTTATTTGTGTAAACCTTTGCCAACTCCAGGACCATATGATACCCTCATTATTGTTTCAGCAAGTGTTTGTTACCACGCCGTGTCAAGAGACATTCTATGATTTTCGTGACAGGTCTTCTGGCTTTAATACGCATCTTAAAGGGGCAGTAGCACGCTTTTTGAAAACTTTACATTTCTTATTATTTTTTTCACTGATAATTGAATGGTATTGCTATATGTATTATTTTAATAGTGTCAAAAATATTATTTCAAAAACCAATCATCCATTGTCAGAGAACAAATGATGAAAATTCACAAAAATTCCTTTGGGGACCGTTTTTGCATGAACACCTTTAAATCATTTTGTGTAAGAAAAATTAATTACATTGTTGAAGTTTACATCACATATTTGATTTATTACTGCTTCATTTAATTTTGATACATTGCCTTCAATTGGAACCATTTATTTTCATTTTCTTGACATCACCTTATATTCACACTAAAACGTGCTATTTCCTCTTTAATGTAAACATACTATAAACGTATAAAGGTACTTTCATATGTTACATTTTGCACAGAGAACTCTTCAGATTTTATCTTCACGTCTTTCACATTTTATTATCAATTTCATAATCAAGTTACTTTTGCATTTAATTTGTAAAAGATTGACAAAAGATATCATATTTTCTTCTAAACTAGTACAAGATACGTTTGTGTCAATCCCTTGTCACCCTCAACTAGTAATTGGTGTGATTTAAGGAGTTTAGAGACCGAAATGGTAATTTCTCTTAAGACGCTATCTTTCAATAAACACTTGCTATATTTGCATATGCACACCTTCAGCGTTCACACATGTCAGAAACTTAATGCATGTGTCAATCAACGATATCTGAAACTGCCACCATGATAGATACAAATGGAATAAATTCTTAGGAAACTTGGTAAGTGGATGCACAAAGAAACATGCCACAAGAGTTCCTGGCATTTATAAGTGTGGCCATTGCCATATTCTTAGGGAACATCTTCAGATTTCTCTACTCATCACAGTTCTCCATCAGATACTTACTGAATCAGTTAATGTTACTATATAGAGAAGCGTGCCTGTTCTTAGCGCTTCCTGCTTAAACGTTCTTTTCGTATTGTTCAAATCTGTCTTACGAAATATCATATCATTAAATTAATAGAAGATAACAATTGATTACAATTAATTATCATTGCTAAAATAATTAACAATATTTCGATGAAACCAACAACTAACTTAGCTGAACGTTGAATAAGATGGAAGAAAGTAATTAAAGGGACAGTCCTATTAGAATTTCTTTAATGAAATTCAAAAGGATGCAGTGGGGCATTCTATTTTTTTTCAAATTGTTAAATCTAGAACAATTTACTCATATTAAAATAAGTGTAAACATAAGTATAAACATTGAAGTACTCTTTTTTTTCACAACAATACCCCGATAGGCCTGTCCCTTTAAAGGGGCAGTAGCACGTTTTTAGGAGGAATATAAGGTGATGTCAGGAAAATGAAAATAAATTGTTCCAATTGAAAGACAATTTATCTAAACTAAATAGAGCAGTAATAATTCTAATATATAACGTAAAGTTTAGCCATGCGATTGCTTTTTCTTACACAAAATGAATTAAAGGTGTTCACACAAAAATGGCCGCCAATGGATTTTAGGTGTGTCTTCAAACTTTGTCCTGTGACTATGGATTATTGGCTTGAGTAATGAGATTTTTGACACTGTCGAAATAATACATTTAGCATTTACTTGCAATTATAAGTGAAAAGTTTTTAAAATAAAATTGTCAAAAAACGTGCTACTGCCCCTTTAAGATAAATTCTCAATAAAGAAGAACTGACAGTCATTAAAGTGAACGTATTTTTCAGACATGTTCTTTTCAGTCAACATGACGCAGCGTCTCATATACATTTGTTACAGAAACAGCATGAAAGCATCATAACTTTCAATCTAAGCATTTTTAAGAAATAGCATGTTTACATTTGCACGTTATGAACATATTCTGAAAGAAGTTCACTAAAACTTGTTTTACATGTATGTATGAGTTTCGGCTCGTAATCAAGCTAATGACAACTTGTGCGCCGTACGTCTGACGGCTGATAATGTTTATTTGTGATTTGAACTTCATATTTCGTTAAAATATTAGAAGAGAGATAAGTTTTAAAGAAGGTGTTTTTTTTCCCGAGAAATACGGGATTATGCCTTTGTTCCTCATCACTTATCAAAGTTATTGATAACAAACTTCAATCTATTCGTATCTTGGTCGTTTCATTATCATACATGTATGTAACAAAGTAAAACAAATAATTTGTTGGAAAATAAAAGAACATACGCGCTAAAATTTACATGAATAACGATGTTGATGAATAATTATGAGGAAGTTTTTGTTTAATTTCTAAAACAAGAGATGTTTACTTATTGCAATAATTAAGTATGGTATGATGGTGTAATCGTTTGTTCGTCTCGACGTTATAAGTTGATGTCGACTGTATTTATCCAACCATGACAGTTACAAAACAAAGGAAAGTCAGGGAATATTGATCTTCGTGGATAGATTAGTACTCTACATGCGACCTACGGGGCTGTGGTCGGACCTAGTGGAGTAGAAACCTATCGAAGTAACAAGTTCGGTCCTCGATAGAGTTCATATTTTAATATAATTAATATTTTATTCCACAAAACTTTACACACTTTAGTCAGACTCGTTATTGCAGGTACAAATAGTTGGCATAAAGCAAATCTCTAAATATAATGTGAGAGAGTTGATTTAGTTACTTATTTGATAATATATATTCCATTAATTCTGCTTCTGGAAAAAAGGGTATCAGATTTTATGTTAATAAAGGAAATCAAATAACATAATTATGAACAATAGAATCACGTTTTTGAATATATATATATGAACCACTCGAGGCCCGTTTGTATATCACATGATGTTCTAAAAGAATATGAAATATAGTCACAATGATTCGTCATATGAAAATTACACTATGTTAACGTTATACGCTAAATTAGATAAAACATGCGGTTTAGGCTTTGAAGAAATGTACCAATTAAAGGTTTCTTGTCAGGTAATTACTAGTTATGAGTCGTGGATATGTGATTAGCCAAATTTGCTTTGAAATTAATATGTTTGAAGTACCAAACAAATGCAATATTAGGGGTTTAATTTCAAAATTTTACTTTGACGTTAATGTAGCCGGAGGCATATACATAAGTGAGTTAATCAATGTTAGAAATAATAATATTTCGTTGAAAAAATTAAAAATGTTTGCTCAAACAAATCAAACAGAACGGTATGATTACACAAACATCATACTCGAGCATTATTGAGAACTTTGATCTGCATGTAAATCATAGAATGAAATAGTTTGTCATCGGAAACTATAATGGAAATAATGATTGGCCTCACTTCGATAGGTTGAGGCGACTAGTTATCCAATTAAACCTACATATTTCAAATATGTTAATACTTAATTACGAACCCAAGGCGGACATCAGCAAGTATGCTTTTGGATGTTGAAGAGCACGTTCTCTATATTCAGATGATTATACGAAGGTTTGATGGGGTTGGGTTAGCAGTTAGGAAACTGGTAGAGTAAATTTACATTTGGTAATTACCGTCTGAAAGATCAGAAGGCCTTTCCTTCTTTGAAAGGCATCATTTACTAAAGGAGTTTGACGAATTTTAGTATCTCAGTCAGGGGAATGACTACAACCTGTATCGCGTAGGGTTCTAGCAAAACGTTTGAAATACCTCTCTGAATTCATTTTTAATTTTTTAATTTTGATATTAGCTATTTTCAAGGGAAATGCTCAATAATTTGAAATAGCTCAATATGTTAAGAGGAAAAGCATATTCCATATAAAAAACCAACGGACATGGCATTCTCCTCTAACATAACTAACTTCAAAACAAGGGTCCCAAAAACGGTTTGCAACGGCCAAGGTCAATGTGGTCGGACCTTTCTGGGGTGGTTATGTCTGTAAACGTGTCACATGCAATTTTCCAATGATATTTGAGCACAAAAGTATCTTGGTGGTGAGGCTTTAAACATGTACAGATATTCGCCATGGTCTACAAAACGATATTAATAGGAGGTAATCATTGTGTGGCTATTAGTTGGTTCAACAGGGTTTTTTTCACCCTCAGGATGCAAAAGAATCTCTGTGCAACATCCCTCTGTGTGCAACCAACACGAATCAACGCAATGGTTCTTTCATGAAAAAATATACGTTTGACCCATAACTTCTTTTAAGTAGTATATATAGGGATTATTATAGTATTATCCTTTTGGTTTTCACAGAGTCAAACTGTGAACATGGTTCATTTATGTTAATTATGTGGCATAAGTGATGCTTTCTAAGTATTTTCGTTCAAGTTAGTCAAATACCTAATTCTCTCTTCAAAATTGTAATGTTTTTATTGTATAAGTTCCCGAGGGTTACATAAAATTAAACAAAAAGGATTTCAGACATTACACCTTTCAAGATCTACATTCAATAATGTGTGCATTATTTTATTATATTATTATCATTATATTTTATTATACTAGGATAAGTGATTTCCATATCATTGTTTCTTTTAAAAATGTCCTTTTCGACAAAAGTTTGCCTTTAGGGTTGTTTTGTAATTACTGTGTTTAAGTGTTATAAATATTTCTGAATAAATGTTCATTGTTCATGCCTAATTATAATCTAAAGGGAAGTTATTTTCAAATTTATCAAATCATTATTTAAACGAATTTTCGTGTTGACGCTTTTGTACTTTTTGGAGTGCGCACGTACGTCTAAAATATCAGAGAAGTGAATGAAAAAAAACACACCTAATGAAAATTCGTTTTCTTGTGGGTGTGTTTTTTTCTGAAACTTAGCAACTACGATATGACGTGATTAACTCCCGCAGAGACAGAACTTAAATGAATGAACGTAATGTTGGTAATCGAATTTGTCATCGAACATAACAGATACGTGACGCCAGTTGTTCTGCCTGATCACCGAAGCGAATTTTAGAGCAATTGTTATGATAAATATTCATACTTCTTTAAATGATTTGAGTTCAATCAGTAAATGCATTATGTAAAGATTGTGGTTCGAGTCGAGTTTGATCTGACAGAAGCAGTCTGAATTCTGATTGTTTTCAGTAAAGTCTAATCATGCATATCAATCATACAGTAAGATTATTGGACAGATTTTACAAAAATAAATATGATTCAATATGGTAAAACTATTGGGATAATAAACTACATTTTCTATATTTTCTTCAAAGACAATTTGTTTATTGCAAAATGCAAGTTATACATAATGTATTCATTTATTTGACTGCTTTGTCATTGAGAAAGTGCGATATACTGTCAATGTTCAAAAATGGTTCATAAACACTATACTGCTGAAAATTTTTTCCCTACGTACAATTATCATTTTTGGACATTTCTTTTAAAAAGTAACATAAATTCTTTACATAAAATTATTATGGGAAAAAATTTGAGATGCCAAAATAATTTACAGACGTTTTCAGTTGCAAATTTGAATATATTTCTAAATGGGTTTTTAATATGTATTATACCATTTATATTTTAATGTTTGATAACTTACAATTTCTATCATCATAAAAATCTGTGTGCTTAAATCAATGTATTTCCAAGAAAAAAACCCATTAAGGTAACATATGAAGTTCCAGATATGCAAGTTATAAGGTATGCCAGTATTCACTATATCAGTATTACAGTGACATTGACAATGATTTGTTTCAAAAATGCTGACTTGATATTCCTTGAACTTGGTTTTCTGAAAAGTAGGGGATCTTTTGCATATTTATCTTTTGTACGTTATCTGATGGAGAAGTATCGACTGTTGCAAGAAGATATCATTTTAAAGCTAATTAGCGTCGTATGTGAAATCGTAATACATATTGACGGCGCACTGCCATATTGTAATTATTTATAATTAACAGAAGACCACAATGTATGTGATTATCAGCGTAACCAAGAGTATAGGATATATCACGTCCACAAAAAACGTGTTATCACCATATAATAGCCTTAAGGTCAAATATAATAATAATATATAACATATAAGTAATATCTATGCCTTGTATTTGCCATAAAAGTCTCAGCCGAGATGGCGAGAGCGTCAATTCAACTTTGGTGCATGGTGGCCTATATATGTTTTAAAAATGGTATAATAATTGCCTCTTCCAATTCAGGTACTGTTACCTGTTCATCGTCAGACGCTGCAACAACTACGCCCAATGCAGGTTTAAATGAAGAAACATGATAGAAGGATTGTTTAAACAACGACTCTCGGAATGACAATGAGCGCCAAAGACCTTGAACAGTCCACTGTAAAAACAACTCTTGTGAGCTCAGACGTTCGCGAAACCACCCAAGAACCGGGTACAGACCTCTTGCATAAATCACATCTAGTCACCAAAGATACCACATCAGACCATGAATATAGCGCTGGACATGATGAAAGGAAAGTTCCAACAACAATCAATCCTGGAATGACAGAAAGCACCCTAGGTTTTGAAAAGGACATTGTTAAAACAACAACTCTTGTGAACACCAACGTCCGAGAAACCACATCGGAACGGGTTACAGACCTTGTGGATACATCAAATCTTGTGAATACCAAAGACCAAGATACCACACCAGACCATGGTCAAGACGATCTTCAAACAACAACTAGTATTATAAAAAATTTTCCTGAAACCACCCCAAAACTTCGTCCAGATTAGGAACAACCTTATCAGGTCTTATTTGTGCTACTAAAAACTTTTTAGACCGTAAATCTGATGAAGTTGATTCTTCACCGATTGTCTCTGAGGTTTCTGAGGAATATTTGAATAGTACCTCGCCAATCCCTGGAACATCTGTGTCCACTCAGAAACCTATTGATAAAGGACTTAAACTGGATTGCACAGTCCAAAAGGGAAAATGCGGAAAGGGCAAAGCAATAAACCAAATTTTACCCGGTATTCTGACCTTATCCGATTTTCAAGCGGTCGCCCCAATTTTGGATATATTGGCGTACCCGATATTCACCATTTCTGTAATCCTTAATACGATGAATATCTTTGTATACAGCCAGAGAGCAATGATAAATCCTGTATCATTTGTTATAATTGCGGGAAATGTATTTGAAGTGATAGCTAATGTCGGGGCAATAACAAGGGAGATTATTGTAGCAATTCATAGAGACACGATATTTCGTCTCATTGGCAATAGGTTTATAATGTTATTGAACCACTGCTCGGATTGCACAGTCCAAAAGGAAAAATGCGGAAAGGGCAAAGCTCGGTGTGTATGATGTGTTTGGTTACAATAGAGCGATGTAGCAGCGTGGTTAACCCCCTGAACGGAAAGAAGCTTAGCGGACCTCAGAAACCGATAGTTGCATTGGTAACATTAATAGTTCTGGCATTTGGCATCCCGGATATAAGTAGCACTCTTGTGGAAAAGTATAACGTGTCTAGAGCTTTGAACGTCGTGTTCAGGTTCTCAAAGGTGATGTTTGTGTACATGTACATCGGACTAACAGTGATGCTGATCTGCAACATCATCACCGTTGTTGCTCTGAAGATACACGACCGGAAGCGCAGAAGCATGACGGGAAGCATCCGACTAGCGAACAGGCACACGACCAAGATCCTATTGATCATGACCATGCTGTACATCACACTGTCGCTGCCCCAAACAACTGCGTCAATTATGGCTGATATTTTACCAGGGTCCCGTTGCACAAAATAACCTTTGTTAAGGTTAACCTTAGTTAAGGTTGTTTCATGCAACGGGAAGGTAACCTTAGTAAAGGCTTAAGGTTGAACCTTAGGGATAAGGTTAACCTTAAGAGATAAGGTTGTTTTGTGCAACGGGACCCAGATTTCCAACCGACAGGGAAAGAATTAAGTTAATGTTCCACGTGAGTAAGCTGATGAGTGGCATCGTTAGTATGTCCGATGTCATTGTCTTTTCCGTTTATAGCACAAAATATCGATATGCTATATTGAGTTTGATTTGTAAGAGAAGGAGAAGTCGAAGTTGAATCACGTTGAAATGACGTCGTTTATTGACATTAAAATGAACATTATCAAAATTGACTTATCGGCAAGATCGAAATAACAGTCATTTCTTTAAAAAAAACTAAAACACTAGAATATTGAAATAGAATAAGTTTAATCTCTCAACCATCCTTGCAGCAACTGAAATCTTCCTTTGATAAAATCGGTTTTGGTGCTTTACACAGTCAATATGAGTAGGGGTAAAAAACACAAATGTAAAATTAAACCGAGGCACTACCTTAGCGAAAATTTAAAGTATTTAGGAACGTCATAATATCTTTTGGGTATACCATTGCCGCTTGTTCATATTCAATCGGTAATATATTAAAATTACGAAAGTGTTTCAATCGGTTATAAGTCATGAGACCATGAAGTTGGTTCATACCACAATACCTACTTAAAGCATTTGCCGGCCAAGACGTCACTTAGAGATTGTGTTTAAGGTGGTTTAACGGAAATCAATACCAGTCTTCATGTTGTAAAATACTATGACCTTTGCCGTTTTGGTTATGTGAAAACATAATGCAAATGTTAATTTTAGTTTTGTTAACTTCAGTGGTTAGTGACGTTTTTTTGTATGATGGTTTATACACAAAGTTCTTAAAAAGGCACCCCCTACGTTGTAAATTGAAATTGAGTGCTCTTGGAATATTTTGATTAATTTATGTATTGACCAATCCAGATATTACAATTGGTTGTTGTTTTCTTTACTATTTTAATTGAACTAAAAAATCTATTATATGCAAAAATTATGAAAATATGAAATATGAAGAAAAATGTGATGCAAATAAGATTTGGCCAAACATGATTTGTCATTGGGGAGAAACTACACAAGAAGATTTGGATTTTTAAAATAAAAAATAACATTTTGTTACCTGGTTGACATTCATACACAAAAACTTTTCTGTTCATGCATGATAATAGGGAAGCCGAACATTGATTTTCCAAAACATTTTCATCGATATTTAAGAAAATGCCTACAATCTAAAACAAAATGTTAGTATATTTGAGATTCTTTGAGTTGACTTTGTTGATCAAACACTTCTTCTCCTTTTAGATAAAAAATTATCTGTAGCAGTGACAATTGTTTTCTTTGTGCCGTTTTCTTTGATTCAATATATTCATAATTTTTTGAATTTGAAGTTCAAACTGCTTTAACTACTTACTTTTGCTATTAATTTTTTTAGTTAAAATCATAATTTCAGTCCAAAGAATGATAACTATATATCACATTTCAGCTAAAATTGACTTCAATATTGATTTTCAATTATATTGTAACTTGGTTTTTTACTCAAAAACAGTTTTTCGGAGACGATTCTACGCTGTTAGATGATCGCTTTATCGAAAATCCCAAATTCTTTTCCTGATTTTTGTGTTGTTATTTATCACCAGAACCAGTTTCTCGTTTAAAAAAGGGGTGCTTAATTAGGTTTTTTTTGTATATAATGTTATGTTTTTCCATAGTGGTGATGACCGTCACGTAATCCTCTCCCCCTTGTTTTTTTTAGATTCACTTTCAATGCGATGTTCACTATCATTATCCAATTAAATATTTTCAGAACTCCATAAGTCATCTATTTGGACTATATAAATAAGCAAGTTCTTATGTTAATTTTGCCCTTTTTTCCAAGCCAATCACTCGAGTTGATTGGTTGTGAACATGACCACTGTATGGACCTTTCGGATTGATATTGATTTATCAATTATTGTGTATACACCTCATTATCTGAGTGTGTATTCAGAAATATATTTTATTATCGTCTCACCTTCAGTTCATGCTATATTGATTTGCGGCTGCGCTAATCAGGTTTATTCTCATTTGTTTATTTGTGGTCTGATTAACGTTTGACCGAGATTTGAATTAAACAATTTGAATTTGAATTGAACAACTCATAACTTAATATGAAATTTGACATGAAATGCTATACGATTTCTTGCTTAACGAAAACTTGGATGAATGAGATAATTGGTAAGTGATTGATTGTATAATAACTGTTTATATATGTATATAATTGAAAAAGATGTTGTTACATTATTTATCTTCATGTTATATGTATGTATGTTTGTATTGTGGATACTTGGTAATAAAAACATAAAAATGTGTGTAAATAATTAGTTTAATTTTGTACCGAACAAATAATAGTCAAATTTGCTTTGGTTGAACATTTGAACGTTAGTTACACAGAAAAGAACGGTTCAGTACCTGGAAGTAGACATTTGTGATGATTATAACAACAAGTGAGGGCGGCACGTTGGGCTTTTCTAGTCGATTGAATTTGGGAAACAATGGGCATAATCTGTGATGATAAGCATGCGGGTAGCACTAAATTCGCAACTGGAAATGAACCGAAATTGGAAGATAAGGTGTAACATAAAACATAAGTGAATATAGAGAAGTTTGTATTTATTCATGGAAAACAATGTTCCACAATTAATTCAAGCACTTTTTACATGTAACAATTTTGACAACCATTTGTTATGGAGGAGGAATGGACATAGTTTATACATGTTTATCTTTTAATAATTCACAATATATAATTTATAAGGTATAAAATTTGATAACATTTTTATGGAGGGATGGACCTCTTTTGACAATTTACACATTTCACTCACACATCATTGCAGTTTTAAAAAGTATGTCACGGCATCTGCATATGGAAGAATACCAATTCTTCCAGCAGCCATGTCATCCTTCAACATGGTGATTCTGCTGTTGATGTAATATTTCCTCTTCTTGGGAGGAAGACGCTGGCCACTGGCATACTGAACAAGGCGGATTTCGTTCAGCTTCTGCTCCTTCCTAAAAAATGCCAACATCTCGAAGAGATTTGGAAGGGCCTTAGAAATATAATAAATATGATAATATATTTATTATCATCATATTTATTGTAGACACGTTCGTGGGTATGAGCGTCAGGACGTTTAGTGACAATGTCATCGACAGTGGAGACAGTCGCATTGCAGTCATTCTGTAAACATCTCCAAGATATCCAGTTTACAGCATTTCTTTTACGGTTTGTTCGGAACATGTACCCATCTAAAACCAGGTAACTGCCACCTCTTGAAGTCGGATGTACTTATACTCTAACTGCTGGTTTGCCATGATGGAAGTGATGAAAAATTCTCACCAGCATCTTATGTATCCAAATATTTGAGCTGGTGTTCACTTAATCAATGTCAATGTGTCTAATAATTGCATTGACTTTTTGAGTAAGGTAGTGTTCACTTAATCAAATATTTGATTTGGTGTTCACTTAATCAAATATATGATTTGGTGTTCACTTAATCAATGTCAATCAGCTTAAGAATTTCTTTGACTTTTTGAGTGAGTGATTTAGTATTCACTGTTTCGTTCACTTAATTGGCTCCTGTTTCGTTATGGAGTTCAGAATTTTGTATTTCCCAGAGAGTTAATCCATTGTAACAACACACGCCTTCCTCCCACTGACATCAAAGGATTTTTACTGTAATAACAAATGTCTACTTCCCAGTACGACCCCAAAAGAACAACATTCGAATGTTATTTTAATATTATGTTATCAATATTTCAAGTCTTAGAATTTGGAAGTAATTGTCATGTTCAGATTCAGACATGGAAGAATTTATGTTACAAGGAATCGCAAATAATTATTCTCTGCTGAAACTATTGAAATCTTATTTCAATCTCAAAGGGGTATAATGAAAAAAAATTATTCATAAACAATTACCAAAAAAAGTTCGAGACTAAATTTCACTTTTCGCACCATAATGAATACTGTTACTCACAAACAATTTTAAAATAGAAATAAAAACAGTCCTCTTGAAATTTTAAAAAAATTACGATTCAACGATTTTATAACTGTATCATCTGTTAAAAATCCCCATAATTGAAGGAAATACATAACATTGATAACAGTGAGATAATTGTCACTATTTTCGAAAGAAAAACTCAACGGTTTCCTGATATAACCTAACATGAAGGGAACGAAGTTAAAGTCCCATTGTCATACTTGCATGCGGTTCGTGATGAAAATTAGCTTTTAGGAAAAAATACATCACTCGGTAGAAAAATCTTTTGTCGAAAGTTTGATCTCATATTTATTACAATAAAATACTTAATTCGACGTCCAAAATACATTGCCCCCTGCAAAAGTGCCATAGCTTTTAACGAACCCGCTGTCGATGGCATCATCATTATGTGTGTAGGTTTTACACCCCGTTTCAGTTACCGCAATTGCGTCGGATAAGTATCGACTTAAACGGCAATAAGTGCCTGATTCGGAGAAAGGGGAAAGAAAATCTAGTCATGCGCGACAAAGACGGGTTTCAACCGTATATTTAGAAACCAGAAATTGTGAGATGGTCACACTTGATTCGCATTCATGTCGACATGCCGGGGCTTACGTTTCGGTCATTTTGGTAAACTGTCTCCTATTTAATGAATTTTAGTCCTGTAAATATACCTACATGTAGAATACAGTAAAATACTTTTTAAAAGATTGCAGTTTGAATAGGGGTCTTTAACATATACATCTCTTCATTTAGTGGCTCATCGAAGGAGAGACTGTATAACTCGGTTAATCTTAACCACAAATATATATACTGAAACTTTACAAATTCAATTATCGTTTTTCTTTAATAGACGTCGAAAGTATGGTTAGATTAATAATGTTGAATTACGATAATCTGCCAACAAAAGCTTAAAGGTTTGTATTTAGGGATTAAGTTATAAATTTCACTCATTACAAATACATTGAATAAGCTTGAGATAGGCAGAAAATTTAACAAGATTGAGTTTTATTTATTTGCATTGTATTATACGTTCTGTACCTTTCTCACGGGTCGTAAACAGAAGATCTACTTATTAATTCCTTTCTATTTTGTTTGCCAGTGGCTAAAACAACTAAGTAAGTAATCTTACAAACTGAAAACATCATTTACTTATTTATCACATAGGTTATTAAGTGTTTATCTAAGTGCAGACATCAATGTTATGATGATGAAAACATCCATACTGAATAAATCTCAATGAAAATGTATTAACTGTTTCTTTTTAACAAATAAATCTTCATCTTCTAACATTAAGAAGTGTTATGTTTCCATATATGAAATAAACCTTCATCGGTGAAATAGAACTCCGTATTTTCACCGAGTTAATAACATGATGTTCAACTCAGCATAATTACAAAATGGTTTTGTGACACTTTTTTCAGCGATCTTGATTGGTCGAGAGCTCTGTTACAAGCCCTTTCAAAACAATGCAACCATTTCTCGATGAATGCGGAAAATGCGCAACAATATCCCATGCGTTCATTCCTAGTGATTTCACAATATATTGTCGGAAAAGTCCGGTTTTGACAATTGCGAGTTACGTTCTGTTAATGTATTTCATCATAACAAGCAAATGCTTTCCCCTCCCAAGCGAAATACTTACCGTCACCAGTAACTACAAGTCCGCGTGTTCGCTCAATGAGCTTTTCGCAAACGGTGGCCATTTTGAAAATCGCGTGATATGCTAACGAGGGTTATATCAAATTGCGGATTCCATTTTTGACGAACTCTGATTGCATGGGCGCGAATGGTTGCCAATACGAAATCAAATCTTCTGCCGATTTAGGTTATGGAGTCCTCAATGTGAATTAATTCTGTATTGTTTCGTTATACAGCTGCGTATCTTAAGTTTGTTCACTTGCCTGCGTTTTGAGTGCAAATATCATGTAATTTGGAATGTCTTTGAGGCATCCTATCATTGCGAAAACGAAACGGATAATGTTGAAATTTGAGTTCATAAGTTAACATTCAGTTTGCGTATTCGTATGTCATACCTTAAGATAACCGTAACTAATTTGGCAGGGCATTGAAATGACCAGGGGTTAAAATTTCGAAAAAAGTCATAGTCAAAGTCATATTTGTTCCTTTGCTTTAAAGCAATGTAATTGTACTGATTTCTATAGGGAATATTTAAATCGAAATTTAAGAAAATCGTAATTTCACAAATATGAACCCATCTGTCTATTTAATCATGCCAAATATCTAAATTCAGTACCAGTGACAAGACGATTCCGAAAAATGGTTTGGAAATGATTATTTTACTAATGGATAATTGGTTGTCGTTCGTAAGTGCTCATGGAGTTATGTTGTTGACGTCAAAATGAAACCCAATTTACATATTTGCACTAAGATACACAAGCAAGTGAACAAACTTAAGGTACGCAGCTGTATATACAGCAAGTAGAACAATATGTGTGACACCTTCTGGAAACCGCAAGATAAAAAATAACAACACCGCCTGTCAAATTTGAGTAGCGTTCGGATAATGGTAGAATCAGAACAATTAAATGAAGAATTGGACCGAATTTAAAAGGCATGATGTATAATTTCGCGATGATTAGCCAATTTCGGTTGTTTATTGCAGTTCAACGTACATGTAAGTAAATTTTACTTATCAGCCAATCAGAATCATTTACCGAAGTTGGTTCAAAAGAGAAATAATTTTAATGGCAATTTCAATAACAAATCTAAAAAATATTGGCTTACAAAATATGACAAATATGAATGACCCAAACGAAATTTGATGATTGTGTAGGTAGTTCTCTTGGGTGATTTTTATTTTTATCAATAATGAAGATGTATGTACTGACAAGGTATAGAAAGCCCACGAGCTTACATGAATATCGTACATGTGAAAATGGTTATGAGGAAAATGAACTGGTGGCAAACCTCTACCGGTGGTGATTGATTGTTATTACAGAAAACAATGCATGGGGAAGCCAGATGGACATAGTGAGAAATATATATAAAGAAGTTGGCTTCTTTATATTTTTAAAAACAATTTTTTATGGATAGTCAACTTCTTCAAGTTATTATAAATAGACAACTTCTTCATAAATTTATATAAAGAAGTTGACTATCCATAATAACTTCTTTTTCATCAACCAGCTTCTAAACGCCTCTCAAAGGTCGTATTAGACGAAGCTGGAACCCGGCCCGTCAGGCGCTTCTGCCTACTCGACTACCGATTTAGATGAATACACATATGGCGAACCGAATAACGAAATCAGTTCAAAACTTGAGTGCACAGAAGTTCTAGAGAGCATGTTCTCTCTGTCTGAACCACTGTTAACAGGATCACGTATGCTCATTAAAGATCTCATTGCCCTAAATGGCCAGACAATCATTCTTTAATTCAATCAATTAACCTCAAGGCGCAGACATGAAAGTTTATCATTTGTGCATTTCTATTTAATCAGTTGCTTAATTATTTTCTTAATGAAGTTTTGAATGACCTCACCACATTTGTTCACGTTCTTTGCACAATAAATGGAGACTACCCAACAATGACTCGTAAAATGATATCTTTTAAAATGTGTTTGTTTGGTAATTATTGAGGAACAGCATGTTAGATGCCCCTACCATATATGATTTTAATAAGGAAATCACGAGGGAACTAAGTTCAGGGCTTAATTCATTTTCTCGCCGACTTCTATCATAACCGCTGTCATGACGACCACATAACAATAATTGTGACAGCGCTGCCTACACAAATACTAACCGATAATGAAGCAATTCAAACGCAATTAACGTGGTGTGATAACAAATGTCATAATATTTCATATGTATTTTAACAGTGATTTCTATTCTATGAAAAATGATAAAACAACCAAAGAAAACATAATATAACATCACTTTATCACGGATGGCAAAATGGGTTCTTTAGAAATGTTATATTTTGATGAACAGATTAAAAAAATTCAAACTGTAGAAGAATAAGTGTCACCGGTTTGCATGACAAGAGTATGTCCTTCCCCAACTTTTTTAATCTGATAGTGTTATGTATAAAATGATAAATTCATCTAAACTAAACGTTACATGCCTATAAATTCTCCACTTCAGTATTTCTTTTTAAAAACTAAGAGTTAATATTTTACAAAACTTAAAAGTTAATTATGCAAGAATATTCATGAGGGGATGACATGTATTCAGCTATACGTGAACTATATGATAACTATATATTTTAGCTATACATTTCTTATTTTCAAGTTTTAATAGCCCTTTATGTACGAAAGATGAAAATTTTAGGTGATTGGCAAATGTTCCTGTCACGTGAAACTCGAGTGTATTAAGTCAACTTATTGTACTGATAGTCACGAGGTCCTTTATGTACAAAAACACTTCTGTTCTGTTATGTATTTGAAATCCAAAATGAATGTGATTGTCTTGTAAATATTCATACCTTTTACCAAATAAGTCCCACATACCTGATGAACAGGTTAAGACAAACATATTTGAATTTTGATCACTCCCCTAAGAATGCGTTATGTCTTAACGATCAGGTTTACCATGCTTCATCCTCATAAACATGTTGACAAAGACGCAACAATAGTTTATTATCTTCGGCAAGTCAACTTCCTGGATCCTTCAGAACACATTGTACACTGCTCTAAAGAATTTAAGGAACACTCTAGCATTTATAATACGCACCAACTTCAAATGACTTTAGCCAATAGGGAAATAATTTGTTAATGGGTTGTTTATACCCATATGCATACGAAAGCTTAAGCTACTGATTTCCAAACTTTCAAGAGTTTGGGATTTTTTGTATAATTTCTTTTCTCTGTTTAACTATTCACTATCATGGATATCACTTTCAAAGCAATGAAGGCCAAACTGCGTCGTTTTGAATTTTGACCTCTTTGTTTTTTTAACAGCAAAGTTTAGAACAGAATACTGCATCACTTTCAGTAATTCAGTAGTTAATTCCAATACGTCAGTAAGATAGTGTTATTGAATCAAATACGAACAATATACAAATGTTTCTTATATTCATTTGGGTATTATATCATATGAGATTCATGCAAATTGGCCTTACTCTCTTTTCAGTGTGGTACTCATAGAATAAAGAAGAAGCAAAGAAGAAGAAAATTGTTGTATTATTGTGGCACATGTTAGAAGTCTAAAATAAATTCAATTATGATATCATGCCTTTAGGCCTACGACACACGCGACGTTAAAACTTCAAATTGATATTAATTAATTATGAATTGAAAGAAATGCACAACAATACGTGTATACACACATTCATCACCTCTCACACACACCAGCATACACACGAAAACATTCACCTATTTACATGCATCATACATGGTATATCTATTCATTTACACCCAATCCATTCCAAACATCCAAAACGAACCTAATTCCAAGCACACATACACCCCTCATGCATACGGACGCACACAGCCTTTTTGACGAATTCCAGGATTTTGAAACAAATGAATTTGAAATATACATTAGCTAAACTGAATACATATGTAATAGTTACGTGCATAGTTAAAGAGGGTCTGCAACCCGATTTTTTAACTTCCAGAGTTGTATTAGCAGGGCCGCGAAAGAGTCGTAAATGCTAGGTAGGGACGAAATCGTTTGGTTACGAACCGCTTACAGCTGACAACCAGTGCCAAGTTTGTGTCCTGTGACCCCCCTTACCCGTCTGGACGCTCTCATTAACGATCGTCAATTAGGTTTCACAAGATAGGTTGTTGATTCCCTTTAATGACATAAATCGGATAATGGCAGGGATACTGAGTCCATAACCATGCTAGTAACTGATTTACATTTCACTTGATCCGAGTACAATCAACAACAACATTAATAGTTTTAATATTATTGCAATTTTCAACAACTTTCCAAGGGCCCCTTCACTGATTTAAGAATTAAGTGTGTAGTACTTTAAAGTGTGTACGAGCACGTGCTTCTTGGCTGTCAAAGCGCGAGGCACGTGCTTTTTGCGTGTCAAACTCAAGGCACGTAGTAAATGTTTTGGCTTGTGAACTTCGTGCACTCAATGACTATGAGCTGGCTTGAAGACAAAGTTTCACAGGTTGTCCATTTCTTTTGTTGATGAAGGTCTAAGACGCGTTGAATTTGAATTAGACAGTTGAATTTCGACAGTGGTTTCTTAATAAACGTTTCCCTTGGATTTCTAATAAAAGGGTACTTTAATCATCCCCGTAACAAGATTAGCCCAAATTGTATAGCTTATATATTGAAAAAATTAATAACGCATCATTATTTAATCATTTTGGATATTTACTAACTTATTTTCCTAACATAATAAAAATAGCGGTGCAACATAACTCCTATAATATATATTTCTTGGATTTGCTATTTCTAGTGCAAACTAAAGTCTATACAGCTGATTTAGATTCCGCCAGGGGCTCGGTAACTTTAATTTGTCTGCAGTAGAGAACTGTTCCGAGGGGTTTATGAAATTATAATCCGCACAAAAAGAGCCAAGCAAAGCTTAGATTAACAGATTTCTGTCTTTCTTGCAGTTGTATATATACGCTTGAAGACAGTTACACTGGTTTAACCTTATTAAACGCAAAATGAAATGTAACTAAAACTTGTTTGAACTCGCCATTTTAGTCTAGCTGTCAATTACCCTAATGAGACTCTAGAACAAAAGGCATGTGTTCATAGATCAGAGAAGAGGTGCACAAGAAGACATTTGATAATAGAAGCTAATTCAAAATGTACAAGAAACATTGACTTATCGTAATGTAGATGCTTGAACCCCGTAGACCCACTGGTAATTACATCTTTTCTATCAAATTGTTTATCGACGTTTTCATTGTACATTACGCTACCTACATATTCACATATTTATTTATTTTTAGATTTGATGATAATGTAAGAGATGTGTTTCTTAGTTGAATGGTTTATACTTTTCATTTGGTTCACATGGACATATATATGCTTCCCAAATCTTGCTCAAACGACTTGATGACTTTTATCGCATTCAAAAATATGGAAATACGAATGAATAGTGTATTCCAGTTAAGATCATGGTTCCTTTGTTTAAACCCGTGATCTGAAAACACCTTTTTAGTTAAATCATGGACGGAATTATTTTTAAGTGAGACTGTTTTGTGAGTGACTCTAAATTGACATTTCGAGCCATTAAGAAGTAAAAAATGTACAGGCCACATTTAGATGTATTTGTGTGAATCTTCTTCGTCAATATTCGGCTACCGTGGTCAAATTATTCCTCTGTTTTACAGTTGACTGGACGTTGCCTTCCGATGTCTTTAATTAAAAATATTAAAAATACAGGACCTGATCAAAAGTGAGTCATGAACGAACTTCCCATCAGACTTACATGTTATTCCCATTGATAAGAATAATTTGATTTTTATGTCTTTGTAGCTGAGAAGATTTTGTATTTTATCAATTCTGTCATAACTCAATTCATGAAAATTATTCTTGCAACTGGTAATTAACTTACGAAATTAATTTCATAATGTGTTTGTCCACACACATTATTCAAAAAGTTTAACTTACGAGTTTCAAACAGCTTAGTCGGGACAAACACATTATGAAATTCAATTCTTATACATTCTGACTCTGAAATTTAAAGGGGCAGTAGCACGTTATTTGATAATTTTATATTTTAAATATTTCACTTATAATTGTAAGTTAATGATAAATGTATTACATTGACAGTGTCAACAATCTCATTATACAAGCAAACCATCCATAGTCAGAGAACATTAAATCCATTGGCGATTTTTGTGAACACCTTTAATTCATTGTGTGTAAGAAAAAGGAATCGCATGGCTTAACTTTACGTTATAAATTTAAATAATTACTGCTTCATTTAGTTTAAATACAGTGTCTTTCAATTAAAACCATTTATTTTCATTTTCCTGACATCACCTTATATTCCCATAAAAACGTGCTACTGCCCCTTTAAAGGAAGTTTTAATTTCAAAACGAAATCAAATGACAGCAATAGTTGTTGTTGTTGGGTTTGAGTTTAACGTCTTCTTTCACCATTAGGCGGTGTCGCCGACGTGTGACAGCAATGTAACTGTTTAGACTTTATAAATTTATAACAGGTCCTTAGCTCCGCCCACATTAGTACCGCAAAACCCTCATGTTAGTTCACTGACAAAAAATAGTCAATAGAACAGATTACGAAATATACCTAATTTGTTCTTCTTATGAGTCATATTAGTACTTTATTAAACTCCAAAATAAAAATCTGGTTTTATCTAAACACTTTTAAAAGATATTTGTGAAAACAGTGTGATATGGTAATTTCATCACTGTGCAATGCTACTTTGTTAAAATAGTTTTTAAGTTCACATAACCTTGTTTCGTAAAATACGAAGGCACGATTCGTACAGCCTTCATAATGTAACGATTATTTGTTATAACCTTAACTTTAGGGTTAATTGAAATATATGCCGGTCACATGATCCTTGTTATCATATGGATTGGATTTCGTAGCCTGAATTAATATACCTAGTTTTTGTTGTAACACTGACAACACAACACAACTTAGTTATTTATTCATATGTAAGCGCTATACAGATATACGGAATAATGCTTACTTCTACGTTTATGGCCACAGCCTCCATACTGTGTTGTACGGGATACCCCCTAATAGTAACGAAGAAAATTTAAATATCATAAAGTCTTTACATCATTTTATCTGCAAGAGCAAGCGATTTGATAAAACATCATAAAATGGAGATATATGCTGGATAAGCAACTGCTGGCAAAATGTCACCTAGTTTTGTATCATAGATTTTTCATGTTCTGAATTCTTTGTTTTGACTTATGTCTAGTTCTTGTGTATTTTGTTTATCATGTTTTGTACCGGTGAGGTATTCAGATAAGCAAAGATTTGCTCGTTTACCGAACCGGATTCTTTAATGAATAAAAATATGTTTAAACCACAACTTAGTTTCAAAGTTTCAACAGTGTCGAATAAGGTTGTGAATAACCACGTCTGAAGCTTTCATTCTCCCTTGTCCAAATGTCAGAAAGACATCATGTACATATCAGATTTGATCCAGCACGTGCATCTCGTGGAAATGCACCCTTCAACGAATTTCACGAGCTCTCGGCCTATGTGTTTTTTCTTCTTGAGTGACAGGGTCGCCGTCACATAATTCGTAACCATTTCTACAAACTTAACATCAATTTTGGTGATAACTGTTTAGTATCCGAACGTTTTGAGAACGTACGCGTTATTTTGTTCATGGTCTACCTATTAGTCAGACCATTTGGACCTTTTCTCTATTATGATTAATCGTTACAAGAATGATTTTAGATTGTTTGAGATGAAATTAATATTATTTATTTTCACTTTTAACGCAACACTTGTAAATCACCTTTGCTACAAGTACAAAATTAACTTTCTTCTATCTGTTCATTACTTTTTAAATAACAACTGATGAAGCGACACATATACAACATTTTAAAGGGGCAGTCGCACGTTTTTTGATAATTTTATATTTTAAAATGTTCACTGATAATTGTAGGTTAATGTTAAATGTATTATTTTGACAGTGTCAAAAAATCTCATTACACAAGTCAATCATCCATAGTCAGAAGACAAAGAATGAAGATTCACACAAAATCCATCGGCGGTCATTTTTTGTGAACACCTTTAATTCATTTTGTGTAAGAAAAAGGAATCGCATGGCTAATCTTTACGTTATATATTTGAATTATTACTGCTCCATTTAGTTTTAATATATTGTCTTTCAATTGGAACCATTAATTTTCATTTTCCCGACATCACCTTATATTCCCCCTAAAAACGTGCTACTGCCCCTTTAACATCTGTCTGAGACCCCCATATTGATACTAATAACTGTGCAGAAACTTGCTTTACATACATGTAGGACGCTGCAGTTTTCCCATGATCATCTGATTATATGAAATGAAAAGTATGAATATTTAGCTGAGATGATGTTTGATAAAATGTATAACTTCATTTCAGCAAGCTGTAAAGCTGTATATTCTTGAAACAGTTAATTAACATGGAAGTCAATGGGAATTTCATCAGTGAACAGCTGTAGTAGAGTTTGCTGAATTACCAAATGTGCATTTTTGAATTTGTTGACACCGTAATTACACCATTGCAACCAATTTCCAAAATTGACAGACTCTAATCTGTTTTGGCGATTTTTTTATGTTTATCACCTACTTCTGGTTTTCTGTTTTTTAATTAGAATCAGTATCCTTGTTAAACGTTTCTTTCACAAGGTAGTTATAAATGTATTTTTTTTATGTAATTATTGCATTTTGTTTTTTTAAACGTTACATATCGATATTTCTTTTGTGAAACATTTTTGTGACAACAGTTTTTTGTTTTGATAAAAGAAAACTAGTCAGTGAAAAGGATAGAAGACACCTATTAACAATCTGATTCTTTGAATGAAAACTTAAGTGAAATTGAACTTTAGTTAAATGATCAAGGAATTACACATCCGGAATCTCACCAAAGGCCAGATACTTGCTATAGATAACTCTTCTGACGGGCTTATTAAGAAAACAAACGCTTGTAGACATTTCTTGAAGTGGTAATGAAAGATGCTTACCAAAAGATCTCAAGCAAACTGTGAGAAATGGTAGAGAGCTTTTCTTTGAAAGCAAACAATCAAATACAGTACATGAAAGCCTATAACTTTGATTAGCCAGACGAGGGTTTCCCTGTGAATGTAATCAATATTATGACTGCATTGAACCTGTCTGAAGTTTGGCGACCCACTGAACCTTGTTTTCTTCTCTTTACAACCCCCTGCATAATGCGTGCTCCTTTAAATGTGAGAAAATTGGTTTTTTTTAAATGATTCCATCCGTCTGTTTAACCATGCCAAATTTCGAAATCCTCACTCCAAAACGATCCCAAAATATTTCTTTTTAATACATTGATAATATTTTGTCTTTGCTGCTGGAGGTATTGATTGGTGTCCAAACAGAATCCCAGTTGCTGGATATTTGCGCTATACTTGCACTTGATAAATATACTATAATACATACTAATACTATACATTGACCATGGACAACCATAAGACATTACTGTTAGGTGATTTTGATTTTGTTTTGCAATTGTCAACACAGTACATAATATTACTCGATTACAAGTTTTAAGAAAATCATTGTAAACTGAACTGGCAACAAGACCACTCAAAATGATAATCCTTCTTAGTAATGGAAAAACCTGTATTTCCTATTATGTTGTTATCTATTTCGTCTTATAAGAATAGGAAACCCGAGTTAGTACATGATACCTTTTGTCTGTGTAACATAATGTGGTATCTACATTATGGTATTTCGATATCTAGATTCATACAATTATCTAACAGTAATTGACCCTTATTTGTCCTTGGACACTAAGGAATTACAGATTTGTTTTATAATTAGCAATCAAACGAAGTAGAAGAATCTAATGCTAATGTAATAAGAATAAAGGAAGGCTTTCTCTGATGTCAACGGATGACAAAGGCAGTCTTGCAAAAGGAGAGATCTATATAGATAATTATTATGGCAGGATCAGAGAGAAGACAAACTTTGTAGACATTACTTGTAATAAAAGACCCTAAAGTACAATTATTCAGCAAACTAAGTGATCAAATGAAATCTTTTTCCTATTTTTCTTGTAATTGCATAAGTACGACCTTATTCATTGTAACATGATTTTTTGCAAATATATACTGGACCCTCCAACATGTTTGTGATTGAACGATTCCAATAATGCACACCCTTTTATCATTTTAGTTAGCTCTATATCTTACATATAAACTATGTGATGCACTTCCCTTGTTTTCCGGAAATATACTAAGATATTATCATAGGTGTGAACTTGTATTTGGAATCACGCTATTTGAAGTTGTACAAAGTCTAGTTCATTTTGAACAACTACTGTACTACTACGCTCCTTACGAGACAGACAACACCACAGTACTAGAATAACCAGCAGCAAAGAGACTCCCACATTTCGCCTACGTTGTATATAGATGTTCCTCTTTTCAGCTGTGTTAACAGTATTTCATCTCACCAAAAAGCAACAACTATTTAAACAGTCGCTGAACCAGATTTTGATGTATTCCTATAAAATACTTAAACAATTAGAAATTATTTTTGTAAAATGTCTTTCCCATTCATTAGTATATACTTTTTCATAAAAAGATTAAGCATGTTTACAAAGACAAACATTGGTGACGTAAACAACCTGACAATTTCAATCACCACGAAATCATGATGGTATCAATAAGTTAATAACAACACAAATCACAATAATGTGTTCATTTCTATACAAATTACTTTTTGTTTATGCACGGCAAATTGACAAAGCATTTAAGATAATGTTGTCTCAAGTTTAGCACAAAAAAATGCTTCCTAACAAGATCGTGATGTTTCAATTTGTCATTTGGTTCAAACAGATCATTGTTAAGATAAATCACTTAAACTGAAAATAGTTCACAGTAAACACTTAACCTACAATGATTCATCTCTAAAACAATTAAGATGAGTGTGGTGTTTTTGTTGAAATCATTCATATAATCCAGTCAAATTGAAATATTAAAACACAGTAGTTCAAAACATTATTAAAACACTTGGGTGTATATCATTCTACTATATAATTATTGACACCATCAGGTCTAAACACAAATAAATTTCTAAGGATCATTTCAAGTCAATGAATGTCAACTACATTGTATTGTGTAAATGTATTTTTGTCACACGATTGAATGATTTATAGCTGATTTTAATAATTCCAGATAAAATAAACGATTGCTGGTGGATTTGGCTCCGTGATAACTGGGCTAATCCAGAACAATTACTGATGTGATGAACACAATTCTTTCAGTTTTTATTCTATTTTAACTGGCATTCAATCCGGTATTTAAACAAATCATAACTCTATATTACAATGATGATTGAATGCCTCGAACTAAAGTGGGCAGCATATGACATCAAAATTGCACTAAAAAAATGATTTTACAAAACTTTTGTTAAGAAGCAATACATAAAGTACGCTCCTTAGTGTAATTGAAATAATATGATTAACCTAACATAAGTTCTTTCTAATTTGAGTAAATTAGAGTTGAAATCTAAGGTTTATAAATTTGTAAATGCGTGTGAAAATGTTATAACTGGTATCAACAATTAATGCTTTGAATAACTTACTTTGGATGTTTATGCGTTACTGTCTTAGCTTTGAAATAGAGATTTATTTTTAGGCAGGTAAACACTTTTGTTAAAATAGAACAAAAACTGCAGATCGTGTGCCTGTGTATTTGAATGAAACGGTTCAGATATTCTTCAAAACCGTATGATCCTCTAAAAGAAAGATGTTGGAAGAGTTGAATGTTCCTCATTGTATCATTTTAAATCCAAGAAATTAATTTGAAAGTCTTACTATTTATTTTGCCTCATCGGGCTCAGACTAGTCTGGGACTTTATAAGAGCAAAGCCCATAGTTCAGTTTTTGAAGACTTTTACACTAACTACAACACTTGAGTTAGGAGCATAAGTCATTCGATTAATCTGGTTTAACTAACAGTATGGTCTAGGAAGACAACATTATGATATCAATAATTGTTGTAAACCTCTGAACCTTTGAATGCCGTCTTCTGCTTTGTGGGCTCATGACGGTAGGACTAGGAAGACAACATGTTTTATGTGAGCCTCTAGTCTATGTTACATTTGATTACAATCTTCTGCTTTGTAAGATCCTCATGACGGTAGGTATACATAGAGAATACTTAACGATCCCGTTTCATAACATATTTATGAAACGAGTGAATGGGTTGGTATTTAACGAGCGAAAGCGAGTTAAATACCTATACCAGTCATGAGTTTCATAAAAATGTTATGAAACGGGACCGAGTTTAGTATTTTCTTTATTACTTGCTTAATAACATCGTAAAAATACAAAGAAAGTCGCCAACATGACTGTCGCGGCCGGCCCGCTGACATTATGACGTCATACTTAACAATTGTGACGTCATCATTACGTCACGTCATTCGGTCAGCGGGCGATGTTATGACACATAGTGTAATAACATTGTTGATTTATTAAACAGCAATATCTTCAACAGGAGAGTAATAAATGTAGTTAGACAACATGTTATATGTGTGCCTCTAGTATATGTTACATTTGATTACAATCTTCTGTTTGTAAGCTCTTTTTAACGGTAGGTCTAGGTAGACAAGATTTTTAAAACCTCTATTACATGCTACATTTGATTGCGGTCTTCTGTTTTATTAGCTCATATATAGCCTTTATATGCTCTTTATAATTGTAAATGTGTCTACTATATGCAGTTGCTAACCAAAAGTTTTTGCAAATATCATGCAATATGTTGTTCTGTTGATATCGACTCATGTAATTGAAAGTGTACCACTTTAATGATTATTAGAGTAGAAAAACAAGAATTATGTTCCCTTAAAATACCGAAAGATGATACTAACATTTATAGAGAGAAAACATATTCATGCAACACTGAGATAAAAAAAAATCAAAAAATTATTTTTCTTAAATAGATCATTAAATTACCACTACACCGTACCAAGTATTTCATAGAAGAAAGGTATAATATTCTATAATGTTGACCAATATTGACTGAAAGTTTGCTGAAATTGTGCTTAATTGAAAAACCATAATGCAAAAAGAAGAAAATCAGAATTTTCAAGTTTTAACCCCGTGCCTCTTTTGTGGAATGGCGGAATCATATCTAGCATACAATACATATGCTCTCTATACATTGTATATGTAGTGTATGTACATGTATGATTAACTTAAAAATTTGCAGAAAGTTTTACTTTTATACATTTTTTAAAGCAAAAGTGACCATTTCAAGATTTCCAAAAAGGTAGATAGGTGTTACAGAAAATAGTACCATTTTGACATGAAAGTTAAAGTTTACCCTTAAATGTGTGATAGCATATCATATGAAAGAAACTTGACTTGACATCATTTTTAATTCAAGAATTTCAAAGCCAATTCTTGAATTTGGAAGTCTTACTCCTTCATAACATGGTGGAGCTGGTCTGAGAGTGTATAAGCCAACAGTCTTCATATATGTAGACATCTACAACCACTGGTAATAATGTCTTCTCAAGAGCATAGGAATAAAACGTTACATCGATGATCTGACTAATATAAATGGTGTCTGGAAATATCATGCTTTATAGATGTGCCTCTTGTACCTCAACACATGATTGACGTTTTGTTGGTTGCCTAATTGAATATCACGCATGAACTGTTCATTATGAGATCTAAAACTTGCCCAGTATTTAACTTGTTGGAGAATTTACAACCTATGACAATCAAGTATTACTTAAGAGCATAGAAATAACACGTTGTATTGATGGTTTGACTAGAGTAATATTCATGGTGTCTAGAAATAAGATGCTTTTTAAATGTGTCTCTTGTACCTCAGCAAATAATTTACGTTTTGTTGGTTGCCTAATGGAATAGCACATAAGAACTGACCTTTGTTATTACTTTATTGGATCAGTTTCTTGTGTATGTGTTTTCCCTTCAGTTACCCTTTCGATCATGTTATATATTGTGTATAAAAGATCTTTGTGATGACCTTTTTGTGTCTTTAAGTCGTTCTTGTTTTTCCTTCAATCACCCTTGCGATTATTTTAAGTTTTGTGTGTCCAATCCAAATGCTCAATATATTGTCAGAAAGATGACATAAGAGTATTTGTGTAAACCAAAGCAGTATTAATTGTAATATCCATGTATATATTTGAGTCTGTTTGTATAATAAATGGTGTGGCATTGAATGTGTAAGACTTTGTACACACAATAGAGATATCATTTACCAATTGTGAACATGTAGCTAAAGCTGTTCTCATGTTCAAAGCCCCAAATGTCATTAGATGAAAGATGTTGATTGTTTGTTTGAAAAGTTGATAAGCAAATGGGATGTTTTGAGGATATCTTCATCGGTATTCCAATATCAACTTACATAAACGAAGAAATTGGCAATCAATAGTATAAGGGAAAAATACGTTGCATTGCTCTAATAACAGACCTTTCTAGACTCAATTTAGGAGTAAAACGGGTAATATTGAGACTTGGTTTACTTAAACTATGTCAGTTTCATGTATTTGACCTCATTCAACCGTTAAGCTTGTGAAAACTTTGAATAGATTTGATAAAAAATGTGCATGAAATAAAAACATGACTTATTTTGTGCAAATTTCCGAACCAAAAGCAAAATTTGAGAACTACTGTTGCTAGGAAACAAATGACATACCTGGGCATTAGAGAAGTAAACAGAGCACTGTATAACCAAATTATACGCCCTGTGATTTTTCATAGTATCCAATCAGAAACGAGTATTGTTCACATTTATGGTAGAATTCGTAACCTTTCTACAAAAGTTATATCAGTTTTGGTTGATAAAGGCTGTTCATTGATTGAACAAATCTTAGGGAGCTCTAAATGACATTCTAGGGTCCAAACAAATACTCCTCTTAATGAAAAATGTCAATCTAGCGTGTGAACAAACACTGAAACACACGTAATACGAATTCATTGATTTACCAAATGTGCATTTTAAAAACTGTTGACACCGCAATTACACTAATGCAAACAATTTCACAAATTACCATACTATCATCTGTAAGGCCAATTTTTAATGTTCCTAACCTTCTTCTGGTTATTGGTTTTTAATTAGAATCATTCTCCTCTTGTTACAAGTTTCTTTCACTTAGTAGTTTAAACATGTTTATTTATATGGGGTTTTTTTCCACCTTATTTCTTTATCGGGTACCATACATGTGCATTGTTATTCAGAAAAATATTTGCAACATGTAGTTCATTGCATCAATTGATATGGTATACATTTAAATCAAATGCGACAAATGTGAGAGATAAATTATGTAAAAAGACTGTGGCAAGAAGACCAAAAAGACACATTTTCTAATCTCCAATCCGTATAAAAGCCTGTTTACTTATATAATAGCTATATATATAGGTGTCTTGAAGAGCTAATTTAGGCCATTTAAATGTGGTTTCCTGTTTTGGCATATACATTTATAAATAGAACGTTTGATAACAATACTAAACAAGTTTATTTATATGTACTAATTGCATTTTTGTGTTTTAAACGTGCAGTATCGAAATTTATTAGGTCAAAATTATTTTACAGCAGTTATTTGTTCTGATTGAAAACTAGTCAGTGAAAAGGCATAAAGATATCAATCAAATACAGTTTGAAAGAATCAGAATACTTAAAACTTTCGTTCAAACATGATAGTCATGCAATGTTTAAGTGTTCAACCCACTTTTTTACATAGTATTAGGGTAGGGTCTATGATTATATATGTCTTTCTAGCGCTGTTTTTAAATGATGCATGTGCTTGTGCGCTGAACACTTTAACATTGCATAACTCTCATCTCTGAAGTAAAGTTTCAGGGAAATTGAACCGAAGTTAAATGATCAAGGAATAACAAATCTGGAATCTCATCAAAGGCCAGATACTTGCTTCAGATAACTCGTCTGACTGGCTTATTAAGAAAAAAAACGATTGTAGTTGTCATGAGAGATCCTCAGCTAAAGGTCTCAGGCAAACTGTGTAAATTGGTAGAAAGCTTTTCTGTCAAAGCTGACAATCAAATACAGTACACGAAAGCCTATAACTTTGATTGGCCAGACGAGGGTTTCCCCGTGAAGGTTATCAATGACTGCACTGAACTTGCCTGAAGTTTGGAGACCCACTGAACCTTGTTTTCTTCTCTTTCTTGAAAAGAAAATTGCTGCATAATGCATGCTCCTTTAAAGTCTTCATCCGTAAGATATCCACAATGTAGACTCTTCTTAATTGAAATTGAATTTTAATATGAATTCAGTGACATTTCTGCTTTCTTCCTCAAATGACACACTTAAGGATTCTTAAATAAATCATTGTACCAACAAAATGACGAGTTTATTGCGCACCTTTCATTTTTCCTATTTTATTCTTCCAACCTCCATGATCTGTTTTGATAATCTTTTGTTATCTTGATACTTGCCTTTACAAAATGAAAAATCTAAAAGAACATATTTTCACAAGTTAATCAAAGTTTAGTTTTGTCAGCGCTACATAAAGTGAAGAAAAGATATGTCATTGTTGTAGATTTCTAAGAACATTCTTATGAACATTCAAACGAAAGGTCTATGTTCGAAAGTTTCAGATAAATGAAGGCATAGTCTCGTCGTCAAGGAATGACCAAAAAGTCTTATCAAGGGAAACATTTATTTATATAAGTACTATGGCAGGATTAGAAAGAAATCATTCCTTGTAGACATTACTTGTAATGCCCATGAAAGATCATTAACTACGATTATCGAGCATATAATCTTACCAGCAAGAAATTAAATCCTCAATTTGAAAGCAATCAATCAAATACAAGTGAGACACAAAACTTTGTTTACTCCTTAGCATCACTGAATTCAATGACTTACCTTGTCTAGAGTTTGATGATCCAATAAAATTCGACCATACCTATTGTAATAGAAATTTCCGCACGTATGTAGTGAACCTCCAACATGTTTTATTTTAATTGAAAGATCCCAATACTGCGCACCTTTTTATCACTTAAATAAGCTCTATATCATATATATAAACTATATGCACTTGCCTCGACATGTTGTTTTCAGGAAAGTATACTATGAGAGTGAATTATCATTTGGGATCACTCTATCATTCAGAGCCAGGCAACACCAAAGCGCTAGTCATACTAGCAGCAAACCTACTCGCACATTTCACCTATCTTGTTAATCGATGCTTCTTTTTCCAGCTGTGTTAACAATATCTTATCTCAGCAAAAAGCAACCACTATTTAAACAGTCACTTAACCAGATTTTGATTTATTCCTATAAAATACTTAAACAATTAGCAATTATTTATGTAAAATGTCTTTCCCATTCATTAGTATATATTTTTCATAAAAAGATTAAGCATGTCTACAAAGACAAACATTAGTGACGTAAAGAACCTAACAATTTCAATCAAAATGATGGTATCAATACGTAAATAACAACACAAATCACATTAATGTGTTCATTTCAATACAAATAACTCTGATCTGCCTTTATTTATATGATTTGCCTTTAAGAGCATGTTGTCTTGGATTTAGCATATTAATGATTACTGACAAGATCGTGATGTTACAATTTGGCATTTGGTTCAAACATTATTGTAAAGATAAATCATTATTTTTAATCAAAGTTTAACCTAAAATACAATTATTCATACTATCAAACAATTAAGATGAGTTTGGTGATTTTGTTGGAAAAATCAAATCCAGTCAAATTGGAAAAGTAGAATTAAGGAATTCAAAACATATGTTTTGTTAATCCCACCACTCATTTTATCATTCTTCACACCATGAGAACCAAACACAATGAAAGTTTCTAGAGATCATCCAATTTCAATGGATGCCAACTATTGTTTTAAGTATTTTTGTCACACGATCGCATGATTTAGCTGATATAATTAGAAATCTTACGTGCATAAATCAAAGGTGATAAAATACATGTCACGGCACACAACTTGTTATTATTAGTGACCATCATCAATGCTTTGAATGTTTATGCGTTTATGTCTTTGCTGTGAATAGCGATTTGATAAATTTTAGACAGATTAAAATTTCTCGCTAAAATAGTAAAAAAAAGAATATTTGAATTGTACGGTTTGATATGCTTCAAATACCATAAAAGAAAGACGTTGGAGTGCAAAGTTCATAATCGTGACCTTACAAAGCCAAGAAGTTGGAAAATATTACTATTTATTTTGCCTCAATAGGTTTAGATTAGTCTGGGACTATATCAAAGCAAGCTCATAGCTCCAGTATTTAAAGACGTTTACACTAACGACAACACTCGATTTAGGAGCATAAGACGTTTGATTAGTCTGGTTTGACTGACGATACGGTTAAAGAAGACAACATGTTAATTGTTTGTAAACCTCTCGTACATGATACACTATATTACCAACTTCTGCTTTGTAAGTATTCATGACGGTAGATCTAGGAAGACAACATGTTAATAACTGTTTGTAAACCTCTAGTGCATGATTCATTTGATTGAAGTTTTCTGTTTTAAAAGCTCTATAAAATGTATGCTCTTTATAATTTTAAATGTATCCTTTATATACAAAAAGATTGTTTAATCTCTTTTGGACCATTGCAAATATCATATTAACATGCTGTTCTCTCGAGTCAAGTCAAATCAATATTGTACCACAGTTATGACTTTTAGAGTTGAAAAAAAAACATAACACACTGAAAGATTTTACAAATATTGATAGAGAAAACAAATCAATAAAATAATTTATCAAATCATGAAATGACCGTTACCAAGTTATTTTAAATAACAAAAAATGCAAAGCCGATTCCTGACGTTGAAAGCCTTACTCCTTCTTAACATGGTTTAAAAGGGCAGTAGCACGTTTTTTGATAATTTTATATTTTAAAATTTTCACTGATAATTGTAAGTTAATGTTAAATGTATTATTTTGACAGTGTAAAAAATCTCATCACACAAGTCAATCACCCATAGTCAGAGGACAAAGTATGAAGATCTACACAAAATCCATTGGCGGCCATTTTTGTGTAAACACCTTTAATTCATTTTGTGTAAGAAAATGGAATCGCATGGCTGAACTTTACATTTTATATTTGAATTATTACTGCTCCATTTAGTTTAAATACATTGTCTTTCATTTGGAACCATTAATTTTCCTTTTCATGACATCACCTTATATTCCCACTAAAAACGTGCTACTGCCCCTTTAAGTGGTCTGAGAGTGTATAAGCCAACAGTCTTTCTAGTTAAGTAAATATCTACAACCACTGACAAAGATGTATTATCAAGAACATACTAGACATAACTCGTTACATTGATTATTTGACTAATATTAATGGTGTCTGGAAATAACATGCTATATAATTGACCTCTAGCAAATGATTGACGTTTTGTTGGTTGCCTAAGAGAATAGCATGCAAGAATTGTTGAATAAAAAATCATTGTGATGACCTAGTTGGATGAGTTCGCTCTTTCTGTGTTTTGTAAGGGGTGTTCTTTGTTTTCCTCCAGTTACTATTTCGATCATTTTTTCCATTGTGTTTCAAAATGTTCATCAATCTGCTGTCAGAAAGATGACAAAATAGTATTTGTGGAGATCAGAGCTCTACATTATGTATTGTAAGGTCGATGTATACATTTGAGTCGGTTTGGATTATAAATGGTGTGGCATTGAATGATCAATATAGACAAAGTTACAATTTACCAAGTGTGAACATGTTGCAAAAGCTGTACTCACGTTCAAAGCTCGATAGGTCATTAGATGAAAGTTGACTTATAGCGTTTGTTAGAAAGTTTGATATGCAAATTGTATGGTTTGAGGAAGTCATTGGCATACCCATACCAACCTCCATAAACGAAGACATTGGCAATCAACAGTATATAAAAATTAATGTTGATTTTGCTGTACCAACTGTTGTTGTGGTAGTTGTAATAACCCTGAATAAGAGCTGATATGGAAGTTAATTTTGTTTAAACTAAATATACATGTTTGCTTTGTGTTGTTTTATACCAGTAACAAAATAAATGGTTCGTCTCACAAATTATGAAGTTACTGGGGACTGTCACATCGAACACACTGTTGAAAGTTTGCAAGAGAACAATAATGCCAGTTTAAGCATAGTCGCATCCTGACGACATTTACATTAAATGAACTTGCATTGTCTGTACTTACAACATTAATCCTCAATTTAGAGAGTATATTAACCCTAGGTCTTTTCAATCACGTGTTTTCCTGTTTTATCATTACTCAAATATTATTTAGAATCTACTCATTTGTATCTGTATACAGGTATACTCCCCCGGGAGTCGAGATGGTAAAATAAGTGTCATGAGGACTGATATCCAATGATCGAGGGAAGCGCCTTGAGCAGCCCTCTCTGAACTGGATATTTGGGCTGTACAAATAATTAGAAATATAGTAGCATAGTAAAGTACATGTATAATATGACTCGAAAGAATTTCAAGAACGTGTACATTTAAAACAAGAATTTTAATTATTTATTCCAACGAGGCCTCGGTCCCCACATTTATTTTAGATTGGCGTTTATTCGAGGCAGGTGATTATTCTAAGATTTACAGTAATGATTGCTCACCTTCGACAAACAGCTTATGTCAACATGTGCTAAGCATACAAAGTTTACTTTCATGTGACTCCAAATATCAAAGCGTTTTGCCCATCATCTAAAGAAGAAATTTGAGAGGGTCCAAACAAATACTCCCTCTAATGAAGATACTTCAATCCAGCGTGTGAATAAACACTGAAACAGGCGTCAAAAGAGTTTTCTGGTTTATTGGATATTGGTGACACCTATACAATTTCACGAATTAACTCATATCAGTGTAGGCGATTTTTCATGTTCAAAACATTCTACTGGATCTTGTTTTTAATTACAGTCAAAGGAATCATTGTACTCTTTTCACAAGTTTCTTTAGCAAGGTAATTTAAATATGTTTAGTCTTATTATTGCATTTTGGTGTTTTAAACATGACATCTGCATATTCATTTCACGCTTGTAGACATTACTTGTAGTGGTCATGAAAGATCCCCACCTAAAGATCTCAAGCAAACTGTGTAAATTGGTAGAAAGCTTTTCGTGACATGAAAGCCTATAACTTTGATTAGCCAGACGAGGGTTTCCCTGTGAATGTAATCAATGTTATGACTGCACCGAACTTGTCTGAAGTTTGACGACCAACTAACTGTAACTCGTTTTCATTACTTATTGAATTGTAGACATGGCATAATAACGCTCGTTTTATTTTTCATCACTCTTTCAACTGTAAGATATGAATGATGTAGACACTTCTTAATTGAAATTGAATGTTGGTGGACGTTCTTTGATAGTGTGCATAAACAATGTCCCATCTTGTAAAAATAATTCATGAAGGCATTGTTTTAGTTGTTGAAGAGTCTTCTTCTTGGCATGATTATCTTAGTTTTTAACCTTTTAATACTAGATTTCACTAAGCGTCCTTTGATTATATGAAAAGCCACAATAAATGCGATTCTGATATTGTTACAAACTATTCTGACTTCATTTTGGACGTCAAATGACATATTTTCTTGAAAGTACTCAAATTCAAGATCAAGTTGTTTTAATCTTGTCGTAAAAACGCTTTTGAATGAAAATTTAGTAATTTCCTCTATTGTTAACCATATTTATAAATGTATTACTAAAAGCAAGATATCATCATGAAGCCCTTGGGACTATGGTTGTGTCACGTCTAGCCATTATTACAGGTAACCATGAGGAATTTGTGCCATTGGTGATGGAAATCATGATTGTATTTTAAAGAAAGAATTATTTTGTCCCAAAGATTATCTTAAATATAGAGGGGGCCATAATTTGAAAATGGAGGTGATTGAACGACATGATGAGTTTACATGTAATTTATAAGAGAACCAGCGTCAAATTTGATTGTATTTTTTAATTTTGTCCCGAAGCTTATCTTTAATACATGTATAAAGGGGGCAATAATTTGAAATGGAAGTGATTGAACGACATGCTATGGGTTAACATGTAAGTTAAAAGAGAACCACTGTCTATTTTATAACAACGATGTGGAAGAGTCAGATATAAATACAATCCGAAACACTATATATATGCAAAGTACTGTCTATGTTGGAACGTTTCAGATAAATGTAGACTAAGACTGATCGTCAAGGGAGGACAAAGAATTATCATTATCTACAAGTATTCAGCAAATGGATTAAACTGTAAGAAATCCGCAATCTGAAAGTAACCAATAAAATACAAGTAAAAGATACGAAACTTTGATCAGCCAGAATTTACTAAACTCCTTATGATCGCTGAATTCAATGACTGACCTCGTCTGAAGTTTGATCATCATCATCATCACCATCATGAAAACACTTGTAAAGCACCAATTTCAGGTTTATAACTACATGTACTCAAAGGCGCTCATGAGCACTGACAATATACTATACACTTATTCAAAGATGAATGTTTCATAGGAAGTGACAAAGATGTGGGTTTTCAACCAAGGTTTAAAGGTTGACAGACTTGTTTGGGATCTGAGACTTTGGGGAAGACCTTTCAACATTTTGGGACAACAGATCAGGAAGGCTCTGTCGCTGTAAGTCTTTCATATTCTGTTAGTATGCCAAGAAGATGTTCATTCTGATATCTGAGGTCTCTGAGGAGTATATTCATGAAGGAGACTTGATTAGTATGGCGGACAAAAACCATGAATTGATTTAAAGTAGTAGAACTTATACTGTATTCGGAATTTGATAAATAACCAGTGGAGGTTCTGAAGGACAGGTGTGACATGATCGAATGACATTCATTTTTCCTGTAATTGTAAGCTCTTAAAAAATTCGACCTACTTATTGCAATAGAAAGATCTGCACATCTGTGTATATTATTGTAATTGTTAGTGTTACATATGCTGGTACATTCTCTGTGATTGTGAGATCCTAAGTATGCACCCATTATTATCACTTATGTTAGCACTACATCATACATAGAAACTATACCACTGAAACAAAGAAACACATAGCTGAAAAGTGATTTGTACATTTTGCATTAATGATGCGAGAAAGAATAAGGAAGTCATTGTCGAATATTTCTTTGAGAAGCATTTAGAAGCTGGTTGATGAAGAAGAACAAGTTATATGGATAGTCAACTTCTTTATTGCATGAAATGCGACGTTTCGGTGCAGATACTAACACCGTTATCAAGCAAGTGAAACTGGACATTATGAAGGAAAACAAGTTTATAAAATTGAGTAGTTTGATGTAGTGAGACATAAATAAGTTTATACAAAGAAATAGATTGATGTACATGGTGGTGATTGATTGTTATATATATTACAGTAAACAATGAATGGGGAAGCCAGATGGACATAGTGAGGAATGTATACAGAAGAGTAGGTTGATGATGTACAGGTTGATTAATTGTTGTAACAGTAGAGTACTCACTTGCTTGATAACGGTGTTAGTATCTACACCGAAACGTCGCATTTCATGCAATAAAGAAATTGACTATCCATATAACTTGTTCTTCTTCATTGTGGAATATGTATTCAAGAAGAGACTTGTCAGAGCAAATGGCATGTGTCAAAAGGTCAAGGTCACATAGCAACCAATACTTAGAGAGACATTTTTGCTTGACATCGGCATTCAATGTATTGGAGTAAAATCTTATTACAAGACAAACTGATGTTCTTATCCTAACTCTTATTTTCCAAGGACAACAAAGTATGTTCAACGCTGCTGAAACCAATGCCAAAACAACTTCTTAGGGTACACTGGAACATATAAGATACCCTTGCAATCCTAGGCTGTACTCACCGATCTCGAAATGATGGCACTGCTCTGTTGAACATAAGTAAATCGAGGCATGACTTTACTTTTAAATCACCATTGACTGTTGGCGCTCAAACCACCAGAACCCCTTGGTTTCATTGAAAATATTATTTTGAATGTGTATGCAAAAGAAACCGCGTAAAGAATTTAAAATTCGTGCTTTATTGACTTTATTCAAACATCTGGGAAACACATTTTAAATGAAAAAGAATTAAATCTCGGAAATGGTTAGAGAAGAATTCACCATAGACATTCTGCAAATATCAAATAATTTTTTTAGATATCTCAAGGGAAAACATTGGCTTCTTTTTAAAGCAGTATCTGTTATGCTCTTCCCTTGGAGTGTTGTCTTCCAGGGAGTATGGTGTAGGTGTGAATTGTTGTATTTTGGATCAAGCTTTCCAATTGATGTTCATTCTTTCTTCTGCGTTTTATAGTGTTTCATATAAGCCAAGCAACAACTATTTAAACAGCCGCTTAAAAGAAACTTTGTATATTCCATTAAAATACTTGCACTCCATTGGCATATTTGTAAGATTTTTTGTTTTCATACCATACCATTTACTTACTTACGTAAAAAGAAAATGTTTTTGCACTTCTTCATAGATCATATCTATGGATATAAACATTGGAAAAAAAACAGTTAACTGTTACCAATTACCCCAATACCTTTGTATCAATAGGTAAATAATTAAACAAATCACTCAAATATGTTCATTTCAATACAAACTAAATTTTGTTTATGCATGTCAAACTGAAAAAGTATTTAAGATGATGTTGTCTTGGGTTTAGCATAATAATGCTTACTTACAAGATCATGATGTTATAATATGTCATTTGGTCCAAACAGATCATAATTGTTCTGATAAATCAGTTTATACTTTATACACTTCAACTTAGATATGTAACTTTATACATGTAAACTGAATTTTAACTATACGTTCTATCAAACAATTAAAACTAGAAATATGTGCATGTCATGCACTATGATTTCTCTCGCCGCAACTTTCAATTAAACAAATGACCCTACCGATATGTACTAAGTTAAAATTGCTTCCATGGAAACAACTAAAAAGTTTCAGAGTATCCAAAGTGGCAAAAAGCTCCACTCCTCCATTAGATCTAACCACATCTATTAATAATATTTAACTGTTTTTTTATACAGCCCGTAAGAGACGCTACGTATATAGCCCCAAAATGCACTTAGTTTAAACTGTTTCCCTTTTTGTGCTGTATATATCTACCCTATCTCTATCGTCAATTGTTAGCAGGTTTACATTCTTCGTAAATATCAAAATACCACTAATGTTGTAAGCATTGGAAATGACATAACCCAACATCGATTTGTCATTGGAATATTTTACAAAATCACGCATAGATTAAGGTCGAAAGTTAAAAAATCACGCGTAAATGTATTCACTTATATCTTACATTGTAAGTCTTTTCAGATCATCATGTTGTATCTTAAATTCAGAGTGTAAAGCGTGGATCGTATTGTGTGCTCTTTGTTTTGTGACTGCGTCGTTAGGTAACACCAATGTGCTCGTCTTATTTCTATTGTTACTTATGCTTTCTGGTGACATAGAATTGAACCCTGGCCCGGTGCATGATGTAACACAATCACTAGATAAAAGCTTACAAATCTTTCACCTCAACACGAGAAGCGTGCGGCACAAACTAGATCACTTAAACGAATGCTTATCAGAAAACCAAATCATTTGTTTCACCGAGACTCATTTAGATAATTCTATAATTAATGCATATTTAACATGGGATTCCTTTCACGAACCATTACGTAAAGATAGAAATGCCTTTGGTGGGGGTGTCATGATTTATGTAAAAAATAGTCTTACTTTCAAAAGACACTTTGAACTAGAAAATAATTGTGACGAAACAATTTGGTTAGAAAAACATTTACCACAAAAATCTATCATGCTTTGTGCAGCCTATAGACCTCCGGGAAAGAACGAAACATTTTGGGAGAGATTAGAAACGTCTATTGAAAATTCACTTGATTATACATCAAAAATTGTTCTGGTTGGTGATCTGAATGAGAATCTTCTGTCAGCCAAACTTTCAATTTTGCAAGAGATTATGAGCAGAAAGGCATTGTGCAATGTCATAAAGGAACCGACACGTATCAGTAGAACGTGTCGAACCCTTTTAGATCCTATTTTAATCAGCAATGACATTGAAATGTATGATAGTGGCGTAGTCTATTTTGACAGAGATATTAGTGACCACAGAGGCACATTTATTGCCATTAACACTGCTATTTCTATGTCGTTATGTTATACCAGAGATGTATGGTGTTATGATAAAGGTGATTATGAACTATTGAATAGTTACATCCGTGATACAGATTGGAATAATCTGATAACAAATAGTGCAGATATTGATCAAGCAACAAGTGTATTTTACTATAATTTAGGCAAATATATACATGAATGCATTCCTTCTAAAACAGTGACAATTCGCCCTAATGATAAACCATGGTATAACTCAGAAATAAGACGAGAATCAAGAAAACGCAATAGGTTGAGAAAAAAAGCCAAAAGAACTAATAAGAGTAAGGATATATTGTTGTACCACAAACAACGTAACAAAGTTAACAACATGAAGTGTTATGCAAAGGAACAGTATCTTTCGAATATTGATGAATTAATAACCGAATTGAGCAAAGAAAACAAACCCTCATATTGGAAAGTTTTAAGAAGTCTTATCAAAGAATCTGGTTCAATTACCCCTATTCCGGCATTATGTAGCGACTCTAATGAAATCCCTAGTATATTTTCAGACTTTGACAAAGCGGAAGCATTAAATTCTTACTTTGCCTCAATTTGTAAATTAGATGATATGGACAAAACACTCCCTTTCTTCGAAAAGCGCACGGATAGTACACTTGACAATTTGGCTATAAATGCATGTGAAATTGCTGATATTATCAAATGTTTGCAGGTTAACAAGGCAAGCGGTCCTGATCGAATAAGTCACAAACTATTGAAGTTTATTGCAGAATCTGTTAGTATACCCCTTTGTTTATTATTCAATAAATCCCTATCTGCAGGTGTATACCCTGATAGATGGAAAGAAGCACATGTGATGCCTCTTTATAAGAAAGGAGATAAATCTAGCCGTAGTAATTACCGACCAATTTCTTTAATTAGTTGTTTGGGGAAACTATTTGAAAGAACTGTCTTAAAGTATTAATCTAACTATTTTCTAGACAATCGGTTGTTATTCAAATATCAATCAGGTTTCCAAGTTGGACATTCTACCACTCATCAATTAATAGAGCTATATAACAATATTTGCTATGCGTTATATATACGAGAAGATTACTGTATGGTATTTTGCGATGTATCTAAAGCATTCGACAGAGTGTGACACAGAGGTTTGATTCACAAATTAGGATGTTACGGTATAGGTGAGGGACTACTAAAATGGATACGATGTTATCTAAGCGGGAGAAGACAACAGGTTTTTCTGAATGGTTCTTTATCGAATTCACAAACATTATCCGCTGGTGTACCCCAGGGGTCAGTTCTTGGTCCGTTCTTGTTCATTGTTTTTGTTAACGATATTGCAGATGAACTAGATTGTGCTGCACGATTATTCGCCGACGATACATCAATGGGATTTTCCTCAATCAATCACGGGCTTATGCAGGATACGCTAAACAGAAATCTCAAAACATTATCATGTTGGGCTAAACACTGGCTTGTTACCTACAATCCAAGCAAATCAGAGGCAATTATGTTTAGTCTTAAGAACAAATGTGAAAATCTTAACCTGGAATTTGAAGATCAGTCTGTACGTTTTGAAAAATCCCATAAACATCTTGGAATTATATTCTCATCTGATTGTAAATGGAACAATCATATTAATAGCATTGTGAAGACAACTTCCTCGATGATCTCTTCTATGAGAAAATTAAAGTTTATGTTAAATAGGGATACCCTCAATAAGATTTATATAATATTTATAAGACCACATCTTGAATACGCCTGTGAACTATGGGATGGTTGTTCAGCAGAGTTAACCGATAAAATTGAAAAAGTTCAGTTTGAGACCGCCAGAATAGTTACGGGATTACCTAAGTATGCTACGAGAGAATCTCTTACTTATGAAACAGGATGGCAGTCTCTAAAAGAGAGAAGAATATATCGTAAATTATCAATATTTTATAAGATATATAACAATAATGCTCCATCATATCTTTGTGACCTTATGCCACAACATGTTAATACTAGGACTAATTATAACCTTAGAAACGTTCGTGATCTTTCCGTGTCGTATTGCCGCACTAACCTCTACAGTCAATCTTTTTTCCCATCATGCTCACAACTGTGGAATAACCTCCCATTGTACATTAGGGAAGCTGATTCTATTAATAGTTTTAAATTATATACTTCTCCAAGAAAATGTAAAGCACCAACTTATTTCTCAATTGGTAAAAGAAAACTAAACATAATTCATACACAGTTGCGATATTCCAGTAGCAAATTAAATGATGATTTATATAGAATAGGTCTCTCAGACCACCCTGAATGCAATTGCAAATCTGCTTGTGAAAATTCTCATCATTATTTCATTGAATGCATTATGTATTATAATATAAGAAATCAAATGTTTCGAAACATTAGATTAATTTGCAACAACAGAGCACAGGTAAATTTAGATTTGTTGTTAAATGGATGTCCAGATCTTTCCTATAATGATAACGTACACATCTTTAAAGAAGTACAAAAGTACATATCTCTTACTGAGAGATTTGATAAATAAAAACATACACGTAACCTGCCTATTTCCCAGTATTATACATTATGTATCTTTTGCTTTTTCTTTACTTTCTATACCTTGTCCATTTGTAAATATACCCATCGTCTATATGCATGTATATCACTGTACATATTGTATTCAACGTTTCAATATATTATGTCAACATTGTAAATAGGAGAGGGTTTCATTAAGTTGGTATAACTTGTACCCAATCCCTTCTCGTGAATAAATATGTTTAAATCAAACCAGAAATAAATTCACAATAACCAAAACAGCAGAAGGCACCACTACACCATTAGGTCTGACCACATACATGTAATAAGTTTCGTTAAAAGTATTAAACAATATTTGAAATATGGCCCGGAAACGAAAGCATTTTGGAACCACAGAAGTTACCAAGGACGGAACTGAAAACATTATGTTTCCACTATGCAAAAAAGATGTCGTTTCAGAAGTTTTTGCACTATAGGCGTTTTATAAAATAAAACAAGTAGGATGAACGATGGGATTTTATCTGTCAAGTTCACTTGCAAAGTTATTTATACGAGAACTTACTGTAGATGTTGAAAGAGTTGAAGTTTCTGAATCGTTATCTCACAAAGTCAAGAAGTTAATTGGAAAATCTTACCATTCAGTTCGCTTCAGCAGGCTTAGATTAGTCTGGGACTATATAAAAGCAAAGCCAATAGTTCAGTATTTGAAGACTTTTACAGGCACTGACGACAACACGTGAAATAAGAGCGTTTATAACGCATTCAATTAGTCTGCTGGCGGTGCAGTCTTGTGGGACAACATGTTATATCTGATGCCTCAAGTACATGCTTCATTTGATTGCAGTCTTCTGCTTTGTAAGTTCTACATAAAGTTCGCTGTTTCTAATTGAAAATGAAAGGTCTTCTTCTGCTCATTGATTTAAGCTGTTCGTGATTAACCACGTTTACACTCATAGATCATTCTCAAATTGGGGAAGTTGTACTCATAAATTCAAATGATAAATGCGTCTTTATTGTGAGCAGCATCACATAAAAGCGGTTACTACCCACAGGATTGAAAAAAGCAGTATCATATTTCAAATATGAGCACATGTGCACATATAACTTTTGCCTAGCAACGATGGTTGTGGGGCGATTTCCCGTTTTGTTTCGCCTGTGACGTCATAAAACCATTGTTATCAACGTCACTATAGCCAGCCCTTGCAAGGGAAGCAGCCTGTTTTCTGAAATTTTCTTAGAGATTAAAATAGGATTAAAATAAAAATAGAGATAAGTAATCATGGAAGTTTGGCATAATAATAATAATAATAATAATAATAATAATAATAATAATAATAATAATAATAATAATAATAATAATAATAATAATAATAATAATAATAATAATAATAATAGTCCATTTATATAGCGCATATATCCATGCACATTGCATGCTCAAAGCGCTGAGTGACATATTACCCCTGGTCAACGAGTACAGAACACTCCTTAAGGAGAATACAACCGGTCGCCTGTCAGGCGCTCGAGGTTCAAATTCAGACTACCATCGTATCATACCAGGTACCCAATTACTGCTGGGTGGGCAGAGGCACACTTCGAACTAAGTCACTTACCCAGGGTGACACCACAAGTTTCTCAACTCATGTCTCAGTGTGGGGCAGGGAATCAACCCTTCAAACTCTTAGATTATCCAGCAACGGGTTACCCACCCATCCAGGGAGCTGAACGACTCTGATAGCGGTCGACTGAGCATTGCAGGACCTAGTGCCACCACTGCATATGATGTTTACGAAATTCGTGCAAATTTGTAAATAACCCTCGCTCTCGCTCAGGCGATGCAAAAATTCACATTCGTTTAATAAATCACATTACTCTGGTAATAATCTCTATTTATTACTTAGTATCAATAACTTGTTGAAAGAATGAAGCTTAATATTTCACAACATTGATAAATATATCTAAGTTATCTTTTGTAATGAAAATCAAAACTTACTAAGCATTTAACCTGTTGGAGAATTTACAATCACTATACAGTTGTATATTAGAGTATAGAAATAATACGTTGCATTGATGGTTTAATAAGAGTAGTGGTCATGGTGTCTAGAAAAAAGATGCTTTATAAAAGTGCCTCTTGCACAACAGCAAATGATTGACGTTTTGTTGGTTGCCTAATGGAATCGCACATAAGAACTGTGATTTTTGTGATTACTGTATTGGATCAGTTTCCCTCATGTTACCCTTTCGATCATTTTATCTATTGTGTGTCCAGTAAATATAAATCAATATTCTGCCTGGAACATGACATGATAGTATATTTGTACCATAGATTGTTATATCGATGTACATGTATATTTTGAGTCTGTTTACATAATAAATGATGTGGCATTTGAATGTGTAAGACTTTGTAGACTCAATTGAAACAAAGACAGCATTTAAAAAGTATAACCGAAGTATTCAAAGCTCTAGATGTCCCTAGCTGTAAGTTGATGTATATTGTTTGCTTGAAATCCGATAAGCAAATGGTATGGTTTAAGGAAGTCTTCAAACTTATACCCATATCCACAGTCATAAACGAAGTTAGCAATCAACAGTATAAAGAAACTACGGACAATATCTCCTAAAAAGGCGATCAAATTTTTTTCCCACTGTGGCACTAGGATGCTTCCATAGGAAACAGTATTAAGTATTAAACAACATGTAACCCCGAGGGGGCACACAATGCAGAAATGGATACAAAAAGATATGATGAGATAACATCAATACTTTGTTTGTTCAAAAACATGCGCGAAATAGTAATTTAATGACTTTGAAAACAAACATCATATTTTCAATCTGTAAAAGTTCTCTCAGCCAATCATAACCTGCCACATCACATCGCCCTTTCTCGCCTAACTGGTCAGGCTATTACTATTGTTTACAGTATTGAGTCAAGCGGACACTTACTTACTTGGTGTATAATTACTACAAAAACAAACAAAAAAACTTTCCAGTATGACAGTTAGTTAGTGAGACATATACTGAAGACATTTACTAATTTTGGTTGAATCTTTTTGACTGTTGATAGCTTAATCACGGTTTCTAAAGAGGGATCTAAAGTCAATTCATCAATGAGACTACATGGTATGTCATAGTACTTTGTTTCGCAAATGACGAGATGGCCTATTCTTCTCTAAAAATATATATATGAATGTGGTTTAAACATATCTATTTAAAAAAAGAAACGGGGTTGACAAAAATATATGTTTATATTAATGCCGCTCCCTAACAAAATAGTGACGTAAACGTAACATAAACATGGACAGATCAGTACACAGATCAGTACACATAAAATATACAATGACTTATTTAGTCGCCCGCGCTGTGAAGCTGTAGGTGCACTAGCTCTGCAAAGATACGCTAATTTCACTGGTTTATGCTCATTATTCAGCAATTCTTTTTGCATCAGTGTACTTCTTGAGAATCAAGGAAGACTTTGCAATCAAAATTGTTCATGTATTCCAACATTAGAAATGTGGACTTTATTGCTACTATTTCTTCACTTGTGTTGTAAATGTCCACTTCAACAAAAGACTGAATACCCAAGCTGTGATTTGAGAACAATGAACATCAATCAGCACCCAATCTGGTACACCAGATCTCAGCTGTGGGCACTGTGTCTCAATCAGACTAAACTCTCGGGCTCTATTGTTGATGACTTGAGGCTGACTGGGGTACCACTCCGTTCAATCAGGAGGAAGAGGAGAAGTTGTAGGGGAGGGAGGAAGAAACAAAGGAAAATAACAACTCTGCCTTTGTCAGGACAAAGAAGGATTACACAACAAGTTGTCAGTGAAGCTGGAGTTAACTGGTGATAATCTGGTATATGTTTATCCTCAAAGGAAACGAAAACAACTGAAAGCTGCGCTATGGAATGCGCAATCATCACGAAATAAAACTTTCGAAATATTCGATACAATTGTTGATGATCAACTAGACATATTGTTCATCACTGAGTCATGGCTCAAGGCGTCAGGTGATGAGGCTGTGATGGCCGAGATGACTCCCCCTGGATATGCACTGAAACATGCCCCTAGGACTCACACAACCGGAGGCGGCATTGCCATCATTCATCGGAATACTCTACAGGTCAGTGTTTTGGATACTGTAGACAGCAAATATGCTTCCCTGGAATGCATGGACATCATAGTGTCACACTCGGATATAACACTCAGAACTGTTTGTATCTATAGCCCCCCGCCCTCGCGGACTAACAAGATACGTCACTCTGAGTTTCTACAGGACCTAGCTCTACTTCTGGAGAAGCACCTACAGAAAAATCTTCTCATTCTAGGAGATTTCAACATTCACTATGAAACCAGTGACAACCCCGAGGTCAAGAGGTATCACAAGCTGCTGGATAGCCATGATCTAGTTCAACATGTGAGTGTCCCGACTCACAGAAGCGGACATACTATTGACTGGGTAGCATCACGAAGTACATGTGATCTTGTCTCGGATGTGACTGTCGAAGACAGACTGATGTCTGATCATTTCTTTATCATCTTCCGGATGTCCTTGACTAATACACCGCCTCAACATGTTGATGTGAAATGTCGGAATTTGAAGAAAATAAATCCTGAACTATTTAAGGAAGATTTGATAAATTCTTCACTGGTCCAAAACGCTCTTGATGAAATTGAAGAACTTATATTACTACTTCGTACCATGAAACGCTTTCTGACCTGAAGAGACGGAATCAAAAGAAGTCATCTCCCTGGTACTGTGAAGATGTCTTGAAAGCTAAACAGCAGCGTCGAATAGCAGAGCGACAGTGGAGAAAAACCAGACTGTTAGTTCACAGACAAATATTTAAACAGGCTAGAAATCAAGTAACAATGACCATACGGAAATCAAAAGCTAGATACTGCCTCTCCAAAATTGTGAGGAGTTCAAACAATCCCAAGATTCTACATCAATTTGTTACCTCACTTATGGGAAAAGAGAAGAAAACAATTCTGCCTCCACACAGATGTGATAGAAATCTTGCAAACGATTTCAACTCCTATTTCATCTCTAAGATAGATAAGATACGGAGAGACATGGACAGTGTGTCTAATGAAGAAGACTCATCATTTGACACTTTTCCATTTTCTGGAAAGCCCATGGATTGCTTCAGCGAATTCACTGAGAGTGAAGTTCTGACTCTAATAAGACAAAGCAAACCCACAACATGTGATCTCGACCCTATGCCCACAAAGATCCTACTTGAATATGTTGATATCCTTATTCCAATCATTACAAGGATTATCAACAAGAGTCTATCTACTGGAACTGTTCCCGATAGTCTCAAAGTTGCCGTAGTGAGACCTCTTCTAAAGAAACAGGATTTGGATGTTTCTACCCTTAATAACTATAGACCAGTGTCTAACCTTTCCTTCCTCTCTAAAGTGCTTGAAAGAGCTGTTAAATCTAGACTCTCTCAACATCTCGATGAGTATCATTTTCTGCATACAAAACAGTCTGCCTATAGACCGGAGCACAGCACAGAGACAGCTCTTCTGCGCATCATGAATGATTTGTTGACATGTGTGGACATTGGTAATGTCTGCTTGATGGTATTGTTAGATCTCTCGGCCGCATTTGATACCATCGACCATGAGCAGCTGTGGACAACCCTCAGAGACGCGATAGGTATCAATGGAACTGTGCTGAAATGGTTCGTGTCATACCTGTCTGGTAGAGTTCAGTCAGTTTGTATTGCTGACACAAAGTCTGAAACAGCTATCTTGAAGTATGGTGTCCCGCAGGGATCAGTGCTTGGGCCCATCCTTTTTACGTTGTATACTGCTGATCTTGGTAAATCCCTTTCTGCCTCTAGTGTCAATCATCATATGTACGCTGATGACACACAGTTGCTCAAAGTGTTCAAACCCCAACACGCATGCAATGCTGTGTCAGAAACACAAGTCATCACTGACAACATCAAGTCTTGGATGACCACGCACAAGTTGAAACTTAACGACAACAAGACTGAGGCTCTTCTTGCAGGGACTCTTCCAAAACGGTTGGCCTCAGGTGTAGAGACTGTACAAGTTGGAGACTCCGATATCAAAGTCTCTAAGTGTGTCAAGAACCTTGGTGTTGTTTTTGATAATAACCTGTCAATGGATGACCATATTTCCAAGCTCTGTCAAGTTTGCTATTTTCATATTAGGAACATTGGTTCAATAAGAGATTTTCTATCTAATGATATGGCACACATGCTGGCAAGAACCCTTGTTTTGTCAAGAATTGATTATGCAAATAGCTTGCTTGTTAATCTAAGTCAGGAACAGTTCACAAAACTTCAACATATCCAGAACACTGCAGCACGGGTTGTTACCAGAACAAAGAAGTCTGCACACATAACACCAGTGTTAACCTCCCTTCATTGGCTCCCAGTTCAAGCTAGAGTACATTTCAAGATTCTGACTCTGACTTACAAGTGTGTGTATCACTCTGCTCCCTGCTATCTTGTTGAACTGATAGAGCGATATGAACCTTCTCGGACTCTTAGATCAGCTGATCAGTTTCTTCTGAAAGTGCCTAAATCACGTCTCAGAAAGTTTGGACAGAGGTCATTTGCTTATATGGCCCCAACTCTGTGGAATGACTTACCCCTTGATATTAAGACATGTCAATCTTTGACAAGCTTCAAAAGTTCTTTGAAAACATATCTGTTTAAAAAATTCTACAATCTTTAATTTGAACCAGTGAAGCATTTCTACTGCAGTGTGTTTTTAATCCATGTAGCGCTATGAGCAGGCACTGAGTGCCTGGAGTTGGGCGCTTTATAAATTTACTTTATTATTATTATTATTATTATAATATTGAAACAACGATTTTCGGAAACATACAACAAAGCAATTTAATGCTAAGTCTTATATCTTAATTAAATGGTATAAACAAAAGGATATTTCATCAAGGCAAAATCTTAATATTCAATCCTGTTCTGAAAATCTCTTAGATATTACGATATAATTATAGAATTGAATTTAGTAGTTCTAAGTTTACATATTGTGATGAGTGGCCATATAAAATTGAAGACAAGTTAAACAAGTTAGAGAAATGTTTTAAAAAACTTATGAATAATCCTTAAGTAAGTTTATATAATGTGAAGAGGTTTTGCTATCTACACACTACGAAATAGTCGGAAACAGAGTGTCATTGAGGCATCATGTCATGAAATTGTATTAAGTTGCCCTGTTCTCAATACAATTCGATACACCTTTTGACACCATGTTTCATCATGTCTTGAGCATTTCTCAATCAAATAAAGAAACAATGTTAGTTGACAAAGAGACAACTCATCAGCGTAAAATAAATACCATTCTATATCTTTGTTTGAGATAATGTTATTTTACAATTTAAGTATTTTTAAACTTCTAACGCAAAACAACTGCCTGAAATGATAAATATGTATACATATAAGTTTCAATGAACAAGTTTAGTTTACATAACTTCTATTAGATGTCATGTGACCAAAGCCTACCTTATTGAAGTTACTGTAAACGCGAAATACTCCATCTCATGTGTCTGTACTGAATGTGTTCATCTCAAGAAGATACAATGCATATGATAAATTCTAAATGTTTAATTTTTGATTGGATCTAGTTTGTCCTACATGTATTGTTGACCAATGGATGACTAGTGTTCTGACAACTTGGGCAGACTTGCTTATTCTCTAAAACAACAACCTCCCCTAATTCTTGTAATAACATTGTCAAAGAGTGTGAAATATCCCAAGCACGACTCCCCGTAATTACACAATCAGTTACGATGTGCATAACTGTTAATTACTACTCTCATGTTTTATTGCCGGACAGGTGAAGCTTCCAAATCGTGCTCAAACATGTTTATTCTGTTTATTTACCACCATTGTCTGTTATATTTACATTGATTAGGCCCATTTCAGTTCTGTTTATGATGCCATAAAACACTTCGGGCATGCGCAGTAAAGGCAATATCGTTCATCCGGTAGAATCCCTTGTCAGACTGTCAAATTGAGAAGCCTAAAATTCGCGCACTTTGAATGGCGATATCTTTGTTATTAGAGGACCGATGAAAACGTTTTTTGGTGTTTTTAAAGTTGACAATGTTTTCTGTACATATTTACCAATTAACATGAAACAATAATGAGGTTTCTTGTTGTTTAAACAGTTGTAAAAGTAGTTGTAATAACTCTTTTTGAATTAAATAGAATTTTAAAATGTAAAATTAATTAAATTTATGGTGTGTAAATTTCAGTAGCTTGAGTTCAGTTTCAGTAGAAGTCACAAAACATATGGTTCGTCTCATCAATTATGGAGTTACTGGGGACTGTCATATCGATCATTACGCAGAGAACAATAAAGCGTGTTTAAGCATACTCGTGTGCTGACAACATTTACATTACATGAACTTGCATTGTCTGTACTTGTGACCGTTGTTCATAATTAGTATTGATTGCCTTCTATATTGGATTTGCTTTAAAAATCTGCATAGTTATGGTCATTATCTGAAAGTTCGATTTAAATTTTTTGAAGGTTAGCATTCGAAAACAAAATCAATAATTAAGTGAAATTACATCACTCATCAGCGTTGTCACCTTAGAATAATTGCATTTTGTGGTGTTTAAAACGTGGCATATCGATATTTCTCTGGTCAGTGAAAAGGCATTAAGTTACCAATCAAAATCTGAACAGTTTGAAAGAATCAGATGATGTCCAAACACTATAAGATTGCATGACTATCATCTTTGACATGACGTTTTAGAGAAATTAAACTTTAGTTTAAAAATCAAGAAATAACAAACCCGGAATCTTATCAAAGGCCAGATACTTGCTTCAGATAACTCTTCTGACTGGCTTATTGCATTATGATTTGATTTCTCTAAAACTTTTCTGAATTCTCTGTATATTACTCTTGATATTTTCAAAGGGAAGCCGCGCCAATCACATGTGTTGTATCCAAATCAAAAGACCAATGAACAGAGCTGTAGCAAAAAATGCATTACGTCACCATGTGGGTAATACAAAATATTCAGCGGACCTAGGTTGAAATCCCGTTAGATCATCGGAAAGTATTTTGTTTATTGTCTGTAATACTACTTTTAATAATTAACCAGCATGACAAGGAGATATCGTTTTGGCAGGACGTGTTGCACAATTCCCTGTAATTGTCAATGCTACATGGCAACACAGTGTTTTTACTTCAAGTAAATACATCACAGATTCACAATGCCATAACATCATAAACATAGTGACCTCACAATGCAAAGACATCACTGTCTTGAAAATCTAGTGTTGTTGTGTTAAGAGATTTACATTTTTTCTCTGAGATGTCAAAAAGAGTATTTTGATGATAAATAGAATATCAGCCTCGTGTATTTTGATAACAATCGTTGATGAATGTAAAAAATATTCATAACTTTCAGCAATTCGTGTTGATAGAAATTAATTTTGTGAAATTAACTTTGAGTAATAATCGTGTTTATATTACTGCTGTTATCCAGTGTTGTATATTTCACTTAGCACCCAAATTGTTCGACAAATCTCCTTCATCTGCCTATGTGGCACCAAGCATGCCTTTTTAAAGGCTTTTCTTGTTATGAAAACAAACGCTTGTAGACATTACTTGTAGTTGTCATGCAAGATCTTTACCTAAAGATCTCCAGCAAACTGTGTAAATTGGTAGAAAGCTTTTCGTTGAAAGCAGACAATCAAATACAGTACATGAAAGCCTATAACTTTGATTAGCCAGACGAGGATTTCCCTGTGAATGTAATGTTATGACTGCACCGAACTTGTCTGAAGTTTGACGACCAACTAACTGTAACACGTTTTCATTACTTATTGAATTGTAGACATGGCATAATAACGCTCGTTTCTTCATTCTTCATCACTCTTTCAACTGTAAGATATGAATGATGTTGACTCTTTAATTGAAATTGAATTTTGGTGAATGTTCTGTGATTGTGTGCATAAGCAATGTCCCATCTTGTAAATTTAATTCAGTGAGGCATTGTTTTAATTGTTGAAGAGTCTTCGTTTTGGCATGATAATCTTTGTTTTTAACGTTTTAATACTAGATTTCACTAAGCGCTCTTTGTTCAAATAATAAGAAATTGCAGATTCTGATATTGTTACAAACTATTCTGACTTCTTTGAGAACGTCAAATGACCTATTTTCTTGATGCAAGATCAAGTTAATATATAATCTTGTCGTAAAAACGCTTTTGAATGGAGAATTTAGTAATTTCCTCTGTTTTAAGCATATATGTAAATGTATAGTTTTACTTAAAGCAAGAAACTAATGTTTCATAATAAAGTGCATGTTGAATTTGTACAAAAAGGAAGAACATAGGATAATTTAATTTTAATGTTTCAACGAGTTCCAGCTCTAACTACAATTATGATATTTCAAATAAAATTTCTGCATATCTGATTTACTTATTTTGAGTGCATACAGTTGTAAATTACACCCAAATCAATCAAATGACTATCTTGACATTGAACTCCGTCGTCTTTTAACCGAGATGTCAGTGTGCAGGTCAGTCTATAATGGAACGAGACTGTTCTGAATCAGAGATAGACTATCTCATCGTGGACGTATTTTACAGAAGCCCTTGGGACTATGGTTGTGTTACGTTTCACCATTATTACAGGTAACCATGGGACATTTGTGCCATTGGTGATGGAAATCATGATTGTATTTTTTTTTTAAAGAATTATTTTGTCCGGAAGCTTATCTTAAATATAAAGAGAGCCATAATTTGAAAATGGAAGTGATTGAACGACATGATATGGGTTAACATGTAATTTAAAAGAGAACCACTGTCTTTTTTATAACAGTGCTGTGGAAGAGTCAGACGTTAATAAAATACCAAAAACTATATACGTATATGCAAAGTAAAGCCTATGTTGGAAAGTTTCAGATAAATGAAGACTAAATCTGCTCACCAAGGGAGGACAAAGATCTATTTAAGATATTTACTTATAATCTCCATGAAAGATCATTTACTATGATTATCCAGCAAATAGAATAAACTGTTAGAAATCCTCAATCTGAAAGTAATCAATCAAATTAGAGAAAAAGACACGAAACTTTGATCAGCCAGAATTTACTTAACTCCTTGGGGACGCTGAATTCAATGACTGACCTCGTCTGAAGTTTGATCATCATCATCATCATCATCATCATCATCATCATCATCATCATCATCATCATGAAAACGCTTGTAAAGCACCAACTTCAGGTTTATAACTAAATGTACTCAAAGGCGCTCATGAGCACTGACAATGTACTAAACATCTATTCAAAGATGAATCTTTCATAGGAAGTGACAAAGATGTGGGTTTTCAACCGAGGTTTAAAGGTTGACAGACTGGTTTGGGATCTGAGACTTTGGGGAAGACCTTTCAACATTTTGGGACAACAGATCTGGAAGGCTCTGTCGTCGTAAGTCTTTCATATTCTGTTAGTATGCCAAGAAGATGTTCATTCTGATATCTGAGGTTTCTGAGGAGCATATTCATGAAGGAGACTTTATTGGTATGGCGGACAAAGATCATGCATTGATTTGATTACCTTATACTGTACATGTATGACTGTACATGTGTGACATGATCGAATGACATTAATTTTTCCTTTTTTTCCTGTAATTGTAAGCTCTTCATTAATACGACTTACTTATTGTAATATAAATATATGCACACGTGTAAGGAACTCTCTAACATGTGTTGATTGTAAATGTTACATATGATTTACGTTCTATTGTGATTGTAAAATTGTGAGATCCTAATAATGCAAACATTTTCATCACTTATGTTAGCTCTACATCATACATATAAACTAAACCACTGAAACAAAGAAACACATAGCTGATTTGTACATTTTGTATTGGTGATGCTGGCAAGAATAAGGAAGTCATTGTTAAATATGTATTCAAGAAGAGACTTGCCAGAGCAAATGGCATGTATCAAAATTTAAAGGTCACATAGCAGCCAATATCTTGGGGACCTCAATTAGAGGGAACATTTTTGCTTGACATTTGCATTCAATGGACTGTCCAAAAATTCTGTTACAATGTTATGAAATGTTTTGATAGTTCCCCCTAGCTTCCTAGCATGTTACATGAGTAACCAAGACAGGCTGGTGTTCTCATCCAAACTCTTCTTTGCCAACGACAACAAAGTATTGTTCAATGCTGCTGAAACCATTGCCTAATAGACTTCTTAAGGTACACTGGAACATATTAGATACCCTTGCAATCCTGGGCTGTACTCACCGATCTCGAAATGACTGATGACATTGCTCTTTTGAAAAACGGTAAATCGAGGCATTACTTTACTTTTAAATTACCATTGACTGTTGATGCTCAAACCACCAAAACCCCTTTGTTTCATTGAAAATAGTATTTTGAATTTGTATGCAAACGAAACCGCGTAAAGAATTTAAAATTCGTGCTTTATTGACTTTATTCAAACAGGAGATTTTATTACATCTGGGAAATACAGAAATGAAAAAGCTCGGATATGTTTAAAGAAAACATTCACCATAAACATGCGTTTCTTGTAAGCAGTATATGTTATGCACTTCCCTCAAGGTGTTGTTTTCTTGGGAGTATACTTAAATAATGGTATAGGTGTGAAATGTTGTATTTGGATAACTTCTTTTTTATCATTCTTCTGTATTCAAAATGGTTCATGTCACCCAAAGCAATCAATTTTATTTAACAGAATTTTGATCTACTCCTTAGTAAAGGTTCTATTATACGTTGAATTCCATAGATGGTAAATCTCCTATTGGTGGTAAAACCTTTTGAGAGGTTATTATGAAATGACGACACTTATAATAAAAAAAAATTCATATAAAAGCACAAACGCAGCGAATTTTCCATTCACAATCATGTTTTCTAAGAAGTCTGTTCAAACCATGACAGCTTTATAAGCCTTTAAGCTCGTGAGAAGATTAAAAAGTTTTAATGTGTGACCCATGAGCGAAACCGTAGTTACTTCCGTTAGTAAATGATCTCTCAATGTTTACAAGCCTATACATTTTGTTGTAGTTTAAAATGAATGGATATTAAAATTTATTGTGTAACTTTGCAAAGAAGCTGTCGTTATCTTAAAGGGACAGTCATATCGAGGTATTTTTATGTGGAAACGAAATACCTTTGTGTGCTCTTCTTTATCAAGTCAAATGAAAATCAACGAAAATGTAACCTCAAGTAAGTTTCAACTTGGTTGTGTTATAATCATGTACTATAGCATTATATGCATAAACCCAGATAGGACCGTCCCTTTAATGTCCGGATGTATTTGGACTATATGTCTTATAAAATAAAACAAGTATAATGAACAATGAAATTTTATCTGTCATCAAAGTTTACTTGCGAAGTTATTTCTGCAATGTCTTACTGTAGATGTTGGAAATAATAGTTATCTTACAAAGCCAAGAAGTTAATTTGAAAGTCTTACTATTCAATTCTCTTCAACAGGCTTAGATTAGTCTGGGACTACATAAAATCAAAGCCAATAGTTCAGTATTTGAAGACTTTTACAGGCACTGACGACAACACATGAAATAGGAGCCTTTATAACGCATTTAAGTAGTCTGCTTTGACTGACAGTACATCCTTGTTGGACCACATGTTATTTCTGATGCCTCAAGTTTGATTGAAAGTTATGCAGAGAACAATAAAGCGTGTTTAAGCATACTGCGAACTGACAACATTTAAATTACATGAAGTTTAATCAATCTAAAACAGAAACAATAAGTTTTTCTCGTAAAACGTACCCTACTGATATTTCTCCAATACAAATGAATGGTACAATAATATCTGAAGTCAAAGAACACAAACAATTAGGTCTTACAATACAGCAAAATTGCCAGTGGACCTCCCATATCAAAAATATTGTTACAAAAGCAAGCCCTATAGTTAACTGTTTCAGAAGTTTTAAATATCGACTTACCAGAAAAAGCCTAGAAATTATGTTTAACTCCTTTATTCTGCCCCACTTTGATTACTGCAGCGTTGTGTGGGATAATTGTACCAAACAACAAGAATTCTTACTCAAGAAATTACAATTTGACGCATTACGTACAATATATGGGACAATTGCACTATGCAGGAAGCAAAACTCTTGGAAAATCTTGCATTAAGATCGATATGTGGAGCTGTAAGGGGCACAAGTCATAATAAGTTAAACCAGGAAACAAATTTTACTTCTCTAAGTGATAGGCGTAGAAGACAGAAATTGTGTCTGTTTTATAAAATGTATTACAAATTATCTCCATCCTATCTTTCAGACCTAGTTCCAAATAGTGTCTCTGTAAATAACCCTTACAACTTGAGAAACCTGGATTCTTTGCAGACTATTTCGTGTAATACTCTTAGACACTCTTCATCTTTCCTACCCTCTGTTGTTAATTAATGGAACTCCCTAACAGAAGAACAAAGATTTAGCGATTCAGTCAGCAGCTTTAAAAGGTCAATAAATACCACTATCTTTAACAATTACTATTTCGATACGAATTGTGGACAAAGACATGCTCAAATAGCTCACTGTAGACTGCGTCTAGGTTGCAATGACCTTAACTATCATAAATTTAATAGACATATATCAAATTTACCCTCATGTTCATGTGGCTACTTTTCTGAGGATTGTGTCCACTTCTTCTTTACATGCCCATTATATAATGATATCCGACAAAACAAATATTTCTATATTAAAGGATATGACCTGAAATCAATCTTTTATGGCAACAATGAAAAATCAGCAACCACAAATCATAGTATTATACAATCCGTACATGTCTACATTGCTGAAACTTTACGGTTTAAATAAGACTGTTAAAACAATATGCCTTGCTTAGAGGTTACTACTAATTATGAAATTTTATCATGCTGGTATAAATGTCGCATATTTACATAATTTGTTTCTGTGTTTGTATGTATTAAACATGTATTGATAAAATGTTCTAGGGAGAGGCCTTGACATAAGCGCTGACAGCTTGTTGGCCGATCCCATTTACAATATGTACATCATTTGTGAAATAAATATGTTTAAAACATTACGTACAATATGCGGTGCAGTAAGAGGCACAAATAATGAGAGTATTTACAAAGAAACCAACACAAAACTGTTGAGAGAAAGAAGAGCTGAATCAAAATTATGCCTGATTTATAAAATGTTCAACAGATTAACGCCCGATTATCTGAGCGATCTTGTCCCCGATCCAGTCAGTTATGCATCTAATTATAACCTTAGAAATCAGTCTAACCTCCAAACTCCACGCTGCAAAACTGATACTTATGCTCGATCGTTCATTCCTGACACGATCTGACGTTGGAATGAGCTCCCCGATAATTTGAAGCTAGCTGAATCTATACCTTACTTCAAACGCGCTTTACAAAACAGAGTTCGACTATACTTATTTTGACCTCAATTTTGGACCCCGACCGTTTCAAATTGTCCACTGTCGTCTGAGGTTAGGCTTTAGTGACTTAAATAGCGACAAATACATGTGCTCATGTGGTCACAGTAATGAGGATGCAGTTCATTTCTTTATAATTTGTCCAAATTACTCCGCTTTTAGATCCAACTGTTACTTTTTTAGACAGGGATTCGATATTAAAAGTGTATTATTTGGAAATGCAAACGTGGAGAAGGATACAAATCAGAAATCATTAGAATCTGTCCATTTCTTTATAAGTTCATCTAAAAGATTTAGCAATTTATAAGATGATTCTACAGTAACTCATTATCTCACTCACTTGCTTATGTACAGCTGGAAAGCAGATCTATCAGAGCATCTTCATTTTGTCCATTGTATTTCTCCAAATTGCCATGCCATTCTCGTGTAATGTTTTATGTATTATGTTGAGGTAAAGGTATTTATATAAGCCATACGGCTCTTTTACCGATCCCATTCAATGAATAAAATACGTTTAAAACACATGAACTTGCATTTTCTGTACTTGCGACCGTTGTTCACAATTAGTATTGATTGCCTTCTATATTGGATTTTCTTTAAAATGTGCATACTTAATGTCATTTTGGGAAAGTTTGATTAACTAGATACAAGTTTTAGCATTCGAAGACAAAATCAATAATTGAATGAAATTACATCACTCATCGGCGTTGTCACCTTTCAAAACGTACCATATGTATGTATATTTTTATGTAATAATTGCATTTTGTAATGTTTAAAAGGGGCATATCGATATTTCTCTGGTCTCTGAAAAGGCATTAAGTTACAAGTCAAAATCTTAACAGTTTGAAAGAATCAGATGATGTCCAAACACTTTAACATGCATGACTATCATCATTGAAGAACAGTTTTAAGGAAACTAAACATCAAGGAATAACAAATCCGGAATCTTATCAAAGACCAGATGACTTCTTCAGATAACTTTACTGCGGGCATATTGAGAAAACAAAAGCTTCTAGACATTACTTGTAGTGGTCATGAAAGATCCTCACCTAAAGATCTCCAGCAAACTGTGTAAATTGGTAGAAAGTTTTTCTTTGAAAGCAGGCAATTAAATACAGTACATGAAAGCCTATAACTTTGATTAGCCAGACGAGGGTTTCCCTGTGAATGTAAATAATGTCACGACTGCACCGAACTTGTCTGAAGTTTGACGACCCACTGAAACTGTTCATTACTTATTGAATTGTAAACACGGCATAATAACGCTCGTTTCTTCATTCTTCATCACTCTTTCAACTGTAAGAAATTAATGATGTAGACTCTTCTCAATTGAAATTAAATGTTGGTGAATATTCTTTGATAGTTTGCATAAACAATGTCCCATCTTGTAAAAATAATTCATGGAGGCACTGTTTTAATGGCATGATTATCTTAGTTTTTAACATTTTAATACTAGATTTTACTGAGCGCCCCTTGATTATATAATAAGCCACAGTAAATGCAGATTCTGATATTGTTACAATTTATTCTGACTTCTTCAAATTCAAGATCGAGTTGAGTTGTCATAATCTTGTCGTAAAGACGCTTTTGAATGGAAAATTTAGTAATTTCCTCTGTTGTTAACTATATTTTTAATTGTATAGTTTTACTAAAAGCAAGAACATAAAGTTTTATAATAAAATTTATGTTGAATTTTTACAAAAAGGAAGAAAATAGGATAATTGAATTTTTATTGTTTCAACGAGATTCAGCTGTAAGTACAATTATGAAATTTCAAATAAAATTTCTGCATCTCTTATTTAGAAACAAACGCATTTCACTTTTAGTGCATACAGTTGAAAATTACAACCAAATAAATCAAATCTTGATATTGAACTCGTAGTCTTTTAAACGAGATGTTCAAATACATGTAGTTGCGTCAATGATGGAAAGAGACTGTTCTGAATTAGAGACAGACTATATCATCATGGACGTATTTTAAAAAAGCCCATGGGACTATGGTTGTGTCACCTAACAGGTATCCATGGATAATTTGTGCCATTGGTGATGGAAATCGTGATTGTATTTATAAAAAAAGAATTATTTTATCCAAAAGCTTATCTTAAATATAAAGAAAGCAAAATTTGAAGATGAAAGTGATTGAACGAGATTTTGTTGGTTTTTGTGTAATTTAAAAGAGAACCATTTACAAATTTTATAACATTTCTTTGAAAATTAATGATAAAAAATGAAAAGTTTTTAAAAAGTATTCTGATATTGAAACAAATTTTAAAGCATATCAGCATAAGAAGAGAAGTAATGCAATTTTTTCAATTGAATATATTCATTGACTTAATGTCTGATAAAATATTTCAAATCAATTTAATTGTAATTAATGAAAAATATATTAGTTAGAGTAAGTCCCTTATCAAAGAACAATAACCTTCAAAGTGGCGTTTTTGTCCAATCATTGATCTTAAAAACGAATATTTTAACATTAATTAATTGTAAATTAAGTGTTCAATCGCATTTAAAACGGGGTTCAAAAGAAACTTTTCCATAAATCGTAATCATTCAAATTAACCAAAGAAAATGAAAGATGTTTGAGACAGAAAACGCCATTTTGAAACGTCTAAGAGTTGTTCAACTGCCCTTGCTAGTTAAGCAATAAAATAAGTTATACCATTCAGAGGCTGGGTACATGGGAAGATATGCGCCTCGAGCTTGGTATCATGCGACGAAGGCGAGTTGCATAACACCTAGCGAGAGGCGGATATCTCCCCGTGTACCCGCCTATGAATGGTATAACGAATTTATCTTACCGGATGTTAAAACAAAACGCATATAAATTATATGAAGATAAAGAGAAGAGTAATTCATTTGACTATAGTTTGTTCAAAGCTACATATCGGTTGATCAAAAGTAACCAGCTTGATCATGTGTTCGAGGTAACATACATTGTACATTTCAAAACGCTCAATTGGCACGCTTTTTGCATGCTTTTTATGTGCCGGGGTTAAAAGATAAAGGATAAAAGATCTTAACCTTTCATGGCAGACTTCATGTTAAGTGAAAAGATTTTGCGAAACACTCAGATGTAAACATTTAAATTCAGGTTTTGAATTAAAGTGGAGGAAGAATGAAGATTTTTCTAGTTGTTTCCCTTTTTTTTCAATTTTCAAAGGCGATTGCTACAGGTTTTGTCTGTTGTTTCATCAACCAACATTCCTCATGGACATTGTGTTGAGTGACTTTGATTTTGTTTGTAAATGTCAACAGAATGCATTGATATAACTTAATTACAACTTTGTATGCGATGTCAATGTAAACTTAACTGGCAAAAATAAATCCTTCTTTAAAGAAGACTTCCCTCAATGATAAACCTTCTAAAAAGGCAAATCCTGTTTTTCCTATTATGTAGTAATCTCGTATAGTCATATTATAATAGGAAAACGGATTTAATAATTACATTGTGCATCTCTGTAACGTTATTAAGTGTCTAAGGTATGGTATGTCAATATCAGATTTATTATCTGACAGTAATTGTCCCTTTATTGTCCAAAGGAAACAAATTATGTTTTTATTAGCAATCAACTGATGTGGAAGAGTCAGATGTTAATACAATCCGAAACACTATATATATGAAAAGTAAAGCCTATGTTGGAAAGTTTCAGATAAACTATGACTAAGTCTGATCGTCAAGCGAGGACAAAGAAAGTCTTATGAAAGAGATCTAGTTAGATATGTATAATGGCATGAATTGAGATAAATTAGACCTTGTAGACATTACTTGTAATCGTCATGAAAGATCATTAACTACGATTACCCAGCAAATAGCATAAACTGTAAGAAATACTCAACCTGAAAGTAATCAAGTACGAGAAAACCGAGGTTTAAAGGTTGACAGACTTTGGTGAAGACCTTTCAACATTTTGGGACAACAGATCTAGAAGGCTCTGACGCCGTAAGTCTTTGATATTCTGTTAGAAGGCAAATGATAAGTTGATTCTGAGATCTGAGGTCTCTGAGGGGCATATTCATGAAGGAAACTTAATTGGTATGGCAGACAGAAACCATGAATTGATTTAAAGTAGTAGAACTTATACTGTATTCGGAATTTGACAAATAACCAGTGGATTTTGAAGGACATGTGTGAATGACATTCATTTTTCCTATTTTCCTATTGTAATTGTAAGCTCTTAAAAAATTCGACCTACTTATTGCAATAGAAAGATCTGCACATGTGTAAGGAACTCTCTAACATGTGTTGATTGTAAGTGTTACATATGATGTACGTTCTATTGTGATTGTGAGATCCTAATAATGCAAACATGTTCATCACTTACGTTTCTACATCATACATAGAAACTATACCACTGAAACAAAGAACCTGCATAGCTGATAAGTGGATTGTACATTTTGTATTAGTGATGCGAGCAAGAATAAGTAAATGATTGTTAAATATGTATTCAAGAGGAGACTTGTTAGAGCAAATGGCATATGTTCAAAGGTCAAGTTCACATAGCAGCCAATATCTGGGGGACCTCAATAAGGGGACATTTTTGCTTGACATTTGCGTTCAATGGACTGGACTAAAATTCTGTTACAATGTCATGAAATGTTTTGATAGTTTCCCCTAGCTTCATGTATGTTACATGAGTAACTAAGACAGACTGGTCCTCTCATCCAAACTCTTCTCTACCAAGGACAAGAAAGTATTGTTCAATGCTGCTTAAGCCAATGCCATAACAACTTCTTAATATAAAATAAGATACTCTTGCAATATTCGGCTGTACTCACCTCTGTCGAAATGATGGCACTGCTCTGTTAAACATAGTTAGTCGAGGCATGACTTTACTTTTAAATCACCATTGACTGTTGATGCTCAAACCACCAAAACCCCTTTGTTTCATGGAAAATAGTATTTTGAATGTGTATGCAACCGCGGAAAGAATTTAAAATTCGTGCTTTATTGACTTTATTCAAACAGGAGATTTTATTACATCTGGGAAATACAGAAATGAAAAAGCTCGGATATGTTTAAAGAAAACATTCACCATAAACATGCGTTTCTTGTAAGCAGCATATGTTATGCACGTCCTTTGTTGTTTTCCGGCAGTATACTTAGATAATGGTATAGGTGTGAAATGTTGTATTTGGATCACTTCTTTTTTATCATTTCTTCTGTATTCGAAATGGTTCATGTCACCCAAAGCAATCAATTTTATTTAACAGAATGTTTATCTACTCCTTAGTAAAGCTTCTCGTTTAGGTTGAATTCCATACAATGTATATGGTAAATCTCCTATTGGTGGTAAAACCCTTTGAGAGTTTATGAAATGAAGACACTGATAATAAAAAGAAAATTCATGAGGTATGTTTATACAATTTACAAATGCCAGATGGAGAAATATCGTCAACCCATTTTTGTTTCCATTGCTGTACACCATGAAAACTTTGAATAAACTACTTCAGATGTGGATGCGTAAATGTCTTAGCTGTAGTATAGATATGCAATGAATTTTTAAAATTTCTTGTAAACGTGTAACTTGTCAAAACTGCAAAACAATACTTATATGTTACAATGCCACAATATGTTGTGTTTGTGTATTTAAATTGAATCGAATTGTTCAGATGTGTTTCAAAAACCTTGTAAATGTCAAAGGAGTTGACTTCGTGGTCATTAGTGAGAGCACAAACGCAGCGAATTTTCAATTCACAATCCTGTTTTCTAAGAATTCTGTTCAAACCATGACAGCTTTATAAGCCTTTAAGCTCGTGAGAAGATTAAAAAGTTTTAATGTGTGACCCAGTAGTCCATGAGCGAAACCGTAGCTACTTCCATTAGTTAATGATCTCTCAATGTTTACAAGCCTATACATTTTGATGTAGTATAAAATGGATACTAGAATTATATCGTGCAACTTTGCAAAGAAGCTGTCGTTATCTTAAATGAACAGTTATACCGCGGTATGTTTTGTGGAAACGAACTTCTTTGTGTGCTCTTCTTTATCAAGTCAAATGAAAATCAACGAAAACGTAGCCTTAAAGAGGGACTGAAATGCTATATGGCAACTTTCGGGATTCATGAAATAGTGATAACAATTTCACATGGACTCAACTTTAAATTTCTGAAATCGACCTAGAAACGGCTTAATTACGACTGTATAAAGAACACCGCCTAATTAGGCCAGCGAACAGAATAAAACGCACTGAAGCGCCTTGGGTACGGTAGTGATCGGACGTGTTTTGGCGGAGCTCTGATACGATAGTGACTTGTGAGGACTATTTCGATTTGGATTTGAATATGCACCTTTATCACCCCACTGGGCTTTATTGTGCATTCTGAAGCAGGATGGCTACACAGATTACACCGAATTATAACCGGAATATGAGCTTTGGATCGGACATAGGGCCCGGACAGGTCGGAGATATGAGAACTTATCAGGTCAGTACTGATGTTAACACAAGTTGGATTACGCACCTATTTGATCAGATGAAACACTTGACCGGTATGGTTAACTCCATTCAACAACGAATGCAATGCGTAGAAAGTATTGACAGCAAGCTCACCGGTATTGATAATCGCCTAGCGTCATTAGAGACTAACATCAAGGAAACTATCGGACGTGTAGACAAACTGGAGAATTGTGTGAAAACCTCGTTAACGAGAACTGAAGAAGTTAAACGAGAAACACAAAAACTAATCCAGCATTCGAGAGAATTTGAGGCAAAGGCGATAGAGGATCAGGATAGATTCGCTAAGGATATTGAGGACTCCTACTACCAGATGCACTTTGTCCAGCAAAAGCAGAGAGATATGGAAGAGGCTGTGACAGACCTTAAAGTAAGGTCAATGAGAGACAATCTACTTTTTCACGGAATACCAAAAATGCCCGGTGAAGAGCCAAAAGTAGTCATACAAGAATTCATCAAGAAGGACCTGCAAATACAAGATGAGGTTACTCTGCTACGTGTGCACAGAACTGGACCCCGCAGAACATCTAGACCTCGCACAATCGTCGCTAAGTTTGCAGTACCGGATGAAAGATGGCAAGTGCTAACGAGTACTAACAAACTGAAGAACACTCATTATGGTGTCAGTGAACAGTTCCCGGTGGAAATTGTACAGACACGCAAGACACTTATGCCCGTGTTCAAGGAGGCGAAGAGGCGAGGACTTAAGGCTAACCTGGCAGTCGACAAGCTGTTCATAAACGGCAGGAGATGTTACCCTGGTGACAACCCGTTCGAGGATGGGTACCCGGTAGAACGCCCCGGCAACACGAGGATGTCCTACGCAGGAGCTGTACAGAGGGATGAAGCACAACCCAGGAAAATGGCAAGGTTTGACGAGGATAACAGAGAGAATGCCTAGGGAATCGATGACAAGCAAAAATGTTGTGATATAGCGGACACTAGTACTGTTTTGCAACAGTTAGACAACCAATTCAGAATACTGTATGTGAATGTCTGCGGGTTGAAGTCAAGACTACAAACACCCGAATTTTGTGAGAAGATTGCACATTATGATATGCTATGTTTTGTGGAAACTAAACTTGACTCCTGTGATAATGTTGAAATCCCTGGATTTCGTATGTTCAGACATGATAGACACAGTAACAACAGTGTGAAATCAGGTGAGATAGCTGCGGCTATCAGGGACAATATTGTGCATCGTTTCTCACTACTGAAGGAACAATCCGACTACATATTGTGGTTTCAAACAGCATGTGACACTCTCAACATACCATACGAGGAATCAGGATGTGATATGGTTAACATTGGTGTGACATACCTACCTCCCGACGGATCGAGATATCTCTCAGATGACACTTTTCCACAAGTAAATATGGAAATACTAACAAAGTCGTGTATACTTTTAATAGGTGATATGAATGCAGGCACTGGATTACTATGGGACTATGTCATTATCGATGACCATATTGTGAATGACGATGTGTTACCAACTGAATTATGTGAACATATGAATGATGTACATAAATTAGAATTGCATTCAGTAAATGTTGACAGGAGTAATGAAGATGTTAATAGAATCAACTCCCATGGTTACAAACTTATTGATATATGTAAAAACAATAATCTGTATATTGTAAATGGTAGAATTTGCCAAGATAAAAATGTTGGTAAAGTAACCTGTAAAGGTGTAAGCCTTGTAGATTATGCAATTGCAAGCTCTGATGTCATCACCTCAATCACAGATTTTATTGTACATGATTTTGACCCCATGCTGTCCGATGTTCACTCAGCTATATAGCTTTCATTCTCTTCTCATCCCATTGTTACCAATACAGAACAAGCTAATGTAAACGAGGCAAGCTCTCGTATTAGAAAATGGAACAATACATGTAAAAGCAATTATGTAGACGCTATTGACAGCTCTGTACTGGAATCTATTGTTGTTGACTTAGAGTCGGACTTCACGGATCCGCTTGATGTTATTACAAAAGTCAATGATAAGATAAGCACTGTGCTTGTTTCCACTGCTGGGAAAGTATTTGGTCATGTAAAGATTAGAATTAATAGTAAACAGCGGCGTTGTGTTAAAAAACAAAACCGTCCATGGTTTGGAAAGCAATGTAAAATGCTTAGGGGGGAATATCTCAACGCCAGAAAACTCTTCAACAGATGCAATACAATTCAAAATCGAAAACGTTTAGTAAATGCCAGCAAAAGGTACAAAAATTGTATTTCTAAAATTCCAAATTACACTCTCTTAAATTAAGGGAAAAGTTAACAAATTTGGAAAAATCTGACATTAAATCATTTTGGAAAATATTAAGAGGAAATGATAACAATGATTCTGAAACCTTGCCGGAAACGAAATCTTTATTTGATTTTTTTTAAAATTTAAATGATTGCTCTGACTCTGAGGAGTGTCATTCTCAACATTTTCAAAATTTTCATGTTGGAGAAAGCACAGTGTTAAACTCCTCTATCACTAGAGAGGAGATATATAGTGCAGTTAGAAAACTTCAAAGTAACAAAGCCCCTGGGCTTGATGGTATCATCAATGAGTATATTGTATCTACCGTAGATTGTTTTATTGAAATTTATGTAAAACTTTTTAATATAATATTTGATCATGGTTTATTTCCCGAGAGTTATTATAAAGCCTATATATTAAAGAAAAGGAAACCCACGTGACCCAGAGAACTACCGCCCAATTACCTTGTTAAGCTGCTTTGGCAAACTATTTACTTCACTACTAAGTAATCGACTGAATTTATACATAGAAGACAATGAAATTTTATCAGAAGCTCAGGCTGGTTTTAGAAAAGGTTACTCTACAGTCGATCACATATTGACATTATTCAATCTTTCGGAGCTCCTTAAATGCAGAAAAAAGAAATTATTCTGTGCATTTGTTGATTTCCAAAAAGCATTTGATAATATCTGGCGCGTGGGACTTTGGCAAAAGCTTCTTGAAAACAACATTTCTGGTAAATGTTTCAAGGTTATTCAAAACATGTATAAAAATATAAAATCATGTATTTTATGTAAAGATGGTTACACTGATTTCTTCCCATGTAGATCCGGCGTACGCCAAGGTGAAAATTTATCACCAACTCTGTTTGCAATTTTTATGAATGATATTGAAATGTGTTTTAATAAGGATTTTTGTAATGGTGTAGAGCTTAAACCTGAGGATTTTAATGATAGATTAGAAAATGTCATAAAAATGTTTTTATTATTATATGCTGATGATGCAGTCCTCCTGGCTTCAAACTCTCATGATCTTAAAAAAATGCTAGATTCTTTTAATATCTTCTGTGATATTTGGAAACTTAATGTTAATATTTCAAAAACAAAAGTATTAATATTTGGCGGAACGAAAAAAGATTATAAAACTATTTATAAAATTGGAAGTTATACAATTGAAAATGTTCAATCTTACACCTATTTAGGCGTGGAATTTCAAAAAAGTAGACGGTTTACGTTAACGAGAGAAAAAGCCATTAAAAAAGCCACAAAAGCCATGTATTTTGTTCTAAGCAAGGGGCGAAAACTGCACCTGACATATGAATTACAATTACGTTTTTTCGATACTATGGTGTGGCCTATTCTTTTTTTTTTTTTTTTTTTTTTTTTTTTTATATTTTTATTTCCCATATGATGTTTACATGTACATATTCATAATGATACAGAGTTCATACTTCAATAAAGACCACATATGATGTTTACATGTACATATTCATTATGATACAGATTTTATATTTCCATAGAGATCCCATATGATGTTTACTTGTACATATTCATAATGATACAGAGTTTTTATTTCCATAAAGATACAGATAAATTATTGTTAATATCACATCATGTCTAAAATACAGATATACAAATGCAAGGTTATTTATATTTCTTAACTTAGATCTACCTCCATTTCAGCAAATAAAGTGTGAAAAGAGGACCAGAATGAAAAGAATTTGGGCTGGTTGTTATTTGTAAATGCAATATATTTACATGCCAAATAATGTTTATATAATTCCTTTTGAATGTATCCAAAAGTGGGTTTGTTACCTTTTCTACTCATACTATAGATTATTTGTTTCACAAGTAAACAAATGGTATTTAGTGGGTTATTATTTTTACCCTTAAAACCAAAGATGATTTTTATTGGTATTAATTCAATACTTCCTTCAGCTAACTTTCCCAACCATTCTGCTAACTCCTTCCACACTTTTCTAACATGAATACAATCACATAATAAGTGAATAATACTCTCAGGCATCTGTTTGCAAAGAGAACACAATGGTGAATCTATATATCCAATCTTATACAAGAATTTATTGGTAGTCAAAATATTTTGAGTTATCTTGTATTGAAACCATTTCAAATTTACACTTTGTGTACATCTATTAGGCATCATGTTGATGTTTTCCCATTCATTTTGTGTAAACTCTTTATCAAATATTTCCTCCCATTTCAATTGGCCAGAAGATTTAACAAAAATAAATTTGGATAGTATTTGATAGAATTGTTTACTATTGTCCAATTTTGATATGTTATATGGAAGAATTGGGAAGGAGTGTATTTTTTCATTTTGCATGAATGTGAAGTTCATCTTTTTCAAATATTTAAGTACAGATCTCTTGATACCTTCGTATGTAAGAAAATCTATGCTTATATCATATTTATTCTTAAATTGTTCAAAATACAAAACATTACCTCCTTTTTCTAATATATTTCTCAAATAAATTATTTCATTCCCCCCCCAGTTTTTAATAGTAATAACATTACCACCAATCATGACATTACTATTATAACAAATTGACTGGTTTAAAACTCTATCAGGGTCTTTCTCATATTGATAACATATCGTTAAATAATCAGCCCACGCTTTAATGACATCCTGCCAGAATCTATTTGATATAGTGGGCAACATACAGTTGCTAATATAAGCACCATCAGCAAACCAAAGTCTCTGATAATTTGGGATGTATACTGTAGCATTTTTACTCCATATAGAGTTGTTTTTTAGCAATCTTTTAATCCATAAATTTTTTTGAGATTTTATAATATTACTTATTATTGGAACATTAATTCCACCGTTTTTAATAGTAGATGTTATAATGTTTCTTTTTATTTTATCTTTTTTACCCTTCCAAAAAAACTCAAAACATCTCTTTTGAAATGATTGAATAACCTCATCTGGTGGGCTTGGTATAGATGAAAAGAGATGATTTAATTTTGAAAGTAATAAAGACTTTAAAACTACATTTCTTCCCATGGGTGTTAATAATCTTAACTCCCAGCTTTTCATCTCTCTCTCAATTTTTTCCAGTTTGTCTGTATAATTTAAATCAATCATTGTTTCCAAATCTACATCAAACTTTATACCCAGTAAAGTAAATTGTGATTGTGTCCAATCAAGCTTATAATCATTGCAAATCTTATATCTAGATCTCTTTTTTGATCCTATCCATATCAATCTTGTTTTTTCCGTATTAACTTTAAGTCCAGAGAACCTTGCAAAAAAAGATAAAACATTGAGAACTGCATATAAACATTTTTCGGTACCATCTAGTGTTAAAGAAGTATCATCCGCAAACTGGGCCAAAATACTTTCAATATTTCCCACTTTAATCCCCTTTATCTTTTTATCGTTTCTAATCATAAGGGCCAAGAGTTCTAGACATAAAATAAATATATAAGGTGAAACCGGATCCCCTTGCCTACAACCTCTTGCAATTTTAAAGAAAGAACTTCCAAAACCATTTACAAGAACACATGACTCAATATCATTCAGAAGAACTGAAATCCATTTCTGAAAACTTGGTCCAAAGTTAAAGAAATTAAGTACATTTCTGATAAAGGTTCTATCTACGGAATCAAAGGCTTTCTCAAAGTCAATCAATAATAACAAGCCAGGGACTTGAAAAGTCTCGGTGTAGTCCATGATATCATAAATAAGTCTAGTAACCTCACCTATATATCTACCTGGTACAAAGCCTTTTTGATTTTCATTAATAATTAACGGTAAAATGGGTTTGATCCTATTTGCAATCACTGCAGATGCAATTTTGTAAGATGTATTTAGCAAACTTATGGGGCGCCATGATTTAAGAAAATGTTTAGGCTTTTGGGGTTTTGGCAAACATGTAATTAACCCTTGTTTTTGGGTCACAGATAGAGAACCATGTTCATAGGCATAGTTTAGGGATTTTATCAAATATTTATTCAAATCAATCCAAAAAAACTTATAAAATTCAGTTGTAAAGCCATCTGGACCTGGTGATTTTTCGTTTTTCATTTTATTAAGTACTTTAGCACATTCTTCATATGTTATTTCACCCTCTAAATTCAAAGATTCAGAAATAGACAATTTTGGGACATTTGTGTTTGAGAACAAAGTTTCAAGATCTATCTCTAAACATTCCTCTTTAGAGTACAGTTTTTTATAATATAGTTAGGTTCATCTAAAATATCCTTTTGTTTGTTAATTTCACTACCATCATCTTTTATAAGCTTTGTAATTGATTTATTCAGAAAATTTCTAGTTTCTAAATGGAGGAAATATTTACTAGGTTTCTCACCGTGTTCTATCCATGTTGCTTTTGATCTTACAAAAAGTCCCCTTGTTTTTTCCTTATTTATTTCTTCCAGTTCTTTTTTTATATCATTAATGTTTATTAGTATATTTTCTTTGTTGGCCATACTTTCTTCATTATCTAATTCAATTTCCAATTCTTGCATTAAGGTTTCAAGATCTGACTCTTTTTTATTTCTTTTTTTCTTCTTTGTAGATGAATAATAAATAGTCATGCCCCTAATCTCAAGAAGTATCATTTCCCATAATAACTGATCATTTAGTTCATATCTAATAGCACCTTCATCTTCCTCTGTGATCTGATACTTTTGTAGGGTTAACTTTATTGTATCTTTTACATTCTGAATATATTCAGGATCATGTAACAATGAATTATTAAATTTCCAAAATCCTTTACCTCTTTCCATTTGTGATGAATTGATTGTAATTGATACAATTGAATGATCAGAGTTAATACTTGGAATTATATCAGTATCCGAAATAGAATACATCAAATTATGTGTTATCAAAACAAAATCTAAACGAGATTGTTTTATGGGGGTTGGTTGTCTCCAAGTAAAACGCCTTTCATTTGGATGAAACTCTCGCCATGGATCCTTTAAATCCAATAAATCCATTATTTCCATAACCTCGGTTCTAGCTTTTGGATTGTTTATATTTTTATAGTTAAATGTATCCATATCAGAATCTAAAACAAGGTTCCAATCTCCACAAATTATTGCCTTATCGGTTTCAAAATTTTCTATAATAGTCTTTATATGTTTATAAAAATCAGGATCATCAGTGTTTGGTCCGTATAGATTAACTAATGAATAAATTATATCATTTATTTTCAGTTTTAGTGCTATATAATTTCCTTCTTCATCATCTGTTACAGCTTGTATAATATTAAATTGAAAATCATTATTGAAAAGAATGGCAGTACCCCTAGCGTTGCTTCTGTAATGGCTAAAATAGCATTCATTGTAACCCCATTGTTGTTTAATCAGTTGTTCCTGTTCTTTTGTAAAATGTACATCTTGGAGACAAAAGATTTGTGCTTTCTTTTTTCTAAGGAATCTGAATACTTGTTTTCTTTTGAAATTATTATTAAGGCCTCGACAATTCAGGGATAAAATTTTAAATTTTTCTTGATTACCCTTCATTAGCGGGTTTTACAAATTACAAAAAATATTATTAATAATGATTTGCCTCTTCTATCCATGCGGAAAATAGACCTTAATGTTCTATACAAAACATCTATGGGCTTTTTTTGTAAATCTCTGTCTGGTGCATATGTTAACAGTAAAATTATTGTCTGAACTTCCTTGTTGCTCTTGGATTGGGAAACAAAATGTAAACAAAACAAAATTAAAAGTATCAAACTAAAATGTCCAATATTGCCAATACTGCCTCTGGCAAATATTGCCCCCCCGATTATAACTCTTAAAAAGAAAGAGACTATTGAAACAGAAATGTTTCACAATACTAGATAGATACTAAGTAATCTTCTCTGTGTATTTTGAATTTTCCGATACTTTATGTTATTATAATAAAACAAAAGGTATTTTACATGATAGCTTTTAACGTGGAGTTAAATCTTGCCCAAGTTCAGAATCAACACAATTTTGTATACAAAGTTTCACGCCTTTCAAAATCAAAACAAATTCTGATTATATACATCGGAGCGTTATCAAAAGTCTGGACGAGTTACATCATATGAAGCCCTCTGAGAAAGTCCTTCTTGGGGTGCACTCGTCATAACGGGTTCGTAGCGCTTTATACCGACTCCATAAACATGTATGGTAACATGAAATATATAATACGAACAGACTTTCTAAATACATTCTCTGACGCTCATAATTTTTAACAGATATCAAGATTGACATTCTAAAATAATATATGTTTTCGTTGACACACATAATTTTGAAAGGATGTCAAGATAGATATTAGTCATTCAATCTTTCGTAAAATGTCTCCTTTGCGACTTCAGATTGATAATATAAAGACTAGAGTTTGTACATATCATATATAATTTAAAAAAATATACATTGTCATTAAAGTCAGTAAAACTTCTGTTCTTATGAGTTCTATATAGTTTACCATGACCAAAATAAATTACTTATTTTATCACTTCCTAAGGTGGTAAGAATATTTCTTACCTTGGAATGTTGATTTTATACATTATTAGAAGAACTAAAATCCAAAGGAAAAGTAAAAGATAAACACTGATCACACATCAATCCTTCAAATAGTATCTGGTAAAGAATAGAATCTAGTCATAACTCGCACTTAATAATCAATTGTCCTTCGTTGTAGGTTCAATTTATTAATTCTTCAAAAAACTGTCAGAGGAAATAAATTACTTATTGTATCACTTCCTGAGGTAATAAGAATATTTCTTACCTTGGAAAAAGTTGATTTAATATGTCCTATTAGAAAGAACTAAAATCCAAAGAAAAACTAAAGATAAGCACTGATCACACATCGATCCTTCGATTATTATCCGTTAAAGAATAGAATCCAGTCATAAATCACACTTGATGATCTGTAGATGTCCTTCATTTTAGGTTCAGTTTATTATGTCTTCGAAGATTGTCCAAGGCTGTCCCGGAGATTTCCTCGTTTCCAGTCGGAGAGAAATGTCTCTTTCGATGATTCGGGTCTGAACTCGGTCAGACTGCCTCAGTTCATATGCCTTGTTGGCCAGTTTTCCGCGCTGTTTTTTAAGCAAAACAGGCAAATCAGTCCTTACGCTAATTTTCTTCTCACGCAGTGATTTTGAAGATTTCAGAGAAGCGCTGAACACGCGTTGTTTGTCCATTGCCGAAAGAAATCTTACGGCGATCGGCTTCGGCATTCCTGCACGAAAGTTTGTGGGGTCGGTACTTTTCCGGTTTAGTCGATGAATGTTGTCGAACATAATTTCGTCACCTCGATCAATTTTCAAAACATTTATCAGTAAATCTCGTGTGGCTTTGACGGGGTCACAGTCCTCCGATATTCCATATAACAACAGACTGTTCTTTCTGGAATATGTCTCTTGAATCAACAAATTCCGTTTCAAATTTGCTATTTCAGTTTTGAGTTCTTTAATCGTAGATTTGTTTTCTTTGATTTCGCTGTCGTTGAGTTCCAACGAGGTGATCACATTTGCTATTTTGGTATCAAATTCCATGATTTTTTCTGTCATATCGCTCAAATCTGTTCGAACGCTTTTTATTTCGTCTTTTATGTCTTTTGTCTGCATGTCCAACATTTTCTCGAACCATAATTTCATATCTTCGAAATTTTCAATTGCTCCGGTCGCCATTTTTGTCGCCATGCTGGTTTTATCGGCAGAGTTTTCTTTTTCTTTCGCGCTCGATCTTGTAATCATAAAATTGTCAATTGTGTTTGTCTTAGCTGTCTCTACTGTTTGTTGAGTTGATTTATCTCTATTTTGTCTCCTTCTATTTGTCATTACTCTGGATGATTTAGGATAGTGTGGCCTATTCTTCTTAACGGCTGTGAGATATGGGGATTTGAAAATGTCACATCTCTTGAAAAAGTACACATTAATTTTCTTAAGCAATTAGCACCTCTTAGGAAGAGTACTCCAAATTTTATGTTGTATGGAGAATTTGGCAGATGCCCACTTGCTATCACTATCAAATTAAGAATTATTTCTTTTTGATGTCGACTTTTGACAGGAAAATCTTCCAAATTATCTTTCATAATTTTTAAATTGATTTTTAATGATAAACTTTTTGGGAAAAGTAAACATAAATGGATAATGAATATTGAACACATTTTTGACGAAATTGGATTAAGCTATATTTGGAATTCCCAAAATTTTGAAAATATCAGTAATCTAAAAAGAGTGGTAAAATATAAACTTGAAGATGTATATAAGCAAGTGTGGCTCTCTAGTGTTGAGCATTCTTCAAAAGGTATTATATATAGCTCCTTATCTGATTTAGACCTCAGATTAAGTAGATATTTAGATATTTTAGATGAAAAGAATTCATTGCTATATTTCATTACTTCAAATCATAACTTACCCATTGAAACAGGTCGCTGGAGTAATATCCAAAAGCATAACAGAATTTGTAAACTTTGTATTAGTTATGAAATTGGCGACGAATTCCATTATTTATTCATTTGTTCTCATTTCATAAATGCAAGAGTTAAATATATCAAGCCGTATTTCTATACTATACCAAACTATTTTAAAATGAAGACACTATTTAACAGCAAAAAGATAGGTACTTTAAGAAAACTAGCCATGTTTTATAATATCATTATTAATACCTTTAAAAATTGTCGTTACTAGTAATTACTAGAAAGAAAATATTTCAACCAGATACCCTACTGTTTTACTTATTTACACCATGTACTGTAATAATAGTTTTATTCGCATTTTGTAGATATATATTGTAAATCTATCTGTTTGTATGTGAATGTATGTAACATAATCTGTATCATCATATGCCGCTGCCTGCGGCCTGATTTGTAATAAAGTTCAGTTCAGTTCAGCGTGACTGCCTCGTGACGTGTTGGTAGGTGATGTGATAGCCCCTTGTGTGCCCTCGTTATGTAAAACAACACAAGCTAACAGTACAGCTCGATGTTTAACCGTCGATTAAACACCCTAAACAACATCCAAACATCTCAAATCTTCATTAAATCGGTAGTTTATTTATTCAACTGGCAATTTGTATTGATGAAAACGTAAGACGCTGATTAAAAACGAAGTTGTGCGCATAATGCTACAGCCACCTAGATGGTCTCGCTTTGCGCAATGTTGTCATAAGACTGCACGTGAGAACCCGGATGTATATGTAAACAATTGCTCCCGTGTGAACTGTTTTATCTTCATGCACAGTTGTTGGTTGTTATTGAATATTACTTTAGTAGCACAGCAGAAAGGATGTTATTATACAATACTATTTTTTTTTACATTTAAACCATTTTTTTAGAATTGCCTTTGACTTCATTCTGTAACAGGATAAAAAAATGTATACGTTTTTCTTAGTTATTTCATTTAGTGATGGACAAGTTACAATCTCAATAAGAGACATGTATTGGATGATCACTGATGTCTTGTTTAAAACATTATTATAATAGGTCATTTCACTGAAAATCTTAATGTTTTCACTCTTGTACATAGAGGAAATATTTTCCACAACAATACACGATACATGGCCAAACAGAATGAAAATTTATTAAATGAACCTTATCCAAAATAATTATCAGATAGAGCAAAAAGGGTATTCCTAATTTCAGGTTAATAGGTTATAATTTACCAATCGGAGAAAAAAGGGATGTTAAGGAATACAATTGCTATTTGATGTTACCTAATTAGCTGATGTCATAAAATAGCCAGGTGTTGATGATTGTGCATTATATAACCTACCTGCTATAGTCATCATTTGATATCATCTAATTAGGAAACAGACAGGAAATACGATAGACAGTAAAGTAATTGTGTAATAAGTGAGTATCTGATCTAAAGAAAGTAAGTAACACCTGCAGACCAATGTCATTGTTTATTCAACCTTTTTTACACAACGTTCAAATGTAAATGTGAGCATTGTATATTCGGATTATTACCATAAATCAGCCCAAAACTTTGTGCTATGTTTTATATTTTACTAATCTCCCTTTTCTCTGCATGCCAAACTGTTCATTCAGTGAAAATGCGAGCTCGAAGCAGAAAATCGGTGTAGTGATCGGAACACGTGTCATTTTTTTTTTTTTTTTTTTTTTTTTTTAATACACTTCCTATTATTGGCATCACTCATTTAATTTTCTTACAAATTTTTTATTCTTGATACATAGGCTTTTCTTCATGCTTTCGCATTTTTCCGCATTTTTTGCTTCTCTTTTCTTTTGTTTATTTGCTGTTTACTTTTCTTTCAAAAACTCAATGAGTATATTCTTTTTCTTTTTACTTGTTCATTATGACACATTTGAAAAACTTCTCTTTGTTGATGGTTCATACTCACAGAATTCTTCTTACAAATTTCAATTCATATCTGCACATGAATGTAGTTTTGCTGATTTCTTATATGTGACATTTATTCCCACTGCAAGCCACGTCCACTGTTTTGCAAAAGTAATTATATCATGTCTGTTGACATAATGCAATATAGGCAGGCAGTGGGATGCTTTGCAGTTGCACTTCATTCTAAAAACGCAAATCATTTCCGATAATACATATTTCATTCAAGATTTCGGTGCTTATATTTCCCTTCAGTCTCGATATTATTCAGCTTACTATTACTTTGTTGCGGGGATATCCATCCAAACCCGGGACCGAAACAAAATAGTTACTTAAAGATAATACATTTAAATGTCCGAAGTCTCAAAGACAAAATTGATATTGTTCATGCAGAATTCAAAGATTACGATATAATCTGTCTTACAGAGACATGGCTAAATAATACCATTCCAAATGACGTTTTGCTAATTCCAGGTTTCCATAAAGCATATAGGAAAGACCGTTTAACACGTGGCGGAGGTGTGGCCATATATGTAAAGCAGTACTTATGTTTTGAGGCAATGGAAGAATTGGACATCGTTGGTTTAGAAGCTTTGTGGGTTAAAGTAAAATGTAAATCTAAACATTATCTAATCGGTGTGTTTTACCGTGTGGACAAAAGTGAACAATACTGGGATATGATCGATCAATCAATTGGAATGGCTATTGATTTAAATATGTTTACTACCATAACCGGTGATTTCAACATAGATATATCAAAAGAAATAAATACGAAGATTGAAACATTGAAACGTGTGCATGGGATAAAGCAGATTATAAATGTACCAACACGTATAACGCAAAGCTCCAGCACATTAATCGACTTGATTTTTGTTACTCACGAAAATAGCGTGCTTAGCTCAGGCGTCCTTGGTCCCGTATGTAGCGATCACTGTCCAAACTTCATAACAATAAGGGATAATCTTAAAAAAAATAACACTACAATAAAAAGAACCGTATACGATTACAAGTCAATGGATACAGAACGCGCACATGAGTACTTATCCGAAATTGATGAAACTGACATTTTCTCCTCTGGTGATATCAACAGTGCAGCTGAAATTCTTACGACTAAATTAAAACATATTCTTAACACCACAACACCGAATAGGCAGATCAATGTACGAACCAAAGATCCCTTATGGATGAATAGCGAAATTCGATCTGCAATGCGCAAATGCAACCGTTATCATAAATAGCTAAAAGACGCAATCGTGTCTCTGACTGGGCTAATTTCAGATCATTTAGAAATAAGGTAATCAATTTGATACGTGTATCTAAAAGAAAATGTGATTTAAAGATTGACGATGAAATAAATACGTCTGTTGGTACCAAAACTTGGTGGCGTATCGTTAAGCAATATGTCCAAAGAAAAAGTGAATGCAATTGCTTTCCACCGATCATATCAAATGGCGTTATACACGATAATCCCGAAGACATTGCTAATGTCCTTAATGACTTTTTTGTTAATCAAGCTACAGTAACCGACCCAAATTTACAACTGCCTGATATGCAATCAGAAACTACTACAAATACCTTGTGTTCCTTGAGTCTCACATGTAACGAAGTTCAAGATATTCTCCTCTCAATCGATCCATCAAAAGCAACAGGGCCAGATGGAATAGGAAATAGATTTCTTAGACATTATGCAACAACCTTATCTCCCTTACTAACTAAATTATTCAACTGTTCTCTTGAAAGTTATTTAGAGAATAGATTACAAAAGGTTGTCGTAGATGGATTCTGTTCTGATCGTAAAACTGTACTTGCTGGCGTCCCACAAGGCTCTGTATTAGGACCGCTACTTTTCATCATATATATCAATGATTTAGTTGATGGCATAAAAAGTCATATTCGTCTTTTTGCAGATGACACATCAATATATGTTATAGTAGACGATCGCGACTAGGCCGCCTTTTGCCTTAATGATGATTTAAACCGAATATCAACCTGGGCGAAAAAGTGGCAGGTTAATTTTAATCCTCAGAAAACAGAAACTGTAAACTTTTCTACTAAGCATAAAAGTAATCATATTCCAACCTTGTACATTAATCAGACTCCGATACAAGAAGTTCAAAACCATAAACATCTTGGCATAACTCTTCAGAGTAATTGTTCTTGGAAATATAATATATATCTTTAAATATCGTCTTTCAAGAAAAACGCTTGAAACAATGTATAAATCATATGTGATGCCGATTTTTGACTATTGTTGTCACATTTGGGACAACTGTACACATGATCAAAATCTTCTCCTTGAAAGACTACATTAAGATGCGCTTCGTACCATATGCGGTGCAGTTCGAGGCACAAGCCATGAAAAATTATACATTGAAACTAATTTTAAACCTTGCATTGAAAGAAGGCGCAATATCAAGCTGATCAATGTTTACAAAATGTACAAACACCTCGCCCCTGATTACTTATGCGACTTAGTTCCACAAAATGTCTCTGAAAATAGTCAATACAACCTGAGAAATAGCTCTAAGATAAAAACTATAAACTGTAGGACAAACCTTTATGACAAATCGTTCTTACCAGACACAATTAAAATGTGGAATTCGTTACCTGATCACGTCACAAATGCCAACACCATCGGTGAATTCAAATCGCTTTTGACCAGAGTTCAAACAGTTAATTATCTAGATTTAAATTACGGCAGCAGATTCTGTCAGATTGTTCACAGCCGCCTAAAACTTGGTTGCAGTGATCTAAACGCAGATAAAGCTAATAGATATATATCCACTAACGCAGAATGCGCCTGTGGATATGCAAAAGAAGACGTAATTCATTATTTATTCATATGTAAGCGCTATACAGATATAAGAAATAATGCTTACTTCTACGTTTATGGCCACAGCCTCAATACTGTGTTGTACATTTGTACGGGATACCCCCTAATAGTAACGAAGAAAATTTAAATATCATAAAGTCTTTACATCATTTTATCTGCAAGAGCAAGCGATTTGATAAAACATCATAAAATGGAGATATCTGATGGAAAAGCAACTGCTGGCAAAATGTCACCTAGTTTTGTAACATGGATTTTTCATGTTCTGAATTTCTTTGTTTTGACTTATGTCTAGTTCTTGTGTATTTTGTTTATCATGTTTTGTACCGGTGAGGTATTCAGATAAGCAAAGATTTGCTTGTTTACCGAACCGGATTCTTTAATGAATAAAAATATGTTTAAACCAGATTGTCACATTGCTCTGTTTGACCTAACACAGCGGGTCAATTTGGCGTGAAACCATCAATATGATGGGAATTTGTCTACGGAGACTTCATCAGGAGATATTCTAGGACAGTTGACAGCAACACAATGATATAACATACTGTTAATCGCTTTGAAAAGGCAGAACTGCTAATTTCGCCTATCATTTTCCATATAAGCAGACGAACGCTTCGCCTACTGCCACGTCACTTCCGGTATCCCCTGCCCGTGGCCTCTCAGCCTTGTTTTGGTTTGTCGCTGGACGGCGACAAGCAGACGCCTTGTTACGCAATGTTTACTTAGCTGTAGCTTCATTGAGAAACTGTGTATCGTTGCTGTTTTGGCCTAATATTTATGTTATATAGTTATTTGACCAATATCTTTTGAAAATATATTTAAAAAAGGTTATGCAGTCCTTCTTTAAGTAACATGTTTCAACTTGGTTGTGTTATAATGATGAACTATAGCATTATATGCATAAACTGAAATGTCCCCTTGAATTTCGTTTCCACAATAACACCCAGATAGGACTGTCCCTTTAATGTCCGGAGGTATTTGCGCTATTAAAAATAAAACAAGTGTAATGAACGATGGGATTTTATTTGTCATCAAAGTTCACTTGCAAAGATATTTCTACGATAACTTACTGTAGATGTTGGAAGAGTGGAAGTTTCAAAATCGTTATCTCACAAAGCCAAGAAGTTAATTGGAAAGTCTTACCATTCAGTTCGCTTCAGTAGGCTTAGATTAGTCTGGGACAATATAAAAGCAAAGCCAATAGTTCAGTATTTGAAGACTTTTACAGGCACTGACGACAACACGTGAAATAAGAGCGTTTATAACGCATTCAATTAGTCTGCTGGCGGTACAGTCTTGTGAGACAACATGTTATTTCTGATGCCTCAAGTACATGCTTCATTTAATTGCAGTCTTCTGCTTAGTAAGCTCTGCATAATGTTCGCTCTTTCTAATTGAAAATGAAAGCTCCTTTTCTGCTCATTTTTTTAGCTGTTCATTATTTAACCACGTTAACACTCATAGATCATTCTCATATTGAGGAAGTTGTAGCGATAAATTTAAGAAATTTAAGAAATTACCTCTTACGTTTACGAAACTCGTGCAAATTTGTATATATTCCTCGCTCTTGCTCAGGCGATGGAAAAATGCACACTCGTTATGTCATATGACACACTTACTCTGGTAATAATCTCTATTTATTACTTAGTATCAGTAAAATGTTGAATGAATGAATGAATGATTGAGAAATGATTCTGCGTAACTTTCTGCCATGCAAAATAAAGCTTACACTTCATTCAACGGGTGAGAGAATTTACAACTACTGACAATATAGACATAACACGTTACATTGATGGTTTTGATTAGAGTAAAGTTCATGGTGTCTAGAAATGAGATGCTTTATAAATGTGCCTCTTGTACCACAGCAAATGATTGACGTTTTGTTGGTTGCAAATGGAATAGCACATATTAAGAACTGTGATCTTAGTGATTACTTTATTTGTTATGTATGAGATTTTCCCTCCAGGTACCCGTTTGATCCTTTTATCTATAATATATAATATAAATCAATGTTCTGCCTGGAAGATATTTGTATTTTTTTTATATTTGTAGACCAGAGCATTATTGATTGTAATTTTGATGTATATCTTTGTGTCTGTTTGCATGATAAATGATGTGACATTTGAATGTGTAAGACTTTATCGACTCAATTGAGACATTGTTATCATTAATAAAGTATATTCACATTCAAAGACCTAGATGTCCCTATGTGTAACTTGACGTATATTGTCTGCTTGAAATCCGATTAGAGAATAGTGTGGTTTGAGGAAGTCTTAAAGGGGCAGTAGCACGTTTTTTTTTAAATTTTATATTTTCAATTTTAGAACTGATAATTGTACGTTAATGCTTAATGTATAATTTGGATAGTGTCAAAAATTTCATTACAACAAACAAATCATCCATAATCATAGAACAAATTATAAAGATTCACATAAAGTCCATTTGCGGCCATTTTTGTGTGAACACCTTTAATGTATTTTGTGTAAGAAAAAGCAAATAGCATGATTGAACTTTTACTATATACGTTTGATTTATTATTGCTTCATTTAGTTTAAATAAATCGTCTTTCAATTGAAACCATATATTTTCATTTTCTTGACATCACCTTATATTCCCCAAAAATGTGCTTCTGTCCCTTTAAAATTCGTATATTTGTGATTATAAGACCAGAGAACTATTGATTGTAATTTCGATGTATATCTTTGAGTCTGCATAAGATATGATGTGGCATTGAAATTTAAAAGCCTTTGTAGATTCAATTGAAACAAATTTATCATTTACAAAGTATAACAATGTTCAAAGCTCAAGATGTCCTTATATGAAAAAAGCTATATTGTTTGTTTAAAAATCCGATAAGCAAATGGTTTGAGGAAATCTTTAAACTCATACCAATATCCACTCTCATAAACTAAGAAGTTGACAATAGTTCAGTATAATGAAACAGTATTGAGTATACAGTTGTTATAGTAGTTGTAAAAACCCTGTTTGATTTTAAAAGCGATCTTAAAATGTTAACATAACTGAATATATGGTTTGTAAATTTCAGTAGAAGTCACAAAATATATGGTTCTTCTCACCAATTATGGAGTTACTAGGGACTGTCATATCGATCATTCTGTTGAAAGTTACACAGAGAACAAAAGCGTGTTTAAGCATACTCTCGTACTGACAACATTTACATTACATGAATTTGCATTGTCTGTACTTGCGACCGTTGTTCATAATAAGTATTGATTGCCTTCCTTATTGGATTTTCTTTAAAAATGTGCATAATTATTGTCATTGTGTGAAGTTTCATTTACATTTTTTGAAAGTTAGCATTCGAAAACAAAATCAATAATTGAGTGAAATTACATCACTCATCAGCGTAAAAACCTTTCAAAAATAGTGTATGTATGTATGTATATTTTTATGTAATAATTGCATTTGTGGTGTTTAAAACGTGGCATATCGATATTTCTCTGGTCTCTGAAAAGGCATTAAGTTACGAGTCAAAATCTTAACAGTTTGAAAGAATCAGATGATGTCAAAACACTTTAACATTGCATGACTATCATCTTTGAAGAGAAGTTTTAAGGAAACTTAACTTCAGTTTAATCACCAAGGAATAACAAATCCGGAATCTTATCAAAGACCAGATGACTTCTTCAGATGACTTTTTTGTAACCATGGGACATTTGTGCCATTGGTGATGGAAATCATGATTGTATTTTTTTTTTAAAGAATTATTTTGTCCGGAAGCTTATCTTAAATATAAAGAGGACCATAATTTGAAAATGGAAGTGATTGAACGACATGATATGGGTTAACATGTAATTTAAAAGAGAACCACTGTCTTTTTTATAACAGCGATGTGGAAGAGTCAGACGTTAATAAAATACCAAACACTATAAACGTATATGCAAAGTAAAGCCTATGTTGGAAAGTTTCAGATAAATGAAGACTAAATCTGATCACCAAGGGAGGACAAAGATCTATTTAAGATATTTACTTATAATCTCCATGAAGGATCATTTACTATGATTATCCAGCAAATAGAATAAACTGTTAGAAATCCTCAATCTGAAAGTAATCAATCAAATTAGAGAAAAAGACTCGAAATTTTGATCAGCCAGAATTTACTTAACTCCTTGGGGACGCTGAATTCAATGACTGACCTCGTCTGAAGTTTGATCATCATCATCATCATCATCATCATCCTCATCATCGTCGTCGTCATCATCATCATCATCATCATCATCGTCGTCATCATCATCATCATCATCATCATCATCATCATAATGAAAACCCCTGTAAAGCACCAACTTCAGGTTTATAACTAAATGTATTCAAAGGCGCTCATGAGCACTGACAATGTACTAAACATCTATTCAAAGATGAATGTTTCATAGGAAGTGACAAAGATGTGGGTTTTCAACCAAGGTTTCAAGGTTGACAGACTGGTTTGGGATCTGAGACTTTGGGGAAGACCTTTCAACATTTTGGGACAAGAAGATCTGGAAGGCTCTGTCGTCGTAAGTCTTTCATATTCTGTTAGTATGCCAAGAAGATGTTCATTCTGATATCTGAGGTTTCTGAGGAGCATATTCATGAAGGAGACTTTATTGGTATGGCGGACAAAGATCATGCATTGATTTGATTACCTTATACTGTATTCGGAATTTGACAAATAATCAGTGGAGGTTCTGAAGGACAGGTGTGACATGATCGAATGACATTCATTTTTCCTATTATCCTGTAATTGTAAGCTCTTCATTAATACGACTTACTTATTGTAATATAAATATATGCACACGTGTAAGGAACTCGCTAACATGTGTTGATTGTAAGTGTTACATATGAGGGTACTTTCTATTGTGATTGTGTGGTTGTGAGATCCTAATTATGCAAACATTTTCATCACTTATGTTAGCTCTACATCATACATAGAAACTATACCACTGAAACAAAGAAACGCATAGCTGATAAGTGATTTGTACATTTTGTATTGGTGATGCTGATAAGAATAAGGAAGTCATTGTTAAATATGTATTCAAGAAGAGACTTGCCAGAGCAAATGGCATGTATCAAAATTTAAAGGTCACATAGCAGCCAATATCTTGGGGACCTCAATTAGGGAGACATTGTGGCTTGACATTTGCGTTCAATGGACTGGACTAAAATTCTGTTACAATGTGATGAAATGTTTTGATAGTTTCCCCTAGCTTCATGTATGTTACATGAGTAACCAAGACAGACTGGTGTTCTCATCCAAACTCTTCTTTAATAATAATAATGTGCGTACTTATATTGCGCCTTTTCCACGTCCTAAGACATGCTCAAAGCGCTACATTATTACCCTGAAGGAGTGTACTTTCACAGCTGCTACTAAGCGCTAATCACGACCACGTAGGTCAGTACATCCATTTTTCAGGTACCCATTTTAACAGCTGGGTGGATTGAGTGCAATGTGGATGAAGTGGCTTGCCTAGAGACACAACACAAGATGAGACCCAAGTCACAAATTTTTGGTGTCTCCACCGGGATTCGAACCCGGGTCTCTGGCGTGAGAGGCCAGCATGCTAACCACTACACCACTGTGCTACACAAGGAAAAGAAAGTATTCTTCAATGCTGCTGAAACCAATGCCAAAATCTTCTTAAGGTACACTGGAACATATAAGATACCCTTGCAATCTTGGGGTGTTCTCACCGATCTCGAAATGACTGATGGCATTGCTCTGTTGAATAACAGTAAATCGAGGCATTGACAATGATCGCTCAAACCACCAGAATCACTGGATTTATTTGAAAATATTGTTTTGAATGTGTATGCAAAAGAAACCGCGTAAAGAATTAAAAATTTATGATTTATTGACTTTATTCAAAAAGGAGATTTTATTACATTTGGGAAATACATAAATGAAAAAGCTCGGATATGTTAAAAGAAAACATTCACCATAAACATGCGTTTCTTGTAAGCAGTGTACAGCTGCGTATCTTAAGTTTGTTCACTTAACTTTGTATTCTAGTGCAAATATCATGTAATTTGTAACGTCTTTGAGACATCATATCATTGTGACAACGAAACCGATAATGATGAAATTTCACTGCATAAGTCAACATTCATTTTGCGTTGACATATTCGTATGTCATACCTAGCAGTTAGCTGTAACAAATTTGGCAGGTCATTGAAGTGACCAGGGGTCTAAATTTCGAAAACACTGGTTTCTATTTCGCTCTACAGCATCCTTCATACGTATTCAACAGCTTTAGATCTTATTCATATGTGTTCCTTTGCGCTAAGGCAACGTAACTGTGCTGATGTTTTTCCTACAAAGTTTACATTGATGATGTTAATCGAAATTTAAGAAAATCCGATTTTTACAAATATGACCCCATCTGTCTATTTTACCATGCCAAATATCGACATTCAGCACCAGTGACAAGACGATACTGAAATATGGTTTGGGAATGGTTACTTTACACATGGACAATTGATGATCTTCTGTAAGTGATCCTGCTGTTATTTATAAAAGTCAAAACGAAACCCAAAATACATGATATTTGCACTAAGATCACAAGCAGGTGAACAAACTTTTGGTATGCAGCTGTATGTTACGCACTTCCCTCGAGGTGTTGTTTTCCGGCTAGTATACTTAAATAATGGTATAGGTGTGAAATGTTGTATTTGGATCACTTCTTTTTTATTCTCTGTATTCGAAATGGTTCGTGTCACCAAAAGCAATCAATTTTATTTAACAGAATTGTTATCAACTCCTAAGTAAAGGTTCTATTATACGTTGAATTTCATAGATGGTAAATCTCCTATTGGTGGTAAAACCCTTTGAGAGGTTATGAATTGAAGACACTGATAATAAAAAGAAAATTCATGTGGTATGTTTATACAATTTACAAATGCCAGATGGAGAAATATCGTCAACCCTTTTTTGTTTCCATTGCTGTACACCATGAAAACTTTGAAAAAACTACTTCAGATGTTGATGCGTAAATGTCTTAGCTGTAGTACAGATATGTTATGAATTTTCAAAATTTCTTGTTAAGTGTAATTTGTCAAAACTTCAAAAATACTTGAATTTTACAATGCCACAATACATGTATGTTGTGTTTGTGTATTTGAATTGTAGATTGTAGATGTCAAAGGAATTGACTTCGTGGTCATTAGTGAGAGCACAACCGCAGCGAATTTTCAATTCACTATCACAGCTTTATTAGCCTTTAAGCTCATGAGAAGATTAAAAAGGTGTAATGTGTGACCCAGTAGTCAATGAACGAAACCGTAGCTACTTCCATTAGTTAATGATCTCACAATGTTTACAAGCCTATACATTTTGTTGTAGTATAAAACGAATGGATACTAAAATTATGCCATGCATCTTTGTAAAGAAGCTGTCGTTATCTTAAAGGGACAGTCATATCGAGGTATGTTTATGTGGAAACGAAATTCCTTTGTGTGCTCAAATGAAAATCAACGAAAATGTAACCTCAAGTAACATGTTTCAACTTGGTTGTGTTATAATCATGTACTATAGCATTATATGCATAAACTAAAATGTCCCCTTTACTTTTGTTTCCTCGGTAACACCCATAAATAAATGAATAAACTACTTCAGATGTGGATCGAATCGAATATATCTTCCTGTCAGCTTATGACAAGGCTTCAAAATTGCGTTTGGCGAATTTTCGCGCGCCACTCGAGCCACATTGTCCGGTTTTCGATTACAATTCCGACTTTGAATGGCCGTATTTTCGCTCTAATGTACTGATTGACCTTTAACTTGTTATTTTCAGTAACGGTTAGTGGTTTCCGATGTAATAACATCGATTTAAAAATTTGACATTATGTGATCCTATCAACATATTCTGTGTCTCTTTAAAGGATTTCAAAACCCCATTTTAAGTCAATTTACTTCATAAGTATTGTTTGTTTTACCGGTAAACACAAGCCGTCATGATTTTACGTCAAATTTGCAATCCTGCGCTAACATTTGTACACCGCCCGGCAAATCCGACTTGCCGATATGCAAAAAGATCGGCAGCTCTCGGTATCTTCCGCAATGTGACGTAATAGTAGCCCGTCAGTCTCGGCCGGGCATGATGCGCTGCAGTGCAAAGCCTGGGTATAGAACGATGTCAAAGCTGTTAACAAACACGATTTTGGTCGATACTTTGGTTGAGATATACATAAAATACTCACAACATAGACATTCAAAGACATTAAACGTATTGTTGACTAAGTTTAATAATTTTAGCTGAAGATAAATGTGTGTTTGATCGTCGTCAATTCATGCCTGCAGTCGATAGACTCTTTTCTGTGTTTATTTTTTGGAGAATGATTCGATATTTCCAAATTCAAAAAATCGAAGTCCAACTGGCTATCATTTTTTTTTAGGTTTATATTATTATTACTTCGTAATCGTAGTCTATTTATAGAACCGGAACTTTGAGATCAGTTGAATAACACCTCTAGATAAGGAAACAATAACCGTGATGTCTTTTGGATAAAATTAAACGTCTTGCAGTAACTTGGAATACATTTTCAGACAGTTTTTTAAAATTATTTCATAGTGAAAACGATTCCAAATTTTTGAAATGTCACATATCAGCAATATTTTGCGAAATAATGGATTTTGCACATCTATGTTACAGTAATTATTTTAAACAATATCTAAGTGATCTGCTAGATGTTTGCACATTATAAATGAAATGATGTTGTGTGATTATATTTTTTTCCAATATTTTGGGAATGAATCAGTATTTGTAAGCAATAATTAAATTATCAACAAATATAAATGCATAAAACAGGGATTAGGTAAGACAAGGGCCATGGATCACTTTGCACATTGGATGAAAACTATTGGCCCATAAACTTTACTATTGAAATAATGTCATTTGCCCAAATACAGAAAATTGCGAAAACCTACAAAATAGCCTTTTGTCAATGATGCTTCCTGTAATTTATGTGATTTGATGGGTTTTATTTTGTCATATAAGTATAAAAAATGTTATCATAAAAAATTATCATAATTTTGTTGTCATTTTTTTAAATAAACAGCGAAATTCTACATTGTTTTTTATTTACCTTCTTGTATTTCATTGTCATCAATGTTTTATCATCATGATATTTGATAAACTAGTCTTAAAAGATCAAACACATAGCATTGTTCAAATTGTAATTTATTGTATTGAGACTAATTCTGAGATATTGCAGGTGTACTTGAATCTGATAACAAGTAAATCTTACATATATAAGAAAGAAAAAAATCCAACCAACCTAGTTCATTAGCTCTGGGAACATGTAAAGTAGTAAACAAAAGAGCCGTTTAGAGTTATCGTTCTTGATACTGGCGACGTGATTGAAACACACATCAAAAGGAACAAATGTTGTTCTAACTCTATATTGCTTGATTATCATGGCATACAAAGTTGTTTTGACGCCTTGTTTGTAAGTTTCTCTTGAAGATGTTGCCAGTTTTATCAGTTAAAGTTTAAAAAAATTGACAGGTTTTTTACATTTCCGTTAAACAAAATTGTGCTGTCAACGACACAACGGCGTGACGACCGGCCGGGGGGCCGATTCAAATATTTAGACTTTGTTTAAGGTGTCTTTATGTGTCACTTGGAAACTTCGCCACCTGACATTAGCTCAAAAATCAATTATCAAAAGTTCTTAAAAAATAGTAAATGCTGATAACACTTGCCGTGGCGTGTGTTCGTTGAGGTCTACAAGTAATTCCGATTTCGCTCTTTGAGCACGGCCACTCATTGACACAGTGCTATGATATTAGATTTAGATGATAAAAACCTATCTAATAGAATATGATATCCAATCGAATATGCCCCTTACCTATTAGTGAATAGCATTTTCTAATAGCATTTTTTTCCCTTACGTCAAACTTGCTGCATCACTTTTCCCGAGCGAGAACCGAAGAATCCCGAACTTTAATGAGCACAAGAACCAGTGACGTAATAGTAGCCTGACGAATCTAGAGGCGTGTAGTTGTTTACATAAGAGCGAAGGGAAAGTTATTCGGCGTGAGTTTACAAAGACGTCGTTGGACCTAATAAACGATGATGATAAAACTATATCAACACAGAACGTGAGTTTACAAAGACGTCGTTGGATCTAATAAACGATGATGATAAAACTATATCAACACAGAACTATTCTGTGTTGATATAGTTTTATCATCATCGTTTATTAGGTCCATAGTTCTGTGTTGATATAGTTTTATCATCATCGTTTATTAGGTCCAACGACGTCTTTGTAAACTCACGCCGAATAACTTTCCCTTCGCTCGTATGTAAACAACTACTATTACGTCACTGGTTCTTGTGCTCATTTAAGTTCGGGATTCTTCGGTTCTCGCTCGGGAAAAGTGATGCATCAAGTTTGACGAAAGGGAAAAAAATGTTAGCTGGGCGATGTTGCAGGATGAGTTGTTTGATCAAAACAATATGTTTTTACTTCAAATATTTCGCAAAAGGGGTTTTAAAATCCTTTAAGCTAGTGAGAAGATTAAAAGGGTTCAAATGTGTGACCCAGTAGTCAATGAGCGACAACGTAGCTATTTCCGTTAATTTATGATCTCACAATGTGTACAAGCCTATACATTTTGTTGTAGTATAAACTGAATGGATATTAAAATTTATTGTGTAACTTTGCAAAGAAGTTGTCGTTATCTTAAGGGGACAGTCATATCGAGGTATGTTTATGTGGAAACGAAATTTCTTTGTGTGCTCTTCTTTCATGAAAATCAACGAACATGTAACCTCAAGTAACATGTTTCAACTTGGTTGTGTTATAATCATGTACTATAGCATTATATGCATAAACTAAAATGTCCTCTTTAATTTCGTTTCCCCAGTAACACCCATATAGGATCGTCCCTTTAATGTCCGGAGGTATTGGGGCTATAGGTGCTTTATTTATCAACAATGATAATTTTTCTGTAATCAAAGTTCACTTGCAAAGTTATTTGTACGAGAACTTACTGTAGATGTTGGAAGGGTTGAAGTTTCGTAGTCGTTATCTCACAAAGCCAAGAAGTTAATTGGAAAGTCTTACCATTCAGTTCGCTTCAGCAGGCTTAGATAAGTCTGGGACTATATAAAAGCAAAGCCAATAGTTCAGTATTTGAAGACTTTTACAGGCACTAACGACAACACGTGACATAAGAGCCTTTATAACGCATTTAATTAGTCTGCTGGCGGTACAGTCTTGTGAGACAACATGTTATTTCTGATGCCTCAAGTACATGCTACATTTGATTGCAGTCTTCTGTTTTGTAAGTTCATAATGTTCGCTATTTCTGATCGAAAATGAAAGCTCTTCTTCTGCTCAGTGATTTGAGCTGTTCCTGATTTAACCACGTTAACTCTCATAAATCATTCTCATATTGAGGAAGTTGTACTCATAAATTCAAATGATAAATGCGTCTTCATTCTGAGCAGCATCACATAAAAGCGGTTACTACCCATAGGGTTGAAAGAAGAAGTGTTTTTAGAGAATAAAATGGGATTAAACCGGTAAAATTAATCTCGGAAGAGTGTCGCTCGGGCAATGCAAAAATTCACACTCGTTAAATAAAAGTCATATGACACCCTTACTCTGGTTATAATCTCCATTTATTACTTCAGTATCAGTAACTTGTTGAATGAATGAAGCTAAACAATTTCAGATTCTGAGTAATTTATATATAACCTTCTGTAATGAAAATCAAAACTAACCCAGCATTTTAGGTGTTGGAGAATTTACAACCACTGACAATAATGCATTATCTTAGAGCATAGAAATAACACGTTGTATTGAGGGTTTGACTAGAGTAATGTTCACGGTGTCAAGTAAAAACATTCTTTATAAATGTGCCTCTTGTACCCACTACAAACGATATTATGTTGGTTGCCTAATGGAATAGCACGCAAGAACTGTAATCTTTGTGATTTCTTTATTGGATCAGCTTGTTGTGTATGTGTTTTCCCCTTCAATATCCCGTACGATCATTTTAGCTATTGTGTGTCCAGTCCAAATGTTAATCAATATACTGCCTGGAAGATTGCATAATAGTATATTTGCAGACCAGAACGCAATATCATCGATTGTAATATTGATGCATATCTTTGAGTCTATCTGCATAAGAAATGCTGTGGCATTGTTTTGTGTGAGACATTGTATACTCAATTGAGACAATGTTATAATAATACAAAGGATAACCATGTTCAAAGCCTTAGATGTCCTTAGATGAAATAGGCCTTTATTGTATGTTTGAAATCCGATAAGCAAATGATTTGAGGACGTTTTCAAATCAATACCAATATCCACCCTCATAGACGAAGAAATTAGCAATCAACAGTATAAAGAAACTACGGATAATGTCTCCTAAAAACGTGATAGTTTCTCACAATTAGGTGATACATTTTTTTTCCACTGTGGCACTAGGATGCTTTCGTAAGAAACAGTATTAAGTATTAACAGTTGTTATAGTAGTTGTAATAAACCTTTTTGATTTAAAAAGCGATTTTAGAAAGTAAAATTAACTGAATTTATGATTTGTAAATTTCAGTAGCTTGAGTTCAGTTTCAGTAGAAGTCACAAAATATATGGTTCTTCTCACCAAATATGGAGTTACTTGGGACTGTCATATCGATAACACTGTTACGCAGAGAACAATAAAGCGGTTTAAGCATACTCTTGTGCTGACAACATTTACATGACATGATATTGCATTGTGGGTAATTGGCGCCGTTGTTCATAATTAGTATTGATTGCCTTCTATATTGGATTTGCCTTACAAATTTACATTTTTATTGCCATTATGTGAAAGTTTGATTTAAATTTTTTTGAAAGTTAGCATTCGAAAACAAAATCAATAATTGAGTGAAATTACATCACTCATCAGCGTTGTTACCTTTCAAAAATAGTGTACATGTATGTATGTATATTTGTATCTAATTAATTGCATTTTGTGGTGTTTTATGCGTGGCATATTGATATTTCTCTGGTCAGTGAAAAGGCTTTAAGTTACCAATCAAAATATTAACAGTTTGAAAGAATCAAATGATAACATTGCATGACTATCATCTTTGAAATAAAGTTTTAGAGGAATTGAACTTTAGTTTAATCATCATAGAATAACAAAACCAGGAATGTTATCAAAGACGAGATAATTGCTTCAGATAACTCTTCTGACGGGCTTATTGAGAAAACAAACGCTTGTAGACATTACTTGGAGTGGTCGTGAATGATCCTTGCCTCAAGATCTCCAGCAAACTGTGTAAATTGGTAGAAAGCTTTCCGTTGAAAATACAACACATGAAAGCCTATAACATTGATTAACCAGACGAGGGTTTCCCTTTGAATGTAATCAATGTTAAGACTGCGCTGAACTTGTCTGAAGTTTGACGACCAACTAACTGTAACTTGTTTTCATTACTTATTGAATTGTAGATTAAAGTGACGATCTGCGAGTTAGTGTTCGTATGTGAGAAATGTTCCTTCGAACATCTAAAATTACCATCACTCTAGAGAAAAATCGTTCCTCTAAACGCTGATACTATCAAAACTGTTTTGGTAACATGGGAAGTATCTCTTTTTAGTGCTTAAAGGCAATGTTTTTGTCAAGGAGCGCGCACTACGCAAAATCCTATATTAAGCAGCTGGGTTTTCCAAAAGTTGCGTTTGCGTGAACAACACACGAGTCGGGTTGACGCATAATAAAGTGCAGGTGCCGCCATAAATTTTTTCATTAGCAATAAAAACATGAACTTTCATTTTCCGATGAAATTCCATAAAATGACACCGATTTAAACTCATAGACTGACATAATATCATCAAAATTACTTCACTATAGATAATCGTTGGTTTAATTCATTAGAACTGTAACTGTAGTTCGACAGACAGACAGACAGACAGATTTTATTTGTATAAATGGCCATGAGGCCAACAGTACAATGACATGTGTTTTAATATACAATTATTCTGGAGCGCCTTTACATTGTCTACACTTTGTTCTCACGTACAGGTGATATTTTAGCACAAAACACAGCTAAGCGTAATATAATATTAACTGATGTTGTATTCATTAGGCTTATAAATTTGTCTTGATTTGGGTTAATGTAATAATAGCATGGTAAATATTTAGTTCGTACATCATTATAATATGGACATTCCAGTAATGCATGGTATTCATTTTCCAACTTGCTGTTGTTACAGTGAGGGCACAAAGCAATGGAAGTATCTTCACTTTTTGACCTTCTATATAGTTGTATCTTGTAGCCAGCTATACCACAACGAAATTTTGTCATTGCTCTTCGCAGATAAAGCGAGGGCAACACCCGTAGATATATTTCTGGTATAATACTAAATTTAAATGTTGAATATGTGTTGAAATATTTTGAACTATTCACAGAGGCTGACCACTCTTGACAATAAATATCTTTACATCTTTGTTTAAACATGCTAATAAACAGTTCTTTGTTACCTACATTCTGATTCAACCAGCCGTAAGATAGACCGTACTGAAATAATAACTCTCGCACTGATGAAGTCCAGTTAACATCTCCAGAATCATCAAGACGTTTTAGCATTAGATAACATTGCTTTGAATTACGGGAATCGGGCTGTCTCAGCAACCGTATCCAATACGACATCACTCTTGTTTTATAGTTAACATGTAGCTGGTGTCGACCACATTCAGCCAATATAGCTTTAGTTGGGGAGCGATAGCCAACTCCTAGCACAAACTTACAAAAGTTTGAATGTACTTTTTCTATATTATAACGAAACACTGTCCCCCAAATCTCAGCCCCATACAATAGAATTGGTTGAATTTTTCCATCAAAAATCTTAAAAGCAATATCTGGAAGTACAGTTTTATAGGCACAAATGAATTTTTTAATTGGGTACAGAGCCTTTTCTGCTTGTTTGGATAATATATCACAAGCTTTTGAAAACATATTACGACATGACAAAGTTAATCCAAGATATTTATAATAATTGACAGTTTCAAGTTTCGTATTACCCATATGCCATTTTTCATATTTTGACACTTTGCCTCCTTTTTTGAACACTACGACTTTGGTCTTGTCAGTATTTATTGCAAGTCCCCATTTCGTACAATACTTTTCTAGAATATCAATTTTCTTTTGAAGATTTATAACACTGTCTCCAAATATTGCAACATCATCAGCAAACAACAGGATTGAGAGAGCATCAACCGCTTCATCAATAAATGCACCACTATAATTACTTTCCACTATATCCTTAACCAATTCTTCAATGTATAAAATGAATAGTATAGGAGATAGGATACAACCCTGTCGAACTCCAGCCGTAGTATCAAAAACCTCCGTCATAGTTCGTTTATTACATCGAACAGCAGATTTAACAAGGGTGTACATATTTCGAAGCAGGGTATTTATTTTGCCGTGTAGGCCATTATTAAGAAGAACTGATAGGAGTTTGTTTCTGTCAACGGTATCGAAGGCTTTCTTAAAATCGACAAATATACAATAGAACTTGCCACGTTTCTTTCTGATATATTTATGAATTACAGAATATAGAGTGAATATTTGATCAGTTGTACTATAATCTTCCCTAAAGCCTGCCTGTGATTCAGATAACAGTTCTTGAGTAGTAATCCAAAACTTAATTCGTGACTCTATAATGTACATAAATACTTTGCTAAGGATATCTAGTAGAGCAATGCCCCTATAGTTATTTGGGTCATTTCTACTTCCAGATTTATACAAAGGTATGATCAAACCAATATGCCATTGATCTGGGAGAATTCCAGTGTTCAATATCTCATTAAAGAAACGATTATAAAATGGCAATAATAGAGAACAGGACTCTTTAATAGCTTCCACTGGAATGCCATCCACTCCGGGGGCTTTGCCATTTTTAAGATGTTTAATAGAATTCATAATCTCTTGATCAGATATTTCAGTACCTAATACGTCATCACAATTTCTGCACTGGTCGCAATTACGGGCATCATGGCTTAATAAAAATTCTCTAACATCTCTATCAAATAGGGAGTTCTCGTTTGGATTTGGGTTAAGAAGATCTCTAAAGTAGTCTGACCATGTATCAGCTGTTATGTTCGCGGTAGCATAGTTATTGTCGCAGTGTTGCTTGATCGTTTTCCAGAATTCTTTGCACATGTTACTTTTTGCTGCATTAGCAATTTCAAGAGCTATTTTCTTTTCATACGCTGCTTTTTTATCTTTGCATAATTTCTTAAAATCTTTTTTATATTTCAGATATTGTATGCAGTGTCTTTTGTCATTTGTAGTCCTAAATATATCTAGAAATTCGTATTTCTTACGCTTTAAGTTCTCACATTGTTTGTCAAACCATTTTGGCTGTGGTTTAAATTGCTTTCTTGTGAAGTGTGCAGTGTTTTTGCTATGTGTATCGGAGAGAGCAAAACAATGACTGAAAAGGTCTACAAAGCATGTCAAAGTTGAATTTACGTTTCGCTTCAAACAAGTATCAAAATTGTCACTAAAAGGGTAAAGAGCATGTTTCATAATATCAGAGAACTTACCGGTGTATTCGGCTCGCCAAGTGAATCGCTCTATGTGCTGTGTACGGGTTTGAGTGCATGTTTCACGTGCAGCTGACTGGTCACGTGACGTTATCATGTCAACAGATATCGGGAGATGGTCAGAATCAGATTTTGTTAATATTTTGAAATTGATAAACTTTTCATAGATATCGGTTGACACTAGGCAATAATCCACTACACTATTCCCTTGACACCCTATAAACGTAAAGTCGCCTTTATTGTCCGACCCCGATCTCCCATTAAGAACATGTACTTTCAAATTTCTGCACAAACTTAACAACTGTTTCCCTTGTATGTTGACAATATTATCTTTTGAGTTTCTAAGTATGCTAAACTGGTCGCTATCATAGTCTAACTCTTCAATAGGCAAAAAGCTAACGTCATCATCCACAATAAAACATTGTTCCTGGCCAATATGGGCATTAAAATCCCCTAAGATTGTAAATGAGGCCTTTGGAAAGTCTAGATTCAATGAGATAAGTCTTAACTCCAAGAGTTCAATACCACTAGCGGTTTGTGAATTTGCTGCAGCGGTGGTTGCATCCTGCACATACACAAAACCCATGATATTCTCATGTGGGGAGATGCTTGATTGGAGGAAGACGCAATCTGACCATTCACTGTGGAGACGAGTGAAGAGAGACGACAGTGACTTCCTGATGTAGACTGCTATACCACCACTGTATCTACCCAGTGAGTGCGTCTTCTTCCGGATACACTGGTGGCAAGTGTGATCTGGAAATGCATGTTCAAAATCTGCAGTATTTTTTGCCCATGTTTCAATCAAAGCAAAAACATCAAAAGAACTTAGAAAAATTAGATTTTGAAGTTTTGAATATAGTCCATTAATATTCCAAGACAAGATTGATATATTTGCCTGCGTTTTTTGATTAATCAGGGAATTGTTATTTAGACCATTAACCTGGTCATTAAACTGGTCATTAAACTGATCATTAACCTGGTCATTAAACTGATAATTAAACTGGTCATTAAACTGGTCATTAACCTGGTCATTAACCTGGTCATTAAACTGGTCATTAAACTGGTCATTAAACTGATCATTAAACTGGTCATTAACCTGGTCATTAAACTGGTCATTAAACTGGTCATTAACCTGGTCATTAACCTGGTCATTAAACTGGTCATTAAACTGGTCATTAACCTGGTCATTAAACTGATAATTAAACTGATAATTAAACTGATCATTAACCTGGTCATTAAACTGATCATTAACCTGGTCATTAAACTGGTCATTAACCTGATCATTAAACTGATCATTAACCTGGTCATTAAACTGGTCATTAAACTGATCATTAACCTGGTCATTAAACTGGTCATTAACCTGATCATTAAACTGATCATTAAACTGGTCATTAACCTGGTCATTAAACTGATCATTAAACTGATCATTAACCTGGTCATTAAACTGGTCATTAACCTGATCATTAAACTGATCATTAAACTGGTCATTAACCTGGTCATTAAACTGATCATTAAACTGATCATTAAACTGGTCATTAACCTGGTCATTAACCTGGTCATTAACCTGGTCATTAAACTGATCATTAAACTGATCATTAAACTGGTCATTAAACTGGTCATTAACCTGATCATTAACCTGATCATTAACCTGGTCATTAACCTGGTCATTAAACTGGTCATTAACCTGGTCATTAAACTGGTCATTAAACTGATCATTAACCTGGTCATTAAACTGGTCATTAACCTGATCATTAAACTGATCATTAACCTGATCATTAAACTGGTCATTAACCTGGTCATTAAACTGATCATTAAACTGGTCATTAACCTGGTCATTAAACTGGTCATTAACCTGGTCATTAAACTGATCATTAACCTGGTCATTAAACTGGTCATTAACCTGATCATTAAACTGATCATTAAACTGGTCATTAACCTGGTCATTAAACTGATCATTAAACTGGTCATTAAACTGGTCATTAACCTGGTCATTAAACTGGTCATTAAACTGGTCATTAAACTGGTCATTAACCTGGTCATTAAACTGATCATTAAACTGGTCATTAACCTGGTCATTAAACTGATCATTAACCTGGTCATTAAACTGATCATTAAACTGGTCATTAAACTGGTCATTAAACTGGTCATTAAACTGATCATTAAACTGGTCATTAAACTGGTCATTAAACTGGTCATTAAACTGATCATTAAACTGATCATTAAACTGGTCATTAAACTGATCATTAAACTGGTCATTAACCTGGTCATTAACCTGGTCATTAAACTGGTCATTAAACTGATCATTAAACTGGTCATTAAACTGGTCATTAACCTGGTCATTAAACTGGTCATTAACCTGGTCATTAAACTGATCATTAAACTGATCATTAACCTGGTCATTAACCTGGTCATTAAACTGGTCATTAAACTGGTCATTAACCTGGTCATTAACCTGGTCATTAAACTGGTCATTAAACTGATCATTAAACTGGTCATTAAACTGGTCATTAACCTGGTCATTAAACTGATCATTAAACTGGTCATTAAACTGGTCATTAAACTGATCATTAAACTGGTCATTAAACTGGTCATTAAACTGATCATTAACCTGGTCATTAAACTGGTCATTAAACTGGTCATTAACCTGGTCATTAAACTGGTCATTAAACTGGTCATTAAACTGATCATTAAACTGGTCATTAACCTGATCATTAAACTGATCATTAAACTGGTCATTAACCTGGTCATTAAACTGATCATTAAACTGGTCATTAACCTGGTCATTAAACTGATCATTAAACTGATCATTAACCTGGTCATTAAACTGGTCATTAACCTGATCATTAAACTGGTCATTAAACTGATCATTAAACTGATCATTAAACTGATCATTAAACTGGTCATTAACCTGATCATTAACCTGGTCATTAAACTGATCATTAAACTGATCATTAAACTGATCATTAAACTGGTCATTAACCTGATCATTAAACTGATCATTAAACTGGTCATTAAACTGGTCATTAACCTGATCATTAAACTGATCATTAAACTGGTCATTAACCTGGTCATTAAACTGATCATTAAACTGGTCATTAAACTGGTCATTAACCTGGTCATTAAACTGATAATTAAACTGATCATTAACCTGGTCATTAGCATACATATCTTTAGGTAGGACATTGCCTCGACCACTCCGTTAGCTGTCCGAGTCTGTCCGGGGGTGTGATCTCCTGTCTCCGCTGTGTCGTCTGCTATGATCAGTCTCCGGGAGATGAGGCAGGTTGTCACTTCGTCTGCTCGTGTCTGTTCTGTGACCTAAAGATCCCAATTCCGTAGATTTGTCCTGACGCCCTGTCCGAACATTTCTTCCTGCCTCAACAATTGTTTTTTGTGCGGAATCATACCTGTAGAAAGTGCCATTTAGTACCAGTTTGTCATACGAAACATAGCACTCATCACCTTTTTGCCTATACTCTTTGACATATTCACCGAGAATTTTTCTCGTCTGCCTGACAGACTGGGTAAAGTCTGGAGATATCCTGTAATTTCTGTTGCCTTTCAGGTTCACCCTAGCTGCCTGGAGAGTATCCTCTCTGTGCCGAAAAGATGAAAATTTCACAATGATTGGGCGAGGCGAGCGCCTAGTATTAAGTCTATGTGCTCGTTCAACACTAATGTCGGCTACCTGGCTACTGTTGAACTTCAGTTCATCCTTCAGAAAAGATTTAACTTTCTCTTGACTATCATTCCAAGTTTCCTTTTCCTTATCTTCAATTCCAAAGAATAATAAATTGTCTCTTCTAGACTGAGCTTCTAAATTTTCTAACTTTCGTGACATAGTTGAGTTCTCTTCCTCAAGTTTATCTATAACCTTCCACATTTCATTTTGCTCATTTTTAATACTATCAAATGCTTTTTCGAATTTATCGAACTTACTGTGGAGAGATTGTAGGTCGCTCCGAATATCGCTCAGCACAGAGTTGATATCGTGCTCACTGCCGTCTGTCCCGACGAGTCCAGTGGAAGACTGAGTTAGCCGACTCTGACGTGTCCCACGTGGTCCCGGATTACTCTCGACATTTCCACTCAAGAGGAGTAGGACACCCACAATTAATAGAATCTGTAGTTGTCGTGCACAGAAACCATTGGAAAGTTTAATTCCGTGTGTAGAGTGACTATTTTGTTTGATAGGTTGACAATTCAAGCCTATACGCGCCCTCCATAACTCAATGTTCACTCCCATGCTGTGACACACGTCCGCTCGTCACCAGTACAGGTGGCGCTCTATCGTAACTGTAGTTCGTTTTCATTACTTATTGAATTGTAGACGCGGCATAATCATTCCTCTATACGCTGATACTATCAAAACTGTTTTGGTAACATGGGAAGTATCTCTTTTTAGTGCCAAAAGGCAATGTTTTTGTCAAGGAGCGAAATCCTATATTAAGCAGCTGGGTTTTCCAAACGTTGCGTTTGCGTGAACAACACACGAGTCGGGTTGACGCTTAATACACTGCAGGTGCAGCCATAAATTTTTTCATTAGCAATAAAAACATGAACTTTCATTTTCCGATGAAATTCCATAAAATGACACCGATTTAAACTCATATACTGACATAATATCATCAAAATTACTTCACTATAGATAATCGTTAGTTTTAATTCATTAGAACTGTAACTGTAACTCGTTTTCATTACTTATTGAATTGTAGACGCGGCATAATAAAGCTCCTTTGTTCAGTCTTCATCATTCTTACAACTGTAAGATATTAATGATGTAGACTCTTCCTAATTGACATTGGAATTTTGGTTAATTGTTATTTGATAGTGTGCATAAGCATTGTTTTAATTGTTGAAGAGTCTTCGTCTTGGCATGATAATCTTAGTTTTCAACGTTTTAATACTAGATTTCCCTAAGCACCCTCTGATTACATAATAAGCCACAATAAATACAGATTCTGATATTGTTACAAACTATTCTGACTTCTTTGGGAACCTCAAATGACATATTTTCTTGAAAGTACTCAAATTCAAGATCGTGTTGTTATAATCTTGACGTAAAAACGCTTTTGAATGGAAAATTTAGTAATTTCCTCTGTTGTTAAATATATTTATAAATGTAAAGTTTTACTAAAAGCAAGAAACTAATAAAGTTGAGGTAGATTTTTTTGCAGAAAAGAACATAGTATAATTGTATTTTCCAGCTGTAACTTCAATTATGATATTTCAAATAAAATTTATGCATATCTGATTTAAGTAAAAACGCATGTCACTTTTAGTGCATACATTTGAAAATTACAGCCAAATAAATCAAATGACTGTCTAGACATTGAGCTCCATAGTCTTTTAACCAAGGTCAGTCTATTATGGAAAGAGAATTAGACACAGACTATATCATCGTGGACGTATTTTACAGAAGCCCTTGGGACTATGGTTGTGTCACGTTTCACCATTAGTACAGGTAACCATGGGGAATTTGTGCCAATTGGTGATGGAAATCATGATTGTATTTTAAAGAAAGAATTATTTTGTCCCAAAGATTATCTTAAATATAGAGGGGGCCATAATTTGAAAATGTAAATGATTGAACGACATGATGAGTTCACATGTAATTTATAAGAGAACCAGTGTCCAATTTGATGTCGAAAAGTCAGATGTTAATAAAATCCGAAACACTATATATATGCAAAGTACAGTCTATGTTGGAAAGATTCAGATAAAAGAAGACAAAGTCTGATCGTAAAGGGAGGAAAAAGATAGTCTTATGAAAGATCTAGAATCATGAATTATTATGGGATTCGAAAGAAATTTTACCTTGCATACATTACTTGTAATAGCCATGAACAATCTTTAACTACGATTATCCAGCAAATGGAATTGACTGTAAGAAATCCTCAATCTGAAAGCAATCAATCAAATACAAGTAAAAGACACGAAACTTTGATCAGCCAAAGTTGTTTTAACTGAATTAGCATAATAATGCTTACTAACAAGATCACTTAAACTTAAGATATGTAACTTTATACACGTAAACTGAATTTTAACTATTTTTTCTATCAAACAATTAAAACTAGAGATATGTGCATGTGATGCACTACATGTATGATGTCCCTCGCCCAAACTTTTAATAAAAACAATGACCCTGCACCCCATAAATACCAAGTGAAAATTACTTCCATGGAAACAAGGAAAAAACAAGTATTTGTCACAAAGGTGACAAGATCCCCCACTGCAAATTTATGTTAACAACAAGAAGCCGGACGGACGTACGGACGGACGTACGGAGCGGAATACTATGTCCCCCGTGAAGACTCAAGGTTAATGTGTTCAAGAGATATGGCGCAAACAACATTTTCAAAACTGATCAAAGTCTCGCCGTGACCTTGAAAATGAGGTCAAGGTCACCGAAAACTTTTCAGGTCTGCGTATTCCCCAGATGAAGACTGGTACCAAATTTGAAGATTCTAGGTTGAGTGGTTCATTAGATATCCCGCTAACAACATTTCAAAACTGGTCAAAGTCTCGCAGTGACCTTGAAAATGAGGTCAAGGTCACCAAAAACTTTTCAGGTCTGCGAATATCCCAGATGAAGACTGGTACCAAGTTTGAAGATTCTAGGTAGAGCGGTTTATGAGATATGGCGCTTATAACATTTTCAAAACTGGTCAAGGTCTCGCTGTGACCTTGAAAATGAGGTCAAGGTCACCAAAAACTTATCAGGTCTGCCTATTCCCCAGATGAAGAGTTGTACCAAGTTTGAAGATTCTAGGTTGAGCGGTTCATTAGATATCCCGCTAACAACATTTTCAAAACTGGTCATGGTCTCGCTGCGACCTATAAAATGACGTCAAGGTCACCAAAACTTTTCAGGTCTGCGTATTACCCAGATAAAGACTGTTACCAAAGTTTGAAGTTTCTAGGTTGAGCGGTTCATTAGATATCGCGCTAACAACACTTTCAAAACTGGTCAAAGTCTCGCTGTGACCTTGAAAATGAAGTCAAGGTCACCGAAAACTTTTCAGGTCTGCGTATTCCCCAGATGAAACTGGTACCAAGTTTGAAGATTCTAGGTTAAGCGGTTCATTAGATATCGCGCTAACAAGAAGCGGGACAGACGGACGTACGTACGTACGGAGCCGAATACTATATCCCCCGCTTCGGGCTCAACGCGCGGCGGGGGATAATTAAGAGTAACCAAAGTAGCAAAACACACCACTCCTCCACGTGATCTAACCACATTGCAGTTTAGTATAAAAATATTTCAGTTTTTTATAAGGCCCAGAACAGACCCTACCCCCAAAATGTATTTAGTTTAAAACGTTTCCATGGAAACCAGAAAAAAATCAGAATAACCAAGATAGCAAAAGTCACCACTTCACCATCTGACCACATAATAAGTTTCACTAAAAAATATTAAACGGTTTTTGAGTTATGGCCCGGAAACGAAAGCAACTGAAAACATTATGTCTCCCGCTATGCAAAGAAGCTCTCATTCCGGAGGTATTTGCACAATAGGTGTTTTATGAATAAAATAAGTAGGATGAACGATGGGATTTTATCTGTCATCAAAGTTCACTTGCAAAGTTACCTCTAAGAGAACTTCCTTGAGACGTTGGAAGGGTGGAAGTTTCATAACCGTTATCTCACAAAACCAAGAAGTTAATTGGAAAGTCTTACCATTCAGTTCGTTTCAGCAGGCTTAGATTAGTCTGGGACTATATAAAAACAAAGCCAATAGTTCAGTATTTGAAGACTTTTACAGGCACTGACGACAACACGTGAAATAGGAGCCTTTAGAACGCATTTATTAGTCTGCTTTGACTGACGGTACAGTCTTGTGGGACAACATGATATTTCTAATGCCTCAAGTACATGCTTCATTTAATTGCAGTCTACTGCTTAGTAAGCTCTACATAATGTTTGCTGTTTCTAATTGAAAATGAAAGCTCTTTTTCTGCTAAGTGTTTGAGCTGTTCCTGATTTAACCACGTTAACACTCATAAATCAATCTCATATTGAGGAAGTTGTATTCAAATGATAAATGCGTCTTTATTGTGAACAGCATCACATAGAAGCGGTTACTTCCCATAGGGTTGAAAAAAGTAGTTTCATATTTCCAATATGAGCACATATAACTTTTACCCAGCAACGATGGTTGCAGCCCGATTTTCCCGTATTGTTTTTGCCTGTGATGTCATATAACCATTGTTCTCGACGTCACTATAGCCAGCCGTCGCAAGGAAAGCGGCCCGTTTTCTGAATTTTTCTTAGAGAATAAAATGGGATTAAACTGGAAATATAGAAATTAGTAACCATGGAAGTGTGGCATATGATGTTTACGAAATTCGTGCAAAATTGTATATAACCATCGTTCTCGCTCGGGCGATACAAAAATTCACACTCGTTCAATAAAAGTCATATGACACGCTTACTCTGGTAATAATTTCTATTAATTAGTTAGTGTCAGTAACTTTTTGAATGAATGAAGCTTTATGTTTCACAGCATTGATAAATATATCTGAGTAACTTTGTAATGAAATTCGAAACTTATCAAGCATTTAACATGTTCGAGAATTTACAACCATTTACAATAATGCATTATCTAAGAGCATAGAAATAACACGTTGTATTTATGGTTTTATTAGAGTAATGTTCATGGTGACAAGAAATAACATGCTTTATAAATGTGCTTCTTTGACAACAGCAAATGATTGACGTTTTGTTGGTATCATAATGGAAAAGCACGCAAGAATTGTGATCTTTGTGATTTATGTATTGGATCAGTTTCTTGTGTATGTGTTTTTCCCTTCAGTTATCCTTTCGATCATTTTATCTATTGTGTGTCCAATCTAAATGCTCATTCATATACTGTCTGGAAGATGACATGGCAGTGTATTTGTAGACAAGAGCGTTATCGATTGGTAATATCGATATATGTGTTGAGTCTATTTGTATGGTTAAATCTTGCTACGCCAACATTTGGTAAAAATGGCTGATTTTGGCAAAATATTTTGTTGGCGTACTAAAACAGATATGAATGATGTCCTTAGATGAAATAGGCCAATATTGTTTGTGTGAAATCCGATAAGCAAATGTATGGTTTGAGGAAGTTATAAAGGGGCAGAAGCATATTTTTTTTAAATTCTATATTTTTCACTGATAATTGATCGTTGATGCTTAAAGGGACCCGCCGTCGCCAACACAACACAACACAACACGTGCTAAGAAGCCTGCTCATTAATGAGCTGAGCTACGCTTTACCGCTGAGATGGGGAGAAGAGAGCGGTTTAGGGTTCCCTTTTCTTTAGGGGAATCCCCTCGTTAATCATGCGCGCTGATTGGTTAATAATACATCCACTACTTTTGACATATATATAACGTCTTAGTTTCGTAAGAATATTTTAATTTTAATATCCAAACGAATGCGCTTGCCAAGACATTGTAAGTTTTCAACTTTCTCTAATGACTGGAATATTGACAAAGCGTCATGAAACTTACTCAGTGAAACAATGCTAAGGGTATTCTAATTCTGATAAATTTATTTTTTTAATTATGCATTCATACAATCTTAATTGATGTCTGAATTACATGACAACGGTAAAGTGTTTTTAAAAGGATATTGTATACAAACAGTATTGTCTGTATATCATGAACGCATTCTTGCTTGTTTATTTAGAGTCCTCTTTGTTTAAATCACCACAAAATGTTATATATCTGTTTATATCGGAGTGGTATAACCATAAGAATTTTGCTTGTGGTTTAAAACATTTTTATTTCAAATAAGAATTGTATTGGTAAACAAGCTTAAAGCTGATGTCAAAACCGCTCCAAAAACAAGATAAGGAACATGTCATGGTTTATTTACAAAATATTTGTATTTAGCTATTGTTTGTTTAACAGTTTCAAATTAGGAAATAAACCTGTTTCAATTTAGTTCAATTTATAAAACACTTAATTGTATCAACAAGTTTTGATACAAATGTTTTTGAAAAAGTTTGTTTAAAAAGTTATCAAATAGAAGAATAATTTCTGTCTAGTGTAAAATATGAATCAATTATTAAAATAAACAAAAATTCAAATACCATTCGACTTCATTGGATAATTTATACTAAGAAAGGACACGGGAATTTTCTATTAAGCAACGTATACTATTTGCTACAAATGATTGGCGAAACCTGCGTCTATACGGTAGTGAAGAGTAACAGTGCGGGTTAAATCATTTTTCAATTAATGTGGTTTCATCTAGCTGATGCTGTAGACAACTTCAAAATGAGACATACCAAATAATTAACATTTGAAAACCTACATGTTGACATTTAAACAGATCCCTTAGCTTTTGAATTTTCACAATTTCTTGTGTTTGTGTTCAGATTTATGAATCGTGAAAAAGAGTGAATACTCAAATAAGCGTTGTACAGCCTGTTCGCCAATTGTTTGTGTTTATTGTTTAAAATAAAACAATGTTTAAACCAATCACTTTAAAAAAACTTTGCTGCTCATTATAACTGCCGAGACAACTAATAGGTAGGAAAGGTAAGGGGTTTGGAAATTGAAACAAATTTCTCATCTATTCATTTTGTTTTGTGATCTTTCATGGTTAAATAACATCGTTTTGAATATGTGTGATACACTGAACAGCCTGAAATAACACTTGATATAACGGGGCACTGTCATTTGATGTGTATTTTGGAGCCGGTTGTTACAGATAAAACAGGTTTGAGGTGTCAGTTTATTGTCGTGCAGTGACTCTAGTCATGTGTCGTAACAGGTCATACAACTGCCGGGTCACTGTTTGATGGCGCCATCCTGTCTGGTTGGGTGGACAATGGATACACATACAAGACATATACAAGACAAGACAATTAAACGTTATTTCAATCCCCGACAGGATGTCTAGCTTTCAAAACCAAATGAGGCTGTAAAACATTATATCTGACTAATGAAAACCAGTAGGTGAACGTTTAATCGTCCGCAACAAATTTCCATTATTGAACACTTCTAATATGGTTCTTATTTACAGAATACAAAATTAAATAGAAAAAATATCCCAACTTTATAAGATGTGTTATCGATAACGTATTGATGATAAATAACCAAATCCTAATCGTTGCTTTTTCAAATTACATGACTGTCCCTCATTTAGATAATGATAATCTAAACTTCGGTATATGTGCGGTGACTGCGCACCCGAAGGAGACGCTTATTTTGCTGGACTACCCTTCATTATCCTCACATTATCGTGAATATTATCATATTTTGGAAACTACGTATAACTGATATTTCTAACGCAGTTTGAAACAGCACACCGTTTAATAAATGAATTGGTAAATAAAAGATTAAGTTTATTTTTTAAAATAATAATGTTTATTATTAATTATATGTCAAAGAATATGGTCTTGCGGTTGCATGTCTATTGTTACAGGATATTTCAAAGACACACTTTTATTTTATTTGTTTTATTTTTAAGTAATTGAAATTGAAATTATTTAGAAATTTCCAAAGAAAACAGTAATCCAATACAAAAAAATGTGTTGTAATGATGATTTAGTAATAATGTTATGACATATGCAAAAACTATTCTATTCAGAATTTCTAGATGCTTTAATTTGTTACCAAAACAGCTCACTGTCACAGTGAGATAACTCAATCAATCATGATAAATTAAAGCCACATTATAGGGGATTCTCAATATTTATGCATGCATACGACCTATGACCTTCTCAAATCCAAAACGAGGCTAAGTCCGCTTCTTACTTCCTGGTCGCGTAATGGCTACGTGTCGTTAGTGCGACTCTCTGGTTTCTATCGGCTAGAAATGATTGTGCCTGCATAATTGAATCGTATTCCAGCTACACCAGTGACAAAAACCTGTTGTATGACAATAAAATGGACACAATGGTGGGTAATTATTTCACGTCAATCCCTAACGAACCTTTGTTTTGGAAAGTTATATCCGTGGCAAATTCAAAAGACCGACGAGTTTTGCAATTGCAATCAAGATTATAGTGTTTTTTATTTCTTTATAGTACCTTATATGCAAATTTATGACAATCATTCGACAAAATGTAATTTATGTTTATTATCTCGATCTTCACTGCCAATTTTAACAAACTACAGTAACTGCCCATCCAGATGTAACTTATAACAGGGCATGTTTAAAAATGTTTATTGTGATTTACAATGTTAGCTTTGCTGAAAAACCGTCAAAGAAACACATCATAGATTGAAAAGTAAGAAGCTTCATACACAGAATAGTTTAAAACAAAAAATATAATCTTTAATCAAATATGAAATGAAGAATAATTGATATTGTGATGGTGATAAATAAGCCTTTCTTTGATATGTTACAATATCAGATATATCCTATGTACTTGGCCTTGAACATATCATTAATGTGGGCAAATAATTTGAATTGTTGGCACAATGAATTACATAGATGCTACATAGTCTATTACAAGAACTCTATTTTTGTGTGTTTTTTTTATTTGTTCCCAAGTTAACATATGTATATATACTATATATATTAATAATCATATTAACATAATAAGAATAAATTAATGTGATTTTGCTTTGCTATGGAGCATTTGAAAATTTCAATTCGATTTAAATGAAGCGAATTATTAAATGTTATTATTTAACTGTTAACATACTCTCTTATTTGAATTGATATGATATTAATTTAATAATATTACAATGAATATTTGATTAGTTTATAAGGAGGTGTTGGCAAGACTAATGGCAATGTAGATCTTTGTTTGGGTAATGCTACATTTGAACTGGGTGATTGCTTCTAGGCACTGAAGATAAATAATTGAAACAATATGAAATATCAACAAAATTGCTTGAATATAACACAAATAATAATATTCATGAATTTCAGCAATTACAAAAAAAATACCCTTTAACTAGGTATAAATGATACAATTTTAAATATGTATCTAGGCCTTCAAAATAAATTGACAGTTCAAATAATCTCTTTTGGTGAAAATTTATGTCATCAAAAATAATCGATTTAACTTAATTTAAACCTAACTTTGACATCAAATAAAAATAATATTTCTTCTTTTCTAAAATTCATTTTTTAAATATATTTTTTCCAAATAAAAATTGTAGATATTCCTTATTTATCTAATAAAGTACAAACAGTTGCTTCTTATACATAAAACAATTTTCATAATTCATGTTACATGATTTCACAGTGGTTTTTAGATAAATTCTAGTGATTATCTTGAATATTTCTACAACCCAGAAACAGATTTGAATAAGCTCTTTAAACATATAAATATGATTTATATACTCTTAACATATTGCTGGTTCTGTGTCAAGGAAATGAAAATGATTTAAACAGTAAAAGTATCAGCAGAACTAAATATAAACAAATAGTTTAAACACAGACCAAATTTTAACATTTTGTAATTATCAATATTAAAAACTTACCATTTACATTTGTTTGTAGCATTGATTGAAACATGTTCCTAGTCCACCAAATTTATGTGTCAGTTCTAATGCTGAAAACAAGTTTGAAAAGGGGCTTTTAAGAGAATTATGATCAATATTTTTTCCTATTTAAAGGCTGCTGCAAAGGTGTAATGTTTTCCAATTTACTATTCCCAATAATATGTAAGGATCTCCCTTATTAAACAGTCACTCTCATATAATAAACATAACATTTATTCCACAATATTTTTAAAAAAAATCTTTAATCAATTTTACAACTAAAAAAATATCTATTCTAACATAGATAACTGTGATTAGTTTGAATTCACATTTTTATCAATAGAAGATCTGAGTAGAATAAGTTATATATTTACATTATTTTTTTAAACATGATTATATGTGCTGTAGAGATAATTAGATATGCTGGAGTACATTCTACAGTATGACTTATTATTCATGTAAAATATTAGATCTGCAAAAATTTCATATAAGAATATTCTTGATGTTTGTGTTAGCAGAAACACAGAAAACGTTAAAAATAATTATGAAAATTTTCAAAAGCAATATTTTAGACTGAAATGACTCACAAATATATTATATAAGAATTAAGCAGATCATCTATGCAGTTTGTTTACATTAGGCCTTCACTCGATGACCTGAAAGTAACTCGAAGACATCGAAGACGAAAGGCTTTATTATTGTTTTTTTCTTTTCATAATAATAAATGTAGGCCCTATATAGATTGTAATTGAAATATTCTAGAAGCTAAGGATATGTGTAAAGAATAGTTATTTTAAAAAGCGTTTAATGAGCAACATCAGAAGTAAATTGACGATGCACGCAACGTGTAAACAGCCCTGTAAATCAATCAACAAAACTCGCCCAGCCAGTAAAATACTATTATTGGCTGTGTTACCTGAAGATATTTTATTACTGCATCGTTTCTGAACTTTTGACATTGTAAATAGCCCATTATTTACCAAAACGAAGCGTTTTAAGGGAAAGCTACCGACAATGTCAATGCTATTGAATGTTACTTCCGGGTGTAGAAGCGGCCTTAGCCTCGTTTTCGATTACGCGCGCTCCCTTTTTCATGCCTCATAAATATTCATGAGGCAATATTAAGAATCGCCTATAGCAGTTTAAACAATGTATACGATTAAACAAACAACTCAATCAGAGAAACCGAAGAGTTGACGTAAACCGGTTCACTGTCACAGTCAAGCTCCGTACAGCGATGAATAATCAACACTGCTGCGGAGCTTAGGAGAGACTCGGCACACGGTAGCGAGCCACTAATTAATAAATGTGATGCAACACATTTACGGGGACGACGACCCGCTTTAATGTATAATTTGGATAGTGTCCAAAATTCATTACAACAAACAAATCATCCATAGTCAGAGAACAAAGTAAAAAATTCACTTAAAGTCCATAAGCGGCCATTTTTGTGTGAACACCATTAATTTTTTGTGTGTAAGAAAAAACATGTATTTTCATTTTTCTGAAATCCCCTTATATTCCCCACAAAATGTGCTACTGCCCCTTTAAAACGCATACTCATATCCATCCTCATAAACGATTAACCAACTGTATAACGAAACAATATAAGTTGTACATCATGATAGTTATTTGTAGTTAGTACTAGGAATAGCGATTTTAGAAAGTAAATTTTAACTGAATTTATGGTTTGTAAATTTCAGTAGCTTGAGTTAAGCTTCAGTAGAAGCCGCACAAAAAATGGTTCTTCTCACCAATTATGGTGTTACTGGGGACTGTCATATTGATCATGCTGTTAAAAGTTACGCAGAGAAAAATAAAGCGGGTTTAAGCACAGTCGTGAGTCGCGTGCTGACAACATTTACATTACATGAACTTGCATTGTCTGTACTTGCGACGGTTGTTTACAATTAGTATTGATTTCCTTCTCTATTGGATTTTCTTTGAAAATGTGCATAATTCATGTCATTTTGAAAAAGTTTAATTCAACTGGATAAAAGTGTTAAGCATTCGAAGTCAAAATCAATACAAGTAATTGAATGAAATTACATAACTCATCAGCGTTGCTAACGCCACTGGTAAATATTTGACATCTAAAAGTTTGAAAACTATGACAATGAAAGCTTTTGTCACGTTTGGACAAGTAACATGTTTCAACTTGGTTGTGTTATAATCATGTACTATAGCATTATATGCATAAACCCAGATAGGACCGTCCCTTTAATGTCCGGATGTATTTGGACTATATGTCTTATAAAATAAAACAAGTAGGATGAACAATGAAATTTTACCTGTCATCAATGTTTACTTGCAAAGTTATTTCTGCGATGTCTTACTGTAGATGTTGGAAAGGCAGAAGTTTCTAAATAGTTATCTCACAAAGCAAAGAAGTTAATTGGAGAGTCTTACTATTCAATTCTCTTCAACAGGCTTAGATTAGTCTGGGACTATATAAAATCAAAGCCAATAGTTCAGTATTTGAAGACTTTTACAGGCACTGACGACAACACATGAAATAGGAGCCTTTATAACGCATTTAAGTAGTCTGCTTTGACTGACAGTACATCCTTGTGGGACCACATGTTATTTCTGATGCCTCAAGTTTGATTGAAAGTAATGCAAAAAACAATAAAGCGTGTTTAAACATACTGACAACATTTACATTACATGAACTTGCATTTTCTGTACTTGCGACCGTTGTTCACAATTAGTATTGATTGCCTTCTATATTGGATTTTCTTTAAAATGTGCATAATTAATGTCATTTTGGGAAAGTTTTATTAACTAGATAAAAGTTTTAGCATCATTGTCAAAATCAATAATTGAGTGAAATTACATCACTTATCGGCGTTGTCACCTTTCGAATCGTACCATATGTATGTATATTTTTATGTAATAATTGCATTTTGTAATGTTTAAAACGTGGCATATCGATATTTCTCTGGTCTCTGAAAAGGCATTAAGTTACGAATCAAAATCTTAACAGATTGAAAGAATCAGATGATGTCAAAACACTTTAACATTGCATGACTATCATCTTTGAAGAAAAGTTTTAAGGAAACTAAACTTCAGTTTAATCATCAAGGAATAACAAATCCGGAATCTTATTTAAGACCAGATGACTACTTCAGATAACTTTTCTACGGGCATATTGAGAAAACAAACGCTTGTAGACATAACTTGTAGCGGTCACGAAGGATCCTTGTCTCAAGATCTCCAGCAAACTGTGTAAATTGTTAGAAAGCATTTCTTTGAAAGCAGACAATCAAATACAATACATGAAAGCCGATAACTTTGGTTAGCCAGACGAGGGTTTCCCTGTGAATGTAATCAATGTTATGACTGCACTGAACTTGTCTGAAGTTTGACGACCAACTAACTGTAGCTCGTTTTCATTACTTATTGATTTGTAGAAAGGCATAATAACGCTCATTTTAAAGTATTAAAGTAACACTCATCGAACATCTAAAATTACCATCACTCTAGAGAAAAATCTTTCCTCTATACGCTGATACTATCAAAACTGTTTTGGTAACATGGGACGTATCTCTATTTAGTGCCAAAAGGCAATGTATTGTCAAGGAGCGCACGCTACACAAAATCCTATATTTAGCAGCTGGGTTTTCCAAAAGTTGCATTTGCTTGAACAACACACGAGACGGGTTGACGCATAATACACTGCAGGTGCCGCCATCAATTATTTTATTAGCAATAAATAAAATGAACTTACATTTTCCGATGAAATCCCATAAAATGACACCGATTTAAACGCATATACTGACATAATTTCATCAAAATTACTTCACTATAGATAATCGTTGGTTTTAATTCATTAGAATTGTATTCCTAAGAATCTTAAATTTTATTGAACTCTTATCTGCTTACATCTTTAATAATTTAGACGTGGCAGGAAATTTTCTTGTTTATGGGAAGTTGTTATATTAGAAGCCTCCCATTATTGAAATTGCAAAAGAATAATCACTGCAAACCACATAACTTAGTATTTGATTTTTTTTTATCCATATTGAATATGATATTTGCAAAACTAATATATGTGACAGATACGTAAAAAGTTGGTAATGGGTTTTTTTGGTCAACGAATCATACAACAGGAACTAAATATAAAAACATTAGATCTTACACTTTTTTCAGTTACAAATTATCACAAATTAAAGTAAAAACCAAACGGACTATTTATTGAAACAATTTCAGGGCCTCATATATATAAGCTTTTGCCCTAGAGGGGATGATCCTAATAATTCAAAAACAAATTGGGAGATTTCAAATAACAATCAATCTTGACAGTCACTTAGTTATTAAATTCAAGTTGACATATTTGGTATGATACATACTTTTATATCGTAAAAAAAAATTCTAATAAAAAAAGATCACACACATCGTTAACAAATCATGACTGCCTTATGATCTGCACATGGATAATTTACAAGTAACAACCCTCGAGAAAGCCAACCTTTCTAATTGATCGGTAAACAGCAGAAACTTTAAGCTTCATAAACAAAGAACATTCTCTAGGAAAAGAAACTTCATCAGCCACTTGATAAATTCAGAACATTAATTCAGATGATGCTTCTTGTTATTGTTAAACAATGATCTACAATGATAATTAACTTGTTATACTAAACCACTATCTAGACAATTTACTGGGTTTTTTTAGTTTAAAAACTAGCAAACCCCGAATTTGAATAACATGAATCATTTTTATCTCACTACACACCAGTGTTCCAGTTTATGAAGTAAACCATAACACGGACATAAATTTATCCTTCCATCGCGTAGAACATTTAGTATATCAGAGGACAAGGTTTCCTTTCGTTGTTTAAAGTTCTTATGTTTTGATTTGATTCGGTGAGCAAATACGATGAACACCATAATTTTGATGTTTCGGGTATTAAAACTTAGACCTACATATTCATTTGTTAGTCATTACGATATACCTTAGGCAGTAAAACTTGAATGGTTTTGCTATGATGATATGATAACTTGGATTTTCTATCAAATAAATAATCTGTTTGTGAAGTTAAATTATCTCTGTTCAGGAATCTTGTGACAATCGAGAGTCCGATTGACTGTTAGCTGTATTATAGCCTTCGTATAAACACATCCCATAATGCATTGCCCTAGTATCCTCTCGAGCCGATCTATTTTTAGATATGTCAATTCGTTTCCAGATATTGGCCTGTCTCATCAAAAATAATGATCGGACAATTTTCCAAAAAAATTTATATGCTTTTGTACATTTGTTTATTTTTTGGTAATTGTTATAATGGATTGTTAGCTCGCGGAGTGTCTCTTTAATCACTCTTTCAACTTTGATATAATGATGATGTAGACACTTCTTAATTCAAAAAAGAAAATGTGGTGAATGTTCTTTGATAGTATAGTGTGCATAAACAATGTCCCATCTTGGAAATTTAATTCATGGAGGCATTGTATAATTGTTGAAGATCTAGAGTCTTCGTCTTGGAATGATAATCTTGGTTTTTAACGTTTTAATACTAGATTTCACTAAGCGATCTTTGTTTAAATAATAGGAAAATGTAGATTCTGAAATTGTAACAAACTATTCTGACTTCTTTGAGAATGTCAAATGTCATATTTTCTTGATGCTATTAATATATAATCTTGTCGTAAAAACGCTTTTGAATGAAAATTTAGTAATTTCCTCTGTTTTAACCATGTATATAAATGTATAGTTTTACTTAAAGCAAGAAACTAAAGTTTCATAATAAAGTTCATGTTGAATTTGTACAAAAAGGAAAATTACACCCAAATCAATCAAATGACTATCTTGACATTAAACTCCGTAGTCTTTTAACCGAGATGTCAGTCTGTAGGTCAGTCTATAATGGGAAGAGACTGTTCTGAATTAGAGACAGACTATATTATCATGGACGTATTTTACAGAAGCCCTTGGGACTATGGATGTGCAACGTTTCACCATTATTTCAGGTAATCATGAGACATTTGTGCCATTGGGGATGGAAATCATGGGTGTACCGCGGGATTTGGATTATCGGTGGACGGATTATCGAGGTCTGACTGTATTTTAAAAAAAGAATGATTTTGTCCCAAAGCTTACCTTGAATATAAGGAAGGCCACAATTTGAAAATGGAAGTGATTGAACGACAATATATGAGTTTACATGTACTTTATAAGAGAACCAGTGTCAAATTTGATGTCGAAAAGTCAGATGTTAATAAAATCCGAAACACTATATATATGCAAAGTACAGTCTATGTTGGAAAGATTCAGATAAAAGAAGACAAAGTCTGATCGTAAAGGGAGGACAAAGATAGTCTTATGAAAGATCTAGAATCATGAAGTTTTATGGGATTTGAAAGAAATTTTACCTTGCATACATTACTTGTAAAAGCCATGAACAATCTTTAATTACGATTATCCAGCAAATGGAATTGACTGTAAGAAATCCTCAATCTGAAAGCAATCAATCAAATACAAGTAAAAGACACGAAACTTTGATCAGCCAAAGTTTATTTAGCTGCATAAGCATAATAATGCTTACTAACAAGATCACTTCAACTTAAGATATGTAACGTTATCATGTACACGTAAACTGAATTTTAACTATTTGTTCTATCAAACAATTTAAACTAGAGATATGTGCATGTGATGCACTATGATGTCCCTCGCCCAAACTTTTAATAAAAACAATGACCCTACACCCCATATATACCAAATGAAAATTACTTCCATGAAAACAAGGAAAAAATAAAGGGTAACCAAAGTAGAAAAACACACCACTCCTCCACGTGATCTAACCACATGGCAGTTTAGTATAAAAATATTTCTGTTTTTTTATAAGGCCCAGAACAGACCCTACCCCCAAAATGCATTTAGTTTAAAACGTTTCCATGAATACCAGAAAAAAAATCAGAATAACCAAGATAGCAAAAGTCACCACTCCACCATCTGACCACATAATAAGTTTCATTAAAAAATATTAAACGGTTTTTGAGTTATGGCCCGGAAACGAAAGCAACTGAAAACATTATGTCTCCCGCTATGCAAAGAAGCTGTCATTCCGGAGGTATTTGCACAATAGGTGTTTGATGAATAAAACAAGTAGGATGAACGATGGGATTGTATCTGTCATCAAAGTTCACTTGCAAAGTTACCTCTAAGAGAACTTCCTTGAGATGTTGGAAGGGTGGAAGTTTCATAACCGTTATCTTACAAAGCCAAGAAGTTAATTGGAAAGTCTTACTATTCAATTCACTTCAGCAGGCTTAGATTAGTCTGGGACTATATAAAAGCAAAGCCAATAGTTCAGTATTTGAAGACTTTTACAGGCACTGACGATAACACATGAAATAGGAGCCTTTATAACGCATTTAATTAGTCTGCTTTGACTGACGGTACAGTCTTGTGGGACAACATGTTATTTCTGATGCCTCAAGTTTGATTGAAAGTTATGCAGAGAACAATAAAGCGTGTTTCAGCATACTGCGAACTGACAACATTTAAATTACATGAACTTGCATTTTCTGTACTTGCGACCGTTGTTCACAATTAGTAACTATTGTTTGCCTTCTCTATTGGATTTTCTTTAAAATGTGCATAATTAATGTCATTTTGGGAAGTACATGCTTCATTTAATTGCAGTCTTCTGCTTAGTAAGCTCTGCATAATGTTCACTGTTTCTAATTGAAAATGAAAGCTCTTTTTCTGCTCAGTGATTTCAGCTGTTCCTGATTTAACCACGTAAGCACTCATAAATCATTCTCATATTTAGGAAGTTGTACTCATAAATTCATAGTAGTAATGTTCATGGTGTCAAGAAATAACATGCTTCTTGCACAACAGCAAATGATTGACTTTTTGTTGGTTTCATAATGGAATAGCACGCAAGAATTGTGATCTTTGTGATTTATGTATTGGATCAGTTTCTTGTGTATGTGTTTTTCCCTTCAGTTATCCTTTCGATCATTTTATCTATTGTGTGTCCAATCTAAATGCTCATTCATATACTGTCTGGAAGATGAAAATGGCAGTGTATTTGTAGACCAGAGCTTTATCGATTGGTAATATCGATATATATGTTGAGTCTATTTGCATGGTTCAATTTTGCTACGCCAACATTTGGTAATTTAAATGGCTGATTTTGGCATAATATTTTGTTGGCGTAACAAAACAGATATGAATGATGTCCTTAGATGAAATAGGCCCATATTGTTTGTGTGAAATCCGATAAGCAAATGTATGGTTTGAGGAAGTTATAAAGGGGCAGAAGCACATTTTTTGAAAATTCTATATTTTTCACTGATAATTGATCGTTGATGCTTAATGTATTATTTGGATAGTGTCAAACGTTCATTACAACAAACAAATCATCCATAGTCAGAGAACAAAGTAAAAAATTCACTTAAAGTCCATTTGCGGCCATTTTTGTGTGAACACCTTTAATTTATTTTGTGTAAGAAAAACCATATATATTCATTTTCGAAATCCCCTTATATTCCCCACAAAATGTGCTACTGCCCCTTTACAACTCATACTCATATCCACCCTCATAAACGATTAAAATTGCAACCAACTGTATAATGAAACAATATAAGTCGTACATCATGATAGTTATTTGTAGTTAGTAGTAGGAATAGTAGTTGCAATTACCCTGTTTAATTCAAATGGCGATTTTAGAAAGTAAATATTAACTAACTTAATGGTTTGTATATTTCAGTAGCTTGAGTTCAGTTTCAGCAAAAGCCAAATATATGGTTCGTCTCACCAATTATGGAGTTACTGGGGACTGTTACATCGATCACATTGTTAAAAGTTACGCAGAGAAAAATAAAGCGGATTTAAGCACAGTCGCGTGCTGACAACATTTACATCACATGAACTTGCATTGTCTGTACTTGCGACCGTGGTTCTTAATAAGTATTGATTGCCTTCTATATTGGATTTTCTTTAAAATGTGCATAATTAATGTCATTTTCTGAAAGTTTAATTCAACTGGATAAAAGTTTTTAGTATTCGAAGTCAAAATCAATTATTGAATGAAATTACATAACTCATCAGGGTTGCTAACGCCACTGGTAAATATTGGACATCTAAAAGTTTGAAAACTATGACAATGAAAGCTTTTGTCACGTTTGGACAAAGTGACCTAATGATTAAGGTTCAATATCTTTCCGAGTAGAAACATTACCTTGAATTATACCTTATATCAATTATTCTTTACTAATTTTCATTTTCTAAAACAACAACATTGGTATCAAATATATAAATCAAAGTTTTCTATTCTTTAACCTGCGATCATATTATCAATCGTCATACAATCTATTTTGGTCTAGCTTGCACAGTCCTGATGTGAATTTCAACGGATAGCACGTGCAGCACGTGCTGCACGAGGGGCTCATGGCAATGTCAAATACCTTAAATGGACATTGTTTTCCTAATTTGAGTCAACGTTTCGCCTTTTCAATATCAGTGTATGACATAAGCCTGGGCAGCCTAAAATGGTATTTTGTATATATTAATTGAAAATTGGAAGAAAAAAACTGCCCTGGCCAAAAGTAACCAGAAAGAAATGCATTAGATGCGTTATAAAACGTATGCCATGATGAATACGTCATGACTTAGTGTTTAGCTAGTGTGTAAAATAATTACTGACCTTGACCTCCGGTTCAAAACCCTCGCGCACGTGAAACGTGAAAACCTTACTCCTAACGGCCTCAGCGTTCATGATTCACGTGCGCGATGGTTCATCTAACTTGAACATCACGGTTTCAGTAGGTTGCTATTATGGTTTAATGACAGGTGGTGCTTCTTTGAATAAAGAACAGTATTCATGTCGTTCAGTTCGTGTGATTTCACTTAAATCTTATTGTGGAATTTGATGGAACAATTATACTATGATTATTATTACATAAATCTCAAGCGTTGTCTGATACCATTGTGCAAATTCTTGACACTTAATGGATTTGAAATATGAAACTTGTTGAAGAAAACGAGCTCCTGTCAGGTTTTGATACGCGATTTCTATAACAAAACAATACTTAGAAGTCTTATAACCATGGTTTCTTTGAAAACTATGTAAATTTCTCCATACGGCATCACAACTTGTTACGTCTGCAGCCGTCATCTTTCGTAAGAACCGCGAATCTCTGCGTTTGTTTTAACCCTGTTCAATACAAACGCAGTGGTTCAGGACTCAAAGTTGGATCAATCACTTCCCTTATAGTTGTAACTGCTTGTAACATCACATGTGAAGATGCAAGTCCGATTTAGTCGTTGATTTTTATTTGGATAAATGCGTAGATGTCTTAAGGGAACTACTTTGTTGTTGTGTTAGTCTAATTTGTTAATTCAGCTTAATTACATTGATTTCAAATTGAGTTTCTATTGCCTTTGAGTATAATCATGAATTGTAGTTAAAAAAAGGAGTTACAATCGGCGATAAAAGGAAGCTAAGCGTCATACACCATCAAACTCCTTAACAAAGTTTCAAGTTCCAAACTCTTTTAGGCTCCTGCGAGATATGGCATCTTTGCTTATAGGATTTGCGGCAAAATAACAAAGTTCAGCGGGATGGCCCTCCTCATCGGTCATTGTTAGATCTACAGTGTGACCTAATGATCTATATCTATTTATCTAGCTTGGGATAACATTATATATATCATCTTCAAGTAATTCTCACTATGGTACCACTCCCTGCTGAAAATTATCATTGATAATCAGAGAGAAACGAATGCTATGTCAACAGGAACATGATCCAATTACAAAAGCTTTGCGGGAAACTATACGTTTTGTCTTTTTTACCAATGTCAAATAGAGGAGTTTGTTTCTGTAATGTAATTTTGAAACCTAATTGTATGTAGGCAGATCGGAGATAATTGTGCTCAAGCTGATGTAACTAGTATTTATAATTAACGTCTGGATTTGGCCTTTACATTTGAAGATTTATAACCTACGAGGGCAGTTATAACGGGGTTCATATTTTTCGTATGATGCCGTAGGGCAAAATGTCACATGTCATGTTATTAACAATGCTTTATGCACGGCTTGCCTATGACATTCCATTAGTAGCGACTAATGCACCTTTGGTGGGAGGTATATTTTGAGTACTTTCTTCCGCTTTCCATCTGTGGTAATAAACAGAATATTATATTCGTGTCCATTCGCTCATAAAAGATCCTCTATTTACGAGGCTTGGATGGTCTTTATGCATCTATTTTAAAAGTAATTGTTTAGTTTTCAAATGATTGACCCGTTTCACATTTGCAAACAAATTATATGGCTTATGGTATATATTAACCTCAACACATTGATTTGGGCTCCCACATAGAAAATTGTTTTGAAAGTCGGAAATAGTCAATTTGTATAACGCTGCCTGAAATATTGCCTAAGCGGTGTAAAACAATAACTCACTTACTCAATTTGTATAGACTTACAAGTATACTTTATCAATTACAGTCGTTAAGTGAAGACCGAATAAGTAAAATACCTGGATAGGTTATGACTTTTCAAGTTCTGTCAATAGTTATGTAACAGAATAGATGTTGGATAAGTAAAAAGGTTGGACAAGTAATGACGTTTTTGATGGAATCTTAAAGAGTTAGACTAGACCTCATGTTAAGAACCATTATACACGATGCATTATGCAGCACAATAAAAAACAGGAACAGTGTGTGGATGTGTATAAATGTTTATTTACAGTTGATCTACATTAGCAATAATATATTTCATTTTACAATCCTTCTGCCTTGAGGCTTACACATTAATTTAGTTGTTTCATAAATAAATATAAGAAAATAATACATTGAGAAAATATAATATTGATAACATAAAAATAGAAATATCCCCATCTTGATATATTGAATTTATTAGAAGTAACAAATATGAGGCAAAAATACTAAATCGAAAGTTTGAGGAAAAAAACCTTGTATTTCATGAAAGTGGAATACTTTGATTTGTATAACAGTTATGTTTCATCTTACCAAAGATCATATACATAATCAATAGTAAAAATTACTTTCTCCACAAATAATATTTTCAGAGCAAATTGGTAATATCTAATTCTGTACATTTTATCTCGATTTATCATGATTCTGCTTAAGCTTTGAATAGTCTTAATTGTAGTCTATAATTCCACTGAATAAGTAGATGATACTGTCTCTGACATTAAAATGGATATTCTAGTCATTCCTCTTTTCAACGTTATAGCTCATAATATTGCACTTTCAATTTATGGAAACGATGCTACAATATGAATTTCATTGAAGTAATGATACCTATTGTGCAAACTAATAAATTTAGAAGGAAAAGATGTTTAACAATTTATAAATTTAAGTTTAAAGACTAAATCTGAATCTCTACAAAATTGAAGAATAAAACTTTCAAACTTATGATATGGTTTAAAAACATGTAAGAAAATATTGAAAAGTATCTATTAAACTGGTACAATTTTTGATAGATGAATTAAAGCTTAATAAAACTATGACCAACTTACAACAACAAAATTTCTAAATAAATGCAAAAAGAGTCTGCATCTAGTCCTTAAATCTAGCCATAAAAATAGTATATACATGGTGAAGTGGTGCACTTTGCATGAGAAGAATATTATTGCAGTAGAATTGTCAACACCAGTGGGTAAAAACACAAAGGCAGATTACTAGAATAAAATAAGCTTCCTTTATCTCATTGCAAAACCATTCAAACTATATACCTATCTTAAGACTTAATTTTAATTACCCGTTATGACAATGCTTGATTATAATATACATCTTTTAAGGTTATGTAAATAAATATGTCTAATTAATCTTTTTTGTTCAACAACCCTTTTTAAGGAAAAAAAAATTCATTTAACAGTATTTTTTCAATCAATTTGACGGTTAGCATTGCACAAACTTATGAATAAATCACAGACCAATTCATTGATTTTAATGAACTAAATGTAAAGTGTAAAACATAAGTGTAAAACTTAAAAGAAGACATTTTGACACAAAAATAAATCCGGACAAAATATCATTTGAATCAAGTTTTTTATGCTTAAAACAATGGCTCAAAAAGTGCCAAAAAATGAACACAATTGGTTCTAAATAGTTGCTACCATCATAAAAATGATACCTAATATATTCAATTTCAAAATACAGATTCTAGACACATATTGTTCTAAAATATTTGATTTTCTGAATAATTATTAGAACATTTTATAGTACTTATTTAATGATTCTAAACAGGTACCTCTTGTACCATCATATACAGAAAACTTTGAAGTAAATGATGACTAGTTTACAAAATATGATTTTACTATTTATCCGACATAAAATGATTAAAATTATTATATTTGAAATATCTTGCTTTTTGCCATGTATGGGTCAAACAAAGATTGCATTTATACATTAGGAGTGGACATACTTCGTAAATCTCATTGCAATGTGAAGGTTCATCAGTTACGTTTTTCTGTCTGATTAAAATCTGCCTAGTTCCGATGAATAAAAGTTTTAAAATATTAACTCTATGGGAATTGAACATGTTATTTCGATAGGTATCCTCTCCACTGAGTCAGACCGCAGCCCAGTAAGTCCCATGTTCTGGATTTTCTCAGCTAACAAATCACAAGCCGGCAAAAGCCTTTGGCATCAAGCTAGGAGCAAGTAACTCTCGTTAACAATGCTTTGAACATGATCCCCGCCAGCGGTGTTATAAGAAAGATGATGTGATTGGTCTGCTAACGACTGATTTTTGGCTGCACTTTACTGGTATCAACCATGCGAGGTACAGGAGTGCGGTCAGACCTAGTGTAGAGGATTCCATATAACCGAACAGTTAATATTTTGAATATTTTATTCCTTGAAACGACGCAGATTTTAATCAAACTGTTCTAAATTCCTGTAGTAAATAAGTTCTCTTGATTATCTTGCATAATTACCCACACAATATCATTACAGGACATCAAATATGGCATTATTTCCTCTAAGAAAAATGATATGTAAATCATTAGCTTAATAATTCTTAAAAATATACCTTTTCTCAAACAATCAAATATATTTCTAATAAATTCGGCTAAATCCTTCTTTTTTCCCAATGAACTCACTGATGGCTTTAAAAGATGTATTCAACATTTGAGATTTTATACAAACATTCGACTGAATGATTAAGACATTTTGATAAAAGCCCCCTCTTTCCAATTTTTTAACCGCCCAGGGCGCTTAATAGGTCCAATACGGTATCCCGACAGGATTTCATAAATGCTGGTCTCTGGATTAATATTTTAAATTCATAAAATGAAGTAGTATGAATTATCAGCTGTATAAGATGAACGAAAGATCCAAGAAAGAACATTCCTTTGGTAAAAATATTGGTTTCTAAAATTTATCACAGGAAGGTGGAAATTGATAAAGGTGAACACTGAGCAAGACAACAGGCAAGTTGAGGACAGACTAGAGTTGGATGACAAGTTGAAACCATAGGCAACTGGAGAACACATCATAAAGAAGAAACTCAGATTAGGTGTTTGATAAACTTTAGCACAATTAGCATCATCTAGCATCATCTTCCTATGCAAAGCCTAAAACCCCAGTTTTATGCCTTGCTGCATACCCTTGAGTTCTCTGTGCTTGCTCTCTAGCCTGTTGTGCTATAGCTATAGCAGCACAGACAAGTAATGGGTCTGCAACAAGGGCTAAAATGACATTTCGGAAACTGGCATTTTAGGCTTTGAGTAGGAAGATGAAATAACATAGGATTTCAATAAAGAATAAGAAAATGACAGGATGTTTGGTATCAAGAAGGAAACAGTATCCAATTGTACATTGATCAATGATGTACACTAGGAGTTGAAGAATGTGATCATTTGAGGGAACACACAGGTATTGCTTAAGAGCTTGCTGCTGCCATCCTACGTGGACTAAGACAAGTCCTAGACAAGATCGGGTAGTTCTCCAACACAGGACAATGAAGGACAGGGTGTCGTTGTACGATATGGCCTCATACTGAGGGAACAGAGTGTAAGCTTTGTACAACTGATGGAAGGTTATCAGCATAGATCTTGCAGGCAAGGACAGACATATCATTGGTTGCATCAGGGTCCATTGTCTTACTACTCTACAGAACAATGCATGCATATCATTATCATCAAGAAAGGTTCTGTTTATTTGCATTTTGGCCTTAAAAGAACAGGGTCCCGTTGCACAAAACACTTAGGTGACCTGAAGTCACTAAGGTATCCTTAGTGCAATGTTAAAAGATGGCACTAAGGTTAACCTTAGTGTTAAGTCGTTTTGTGCAACGGCTAGGTCAGGTGACATGGACAAAAGAACAGATCCTGCTTCTCAGAAATCTTTACATACGTTCATGAATTCATGTTTTTATTTAGATGTTTTGGCGTTATTCTCTCACTATAAAGTTAAACAATAAACTACATGTGACTCGTTTGAAACATTTCTTTTGGTTGCATCTGCTGCTAAAGGATTTCATACAAAGTGCTTTGGGGTGTGAACAACAATGGTGATTGTCAATATAACAAAATGTATACCCTTACAAGATCCCGTCCATGGATGAATGTACAAACCTTTTTACCAGTGTGACAGGAATGGTCTACAATGCAGTAAATCATTGTTGTGAAGGACACACTGACCAACCACAAGAAACAAAACAACACCGAGGGTACATACTAGAACAAAGTCCTCTGTCACCGGGCTGCCCTTAGGTGCACATTATCTAAGGCAGGTCTGATGATCCAATAAATAATCAATACAAAGAATAAATTCATCAAGGTAAAATTGTTAGCACTAATATACAATAAAGCAAGCTCGTAACAAATTGCAACCTACAAACAACCCAATAATGTAAAAACATAAAAATAATAACAGATTCAACTTTATGCATTGAAATATTCCAGACCTTTTGTTTTTGGATTTAAACACCACATACATGAAAGGAATATATCATGTGGAAAAAGGTTCAGTAAAAATTTTCAAACATGAGAACATAGTATAGGAAGTTACCCATTCATCCAGATCATTGTACAAATCTTTACACTCAAAACCATAATTCTATCATTTTAACTCAACCACAACCTTAACTGAAAATCTCTTACCTCTGATGTCTAGAAAAACAGGTGTTACATTTGAGCAGCAATCTCAGCAAGGCAATGAACAGGTCAATGCAGGTGTCGAAAGGTAAATAAACATGAAATCTATCCCATAATTGATATCTTTAGAAGCATCACAACCCTCTGAAGGTGTTTCATCACAGACAAGAGCTGCTCGTGGATTTCTCTTACACTTTTATCTCTCACACATACCTGAGTATTCATGTTAGAGACAGCGCCTCACCACCTTTATAACAATGTTCAGGTAATGACCCTTTGATCTAGATTCATACCTGGGCTAATTTAGTATTATTTACTCTTTATGTAAAAAATTTTGATGTCAATTCATTGAGGTTAAGAATGAAATATGCACAAAAATAAAATAATTAATTTAGTTTTGGACAATTATATTCCATTTAAATAATTTCATTTGAAACAATTTGGTTATTTACTTAACGAGTGACATGAATAACTATGAGTGCTAAAGCATTCATTACTTACCACAGAACCATTTACTAGCAATTATTTATGAAATTATCACAAACAGTTTTGAACATGATTTTGATAGTTACTATGCAGCTTTCAGGTTCTATGGGCATATGCAGTTCTACCAAAAAATATCTGATCACAGATAAATATCAGATTAAGAACCAAGATTTATCTGAGAATTCATTGAATGTCAACTCTGACCAGTATCATTTAGATAAAATAGGCTTCATCATATAAATATAAGATAAGGGTTTTACAATGAATATTTCCTAAGCTTGAGGATTGTCAACACTGAGGGGGTGTATTGTCACTTTCCTGACTGCTAGCAGCCGAGATCTTGATCTCCACGTTGCTGAAGATGACCTTGACGTCCTCCACAGGTTCATCGTCCTCTTCTTGTGGTGTGTTGGTCCCGTCCATGGCCATCTCACTGACCACTATCTTGGCGATGTCGCTGATGCTGTCGCTTTCATCCATGGAGATCTGCCGAAGTCTGTGTCGGATCACCTGTTCCATCTTCCGGTGCTCGATCTCCTCTGCCTGTCGTAGACTCTCCTTCTCGCTTCTACAGGCTGGTGTTTCTAGAGGACCACCACAGAAACTATCAGAGAAGAAAACATTAGATGATGTTGGACTTCGTTGTGGACTCCTATCTTTGATGCAGGATGTGTCGATGTCGTCAGTGATGGAGGTATACTCTGCATGTAGAGGAGTGAGGATGGAGGAGAGGTCTCGAACTGCTGAACTAGGGATAACATCTGGATCTGGTGTTGTGAAAGAACCTTTAGCTTGAGGTATGGACCGGGAAGGAGTGAGAGGAGTCACCTCTGGGGAGATAGGGGTGTGAGCTGGCAGAGGTTTCCCTGTCAACACCAGTCTCCAGTCAGTTGGAGCTGTGGTGTTAAGGTCCAGTGCTGCTGGTTTCTCTGGAGCAGTTGATGTTATTGTTCCAGTCGGTATCTTGGCTGTTGTGAATACTGCACTGGAACCTGGACTCAACATGATCTCTCCATTGCTATCTGTGGATGATGTTTCTGTGGTAGGATTCTTTGCCTCTTGTTCTTGTAAATTCTGTCCTCCTATAATCCTCAGCTTACACTCTGGAGACATCCTTGCTCTGGCAATATTGATAGTTGACAGCTTGGGTCCATGTCTTCTGTGAAGTAGTGAGCTGTCAGTGATAGGAGTGCTGGTGTTGTGTGATGGTGAGGGGGGACTGCATATAATGGTGGTGGCTTCCCCAGTTGGGGAACTAGGAGTCCCAGGGTTTGATGCCTCAGAGCATGTAATTGTTGCTACTGGAGACTCGGAATCTTTTTGCAGTGCAGAGTTGGACTTGTTTTCCAGATCTTTTGGAGTCTCTGGAGCAGGAGAGTCTCTTTGGTCTGTCGTCTTCTGAGAGTCCTGCCTATCAACACTCTGCTCTGTGTCTGTTGAAGGAAGATTTGAGTAAGTGCCACCACTTAACTGCCGGCCTCGACTATAATTAGTAAATTTTTCAAGCTGGTCAGAATCTACAGGCCTCTTGGAGTGAATAAACACAGGAGAGGGCTGACTGTGCATGATAGACTCTGGAGTGACTCTGCCCCGAGAAGTGTCCGGACTCCTTCCTCTATCGTGACTCATGAGGGGCTCTGATATAACTGCAGGCAGGTCCTGTTCTACCACAGAGTCGTGACTAGACATGGAAGGGTGGAGGAAGCGAGGGGTGGGGATGTTGCTACGAGACTCTGTGCGAGCCATGTAGGTCTGGATGTAGTTGAGAGCATCTGCAGTCTGGTGGGCGATCTCCTCCAGTCTCCCCAGACGATAGTCCACTGTCTGTAGTGAGAGCTTGATGGTGTTCTCTTTCTGGTTCATGTCGTCCACTCTCATTGACATGTTCTCCACCCTGCAATAGAAGAACGTGTCTCAATATGGGCCTACAGAGAAATAAACCTGATTTTTTTTATAACATTTAACATGCACCAGGCTTTGCAACATTTACTTGTTTAACAGCAGCATATCAAGTAGGGTGGTCATCATGTATACAAATGTAATGAACAGGATGGAATAAAGTATTTTCAAATTTTCACCTCTACCTCTAAAAGCTCCAACTTTGTAGATTTAAACATTTTGAATTAATTCATCTATGACATATACAATTCCTCATATGAATAGGATGCATTGAATTCAGGAAAGCAAAAATATTCTCTATGGAATTCAACATGCCATTTAATATTATTAAAAACAAAACATTTTATAAGCTGATAGGCAAGTTTTGCCAATTAAAATTATCTATATACAATTATCTATATTACATAACAATTATTGATTTTATCTATTAATAATTGATAAGGAATGAATGTTTCAGCAAAACAAAATGAAACTAGGATGTCCATATCGTAAGTGCAGAAAGTAAATGAAAGATTTGAAATCTAACTTATCATCCATTTTGCAAAGACATGCCAAATAACCATAAAACACAATCAGATCCTTGCCCAAATAGATAAAGCTGGGGGGAAATAAATCACAAAAACCTGCCTTCCCAAAAAACATACCATTTCTCAAGCACATAATTTTCCAGTCTGGAAAAGATGATTTGAATAAACAATCTGTATCTGCTTTTAAAAAGTTTCATTTTTCATCAGTTCAGCAGATCAACCGTCATTTTAAAGAACAAGTTTTTCATATCAGCGAAGCTTAGTCGTATATTTTAAATGAGAATCGTCAAACAAATCATCAAATTAGACTCATGAACTATAAACAATAGATAACGGAATCAAATAAAACCTAACCATATAACTTTATCATATATTTCCTTATTCGAGTAAGAACAAAAATTGTGTTTTACTTAGAATCAGTGCAACCAAACAGAAAACATCAAACATTATGACATCCTTAACGAATTGTGTTTTCGAGAACTGACCTCTCGTTGATGAGTCTGATGCGCTCCTCGGAGGACGACTGGAACTTGTTCTCCTTCTCCCTGAAGTAGTCCTCCATACACTCCTCCTCGAAGTCGTGCAGCTTCTCTGTGTCCTCCTTTGACAGGAACAGCTCTACAAGCAGACGGCATGGGGTTACCACAAAGGCATCAGGGACGTCAATTAATGAGGGCAAAAAGGTACATGATGGTTAGATATTATCTATTTCCTGAATTGATGTTGCATAATTAAAATGGCAAAAAAGCCACTACTTAAAGAAATGATAAATTTTGTCAATCAGTATGGGGCAAGTAGAATGTCATTCAAGTAATTAATGCCTATTAACCAAAGTATATATGCAACATGCAGCCATGTGTCAATTGATTTGAACAATGCCAATAAAACAATATCATAAACAGTATGTTGTCATTGGCATTAAAGACAGGGTAAACTTACTTTTGTTCCAAAAAGGATTGGCAAATGGCACTATATCAAGCTTGGTATTACAACCAGTGAAATATAAGGGCAGGAAATCCGTTCTGGCAAAAACATTGCATTACTTCCAGTTTGGCATTATAACCAGGGTTTACTGTACATACGGTAGTCCCAAGGAATTTGATTTAACTGAGTTGGGACTCACTATATAATAATGATAAGTAACTGCACTCACTGAGGCCGTTATCGTAGTAGTCCCTCTTGCCCTTGCACCTCTTGCGTATGTACTTGAAGGCGAGGTAGAAGTGGTTGGTGATGATGAGGGGAGGGGGCAGGATGGGACGCATCTCAAACTCCTGGATCAGCTCGTACCGCTGGAACTTCCAGATCTCCAGGGAGATGGCATTGTTCTTCATGAAGGTTGAGCTGTAGGCAAATAGCAGTGAAGTTATATGCAATGAGGCATCCACAACAAAAATTAAGCTATTGGCTCTGCTGCTCATCAGGCTTCATATCAATTTTGCTTTAGGATGTGGCATGTGGGTTGCCACTCAGTAAGGGTCATAGGGTCACCAAATGTACAATTAAGAATCCTCCTTATCTAACTATAAATTATATTCGTCAATAATCAAGGAGTATGTACAAAAGGTTTCAGCTTTCTAGGCCTAATGCTTCAGGAGAAGAAGATGAAAATAGGTTTTATGAGCATGACCCCTGTGGCCACAAGAGCTATAAATTACAATCATTACTAGTGAAGGAGTCTATACACAAAGTTTCAGCTTTCTAGGCCTTATGCTTCTTGAGAAAAATAGAGCCATTGGCTCTGTAGCTCATCAGGCATCATATCAAGTTTGCTACAATTTAGAATCCCCATTTGCCAAGGAGTCTGCACATATAATTTCAGCTCTCTAGACCTTTTGGAACTTGAGAAGAAGATGAAAATAGTTTTTTAAGGTTGTGACCCCTGTGACCCTAATTGGGGTCACAGGGTCACCAAAGTTACAAATTAGAATCCCCATTGTCCAAGGAGTCTGCACATATCAATATTAACTCTCTAGACCTTTTGGAACTGGAGAAGAAGATGAGAATTGGTTTTTAAGGTTGTGACCCCTGTGACCCTATTTGGGGTCATGGGGTCACGAAATCTACAATTAAGAATCCTGATTGGCCAAGGAGTCTGCACATATCATTTTCAACTCTATAGTCCTTTCAGTACTAGAGAAGAAGATGAAAATAGGTATTTAAGGTTGTGACCCCTGTGACCCTATTTTGGGTCACAGGGTCACCAAAGTTACAAATTAGAATCCCCATTGTCCAAGGAGTCTGCACATATCACTTTCAACTTTCTAGTCCTTTTAGAACTGGAGAAGAAGATGAAAATAGATTTTTAAGGTTGTGACCCCTGTGACCCTATTTGGGGTCACAGGTTCACCAAAGTTACAAACTAGAATCCCAATTGTCCAAGGAGTCTGCACATATCACTTTCAACTCTCTAGTCCTTTTAGAACTGGAGAAGAAGATGAAAATAGGTTTTTAAGGTTGTGACCCCTGTGACCCTATTTGTGGTCATGGGGTCACGAAATCTACAATTTAGAATCCCCATTGGCCAAGGAGTCTGCAAATATCGTTTTTAACTCTCTAGTCCTTTTAGAACTGGAGAAGAAGATGAAAATAGGTTTTTAGAGTTGTGACCCCTGTGACCCTATTTGAGGTCACAGGGTCACCAAAGTTACAAATTAGGATCTCCATTGTCCAAGGAGTCTGTACATATAATTTTTAACTCTCTACTCCTTTTGGAACTGGAGAAGAAGATGAAAATAGGTTTTTAAGGTTGTGACCCCTGTGACCCTATTTGGGGTCACAGGGTCACCAAAGTTACAAATTAGAATCGCCATTGGCCAAGGAGTCTGCACATATCATTTTTAACTCTCTAGTCCTTCTGGAACTGGAGAAGAAGATGAAAATAGGTTTTTAAAGTTGTGACCCCTGTGACCCTATTTGGGGTCACAGGGTCACCAAAGTTACAAATTAGAATCTCCATATGCTAAGGTACTTGTACACAAAATTTCAGCTCTCTAATGTGTATGGTTCATGAGGAGAAGTCGAAAGTGTCAAAAGTTTACGGACGGACGACGGACGGACGACGGACGGACGACGTACGGACGCCGGACGACGGGCCATGCCATAAGCCCATCTGGACTTTCAGTCCTGATGAGCTAAAAAGGCGAAAATGTACATAGTTTACAGATGGACCGAGGGACAGACGGATGGTCGCCATGCCAAGCCATAAGCCCATTTGGCCTTTCAGGCCAGATGAGCTAAAAATATTGTAACTTGATTTTGCAATGAAACCTTTATGAATCTCACAAAAATAAAATCGCTTCTTTGAGAGGAATTCAAGAAGTTGAAATGAGGATACTGAGAATAAGGATAATGTTTATTTGAAAAGATGTATTTTGGGTGTTGAGTACTTTTTGAGAACAGCTAATCTACATAGACCAGACTACTCAAGGGATTGTAAGCACCATGGTATCACCAAAGAAATAAGTCGATGTTATGGTTTTCACCTAATAAAGTCTTAAAAATAAGAATTATTACATTTGTGTTTTGAATAATAGGGAAAATATTTTTGAAAACATGATTATAATGCACTTTCTTAACTTTTCAAGTTTCTATTTTTTTTCATTCTTGTAATATTTTCATGTACTAAAAAAATAAATAGCCTACCATATCATTCAAACATGTATCAAATATTAATCTGCAACAATTGACATTTTCAGAGATTTAATTTTCTCTGATGTTGACTTTTGATAAAAATGGAGATTTTCTTTAATGTGTTTTCATATCTTTATTCTAACTTTTCCACATTATTGCCTGAATTTAATCAGATGAATTTGGCAAGATACTCTTTAAACAGTGTCCTAAAGGTTTAATCTTCATTAATGCACTTATCAGCAGCAATTCAGAATTCCTAAAAATTAAATATGCGGTAATCCAAATGTTCTACTGCGATTGAATTTATCATTTAATCATTTTAAAACACCTTCAATCTTGAGTAATACTTTTTCATTTGAAATATAACATTACATATCTAATCTAATAGGAAAGAATTGTAAAGTTAGCTGTGCTGATGGCATTTGACATTTATTCTTAAATATTGTTGCAGTTATTGTTGAAACTCTGGCAACAAGTGCATTAAACTTAAATTTACTTTAATTATCAAATCTTATTAATAGAAATATTACTGAATTTGCAATGTTATTGACAGAAAAAGTTGATTCATTCAAAATCAAAATGAATATTATTTTGGACAGATATTGTAGATAACAAACAAGTACAAAACAAGAAATTAATTTTTAATCAATAATCAAATTAATAAATTTCACTCTATGAAAAAAGTTAACGACTGCCCAAATATTTGAGTTTGAGGTGTTAAGTCAATATCACTTTCTGTCAACTGAAATGGACTGAATTTGAATTTCTGGAGGTGAAATGAACTTGCATAATAGACACTTTATATAACAATTACCAAGAAGAATTAATTGAACTGATTGTGAAATCACCTGCACACAAACCCTGGAACTCATGGCTGAGAGGCAGACACTCTACCTATTCACTTAAGAGATATCCCTCTAGCCATGGCTAGTAGGAATGCTTATATTTCACCCTGCCAGAGCAAAGATAGAGAAATACCTCCAAATCTATAAAATCCTTAAATTGTGGGGGAAAAAAGGGTGTTCCTCAACTTATTTTTGTGAGTAAACTGATCAAAAAGACTTACTTGAATCTGGCTATAAGGAGGTTGACCATGAGCACGTTGGCAACTAGAAGGTAGGCACACATGATGGCGGGAGCGACCCAGGAGCCGTACACACAGGTCGTAGGGTCGTCACATGCTGGAGAGCAGAGAAACAGTCATGTAAACACAACTCTCAGATCATCATTTGTCATTTTTTAGTGTTATATATATATCATGACCCAAGGTTTTGAAGATACTCAAGATAAATGCTTGCTTAGAACAACAGTATGCTTATGCCATTCTTATTAACTCTAAACAGATGTGAATACCCAACTCTCACATGATCTTTTATCATTGATCAGTGTTAAATATCATGATACAACAGGGGAAGAATTTAGTCCATTTGCCACACTAGCCATTTGGACTAGTGCATTTCTGAGAATACTAGAATCCTTCTAGCAAAAACATCAACATAATCATATCATTTTTTAAATTTGCACTTAGTCCTCCGGACTAGCAGTGCACAAATTCTACTAGCCGAGAATCTTTTTCACTAGCCATGGCTGATTAGAACCCTGCACAAGGTTCTGAAGTGACTTAAGATAAACGTTTGTATAGCACAGTATGCTAATGTTATTCTAATACCAGTAAGTCAATCCACGTTTAGATGCCCTCAAGGATTCTCACAGATGATTCGTGACACTATGAAGACAGGTTCTCCAGCTTTGACTTGTTCCTGTCAGTCCCAATTTGAAGAAACATATTTTTCGTGTCTGTCTTCTTAAACCAGACTTTTCTCAAATTTGCAATGAAAACTGGCTTCTACCTTTGTCTTGTTCATATCAGTCCTAATTTAAGGAAACACACCTCCTAGGCAACTGTCATCAAAACTTTGAATGTTCTTGTCTGGAGGTAACTAATTTCGAGTTTGGTCTTATCTGATTTTGTTAACTTTTCATTTCTAGAAATAGAAAAGGAGTTCCTGGAGTATGTAGATAAATTCACTTAATTGGATGAACTAAATCTAAATTTAAAAGATTTTGAGTTCTACTTTCTCTTTATCTAAAAACAGAGGGGTACGATGTTAAGCAAGTCCAAGATTGACATCCTCTCAAATATATTCTGACCAGGAATAAAAGATAAACAGGGTTCGAAATTATCACTAACCAGGTAGCCAATGGCTAGTGAAAATGATGCTGGGCCAGTAAAAAGCAATGATTGGTAGTCTGAAGGACTAATTGAATTTAAAGAAAATATGATTGTATTGGTGTATTTGGTTAGTCAGAATATGTTTGGCTAGTGCTCACAGAAATGCATTAGTCCGAATGGCTAGTACCCAAATAGCACTAATTTTGACCCCTGATAAAAGTTGTTGCTAACTTGCTTGGCACTTATATTTTATATATATATAAATGACAGAACAATGCTTTAACCTTGTGGTAACCCAAAACAGCATATTCTCATTGACAATGTATGGCAAAAAATAAAGATACCAAAAATTGATGAATGAGAAGGAACTACTCACGATCAATTTCATCTGCAAAGAGTTCCCCATAGATCATCCAGTAGGGGTAGAACCATACATTACGAAGAGCCAGGTTCCAGTCGGTCTCCTTGTCTGCTTGGGAGTGGACTGACTGTCTCACCAGACCAAAACTTGTCACCACGATGAACAGGATGATGATGAAGTAGGCCATGTCCTTCAACTGCAAGAGAACAAGGATTGTGAAAGTCATCTTTGACAATGGGCCATTTCAAGGGTTTTTAGTAATTTTCTGAATTTTAAATGAGCCATTACCATTATGTCTTTAATAAACTTAATAAAATAAAAAATTTCCACCCAAGGTGCAAAATGGTCCATAGGCCCTGCCTTTCCCCATCCCCATGAGGGAATGTGTGTTCTTAAAAATTATCATTGACAAATTGAGCCCTTGGCGCTGTAGCTAGGTCTTCAGATTCGTTAAACTGGTATATCAAATCAAAACTGCAATATCAAATGAATCAGCACCAAAAATATATCATGATTCACTGCTAAAGGTTTGTCTAAATTAGATTTCAGCATTTTTTAACTTTCATTCATTTGGAAATGAAATTATAGCCCTTAGGAGTATTCTTTTCAATCACAAAATTAAGAATATAATTAAGTCATGTAACTGAATAACTTTAATTGTCAATAGACTAAGGGGGACTTGTACTTCTATGGGAAAAATAGAGATCGATAGAATGTACCAGGGATGCAGAAATCGGTCTATTTGCCGGACATGTCCGACTGGGAATCCAGTTTGACCGATTGAAAAAGTGACCTGTCGGACATTCAAGAAGTCATTTGACCGATCGAAAATAATCAAAGAATTATTAAACAAGCCTGAGTTGACCAACAAGCAATCAATAAGGGCCAAATGCCCCGCTTGTGTCGGTCATAATTGTTATGAAATATAATATTAAATATTCACGCATCATTCACGTACTGTTAAATTCCAGCAGAAATCACGATGTATGTGGCTTCACTTGCATCAGCGATCGGGAATTGAAATATTTGATTCCCAAAATATTATCAAGAACTAACGCTTTATGAGGCTTGTTATCCATTCTAAATGTTTTATATAACATATTTCCAAACTTATTTATCATATTTAATCGACGAAGTTCAAAGAAATCTTTGTCAAATAATGAAATATACTTTCGCGAAAGCACGTTGTTTTACTGTACTTGGAATGTCAATCGTAATTTATTGACGACAAATAACTATCAATATTCTTTCGTGGTCATTATCATAATTTGGCAAATTTTTCTTCAAAAATTATTTACGTAAATATTTCCACTAACTACATGTATTTTTTTAAAATGTAATATATCGAAAATATTTAACAAATATGTGAATATTTAGACATGTATTATTGTATCGACAATGTGTTGTCATGAATCTATTACAACCACGTTTCAGTTTCACACATCGTTTTCAAATCGACTTGCTGATTGGTTGACCTACTTTTCTAGGCCAATGAATAGGCTTGTAACAAATATATCTCTACTCGTAAACACATGCAGCAAAAGCTGTCGACTGATTATTCACGTTTCTTTTTCATGAGAATGATATCATGTAATCTGATTAAAACAAACAACAAACTATGTAAGTTAGCATTTGCAATTTCTTTATGATTCTTTTTAATAATATACGTCTGGAAAAGTGTTAATTGATGTTTAAGAAGACCTGACCAACATAGTCAAAAGTATCGATGTCAAAATCAATGCAACTCGCATCAATGATTTTCTTGATTGGGGTCTCAATTTCATGATTAATCTTGAACCAATGCATATTTTCCCACGTGTTAATATTTTACTTCCGGGTCGGCTTATACGTGGAATGTCCGATTGGCAAAAATTTGAATCTGCATCCCTGGAATGTACCATATAATACACATGTCAATTGGGCAAGCTCATATTATAAACAAACAAGGGATTTGATCTGTTCAATAGATGATATAAAACAAAGCATTAAATTGTAATCCTTAAAAGACAAATCTGCACCACAAACGCATTTTAAGTCAAAAAGTTTTCAAATTATGCTCTAGAAAGAATTTCGGGCGGATACACTGCACACAGAGCGCTTTATTTACTCAACTATGCTTAGAAGGGGTATAATTACTGACAGTAAGTAGGAGGATGGAAATTTATTCAAGAAAGCACAATATAAAAAATGATTTTCAGCAAGCTAATGGTTAGAGGAGGGCACTTGGTGCAGACGGTTCATGTCATAAAAAAATCTCCATTGATGTTTATGAGAAACACAAAACGTAACCTGATACTCTGCTCCACATTTTGAAGTTTCAAGAACTAATTCATCTTTCACATTCTACAGGAAACGGAAATATGTTCTTTACAAGAGACCAAAATAGCAAAAATAAAGTTTAAAGGGGCAGTAGCATGTTTTTATAAAATTTTATATTTTCAAATTTTCACTGCATGATATTATTGTACGATAATGCTTAATTTATTAGTTTGATAGTGTCTTATATCTCATTCCACAAACAAATCATCATTTATCAGAGATCAATATTAGATTCACATGAAGTTCTTTGGCGGCCATATGTGTGAACACCTTTAATTCATTTTGTGTAAGAAAAAGGAATGGCTGAAATAAACACTTTGTTATTGTATAACTTATGAGAAAATATGTGAACAAATTATGAGGTGAAACAGAAGAACCAGCAGGATTATCAAAGATCTCTTAAGTGTTTAGATATTTTATTGTACCATGCTTTAACATTGGTCTACAATAAGCACTAAGAGGTCTTCGAAAATCTAAGCCCTGGTCTTAGCTTCCTGGTTCATGATACTAAACAAAACCTAAAATATTCAAAAGATAACCTTAATTTTATTCTAATTGAATCGAGATCTCATTCCTGTAGCTCAAAGACAAGATTGAGATTAACAGTTCACTACTTGTCTGTAGAACAAGTTAAAGGGACCATTCGAGCGGGGTATTTTTTGTGGAAACGAAATTCAGGAGGACTTTCCTGTTTACAATTATATATGATTTTTACATGATAATTTCACTCTCAATTTCAAATATGTTTGTGAGGATTGCATTTCAGTTGTTCAAGATAAAGCAATTTGCCAAAGAATGAAGTGTATCGCTCAAAAAAGAAAAACATTGTGAAATGAAGCCAATCATCGAAGCTACGATCATGGAATGCATTACTACGACAAAATGCTGTCGTAACTTATAACTTTCATTATGAATTATTTGTAAATATGCTCCTCTCCTATCAACCAAGTATTTGTTCTCTATTTTGTTAATGAATTAGCATACTACAGCACATTTGTTTTCTGGCAATGCTAACATTTCAAAATGGCGGCCAAAACGCGATCGAGTGGTGCCTTTAAGCGAAGGAATAATTGGGTCTCACATGAATCATTGACAATTAACACATTTATGCTGTTGGCTTTGATAATGAGGAAGATATTCTCTCAAATGACAATATTGAGGTTATATAGTGCACAAATTATCAAAGTAGAAGATAAAAAACTCTTTTGTCAGTTAATGTTTTACACTGTCAAAGAATATGTCCAATTAGACACTGATGTCACATGAAGGGTCAGATTTTTATTTGAATTCTTAGAGATGACAGAACACCCACTCTTTCAACTGAAAACTTTAAAGTTACCACTCATTTTAATTATCATCCGGTTTCAATTCAGCAGAGATTTCCATTGTCAACACCCCAATAATAGAATGCTTTTGTTACTCCAATGCAAAAGTAATATTGAAATTAGACAAAACATAATTGAAGTTGCAACTGATTATTCCTGAAAGAACTTCAAATTGGTTTGAAACTGCTTTGTAATTGCTCATTTTCTTGACACAAACATTTAAAGATCGAGCCACTCCATGATTCATCACATCTTGTTTTGCTTTAAAGGGGCAGTAGCACGTGGGGGGAATGTAAGGTGATGTCAGGAAAATGAAAATTAATGGTTCCAATTGAAAAACAATGTAGCAGTAATGTTAATTTTTTGTGAGTTTATTGCACTATAAAGATATATTTTAAAGAGGCCAATAGACGGTAAATAATTTTACCACGATGGTTTGAAAAACAATGTAGCAGTAATGTTAATTTTTTGTGAGTTTATTGCACTATAAAGATATATTTTAAAGAGGCCAATAGACGGAGCAGTAATTATTCAAATATATAATGTAAAGTTTAGCCATGCGATTGCTTTTTCTTACACAAAATGAATTAAAGGTGTTCACACAAAATGGCCGCCAGTGGATTTTATGTGAATCGATCTTCATACTTTAATTGTCCTCTGACTATGGATGATTGGTTTATGTAATGAGATTTTTGTCACTGTCAAAAGAATACATTTAGCATTAACTTACAATTATCAGTGACAAATTAAGAATATGAAATTATCAAAAAACGTGCTACTGCCCCTTTAAAGAGGTTATGCAATGTACTTTTTCTAAGAATGATAGTTCAATATCTCCAGTACTATTATCTATGAGAATGCAATGAGCATATAATTGAGACAATACACACATAAATTAGACTTTTAATCAGTATTTTATACCCAGTTTTTAGAATGCCGCCGAAATCAACAGGCGAACGCTTTGAAAACTCATTAGAGCGTGACGCCCCGCCCACCGGGCCTGTCTCCATTTGCGTGTCTACCATAAAGTCTGGAGACAAAACTCCTTCAAACCAAACGATTTATGTGTTAATTTCTGATTAATAAAAAAGGCAAGAAGCAAGTACGATAATATCTAAGACAATACTCTGTACTACTTTTGTTGTCGGAATCGCTTTGATGGATGTGACCTGACCAATATTCGGAATGTTATATGCAAAACAGTGTGATCCCAAATATAACATTGTTTCATTTTCGATACGAAATATATCTTGAAAAGATCAACCACTGTTAAATAATGTTTCATTATTTTATTATTGATATGTGTTGTAAAAATACGTAGATTAATCATAACGTACTATAGATAATCCACTGTGGCGCCTATCTTTTCATAAGAGAAACAAGATGTGTTTGTGAAACACGAATGCCCCCGGATGCATCCTGCTCGCTGTGTCAAGGTCAAGGTCACAAGGTCAAATGTCATGGTGTCATCTGAAAGGTCTCTTCACAAGGGATCCATATGTCAAGTATCAATGAGCTAGCTCTGACCAATCAAAAGTTATGACCAAGGTTAAAGTTTTTGTGAACAAACGGACAGACGGACGGACGGACGGAAAAGGTCAAATATCATGGTGTCATCTGAAAGGTCTCATCACAAGGGATACACATGTCAAGTATCAAAGACCTAGCACTGACAGTGTAGAAACTATAGCCAAGGTTAAAGTTTTCGGAAAAGGCTCGCTGTGTCAAGGTCAAGGTCACAAGGTCAAATGTCATGGTGTCATCTGAAAGGTCTCATCACAAGGGATCCATATGTCAAGTATCAAAGACCTAGCTCTGACCAATCAAAAGTTATGACCAAGGTTAAAGTTTAAAATGCTCGCTGTGTCAGGGTCAAGGTCACAAGGTCAAATGTCATGGTGTCATCTGAAAGGTCTGATCACAAGGGATCCATATGTCAAGTATCAAAGAGCTAGCTCTGACCAATCAAAAGTTATGACCAAGGTTAAAGTTTTTGTGGACAAACGGACAGACAGACGGACGGACGGAAAAGGTCAAATATCATGGTGTCATCTGAAAGGTCTCATCACAAGGGATACACATGTCAAGTATCAAAGACCTAGCAATGACAGTATAGAAACTATAGCCAAGGTTAAAGTTTTCGGAAAAGGCTCGCTGTGTCAAGGTCAAGGTCACAAGGTCAAATGTCATGGTGTCATCTGAAAGGTCTCATCACAAGGGATCCATATGTCAAGTATCAAAGATCTACCTCTGACCAATCAAAAGTTATGACCAAGGTTAAAGTTTTTGTGGACAAACGGACAGACAGACAGACGGACAGACGGACAGGTGAAAAACAATATACCCCCGGAATCTCCGATTCGGGGGCATAAAAATATCATAATAAATAACCCGAAACCGTTCACACTTTTCCTTTTCTTTCAAACCATCGTGGTAAAATTATTCACCGTTTATTGGCCTCTTTAAAATATATCTTTATACTTATAGTGCAATAAACTCACAAAAAATTAACATTGTAGGTATTCGATTGTAGAAAGTAGTCGGTTTGTTCACTGAAAACATAAACGATTTGTTATTTGTCACCGTCGGAAATAATAGTCAGTGTATGTTATGTAAGATTCAGCAAACAACAGACAATCAGATTATCACTTTAACGGACATGTCTAGCCATAACGGCGCCAATTTAACAAGGCAGTCGCCTTTTTGCGTCATTTCATATGGTTTTGAAATATACGATACTACATGTTTATACAATAATCATTGGCTTGAATAAATCGTTATTGAGTCGTCGGATATCTAAGCTTTCGGAATATGCAAAAATTGAGCGTTTTTTGTGAATATTTGTATGTTAAACGAACGATTAAAAAGGTGTCATTTCCCGTTGAAAAATGATTATTAGGTGAAACTACTCGCCTACTGCTACGTCACAGTAGGTAGACACGCTCGGGACACGCTTCAGTGACCACAGATTCTGTTCGCCGGGGCTAATTAGGCAGTGTATTTTAAAAGCCGTATTTAGGCAGGTTGCCTTCCGATTTCGAAAATTCAAAGTTGACTCTTATTCAAATTGCAAGCCGCTTTTTATGAATCCCGAAAGTGGTCATAGACCATTTCAGACCCCCTTTAATATGAATATCAATGGCATAACTCATGTCTAAAAATCAAGATAACTCACATATTTTAAAGTGACAATTAATTATTAATAATGGTTTTGATAAAAATCGTAAAACAGCCAAACATAAGAGCGAGAGCGAGATTCACACTTTAAATTTACATGCATGAATACTTGTAATGTAACCTATCAAATATTACCAACTCTTAACTGTCATTTTGACGACTTAAGATAAGTTTCAAAAACTAAGTTTGAGTGATTGACGAGTGTCATACGACTACAAACCTCTATAGGATATCAAAATGACACTTTCTTGCAAAAGTCGATAATTCTAGATCATTGGAAAAGCTTTGCAAATGAGACCCCAACAACTCACGGAGCAGCTCTTTAATATACCTTGAATCATGAATAGGTCATACAACAATATTCTCCAGCTTCATATATTAGTAAAATTAAGTGAAATTTCTTCATGAATAAGTGGCATTTCTTCTGTCAAATCTCTCCAAAATAGATTTGTAGCCAAAAAAACCTGGTAAAATCAATCTTGCTCTTTCAGGTTATATCTATCCACAGGGCTCATACAATCCTTAGATTCATCAGAATTCCTAAGTACTGACAATAAAATCTGCCAATAAAGTGACTTAGAATCAAGCAATATTGGCAATACTTGAATGAGAGTATTGAAAAGTCTCTTCATTTTATTATTAGCTATGACTTACCAGGTATGAGAATTTCATATAACATTCAGGGAATTCAGTGAAGCCTTGAGAAAAAAATATTCGCTGATGAAGTAGTATGGATTTATTGAACTCGATAAACTGAGAAGAGAGCATTTGTCCACCAAAGTAGCGATATCTCAACAACTGCTCAAAGAGAAAAACAAGGTGGAAATTTTTCATTAAATGTTAGTTACAGTTATACTTTGATATGGTAGACTATCTGGAGTATTCAAAACAGAGTCATTGGCCCTGTAACTCATCAGGCTTCATATTCAATTTTGCTTTCGCTCGTGGTCAATGTGGCACCCCCTTAGTTTTGGCCACAAGGTCACCAAATTTACAAATTAGAATCCCCATTACCTATGGATTCCCTACACAATGTTTTTAGCATTCTAGAACTTTTGCTTCTGGAGAAGAAGATGAAAAATGTTTAAGGCTATGGCCCCTATTTGGCCCTTAGTAGGGGCGACAGAGTCAACGATTCTAAAATCTTGATGAGAGTATGAAAATGAGAGATCATGTACCCTGGTGATGCAGGATGGATCAACTCAGTATTGTACAACATCTTAGCTTTTTAGCCTTGTTACGGTACAAAGAGCAGAAAGGCAGGAAGTTAGAATAAGTTTGGTTGTACTCAAATAAAGGTGTGACAATATATCATGATATTTGTGAATCATGATACTTAATCTGACGATACACTTATTGTGATACATTCTCTGTATTGTGATTCGTATCATTGACTTTATAATGGCTTATTTTTCCTAAAAATTCAGAGTATTTATCAAAAGTCAATGTTTCATTTTTTCAAAAACCTTGGAAGAGCGTATCATATCGTGAAAAATCTGAAATGTCACACCTCTATATTCAAATGAGATTGCCTAAAGAACATAAGACATGGTAGACTTACAAGTTTTCCAATGATCTTGACATAGGGTCCAAGGTACTTGTTGACACTGAGGTTCTCAATGATGCGGACGAACCAGAGAACAATGTCCACAGTGTAGACGAGGTGCCCAGCCATGATGGTGTACTCGTGCAGTCGGAGACCCAGCCCCACCGTGAAGAGGGAGATAGCCAGGATGTCCCACAGGTTCCAGATGTGAGACGTGAACATACGCAGCTTCATCGAGATGTTTGATGGCTCTGATGCAATGATCTGGAAAATGAAGAATTTTGGTCAAAGGAATTGATATACCCATACTTCCCAAGTTGTCTTGCTCAACATACACCTCCTGTTAAAATCGTGGGTCTCATGGTGGGGGTGTAGCTCAGTTGGCAGAGGCATTGCATTGCAGCATCAAGGTCCCTGGTTCAAATCCCACTTAGTTGTTGATGATTCTAAAAATATTTAATTCTACATTTTACAACTCCATTGAAATTTAAGATCTCTTCATCTGACCAAGTGTGGGTGTTCAATAAAAAGTAGGTGTATTAGAATAGAAGCGGTTATGGTGAGTACACCTACATTTATAACAAAGAAGACATAAGTAAGGTATAAGATGTTTGTTATGCTAGGCAAGGTTCTTCAATTTTGATCTGAGGTTGAGCAGATGTAAGATGTACCAGAACTGTCGTTGACATAAAAACTATTTCTGAAAACTCAAGATCTTTGAGAGACTGATGAGTCCTAAAAAACCACAGGAAAGCAAATAATTGTAATCACAGTAGTCATTATGCACATCAAAGTCAACTAGTGAACATTCATTTCAACAAACTTGGTAAGTTTTGGGTTATTCTCTGCCCATTCAACAAACAATGTCATTTAAAATCCTTCTTCAAAAATAAGTTTTGAAGAAAAGCATATTTCATAAAAAAAACTTTTTCTAAGGGATAAGGGAATCCTAACTGGTTTGGTCGTTGGAAAAATCCAATAACTTTTACATGTAATATTCTGTGCTTCAAGAACGCTTTATAAAGTAAAATTTTCAAAGGTCTTTCTAATATAAATTTTAAAACTGTTTTTAATTCTGAAAGTATTGAAGTCTCTAATATGTTTATTCAGTGAATGAATAAGGGAAACTTATTAATATATAAAATTATATAATTTAATTGTCCGTAAAAGGAAAAAAATATTTCAAATTTAATGGTTTTCTAAAGCCACACTGGGGACAAATATTGTTAAAAGGTTCAACTTTATGTTCTTGGAAACATCCCATTCCTGTAGAAATCAAATACTTCAGCGGCTGAATTAATAAGCGCCATCCAAAAATATCTGGCCAATTACAAAGGATTTACAACATATAAATAAAGTAAATCATCCATAATAGCCCATTGCCTAAAGATAGGCTTATCCAGAGTTTTCTAGGTTAAAGAGTTCAGAGATAGGACAGGATAGATTATTTCTTCTTTATGATGTTGAAGAACATTGGCCCTACTTGCAAACTTTCATCGGTAGTTTATTTGATGATATCCATGTGCAACTTATACAGCTCGATCTTGAGATTTATCTGTGGGATATCTCTTGCCAGAAGATAAAGTTGAAACTTGATAAAGAATTGATAATGTGTTTTTTGAAACAGACTAAACACATAGCTGGATTGTTTATTGACAAAAGCATAAGGATTCATATAAATATTGAACAGAAAGAAGCAAACATAAACATGTAACCTATCAATCCAACAAAGTAGAAAAGTTAAAGTCTGTTTCACAAGAATCTTTTTGGTAGTACAAGAATTAGCTTTTTTCAACAGGAATCACTGAATCGAAATGTGCATGCTTTGTTGAAATATGGCAAAACAAGGATTTACATTTTATTTTACTTTGGATTAAAATCTCTACTTTTACATTCTTAATTATGATTGGATTGTCAATTTGAGGGATATATGAATGTGCTATCCAACTCTCCCAACCGTCTACTTTTAAAAACTGTTCTAGAGTTGTTGTTCCTTGTTTAATGTTATTGAAAATAGCAAAATCTTAATTTTGATGATTAAAAAACTTTTGATTCGTTTTCAAATAGACATGAGAGTCAGTCACAACTAAACCTTTTAATTTTGTTCATGTGGTGCTGTCTAAACAAAGGATCTAGAAACTTCTATTCAATTCTTACTGAAAAACAATGCATGAAAAAAAACCACATAAACAAATGGAAACTCAAATTGCAATGCAACAAACCTTTTCAGAAATGGCACAAATATAACATGATACCCTTCAGATGCATTACTCATACATATTTACTATGGTTCCAATATAATATCCTTCACCATATCCCAAAAATACACGATTTTCCAAAATGGGATGTACTATTTCAAATTCATGTGATTATTGTTCCGGAAAAATAGATACTCCTCTTCACCTATTCTGGGAATGTGACTTAGTATGACTACTGTGGACAGAATTGGAAGATTGGTTTTGAGAAAAAGATGAAAATTTAATACATTTAGATAAAGATGATTATTGGCTTTACAGAAAGAAATAATGATCCATTAAATGCTATTATCCTCATCTTCAAAAAAACTATTTTCGAACTTGAACAAAAAAGGCTGCCACTCTTCCGAACAATAGTTCACAACTATTATATTACCAAATGTGCAGCCGAAATATCCAATAGAATTGATACTTTCTATAAATTCTGGTCATCGTGTCATTTATTGTTTATGTTAACATTTTGTGTTATTGATACCTACCGGTATGTATTGCTCAAATAAAATTGTAAATTAAAAAAATGTCAATTATGAACATTATCCATAAACAAAACTGTCATAGATGTAACAATTAATATGTCTTTTATGTTATATGAAGTAAAACCAGGCAAGATGCAAGTACAGGTAGATGAAATATTGATGATATTTACCAATATCGCTCCTTAAATGATGATGAATTCCTTTCTTGTATAGCAAATTAAATATCAATATTTCATACCAAACACTTTTAAACCAAATGAAAACATATACTTAATTTCGGTTGACCTCTTACCAATGAAAACTGTCATATGGCAGAGTATCAACAATAATTTTGAAAAAGTTTGGTTCAGTCTGATTAAAATCGACTGTGATTCGAGGGAAAAAGTGTAAAAATATTGTCTCTAGTGGGGTTTGAACTTCAACCAGCCGGGCTTTCCTCTCATTCACAGTCTGAAGGCACCCCTATTACCCGCATGTTCTGACGTAAGCTTATCTAGCCAATCGCAAGGGGCGCAGTAAAAGCTTTGATATCATGCAGGGGCAGGTAACTCCAGTGTACCATTCGTTAAACATAATCGCCGCTAAACGCTATTTAAAAACGAGGATGTGATTGGATAGCTTATGACTGGGTTTGTCTGCGCTAAACTGGTCATAGGAACATGCGATATGGGTGGGTGCATTCAGACCGAGACAGAGAGGATGTTCTGGCTGGTTCGAGCCTCGATATAGACACAATATTTTTGATATTATATTCTCGGAGTACGGTCGATTTTAATCAGACTGAAGTTTGGTTCAACTCTGCAATTTTTTTAAAGTGGTAACCAATAACCAATGCATTAACACAGCAACCTATCCAGTTACAGGGGAGTGGACACAGTGAATGGAACAGCCAGTCAAGGGGCTAGAGGCAATAAATATCAGTTGCTTGTAACAACAATGTCCCAAAACTTAGACAGCCATATTTTAGACAGTCAAATCATAGAGAATTGAATAATTAAACAACACCCATGAAATGAAACAGTCCTAATTTCTAACACGGTCACCCCTACTACACTGAGTAAGGTAACTGCAGTTACCTTCTCAAAAAATGGCGGAACAGCAAAACATCGCTGATTGTGACTTTTCTTCAAATGCATTTCACAACAATACTAGGTTATTTTCAGTCCTATAATCTATACTCATGTCTTGGGCATGTATCAAAGATTCATTAGATGACATGTCACCATTCATAGAGTGTGTAAATAAATCACAATCTTTGTTTTAAAAACTCAAGCGAGAGTAAGGTAACTCGGTAAACATTTTGTGACATGAGTAAGGTAACTTAAAGATGGGAGAAAGGTAACTGAGAGGGGTTTCGGAATGTGTTATTTCCATGAATATGGAAATATTCTTAGTGACCTTTGCAGGAAGCACTGCACTCATTCTGGATGAAAGTGCACAATTAGCAAAAAATGATGTTGTCCTGGTAAATAGATTGAATTACCGAAAAATACAACGTTACGATGTCGTACTTTTATATCATTATTTTAAGCTATAGAATATATTGAACAATACAAGTATTTTACTTCTCATATTTATATAATAACGTTAAATGCCTTGGGACATGACACATTCTTATCTTACTAAGCTTTTCCAAAAATGTAATTTTATTAATGTCGCTGTTTTTTTTATGTAATTTACGTTTAGATTTTAAATCAGCTTTAACAAGACAAGAATAGTCGCAGGGAACATAAGTATATATCAGTTCTTTTCCTTGAGTTGTAAAGTGATTAAAAAGAAAATCCAAGCAATATTCTAAAATAGTTGCTAGTGTTTCTGACATAAATATCCTCTAAGGAGTAGGCGTAAGTTTGTTATCCACGTTATGGATTTTTTTGTAAATATTAATGTCCTTAAAATCATTTCCTAAGATGTAAACAGTTCTTAAGTTTGCTTGTAAGTAAACAAGACAGCTCCAACGTAGCCATAAAAATTTGACTCGAAGAAAACCTGTTTTTAAATTTACGTAGTGTAATTTACGTTATGGTTGCATATATGGTATCTATACCCAATTACCAAACACGGAGGGTATTGTAGAGATCGGGGCGTGTATAGGACCAGAAATGTAAGAAAGAACATGTTATTGAAGTGGAAGTCACTTTTTCTTGATTAAATGAAATGTTCATATGTTTATGATTTTAATCTACACTTTAGGCCCTCTTAATATATAAATAGGCCTAGTAATGTCCAAAACCTGGTTGCTATTCGGGATAGGATAATATGTAAAGTTCTGTCTGTTTCTCAATTCGATTTTAAATATGTAAAATGACAAACACAAACTCACATGACCTAGATACCACAATATTTATTATAAGCTTAAACTGTCTTGTATTTAACGTTATGAGCATGCGACGGTCGATCTCTTCGATCACGGGCCGATCAAATTCAAACAAAATAGTTATATTTGAAACAAAATGATAAATGATAAAAAAACGTATATCACTGTAGTTTCTTGTTCAATGTGCAATTGTTTTCCAGGCTTGGGGCGGCTGGAAGACATACTACGCAATAGTTATCTTCAGCCTGCCGGAAACAAGCTATGTGTTTTTAGATAATTAGTACCGTAATTAAATACTGAAATAATGTGTCTAGTTCTTGCGAGAGAGGTTATCTATTTGATTTGAAAGGGTAAAAAAACTCTTCAGCTTGCAAAATGTAGATAGAAACTGAATATTGGTTATAAACATTGATTGTAATTGTTTATCTTTCTTTGTAAATATGTCATCACAATTACACGTTTTTGAAACACAGGATGAGACAATCATGCAAGGTACACATTAATTATGACGGTTTTGTTTTTGTTTGTTCATTTATCCTGTTTTGTAAAAAACTTTTGTACAAAGTATGATCTTTTCATTTATATATACAATACAATATTGCTTATCGTTCAAATAGACTAGCCTGCATTTATTAAACAATTGGTATTGTTTGTTTGTTGTCTTTTGTTTGTCCAAGCTTATCTAATTTGTTTTATAAGTCAATTTTATCAATAATGAATAGATTACATATTTTTGAGTAGCTTAAAAAATGTAAAAAGACGATGTCGCGCTCATCCCTAAAAAATAATGCTATTCTAAGGTGTAAAAATGTTGTGTTACATATAAATCATTTTATTTGATATCTATTGAGGTGCTCCCTATACAAAAAAAGATAAACGTTTTATAAGAATTGGGTGATTTTTACAAGATATCATTTTGAAATACCTATACATCATTTCTTGTGTATAGAACTTCATCAGTGTAAATGATATGTATCATTAGTCATTATTCATGCTTTCACGTTGTAGAAAAGATAATTTTACAGTTACCTTTCTCAATGTTTCAATTCTTCTAACAATTACTCCACATAACCGAGTTACCTTACCTTACTCTCGCTTGAGTTTTTAAAACAAAGATTGTGATTTATTTACACACTCTATGAATGGTGACATATCATCTAATGAATCTTTGATACATGCCCAAGACATGCGCATAGATTATATGACTGAAAATAACCTAGTATTGTTGTGAAATGCATTTGAAGAAAAGTCACAATCAGCGATGTTTTGCTGTTCCGCCATTTTTTGAGAAGGTAACTGCAGTTACCTTACTCAGTGTAGTAGGGGTGACGGTGGGCTAGAGAAATATGGGCCATTATGGGGTGGGTTGGAGCAGGCGGAGCTAGAGAGGTGGAGTCTATGAAATCGCGATACTAAATCTGACGATACACGTATCGTGATACATTCCTTGTATCATGATACGTATCGTTGACTATTAAATGGATTATTTTCCCTAAAAATTAGATGAGTCTTACAAAATAGAGCCATTGGCTCTGTAGCTCATCAGGCATCATATCAAGTTTGCTTTATACAGGCCAGATGAGCTAAAAATGAAACTGATGTTACCTTTCGCAAGAAAACCTATAAATAATTACAAAACAAATGTAACGATTTCGGAATAAATTTCCTTACCCAAATTATTTATTAGACAGTGAAAGAAGTCCACACTCTAAAATATCCAAGGAGAAATAAAGACTGTCATCTAATAGAGAAAAATAGGTTTTTAAGATTGTGACCCCTGTGACCCTATTTGGGGTCATGGGGTCACGAAATCTACAGTTTAAAATCCCAATTGGCCAAGGAGTCTACATGCAGTCTTTCAGCTCAATAGACCTTTAGGAGCTAAAGATGATGATGAAAATAAGTTTTTAAGGTTGTGACCCCTGTGACCCTATTTGGGGTCATGGGGTCACGAAATCTACAATTTAGAATCCCCATTGGCCAAGGAGTCTGCACATATCATTTCAGCTCTCTAGACCTTTTGGAACTTGAGAAGAAGATGAAAATAGGTTTTTAAGGTTGTGACCCCTGTGACCCTATTTGGGGTCACAGGGTCAACAAAGTTACAAATTAGAATCCCCATTGTCCAAGGAGTCTGCACACATCAATATTAACTATCTATTCCTTTTGAAACTGGAGAAGAAGATGAGAATGGTTTTTAAGGTTGTGACCCCTGTGACCCTATTTGGGGTCATGGGGTCACGAAATCTACAATTTAGAATCCCCATTGGCCAAGGAGTCTGCACATATGATTTTTAACTCTCTAGTCCTTTTAGAACTGGAGAAGAAGAGGAAAATAGGTTTTTAAGGTTGTGACCCCTGTGACCCTATTTGGGGTCACAGAGTCACCAAAGTTACAAATTAGAATCCCCATTGGCCAAGGAGTCTGCACATATAATTTTTAACTCTCTACTCCTTTTGGAACTGGAGAAGAAGATGAAAATAGGTTTTTAAGGTTGTGACCCCTGTGACCCTATTTGAGGTCACAGGGTCACCAAAGTTACAAATTATAATCCCCATTGTCCAAGGAGTCTGCACATATAATTTTTAACTCTCTACTCCTTTTGGAACTGGAGAAGAAGATGAAAATAGGTTTTTAAGGTTGTGACCCCTGTGACCCTATTTGGGGTCACAGAGTCACCAAAGTTACAAATTAGAATCCCCATTGGCCAAGGAGTCTGCACATATCATTTTTAACTCTCTAGTCCTTCTGGAACTGGAGAAGAAGATGAAAATAGGTTTTTAAAGTTGTGACCCCTGTGACCCTATTTGGGGTCACAGGGTCACCAAAGTTACAAATTAGAATCTCCATATGCTAAGGTACCTGTACACAAAATTTCAGCTCTCTAATGTGTATGGTTCATGAGGAGAAGTCGAAAGTGTCAAAAGTTTACGGACGGACGACGGACGACGGACGGACGGACGCCGGACGACGGGCCATGCCATAAGCCCATCTGGACTTTCAGTCCTGATGAGCTAAAAATTAAAGGTTTATTTTGTAAAAAATCTTGAAATAGCATATCGTGATGTGTATCGTATCAAATCGTATCACCATGATATATCGTGATACGTATCGTATCGTGAAAAATCTGTGTCATCACACCTCTATGGAACAGTGACAGAAAATGATCTACAACACTATACCTTACATACTCTTCACAGAGCCAGTAATCGTGTACATCTCAGGTTAACAGGTACAGACTGACTTTCTTCTGACAGAGTCATAGTTATGCCTGGAGTCTTACAAATACCAACACTTATGAAAGATGAGAAGCACAGTCAGTACACAATCTTTCAGTAACTACAGTTCCTTCGCTAAATTTAACTTCATTACATATGTTTCAGGTTTTTTAGTACTTGAGCCAATATTGATGGACCTACCATGAAATGCTAATCTTTTGTGATGGGTATAAAGAAAATTGTTTTCTTGAGAATAGGGAATTATCACTTCATATTCAATCATGTCTTATAATTGAAATCTTAACAAAAATGGCGACAAATTAGCTGTATCAACTTGAAGTTTTTAGATATTTGAAAGATTGAATGTACCTAAGAATCGGAAATTAAATAGCGCTGATATTCTTAACATCATGTGTCATTGTAGTAGCACAATATTGAGATTTAATCTGAAAATGGATATCAAGGAAAACTTCAAAACTTTTACTAAATGTTATATGGAAAGTTACGTACATTTCAACATATTGGAAATTCAATAGCGACAACATCTCTGTTTCAATGCATTATCATTTGCATTGCAGACCTCCAACAACCCTTACTTACAGGCTTATAATTGCATATTTTGGCTTCTTCAAATGATAAAGTCCTGTGAAACAGTGATAATACCTAAAATTCACGAAACCTTTTTTGCCAAAAGTATACATATGAAAACAAGGTATAAGAACTTTATAAGTGAAATATCACTAGTTTATTACTGAATTAGAGTTTACACAGAATTTTAGGAGCATTTAAGAGTCAATCTTTTCAAAATTAATATCTTTCACTTTTCCTTATCAACCTTTAGATTCTCAAGCTGCGATATGACTCTATTTATGACTAACACATGCTCTGAGGCAATCCTAGAATATTCTGTTTGGCACTAAGTAACTGGCAGGTAAGAGTCTGGAATGTCGTTTCTAGAACAAACAGAACTCAAGGAGTCTATCTTATAGATAGGACATTATCCTTATATTCCGACAGCATCAATGAGAGTTAACGTATTGATGTTAGAGGGACACCTGCCGGCTCTCTCTCTGTGTTAGCACACCTGTCTATCTGCAGACATGACTCTCAGACTGCAGAATCGTACTCTATTCAACATAACCAATGGAGTCCTTGAAGGGTATTTATAAGTGGTATACATAGAACAGCAAGATTTTCTGGAGAACTTCTTTATGCTGATAATGCTTGCTTATTCCTTTATTTTTGCAGGATGTGGTATAACATAGTCGTGAAGTTTGAAAATTGGACACAAAAAAACAGTTGTTGTAAAAATAAATAGCTTTTGTGCACTCAAATAAACACACAAGAGAAGTTGAATATATATAAATTTAATAATTATATACATTTGGAATTTCTTGAGGGCTGTCAAGGTTGCTCAAATGGTAGGGAAGAGGTAGAAAGAAGAGGCGGTTAGTACCCTGGAGTCACGTTAACCCGGACATTCTGTCCTGGAGCTAAGTAACCCGGGTGAGAGGAGAAAGTTCCCTGGAGTCATAACCCGGACATTGCGTCCTGGAGCTAAGACCCGGATGTAAGAGGAAAGTACCCTGGAGTCATAACCCGGACATGGTGTCCTGGAGTTGATAACCCGGGCTTGTTAGTTATGACAGTGCTGATTCGAGGAATTTAAAAAAGAGGGCCAAATGCCCCATTACATTTCAAAATAGGGGGCCTCAACTTATTTACAGGGGGTAAATGAAAACAAAATTATTTACATGTATATCATATTAAAATTAAAAATTTATTGTAAAGTTTCATTTTGTTTTTGTCAAATAAAGTCTAGAATATTGAATCAGAATTTATAATAATAACAAAGGGAACTTTGACCAAAAAATAATGCTCTGTTTACGTTTGAAAACTTACAGTTACCTATATCTATTTTTAACCTTAACTAACGTAGCATGCTTGCCTCTTGTAACATAGTCGATCAGTGGATAAAGCTAAGTTTTAACTGAGATTCCCGATTATCCTTGTTGCATGTTTCTGTGATTTGAACTTCTATTCCACCCGTAGAACTTCTTTTTTCGAAACTAAACTCAAAAAGAGTAATGCTACGCTTCATGATTTATAATATTTTTGCATAAAAACCATTCGAGGAACTTAATTAAGTGCATGCGAGGCTTATGCTAATGTTTAGCGACCTGTGATTGGTTGAAAGCTGTCGAAGTGCAGCTCCGCAGAAAGGTGTTTTATAAGGCCAGCTGTGATTAGTCTAAAATAAGATTGTTTACGTCGACACACAGACACTCGCGATATTTCATTCATTCATTCAAAGTATCCTTTCAAGTTTAATCTACTAAACGTCTATTATTTAGCAAGATATACCGCGGACAGAAATGAATTTTGCGGCCTTTATTTATATTTTGCGGCCTTGGTAACACTGTTTTTTAAACTGGGGGCATTTTTGTGAAAATAGCGGGATTCCCGCAAGGCCGCGCTCTAGAATCAACACTGTATGAGGTATAGAGAGAATGAAGAAGGTGGGGGTAAAAGGGTTATTTAGTATGAATTGGGGGCGAAAAACCCTGATTGTTTGTTTGCTTAGAGGGAGTTATTTTTGAGCAACCAAGACATCCATGGAGCGAGGCGGGAACGGAGGTGGTGACAAGACGACGAGCGAAGTGGGCGGAAGCAAGACAAGGAAGAACAATGGACGAGTCAAAACGCATACGCAAAGATGCATTCTTGGAAATAAAAGACATTAAGAAAGAAAAATTTTGAGTAATAAGATATATAAAATAGTATCGTATATAAATTATATGCGTAATTGTAAAGAAAAGGTATTTAGATATAATAAAAAGAAAATTAATTTTATGTGGAATAAAGAAAGATTTTAATGTGAGAGTATTTTGGAAAAAACGGAAGTAGTTACCGGAATGGTGCCGAAAATGGAAATGTGTTGGAAAACACGCTCAGGCCGAAAGAACGATAAGTATTATTGTAAGAGTTTGACGTCAAAGGATAAATTGTTAGGTAAAGAAATAATAAATTAATATTGTGATTGTATAATTATGATTAAAGTAAGAAGTGTTAAAAGTTGGAAGTTATATGATAGGATAGAGATGATATTTGACTGCACAAACAAAAACAGTAAATTTACATTTCTTATACCGTTGATATATATCTATGAAAAAGCATTCTCAAAGTGCCACAAGTATTATTACCCTGGAGGGATAATATGTTCGGTGCGGCTGATAAGCGTACTTCTCCCTTGTTCATGCAGGTACCCATTTGTACAGCTGGGTGAACTGAGTGCAATGTGAATGAAGTGCCTTTCCCAAGGACACAACTCGCCATAAGGGTGAGATCACACACTTTTGGTGTCTCCACCAGGATATGAACCCGGGTCATTAGCGTGAGAGGCAAGGATGGTAACCACTACACCACTGTGCTCCCTAATTCTTGCTGATCTTTGGTATTAAAAGACAAACTCTCTGACAAACTGCATATCATCCAATTCAAGACGAGATCTGGAGACTATCCTTTAGAAGAACCTGGAGTGCCAGACACTGTCCCAGACAGCAGGTTGCTGCACAGATCAGAATAATCCTCTGCTCTAAGCTCATGCTTTATCTCACAATCTTATCAGACCACTGTGCAAGAGGCTGACACTTGGAATGTCTATTGGCTTCAACATGTGCACTCGATATAGATGGTTTGCTTATCAAATTGCGACATTAAAATACAGTTTAAGTCCATTTAGGTGGAAAACAGTGCCATCAAGATAAAAACTATCTGAACTCTGGGTTGACTTACATTTACAAAAGCAGGTGTGATGGATTTAATTGTACTTGGAATTCTACACTGCGCTACCTCTAGGACTCTTTATTTTTATTTTTTTAATTGCGCACATGTTAACAATAGATGGCTGGCAAGTTTTAAAACTGAATTCTTGGCACTTCATTAAAAGTAAGAAACATTCTGAAGTTTCACATGATGAAAATAAATTTGGACGTTAACAAGTCTGATCATCAATTAGTTGTGAGGAGACTAGTATAAGAAGAAGACAAGTTAAAGGAGAACGGTACCGTAATTGTCTAAGTAAGCGTCCTGGTTGTTAAGAAATTAAAAAGGGGACACTTACTTAATTTGGCATATCTTTCACTGGAAAATTGTCTTGATAGTTTTACATTTACTCACAAACTAAGGAAGTATTTGAAATACACAAATTTTGTGTTTCACCTAAAAAAAGTGTATTCTGATGAAGTGGAATCCACTTACACATGCAGTTAGCCCAAAGAGGAAATATGATTTATCATATTTGGTTCTATTGTTCATATAACATACATAAGCATTCCATTTCTTAGTATTTAACCTCAAACTGAATGTCTAGGTTTTCTATGTAACATTATCTTTTTCTTTTGCAAAAAATAATCAATTTAAAAATTTTTTCCCTGTCTTTACATGAAAATGTTACCATAACAGAGTAATAACAAGCTTGGAATCTTCTTTATAAATGTTTTATGATTGTTATAGATTCTTAGTTTATGGGTAGAACATTAATAGAAACTTATGTTCTAAATGAGATACTAAACATATACTAATAGCGCTCATTTCATACCTGACTTCACAAACAGCTCGTCAGCAAAAGTTAATATTCATGGAGCCAGAAATAAATATAAATAATTCCTCTTTAATATGGTTTGTCTCAAAATTTAAATAAGCTTTCTCTTATTATCACTCATCCAGAAGCAATCATTTCCTGATCAAGAGAGTATCTGTCTACAACGGAAACCTTGTTTATGGATATTCTGCAAAAGCATATCATTGATTCTGAAACTTGTCTCCCATTTATTAGCTTAAAATATGGCTTTAGTAGTTGCTTTTTGTGCTTACATGTATGTTCTTGGAAATACTGAAACAAAAAATATCAAAATCATCTCAAGCAAAATGTGTAAGAACTTGTTAAAATCCTAAATTTTACCCCTTATTATCTGCCAAAAAATACAAAAAAACTGTAATTAAACAAGAAATAACAATTACAAAAACAATTTTCAAGCATAAATTCCATAATTATCATGCTTTTTATCTAGAATCCTCAAACAAACATTTACATTTTATCAGAATAATATTTTTCCACATCAAATACTCAATTTTTAAAAATTCAAAGATCTGTCAAAGGCCAAAAGCATAATAAAATATTTTAAAAAAATAAATTGGAAAGCCCATATTCGAAAAGCCAATTTCAATAATTGCCTCTCTTCTACCTAGAATCTTCATGATATATTTTTCCACATCCATTTTTCCACATTTCAATATAGAAGGATCTGTCAAGACAGATAATTGGCAAATATGGAGATGTGCTTAACAACACTCTGAACTAGAGCTACTTCTAACAGGTTAGTAATTAGCAAGCACATACTAACTTGTTATTTTTCATGCCTTTTTCATGGAACCTTAAAAAAAAATTGTAACAATTTTCTTTTATTAATTTTTTTCCATAAAATATTCTATTCATAGATCTGTCAAGGTGTTGACAACAATCAGAGGCTGACGACCTATAAGAGCTTTGAGGGTAATTAACCAATAGCTCTTGACCTCGCTCCTTCTGTATGTCAACATTCCACCGTTAGCTACAAAAGTGCAATATCCCTCACACTCCCTTTAGAAAGTACTCATGGCCTTATCGTTCTTTCACAAGCATCGTACTCTCAAGACTTTGTCTGTTGATAAATCTTATTAACTTCATTTTGTGATTTGATAAAACCCTGGAATCTGTTGTTAATTTGGTTTCTGTTACATTCTGTAGTTATAAACTGCTTCTAGAAATGTTTGTGGCTTTAGAATTATCCACCTCACAAATATTGTAGGCATTAAACAAACAAATAACATAATATGACCATCAAGAGAATTACAAATATCAAAAGACACATAAAGCAATGACTAATGAAATAATCGTTCGCTCCCAGAAAAGGTCCTTTGAGAATATTTTTAATTTTTTTTAAATTTTTTTTTTTATTATTTTTTTACGGTACAGCATTGGTTATTATCAACAATATATTGTGTCACAGACAGTCATGCTAAACTAGCATTGGCAGAATTATAAAACAGGTTAGAATCAAGCAATATTTGCAATTAATACATGTCAGGCAAGATTTCAAACAAACAAGTGGTGACAATCAGACCAAAATCCAACAAATTTGGTAAAATTATAACAGGACATTGCATGGGTTTTCTCGATATTGTAAACTTTGTTGATTTCAGTTCTTATTTTATCAAATGTCGGTGTATTTTAAATTTGATAAATATTTGATTTATTTATAAGATATCTAAAAAAATAATTTTTTTCAACATTTTCATTTTCAATTTTATGTGACATTAAACTTTTTCCTTTACCTCTTAACACTGTCCAAGTAGAGAAAAAAGTAAACTGTAGCTCAATGTTGACTACTCAAAACTGTCAAAATCTAAATCCTTCTTTTTAAAGAAAATCAAAAGTGACAAAATGTTTTCATCTGAAGCTTAAAATAAAATTTTCTTTTTTTAAATTCATTGGACATAAAACTTTTTATCCCTAACCTCTCAGCTCTGTCCAAGTTGAGAAGAGAGTAAACTGCAGCTCCAGGTTAAAGACTCCAGACGGTCAAAATCTAAATCAAAATCTTTCTTTTTGAGGAAATGTTTTTTAAAAGATTGTGACAAAATGTTTTTATCTGAAGCTTGAAATAAAATTTATTTGAATTTGACAAATGAGAAAAAAAAAAAAAAAATGAGATCTAAAAGAATCTCTAAAAGACCTTGTCACAGTCTACGATGTTTGAGTGACAGTTCAATTAGCACCGAAGACCAGTTTGACTATCAACAAGTACCATAATCTTCACACAAGTGGTATTTTGCAATTCACCTTGAAAGGGGGCAAGCTGTAACATAACTGACAACAGCTACAAGATGTTCTTAGCACATTATCAGTCAGTTATTACATCAATTTATCAGAAATGTGTGTGCTTGTCAATATCAAAGCAAAGAATGGTGAAATCTACAATGATTTGCTATGGCAGATAATTGATAGAAAACAAATACAGTGTACCAGGAATTGACAGCTGTCACATGGAGTTCTTAGGATAATCAAAGTAATTTCTATAAAGCTGTATTTATCTTTTAATTAATTACTCACAATTTATTCTACAGATTTTCAGCTGTATTATATAATTCTCATATTTCACACATTACTCAAATGGTCATTTTACATTAATGCATTGGAATACTATATAAATGCAAAAAGAGCCAAAGTCATTTGTATTAAGCTGTATATCATTATACATCAACGCATTGGAATATTATATAAATGCAAAAAGCGCCATTAAAAAAATTTGGTTCATTTTGAACAAAACATCCAAATATTGCCAAAAGGGAATTATCATATTGAAGATTACATGAGATGTTTGGTTTGCCAACAAAAACAAATTTCTTTTGAAAGAGTTTCTGTTTTCACTGCCAATTATTTTTTGAGACTAGACTTTCCGGGATAAATATTGATGATGAAAATAAACGTTTGGTAATATCAAAGAACAGACAGAGGGAGACAAATAATGAGAGAGAAAATGATGGATAACTGGGTGCATTTATTTTATCTATAGGAAAATGAAGATATGAATATGATGAAATACATCAGTGTTGCTTAACATTATCAATTTCCGGTCTAATCAAACATATAAAGAAAATAACTATGTTGATTTCTGTAAAGGTCATTCAATAAAACAAAGTGATGAAAAAAATTATGATATTATACTTGCAATAATAATCATTGTGAAAATGTTTTCTTTTACACAAATCAGTGTATAAAATAGATTGGAAACCTAGCCTTTCCTGAAAACTAATTGGTCAACTCCTTTAGGGGAAAATAAAGAAATTATTTGAAAAGTTACCTGTCCTGACCAAAAAGTAATGATTCCTGGTAAAAAGTAGCCAGCTTAAGGACTGGTGGAGGGGCTATATCGTTAACACTGCAAAAATATGCCATTAATAATTTATTATTTAAAAATGACTTTCATGAGTTACAATTGACATAAAGTTTGAAAATGAAGGTTGAGTCTTCTCAACAGGACATTATTAAAACAAATTATTCCTAAGTGTTCATCAGGAAAGCTGGACATAAGGGTCTGAGTGATATTCTCAATGTTGTTACAACTGATAGTGTAAAGCCGAGAACATATGTTTACAATGTCTGGTTATGACAAAGCGTAAAGTAATTGGAGGAAAGCCTGAAGCCATGAGGAAGCAGAAAACCTTGTGAACCTACTTGATTCCTCATTGAACAGTCTCACAGACACCTGGGCCTCAAGCTGTACTTGTAAGTTGTAAACACATTCCAGTTAGTTCTCATCTTTTCTCTTTACAATTCCATTATTTAAATTGCTAATAAATTCATTCGTCAGGGTTGTAGATTTAATACTCGTCGGAACATGTGAAAATCCTCTTTGCTTCCAATCCCCTCATTCATTTATTCATTTCAATTCAAAATTTTCAATTATATCCATGAATATAATTTGCACATTTTGGCTTCTTTGAATGATAATGTCCAGTGATGTACAGTTTAGTCCTTCATATTCACTGAACTTTTTGCCAATTTGAAAATAAGATATTAAAATTGATATCAACACAGATAGAACTTGTTTATTACTGAATGAAAATTTTACACTGACTTTTAGGAGCATGTAAGAGTCATTCTTTTCAAACCAGTATCTTTCACTTAACCTCATCAACATTTAAATACTCAAGCTGTGATATGACTCTATTTATGACTATCACATGCTCTGAGGCAATCCTAGAATATTCTGTTTGGCACTAAGTAACTGGCAGGTAAGAGTCTGAAATGCCATTCCTAAAACAAACAAGACTCAAGGAGTTATCTTATAGACAGGACATTATCCTTATATTCCGACAGCATCAATGAGAGTTTACTTATTGATGTTAGATGGACACCTGCAGGCTATCTCTCTGTGTTAGCACACCTGTTGACTATGATTGCAGACAAGACTCTCATACTGCAGACTCTTTCCATATTCAACATAACAACATAGAACAACAAGATTTTCTGGATAACTCTCTTTTGTGAAACTCACAGTTTGGATAATGCTTGCTTATTTATTAGGCAGGGTGTGGAATAACATAGGTAACATTGAAAATTTGACACAAAAAACAGTTGTTTTAAAATAATACTAATAATAGCTTTCTTATATATCAAAGCGCCATGAGTTTTATTACCCTATCGGTGCCGCCGATAAGCAAGTGTACTTCCCCCTTGTTCAGATACCCATATGTACAGCTGGGTGAACTGAGTGCAATGTGAATGAAGTGCCTTGCCCAAGGACAAACCACAGCATATGGGCAAGGTAACACATTTTTGGTGTATCCACAGGATTTGACATCCACAGGAGATGTTAGCAAGAGAGGCAAGGATGGCAACAGCTACACCACTGTGCTCCCTAATTCTTGCTGATCTTTGGTATTAAAAGACAAGCTCTCTGACAAACTGCATATCATCCAATTCAAGAACAGATCTGGAGACTATCCTGTAGAAGCACCTGGACTGCCAGACTCTGTCCCAGACAGCAGTATGCTGCACAGATCAGAATAATCCTCTGCTCTAAGCTCATGCTATATATCTCACAATCTTATCAGACCACTGTGCAAGAGGCTGACACTTGGAATGTCTATTGGCTTCAACATGTGCACCCGATATAGATGGTTTGCTTATCAAACCTCGACATTAAAATACAGTTTAAGTCCATTTAGGTGGAAAACAGTGCCATCAAGATAAAAACTATCTGAACTCTGGGTTGACTTACATTTACAACAGCAGGTGTGATGGATTTAATTGTACTTGGAATTCTACACTGCGCTACCTCTAGGACTCTTTATTTTTATTTTTTTAATTGCGCACATGTTAACAATAGAAGGCTGGCAAGTTTTAAAACTGAATCCTTGGCACTTCATTAAATGTAAGAAACATTCTTAAGTTTCAAATGATGAAAATAAATTTTGACGTAAACAACTCTGATCATCAATTAGTTGTGTGGAGACTAGTATAAGAAGAAGACAAGTTAAAGGAGAACGCTACCGTAATTGTCTAAGTCAGCGTCCTGGTTCCTAAGAAATTAGATAGGAGGGGACACAATACAAAAATTTTGTGTTTCACTAGATTTATCCCCAAAACATGTATTCTGTACATGTAAAGTGGAATTCATTACACAATGCAGTAAGCCGAAAGAGGAAATATGATATCAGGTTTACCATGTCATATTTGGTTCCATTGGTCAAGTAACATACACAGGCATTCAACTGTTTAGTATTTAACCTCAAACTGAATGTCAAGGTTTTCTATGGAAACATTATCAAATTTTTGTAAACAGTTGTCAATTTCAAATAACTTTTATTGTCTTTAAATGAAGATGTTGACCTAACAGAGTATTGAAAGTCTTTTCATAACAAGCTTGTAAAATCTTCTTTTATGATTTAAAATAGTTTCAGATTCTTAGTTTATGGGTACAACATTTATAGAAACTTCTTTTCTAAATGAGATACTAAACATATACTTATAGTGCTCATTTCATACCTAACTTCACAAACAGCTCGTCAGCAACAGTTAATATTCATGTAGCCAGAAATAAATATAAATAATTCCTCTATAATATGGTTTGTCTCAAAATTTAAATAAGCTTTCTCTTATTATCACTCATCCAGAAGCAATCATATCCTGATCAAGAGAGTATCTGTCTACAACGGAAACCTTGTTTATGGATATTCTGCAAAAGCATATCATTGCATCTGAAACTCGTCTCCCATTTATCAGCTTAAAATATGGCTGTAGTACTTGCTTTGTGTGACTACATGAATGAACTTGGAATAACTGAAGTTAATTCAATAATGTTAAAATCATCTCAAGCAAAATGAGTGAAAACTGGTTAAAATCCTAAACGATACCCCAATTGAAATATCAGCCCAAAAATACAAAAAAAAACAAGAAATAACAATTACAAGAAGAATTTTCAGACATAAATTCCATAATTATCATGCTTTTTATCTAGAATCCTCAAACAAACATTTTCAATTTATCAGAATAATATTTTTCTTCATCAATTATTCTATATTTCAATATTCAAAGATCTGCCAAAGGCCAAAAGCATAATGAAATTCTTTTTTTGAAAAATACAATTTGAAAGCCCATATTCGAAAAGCCAATTTCAATAATTGCCCGTCTTCTACCTAGAATCTAAGATAAATATTTTCATGTTATATTTTTCCACATCCATTTTTCCATATTTCAATATAGAAGGATCTGTCAAGACAGATAATTGGCAAATATGGAGATGTGCTTAACAACAATCGGAACTAAAGCTACTTCTAAAAGGCCGGTAATTAGCAAACACATTCTAACTTGTTATTTTTCATGCCTTTACATGGAACCTTCAAATAATAAATGTTCTTTATATTAATTTTTCCATAACATATTCAATGACCTGTCAAGGTGTTGACAACAATCAGAAGCTGACGACCTATAGGAGCTTGGAGAGTAATTAACCAATAGCTCTTGACCTCGCTCCTTCTGTATGTCAACATTCCACCGTTAGCTACAATAGTGCAATATCCCTCGAACTCCCTTTAGAAAGTACTCATGGCCTTATCGTTCTTTCACAAGCATCGTAATATCTAGACTTATCTGTAGCTAAATCATATTATCTTCATTTTGTGATTTGATAAAACCTTGGAAATTGGTGTTAATTTTGTTTCTGTTATATTCTGTAATCACTGCTCCTTGAAATGTTTGTGGCTTTAGAATTATCCACCTCACAAATATTGTAGGCATTAAACAAGCAAATATAACATAAAATGACCATCAAGAGAATTACAAACATCAAAAGACACATAAAGCAATGACTAATAAAACAATCGTTCGCTCCCAGAAAAGGTCCTTTGAGAATATTTTAAATTTGATAAATATTTGATTTATTTAAAAGATATCTAAAAAAATATTTTTTTTCAACATTTTCATTTTCAATTTTATGTGACATTAAACTTTTTCCTTTACCTCTTAACACTGTCCAAGTAGAGAAAAAAGTAAACTGTAGCTCAATGTTGACTACTCAAAACTGTCAAAATCTCAATCCTTCTTTTTGAAGAAAATCAAAAGTGACAAAATGTTTTCATCTGAAGCTTTAAATAAAATTTTCTTTTTTTAAATTCATATGACATAAAACTTTTTATCCCTAACCTCTCAGCTCTGTCCAAGTTGAGAAGAGAGTAAACTGCAGCTCCAGGTTAAAGACTCCAGACGGTCAAAATCTAAATCAAAATCTTTCTTTTTGAGGAAATGTTTTTTAAAAGATTGTGACAAAATGTTTTTATCTGAAGCTTAAAATAAAATTTATTTGAATTTGACAAATGAGGGAAAAAAAAAAATTTGAGATCTAAAAGAATCTCTAAAAGACCTTGTCACAGTCTACGATGTTTGAGTGACAGTTCAATTAGCACCGAAGACCAGTTTGACTATCGACAAGTACCATAATCTTCACACAAGTGGTATTTTGCAATTCACCTTGAAAGGGGGCAAGCTGTAACATAACTGACAACAGCTACAAGATGTTCTTAGCACATTATCAGTCAGTTATTACATCAATTTATCAGAAATGTGTGTGCTTGTCAATATCAAAGCAAAGAATGGTGAAATCTACAATGATTTGCTATGGCAGATAATTGATAGAAAACAAATACAGTGTACCAGGAATTGACAGCTGTCACATGAAGTTCTTGGGATAATCAAAGTAATTTCTATAAAGCTGTATTTATCTTTTAATTAATTACTCACAATTTATTCTACAGATTTTCAGCTGTATTATATAATTCTTATATTTTTCACATTACTCAAATGGTCATATTATACATTAATGCATTTGGAATACTATATAAATACAAAAAGAGCCAAAGTCATTTGTATTAAGCTGTATTTATCTTTTAATTAATTTTTGTATTCATTTTCAGTTTGTACAATAAAATTCTAATTGTTTACACAGTACTCAAATGATCATTATACATCAATGCATTGGAGTATTATATAAATGCAAAAAGCGCCATGAAAAAAATTTGGTTTATTTTGAACAAAACATCCAAATATTGCCAAAAGGGAATTATCATATTGAAGATTACATGAGATGTTTGGTTTGCCAATAAAAACAAATTTCTTTTGAAAGAGTTTCTGTTTTCACTGCCAATTATTTTTTGAGACTAGACTTTCCGAGATAAATATTGATGATGAAAATAAACCTTTGGTAATATCAAAGAACAGACAGAGCAAGACAAATAATGAGAGAGAAAATGATGGATAACTCGGTGCATTTATTTTATCTATAGGAAAATGAAGATATGAATATGATGAAATACATCAGTGTTGCTTAACATTATCAATTTCCGGTCTAATCAAACATATAAAGAAAATAATGCTGATTTCTGTAAAGGTCATTCAATAAAACAAAGTGATGAAAAAAATTATGATTTTATACTTGCAATAATAATCATTGTGAAAATGTTTTCTTTTACACAAATCAGTGTATAAAATAGATTGGAAACCTAGCCTTTCCTGAAAACTAATTGGTCAACTCCTTTAGGGGAAAACAAAGAAATTATTTGAAAAGTTACCTGTCCTGACCAAAAAGTAATGATTCCTGGTAAAAAGTAGCCAGCTTAAGGACTGGTGGAGGGGCTATATCTTTAACACTGCACAAATATGCCATTAATAATTTATTATCTAAAAATGACTTTCATGAGTTACAATTGACTATCTCAAGAGAGAAATAACATAAAGTTTGAAAATGAAAGGTTGAGTTTTCTCAACAGGACATTATTAAAACAAATTATTCTTAGTGAACATGAGCTGGACATAACGGTCTTAGTGATATTCTCAATGTTACAATTGATAGTGTAAAGCCGAGAGCATATGTTTACAATGTCTGGGTATGACAAAGTGTAAAGTAATTGGAGGAAAGCCTGCAGCCATGAGGAAGCAGAAGACCTTGTGAACCTACTTGATTCCTTATTGAACAGACTCCCAGACAACTGGGCCTCAAGCTGTACTTGTAAGTTGTAAACAACCTTCCAGTTAGTTCTCATCTTTTCTCTTTGCAATTCAAGTATTGCTAATAAATTCATTCTTCAAGGCTGTAAATTTAATCCTCTTTTAAACTTGTTCTCATCTTTTCTCTTTACCCTTCGAGTATTGCTAATAAATTCATTCTTCAAGGCTGTAAATTTAATCCTCTTTTGAAACTTGTGAAACACCGTCTTTGCTTTCAATCGTCTTAATTATTTATTCATTTCTCTGTTAAAAATTTATACTTTATACTTCAACCTGGTGAAAGACTTTTATTAAAACCAGATTTATAATAATATTTAAAATGCTTTTGATTCCAATAATTCAGGCACCATAAATTATTCAATCTGAATGATTAATGGTTAATACAAGTGTATAAAAAAACCTGAAAACGTTTTATTCCATATTCTAATCTCTAATATTTATCATAAAGTTGTCATTTAATTTAAAAAAATACATTGTCTTACTTTCAAGTTTTCAAATATTTTTCATACACTGTAATACACTCACTTAAGTCTACTGAAGCTAAGACTCGGATATCAAATGTTCTATATGGAAAAATCATAACTCTTCTCATCTTCATCTTTATCACCCAACTTTACATTTTCCTCACTTCCAGTACCTCCCCATTTAGTTAGACCCAGTCGTGTGCCTGTCTGTCTGAGTGTGCATGTCCACCAAGGGACAGACCATCCTTGTGAATAAGTGTGTGAGAGAGTGAGAGAGTGAGAGAGTGAGAGAGTGAGAGAGAGAGACAGTGAGAGAGACAGAGTGAGAGAGAGACGCACAGACAGAGAGAGAGAGAGAGAGAGAGAGAGAGAGAGAGAGAGAGAGAGAGAGAGAGAGAGAGAGAGAGAGAGAGAGAGACAGACAGAGACAGACAGAGACAGACAGACAGAGACAGAGACAGAGACAGAGAGACAAAGAAATTAACCAAGGGACGACCATTCCCGTGAAGCAGTGAGAGACAGAGATACACCGTGGGGCGACCATCCCCTTGAAGTAGAAAGAGAGAGATGAACCGAGGGACGACCATCCCCGTGAAGCAATACCGGTAAGAGACAGAGATACACCGTGGGACGACCATCCCCGTGAAGTAGTGAGAGAGAGATGTGATAGGCTGGAGAAGCAGTCTGCAGCAATTAGCTGCCTCACATAGAGGAGCACTCACAGTAGACAGCGTGGAGTAGTCAACCTGGAGCTATAGTTTACTCTCTTCTCTCCTTGGACAGAGCTGAGAGGTTATTGGGGTTGATGATAACCCCAAATGGAGTTGGTTGGATCTGTTAATTCTCAATCTTATAGAGACTCCTTCGGAGCTATGGAACTTACAATGCTAAACAGACAGTTGGGATAGATCATTATCCTTCAACAGACCACTAACCCTCTGGGACACTGTTTTTCATTAACAAATTAATGTTGCTGAACACCGAGAGTAAGAGTTTTGACAGTTGAGTGACCCTTGAGTGCTTCTTCGTGTTAGGGTATGATTATTGATTGGTGTACAATCACATTCTTGTACAGGGACCATTACAGCTTGATGTGGAACTATTGCAATGAACTGTCATCTTCACCTGAGGAGTGAAATGTGTTATCAACAGACACTGATCATTTCTGATCAATCTGGAAAAGACTTAACAATTTCAATACAAAAAACTGTTTAAATGGACAGATATTTTTCAAAGTGTTATGAAGTACAATGGTGGATCTGAAAAGTTTTCTTCTACAAATATCAAACATGATTGAGCCAAGCAAAGGAACGTTTTTACTGAAGTGTGTAAATTGGACACTTTTTTGTCATGAGTGACCATGGAATTATTCAATAAGCCCCTGGTATAATCTGGAATAGATTCTAACATCTTGTTATCCTTCCGGGAAGCTTGAATGGAACTGATTAAGTTTTAATCTAATACCAAGGTTGATCAACTACACCATGGCAAACGCTTACAAGATGGTGTAAATTGGATCAAGAAGCATCGATTCAGCATAACTCTACACAAGAGGCTAAATGAATTGGTCAGAAGCAGAATAATTCCACTGGTTAAGCATAAAGACCTGCCGTGCTTCGCATGCTGCCAACAAAGGTGAGAGCATTTCTATTTCTCAGATTTTTTCTCGAAGAAGAAATATTGTTGGACCTTGAAAAGAAAAGTTCAATTATTTATTTGATTAAGATGTCAGTTTTTATTGGACATTTGACCTTTAAACCAATCAAATCAAACCATCCATTTATAATAATACTTGAAATTATTGTTTGATTTATTTCTCAGAGATTAAGGAATAAATTCAGTCCATTATCAACCCACTGATAAATTAAATTTAATTATTTCTGACAATATCAAAATTAATATTGTTTTGAATCAACCTTTTAAGAATTTAAATATCGTAATTTCAAACGGAGATTGCATGGTCATCAAAATCAATGCCTTATTGTGAACAATGAACGTTAAAAGACTTAAGTTTTCTGTATTCATTTCATATAATGAAATATTCAAAAATGAATTGAACGTTATAATTAGATTTTTTTTATTTAAGTTTGTCAAATTGTTAAAATAACCACACCGGTATATAAAGTATCTTGAAAGGCTTCATTTTTGCCATGCTGAGAACTAATTTTGCATCAATTCAAACATACTGTTCAACAGGAAATCAAATTGAAAGCATTTTTTACTATTTAGCCATGAAATTAACAGATCTTAAAAAAAAACAATTTCAAGTCATATAAATTTTATAAAATTGAAACCAAAATATCAATATATATACAGTGATTTTATTTGATCATGGATGTAATAAACAGCCATTTTCTCAATATTTGCTCAGGCTTTTAATAAAATATTGCATTAGGTTCAGAATCGTCCTGATTCCTCAGTATCAACTATTATTAATTCACAACCCACTTGTATGCAAACTGGCCTCTACTAGTGGTTCTTGAGAAGTTCAAAATTCAAATAGTTCTGAGTTGGCTGGTCAGATCTCATTTACCAGATGATTGCCTTTAAGAACTGGTCTGCTCAAATACATGTTCAAAAACATATCTCAGATACCCTTATCATGACCTTAACTTCTTCAATATAATATTAAACCTTTTTCACAAGCTAAAATCATATCATCACCACTTGCTAGAGAAAAATATATTGATTTATTTGTGGCACTTGTGTCCAAAAAAAAGTATACCTACTTCTATGATATTGCACATTCCAGGCACGGAAACTAAACTTTTTTTCTCAACTTATTTTTCACAAAGGGAAAAAAGCACCCATTATACTTGCTTGAACCTTCTAAAGGTTCCAAGAAAATATTTTGAATACTTTTAACATCTGGTCTGGTAAAAAAGTGAAAAGCAAAAATATACACTCAGGAACAGAATAAGAACATCTTTATACATCAAACTTAATTGTCTCTGGAACCTGCCAATCAGAGATCTTGAAAGGCAAGGGCCATTGGCGATTTTGCACATTGGATGAAAAAATGCCCATTAAAATTTTGAAGTTTGCTATTGATACAAGGGAAAGGACCTATTCAAAATTACCTAAAAGTCCATCGTCAAAGATGTCTTTCCCATCCCCTGCCAATACAAAATAATTTGAAAATCCCTATTCAAAACGTTAACCTTTATGAAAATAAGTGTCACATTTGAAAATTCTTTTTTATCCCACCGGTCATGACACCTAACCTCACCTTCTTTTTAGTAACCATCAATCAAGAGCTTTTCTGAAAAAAGCTTAACTTTTTAGATTTCTTCCTGATAGCTCTAACAGACAATGCATCAATTACACAGCACTAACAACTCTATAAGCCTATCACAGAGGGAGCCAGTTGTATGCAGTATCACTTCATGACTTCATGATGAATGATTGTACGCTAGGCTTCTCTGCAGGACTTCATTAGACCACCATGCTATCTCCATAAAACATACCTTTCATCATCCGCACTTAATTATGTTTATGCTCATTTGACACTAAGGTTATTAAGCTTCATGGAAATTTCTCTCCTTATAACAAAAGAGTGTTTCCAAAATTTCTCCCCTATAAATTGACATCTCAATAATTCACCCACATAATATGTTTCTGAGGTCACAGATTTAAATCACTTATAAGATTTTAACGAACTGTCGAAAGTTGATGCTCATGTGATTCAACTACTGCTAAAAATCATTGTTTAATTTTCAAATAATATTCATTACCATGTGTGTAATTTCTCTTCATTATAATATAATATCTTCATTATGATGACATTGTCATTATCATAATTTTTTATTGTCATCTATGAAACAATTTGCATTAACATCACAGTTTCTTGATATTTATCTAATATTTCGAACCATAGTGTCAACTGAAGTGATAAATAGTTTAACCATAAATGTTTTCTGAAAATATTTTGAAAATGTTAGGGTCAAATAAATATTGAATAAGATAACCATTCTGTTGTTGAATTAATAAAAACCATAGAGATGTTCTCTGATAAAATGAACGAGGGCATAACATTACATGTACAGAGGTAAAATTAAAAGTAGACCTTCCAAATTATTTTTATTTACAAATGTGCTGTCTTTCTTACTCAATGTTATTTTGTATCTTGATAATTGTACAGAGAACAGTTATAAGAAGATGACCTATCCCACTTGTCCCCAATAAACAAGAAAAACGCCAAAGATAAAATCCAAAGAAGTTGAAAATCCCAAAAGGCACACTACCCATGCTGACTGAGTAAATGCACATACCAAGTTTCGTATAGTCTTACAAACAGACGCTTGAGCATATAATTCACCCCAAGGAAGCAAGTCTAGATCTGGGCTGCTCTATCTGAAAATCTCCATTTGTCTGAGGCTCCTTTTAAAAATTTAATAAAATAAGTTGTTTACTAAAAAAAATTTCAGAGACTAAATATAAGTCTAAGTTTCGTAGAGCTAGGTCTTAGAATGTTTTAGTTCTCCTGTATAAGAATTCCTTGAAAATCCCCAAAAATATAAATCTAAAGAATTCGAAGATCCAAAATGCACATTAAGAAAAGGAAATATCATGTTGGAAACTTGCTATTTGCTTATTTGATTTGTAGCTCTACATTTGAATACTAGTCTTTGAAACATATGTTAAAGTGCATAAAGTCTGGGACTCAGAGTTCTTTTACCAAAGTCAAAAAGTAGGACACCTGCCATTATTTTATTTTTTAAATCTTGGACTCAGTGTTTTTACTTAAGTCATAAAGCCAGTTCTGAGACAGCTGCCATTCAGGGTGTTCAAAGAAAGTCTTAAAATAGTAAATTTACCAAAGTCATCAAACTAGATCTGTGACACCTGCCATTTATGGTGTTTGTTTTCAAAAAAAGAATCTGGTATATTAGTGATCCAAAACAATTTTTTTTATACACTGCTCACATCTGAAACTTCTGAAAAGAAGTTTGTACATATACAAAGGCCCTTGCCCATCTCAGTGGAATATATCACAGTAATCTACATCACAGTGAAATTACTTCCTGCTTGATGTTACAACTAATTGCTTTTTCAGAACACTGATTATCTATCACTGTACTTTTAGTTCTGCAATTCTGATATAAAGGTGTCCTTACATTATTGAATGGACGTCTCAAGAACAAAAGGAGACAATCCTTGAATGGTTGCAGTCTCTTATGTCAAACTTTATGAGCAAATTAAGTCATTCTAACGGTACATAAATACGAACGGTACATGATACATAAGCTCTCACATGCATTTACTGGTGTTGATAAATTTTCATTGAAACTAGTAACTGTCATACATTTGGTCCTTTTTTTAAAGAAGTTATTGGTGTTTTGATAGAAATATTTTCAATTATTTTTTCAACAATTATGTAACAAAATAAAATGTCATGTCTTTTTAAGTCAAATAATGACAATATTTATGGATCACAACGTTTCAATACATATATGCTTGATAACGATACAAGAATCTGTATCAAAACATCGCACTCTATGAATAAAGAAGTTGTCATCCATAAATATTGTCCTTATTTGATTTTAAACTTCTAAAATGCCACTCAAAGAATTCCTTTTAAGTCATATAGCTTTCTTTTTGCACATGCTTCTTATGCTTTAGATTAAATAAATCAAGGAATGTTATTGGAAACAAATCTTCTGTTTCATTGAAATTTTCACCTTAATTATTCTCTAATCATATCATATGCAAAGCTTTTCTTCAAACTTCTTGGTTATTTTTTTTTATCATATCTAATTCAAAAAGTTAAATCTGAACTGACTGAAACACTTTCAGTATCACATTTGTTTGATAACCTTAAATTGACAATTTTCAATAATTCTAAAGCAAAGGAAAATTCAATCGTGAAACTTTCCATTATGTTTGGATCCCATCAACATTTCCAAAATATCTTTTTCCAATGATGATTAAATCTTATATCATAAAACATTTTTGATTCAATATTCCAAAAAATATTGAAATTTGCACATAGTCAAGTTAAGGTGACAAGAATGAATTTGATCACTTTCTGAGAACAAAAAAACCCATTGATTAGATGACAATTGACATTTGATTCTTTTTTTTTTCATCAATAGACGCTCATAATGTCTGACTAGAAGAATAAGAGACAGATAATTGTCATCTCGAGTGACATCAGTATTATATCTAGTGATAAATTGCGTGTCAAAAATACACAAATACACAATATTATAGTGATAGGCTTATTTGTAAGCTTATATTCTCATTCATATAATTAAATCCTTTCTTAGTATCATAAAATCAGCCATCTTGTCAACATGTTCCAGATTACTTACAGGGGCAGTAGCACGTTTTTAGGGGGAATATAAGGTGATGTCAGGAAAATGAAAATTATTGGTTCCAATTGAAAGACAATGTATCTAAACGAAATGAAACAGTCATAATTCAAATATATAACGTAAAGTTTAGCCATGTGATTACAAAAAATGGCCGCCAATGGATTTTATGTGAATCTTCATACTTTGTCCTCTGACTATGGATGACTGGCTTGTATAAAGAGATTTTTAACACTATCGAAGTAATACATTTAGCATTAACGTACAATTATCATTGAAAATTTGAAAATATATAATTATCAGAAAACATGCTACTGCCCCTTTAAGGTTAAAGAAAATGCAATCATTTTTTTTTTTTTTTTTTTAAATAATTTTATTTCATTTTGAGGTACATGTACATTTAGGTTCAAACTATAAAGAAAGTGACATTTTACATAGCAATCATGGCAAAAAAAAATATTGAACCGATCAGAAATTGCACCAATAAGAACTTCAGAGACTTCAGTGAAGACTTGACAGTCTATTTCTCTTAGATATTCCTTCTTTCAAACAAGGTTGTGGCCGAGGAAATCACACGTTAACCTGTCAAAACAGTTTTAGAATGAAACCACTTGTAGGCTCAATTTCCGCAAAAGCTACATTCAAAGATAAAGGTCAAGACAATCTCTATATACCAGATATTAAAGATCAGTCACGTGGCAAAGATGGGGTCCCCTTGTGCAGATCCATAAAGTATGCCCAATTCAAAGATCATCTTGAAGCAGGTCCCTATTAACCTTGGCAGCATACAGCTGAGCTTCATCACTTCCACAGAGCAGCTTGGCAAACAAATGCCACAAGTCAGATAGCAAATGTTACCCTAGCAATAAATGAGGAATAACCTCTTCAAGATGAGAGCTATACCTTCAGGGAGCATCTACAGTCTGGATTTAGTGGGTGAAAATGTCAATATTAGCTCTGTTTATGATGGAAGCATAACAAATATACCTTAATGAGGGGATAAGCGTTCATCTGTGAGCAGGGTAAATAAAGCATGCTGACTAATTGCTTCATTTTTTGTTGCAGTGACTGATATTTTATTGGAAGTGATGTTATGATGGGTGAATGAGCACTTGGGTCTTTAGCTCATTAGTTTTGTTATAGTTTACCGACTAACTTCCAATAATGATAATAGGAATTACTCACAACAAGACATATGCATGTAACAGCTAGTAACCTGCTGATAAAAATTTGCTGAAAAACACAATTTTAGCACTCAAGAGGTTTGAAGTCATTAGAAAAAGTTAAAATATCTCTTGTTGAAATAGAAGTACCTCCTACAGTTCAATGTAATTAAGAACAGCTTAAACGTAACTTCAAAAAGGCATACAGCAATAAGTGAAAGTAAAAAGGTTGTTTTTGTGATAAAAGTATATCCAATTAGTTAATGAAATGAAAAATATATAAATGTTTCTTTTCCAATTTCTTAAATAATTGTTTGGTGTACAATGATTGAACTACTGGAGCTTCAATGATCAAACTGACCTTTTGATATCTTCGTTAAGGTCACCACTAGTCACTACAACTAATTCCTACAAAAAAATGGTTCCCATACAGAGTAAACACATGATTCTCTATATTGAACACAAACCTACAAAAGTCCATTGCATTACATCTCCTCCAAAGAAAAGTTTGTATGACCTGAAAACTCTACTGATAAATAATAAAAGAAGCGACTTCCCCAAATATTACACAAGGTATTCAATATCTCCTATAGATATTTGTTTTAGCTCCTAGATCTGACTTCAGAAAAGTCTCAAGGAGATCATCCATCAATTTCCTTATCTTCTAATGATGCAAATGTTTGCTTTACTATTTTGGTCATCTATGGGGAAAAAATCATCATGATGAAAAAATATGTCTTTCAAAAGCAAATCAGGAGTATTTGCTTAACCATGTTACTCTTTACCAGTATTTACATTTTCCTCAAGTTCTGTTATACTTCGTACATTATGAAACAGCCTTGTTACCGCTGTGTAGCTAAACATACAGAACTGACAATATGACAGAGAGTTATGATGGAATACCGTGTTTTCATTTACTGAATTTTTAATGGTAACTGAAAAGTCTAAATCTCTCCTGTTCTGAATAAACATTGGAAAACATTGTCACTGTTATTGAGATTTCCCAAAAGGTTTATAAAACATGATTTATGTATTGCTCTCCCACAGAAGTTACTCGATTATTCCCTGGGAACTTAAGTTACAACAGTAATTCATGTTCACAATACATGGTACATTGGAAAATCATTTGTGCATTTTGAACCCGGCAGCCACAGTGCAGCCAGTTCAAGCATTGTTCTGGCCTTATAATGCTGAGCAATAAGCAAGGCAGCAACAACTCCCTTTTTTAACGTCTTTTGATATGACATGACCAGGAAACGAACCAAGGTCTTACGAGTGATGAGCAGACACTCTACCAACTGAGCCAAAAGAGCTACACTTTTTTAGTCCAAAAACCCCCAACACAATTCATAGATTCTAATCAAAGTTATCTGTGCAAAACTGTTAACTGTGTCAACTGTTCAAAAAAACATCTAGAAGACTGTAGTTCTTTCAACTGTGTGATACACACATTTTTCACAAAACAAAAGTTTGTGATAAAACACAATATTTGATTCAAGAGTAAAATTATTTCACAACATAACTGCACTTATGCAAGAACAGAAAATATGCAGTTGACAAATCATGTTTCAAATGCAATGATAAAACATTCTCAAACAATTTATTTAGAAATAATCAAATTATTCTTGGTAATGATTGAAAAAGACAATTATCTCGGATTGATTGCACAACCCTGCCTAAGGCAAACTAAATCTAATCTCTGTCCCACTCATTCAAGAGATTTTCTAAACTTTGTCTTGGTCATATCCTTCGGAACTTGAATCCAAAATCAATCTTTAATAGAGACATTTCTAGATTTCTTATGAGATGTATGAATTGGTGGCATTCACTGCTATTTAATGTCCAGAGCAAATTGAACAGATATCTAAAGGAAATACTGGAATAAGCTAAAGAAATAATATATTGCAAGCAATTAAATCAGACACAAATCAATATACCTGTGAAAAGAAAATATCATATCTGACATTTTAGTATCAAATCATGAAATGAGTTTGATGTACAAGATAAGAAATAAGAAGTTTTGACTCTTAATATTTAATATGTGATACATCAGCAACTCAAAAAAGGTGTATCAATAAAATCATGGCTTAGTACAGTTCCTTGAAAGGATAACCCTTTTCCATGGAAACAATATTCAAAAGAGAAAACTTTTAATTTGATTTATATATAAAGAATGTCAAAGGTTGAAAATCCATTCCGGCAATGCCTCAGGAATAACATCGGAAATTGAGTGAACTAGTCTTTTAGATTTTGAAATTGCTTTTTGGCTTCTGTGAAGATAATTAATACCATTGATGTTTTTGTTAGGATGAAGACCACTTCACATGTATACTTGCCACTATCTTTCACTACAAGAGCAATTTCCTTTGCTGAAATACTGTTTATGAAAATGGAAACAACTGACCAACTTTTACTCCTTCTTTCCCAGCCAATATATATAGATTTACAGAGATTTAAAGCAAAATTTCAAACTGTTGATTTATTAAGCATAATGATCCCAAAATATGTACAACTGAAAAAGTCAAACTAAAAGCCTAAAAATGTTTTGTTTTATTCAAACAAGCAGACAGCAAATTGCCTATCACGACAGGATTTTCAATGCAAAAACAATTGGAAAGATGTAAAATAACAACAATAACAAGAACTTTTTCGAGAAATTGGGTGTCCATCACGGGAGTACCAATGATTGGATATCTAGATATAGGAAGGTTAATAACCCCAAATCCCTGCTGAAAGTGGTCTATGCAATTGTTTTTCAAACTCATTGTAAGGTGAGGTGATCTGGGGTTTAGTGCCACTTTCAAGAGTATTTCACTTATATCGCTGCAGCTAGTATTATTGCAGGAAGATAGCCTGCAACACCATTGTGGCGATGCATTGCGGTGAAACCTGCTAGCATCGACTGGAACTAGATAACCATGGGTGGTACTGGCTCATTATAAGGCAGAAATTCCATGTGTCAGTCGTAAAAGTTGATTTCATGTACGTATTATGCGAACACCCACTACACATTGCAGGTACATGTTATCAACTTCTTCTATATTAGTGTAAAGTGTTTTAATATGCATTGAGCACTTCGGACATATGGAATTTTGGCATAATTCTTTCTTGATCATCCCGTCCATCCCTTGCACAAACTCTTCCCTGTCGGGATGTATTTCCAAGCAAGTATAAGAATTCCTTGAAAATCCCCAAAAATATAATTCTAAAGAAGTTGAAGATCCAAAAATGCACATTAAGAAAAGGAAAAATATCATGTTAGAAACTTGCTATTTGCTTATTTGATTTGTAGCTCATTTGAATACTAGTCGTTGAAACATATGTTAAAGTGCATAAAGTCTTGGACTCAGTGTTCTTTTACCCAGTTTTTTCCCAGTCGTGATGTATTTCCAAGCAAACAAACTGTGTCAGGTATCCCCTCATCAAAGTCTGTGTACTCAGTTTGTGCAAAGATAACCTCATACATCTAAAAGGCATCAATCTGATTGCCGATTGACATGTTTCAACAAACCAGACATTATCTCCATACTGCAGCGACCCAGAAAAATGCTAAACCACACACTGAATGTGTTTGAAGTTGCTATGCACAAGGATTATTAAATATCAATATCATTGTGGGATTACTTAATCGATACTGGTCTCAGTTACTCAATTACACCACACACATTTGGCACACTGATGTGTTTGGTATGAAAACTTTGCAAAAGGCTGATATCGTCTAACAAGGCATGATCAGTAGAATTAAAACTGTATCATTTTTCCCTTTCATTCTGAAATTTCCTTATTGATCCCAATGATATATAGAACCACAGGATTTGGGAAGTGTATCTGCACTTAATAAATATCATATAATATTTAGTGTGGTTTAATTGAGTCATCAAGTGGAAATTCTTTAGTAATTGAAGCGCATGGAAAATCAATATCTCCAATGTAAGGAAAATAGATTCAAATATTCACTTTATAAATGATGATATTGACATGATAGTTATCAACTTTCTATATATTTGCTTCCACCTAATACCAAATTTATCCATTCATTTCACATTTCAGATGGTTTACAACTGAATTCCACCAAAGCCACAACATGACGTCCTTGGTTGTGACAAGTGATCTAGTTTATGACAACCTCATGACTACAGCAACACCAAGTGTTTCCAACATGACAGGGGGAGACAATTCTAGCTCGTCTATGCCTCCAGGTCTGTCCTTCCTCCAGCAGATGGAACAGCAAGTAGAGTATCAGAGCTCCATAAAAATCATACAGTGGAGTTTCCCTTTAATTATCCTTGTGGGTACGATTGGCAACGGACTCAGTTTTGCAGTGATGTGTCAGCGGGAGATGAGACAGACCTCCACATGCTTCTACCTGGCAGTGTTGGCAGTTGCAGATACCACGGTCCTCTACATCAGTGCCTTCAAGACATGGCTGAGGACTGTGTCTGGGTTTGAGCTGCTCCATGTCTCCCAAGCATCGTGTAAGATAACCCTCTTCCTTGCTTACTTCTGTACCCATTTCTCAGCATGGCTTATTGTTGCTGTCACTGTGGAGAGATTTCTGGCAGTCTGGTTCCCTTTGAAAGCTGGAACAATGTGCAGTGTGTCAAGAGCTAAATTTGGGACAGTTGTGATTGGTGGTGTGTTTATACTGGTGAACTGTCAAATATTGTGGACAGCTGAACTGAGATCTGAACCCTCCTCGTCTCTCAGTCAGACCAGGCTCATGTGTGTCCCTTACAAAGACTATTCAGACACTATCTGTGAGATCCTCATTTGGACAAACCTCATCCTGTACTCCCTTCTCCCTTTTGGAGTGCTCCTGTGCTTCAACATTCTAATTATCGTGAACCTTCTGAAGAATCGCACAGTTCTGACCAGCACAATGACCAAGGATGACCAGATGATGAGATCCTCCCACAGAAAGCTGGCCATCACCCTGCTCAGTGTGTCCTTTGCCTGGATAGTCACCACAATGCCCAGCACACTCTTCATGGTCTTCAAGAGCCAGCCATCGTCTGTGAAAGAAGCAGCCCAGCTCAAACTAGCCAGGGTCATCTGCTACACCCTCATGTACACCAACCACGCCATCAACTTCTGTCTCTACTGCATCACGGGCAACAGATTCCGACATGAGCTCAGACGACTGATGTGTCGCAAGTCTGCTGCTACTCCTCGGGCAACCTTGACCTTCAAGAACAGCGGCAGTGGGCAGGACAGTTCTGGGTATCCTCTTATGGACAATGGGTTATTTGACAACCCTCGCCATGTGATTCACTCATGATATGTAAAGCTGTATCACTGATGTGTTCATCAATTCAGAGAGAAGCTAGACTTCCACATTGGACTAGCTACTTGTGCCCAATTTCCATATGTGAATAAATCAATTCGACTGAGTGATCATGATGAACAGCCACAGATGACATCGTTCAAAGAAGACTTTTCCATACATGGGTCATCATTACAGTTTAAACATCAAAAGTGAATTTGGGTCCAAATGGTGTGGACCTGGGATATTTTTCAAGCAAATGTGGTCATAGTGAACATATGTCTTACAGTGCAAAGTTATTGCATAACAACTGCCAACATAAAGTGTCTGTGCAACTATAAGTAAATACGCCAAGGCTGCAGTTTCGGAATAATTGTGTATATTTTCCTAACAGGATGTATTCTATACACTTTACAGCTGTCTGGTATAATTGTGCTTTATTTGCAGAAAAGGTTTGAAAAACTATCATGACGTGACGATATATTCATGAGAAGATCTCGCAAGTGTTTCAAATTCACATTCAGGTTTATTATTGATTCAACTTGAACCAGAACAACCTGAGATTCCAATAGAGTATTAAATCACAAGCTACATATTTTCAGTGCCGGATGTGTGATAAGATTATGAGATATGATTAACAGGATAATGATGATCACCATAACAGAATATTGGATGACATGTGCGATGTTTCCTGGCTGGAGTGTTTCCAATATCACTTGATGATAGATAATTTGATAAGTTCCAATGGATTTTGGTTTCCTGTAAAGTCTGTATTACAAAGCCATGTGTTGGATGTGTTAAACATTGAATGTTAATTTGTTTCACATTGATACATCTCAATCTAATTTTAATAAATATTGTGATTATGATTCAGTTAGCCATGGAAGCTTTGGAATTTGATATTTTCAAACACTGTGCCTCTTTTGTCAGCTACAAGGACTGCTTTAATCATGCTGATTATGATTAACATTGCAATCAATTGCAAGAACTAGATACACTTGATGAAAATTATGAATCTATCATTCTGAATATGTTCTTATCATAACAATAATGAGCTCTAACTTTGATGTATGGAAATATTGTATCATATTTTATATATTTGTTATAATTCATAATTCATGACTCATAATTTGGCCCTCAAATTTGTGCAGAAAGTATAATTCAGGTTGAACAGATGTGGAAATTATTGTCAAAAGAGGGACTAATTATTGTTTGAAAAGTGTCCAACATTTGTTTACAGTTTTCTGCCAAGTTACCTTTTCAAATTGTGATATGAACAACGACAGTTTGCTTCAGTGCTCTCCATATTGTTACAACAAAACCCTCATATTTGCCTCATCTGGTTGCTGTATTCTTAATTGATTTTATCCTACGAACATGACAGATATTTGTTAAAAATAACCTTGAGATATGAATGTCATACGTATCAAAATTTGTGGAAAGTGATATTAAGGGGCTTTTCACATTTGGAAAATTAGGTTAATGATACAAAATCAAATTGTAATAGCCCTGTAAAACATACACTTTGTGAAGATGGAAATTGAAATTACAATTCCATTAAGGTAAAGAAATCTTAAATTGTACATCTGCAAGGCATGTAATTCATTTTGACATTTATTAATTAGAATAGGACATTTGTAATTTAGTAAATAAGTTTACAGGAAAGAATCAAAATTTTGAAATCATTCTGTTTCCAAATCAATATCAATCATAAAACAAGTTTTCAAATCATACTGTTTAGACTTAACCGACTTAAAGAGATCCCAAAAGTCTAAACTTCATGAAATCTGAATTGTTTGTCTTGAACAACTATTCTATTAACTAGAAATTGCTCAGATGTTAAAAACTTCAAATCAAAGGGTTAAAGAGAGTAAATAATTGTTTTGCTGCTATGATATTTCATCTGGATTCAATAGCTGTAGCAAGAAGAGTTAATTTCAAGGAGTTTTACTATTGAGAGTTGGAATTGAGTTTGTTAAATATCTGGTGAAGATATAATCACGTCATCATGCATCCATAAAAGACTAGCTTCTACAAAAGTTTTCAATCCCAACAGCATTTTTGTGGAAATCTAATTATCTGATTAAACTTTCCGAATTCCCCAAGGGAAGCACCTTTTACAAAATATTTCCTTCATTTGCAGGCATATTTATTTTGGTAATAACATTGATAATAAAATGACCATGACAACAAACAGAGGTCATCCCAGGGGAAAATGGATCAGAATGCAATTTGCTTCTAGAATGAATCTGATGTAGCCACATTGTGAACAAATTTGAAGAGAATGACCAAATCAACAAAACAAACAAGCTGATTTCCTTCAGTGTCCAGCTTCTTAATTGCGTTATTTCCCCCAAGAATAAAAATTTCCAAAGAAACGATTTCTCTGTGAGAAATTAACACGTCTAAAATGTCAACACCTTTCTATGTATAAGCCTTGACCGCTGTCCCCTTTCAACGCAAAGTGCTCTTTTTATATCGTCGTAATGTTCATTTTACCACTTGTCAACAGATTCCAAGGATTCAGGAATTAGAAGGTAAATTTGCTAGAAAAGGTGGGCAAATGTTCAAATATCCCTCTCTGGAGCCTTTACATTTAATCAATGAAACATTACCTCGTTATACTGAATCAGGGTACATTTCAAGAGTCCAAATGATAATTTAAACAGAGGGGTAATGGATGTAACAACAGCTTAACTACCACTTGTTGGACCTCCAGATTTGTGGGTGGTTAAAGGGGAGAGTTGGTTGGCTGTTGGGATGGTTATTGCTGGCGGTGTTGCCGAACTTGGTGATGTAGCTTGAATCCTTCATGGGACTTGCCTTTAAAACTACACGGATTTGTACTTTCACAGATAGTGTGATTTGTTTACTTTCAAATGGCACTTATCTCTAAATCTTCTTTGAATATCAGTCAGCAAAAGGCTTGGGTAAACAGCTATCCTTAAGTAAGATGGTATTAGGTTGTGACATAACATAATGTGTGGAAGAGAAAAGGCTAAAGGATGTAAATTGTTATTTCAGGATATATTTATGACTAGGATAGCAGCATCTTCAAAATATAAATAATCAGCAATATGGAATAACTTCATATTGTCTTATATTTATTGCATTATTAAATGACAACAGACTGCTTGACATCAAATAAACATGAAAATGTGAGTCAGGCCATCTTGTGTCAGAGTTTACAAATGTCACTTCACTGTAAATACACTTTTTGTTTGAATGATATAAATTTAAAAAAATGTAATTTATTGAAAATTAATTATATTGTATTTTGATAATGTCCGGTGAATGATTTGTTAAGTTATACTTGAATCAAGTTAAGGCCAGGTTGGTCAAATTTTACATGTTATTTTGTTGGTCATAATCCAGTGCTTTGTCACTGATGTTGTTTTTGTTTGTTGTTTGAAATAAATGTATTTAACTGTTTGTTGTGAAAAGTAATTTATTGAAATAAAACATATCATCTTGTTGAATGTTTTTGTTCATATAAGTATACAGTATTCATAGTTTATCAGGTAGATGTGGAAAATTCAAATACAAAAACAAATGGGTATCCTTTAAAAGAAATAGATTTTCAACCTAATACTTTGTCACCAGCTTGATATTTTAAAAGTCAAATTACTAATAACCAACAGCGATTGATAAAAACATCTTTGACAAGCCATTTTTAGGCTTTTAAATATTTTTCTGAATTTCAAATTATATAAATAAAAAAAATTCAAATTTAATTGGCCATTTTTTTATCCAATGTCAAAAAGTCCATTGGCACCTACTTTTCCCTATCACTGAACAAGATTATCTACTTCACTATTTGTGCCTCCGGTACCTTGGTTTCTGACTTTCATTCGGAAAGAAAGAGGAAGTAATTTGTGATTCAACAGACACCCCATTCTTTCTTAATTACAGTATTAGCAATGAAGGTTCTTATATATCTTATTTGATATTTTAGGCGCCTTTGGTGTTTTGCTACAATATGTCAAAGGGAATATTGTATTACAATGATTTCTCTATTATTATCATTTCAGAAAATGTCCAGGGTTGAACTTTATTTCACTTTGATCATCATTTGGCATTATGGATGAAATATTTAGAACATGTGTAATTTCAGTGATTAGTTTATATGATCACAAAATAATGTCAATGTTGTGATTATGAAGATTAAATTGAAGACTACAGTTGAGATAATTATCCTTTGAAATTATATCATTTTTTGCAAATTAATTATTTTAAGCAATGTTGGAAGCATATGACACTTTGTTGAAATTTGAGAAATGATTTGAATTGTGACATCAGTAAACTATTATGTGGGTGAATTATTGGAGATGTTGAATAAATGGAGATACCCTATTGAGAGGGATCATTAAAGCGGCATTCCTATCTGGGTATACTTTGTGGAAACAAAATTCAAAAGGACTTTCCTTCAATTTTTTTATTTGTTCTACTTGTTTATACATAGGTAAAAATTAGATTTTTAGTTTACTTCAAGAACTCATAATTTGACAAATGAAGCACATCAGTCAAACAAAAAAAGACATCGTGAAATTAAGCCTACCTTTGGAGCTACCATAGATACAATTACGATGTCATTTACTGACAAATTTTGTAAACCATGAAATTTGTTAATCTAATTTTCTATCTATCAATTTTAAGTTATTTCTTAACTTTCCTAATAGATAAGCATAATCAAAATTTTTTTATTTTTTTTTCATAATCCTAAAAAAAATTACATGTCCTATGGATAGGTGTCTTTAAAAAGAATGTAGATTAGTTTTGTATTCATATTTCTGGAGCAGGTGGAATCATGAGGCATGCTTTGATTTACAGCATTGCCCCCACTGGCATTGAGATCAAAGAAAGGACACCTTGTAAGTGCAAATTGCTTATGATTCATGTTCAAAGAGAAAGTGAGTATCTACATGCTTGAATCATTAAAAGAAGGATATAAATAAATATGGTTGGAATGCCTATAAGGTTGATGACTGTACTGAACTTCAATAGGTTTGATAAAGGTACGTGCTATATCTATACGATAAAATCAAATACAGCAGAAATGTTCATCACAGGCAAGAGATGTACGGTTATAATTGACAAAACAGTTCTGATCAAGTACAACATTTGTGCAAGGTTTTATGGGACTCAACTTTCCTGAGTATTTGACACAGGAAATGTCGGAAGGACCCACAAAAATTGTCATATGGGTCCTTTGTGACTCAGTATTATTAAGATACAAATATCCAATATTTAAATAAAAACCACTTTACAGTAAGATTTCATGTCAAGATGGTATTAAAACATCAACCAATAACCATCCCTTAAAAGGCAAATCTTAATTCATAAACCTTTTTATCAAATATGAAACATCTATAATTTTTTAAAGACTCCTGATATAGGAAAAGGACTCCCAAAATATATACTGAGTCCCTAGAACTGTCAGTTTTGATTGCTTATGTAAAACCCTGTTTGAGTATATCATTGTTTTAGTAGACTATGGTTTGTAAAAACAAATACCAGTCTTCAGCCTTTTATAATCATCTAAAGACGAATAGGGTAAATTTGAACATTTTGCTTCAAGTCAATTGATTAAGGTTGTTCAATTGTTTCACTCAATTCCGTGATGAAAATAAAATGTTCTGAATGGCTAATGGATTGTATATAATAATCTAAAAATCAATCTAAAATTGTTTCATATGTGTGTGTATTAAATGTTTGTTCTGTCTATTTTTAATATGTACCTTTAGAAATGCAGAAAATAAACTAACATTGACATCCGTGCTGTTGACAGTAGATTTGACGGAAAAGTAAATCAATTCAGTATTGAATAATATTCAAGTAAACATTCCTTAATTTAAAGAAAACAATTCTTTGAGAAGCATGACAATGTCGCTCTATGGCAAGTACAATATTACAGAAGATAGGACATGCCACAGGATGAGATCTAGCCCAAATCAATAGAACGTTTGTACCTTGGAAGCTACGAATAATCACCAGGAAATTGATTTCTGTGAAACATGCCCTTAGAAAAGACAGGCCATTTCCAAATCTTAATCCAAATTTCGACCCAAAAGGTTGTCAAGGGATAGAAGCCCATTCACATTTAAAAATATATCGTTTCAGTGTTAAATTTTACTGGAATACGATTCAAAGAGGACATATCCTTAGAGAAATATTGCCATTTCCACAATTAAATCCAAATTTCACTCCATAAAGTTGTCAAGGGATGGAAGATTTAAGAAACATTCTTTTTAATATCAAATTGTACTGGAATAAGATTCAAAGAGGACATATCCTTAGAAAAGATTTGACATTTCCACATCAAAATCCAAATTTCATTCGATAGGTTGTCAAGGGATGAAAGCCCATTCTGACTTAAGAAAAATTCTTTTTTTAATGTTGAATTCGACTTGAACATGATTCAAAGAGGACATATATCCGGTACAGGCAACAAAAGAACCTTTTCAGTTAAGGGGTGAGTGAGTTATTGTTTAGCGCCGCTTGGGCAATATTGCAGCCATTAGCGGCGAGAAAGTTAATGAAATTGCCTAAATATGAATCAGTTAAGGGAATACAAGATGCTGAACATGATCGTAAGACATTAAATAAGATTTTAAGGGTGCTTCTATCTGGTGACATGATAATACTATTTGATGGTACTTGGTACTATCATTCTTCACTTTATAATAATACTGACAACCTGATGAACATATATCTATGAGTAAGCACATTTGGTTCTGAGAACTCTTTTGTTATAGCATAATTGTATTATCATAAAATTATAAAATTATCATTGGAAAAGAAAAAAATTAGGATTTTATTTTCATCAAAATACATATAGATTGTGCAACTAAATTAACTTCAAAATAAAAAAATAGTTCAAATATCAATATTATAATATAATATAATATAATATTAATTTAATATATAAATTCTTTTTAAGCAGCACAACTCTGATAATGTTTCTGTATATTTGCAAGCAATTTGAGGTAGTAAGTCTCAATTCTTCAAGCCCTAACTCCAAAGGAGAAACAGAGGATGAATGTAAAACACCTGTTGAAAACACTCCCCTTTCTAACCACCCATCAATCAGCTCACCTTAACCATCAAACACTTGTTTTCTAAACAAATACACAAATGATCCACTTCATACAGCTCCCCTTGTCTAAATCCTAAACAAACACAAGTTACTGTTGATGTGCCCTGAAGATTTATGTTTTGTACGTGTGGATGATTTCTAATGGAGGTTATTGTCTCACTGACTGAGATCTTATAACAAAGTCACTTTAGTGGAAACTGGGTTTTTACACAACAATAACAACAATAATGAATTTTCAAGAGTTCTCAAGGATGCTGCAAGGGTTGTCCATGACAAACCAAACATGGGTCAAGTAGGTTAATGTTAATACAGTAGAACTCGGATATAACGAACTCCAAGGGACCAAAGAATTTAGTTCACTATATCCGGTGTTCGCTATACGCATATAATTTTAATGATATTTTATAGGGACGTGTTCTACTGTATAAAAGACACCAATTTCTTTTTCAAATGTAGACTATTAAAGAAAATCAAATAAATGAACAGATATTTCTAAAGAACTTCAAAATCAATGATTTTTCAATGTATTCATAAATATATGCTAATTTTCCAAACCTCGTATACAGATATAGGACATTCAAGCATATGCATATGAACACAAACATTTATTTTCTTGCTTTTTCATAAAGGAAAACTTATCAAAATGTTCGACCATGCCCTAATTTTGAAATAAATTGTTTACAAAAACCAGTATCCCAATGTATGCTAATAGATTGAATGTAGTCTCTCAAATCTATGGCCCGGTCAAATACAATCAAATTATCTTAATTATTTTCCTACTGTGACCTATTTCTGAATCACAAAAGATGCCATAGCTAAAAAAGCTATTTGGTAGACAGGTTAGCGTGATATATAAGCTACAACAGTACAAGTGATATATATCGGTTGCAACGAAACACTATTTCAAGGGAGTGACTAATTACATAGCCACTAAACAGGCTTCACACTATAAGAGATAGTAAATAAACAAGTCTGAAGTTTTTAAGAGACGCAGTATTGAGGAACAAACGTAAGAGCTAGAAAAAAGGCTTTACAAAACAAATATTTTGTGAAAGCTTTTGGTAAGCAAGGATCCATTTGATTTTGACAGAATTCATTTATGAACATTTGCCAACAATTGTTTTATGAATATTTGAACTGTTGACAGTTGTCAATGCAAGAGAACCTTGTTGAGGAAATATACTAATGAGAATTTTTCAAATGAACAACACCTTTTTTTAACATTGATCACCCTGCATATAGACATAGTTTTGATTTAAAATGTGTCGACAAAAGAAAAGAGTTACGTTTACCTGATATCAGTACCTGATAACAGCCAATTATTTTCATTTATTGCAAATGTAAAGGTTTTTGGATAATGTTTCCTATACAGCAAAGTCAAGGTCACATTGGAATATCATAATAATGAGGCACACATATCCATCTACATTTTGCAAAAAACACTTTATATTAAACCCAGACAGAATTGTCTTCCTTGAGCAACCAGATGACTGTCTGCCATGTGCATCTGTCATTGGAGGTACCAATATTAACAGTTGGTAGAATGCAATGTGGATGAAGTGCCTTGCCCAGAGACAGTATGAGGCCGAGGTCACAAATTAACCCTGGACATGTGGCAAAAAAGGCCACCATGACGTAAGAACATCAAATCTTGCAAGTCTGACCATCTCCACAGCAAAAATACATGCAGGGGAAATCCGAAAAACTTACCTGTCTAACTTTCTTGACAGCTAGGTTGACTGAAAGCAATGTAGATGAAGTGCCTTGCCCAGAGACAAAACACATCAAGATAAAAAAATTCTGGTGTCTCCACCAGGATTTGAACCCTTTGGCATAGGGCATGAGAGCTCAGAGAATATCAAATCTTGCATGTCTGACCATATCAACAGTAAACATACATGAAGTGGAAAAAATAGAGCCATTGGCTCTGTAGCTCATCAGGCTTCATCATCAATTATGCTGTAGAGTGTGGCCAATGTGATTCCCCCTTTGTAGAGGCCACAAGGGCACCAATCATAAAATTAAGTATATAGACGACAAGTTTCAGTTTTCTAGGCCTGATACTTCAGGAGAAGAAGATGAAAATAGATTTGAAGGACGTTCCTGTTGCCTTTATTAGGGGCAACAGGGTCACCAAAGCTACAATTCATAATCCTCACTAGTCAAGGAGTCTGTACACAAAGTTTCAGCTTTCTAGGCCTTATGTTTCTGGCAAAGACAATGAAAATAGGTTTTTAGGGCACGGCCCCTGTGGCCCTTATTAGGGGTCACAGGGCCACCAAAGCTACAATTTATAATCTTCACCAGTCAAGGAGTCTGCAAACAAAGTTTCAGCTTTCTAGGCCTCATGGTTCTGGCAAAGAAGATGAAAATAGGTTTTAAGGGCATGGCATCTGTGGCCCTTATTAGGGCTCACAGGGCAACCATAGCTACAATTTATAATCCTCACTAGCGAAGGAGTCTTTACACAAAGTTTCAGCTTTCTAGGCCCGACGGTTCTGGAGAAGAAGATGAAAATAGGTTTTTAGGGCTTGGCCCCTGTGGCCCTTATTAGGGGTCACAGAGCCATCAAAGTTGCAATTTATAATCCACACTATTCAAGGAGTCTGTACACAAAGTTTCAACTTTCTAGGCCTGATGGTTCTGGAGAAGAAGATGAAAATAGGTTTTTAGGGCTTGGCCCCTGTGGCCCTTATTAGGGGTCACAGAGCCATCAAAGTTGCAATTTATAATCCACACTATTCAAGGAGTCTGTACACAAAGTTTCAGCTTTCTAGGCCTGATGGTTCTGGAGAAGAAGATGAAAATAGGTTTTTAGAGCGTGGCCCCTGTGGCCCTTATTAGGGGTCACAGGGCCACCAAAGCTACAATTTATAATCCACACTAGCCAAGGAGTCTGTACACAAAGTTTCAGCTTTCTAGGCCTTATGGTTCTGGAGAAGAAGTCGAAATTCCACAAAGTTTACGGACGGACGGATGAGCTAATAAAAAAGCTTACCTGTCTGACTTTCTCGACAGCCAGAGAAAAGATGTAGGCTACAATGTAACACTCCTGCCACCTGGGAGTCTTCTGTATCTTAGCCAGGATCACATAGGCAAACATCACCAGGAATGACAGGTATGCCATCTGAATTAATAGAAAAGTTAAAATATACATTACATAATCAAACTATCTTGATAAAAAAGCTTTTTGCAACTTTCAATGTTAAATTTACGATGTTTCTCTGCCTTCAAATTAAATATTCAATCATGCTGTACACACATATTTCTCCAGTTTCCCACATAACTTTGATTGTTCTCACAAACAAGAAATTTTTTTTACTACGAACTTAGACCATGTATACCACATGTGGTGAAGATTGGTCGAGTAGTTTCAAAGTTATGCTCTGATAATGAATGGGAATGCTAACACCAACACAGACATGGATGTAAACTCAGCCAAAAGCAATATGTCCCAATATGAGACATTATAAACCTCCAGTGACGTCACTCTATTGTTCTATTAGGTTCTTCTTTTACCGGATAAACCTCTTTGCCGGGCATTCTCCAAGAATGCCCAGGGCTTTCTCTAGAATTTTTCGGAAATTTATTTTGATTGGGATTATACACGTTTTGAAATACTTTGTTTCAAAGTCCTTCTTCGAATAAATACCATCACAAAATATCACATTTTTGACAAATCACAAATATAATGTTCGCATGCCTGGTTTCGAACTCTGCACCACTCGCTTACTAAACTGGCGCCTTTGACAACTCGGCTATAAAGGCCCACGAGAACAATGATTTTTTTTCCACAGTGACAATCATGTGAACTTCACGAGGCAGATAGCGCATGCATTTCACGTTCACGGCTTGGGTAGCGATACAAGGCACGTGCAGGGCGCGGATGTGCTCTCCGTTTGCTCATGGTGATTCCCTACCAGTAAAAATCAATGAATCCATTTTTATATTTATTATTGAAATTATTTTGTAACTACAGTTTAACTCGGTTCCTAAGTTAGATCAAAACCTCGCCCTCGGTGTTGTTTGATAATGTAAGCCCTCAGCCTCGGGAAATTGGGGCGGGCCTGTCGGCCCTTTCCAATTTCCCTCTGCCGCGGGCTTACATTATCAACAACACCTCTGGCTCGGTTTTGATCCTACACTAATAACACTACAAATACAGAGTGACCTTCACCTAAAAGATGTTAGCCCTTTGATGAATCTTAGACAAATTGATATCAATTTGTAAATCACAGGGTATAGTGACTGGTAAGTTGTTGCTTAGTACCTGGGCAATATTTCAACCCTTTGTTGCATTCAAAGGGCATAAGATAGGTTTATGTCTGACATAGCTTAGCGTAATGCTACCTATATTAAGCCACTCACTGTATGTGCCCAAAACTTGGTGATGGGAGCGTTGTAGAACTCGTAGATCTTCTTGCCCAGTCTGAGAGGACTCTTCTTCTTCTTGAAGGGATGGTTGGAGTAGACACTGACGTCCACCGGCACTGTCCCGTTCTCCTTGGCTGGTGGCTGCAGGGCTGAGTGGAAACTGGTCTCAAGGTCATCGTTGAAGTCATTCTGTGTCAACATACACAAGGTTATGTCTGAGAAAGGGATTGAGGGGACAGGGCTTACTGGTTCAGAGCTATCTTAGACAGACATAATAATAGCTCAATAGCAAAACTATTGGTTAAGAGTGGCCCTAACACGAAGGGAGCTATGTGAAATCGAGGCTGATTATTGTATCTAGGGTAGGATCTTTGGTCTTGGAGCCATGGAGCAGAGCTGGTCTTAAACTAAAGCCCTATCCAACAAAGCTTGTTATCAGCAAAGTCAGTGGCCAACCTCAAAGTGATGACGCTTCTTTGCCAATCTGTCACCACTGGCATACAGGGATATACTAGATGTCTCTGTCAGCATCTTTGGGTGAAAGAGTTTGGTTATGGTAGTGACCTGAGATTGGGTTCAAAAGACCAAAGCTTTTTAACGGGGCTGGTGGTGGAGTCGTAAGGTGACCTACTCTAATCATCAAAGGTTTCATTAGAGACCTAAGAATGGGTTCTAAAACTCAAGTTTACTAATGAGGTTAGCTGTGGGGTTGAAAGAATACCTAAAACTCTAATCATTAATGGTTTGAGTATGCAAGCAGATCTATGACTATTGTGCTCTGTGTCAGGTTAAGAGTGAATTGGTGAAGTCTTTTACTACCTCATACAACTAAATAATTTATGGGTTTCTCTGTCATGAAATAAAATTGAATACTATTCAGGAGTTAATAACTTATCAAGTATCTATAAACAGAAGACAAAGTGTTCAGAAAGTGCATTGGTGTCATTATTGTCTCACAAACAATACTAATTGGTAAGTAATAAATACTTAACACAGTACAAATCTGATGTGAGTAATTGTGAAATAATTGTGAAAATACCAGGCATGATAGTCAGATAAAGAGCATACACCATGTTATGAAACTCAACCAAGAAGCTTTAGGTTAAACTTGATTTTCTCATTAAGTTTTGAGATCATATCAAGATTATACTTTATCTGATTATATGTAGGTATCCTCTTACGTTTTTTGTAATGTGATATGTAAGGTTGACTGATGGTTTATTTTGCTTAAAAACCAAGGCATAAGTCAAAGTTGGTCTTACTTTGACAGTAACATTTTATCTACATCTAATGGTTGTTTGTACCAAATGCTTTATACTTAGTTTACTGGATTATGTTGCCAAATGGAGAGTTTATACCGGTTGACCTTTGACCACATCAACGAAATTCACATTCATGAATTGAAAATTGTATAACAATATATTTTCTGACATTTCTGACAAATGTTATGGTGCATGAAAAGAAACAGAAAGTGATATGGTAAGGTTTTACTCATGCATTCTACAAACATCTACATTATTATCTCTACAACCGTGCAGTGTCATGCATATAAAATATTCTACATTTTCATGACCCCAGATTAAACAAATACATGTACCAATATGCACTTTCAAACTGGTCACATCATGAAGATTGTTCTTATCATATATCTAATTATTTTTCACCCCTTTGACAATGTTTATTATATATATATTTGTCTGTGCCCTCCCCAATTTCATGGTTCATACAGGATTTTAAATATGCAGTAATTGTAGTGAAGCATTAGAATTGTCCAGATATTTTGCTACAACTTGACATATCTTCATCTTGTATCATCTACCGATGTACCAACTTTAGGTGATCAATTGATATGGTATTATCAATACTAAAGAAAACAAATTTCAAGTCATTTCATTCTGAACTTTAAAAATAACAAAATAATTCTATGGATAGTAGTAAATTGTTTTTATTACAAATCTCTGCTCAAAAGGCATCCTACATTTTAACCTTGAAGGAATTGACATTTCATAGTTACTATAATTTTCAGATATCAATCTAAACAGCTGGATGCCTGAGCAATGTGGATTGAGTTTCTTGCCAAGGTGCCATTCATCCCATTATTCAACAACCAACTAAAATTGCTGTAACCATGTCTATATTGCTTAGTCTATGTCATACCTTGTTTTGATGTCAATATGCAAATTTTTATGACCATGTAACCGTTCGGGATCAAATAATTAAAAAAAAAAAAAAAGAATTAAATTTAAAAAAGTTCTTGCAAAGGAATACCGAGGTCACAACCCAACATACGGTCCATAAACTCCAGCCCATGTTTGTCTTGTTTGTTCTGTATGAACTATTTTCATATATCAATCTAATGGCCATGTGCAATGAGCATGAAGTTGCCAAGGAATACCCTGGTCAGAACCCAATTCACAACATACAGTCCATTTATCATCTGCACCTTAAACTCCAACCGATGAGTCCTGTATGAACCACGACATCCATACTTACAACAAGGTGTGCAGACCAAACCAGACGAGTCACCAACCAACCAAAGCACACACATGTGTAGACGAGGACTCACTGACTACATTGAGCTAGTATCACCTACTTCAATCACCTGGTCTTCATCGAAGGAGCTAACGGACATATTGTCAATGTCGCTGGCGCCGTCCTCAAGCTCCTCCAAGTGTTCCTCCATTGTCTGAGGCATCAGCTGTAGCTCCTCCTTGCTCTTGAACTCCAGCGCTAGCACGTACGGGGGCAGCAGGATCCCCAGCAGCACCTAGCAGATGGGGATAGTTGGATTAACAAGTCCCAATGTTCAAAGTATGTGCCTTTTCAAATTCTCTATTGAAATGAATTAAAATTTTTGGGGGAAAAAATATCTTTCTTAAATATACTTGTATTGAGACTTCCTGATATTTTTACACCGTCACTGTCCACGGTTCATGCATACTATTCTGTTTTTTTAATGCTAATTTTGATCGCACCCAAGTTTGCTTAATAAGATTTACATCTTGGTTGAGTCCATTTACATTTGACCATTCTCTGTTCAGTCAGATAAGTTGGTTAACTAATTCATCATAATTTACCTATCTGAAGGAACCTATTCAGATTAACTATCAATTCTGAAATGGTCATACTTAATCCATATTGCCACAGCAAAACCTCCTATCCTCATCAACCAGCTTAATTCAATCTAGTAAATAACTAGCTGTAATGTTTACGTCCCATAATTTCTACGTTACATCTAGCCACCTACCCAATAGATCTGTGTCGAGCATGCACGGAAATCAAACAATGGCATCATAACCTACCTTGAGACTTGTATTTTTCCTCATACGGAGACCTCCAATCCAGAGATCGTTGAGCAGCATCTGACAGCATGTGTGAGCAATGAACTCTCGATGGTTGGCGGCGACGGCTAGACTGAGGCAGGTCTGCTCACTGAAGTTCTTGAGCTCGTAGGTGAGGAGCTGCTGGGTGTAGTCGTCATCTATCTTGTAGCAGTGCTCCAGCAGCTCGATGGCTAGGATCTGGAACTCTCTGCACACGGGGCAGGAAGAGGACATGTGAGAGGCATTTAAACTTAAAGACAGCATATATTGTGGAATATTTATGTTGAACATCCCTAAATTGCTCTTTGAGAAGTATCTAAGAACTTTTAATGATAACAATCAGTGTATAAAATATAGCCTGTTCGCCAGTCTTAAACTGGCTACATTTTGCCAGGACTGGTTACTCTTTTGCCAGGACTGGTTACTCTTTTGCCAGGACTGGTTACTCTTTTGCCAGGACTGGTTACTCTTTTGTCAGGACTGGTTACTCTTTTGTCAGGACTGGTTACTCTTTTGTCAGGACTGGTTACTCTTTTGTCAGGACTGGTTACTCCTTGGTCAGGACTGGCAACTTTTCCAAATTTTCTTTATTTTCCCCTAAGAAATTGATTATTTAATTTTCAGGACAGGCTAGGTTATAAATCTATTTTACACACTGTAACAACGAGGAGATATTTGGAGAGCTAGGTTTTGGAACTCTCTGTATTGATTGGAGAAGACGGCAGGTTCTGTAGGTGCTTCTTTTTAGAGGTGTCATAGAACTGAATCATGATAAAGAAGAGATAGCTGGATAGCTAGGATCTGGAACTCTGTTCGGGAGGGAGAAAGAAACATGAACTGTAGCATGGTTTTCAGAAGAATTCTGAAGGAGAATTCTTGGAGAAGATAGCCGCAAAGCACAGATTTAGAATTCTCTGTAGGAGAAAGCATGTAATTATAGTATATCGACACTAAGAGAGTACCGAAGAAAAATTCAGTATTATACTTCGGTATTTCAACTGATCACATAAAGGCAGTACAGTACAGTACAATACATACTTTGCATAGGATCTGAATTCTTCTGAAAGCTCTATTTCGAGATCATCTTGGTCAGCTTCATGTGCCATTGCCTTGTACAGCTTGCAAGCAAGTAGTGCCTGGAATAGAGAAAGCATGTTAGTGTTTGGTTAACAGGTATCATGATTACACCGGGGATGTAGCTCAGTGGTACAGTGTCCGCTCGTCACCTGGAAGACCGGGGTTCCATTCTCGGTCGCGTCATACCAAAAGACGATAAAAGGTGGGAGTTGTTGCTGTCTTGCTTGACACTCAGCATTGTAAAAGCAGAACGATGCATTAACTGACACTGCACAGTGGCTGCCGGGTGCAAGATGCACAAAACAAATTTCCAATATGTACATGTACTGAGGACAATAAAGTGTTATTACAAATTATAAAATTTATTATCACTTTAAAAGTCTCAATTTAACCAGAAGCAAAGGATAACAAAGTATCACACATATCCTGCCTGGATGTTGGAGTCAATGCAAGTACATACTTACGTTCTCTTCCAAAGCATATAAAGGTTCCTGTACAAGACTACCAACAGAAACTGATCCATGAATGTAACATATACTGTAAATCAACAAATTAACGCGTGTATTAATTAACGCGAATGCCGTCCACCAAACACAAATGCGTGTACTAATTAACGCGAGCAGGCGATAATTAGTGTTTACAAAATCACTGGGAATCCAGTTTGACCGATTGAAAAAGTGACCTGTCGGACATTCAAGAAGTCATTTGACCGATTGAAGATAATCAAAGAATTACTAAACAAACAGATAAACAAGCCTGAGTTGACTAACAAGCAATCAATAAAGGCCAAGTGCCCCGCTTGTATCAGTCATAATTGTTATGAAAACACGAACCGGTCATCAATGAAACAACTAATCCTGTATTCAAACGCCATAATTACCTTGTTATCTTTAATTATTGGATCATCTCAGTGTCATGTATTGAGAAAAGAGAATTTGAACGTCATGTTTTTTTCAGGTATGTAGATTACTAGCATGTGCAGCGATGGCCGCCATTTTGAATATTTAATGATCGCATTGAAAATTGTTATCGTAACTGAACATCATATAAGGCTTAATTACGTGATAGAATATAATGATACTATATGTTCATCATAAACATTAGTAATGGGAATGTTTTTGATAAAAATTATTATCGTAATTGAAAAACTTGAGTCACGTGTTCTAGTTTTCTAAGAAAATGTAATCTCGAACCATAGCGCATTTTTCCACGTGTTGTAGTTTTCTAGGAAAACCCATGGATCTGTCGGTCAATGGCGAGTTGAAAGCAATCATGAAAGAACAATTCACTGAGTGGTACGCAGACAAAGTGGCAGCCAATCTACAGTCAAAGGATACCGACAAAGGTGTTGATCTGCGAATCACTCCCCCAATGATATGCTCGGCTGAGTTTAAACAAAGACTGACTGGTAACTAACAGTGCTCAAACGTCCATTGACACGTGTCATCCCACTAAAGATTAACGAATGAATGAAATGCTTGTTTATTGTTATTTTGTCTCTTTTTATCATATGGAATTATTCAATAAAGCTACATAGATTGATTATTTTGTGTTTGTTGAATTTTATGTCATGTTTAGTGTACAAAAGCGTTTATAAAACGCGCGACTTATTATCGCGCCTTGGTGTCTGAGGCGTTTTTCGCGTTAAAAATCGCTCGCGTTAATTTGTTGATTTACAGTATACCGCATCTGCAGGTGTTTTAAGATAACTTTGTGGATATGCTCATTCTGATCACCTCAAAACATTTAAACCACACAGACAGCAAGTGTGGATTGTTAGATAATCTAGAACCTCTCTTCCTAGTGCTGTCATAAAAAGATAACTGTGGAAATGCTAGCTCATCTAGGATCAAGAAATAAGCGTCATGATTTGTTTACTCCACTTTGAATCAAACGAAACCAAAACTTAGCCACGCATGGTTTCTCTGATTCAGGAAGAATCATGTCTAAAAAGAAAAGGGCCAAATGTCAAAGATGTCATAATATCTCAATCCCTGCTCCTATACATATCTACCTTGGCCATGCATGGTTGGTCTGTTCAGATGGAATCAAGATATATATATATCTACCTTGGTTATGCATGGTTTGTCTGTTCAGATAGAATCAAGATACACATATATATCTACCTTGGCCATGGCCTCCTCCCCGTGCTGCCACATAAAGAGGGCCATCTTCTGCCTCTTCATGAGGACGGCCCAGATCATGAGGTCGTGGAAGGGGTAGGGGAACAGCTCCTCCACTTGTTTCGTGTTCATCAGGTGAGGGATCGTTGTCACCACGTTCCCGATTGTTGCACCCTTGAAGCAAAGATAGCAATATCAGGACTATGATTCCAGGTATATTGGTTGATGATATTAGCATCTACACTGAAACGTCACAATCTTCTGATTCTGAGGTTCTGAATAAATTGATTTTGAAAAACGAATCCTCAAAACATTACAGCATTGTGCTATTACACCAGTTTTATATTGCTGTATGAATATTACACTGTAGTATCTTATATGGGTGAGTAATGAAGTATGAATACGACAGACACCACTTTTTATGATCTAGACTTTTTCATTGTCTTAATGTTTGTTGATGTCTGTTATTCACTTAAACATCTCAAAATTCATTTTGAAAAAGGAGAATTATATTTTGTTATAAGATATATATTTTAGTCCGGCACATATGTCAAAGGATCATTGACATACACCTGATCTTAAGTATTCTTGGTCTAACTAAAGCTGCCTATAAGTATGGACTCATTTAAGAAATAAAGTAGCCCTAACCATCATGTGTTTGCAATAAAGTATAGTTTTGCTCTGAACAATTATGTTAAAAGCATGAGGCAGAAGGCCAAGTGGTTTAATGTTATAATAGTTCAGGGCAAAACTATACCTGATTGCAAAAGACATGATGGTTAGGGCTACTCTAATTACTTTTCCAGTATGTTGATTTTTACTCGTTTAAGTTACTTCTACTCCAAATATAAAAAAAATTAGTAACTTGAACTAGTAAGAGGATTACAAATAGATATGCTAAATTGAAAATGAACAGAGGTGTCTGCGCACAAGAATTCAGCAATTAAGGGTCTGAAGTTGCTTTGACTACGAGTAGAGAATGTATTAACAAAATATATATATAAACATGATTTCAGTTCCATTTTTCTGTAGGAAGAGTTGCAAATCTGCAAAATTCATTGCCTGGATGATGATGAAGGCCAGGTGACTTGCCCTTAACCCTTTGGGCATTCCAGACCAAATTGTTCTTAAGACAATTATTACAAAAATATTATTTCTGTGTATCATTCAGGCAATTTCGCAAAAAGATAGGAAGAAAGAGAAACTTTGGTAAAGGTTTTTATGAATAATACATACCGAGTAATAAAGTTCTGTAAAATAGCATAACAATGTTGCAAAAAAACAAAGTACTTATCAAATGTACTTGCAAGAGGCAGTGAATATAGAAAATATTTGATGAATGGAAAAATATTCTAGGAATCTACTTAAAACTCTCTAGGGCACTAATTGACAATTAGAAATTGTCATAATGTTGATGAGCTGGGTGTTCTAAACAGCTGATGCCAAACTTCAATTTTTTTTTTCATTATGGTTTGCAGATGGGCGCTAAAAGTGCAACTGAAAAAAAAGCAATTATATTCTAAAACAAATATACAGTTAAGCATAAAGAGTTAATTGTACTTTTTTTTCATGCAGTTAGCCTTTTGTAATATATAGTTTGAAAAATAGGCAAGTCACTGAGGAAATCAAATATAACTTTTATTAAGCCGGCTGCCTAGGACTTGAAAAACTATGTAACTCTTGTGACCATGCATCTCTCTTGAATGCATCACAGAAGTTCCTTAACTATAGTGGGGTCACTCTCATTTCTCATTACAATGACAACATGAGGTGCCACTACGAAAAAACTAAACTCCAACTCAAGCTCCTTAAACTTACATTCCTCAAACTCAAGCTCAAGCTCATAATCACGTTCAAGATAATTATGACTAAAAACCAACACACAAACATCATCAGTACTTGAGAGGAGCTCAACTGTTCATTATGAACTTTAAAGAGTGCATTAGACGTTTCTTTCAGAAAATTGTTTTTCTTTGAAATATGTCTAGGATCTGATTGAGATAAGTATTGCCTGGCATAACTTTGGCAATATTTTAGCCATTAGCCATTTTATGAATGGTATTGTTATTGTCTGTGAGGAGTATCTCAAGAGCTCCTACAGCTTATACTTCTGTATACCATACAGCATCTTCCTACGCAAAGACTAAAATGCCAGTCGAGGACCTGGCTTATTCAACCCTTGCTCTGGACCCTTGACTTGTCTTGTTTGATAACAACGCCCTCTGCGACGATAATTTGTTACCTCTAGTTATCACCGTTGCTACAGCCAATCATCAACGCTCTATTTGTGTTTTTGTGCTTAACCTTGATTAATCAGATTTGTCAACTCTTTTAATGTTATTTCTTGTGGTTTGTTTGTGTTATAATACTTTTACTGATTGATTAATTGTGAAATTAAGTTAAATTTATTTTACAGCAGCTATTCTCTTTTAACAAACCTTTCAGTCAACTTTGACAGAAAGGCTGCCATGTTATTTCCTGTTTGATATAGATTCATATCTGATTGGATTAAGACTTTACCTTATAGTACGCTAGCGAGTAAACACAGAAAAGTCAAGTGTCAGCAGCAAAACTTAAATGAGTAAGGTTGGAAACTGACTTTTAAATCTTTTTGAGGAAGATGACGATACAGTACCACTATAAAACAGGTAGGTCAAAACAACAAATAGAGCAGGTAAACACAATATGATACTGACAAGTTGAGAGAGGTTTTGATATTGAACAAAGAAATAATTAGTTCTAAAATTTCATTAATTTCCTTTGCTTTTGTCATGTCAATCAGAATTATGTATTTGAACAATGATAGATACAACAATATATAATTCTTTAATTTTATAGGAAACAATTCTTAACACTTTATTTCTAGCTACTTTATGAAGAAATTGAGCTTAAATCCTTATATTTTGTATTTTGTAAAAAAAATTTATCAATCTGTAGTCTTGCACTTTTTATGGAGCCTAATATGAATTATGTCCATCTCTGATAAAATAATTTACGTTATGAAAAATTAAGCTATCAGTTTCTCGTCTAAAGTTAGCATTTTAATGTGAATGAAAATGTGCTTATCAAGGAACAGTTTCATAAAGCTCTCTGAAGTTATGATTTATCAATTCAAATTAAAAAAAAACAAACTTAAGCAAATAAAAAAATATATATTAAAAAGATTTGAAATGATAATGCTTGAGTCACTAATAAATGTGAAGCAATTTTAAAATCTGAGGCTATTTAAAAAGTTTCTTTGATGAAAGAGCTTTAAAATCCTGAGCCCTGGGATAAAAGCTTGATGGAAACAAAGACTAGAGAGGAAACAGAACAATGTGCGAGGTTAGAATGCAACAAGGACAGAAGAACCACTGTACCTCATTTTCGGTAAGCTACAAAGGGAAAAACACCAGTGTAAACCATGCTCAAATCCTTGCTCTTCACTGGTTATACATGGGGAGACAAAAGCCAGTTATCTCCCTGCACAAAATCAAGGTCAAGGTCAATTCATGCTGTCAGCCATTTTGAAAGAATAAGATATGCAGCAACTAATGTGTGTTGAAAGAAAATTGTCAAATTTTGTTATATTTCAGTAAATCATGCTTTTGGAATAACTGTATTAATTAAGAATTGATTATCTGACAAATGAATCAGTTGTCTTGACCACCTTCCACATTTTCAAGTGCTTTACTGAATAATACAGCTCTTCAATCATCCCATCATTAAATTTTGATATATAAAAAATAAATATTAGAAAAAACAGGATTTTGTTCAGAGTCCTGCATGTGTAATGGTTATTTATACTTCATTTTGTAAAAAATAAATCATATTCCAAATATATAAACCAAATTCAAAATAAAAGTTATTAAAAAGCAGAAATGATAGAAACAGTCGCTTGAAGCTCAAGAAAATGCGTAGATTCTGTGTATGGAGATAATGATATTGGTATATATATATAACAGTGAAAAGGCATTGCAGCATAGGTAACTGTCAATGTCACATTGGGTACATTCAAAATATTGAAATACAATGCATCAAGAGGAATACATCAACAATAGCATACTTATAAATACACTACTTTCTATAACAGATCGTTCATCCTCTTGAGGTTAATCATGGCATTTTCCCCAGTAACCTCTGTCACAAGAGCACTTTTTGTGCCAGAAATACAAAATTCTGGTTCCTTCTTTAGCAAGATGGTTGTTCAATCAACAACATTGATGTTCATTCCGATCCTGTAACTGCTAAGAAGACTGGAGTTTCTTTGTCTGTGTGGTGTGCACATATGTCTTTAGAGATAAAAGTCATCGATTATAAGCAGCTATTTCATTAGATAGAAATAAGTTATAAGTGTTAATAAGGGTCTCGATTTTATGTTTCACTTGTAACAGAGGTTACTTGGAAAAATGTCAAATGAGTAACCTTTCAAGGAAGATAATGATTACAGATATATTGATTTAAATGATAATATATATATCTATAACATTAGACAAACAACAGTATGTGGTTTGCTACTATCTACAGCTTTTTCATGCCTTGAAACATCAAATGAAGAAAATTGAAAGTAGTTTACAAAAATCATCAAAAAAAAAAAAGGAGATAGCAATGAAGTGAGGGATTAAAGTGATTTTAATTTTTTGAAAAAATTAATTTCAGGAATTATTTAAACTTTTATAGTCTAAAATTTTTATTTTTATTTTTTTGAAAAGCTTAAAAGGAAAGGAAAGTTGACAAGCTTAAATTGCTTAACTGAATAGCAATTCATCCATTCAAAAATCAATCTGCTTATTATAAAACCTGAAAAACATTCTAATATTTAGCCAATCAAATCTTACGTTGTTCTTGAGTGCGAGGTATTTCTGACGGAACCTCTTGCGACAGTACGAGGACCGGAATGCCCCTCCCATGAGGTGTTGTACAACCAGCCCAACATCTGGTAGTGTGTAGTTGTAGTTAGACGGAACATGCTGCAATTGTTGAGAGTGAGTGAGTTGATGTTTAAGGCCTTTAAATAATATTTCAGTCATAAGCAGCATGGAATTATTGAAAAAAAGTAAATTTTATGGGATGGGAGAGATTTGTCCTTGTTTTTGAAACAGATATGGAATCATTATTGGGTTTTGACAAAATTTAATTTAAAACATTACGTGATATAAACTAAACTCAAAACTTTATAACAATCTTGTCAAGAATTCAAAAATGAAATGGCATACTCACCTTTCTGATATCTCTAATCAAATACCGGAGTGTATTGGTTGGACCTTGCCTCTGGAAATAATCAAGAGTATATCATTGAAGATGTGTCTTGTGTTTAAATTTTTAATCAATATCCGTCAATATCTTTACCTACTGAGAATTAGGGTTGTAGCTGATATCATTGGCAAGTGGAAAATTGTTATTTTATGTGTGCTTCATTTATGCCAAATCATCTGCTGAAGGTACAAAATGCCTACACAAATTGAATATTAATGCATATTCTCTATCATAGTTGATATAACCTGAAAACTAGCAAGCCAGAAGATTTCATTTTAAAAATCAACCTTCCTAAAGCTTTGTAAACTCATCAGCCTTGAAACTGGTTTTCAGATTGATGGCATGATCTATCTGTTACAAGTTTGTATCATATTGAGAGCATCTTGAGACTACATATTATATTAGATGTCATCCAAGAAAGCACCTATATAAAGAGACAGTAGCTCACACAAGCACACATTGAATAAGGAAGAGTTCTTTTGATTTCTCAACTTCTTTATTGTAGGCAATGCGATGTTTCGTAGTAGAAACTATTATATAATATGCTTGATAATGGTGCTAATATCTACACATACAGACGACATCTAAATGCCCTCAAAGAGAAGTCAAGCAGACGTTACTCAACTAGACAACTCAAACCAGTCTCCATTAAAGTGGCTAATGAAAGCCTTCTGACATTTTGGCGGTTTTTAGCTGTCTGTAGCTGAACATGACAGTTTTTTTCAGTAACATTTACATTTACGGCAGTTATGCCTTGTTAGAGAAGTCAGAGCAGACGGTACCGTGTTATAGAGTATCTCCAGTCTGGGTATTTTCCAGTAACATTTACAGAGATAGCGGGAGTTATGCCATTTAAGAGAAGTCAGAGCAGAGGGTACTGTGTTGTAGAGTATCTCCAGTCTGGGTATTTGCCGGCTACATATACAGAGATAGCGGGAGTTATGCCTTGTTAGAGAAGCTAGAGCAGACGGTACCGTGTTGTAGAGTATCTCCAGTCTGGGAATGGTGAGGAAGGTGTGCATGCTGACTCCGTTCTCCAGCAGAAGCTTCACAAAGTCCACTCGGTCGTTGATTAAAGCGTCCATCATAGCCTGCTCCAGGGACCCGTCCTGTCATACAGCAAGGTGATATCTATAGACTTATGTCACTTAAGATTTGTATACAGATCAATATGATATAATTTTAACCTATTCCTGTCATCAATATCAGTACAGGCAACTTTTAATAATAATATTTAAAATCTGTTTTTATATTCATCATCGCTAACCATCAGGAATGAGATTTATAAAGCTTCAGCATTGCCTCATGATCATTATAGCAGTGTTGTTTGTAGGGGGTTATTTGCCCACCCTTTTGGCTTGGTGTCCCCTAAGATTTGGAGAAGTAGAATACTTCTTCCATTGCAAAAGGTCCAAATAGCTAAGAAAATAACCCCATCAGCTAACCTAGGAACAAAACTGTTATATAAAAATCAAGATCCTTGGTTTAGCATTTATCAATGTTTGAGTAAGTCCATCAACTCACCGGCCACTCTTGACCGTACACAAATATATGACTGCGAGCGATGTCCACTCTGTCCCAGGTCAAGGCCAGACTCAGCTGATCTGCTGCACTGGCGTTAGTACCTGATATGAAATAAAGAGTGATTGAGTGAGTGAGTGAGTGAGCTTAACTCCGCTCTGGCAATATTTCAGCCATTAGCGGCAGGTAGGAGTGATTTATTTTGTAGATTTTCACCTTCTTTGAAGCAAAGAATGATTTATTGATTACCTTAATATGATTTTAAATTGCAATATGTATCATAAACTAAAAATAACATTACAAGGGATTGACAAAATATCATTATTCCAAACTTGCATTTATCTATTTTTTTTAAAAATAATTCACAATGAGACAGATTGAAAGCAAAATAAGAGGTAAAACATTTACACTCTTTATCTTCAAGGATAAATCATTGCAAACTTACATTTATCTTTTTAAGACAATCATAATCAATGTGACAGATTGAAAGCAAAATAAGATATGAAAACTGTAACCTACATTAACTTCAAAGATAAATGTATACAAAGGGTTGCATTATAGGAAAGGAAATTTCCCGAAGACGTGATACAACAGACCTCTCCTTGGATTGAGGATTTTAGGATGCTTCAAACGGTTTCAACATTGCCATCTTCAGCCTCACCTTTTAGTAAAGCTGTGAGAATTGCTAAGTCGATGTCCTGGGATCCTTCACTCATTCGAAACACTGTGATCTGAAAGAGAGACACTCACATAATTATGTCGATAATTATATAATTTTTCAGATTTACATAAATTTAATCATTTCATTTATCAGGAATTAAACTTAAATTTAGTCTATGAAATATTTAAAATAATTACTTTAACTTCATATATATAATTGTATTTCTTAAGCATTTTTATTTATAGAATTGCAAAATAAGGATTTTGACTGTATAAAGGCTACTATTTAATACACAGTCAATTCAATTCTTAATTTCGGTATGCATGGCCTCCAGCCCATATACAGGTAACAGTGAGTAAAACATATCATAAAACATGACTAACCACGAATATCTAATCGTTATCATGGTAGCCAAGAATTATCTCCCTTGGACCAGAAGTTTCTGTCCTATTGAAAACTTCTCTAGAATTGTTTATAATAAGTATCTTCGAAAGAAATGAACAAAGGGTACACCTTTAGTAAACAGAAATATTTTTATGTTAATAAATGCAACTACATTACAAAAATGCATGACAATTTGTCAGAAACTGACCAGTTCCTTCTTTTTGACACAGAGCATAAGTTCTATGAAGAGTTTCTCGGCCTGTTCCTGGGTATACTGGAAGGTTTTCTGTATCGTCATGATCAGCTGGTCTCGTAGGCTCTCTGGCATTGTGCTGCAACAACATGTCAACATGAAATGTTAAGGTGTTCGTGATGGTAGAGAAATGTTTAAATGGTTTCAGAACCTTATGACTTGATATGATATGGGTTGTCTTGATTAGCTATATATTTGGGAATGGTGACTTAAGTCCCAATACAAATAGGTTCTTGACTGATTTTTTTCTCACTAAATTAAGTACTGAAAAAGGCTTTATCAGTTCCAACTTGATAAGTAACAAGCAGCTGACATTGTCGAGCTATATCCCCCGCAAATTGCACAATATGTATAAGTTTTCCTTATCATATTGCTGATTAATTTTTGTCACACAAATTGACAAAATATTTCCAGGATATGAAAGAAACTGTTCTAATAAAAAAACTAAATCATACCAACTTTATGTTCACTGTTGGGCATAATGCGACTTAACTGACAAAATTAAAATCAAAACGAATGAATTTATGTATTATGTATTTGGATCTCCAAGAACAATTTGATCATATTTAAACAAACATATTTTCAAAATTGTTCTTCATGACACACCAACATATGATTTTGTATCTCCATAACAAATTTGATCAAAATGTGATGATTAGTTTAGTTGTGAGATAGACAGGACTTGTAACAGATTTCCAACAGAGGCCTCATTTTTTGCCAAAAAAGGCAAAATTTTATAAAAATATCTTTAAAATTGTTCTTCATGACACAACTTCATATGATTATGTATCTTCATATCAAATTTGATCAATATGTGATGATTAGTTTAGAAGTTATGAGCCGGACAGGACTTGTAACAGTTTTCAAACAGAGTCCTCATTTTTTGGCCAAAAAGGCAAAATTATATAAAAATATTTTCAAAATTGTTCTTCATGACACACCTTCAGATGATTATGTATCTTCATATCAAATTTTATCAATATGTGATGATTAGTTTAGAAGTTGTGAGCCGGACGGGACTTGTAACCGATTACTTACAAAATTTACCACTTTTTCTCCAAAATCCTAATATTTTATGTAGATTTTCAGAAAATTGTTTCTCATGACACATTAATACATGTTTCATCATGTCCATAACAAATTTGAATTGAAATGGTTGATTAGTTAGAAAGTTATGAGCCGGACACAAAGTGTAACGGACGGACGGACGGACGGACGGTACCCATTTTAATACCCCCCGCAACTTCGTTGTTGCGGGGGATAAAAATTGGGATGCAATGAAAAACATTTATGTCAAACTGAAAATGCCAATTTTCCTATTTATGTCAGTATTTCTTATAGCAAGTTACATTTTAAAGAAATATATCATCAAGTACTGGAAAACAACTTATCAGTTCCAACTTAAAAGGTAAAGGGGGATGTGATGAAATACATGTGTACAGTATGTCAAATAAAAAAATTACAATTTTCCTATTAATGGCAGTATTATAAAAATCAAATTACATTTTGGTTTGAGGTTTAAATTGTCTATGATTTTAATAAAATGAAATATAATAAAAGTACCGAGGGTACAGAAGCTCACCTTAAAATGAATGATGTGGTAATATGGTTTAATTGTGTAACCATCTTTTATATGATAATTGATTATGGCTGCCATCATGATTTTTTATCTTTTAAAATGCTATTCTTCTGTTGGAAACCACTAGAGCTTAACAAACATTAATACAAGAATGATATAATCATGATTTGTTAACAAGCAGTAGGTTTTTGTATAACTTTTTTGTATATCTATGGCTGAATTGGTGACCATCTTGGACTTTTTAATCTTCAAAATGCTACTTTTATGTGGGCATCTGTATTAATTTCATTATGATATCTTGATTGGTTTAGGAGTATTCATTTAGTCACACTCTCAACTTCCAAAGAACTCAAAAGATGATGCACATAAACATTTGGAATATATCCCTCTGACACAAATCACAAATTCAGCTAGTGATAGGTCCAATTGCCAAAGTAAACTGTCCAGGTCAATGTCTCATGTAATTCTAACTGAAAATTTCTGAATATCTTAAATCTTGACATATGTTAGTGCAATCTGATTGGTCAGAATAGGCTAGCAACATGGGGGTTTATGCTAATTACTAGATATGATGACCTTATTATGACCTCTTGCACCTGCATGTAGCTTATGTAACTTATCCTCTTATGTAAGTTACTGTTATTCCATATAGTGAGTGTCCTCCCCTCATATCAATATGCATATACAGATTCTCTTTAGAGGAGAGTTGCAGGAGAGGGGCTGGAAGGATAGATGGGGAAAGGGGGTGGGGGGGGGGGGGGGGGGAGGGGGATAGAAGGAATGTGGGATAGAAGAGAGGTTTGCAATGGAAGGACAGGAGAAAAAAGGGGAGGAGGGAAAGGGGGGATAGAAGGGGTGGGGGTAGAAGAGAGGTTTGCAATGGAAATAATCTGGAGGTCAACTCAGTAATATGTTTATTGAAGTATCTTAACTAACAGAGAGAATTGGTGAGAAAGACTTTGTAAAAGAAGAATTGTTCAGACAGCTGTTCAATTAGTTTTGAAGATGAATATTAAATGATATCTTTTATTATAAAAGATAATTTGTTATTCATTAACCAACATTTTCAATTTGGAATAAATTAATTGCATGGGAACAAAGGACTAAAAAACCTAACAGTTAGTGTTGGGAGTGAACAAATTTAATCATTTTAAATGCTTTTGAAAAGGATTTGTTTGAATTGAATGATCATTATAATAATCTAGATAATCATTGTTCAGACCGTAATCAGATATAGATGATTATAAAATGTATATTTATCCATCACTGGCTATGTTATTTGCCATATATATGAAGTGTCAGGAATTATGTAAAACGGAAAGGATTTATTAAAACAGTCATGCTTCAGGCTGTTCGCAGATAAAGATGATTCATACAGTTTTTTGTAACTGTATTTATAGTGTTGATAAATATTACAACAAGCGTATCAATACAAATATAATGACATTGATTTGATTGATCAGGAAATGTATTCTTTTCAATGAATTTCATGAAATCTAATTGAAAATTCAATATAATTGACATATTGACCATCTTGGATTCTTGATAATAAAATAAATGCGTGATTGTCAGGAATCACTATATAAAAAAACTCACTTTTCAGAATGATATCTTAATTGATTTAGTAGGAGAATTACTTGGCCTGAAATCTAATTGAAAAATAATGACTTCTATGATGACATGTTGTTCCCAGAACCCCTTCAGCATGATACAATTATCATTTATTTTTACAGGTATTTATAAAACACATGGTATTGGAACTGGAACCTGATACAAAATACCTCTATTATTAACTTATATGTAGATTACTTAACATAAAAGCAGATTCTTGACTTGTTAATATTAACTCATCGTGCAGATTGTTGTACACAATAGCTGATTCTTGACTTGTTTAAATTGTTATTTGAAAAAAGTATTACTATTAATAGAAAACAAGTATCCTTTTCATAAAGACAATTTATATACTTTCCATAAAGTCTATTATGTTCTATTTATCAATTAGGTCAGGATAACTATGCAATATACAAGCAGGCAGGGCTGCTAGCCCCAGATCCTTAAGGAGAGTGTAGCAATTTGTGTATTTGGCTTTGTGTACGTATATTTGGAGAAGCATCCTAGTGTGCTGAGCATGTAAACCTGAACTCTGGCTAAGCCCTCATGTGTGGTATTAAAAGACTTGACGGGAGAGAACATGAATTGTTGTGAAAAATATATATAATTTCACAAAATATAGTTAGCTTATGTCCTAAATTGATTTTGTGTCAAGAAGAACTTCTGTATATAGATATAGAAATGGTACAAATATGAGTAAAACAAAGGAACTGGAACCTGATGCAAAATAACTCTTTCCACATCAACTTATCATGTAGATTGCTAAACACAAAACTAGTGACAAGTTTTGTGTAAGTTGTTATTCTTAGAAAGAACATATCACTGTCATGAGAATACAAGTCTTATTTCCATAACTCTTATTGCATACACATGGCCATATAGCATAATGCTCTACCATATCAATTGGGTCAGGTTGATTATGCAACAGACTAGCAGCTGACACTATGATGCTAGCAGCCTGTATTGGGATGTGTATTAGACAGCATAGTGGACTCAACATAAATATCTGAACTCTGGTTGACCCCTTATGTGTGGTATTTAAAGGAATATAAGGGAGATACCATTGTTCAAAATCTAACATGATGTTTAATGTCATTTGGTTTTTGCAGCTAGTTGGCATAAATATTTTAAACAAATTAATTAATTATGTTTGTCTTTCATCTTAATGTTTTAGAAACACTTAAAATATAGAACAACTTGCATGAAAATCTTAAATATTCTATATTCAAGATAATATTATGATAAGTAAGTTCAAATTAGAGAATTTATATAGTGCGAGTGATCACTTGATGAAAGCTTAAAATTTAGTAATAATGATGTGTCATCTGCAGCTGAAAATTCAATATGGCTGCTATCGCGGCCATCTTGGATTCTCAAAACTGAAACGTCTACCTTTCTGTGAGGAATCACCATGGGTATAACATACTACAATTTCAGAATGATATCTGGATTCGTTTAGGAGGAGTAGTCTTTTTCCTGAAATCTAATTGAAAATTCAATATGGCTGCCATAGCGGCCATCTTGGATTCTCAAAACTGAAATGTCTACCTTTCTGTGAGGAATCACAATGGATATAACATACTACAATTTCAGAATGATATCTGGATTCGTTTAGGAGGAGTAGTCTTTTTCGTGAAATCTAATTGAAAATTCAATATGGCTGCCATGGCGGCCATCTTGGATTCTCAAAACTGAAACGTCTACCTTTCTGTGAGGAATCACCATGGGTATAACATACTACAATTTCAGAATGATATCTGGATTCGTTTAGGAGGAGTAGTCTTTTTCCTGAAATCTAATTGAAAATTCAATATGGCTGCCATAGCGGCCATCTTGGATTCTCAAAACTGAAACGTCTACCTTTCTGTGAGGAATCACAATGGATATAACATACTACAATTTCAGAATGATATCTGCATTCGTTTAGGAGGAGTAGTCTTTTTCGTGAAATCTAATTGAAAATTCAATATGGCTGCCATGGCGGCCATCTTGGATTCTCAAAACTGAAACGTCTACCTTTCTGTGAGGATTCACCATGGGTATAACATACTACAATTTCAGAATGATATCTGGATTCGTTTAGGAGGAGTAGTCTTTTTCGTGAAATCTAATTGAAAATTCAATATGGCTGCCATGGCGGCCATCTTGGATTCTCAAAACTGAAACGTCTACCTTTCTGTGAGGAATCACCATGGGTATAACATACTACAATTTCAGAATGATATCTGGATTTGTTTAGGAGGAGTAGTCTTTTTCCTGAAAGTTTACGGACGGACGGACGGACGGACGGACAGACGGACGGACGGACGGACGGACAGACAGACGGACGACGGACGAAGCGCCATGACATAAGCTCACATTTACTTTGTAAAGGTGAGCTAAAAATCAAGTTGAGAATCTCACCCATCATCTATGGTGTACTTATGAGTGAAGGCGATCAGATCAGCTGCCCGGCCACTGCCGTCACACACCACGACAGGTACAGGGGGTGTGTCAGTCACATACTCCAGGACAGAGCGAATTGTGTTGGCCCCGCCCTCCAGCACCACGCAGATCACAGGCACCCCACGACCCTTCACCCCACTCGCTGGAACACAAAACATGGTTATCATTATTCAATAAAGGCATGGAGTTAAAATGCCCCTTCAACCAACTCACTGGAAAACACAAGGATCTTGGTTAACTGAAAAAGTAATCATCAATATTCACTAGATGTACAGACTTTTGATTCTTCTTCATAATATTGGCTAAAAAAACACAACATGGATGTTGATAAACTCATCTTGATCATTACATGATAGAGCAGTGTTGTTCCTAGAGGGGGTCCTTCAGATATTTGACCACACTTTTTGCTTGGTGTCACTTAAAATTTGGAGAAGTAGGATACTTTTAACAATATTGGGAATCCAATTGGCTTAGAAAAGGCAAGAATTACCCACTTTTACTGACCACCTAGGAACAATACTGATATAGGTAAGGAGTTTTAATTCCCTTTCAACCTGCTTGCTCGAAATCCAAACTATTAATTATTCCTGATTCACAAGACATGTACATTATTTCCTCAAATACACTGGGGTCCCTTTTTATCCAGCAATCCTTAACCCGGGTTCTATTAGAGACTCATGTCGCCTTCTAAGTCAAGCTCTTTGTTTGTAAACCCTGGATTTATATACATCATCCCTTGACCAATGAGGCCTTGGATATATTTGAGACCGGAGTTGTATTTGACAAATCGCAGGTACAAAATTCATTGTGAATACATGTGAAAGAAACAGAATAATAGAAAACTTAACATCAAACGACTGCCAGTCTTTAATTTTTCTAAATTATAGGATTCAAATTTTGCAAATTCTCTTCCAAAACCGATTTTAATTTCAAAACTTATTCATCAATTTATCAATCATGAATGTCAAGTTTGAACAATTTTTATCTAGTAACAATAAACAGACAATATAACTAAAATTTTCTCTGCACTTTTGTCAATTTCAACAGCATACAAAAGGCTGAGTAAGCTATTCATCCGAGTATTTAAAAAAATTAAAATTGGTGATAGTTCATAACATGGTGCAACAGTGCATTGAGTTCCCATTCAGGAAGTAACCTGATATCAACAACATCGTAACCTTCAAAAACAAACCACTAAATCAGTATTTATAAACAAAAAGAAAATGCACTACAAACATCAGTGGCTTCAATAACAAGACAGCAACAAGTTGAAAGTTTATGCCTTCTCAGACTCTAATCAATTATTAATGCAAATTCAAAGGACTGGTGGTTTATGACAGACTCAGCAGTCTCCAAAGATTTCTATTTCCAGAAAAACCTCAAAGCAGAACACAATGTATCCACTGCATCCACAGACAGACCCATTTGTTAAGCCATAAGCCGGTGAACTGAATTAGACTAGAAGCTCAACTTTCCTCAAAGGAAGATGGGCACATAACCTTTAAAGGGTCAGTAGCACATTTTGTGTGTGGAATATAAGGTGATGTCAAGAAAATGAAAATAAGTAGTTCATTGAAATATATATATCTAAACTAAATAAGCAGTAATAAATCAAATATACAATGGTAAGTTCAACCATGCAATTCCTTTTTCTTTCACAAAATTAAAGGTGTTCACACAAAAATGGCAGCCAATGGACTTTATATGAAACTTCATAATTTGTTCTCTGTTTTGGATGATTGGTTTGTGTAATGAAATATTTGACACTATTAAAATGATACATTTAGCAATTATCAGTGAAAATTTGAAAACATAAAATTTTCAAAAAACTTGCTACTGCCCCTTTAAACTGTGCATCTGTCTCTACAGAGGAAGTGAAGGAAATTGCCAATATTTGCAGTAATTGGACATGCTAATAGATGTGTGATTTATTTAGACGATGTTTCTCAACAATCCAGTCGGCACTAAGTCCTATTGCCATGGACAATTGAATTTCACAGATCAATATATGTGCTAGATCACTTTAATTGACACTAATAAGGAATTTATATTGAATATAGCTTAAAATGGTCTGACCTTTGCAGCGTTAGCCTCTATGATATTTCATTAAAGGTGAATGAACAACCTTTACCGGGAGTAGAGAGAACTGATTTAAAATAGATCATAATGCATTAATAACTTAACTGAAAGTCATGATAGTTTGATAAGGTGATCCAGAAATTTCTTTCAATTCCTTCTTTAAAGGGACATTGAGTATGTTAATGTTTCTGATACAACATTTTATTCAAAACACCTATAAATTATATCAATCGGTCGATAAATATTTTAACTACAATTAGGTATATGAGAGTATGCTGACAAATCACAATAAGTCGATGTTATTATGTTATTAGTGAATTGTGATGTCATTGAGCAGATTTCCGATTTTTGCGTACTACGTCAGCTCGCCTATTTTCATCCGCAATATCAATATATTACTAACAAATACCAACAGTATGTAAACCAGAGAACAATAAATTATTTAAGCATTATGTTGATATTGAATAACCAATTAACATAACTTTCTTCTGAACATTCCATGTAGTTTTTCTTTTCCTTTTCCCTCTTTGCCATCTGTGTTTACATTCAGTGTGTGAGCAGACTACGACATGGATATAGTAAAATCGTAACCAAACGAACTCGAACTGGAAACGTATCCTAATTTTATTTATAGGTTTCGATAATTCAACATTAATTTCGTCTAAATATGCAACCATAACTATGTTGACACCAAGATAATACTAAACGTGAACAAAAAAATACAAATAGCTTTCTTGTCGATATCATATTAGACATATTCGAAATTTCTATGCAAAAAAGGCTTTATTCCGTTAAGGACCGAGTTATTATAACTAAATTCGTCATCGGTTGGTATTTTATTCAACTTATGTAAATTACTTCAACTTGTTCTTTCAAAATTCGAAAGATCATAAACGATATCAGGATTATTCGTTCACTTGACTCTACAGTCAGCCATATACGGAAAGGCGACTGCAAAACTCGACTTATCCAGCCTTTTGAGGTCTGAAATCCTTGTGATTTTGACTCTGAATATTGATTTCATATCTATAAAATAATGTTTGGAAGCTAAATATTAATTGACAATATATTGAGGGTAAATAGGAATACTTTTACACATTGAAATAATTTCAAAATCAGAACGTGCGATGAATTTTATAATGAGTGTAATTAGCTTAAATAGCCTTAATTGTTAAGAAAGAATGCTTTAATGATAAACATATCACTAATGACTAATAAACTATCAAATGGACTGCGGATACGTGTTCGTCGTTTTGTTATAGGCACGAGTTTCTTTTAGGTAAGAATTCCCGATGGGGAAAGCTTCGTTTTGGGTACGAATTCACGCACAGCAACAATGACCACAATGCTTTGCGAGAGAAAGTTATAAACTCGATCTATTTATATCCTGGGGAAACACCTCTTCTAACTATTTCGGTTTCTAAGCTTATTTCAGGTCAAACTAAATGGTGATAATTTGTGTGTATATGTTTCAATGATATAGATTTTTAGCAGTGTTCTTAAATTTGTATCAAAACACTCAATGTCCCTTTAAATCACACTGAACAAAAGAAGTTAAATAAAAAATGATTCTTCTTCTATTTAGAGCTATCATACCCTAAAGTCACAAAGATTTCTCAGACATAGCCTTAATTATTGCTTTATAAGAGAAGTGATTTTGAAACTATTTGGAAAGGTAATCCATAATGATTGATGTTCAACTACATATTATTGTCGGAATGATCCAAATTGGTCCATGAACATTTCAAAATGTGATTTTGGTATTTGAGTTGAAATTTGATTTTAGGAAATATTTAATGATTCTATTGATAAATATTATTATTACTTAGTATGTCATTTTGATCAACATTATAGCAAGAATCATAATCAATCTAAAGATTTGACATGCTGTGTCCAGGGACTTGTTAACACAAATTCTTGTGAGTCCCAGCAGATTTAAAAAAGTCCTTCAATAAGTAAGCAAATAATACCACATAAAAACTTTGCTTCCCAGGACTCACAGCTTTCATTTTTGTGGGTCCTTCTAACCTGTTGTAGTATTTGAAGCACGACTCAGACGGTAAATTCATCACTGAAGAATACATAAAGAGAAAAAATCCTCTTCTTTTGACTCCCCAGAAAAGACCAATTCAATCTTGACAACACTTACTAATGCATATTTTTTGTTGTGCGATATATTTCTCGAGCTTCTTCCTGAATAGAATTTCTCCTCCGTATTTGCCGTTGGTGCCGTTGTCGACGAGGAGGAAGTAGGAGTGGTTGCTGTTGAGGTTGGCGGAGTTGGTCTTGGGGGAGGACACACAACAGTGGTAGGGCACCACAACCTGCAGGAATTGGAGACCAGAGAACATGGAGTGGGTTCAAATCTTGTAGGAAACTTGCCCCAAAACAGTCAATTAGCTAGAAATTATTTTTTTTCATAAAAACAGATGTCTCTCTTGTACACCATTTAAGCTGAATTTTGTTTTTGAAAATTCCTTATAGTTTTTTAAACTCATCGTAGGCAATTCAAGGAAGGCGATTTTTCTTTTTAAAGTCGTAATGTAGGCATTTGAAAAAATATTGTAAAAAAATAATCATGATCAGGAATTTCTTATCATGAACATTAAAATAGAGTATCTCACCAATGGTTAACCATTTCAAAAATATGAATATATATCAGAAGTACTTAAAATAGGAAAAATTCAGAGTTTGTTAAGTTTGCTAAATCAAACCCTGAAATTATTGAAGGAAGGCAATTATTAACGTCTTCTAGGACTTGCATCAAGCATTATTCTTGACAGGCGATTATCCAAAGATTTACAGCGAGTAAAGATGACCACTCACATCTCTGCCTACGAGATCCTCCCTGTTCTCGACGATACCCCATGGCGAGATCCCGATAGCCACCACCTTGTTCTTAGCCTTCGTTGTCCGATCACTGATTGCGTCACCCACATGTCGTGTCACACCTGTAATACCAGAACAAGTAGAATTGAATTGGGTTCAGAGGTTAGAAAAAAACTAACTATCCTTTTTCTGTAAGTCACAGCACTGGTGAGTTTTTTTTTAAAGACAGATTTAATAATGTGTCAAAGGTTAAATTTGGTAAGTGAATTACCTATGATTACAGAATTTGTAATCCTTCTTGCTTAGGTATATACAAGAAACAAGCAAAAATGTTAGTATGGCTCACTAATATCATTTGAAATGAATGGGATGAATAGTTTTTCTGAAATAGGTCGGACAAAAAATGACCTCGGACAGACAAAGTCGGTAATATAAACTGACCGACGGACAGAATCGTTGGTTTTAACATTACACTCAACCGTTGGTCAGGGGGTATAATAAAACCAGTGAAACCATAAAAAATAACTACCCTCTGACAAGTGGCTTTGTTACTCAGGTACTGATTCCAAATTAAGGAGTAGTTCAGAAACTGAATCCATCCTTATTTGTCAATCATCAAAACATCTAGACCTGAACACATGACATATCATTCCTACCCAAGAGGGCACAATGATGCCTGGTATTAAAGTTTCCATAATTGTCACGGGAATAACAATTTTTTCAAAAATAACCTGTATTTTTATTAGTTAACTTAACTTCTTTAGTCATTCATGATTTCCCTAGATATTTGATTTAATTGAATTAATGTAGATGAAAAATTATACATAAAAGATGGTGCGTAAGTAATGAACTATATTCAGTGGCATAACCCTGAAAAGTAAAAAAACCATTGGATTTGATATGAGTAAAATTTGTAATTTACAGCCTCAGGTGAGTATTATTAATTGTACACTTTCTTTCTGAATTTTTCGCTTCAAAATGATCTTGGGTAAAGATTAAAACCAACTCTGAGCTACAAATATGTCTTCTGAATTATTCTGTCAGACTCCCTGCTAAAGCTCAGAGTTTATCACAAATTTCACCTCTGAACAGAAAATATGATATTCCTCCAACCTCATTGATAATTCTATAACATTACCTTCCTACCTAAAAGCAAACTGCTAGCTTACTTTTGATGGGTTAAGAAACAAAAACTGGCAAAATGACGACTGGGCTTGAATATTTTCAAAGTCAAACTTTGAAAAGTGCTTAACCTTTTGAATCCACAAATCTGCTTGGAAAAGAGGTACCATGTTATACCAATATTTGGGTTTATAAATGCTGATCACAATATCTTAAAATAACTATTTTGGTGTATAAAATTTAGAACCACATTTGACCTGAAAATGCAAAAACTTCAGATGTGCATGCATGTACTCCTCATTCCTTATTGTGCTACAAACATCCAAATGATGTACGTCTTCAGCTCACAAGCTAAGCAGAGCAGCTGGCTGCATTTAACAGAGCTTGTAGGTTTGTGACTTATAAAATAATATATCTGACTTATTGTTTCCCTATAAACTTTTCTAAGAAATCTTTGAGTTAAACAGATTAAATCGTCTTGCGGTTTTCAAAACTACGGTTTCTTACATCGGTAGACTTTGGATAAAAAACAAATCTGTGATTCATTCCTTTCACTCCAGAATTTTTTACATAGTGATGTTTGACCTTCCTATAAGCTTTTCTACAAAATCTTTGACATAAACGGTTTGAACCATCTTGTGGTTTTCAAACAACCGTTTCTTAAACTGGTACACTTTGGACATAAAGAAAAGTTTTACTGCACATTAAAACAAAAGCTTAGAAATGAAATATGCAAAAAACTTTATTTGAAAGGTTTTCTAGCCATAAACAAATTAGACAGATTACCTAAACAAGTAAATAAACTATAAAGTATATAAAGTTCAACTCACATTAAAAAAAAAGTTTTAAATGAATTATGCCAAAAAAGGCTTTCTAGCCAGTAGATGAAATGCTCATTAGTGAAATTGGTATTTTTTATCCTAGAATTAGCTATAAAGACTTTGATGCAATTTCCTTGTATATGTATGTATACATTTGTTTTATCAATTTACCCGTGTATTTTACCCTACAGAGGAATAAACCAAGATCTAAGAGTGAAAGGAAGGAAGATAAAAGAAGCAAGTGAGGAAAAATTCTACCAAATATAAATTTTTTTTAAATATTGTATTACATGAAAATGTATCCCTAACATTAAATTATGTCCATATAAGGTATATATACATTTTAATCTAAAAATTTCCATCAATTTTAAACACAAAGGACATGCTTCTTGAAACGGCTCAGCCATTGTTCTGTAAATGGAAACATTATTGAATTACAACAATTTTCACAGCATTTCCTGTCTTTGACTCCTACGGGAATCTTGGTTTTAAGCATTTCAATTCCTCAAATGATCACAAGAGAGAAATAAGAGCTTGAAATAATCTAAAGACCTGGATCATTGTTGCTATTTCAGTAGGGAATGTGATGTCTTGATAAAAAACAGTGCATGAAATTGTAAAATTGGGCTCAAGTTCCCATTGTGAGTAAGATTAGGTTTGAAAAGTAGAAATTTGGAATATCACTTTTTTGTATAATTTGAAAGAGTGAATTCAGCACAAATCTTTCGACGACGATTAGAATTTGACTTCAGTTTATTAAAAAATTTCCGTGGAATCTATACAGAAATCTTCAGGTTTGTTTATGTGTAGCTCTGTTCTGAGAATGGTTTTTTTTGCTTTATATAGGTGATAACGGAAAAATGTAGAATACTGACACATCAGAAAAATGTTGAAAGACACTTCCTTTTTCATTTTTATCAACCAACCTATTGTCATATCTTCATGTATTATATCTACATTACATCACTTTAATGGGTTCTTCTCTGAGAATCAAAGATTCTTATGTTCTTATGTTGTACCAAAATATTATAGAAGTAAAGATGTTCTTAATAGATGGTACTTGACCCAAGTATCTAAAAACCCTGCCCTCCAACACTCATGTTATCACTGTTGGTTCCCCTTTTGACAATTCAAAGAATATCTTTTTTCACCAACCATGAGATTAAAATTTGATAAGACTCAGTGCTTTAAAGCGATTATGTGTATTAACCTATGTTGGTTTTCATTTCAAACAGCACATAACATCACATGTGTTGGTTTCTCCAATAACCCTCTTGCAATTCCAGCTCAACAGCTCAGAAGTTTCCAAACTGATATAACACCTTCCAATTCAAGCTTTCTCACCAGTGTTTGTTCCACCTGTGACAATCCAAGCACCTGTTGTTTTGGCAGCCTTGAGGAGCCCCTTCCTGAAGACCCGTTTGAGTTTGGGTTGGAGGTCAAAGTTGAGGATGCCGCCGTGGACAGTGATGAGTAGTTTGGGCAGGTCTAGACCCCAGTGCTTCTGTAAAAGGTGCAGGACTTGCTCCGGTCTTGTGTCAAAACTGCTCAGCCTCACATACTGCAAGGGAATAGGAACATATTGTACTCAGTGATGAGTATAACATGTAACAATGTTATATCTAGGATTACACTTTCTTGAATAGTACATATTCTTGTACTTTTTTCGGGTCGAGTCCCATGCGAGATTTAAACCAACACCCTCAGAGTCAGGCAACACCGCCAGCAATGACCATACCAACAGCTTGTTGGACCTCCTTTTTTGGTTAGCTGTTGGTATGGTCATTGCTGCATGGTCTTTTATATAGTGCCAAATCTCGACTCAATGGACTAAAGCGCTCTTGGCTCCATTACCCTCGTCTTACCAGGGTTGATACATAGTCGCTCATGGGTCACATCCACTGCTTCTACCAGGTATCCATTTGCAATGCTGGGTGAACAGCTCATTTTGAATAAAGTCACTTGCCAAGGTGACACCGCAAGTTTTCCAACTCGTGTCTAGAAGTGTTATGATGCATGTTAAATTTCATGAAATTTCATGCATGATCAATTTTATGAAATTTCATGATAAAACAAGAGGACTGTTAACTGTCACAAAAGTGGAAATATCAGCAGAAAGACAAATATTTCACTTGGGTAGATATTGCAATTGCCTCGTTATTTTCTCAAAAAAGCGTGTTAAAAGTCCGTAAGACCAGCAAGCAGTAGTGCATCATAACAGAGATCGACTTCAAGTTAAAAGCAATAAGACTTGCTGCTACACAAATATAATAAATTGATTTTTGTGCTGTTGATGGGAAGAGAAAAAAATAATAATTCCAGATCGGGATGGTGACGAGGTGTTTGATGTGCAGGGAATTAGTTTGCAGACCAAAATAGAAACAGAATTAAAATAAATGTTTTTTAATATCTCCAGTTCACGATATTGCTGTCACCAAGTCGACAAATCGCATCTGAAAAAGCTTGAGGTCTTCAAAATTTTTGAAAAATGAATTGAATTGAACAAAATATTATAATTTGTTGAACAAACAAAAGGATTGGCTCTGTTCTGTAGAATATTGTAGGAGAGATGACATGTTGTTGCAACACTGTCACCTTCGCTGTCGGCAAGGTGAGTTAACTAACTGTGTGGGCAGACCTCTGACTCATGAATGAATCCAGTCAGTGACACTGGAACCAACAATATATAATCTGTCCTTTCACAACACTTGTCCACATGTGAAATGATATGAGGCATCTCAGCTTAGTGAAAAGATCGTCATTAATGAGCCATCTTAAAGTGACACAGAGTATCTTTCTTAAAATTTTATTTGGTTTTGATAAGCTTCAAAATGTCTAATATGCTGATTGAAGTTCATATATTATCACTGGACTTGCAAATATATCCATTTATGCAAAATATCTCTAAAACGCTTGATTTTATGGAAAAATCAAGAAAACATCTCAAATATGTTTAATATTAGAAATTATGCATCAAATTTATCTACCTATTAGTTACAATACCTAATAAACACTATCGAATCGAAGATATCTTCCTGTCAGCTTAATTATGACAAGGTTTCAAAATTACGTTTGGCGAATTTGCGCTCGCTACTCGAGCCACATTGTCCGGTTTACGATCAAAATCCCGACTTTGAATGGCCGTATTTTCGCTCTAATGTACTGATTGACCTTAAACTTGTTATTTTCAGTAACAGTTAGTGGTTTCCGATGTAATAACATTAATTTCAAAATTTGACATATGTGATCCTATCAACATACTCTGTGTCTCTTTAATTTTCTTGTAATCTGAAGAAGGATGTTGACATTTTTTATGATCTGACGTGGATGAAAACCATCCGGGATATAAGTAATTCTTTAGATAATGAATCATGATTTATTGACATAAGCAAACAATATCAATCATAAACATCTAAAAGCCTTAACTTTTTTCCTCAAAATTCATTCATAATATAAAACATACCTATCCAATGATTTAAACTATTTATCAAAGACATATATGTTTCAAGGTCATAAACCTTACATCAATGTGTAAACACTTTATCAATTAAAACATGACATAGGACAGTGAGTCACATACAAGTATTGTTGTCTAAAAGGAATCACAGAAAGAAGAAATCTATTAATTTAATAATATGTTCCTTTCTTACAAAAGGACATGAAAAGATCAAATAACCTAGATTGAGCATAATGACATGATCCTCTTATATAGCATAAACTTTCCAACTTGACAAAAGTTATTACATATAGGATTTCATATTTTTATTACTTATTTCAGAAATGAGATATGTTTATTGTCTTGAATGAACTATCTGACAGCAAAAGCGATATAAACACTTCTTAATATGAATAAAAACAGATTGGACAAATGTCATACCATGTTTGAAAATTATCAGGTAACAAGCTTATTTGATCTCACATAGTGAAGAGAATATCATAAACAAATGTCAAAGAATTTTTTTGAAGAATTATATCACAAACATCAGAACAGCAATGAAAAAACTTGGCTAACAAACTTAAAAAGTAAAAAGCTGAAATGAGCACTCTCAAAACTTTAATAAAAAACTCAAATGCAATGTAATAAAAGTATGAAAAACAATTTTTATTATCTTTTTGAGGTATACAATTTCTTCTAAATTGAATATAGACTACAGTTTACAGAGTACACTTTAAAATTAAAAGTTTTTTTTTTATTTGATATGAACACAAAACTACTTGTTTTGAATTTTGAAGGAATTGTTTGACCAATCATTCATGAAACAATATTGTGAACTAAGAGTATATTCAATACAGTGCTGAAAGTAAAATAAAAGCATATTCAAGAACAAAAATAAATAAACTCAATCTGACTAAGAGCACTTTTGAACACATTTATTGAAGAAAATAAACTTAGAAATGCTGTGAATGGAAATAATGGATGGCCATCGATTTGTCTAGCCTTTACTGGCAGAAACAGCACGCTTGTGTTGAGCTTAAACAATGTGATAAATTGCATCCCACTGCACTACAATTCAGAGTTATTTCATTCATAAAACACTAAATTGCATTGTAAACCAAATCAATAAATAGTAAAAACATTCCCCAGTTAATCTGATGACTCACATGCAAGGGAATTCAATTACATGTCTATTTCTACTCTATACTCTTGAAACTTGCTGACTATCGACACCAAGAATTGTGTTATCAAATTTCACATTTCTTTTGCTTTTTTTTTTTTTTTTTGGTCACTAAAACTACGAATTGAGGCAAAGTTGTACAACGAGAACATTGTCTTCATGTAAATTCAATAGATATTTTCAACTTTTTTTTACTTCAATAGTCGATGTTAAAAAGATTGAAAGGATTTTATTATGAATGCTAGGATAATGTAAATACAGACTGATAAAATCTTTAAAAAATATTTAATAGTGAATACTTGAATAATGTAAATACAGACAGATAAAATCATTAAAAGTTTGTTTTATCTGTCTTAAAAAAACAACAATTACTCATAGATAAATTTTCATCAGTAGATAAATACAAATGCATGAAATTAAGATATAAACTTGCATGGAAAATTTCTGAAGATTTTCAGAAAATGTCTATGGTTGAACTATTTTTATATAGTGCTCGTTTGGCACTATGGTTGAAATATTAGATAAATATATTTTTAAAAGTCACTTACGATATTCTAATCACACAGTAATGCATTTTGTGTTAGATGACAACATAATTATGATGCTGTATTCATTATTAACATATTTTAAATTGTCAACTGCAGTTGAAATAATTACGCTACTTATTAGTTTTTTCAGTAATCAAACAATGATTTTAAGAAAGAGAAAGAACATCGAGAATGAACTTCAAACTTTTAGTACTTGGTGAAAATTTGAGAAGTAATTCTAATTTGTGACCTCAGGAAAATAAGTGGTCAAATTATTGGAGAAGTTGGATTAATGGAGAAATTACGGTACAAGGCATTGGCGACTTGATGCAAATGTACTGCCTGACTCTGTCCCAGACACCTATGGACCCAGTGTGGAGATGTATGAGAATAGAAGTGCACCTGTTGGTCAGTCTCTGACCGTGTCAAGAGGTTAACTGGCCACTGAGTGTCCTCTCATCAGTTAACAGACAGAACCTAGTCTAGCTCACTGCATGGTACTGATTAACCTATGACTGTAGATGGAAGAATCATGGTGTTCTCTCTGCTCAACTCTGCTATAGCAACCTCCTAACAAGGTTATAGATGAGTATTTATCAGTCACAGTCCTCCCAGACACATCATAGTGTCATTATTGTCAATAAATGGAAAACGATTATAATTCTCAACTTTATCAATGGGCTAACGCTTCGAACCACAACATGATCTATGTTTGAATACAATAGATTACAGACATATAAAGACATAATACCAAGGATATTCTGCTGACCTAAAAAAGCTGATATCCTTCTCAAGAGAAAAACAATTTCAGCAGCCACTTAACACTAGAAAGCATCTATTATACATAAGGAAAAGATACAGAACAGAAGATTCTATTATCATTCATGAAAGTATTTTGATTTCCTTAGAAGAGCATTTTGTGCCCATCAAATAAATACCGGTTTATCACCATTTTGGTTATGTTGCAAAGGCTTTTAGTTTTCAAATAAGTACATTTCTATTTAATGAACTCGCCATAATCAATCAAACATCAATCACAGAGAAGAAGGCTTATATTTGCTTTAGCAACAGGCAGCAAAATAGATTTAACTTTAATTATTTTCCTATCTTTTATCTGTAAATTTGGCAAAATATTGATTATTATCTATTATTTAAGAACGTTTAAAATCATACATGGAGATACAAAAAAAAAGTGTTAACAGTTTATCAATCAGAAACATGTTTTTTTGTTTTATTTCCATCAAAACAATGCTTATATATTCTTTTTAATAGAAGAAGAAAGTTTAATGACTCCTTTAGAACTGAATGAAAAGGTGGCGCTAACCTTTGCTAGAGAAAGTAGTAATTAATGAAGTGTCATAACTGCGTATCAAATTAATGATACACAACAATACAAGGTAGTTTCGAAATTATGGGAGTTTCCATAAAAACATGGATTAAACAGAGGAATATAAAGTTCCATATTAAAGGGGCAGTAGCACGTTATTAGGAGGAATATAGGGTGACGTCAGGAAAATGAAAATAAACGGTTCCAATTCAAAGAGAAGACATTTAAACTAAATGAAGCAGTAATAGTTTAAATATATAATGTAAAGTTTAGACACGCGATTCCTTTTTCTAACTCAAACTGAATTAAAGGTGTTCACACAAAATGGCCGTCAATGGATTTTATGTTAATCTTTATACTTTGTCCTCTGACTATGGATGATTGATTTGTGTCATGCGATTTCTGACACTATCAAAATAATACATTTGGCATTAACATACAATTATAAGTGAAAAATTTAAAATATAAAATTTTCAAAAAACGTGCTACTGCCCCTTTAAATAGTGATGTTTTGGGAGGTCATTGAAGGGGTACAATGACCCCTTCAAAATGTCACAATTAAATTATTCTTGTGTTTAATCTGTGTTTTGACAGTAACCCCCACACCTCCCCCCGAATTCCTTAAGAACATCATCAGTATCATTACTGTATCACAGATGATGATGCTCGAGGCAAGGTGTTGTTGCTACCGTCTCCTTCCTGTTAGTGTATGTTCACCCAGACACCACCTTGGGCTTGTTATAATACTCATTAGCCTGCGGACAGTGCTGGATCTTTAGTTTTCTCTTTAAACATAAGTGAAGAACTATCACTATGGTCAACTATAAACAAATATATATATTATCATAAAAGTTGCTGCCAGACATTGAATGAGTGAGTGAGGTAATGCTTAACACTGCTTGGGCAATATTTCAGCCATTAGCTGTGTGAGCGAGACATTGAAACCTGTCGATTCAAAATAAAAGGTTCATATGTAAAAACTAATAAAAAATAGCTTGACAAAAAACTTAATATAGAAGTCTCCAATATTATCAGTTATGGGAATTTAAGGCTATGACCTGAGGCAATGACCTACTATGTATAAGATTAAGATGACAACTACTGGATCCCAACTTGTCAATCAATATTCCATCTTGTGATAGCTGAATTCAGCCCCTAAACCTAGAATTATAACTTTAAATCTGCCTTGAGACTGGGTATTGTAAGTTCATTGCTCATGCCCAATAATTTGCTGCCTAAATGACTTCATGATTATCATCAGTTTGATTTCTATCACTCATGATTAAGCTGATCAACTGTTTATAATCTTGAAAGATTCAAACTTCTCTGTGAAAATCCTCTTGAACAGTTCTTTATTTTACTAATATCTATTATCAATCATTCAACCCTGACTCGATCAGTCACCTTGAACAAAATCATTTTCATTTGAAGTTTACCTCAATGATTCAGTGTAAAAATGTCGAGCTTAGTTCTGGAGTATTACCCAATAATCCTTTTTGCCCAACGGACAATAAGTCAAGAGCTAACTCTCATCAAGCAGACACCATCAGTTGTGATTATATGCAGTCGATACCTGCGTGCTACAAGAGAATGATTTTTATCCCTTCTACCATTCTCATTCCACATATTCTATTCAAATATAAACTCATGTTTCCTTTCAAGTCAGTTGAATAGAGCCATTGGCTCTGTAGCCCATCAGGATTCATACTTAATTTTGCTTTATTGTGCGGCCATTGTGGTTCTCCCCTTGGAAGGGGCAAAAGGATCACCGAAACTGTAAAATAAAATCTTCACTGGTCACTGTCAAAGAGTCCATACACAAAGTTTCAGCTTTCTAGGCCTTAAGTCTTCTAGAGAAAAAGATGAAAATTATTTTTATATTTTTATATGTTAAAAACTCCATTTACAATAGAGGTACTAAGATAGAAATAAAATCCATTGGTTAATCTTTATCGGGAAAAACTGCCCTTCAGCAAAACTGACAAAATTGCAGCTTCTTGCTGATACTTTGATCTTGGACATCAACTTTTCTCTATCCATAACTACCATCTTTAACAATGATTGGTCAATCTTACCAACAAAGGTGTCACCTGAGATAATTAACCTTTTTTCAATATTATCTCCTTCTCTCTCCCTTGCCTTCCAAGGAGACAAAATGTTTTTTTTCTTTTTAAATTTTGTCATCAAGGATTGTTTGGAATATGATTAGTAAACAGTGTAAGGATGTCTATGTTCTGCACAGAGATGCATGTGACTAAAATCTCAAGCTTGAACAAATCCTAATTCTTAAAACATATGATCACTACCAAAACATGTTAAAATCTTTGACAATTTCATCAAATCATCCCTACTAAAACATATTAAAATCTTTGACAAATTCATCAAATCATCCCTACTAAAACATATTAAAATCTTTGACAAATTCATTAAATCATCCCTACTAAAACATATTAAAATCTTTGTGAATTTCATGAAATCATCACTACAAAAACATGTTGAAATCTTTGACAATTTCACTAAATGATCACTACCATCAGTCTTAGATTGATCCATCCAATCTGCACCCAGTACAAAGATCACCTGAATCAAGATGTCTTCATGCTTGTGCCTAACAAGACAAATAACACATCTATTCTACCAGTTGGCATCACTGATCAGGGCATCATGCCATGGGCTCCCTTGCCAGTCATAGCTCACAATCACACTCCTAATTGGCATGACAAGTTCTCCTGAAGCCATGTATGGATATCAAAACAGGTAATCAGCCCATTTATAGGTGAGAACAGCTCTTCAATTGTCGGCTACAGGAACACCTAGGGAAACCTCATGCAATGATATTTGTGTTCAATGCAATGATTTCACGTAAAAAACAAATAATCAATTGAGAGGCCATAAAACTGGTGCGAATATTTCATAGTCAATACTTTATCCCTCCTAGAACAGCCAGGACAGAATATTTGTCATAAAATCGAATAAATAATGATTCTTTTCGACCCTATAAGTTTTAAAATAACCATCACTTTGTAATCACATCTGCATCAATAAGATAATCTCAGAAAGTTGGATGTACATAAATGTTTTTGTCCGTAAAAAAATTTATCAAGAAATGGACGAAGAAACAAATCTTAGATAACTAAAATTGATGATTTGGGTTTCTAAAGTAAAGTTGGAGGTTTCCTCAAAAGTTGCAGCAATTATTTACAAAAGTTAAGATATAAGTAATATAACAATCATATGATAGACCATTGATTGTAATAAACAGTAAGCTACCCTATTGCGATTTCCAGCTACAAACCTTGTATTGACATGCTCTATGAACTTTGGTGTTTACATTGTTCTCAATTAGCTCTTCCATATTGGAATTGGTTAAGTTGTGTACCAGTTGGTGCTTTTTATGTTAATTTCGGTTGCTTTTTATGTTAATTTCGGTAACTATAACAAAGACGTATGTTTTAGAATGCTGCCGAAAATAAAGGAACAAAAACCTTCAAACATAGAATACAGGTGAATGATTGAACCAATATTTTTTGTTTATGAAATAACAGTTTTCTTCTTAAGATATTGAAATCAATAATATATTGTATGGTCTATGGGATAAAATGAAATGAAAATCTTATCATGAAAAAGTTATAAAACTATAAAGCAAATGTTGACAAACTGAGGTCATTTTGGTTCAAACAAAATGTGTATTATGCCACATTTTGAAAAAGCATATCAAACTTTCAAAGATAAAATAGCCAGAAAGACGGGCAAATTTCCAATCAAACCAATAGTGGTTTTTATTTGCTTGCTATTAAAAGATCATAATAATTGCTACTTATTTCTTGTCGAAAAGCATTCAGGCAATTTACAAATAAATTGTGATCTGGATGAGTTTTAAAGCTCATAGCTTAAATCATGAATTATATCATAAATTGGGATGTTTCAAAGGCAATCTTGAAGATGGCGGAACAGAGGAAACAATAATTTTATGGAGGTGAGAGGATTTCGAGTTAAAACGCCACTTTCAAGAATATTTCACTTCATATGTCACAGCTGCAAGTATTATAGCAAGGAGAAAGCACGCAATACTATTTTGGCTAAGCATTGTGGTGAAACCTGTGAGCATGGGTTGGAACTAGCGAGCCAAGGATGGAACTGCGCTGAAATTAAGTGTAGAATTGCACCCAAACCTGACTGCGTGTAGAACAGTTCTCTACTGCAGACAAGGTTGCCAAGCCCCTCTTTGGATTCGAACCACAGACAGGAAAAAAGGGAAATAGAAGGCTGGATGAAACAATAAAATCAAATTTCACATATCCCACTTGAAGGAGAATGTCTTATTGAATTTTGGATCAGGACTGTCAATATGGTTGTATGATCTTGAATGATCTAGTAATGATAGAATTCATAATTTCCTCTTGTCATTAAAGAAATCTGATCTAGCAATACCATCAATTCCCGATGTACAATGTTTGAACATCCGTGTCTACACAGTGTAAGAAGCGTGGGTAAGAGCTAAAGAAGACAGCTGAACACTCAGAACGCTTGGTTCTCTATGTTTGCCTATAAGAATTGATTAGGAATCATAAACTGACAGTGGTTAAAAGTATCGTGAATTTCTTTCTTCGTGAAATATCAGTAATTAGCCAAGCTGTCATATATGGAAATATCATGAATGAGCAGTTGAGCTTGTTAACCTTGCATGTGGAAAGTTTATATCAATTGTCAGACAATTTCAGAAATGGTCGATAATGTTTGTATATTGCAAATTGAGGGACTTGTGAGAGCTAAATTGTATATTTACTAAAAAAACATATTCATAATATTGTAGGTATTTTTGAGTATTTGTGCAATATATTGACTACCAGAGTATACAAAAGACATTTGCTGAACTTTAGAAAGGTTTCTTTTTGAAAATGAAAAGTACCAACAAAGAGTTTGATGTATGAAACTGAAAAAAACTGTCACATTTTTAAAGCAATTTCTGAGTTACATGTCTTTTAATGTTGTTCAAATTGAAAGTCTAAACTCTTGAAATAGACAGTTTTAATAACTAATGCATTCAGTTTATGACATCTGACACAGCCATGTCAAAGAATATTACCAATGATCCTTTAGTGTAATATGTCAAACTTGTTCCTAAAGCCTTAATAATCCTTCTGGCTCAGTAACTCTAATCCATCAACTTGACATCAATCAAAGATGTCACCTCAAATAATATGTTATTAGAAAATTTCTAATAACTAGCGAGGAAAAACTTTATCCTTTTAAAAAATTTGAGGCCATTTGTTACTCATATTATCAATAATTATATCATATATTATTAAATTCAGAAACACTAACCTCACTAAGAATCATTTGCTTGAGTCATTATTCAATAGTTTTACCCGGTATATCTAACCACGTACAATGTCAACAACAAAATTTCCCTATTAATGAACATTTTTGTATTTATCAGTATCGTTTTTTTTCAAATCTCTGTAATTCTAACAGATGCAGGATGATACAAATAGATGTTTTGACTTCAGTTGGATTCCAATGCATAAACATAAACCCATACAATTTTATCTTTAGCGAATCCTTGCATCTCATCTGTCTCCAAGTAATGAGAGTAGATCCTTCATAATGCAGGACGTTTGAAGCTGTTTCTATTTAGGACACAGCAATTCCACAGACTAAAGTTGTCTCAGCTGAGATAGATCCCCAGTTTGTCCAGCATCATCTAGTCATGACGCCAGTATTTGGCAGGAAGATTGCTTGTGTGCTTCATTGCTTCTCACATTAAAAACTCCCTTTGTGTGATTTCTTTTTGCACTTAAGGAATCATGAAATCTCACTTTGTGGGGAAAGAGGCGTCTCAAAATCTTTTGGATATCATAGGGTTCTTATTCCACAAAGTTTCAGTTTTATCAGTCACCATTACACCAAGAAATGGATCCAATGGGTCATGCACATACGAGGGGCGTTCAATAAGTTTTGCAACTTCAATATAAAACCAACTCGCGTAGTCAATTTTTTACTTTTATTTTTCAATATAGTTACCCTTCACCTCAATACACTTATTCCATTTCTCTTTAATACTTTTGATGCAGCTTTTGTAGAAGTCTTCCGTTTACCCCCTAACCACGCCTCTGTGGCAGCTTTGACGTCTTCGTCATCCCGGAAGTGCCTTCCACGTAGGGCGGATTTCAGGTTTCTGAACGGGAAGTAGTCACTGGGGGCTAGGTCTGGGCTGTAGGGTGGGTGGTTAAGCTGTTCGAATCCACAATCACGTATAGCGGCCTGTGCAACTCTTGACTTGTGGACTGGAGCGTTGTCATGCAAAATCAGAACACCACGTGTCAACATTCCACGGCGTTTCCGTCGAATTGTCTTTCGCAGTTCTTGCATTAGGTTGGCATAATATTGACCATTCATTGTAGTTTTGGTTGGCAAGTAATCAATTAATAATATGCCTTTTGCATCCCAAAAGATTGTCGCCATAACCTTGCCAGCTGATGGTTGAGTGCGAAACTTCAGGGGAGGCGGTGAACTCGGGTGCTTCCATTGCCTGGATTCCAGTTTAGTTTCCGGGTCCCAGTGGTGGATCCAGGTTTCGTCACCTGTCACCAGACGAGACAAAAACCTGGCTTCATCCGCATTAAACCGATCCAGGAGCTCCATTGAACTTTCGGTTCTTTTCTGGCGATCTTGTGCTGTGAGGTTTCTGGGTACCCATCTTGCAGATACCTTGGACATACCAAGATGGTCATGAATTATTTTTTCAACACTTCCAACTGATATCTGGAATTCCAAAGACAGTTCAGAAACTTTAACACGGCGGTCAGCTAAAATTCGTCTTTCGATAGCGGCAAAAACTTCCGGTCGGGTGACTTCAGATGACCTGCCTGAACGTGGGTCATCGTCTAAGGACTCCCTGCCCCGCTTGAACTGAAGAGACCAGCGACAAACTGTTGAAAAGTTAGGAGCATCTTTACCCATCACATTACACATACGATTATGTATTTCTGTAGCTTTGCATCCCTCTTTAGTAAGGAATTTGATCACAGCGTGTTGTTCATGTTTGAGAGAATCCATGATTATGGAGACCCCTAGGTCAGCGCAGCTATTATATCTAAATAATTGTTATGTCTAGAAATTGTTTTGACATGTGTCAATGTTATGTTTTGACTAAAGTAACACCTGCTAAAAGCTGACACTGTTTATGTAAACACCAATGCCCCGCTTGCAACACTTATTGAACGCCCCTCGTAGAACAAGAATTGTTTTCAAATTTTTAGGCCTTGCACAAGTGTGATACTTATCACAGCTGCAAATGTTTCTGATGCATATAGAAACAATAGGATTTGTCAATAACCTTCCACTTTCCTATTCTATAAACTAATCTAAATTTAAGCATTATTATATGGAAATTCTATACACAACATAACACTGTTCTCATTCTTAACTTTTCAACTTAAGTGAGTTATTGCTTAACACTGTTTTGGCAATATTTCAGTCATTAGCGGCGTGACCACCATAATGACAAGTACCGGTATATCTGAATTGGTCTATGTAGCAACGTGATGACCGTTTCACCATTACTTATGTGAATGGATCAATGTATACCTCTCACCTCAAAGACAAAGAAAGTTTTTTTTTTGACAATCAGCTGTTGCATGGCGCAAAAGACATTTCCCATTGATTTATCAGTTTTAAGTTCCTTCCAGATCAATCTTGGAGCAGGGTACAATGTGTGTAGTGGACACATGAAACACTGACCAAGTCCTGCCCATATTGATTGCTGATGGAGATCTGTCATGTCTTGTAAACATTATTCATGATTGTCATCATTCTCAGCTAATGCCTGTGTGAAATGATTAGCAATTTCAGATTTATCAACCAGTTCGTTTTCTTTGATGAGTTTTTTTCGTGAGTGTCATGATAAAGTTATTTTTTTCTTGTTTAGTCATTACAAGTTGTAGCGTAAACAAAAAGATCATGTGACACATTTTAGTCTCCATTTATACTCTCCACTTTTGCAATTGTTTCCTTTGGGTGATACAACCATATTCAAACTCAGCATTAGAACTGACATATGACTATGACTAAAGGACACAAATTGCATTTGACACATCATGTAACATACTGCATCCATTACTACTTATATTGTTACATGAGTTGGGTTTTTTATGAGCAAATATCTCTCCAATCATTTTACCACCGTCCTCTGAGAGAAATTCCATAGTATTATAACTATGTCTCCGTTAGACTTTCTCTTAGGATAATTCTCTGGTAAACTTTTTCAGCAAAATTACTTATATCAATAATGTTCACTGTCTTCTGTGAGACATTCTATAGTATTATACCTATGTCCTCTGGTAGAGTTTCTCTTAGGATAATTCTCTGGTACACTTTTTCAGCAAAATTACTTATATCAATAATGTTCACTGTCTTCTGTGAGACATTCTATAGTATTATACCTATGTCCTCTGGTAGAGTCTTAGGATAATTCTCTGGTACACTTTTTCAACAAAATTACTTGTGTGTCAATATTGCTCACCGTCCTCTGAGAGACATTCTATAGTATTATAACTACATCTCAGTTAGACTTCCTCTTAAGATAATTCTCTGGTAAACTTTTTCAACAAAATCACTTGTGTAAATATTGCTCATCGTCCTCTGTGAGACATTCTATTGTATTATCTCTGGTAAACTTTTTCAAAAAGAGGTCACCAGTGTCTCCTGATTTCACTCCTCAATATAAGTTAGAAGAAACGAGAAACTCCAGACATCAGGTGATCTACTTTGGTGGAACCGTACAGAGAGGAGCTTCCATGCAAGGAGGAAAATAATTGAAATTTGAAGTACAGTATGTTGCATAGACACCCTGCAATTTATCAGCACGAGAGACTTATGGTTTATATATTACGGTATATCCTCTTATATAATATATCATAAATCTTTTAATGTGAAATCAAATACTTCTAATTTTCCACTTTTGAAATATATAGAGGATATTATATGAGTGTCCATCTTGATCGGGAAATACTAACATTTAGCCACTCGTGTCGTAAACATGTTATGACATGAGCATGAATTTAATATTCTGTTATTACTGAGTCCCAAAATTAAAGAAAATACTTAAAACCTACTGCCCAGCATGGGCGACCAGTAGCCGCCGCCAATCTGTTCACCTATGACGTCACAATGAACAAGTAATATTTTGCCCTAAAGCTCGAAGGTAATAATACAATATATTACATTATCATGATAGACCATCTGGGTTGATGGCTCACGACAAAAGTAGTACTTGGAAATTCAGGAACCATATTTTTACATGATTCATGGCAATATACCTTTATTGCATTAATGTATTCCAAGGGTCCCTATGTTAGTTTGATTTCCTAAATGGAAATGTATTCAGACTGACCACAGGGAACTTTTTAGCTGTCTGATCCTGTATTTCAGACTGTTCAAACATGTGGAGCTAAATACAATGCTTCTAGACAATAGTCTACAGGGTAATGTCCTCTCCTATGAATTCCCCAGGAGCTAATGCATATGTTGCTTTTATTGCTCTCCAGAAGTTAAAGGGCGATGAAAAGTATTTGACGTTCCTTATGTTCTGTAATCTTCTTTCTCAGGGAACTTCCACATGCAAGCAAGAGATTGTCTGAAACCTCTTCATCTCATTTCCATTCATTCACTTGAAGAAACTGAATTTGTTAGAGGACAAGGCCAACCATCCTTTGTAATTTTCTCTCTTTTTGATGTTTTTTTATTCAAATGATATTTTCAAAAATAACTTCCTAATGGAATTCTCTGGACTACCTGTTCAGCTTTTGCTATTGTTATGTAGAAACCAAAACTGGATAGCAAAGGAACTTGATGAAAAGAAATCAGGATGTTTAGATATCATATTAGAGAAAATACTGCTATCAAAGAATATAATTTTAGAATAAATCTTTAGGCCATATTAATGTACTAAATGTGTATACCAGTTTCCTTCAAATCACAAACAAAAACAAGGAAGAAACATTGTTGTCACAAATGAAATGATATATATTATTCTAATCAGAGTAAATCCATTTCCTATTATATATTATTCTAATCAGAGTAAAATCCATTTCCTATTAACTGTTATTCATTCTATACAATTCAACAGCACCATATTCATGAAAGTATACAAAAGCAATAATTCTGTGTTTTTGTCTTCAACTGATAAAAACATGTTTCTTTGTCAATGCGAAATATACAAGGTTGACCAGTATTGATTGACAACTTCCAATCCCTATTGATGTGTATTACAATGGTCCACAGACAATGAGTGTGTGTCAAAGAGCTGTTTCACCCTGCATACAAGGAAGTTGTTGTAGAAATCGTGTTCAAGTATAACAACAGTGAAGATCAATAAAAACAAGAAGAGGAAAACAAAGTGTGTATCAATTAACTCAGTCATAAACAGTCCTGTTTTGATTGTGAGAATTTCTCTGAAAATCAAATGCAAAGAGCATATGAAAAACGAAAGGACAATTTACTGAGATACAATGGTTTTGTATCAACTAAGGGGATCGAAGGTCCCCCCTTGCTTTCATGAAAGTGAGGGAGTGACCTGAAATTGTGAACAAGTGCTAATAAAGAAAACCAACATATATAAAAGGAATAATAAAGCTTATCTAGAATCTGAATGATGAAATTTATTTGATTTTTCTAAATGATATACCAAATCGATATTGCACGTGGTCACTTTTTCCAAATGTCAAATGAAGAGTAAAGTTTTGAAGTTTGAACAAATTATGGTTTATATATTTATTCTGAAGTCAAATCATCGGAATAGTCAGGTTTTTTTTGTTTATCGGTTTAACTTACATGAATATCTTATTTATTCAATATCTTAAATAAACACTGAGATATGTATTGATGTTCAAATAATATCAACTTGTGCTGCATCTCTATGATAGGTAAAGAGGGACCCTTAGATGATCCTAACCCAAAACTATCTTTTCCTTCTCTCATTACCAAACCAAGATTTTTTTTTAATCAATAGCACAAATCTATAACCTGATAAGAGAAGATTATCCTCTGAACCTTGTCTGAGCTGCCTCTGAAGGTCTTCTTTGTGATGCTGGGGTTATCAAAGCTGAGAATCAGATTCTAGATCTCCATCATCTTAGTGGTCAGAGCTTGTAGTGACAGCTGGAATCTTCTACACTCCACTGATTTGATACTGATGAGACTTTCTCAAGTGGGTCAAACACATACACAACAAGACGAGGATTCTTCAAGGAAAAACTGAAGGGAAGCTAACAATCCCTGAAATGTAGCATAAAGTTTTTCCTTGAAGATCCTTGTCTTGTTGTGTTTGTGTTGTCTGACCCTCTTCTAGGTTCAACTGATGCCCTGCTTAGTTCATCCTACAATGATTCTTCAAAGAAATACTGAAGGGTAGCTAACAATCCCTGAAATGTTGTGTGAAGTTTTTCCTTGAAGATCCTTGTCTTGTTGTGTTTGAGTTGTTTGACCCTAGCCTCTTAGGTTCAACTGATGCCCTGCTTAGTTCATCCTACAATGATTCTTCAAAGAAATACTGAAGGGTAGCTAACAATCCCTGAAATGTTGTATGAAGTTTTTCCTTGAAGATCCTTGTCTTGTTGTGTTTGAGTTGTTTGACCCTAGCCTCTTAGGTTCAACTGATGCCCTGCTTAGTTCATCCTACAATGATTCTTCAAAGAAATACTGAAGGGTAGCTAACAATCCCTGAAATGTTGTATGAAGTTTTTCCTTGAAGATCCTTGTCTTGTTGTGTTTGAGTTGTTTGACCCTAGCCTCTTAGGTTCAACTGATGCCCTGCTTAGTTCATCCTACAATGATTCTTCAAGGAAAAACTGAAGGGTAGCTAATAATCCCTGAAATGTGGCATAAAGTTTTTCCTTGAAGATCCTTGTCTCTGTTGTGTTTGTGTTGTTTGACCCTAGCCTCTTAGGTTCAACTGATGCCTGCTTAGTTCATCCTCCAAGTTCACCGTGGGGAGCGCCATCCTCTTTTGTGACTTAGACTATTTCAAATATTCTATGATATTCATTGTTGACACCATTGGCCACTTCAAGATTCCTGCTTTAGAATGTAGATGTGGATAATCCTTCATGAAGTTCAGAACCTCGTTTGGGATTATGTTCTTATTCAGAAAAAGTTTCTTTTTGCAATTAACAATTAATTATTCAACAGATGATTTATAGATGAATTGATTTGAAGTCTTCTATACATGTTTTGGTTATGCTTATGGTTCCAAAGAAGATTAAGACTTCGATTAACAAGATCCTGATATTTGTTCCACCTTCCCTTGAAAACTGTCTTATCCTGATTATCCCGCCGATGGGTAACTTTAATGTAATTGCTTCGATGAATATTGCTTGGTTTACATGTTTCTTATCAATTACTGGTCTACAAGGATCATTACAAGTCCAAGTGTTATATCCGACATTCTTCAAGAAACATGTGTATAGATTTATTGTGAGTGAGGTTGTTATCCCAATCAAATTCACAGCTTCTTCCCAACTTTTCAACTTCCTATTAGGTTTTAATGTGCAGTTCTCGCTGAGAGGCTGTCTCCTAAAACATTTTTGCTCTGTTAACAGAGTTTCAAAGCTTAGATGACCTATTGATTTTGGTGGATAAATGCTTCCTACTTTGAGAGCTTTTTGTGGTGGTAATTTTAGCCTTCAACTCAATTTCTTCTTCACAAGTGTGTGTTATGTCACTTTTAGTGGAATTTCTCTAAATATCTTCAGGTCCTTATAGTCTCACAGTTCTTTTCACATGATATTATTCCTCATTCTCACGTTACTTGCAGTACGACATATTTTCTAGTTGAAGCTTCATTACCATCACTCTAAACTGACAACGATGTTCTATATCCATAAGAAGATAGAATATTGTTATTAATTTAGGATAAGTAAAATCAGTACTTATTATAACCTTGCCAACAGTTTTGAGATGGACCCACGTTTTTAGTGGCAGTCCTTATGGACAAGCAATTTTGGTACTTTTATTTCAAACATTGATCAGATCAGGTTGTTCAACTACGATGATTAAGCTTATTAGGAAGAATTACGTCTGTAGCTTATGCCTGATATCCTATGTGTCAATAGAGTACTTGGCCTATTGGCAATCTGATTTCTAATTTGAAGTTAACAATCTTCATAGCTATTTCTGTCCCCTCTTATCTTCAACAAAATCATCAATTCTTACAAAATGGCTGGTACAACTCTATCATCATTTTGACATCTGAGTGGAATAACAAACTATTTGAACACCAAGAACTTACAATGCTGTTTGTTGGGTCAAATAAGCACTTTGGTCAGTAGGCTTAACCAATTTAATAGAAAATTCCAAATAGTTCTCCATCAACAAGTGCCTATGAACAAGTGTTGTCAGTTTGATCCACAAATGGCTACATCTCCAGAGCTTCCTCCAGTCAATGATTGCCTCTCTGTACTAATGGTCACTTGAGCCTGAACCTTTTATTGAGGATCACGAAGGCCCATGTTGATGGGGCACGCAGCGCTAAGATCATCACATGCATCACTAGTTCACCCCTCTTAACAAGCCGGCATATTGTCAAGATTTCCCCTTCATATTGCCATGAATCTTGCTTAAGATGTTTTGATGGCCCTTCTAGGACCACAGAAGCTTTGCATATATTGAGTTTATGCTCGAGAGAAGGAAATGTGATTAAAAGCACTAACGGTTGATTCAATTGTCTGATAAGCAGAGAGGTGATGAAAAGAATTCTTCGTTGTGTGATCCTTGGACTCTTATGGCAATCAGAACCATCAGTGTCAATATAAGATTTTTTTGCCTGAATGACAAGTAATGAATGAAGAAAGAGGGAATCACTCTTTGTGAAATAGTCTACTAAGTTGTTGCCCTTGTGTGCAGGAAAACACTAAAACTGTCAGAAAATGTGATAAGCTCTAATTGCATGACTGCACTAAATTGATTTACCTGAAGGTACTTTGCAACAAACTACTGATTTGGTTCTCAATTACTGTCATGTCTATCAGCGCAGAAAGTCAACACAATTTAACTTGACCCAATTACCCACTAGTTGGTGCAGCACTAACTGACAGTCATCATTAATCTCCGTGGCCTCTTAACTCAAGTTCACTACAAACTTGAGTCCAGGAGGATTCCATGAAAATCTAATGAAACATGTTGGCGTGGGTACATGGTGTGAGAAAAAGAGTAAAGCTGTGAGGGTCAGGATTTGGTCTTTTGTGTAAACAAAATTGCAGCAAAAGCATAGATTTAGGATACAGCACTAAATGATAATCTACCTTGAATGATAATCTAACCAACCTCTGCAGATTCTGTGTCCTCCTTTGGATACCTAATCGCATTTTCATTGTCCAAATAAAATAACATGACAGAGACTGTAACTAAACTCTGAAAAAAATAATTTATGTTTTTGTCTGTGTTACCACCAAAACAGAGTCTCTTACACCTGTTGAGAAGATATACTCAGCAACTGGAAGGGTTCAAACCCTGACTCTTTAATTTTAAGTTAAATTACACTATAAATAATGCTATCTCACCTTTAAGGGAAGAAGAAGTCATCAGGGAGTGTACACAATATGAATAGAACATATATTGACTTTGAAACTGCAAGCAGCTTCTATATCATTTAACTCACCAAACACTGTCATTGTTACTTGAATTTCAATATTCATGGTAAATCTCACTCCATTCAGAATTTTGCACATCTTCACAGAATCAGTCAGACAGCTACCTTTCATGTTTACATTCAGTCTGCTCCGTGTTTACATTGACTAAAGATATATTACATTGTGGTTGAGTGGGGATAATCTTATACAGAATGTAAACACTCTTTGACAACCCCTCAGTGCTTCAGCACCTATACCTTTCATCTTCTCCCTCTTGGCCTCAAATGATACTTGGTCATTGGAACCTATCATTGAAATTTGGACATAGCAACCTCAGCCCTTTCCATTTCTACATCATTATAAGTCTGTACTAACAATGACAGATAGACAGACAGATTTATTCAGTAAAAGACCACAGATCCATAAAACAATCATTTCCCTTATTCTTAGGCTTTCTACATCTTTTGATTTTGACTCACAATGACTGCACACAGACAGATGGATGAAGGGAAGGACAGATTTTCAGTAAAAGACAACAGGCCCATAACATAATCATTTGCCTAATAAATAGGCTTTCTACATCATACATAAGTTTGGAATCACAATGACTCACAGACAGACAGACAGACGGACAAAGGGAAGGATAGACAGACAGATTTCTTTAGTAAAACGCCACAGGCCCATGACACTATAATTTGTTTAATTCATAGGTTTGAAATTCTACATCTTTACCCTGGACTCACAAAGAAGGACTTATATCTTCAAATATGTTCTATGGCTAAATGATTATCAATTGAGAGATTGCCTTATTTTACATTTTTCTATATAAAGGAAATCATTTTCAAATTTTATTCCATCAACATGATACATTACCAAAAGGTAAATAAGTTCTTTCTTTCCTTCAGTTTAAACAAAATCATATATATAATATCATATCTGTTATATTTATACTATATATAAATACTATTGTGTATTGCAATACTCAAGTAGATAAGATTAATCCTATAATGTGAGATAAGTGTCATTACCCTAACAATATCATATCTTCCTTATCATCTTAAAACTTGCTCATACATGTACAGAGCCAACTTTGTCTTCTACACACATTTCCTTTCTTTTTTTAGAATATTTTTATTGATAGCTTTTTAACATAAATTAGATTTATTCATCCTAAAGTGATTATCGTGATTTTACTGACTAACTTTGACAACTATAATAATTCTTGCCATGTAATTTGACTCATGTAATTTGACTTGCTGTTTAGGAATAAAATGATCATTTATCTAGTTAGTGTAGACAATCTGGCTAGGTCAATAATGGTTATTGACATCTGAGAAATATATTTCCTTTCTGGTTTGGACAAATCAATATAGATGTTGTCAATCACTACAAATTCATAAATCCTTTATAAATACAATATTCATATGCTGGATATATTGTCATTGCTTCTGTACAAACTAATCAAAAATAAATTTCAACTCAAGGACAACTTGGAAATCCAGTTAGCAATCAGAGTTTATGGTAATTGCAAATAAACTTGCCATTTATCAAGTAAATTCAGCTTCTCACTGGCATAAGAGTAAAAGAGTTGAAATGTGAGGGTGACATGAACTATTTAACATTAGAAAAATAGTTGAATTTCAGTCTATGGCAATAACCTTTTTTCTGTTAGTAATAAAGGCCAGAATGTGCCTTATCAAAAAGAGAACAGAAACCTTGTGACCTTGAAAGAGGTCAGTCATTTGGTCACAATAACTGTGTTTCAATATTCTGTGTATCAAGAGATAACTGTTGTCAATATTCTGTGTATTGCAATTGTGAGTGCAATAAATTGTTACTGTGTCCTACTAGATGAAGCAGAATAGATTGATACTCAATACTATATCCTGTCCACATCTCAGTGAAAGCTGGAGAGTCAAGAGCTGTTATGAAGTAGCAGTGCAGACGGAAAGTTTAAAGAGGCAGAAACCATCTGACCTTGAAGTATGTCAGTCATTTGGTCAAAATAACTGTGTTTCAATATTCTGTGTATCAAGAGATAACTGTGTATCAATATTCTGCACATTGCAATTGTGAGTGAAATATTTGTGACTGTGTCTAAATAGATGAAGCAGAACAGATTGACACTCAATGATATATATTCTGTCCACATCTCAGTGAAAGCTGGAGAGTCAAGGGCTGTTATGAAGTAGCAGTGCAGACGGAAAGTTTAAGAGGCAGAAACCATCTGACCTTGAAGTATTTCAGTCATTTGGTCAAAATAACTGTGTTTCAATATTCTGTGTATCAAGAGATAACTGTGTATCAATATTCTGCACATTGCAATTGTGAGTGCAATATTTGTGACTGTGTCTAAATAGATGAAGCAGAACAGATTGACACTCAATGATATATATTCTGTCCACATCTCAGTGAAAGCTGGAATGACAAGAGCTGTCATGACGAAGCAGTGAAGTTCAATGAGGCAAAGACTTTGTGACCTTGAACAATGTCAGCCATTTGGTCACAATAACTCTGGTCAACTTGTGGTAATAACAAGATTTTCAATGAAGTAACCAAACAGTTCATAAGCTGTGTTTTCCCTAGAGGGGGTCCTCTGGAAATTTGGCTTGGTATTACTTTGAATTTGAGCAAGTAGGAAACTTTTACCATTGCTAAGGGTCCAGTTTGCTAAGAATAGACCAACTGTTCACCAAGGAACAAAACTGCATAATACCATCCTGGCTCTAAGAATCTAGCTTTTACAAACATTAATGCACTTACAGTATCAAAATGTTGCTCTAAACCCTTTCTACCTTACAAGCAAGAAAACTTGTCAGTGTTTTCTAATGGGTGAAAGGTTAAGAAAATGCCTTTTCAAAAACCACATCCATATTTAAATTACAAATTGCTAAATATGCACTAAGTAAACAACTGAAATCAAATATTGTTTGAATATTGACTCTGTAAACAATGATGGTGAGGGATATCAAGTGCATGTTTAAACTTTACAAATTTCCATCAGAATACTGCTGAGTCCAAAAAACAATTATTTCGGCATCAATGGACATCTAAGCTTAACCAAACAAAAGATCAAAGATCTCGGATGCTGCAGACGCTTTCTGCTATCACACTTCTCTAACACTAACCAAGATTGACGATCTTTCTCATATGTTTTCCCTAATCAGCTCTGAGAAAAGGAACATACACTATTTGAAATCAAGCATAGTAGAAGGCAATATTTGTGAATGATATATCAATATCTTTCCTTCCCTAAGGTTACTTAGCTTTCACAATAACTTGGGTTTCATATGTCTTCACTTGTTGACTTTACGGATTATTACCTGTTTGTGTGAACCAATATTGCTATTGATTCTGTGTAAGAGCTTGAGCCAACGATATGAGTTTCGTGTAATTGTTATTGGAAATTGTGAATGGTTATTGTGGAGAGAGTGCAAATTACAATTATCAAGTTTCATCACTGAAAAATTTCATCAACTTTTTAGCTTAATTGAAAATTTGAAACAGGAAAATGATTAAAATTCTCAAAAGTAATTATATTTCAAGAGTTCTTTTATTTAATGTTATGTTTCTGTAATTGCCATACAATTAGCCGATGGAATGAAGATAACAAATGGTACATTTTCAGCTCTTGATGTTTACTGCTTAGCAACAATGAAATACTTTTTAAAACCAAAACTCCTGCAAACTCAATATCATAAAAGTAAAGCAGTGTATTAAAAAAAGCCTGCAACTAGGCAGCCATATAGTGGTATATCGATTTTAATGGCAAAATTGAAGAAAAACCTTTAAAGATAACCAGCCAAGACAAAAAATAACTGCTACCGGGCTGGTGAACAATACATAAGTGTAATCATAGTCTATATACTGTAATGAACAATTAGTAAATCCAAGTAAATCCTTCTACATAATTGCTCAGGTTTACACTCGATAGCCTGTGAGCTCAAGCGTACTTCTATGTACATCCGATTGGGTTTGATTAGCAGTTCAGTACATTCCAATGAGACCAAGTGCAAATCTGTTACAAACAGGAAGTGGTGTCTAACTGTGTGTCTTGTAGCAGGAATGACAGATGGAATCCCCATGTGAAATCAGAAAGTTCACAGCATGGACAGAGTCTGTTTATCTGAGGAGCTTAGGATCATCACCATCATCCAATCAACATGTCAGTTATAGCAAAGAAAGTACTGGCAAATCTCGGCTCAAAATTAACAGGTTTTTGAATTTGGTTTCAATGTAAGTTTTATAAGTATAGCACCTTAAGGCATTAGAGAGAGTTGTCTTTATGATAGTCTTATAAATGTTGCATAGCAACATTTGTCACAATGAAACATTCACAAGGTTCGTGAATGGACCAAAGAGCTGTTTGCATCATTGTGGTAGAAGGATGTTTGGCCTCAAGCACAAAAGGCATCCTAACCTTTTCAGTTTCATCTTCATATAGTTCAGAGATTGTTCAATGTTAAAAGCAAAATCCACATGTAGTCAAAGCAAGAACAAAATTAAATACATGTGTGATAAATTGAATGCACTGGACCAAATATCAGTCTGAAAGTATACATATATTGCAAAAATTTACATCAAATGATTTCTCAAAACAAAAGATTGTGCACATGAAATGATGGTAGGCTGAGATGACTCTATCACTAACCTGTGCTTTGCTTGGATGGGGGGCACCTTGGAACTCAATGGTGCCGTAAGCATCGGTAGGTTTGGGCTCAGAGTGCTTGATTGGGTGCCATCTTTCATCACTCTTCGGAGTGTCCTCTTCTGGTGGTCGGCTCCGGTTGCTGTGCCATGTTTCTCCTCTCCCACAGCAGCATCTGAAACAGCAAACAGGTATGTTAAGGAACCTTATTGTGCTTGAATTCCTATATAAACTTTTTATATAGGAATGGCAATTCATAACCATGTTAGAGCATTGTGACTTCAAAACTCAAGAACCAGCTAGAAATACACCATTAACTTGAGTACTCTTCCCTCATCTGAAACAGCAACAGGTTTGTTTAGGAAACTCATTGACTTGAATCCTATATAATTTGTTTATCTAGGAACTGCAACTCATACCCATGTTAGAGCCATGTGACTTCAAAACTCCTGTTCGTGATATACCATGACCTTGAGTACATACTCTTCCCACAGCTGCCAAGTTCAGCTTAAGTGTTCAGATATGTCTGGCGCTGTTACGAACAATCTGAAGTTGTAAAATTTAGAATTTTTGAGAAATTTTGATGTCCAAAGTGGGAATCGAACCAGGGGCCTTAATGTTGAGACGCAACGCTTCTATCGACTGAGGCTCGATGTAGGTGGTGGTACTTTTTGTTGTGCCATGTCTGGATTGTTGTATTTTCCTAAATAAGCCATGTATAGGTACTAATTTGTACCAAATTTTAAAGTAATGAAGTTAGATTTTGTTTTTAAAAACGTAAAAAAAGAGTATTGTTAACATTTTGTTGATCTTGTTAGGTTTAAGATAAATATACACAGAGAATGGTGGACAACTCTTTTTCTTCAAATATAACTCAACCAGAGTGTGGTATAAGTCAGATATACCCACCCTTCCCTCGGTGCATCGCTCAATATACCTCCTGTTTGAATTGTGACCCTCGGCTCCACTACGCCTCGGAGACCCTAGATTCAAACAGGAGGTATATTGAGCGATACACCTCGGGAAGAGTGGGTATATCTATTACATACAGCTTTTTTCCCCTACACATTTTTATTTTCATAAAAAATATAGTCATTACAGGATTTTATCATTTGCATCAGCTAGATTCTGTCTTCACATACACATTATTAGGTATCATTTACAACACATGGAACTCTCAGATGGATCCAGGGGAATTTTTTATTTTTTTTAAAGTTAATTAGTCACTTTGGTCACAATAAAAAAATTTCATTTGATTATAGAAAATACATGTCGATTCCCTAAGGTTCTTGAACAGGATAGTAACTATTTTCAAGGATTCATGTATTCATGCTTATGATCCATCACAAAATAGTTCAATGGGGCAACTTGCTATAAATACTACACACATTGTTATGGGAAGATGAATCTGTTAGATACCACTTCATTATTCATAAAGGCAGAATGAATGCATGAGGGCGAGTGAGTAGCTACAGTACTGCAGGCAATATTTCCGCCAATAACGACACCAGTTTATGAAAGCTTAGAGAACTAACAATAGAGACTTATCTAACACAAGAGACATGCATTTTTAGAACTTATATCTACCATTATTCATAAAAGCAGACTGAATGCATGAGGGTGAGTGAGTACCTACTAAGTACCACAGGCAATTCCGCCAATAACGACAAGTTTATGAAAGCCAAGAGAACTAACAATAGAGACTTATCTAACACAAGAGACACATCATTACAATGTATAACTAACACGAGATATACTATTTTTAGAACTTATATCTACAATTAATCATACAGGCAGACTGAAGGCATAAGGTTGAGTGAGCAGCTACTAAGTACCACAGGCAATATTTCCGTCAACAAGCAAAAAAGTGAGCATGGCTCACTATTACCCCCGACTGTGCATCCCTGACTAACTGAATTATTTTTTACTTTCAATGCAGTCGTCTCTTGCACAGCATTTGACCCCCAAAGAGGAATTGAGAAAAATGACTAATAAAAAAAATGGAACTTTGTGAAAAAAACACACCAAAAAAAAACCCTTATCAATTTTAGTTTTGATTTGACCGCTCCTAGTAGGAAAGAAGACACATGCAAAATGTGAAAAGAATCAGATGAAAAGTTTTTCCCGTAATAGGTTGGACAAATCTGATATTGGAAAATGACTATGTTCAAAACAGGGAAATTTGTAAAAAAATTCAAATATTAACGAAATTTGCTGTAACTTTGCACTGCACCCCTCCTAGTAGGGTAGAAGACATGTGCAAAATTTGAAATTAATCGGATAAATAGTTTTCCCGTAATAGGTCGGACAAAAATGTCCTCGGACAGAGAGAGAGAACTAACAATGGAGCGAACAAAACTTATCTAGCACAAGAGACATGCCATTATTAGAATGTATAACTAACACGAGACATACCATTTTAGAACTTATATCTACCATTATTCATAAAGGCAGACTGAATGCATGAGGGCTAACAAATAGCTACTGAGTACCGCATGCAATAATCCCGTCAATAACGACACAAGTTTATGAAAGCTTAGAGAACTAACAATAGAGCGAACAAAACTTATCTACACAAGACACATGTCATTATTAGAAGATTTTGAGCAATTCTTGTGGTACCATCGAGACAAACATGACAGTTTACAGCAGATTCGGTGCTTGAAAGCAATCTCTACAGGGTAATCAATAGAATATTACTCTCTGTCACTCACTCACTGCCACCGAGATTCAGTAGGGATGTACAGGGACACCTGGGTCTGTCGCCCTAAAAATGTGTGCCTCTCCCAATAAATACTTACAAGTCTTCCTTTGATAGAAACCATGTTTAAAATTATTTTATACATAAATAAACCTCTTAACTTATAAATTTCTGTTCAAGCACCTGTAAGGAATCAGCTGCAGGTGAGGGATTTATCATCAATCATATATGTCAATATCTTAACAAGCCAATGCAAAATTCAAATATAGATTTAGACAAGCTATCCTATGCAAATCTCATTTGCATATTGAAAGATGTTAATTCGTCATTTTACTGTCCAAGCAAGTTAAAACTGTGTAAGATCATCAGATTCACTTGAATGATAAGGGTCTAAAATTCAAGCTTGCACCATTGCCCAATTCCAATCTTTTGAAGCATTCAACCAAGCTAAGCTTTGCTACTCAGAGTTGTAGAGTTGTAGACTTGACAGTGATTATCCTGCAGGCCTAAAATTGGAGTTTTCACCATATCCAAAAATTCAATCTCTTCAAACACTCAACCAAGGTTACCTTTGCTACTCTGAGTTGTGGAGAAGGTGATAATACTTTATAATAATAACATTGATTATCCATTATAATAATAACAAGCCTAAATTGGAGCTTCTCCATATCCTAAAATTCAATCTTTTACACCATTGGTAAACTTATCCAACTTATTCAGCAAACCTATGTTACTATGGGCAGAAAATAGATGGTGATTTATCTTTCATAACAACGGGGCTAAAGTTGGAAGTCACTGTCAAAAGTCTATCCGACACTCAACTCAGCTAACCTAAGCTTCTCCCAGCAGAAAAGGAGAAAGTGATTTATCTTTAATAATAATCGGCCTAAAATTAGAACTTGCACCATTGTTAAATGTCTTCAACTTATTCAGCAAACCCATGCTACTCCTGGCAGAAGAGGAGATAGTGATTTATCTTTAATAATAATTATGGGCCTAAAATAAGAACTTGCACCATTGTTAAACGTCTTCAATTTATTCAACAAACCTAAGCTTCTCCCAGCAGAAGAAGAGATGGTGATTTATTCTTAATAAACAGACCTAAAATTGGAACTCACTGTCAAAAGTCTATCCGACACTCAACTCAGCTAACCTATTCTAGTCCCAGCAGAAGAGGAGATGAGAGTCTACTGTTGCATCAGACAGACCAGAAGAGTCTCTGGTTAGCACTGGGAGCAATCAATATGGTTACACAGCAGCGTGAGGGACTGCTGGGGGTGATACAGGTGATACAGAACTGATTCACATCAACACCTCTACATATGGAAGTTGAAGTTTTTTGGCTATCACTACATGCATGCTAAATAGAATCATTTTTTAATCTCTATTTCTACTTGTCTTCTCTTTCGAAGGAGCTGAGGTGGAAAAGAATGTCAGATAAAAAAATTGTTAGAAGATTTCTTTTATATGAATTAAGGTCTCTCTAGCAGTAGACAAAGCATATTAAAATATATTTTTCATAAATGACACACTGTTATGTTTTGTACAGCATTTCAGGTGAAAGAATTTTTTATTTAGTGACAGAGTACAGACATGCAGTTATTGAATAGGATTGTTTTTGGATATCACTACATGTATGCAGTTTTTTAAATCCCTACTTTTCTACTTGTCATCTCATTTTGCTGAATACCCAGGAACTGAGGTGGACAGAATGTCAGATAAAATAAAAGTACCGAGGGTACAGAAGCTCACCTTAAAAAGAATGATGTGGTATTGGTTTAATTATACATGTAACCATCTTTTATATAATTGATTATGGCTGCCATCATGATTTTTTTATCTTTTAAAATACTAGTCTTCTTTTGGAAACGACTAGAGCTTGAACAAACATTAATACACGAATGATATAATCATGATAAGTTAACAAGCAGTAGGTTTTTGTATAACTTTTTTGTATATCTATGGCTGAATTGGTGACCATCTTGTACTTTTTAATCTTCAAAATGCTACTTTTATGTGGGCATCCGTATTAATTTCATTATGATATCTTGATTGGTTTAGGTGTATCCATTTAAATGTCATTCATTACTTACAGGATGGTGGGCACTTACATTTGTTTTGTAGTGAATCATTAATATGATTTCAAGATTATTTCACTGATGGTTATGCTGCATGGGATATTGAGAATCCCAAAAGTACAGATTTTTCAAGGAAAATGAATGACTGATTGAGAGGAAAGTCATAAACACAGCAATGCATAAGACACGTTTATTTTGTTCACATAATATTTACATGTCAAGTGACCATGAGATGTCTTTCATTAAAGTATCATTTTATTTAACACTCATACAGTACTATAATGGTAAACATTTTTGCATTGTCAAATCAACAGAGAGATATGACAAATCAAATTTCCTTACTTTTCTTACTAAACCCTTTTCGATTTTCATCTGCATATTTATTCCACATCAACTTATCATGTAGATTGCTAAACACAAAGCTAATTGTAGACAAGTTTTGTGTAAGTTGTTATTCTTAGAAAGAACATATCACTGTCATGAGAATACAAGCCCATAACTTTTATTGCATACACATGGGCCATGGCCATATAGCATAATGCTCTACCATATCAATTGGGTCAGGTTGATTATGCAACAGACTAGCAGCTGACACTGTGATGCTAGCAGCCTGCCTTGGGATGTGTATTAGACAGCACAGTGGAATATCTGAACTCTGGTTGACCCCTTATGTGTGGTATTTAAAGGAATAAAAGGGAAATACCATTGTTTAAAATTTAACATGTTTAATGTGATTGGGTTTTTGCAGCTAGTTGCCATAGAGATTTTAAACAAATTAATCAATTATGTTTGTCTTTCATCTTAATTTTTTTTAGAAACACTTAAAAATATAGAACAACTTGCACGACAATCTTAAATATTCCATATTTAAGATAATATTATGATTAGTAAGTTCAAATTAGAGAATTTATATGGTGCCAGTGATCACTTGATGAAAGCTTAAAATTTAATAATAATGATGTGTCATCTGCAGCTGAAAAGTCAATATGGCTGCTATTGCGGCCATCTTGGATTCTCAAAACTGAAACGTCTACCTTTCTGTGCAGAATCACTATAGGTATAACATACTACAATATAAAAATGATATCTAGATTGGTTTAGGAGAAATAGTCTTTGTCATGAAATCTTATTGAAAATTCAATATGGCTGCCATGGTGGCCATCTTGGATTCTCAAAACTGAAACGTCTACCTTTCTGTGAGGAATCACCATAGGTATAACATACTACAATTTCAGAATGATATCTGTATTCGTTTAGAAGGAGTAGTCTTTTTCATGAAATCTAATTGAAAATTCAATATGGCTGCCATGGTGGCCATCTTGGATTCTCAAAACTGAAACGTCTACCTTTCTGTGAGGAATCACCATAGGTATAACATACTACAATTTCAGAATGATATCTGTATTCGTTTAGAAGGAGTAGTCTTTTTCATGAAATCTAATTGAAAATTCAATATGGCTGTCATGGCGGCCATCTTGGATTCTCAAAACTGAAACGTCTACCTTTCTGTGAGGAATCACCATGGGTATAACATACTACAATTTCAGAATGATATCTGTATTCGTTTAGAAGGAGTAGTCTTTTTCATGAAATCTACTTGAAAAATCAATATGGCTGTCATGGCGGCCATCTTGGATTCTCAAAACTGAAACGTCTACCTTTCTGTGAGGAATCACCATGGGTATAACATATTACAATTTCAGAATGATATCTGTATTCGTTTAGAAGGAGTAGTCTTTTTCATGAAATCTAATTGAAAATTCAATATGGCTGTCATGGCGGCCATCTTGGATTCTCAAAACTGAAACGTCTACCTTTCTGTGGGGAATCACCATGGGTATAACATACTACAATTTCAGAATGATATCTGAATTCGTTTAGGAGGAGTAGTCTTTTTCGTGAAAGTTTACGGACGGACGGACAGACGGACGGACGGACGGACGGACGGACAGACGGACGGAGAGACAGACGGACGACGGACGAAGCGCCATGACATAGGCTCACATTTACTTTGTAAAGGTGAGCTAATAAATGACATTTTTAAAAAAAAATTTAAAATGAACAAAGGTCAGTCTAACACCAGACAAAGCATATCAAAAGTCTTTTTTTATCATAAATGTGACTCTGTTATATGTTGAACATCAAACGAGCATTTCAGATGAAAGAATATTTTTTTGAGTGACTGAGTACAGACATGCAGTTATTGAAAATGATTTTTTTTGGCTATCACTACATGCATGCTAAAAAGAATCATTTTTTAATCTCTATACTTGTCCTCTCTCTGTTAAATACCCAGGAGCTGAGGTAAAAAAGAAAGTCAGATAAAATAAATAGTCAGAAGAATTTTTAAATAGCAAAGGTCACTCTTACAGCAGACACTAAGCATATCAAAATATTTGTATCATAAATGTCACTCTGTTACATTTTGCACATCAAAAGAGCATTTCAGACAAAAGAATATTATTATCAATTGACAGAGTACAGACATGCAGTTATTGAAAATGATTGTTTTTATTTCTTTTGTTCTTCAACACTTCATTTCATAGAGGGTGTATCAGTGACAGAACTATCAGTTTCAAAGACATCCAAAATGATCATCTTTACTTATCGAACCATTTTGGAATTGCATGATTTGATGACTAGGCATTATTGAAGTGACAGTATCCCCTGCATCAAATTGAGGTGATCTGTTTTAACGCCACTTTCAAGAGTATTTCACTTATATCGCGGCTGCTAGTATTATTGCAGGGAAAAAGCCTGCAACTCCATTGTGGCTATGCATTGCGGTTAAACCTGCGAGCATCGGCTGGACCTAGCGAACCATTGGTGGTACTGAGCTGAAATTCAATGTAGCGCATCAAATTGAATCAAACCTGCATTAAATGGGGAATATGTTTCAGTTTATTGATTACTTTTTCAGCTGTTAGGAAAAAGGGTTTAGAATTCAAAAGTTTTAACATTCTATCAATTCTACTTACTTTCCACAACAACTCTTTTGAGTCCAAATGCTGAATTTCCAAACAGTTACGTAAATAAGTAAAAGACATTGAGTAAATAAGGGTTTTGGTCTAGAATCAGACGAACCATAATGGTCAAGTCAGTAAATAACTGAATTTCTGACAAAAATGGTAACCAACTTACAATTTTCCTTGTTTATGTTATACAGGTGAAGCTTTGTTATGCTTTTGCTGTATTGTTCTAACTTTAGGATTGTGAGAAAAATATTTTTTGATTTCAATAATTCCAGTACAGTAAATGATCTGTGTGCTATGTGAATGTTCATGAAAACTAAAGAGGATATTTGTATCAGTCATATTAGTGCAAGTCTTTGTGTTTTCCTTATTGAAAGCTTGCTGAATTTCCATAAATCATAAAGACCAACAAATTATTGTTGACAAAGCATTGAATTCTAACATGAAATTGCATAGCCAATAATCATTAATCTGTTCAAATATGCTATTGACAACTTTGGGGAGCGGGGATATCAAAACACCTTTTCGTATTGCTTGATTCAGGAACATTAGAATGCAATGACTGTCCTGGATGCATGTTTCATTAGGAGTGAAACAGTTCACAACTACAGTAGTTGAACTACATTATTTTTCTTTTGGCTCGGTACAGGATACACAAACGTTAATTTTCGGTGTAAATACCACATATTCAATTATGTTGAATAAATTTAAGTGATAAGAATGCAATAATGATTGCAGGAAAAATACATTTTGAACAATTATAATGAATCAGTAATTATCTAATCGAATATAACTTTCGAAACGAGAAAGATACAGGTAGCCATTTTCAAGACGTGATCGTTTGGATTGATAATGAATGATCTTAAGTTCTCTGCAAACGAAAAGGTTTGAATGACTTCGTGATTTTCCGATTGTAAATGTTGAATGTTTGAGAGATTTTAATTTGTACCGAACCGAGGGTCCTATACCGCAATACGTACCGAACCGAAGCTAAAGTGTAGCGTTTCACCTCTATGTTTTATCAATCAGTTCAAAGTGAGGAAATTAAGATTTTTTTATTTTTCTATTGAGAACATACAAGCTTAAAAGTGGTTGCTTTCATTAAGCAATGTTGTGTATGTAAAGAGGTTGATATCCAAAAACATTTCCTTTTCTCATTTCTTCAAAAAGGCCACCACTTAAATATAAGTGGTACGATGAACATCTTATCTGTTTCCAAATTAGTTCTACAAATATAATGAAATCCACTAAAGCTCTGGAAGTGTTTGTAAAATCTCCAAGGTAACTTAAACTACCCTTTTTTCAACAGATTTCATCTTGTTAAAGGTCTAAGGAAAACACCCTTGAAGATTGTATACCATATCAAAGAATGATCTAAGAAAAAACCTTCTATATTAAATATTTGTATATCATATTGCAAAAAAATAGTCATTGGCTTATTATTGGCCAAAGGGTCACCAAAGCTATAAATGATAATCCTCACTAGCCAAGGAGTCTATACACAAGATGTCAGCTTTCTATGCCTTTTGGTTCTGGAGAAGAAGTTGAAAATGCACAAAGTCTATGGACGACATTCACCGGACACCACACCATGCCATGCCAAATGAGCGCTTCAGGCATGGTTTTCTAGTAGCATTCTATGATCTCTTTCCATTGAAATGTGTGCTTCAACACTAAGCATAGTGCAACTTTGAATGTTATCAGATGCTAATGAAGAAAGCAAATTAGGCAAGGATAACTTGAATTGCAATATGGGTTCCAAATTTCACGACCAGAATGAATAAAATTAACGGAGCAGTCCTTCTTTTAATCTCAAACAGTTTTAGTAAAAATTTATGTTGCAAAACCAATCTTGTCAGAACCATTTCTCACTTCACTTGATAATTTATTAGCTCAATATCAAATCATTTTGATTTTGGTTGATTAACTACCAATCAAATTGTAATATAATTCTCCCCTTTCAAACAAATTTATCAAAATACTTTTTAAGATCATAATCCCCAAGAGATTGGGTCATTTAAACACAGAAAATTAGATTAGCAAAATTTATTTGCATGAAAAATTTAAAAATTCCCTCAATGAAATTTATTTCTCTGAAGGTTTTGAAAATAGAATTTTATTTTGTCTTGCATTTAAAATACTGAAAACAGTTACTTACAGATATAAGTAACTTTTAGAATTTGGATTAATGATCTATCAGTTCCTTACCACAATTAAGAACTATCATTTATCAATATTCAAATATCTCTAACGCATCTTGTCAAGTTTGCATCTGATATTTTAAAAGCAAATTCAAATATATCTCATAGTTTATAACAAAAGAAAGATCTTGAAAACTTTTTACTGAGGCATGCAATAACCCTTGCTTTTAAGCTCCTTAGTAGAGTTGAAAGTGTAAGCAAGTGAAGGTGTTAATAGCCAAATATAAGGCTTTGAAAGTATTCTTGTATCAGTTTCAAATAAACCAATAGTGTTACATCACAAACAGGGTTTAACTAAAACACAATGACCCAGACAGTCACACACTAACAGCTGGGACAATTCTGTATGCATCAACTGCATCAGAGAAGAGGAAAAGCTCAATTTTATATGCTTACACGTCTTCTCCATTACCCTCTTCTGACAGATCAAATAGCTCACCCTGTGTCATTTTTCATACACAGGCATCTATGTCTGATCTGCAAGGATGGGTATCGTTTCTCATTTCCGTATTGCAATATATTGCAATACAGAGGAGTGTAAAGCAATACATATTGCAATATATAAATATGTAGTCTGTCAGCCAGACCCTAAAATAAAATGCAAGCCTAAGCAAGTCTATAATAAGACTTGAGAGCTCAATTTTAGGATGAAGAAATTTCAGTCTCCTTTTCATCCTTTTTTTCCAAATTTCAGATTTATTGAAAAAAATTCATTTCAGAGTCTTATGGTTAGACTAATCAATATGATACAGAGTGAGATATTCTTTACTTACAGTGAAATAAACCCTCTATCTGGCTACAGTGGCGATAACCTTAAAGGGGCAGTAGCACGTTTTTAGGGGGAATATAAGGTGATGTCAGGAAAATGAAAATAAATGGTTCCAATCTTTAGACAATGTATATAAACTAAATGGAGCAGTAATAAATCAAATATACAATGTTAAGTTAAGCCATGGGATTCCTTTTCTTACACAAAATGAATTAAAGGTGTTCACACAAAAATGGCTGCCAATGGATTTTATGTGAATACTCATACTTTGCTTCATTTAGTTTGAATACATTGTCTTTCAATTGGAACTATTTATTTTCATTTTCCTGACATCACCTTATATTCCCCCTAAAAACGTGCTACTGCCCCTTTAACTTATAGTAATCAGTGAAAAATAGAGCCATTGGCTCTGTAGCTCATCAGGCATCATATCAAGTTTGCTTTATACAGGCAAGATGAGCTAAAAATGAAACTGATGTTACCTATTACAAGAAAACCTATAAAAAAATTACAAAACAAATGTATTATTATTTAACACTTTCTAGATCGCCAGTATCAGACAGTGAAAGAAGTCCACACTAAAATATCCAAGGAGAAATAAATTTGTCATAGACTGTCATCTAATGGAGAAAAATAGGTTTTTAAGATTGTGACCCCTGTGACCCTATTTGGGGTCATGGGGTCACAAAACCTACAGTTTAGAATCCCAATTGACCAAGGAGTCTACATGCAGTCTTTCAGCTCAATAGACCTTTAGGAGCTAAAGGTGATGATGAAAATAAGTTTTTAAGGTTGTGACCCCTGTGACCCTATTTGGGGTCATGGGGTCACGAAATCTACAATTTAGAATCCCCATTGGCCAAGGAGTCTGCACATATAATTTCAGCTCTCTAGACCTTTTGGAACTTGAGAAGAAGATGAAAATAGTTTTTTAAGGTTGTGACCCCTGTGACCCTATTTGGGGTCACAGGGTCAACAAAGTTACAAATTAGAATCCCCATTGTCCAAGGAGTCTGCACATATCAATATTAACTCTTTAGACCTTTTGGAACTGGAGAAGAAGATGAGAATTGGCTTTTAAGGTTGTGACCCCTGTGACCCTATTTGGGGTCAAGGGGTCACGAAATCTACAATTTAGAATCCCCATTGGCCAAGGAGTCTGCACATATCATTTTCAACTCTATAGTCATTTTAGTACTGGAGAAGAAGATGAAAATAGGTTTTTAAGGTTGTGACCCCTGTGACCCTATTTGGGGTCACAGGTTCACCAAAGTTACAAATTAGAATCCCCATTGTCCAAGGAGTCTGCACATATCACTTTCAACTCTCTAGTCCTTTTAGAACTGGAGAAGAAGATGAAAATAGGTTTTTAAGGTTGTGACCCCTGTGACCCTATTTGGGGTCACAGGTTCACCAAAGTTACAAATTAGAATCCCCATTGTCCAAGGAGTCTGCACATATCACTTTCAACTCTCTAGTCCTTTTAGAACTGGAGAAGAAGATGAAAATAGGTTTTTAAGGTTGTGACCCCTGTGACCCTATTTGGGGTCAAGGGGTCACGAAATCTACAATTTAGAATCCCCATTGGCCAAGGAGTCTGCACATATCGTTTTTAACTCTCTAGTCCTTTTAGAACTGGAAAAGAAGATGAAAAAAGGTTTTTAAGGTTGTGACCCCTGTGACCCTATTTGGGGTCACAGGGTCACCAAAGTTACAAATTAGAATTGCCATTGGCCAAGGACTCTGCACATATCATTTTTAACTCTCTAGTCCTTCTGGAACTGGAGAAGAAGATGAAAATAGGTTTTTAAAGTTGTGACCCCTGTGACCCTATTTGGGGTCACAGGGTCACCAAAGTTACAAATTAGAATCTCCATTGTCCAAGGAGTCTGCACATATAATTTTTAACTCTCTACTCCTTTTGGAACTGGAGAAGAAGATGAAAATAGGTATTTAAGGTTGTGACCCCTGTGACCCTATTTGGGGTCACAGGGTCACCAAAGTTACAAATTAGAATTGCCATTGGCCAAGGACTCTGCACATATCATTTTTAACTCTCTAGTCCTTCTGGAACTGGAGAAGAAGATGAAAATAGGTTTTTAAAGTTGTGACCCCTGTGACCCTATTTGGGGTCACAGGGTCACCAAAGTTACAAATTAGAATCTCCATATGCTAAGGTACTTTTACACAAAATTTCAGCTCTCTAATGTGTATGGTTCATGAGGAGAAGTCGAAAGTGTCAAAAGTTTACGGACGGACGGACGACGGACGACGGACGACGGACGGACGACGGACGACGGACGGACGCCGGACAACGGGCCATGCCATAAGCCCATCTGGACTTTCAGTCCTGATGAGCTAAAAATTGAAAATATAAAATTGTCAAAAAACATGCTACTGCCCCTTTAATTGTCATCGTACTAAGTGGTGAAAAAATAAACAATCTTCCTGGATGTAATAAACTTTTTTTCATATTGACATAATTCATTTAGATAAAAGAGATCTAATAAATACCTTAAATTAATTAATATGTTAATGCTAGATTGAATTCCTTATGTAACTTTTGAGTTTCAACTAATAAAAGGTAATGCCTATCTTGTTCGTCCAGAAAAGTAAATAGTGTGCATGGAACTATCAGATAATGCCTATACCCACTGGATGCTTAAACAATTTTAAATAAAAGTACCGAGGGTACAGAAGCTCACCTTAAAATGAATGATGTGGTAAAATGGTTTAATTATACATGTAACCATCTTGTATATAATTGATTATGGCTGCCATCATGATTTTTTTATCTTTTAAAATACTAGTCTTCTTTTGGAAACGACTAGAGCTTGAACAAACATTAATACACGAATGATATAATCATGATAAGTTAACAAGCAGTAGGTTTTTGTATAACTTTTTTGTATATCTATCCCGGCTGAATTGGTGACCATCTTCTACTTTTTAATCTTCAAAATGCTACTTTTATGTGGGCATCCGTATTAATTTCATTATGATATCTTGATTGGTTTAGGTGTATCCATTTAAATGTCATTCATTACTTAGTATACTTACAGGATGGTGGCCACTTACATTTGTTTTGTAGTGAATCATTAATATGATTTCAAGATTATTTCACTGATGGTTATGCTGCATGGGATATTGAGAATCCCAAAAGTACAGATTTTTCAAGGAAAATGAATGACTGATTGAGAGGAAATGCATAAGTCACGTTTATTTTTTTCACATAATATTTACATGTCAAGTGACCATGAGATGTCTTTCATTAAAGTATCAATTTATTTAACACTCATACAGTACTATAATGGTAAACATTTTTGCATTGTCAAATCAACAGAGAGATATGACAAATCAAATTTCCTTACTTTTCTTACTAAACCCTTTTCGATTTTCATCTGCATATTTATTCCACATCAACTTATCATGTAGATTGCTAAACACAAAGCTTATTGTAGACACGTTTTGTGTAAGTTGTTATTCTGAGAAAGAACATATCGCTGTCATGAGAATACAAGTCCATAACTTTTATTGCATACACATGGGCCATGGCCATATACACTATACAGTACAGAGCAGACAAATGCTAAGATTCTAGCAAGCCCCTAAAGTCCTCACTCATCAAGTCAATTATCCTTATCAGCAGTTAATCTTAAAACAACATCCACACTGGACCTGGTATGCAGTGCCAGGCAGAAGTCTGGAGAAGGGGTGACAGCATAATGCTCTATCATATCAATTGGGTCAGGTTGATTATGCAACAGACTAGCAGCTGACACTGTGATGCTAGCAGCCTGCCTTGGGATGTGTATTAGACAGCATAGTGGAATATCTGAACTCTGGTTGACCCCTTATGTGTGGTATTTAAAGGAATATAAGGGAAATACCATTGTTTAAAATTTAACATGTTTAATGTGATTTGGTTTTTGCAGCTAGTTGCCATAAAGATTTTAAACAAATTCGCACCAACCTGTAGAGGTTGCTGATTCTTTGAAGGGAAAACTTCCATTGGGTACCTTATCGCAATTTGATATATCAGATGAAAATAACACGAAAGTTGTAGAAATATTGAAAATATTACGATAAAAACTAAAAAACTTTCCCTATCGTACTTCCGCCTGCCCACTACTCGCCCCTTACATACTAAGCGCGAGTACCTTACAAGGGGAAGTAATCCCTACCCAACCTTCACTTTCATAGCCAATTAAGAATAATTAGTCAGAATTAGGCGGGAGGAGGGAGGCGGCTACCCAATGGAAGTTTTCCCTTCAAAGAATCAGCAACCTCTACAGGTTGGTGCGATTCTTTTTCAGGGTAAAAGTTCCATTGGGTACCTTATTGCAAAATACAGACTCCTAAAGATAATCAATGGGAGTGGCATTCTGACTAAATAAAGTGTGAACACACTATCCTTAAAGCCAAATATAAAAATTTAAGCTAAGGAGCAGACTTTACTCACCGTGTCAACGTGACAGCCAGCAGGCCTAACACAGGCGAGAGAGAGAGGGGTAAGTGGGTCAAAAATGCCAAGCTAAAAAATAGCGATTACGGCTAAAAAAAAAAAGGAAAAACCCCCCCCACCCCCCCCCCTTTTTTTTTGGTAAAGAGGAAAGGTAATTTACAAAATATGCCCAGAAAAGATCTCCCTGAAGCGGCAGAAAACCCTGAAGTGCATAAAAAGGTGAACTTGTATTTACAAGTGCAGATATTAGTAGAAACTGGGATCGCCAAACCCTTGGCAAGAACTTCAAAGTGTCTACCCATAAAAAACACGGCCCCCGACTGGAACATGGGGTAACAAGCAGAGAGTCCCGGTCCCCAGCGGCCCTACGGCAACTGGCGGGGGGATCTCGGAGGGTACTTTCAGACGGGCTACTGGGCAGCCTTCGGCTTGCCGCGGCCCCGAAAAGGCTGTTGAGAGCCACCCTTCTGCTTGTTCTTCTTGCCTCTGCCCGGAGGGGGGCGGATCGGACCCTTCCAACCCTCCCCCCTCCCCCCGGCCGGCGCTTCGGGATACAGATTGGCAAGGACGTTGGAACGCTGCCTTTTTGGTTTGGGCTTATCCCAAAAGACCTTGGTCTCAATCAGGGTGTTAGCCGTCTCCGCAGCGTCCTTAACTACTTGTTTTGCCCCAGCAAAAAGGGAGTCCCCCAGCCGAAAGGGCAAAACAAGTAGCTTATTTTTTGTGGCTTTTGAGTATTTGGATACTGAAAGCCACAGGTGGCGCATGCCCATGACTGCACTCATCATCTGGCTGGAGCAGCTCCGTAAGCTGTCCTTAGCCAGGAAACTAGACACCTCGGCCAGCTGCCCGCTAAGCACCGAAGAATCGGTGCTGTCGCTTGGTCTATTCAGCTTCTGCTGCAAGGCAGTCAGATAGGCTGAGTAGACACAGATCCTCAGCTGTTGACTGGCGTTCCTGAATTGCTCCTGGAAGCATAGGAACGCAGTCTTCAGCGTCGGCCCGCACAGCGGAAAAGGAGGCAGCCGCCGGCCCTGCTTGGTCGAGTGACCGAGTGCTTGCAGAGTGACCGAGGACACAACACACTCGTCCACATCCGGCAACTGAAACAACCAATCCTCTCCCATCGGATACTTCTTAACAAGGTCAGGAAGATCAAATTTTTTCCGAGTACCCGATAGGAGAGGATCAATCACCTCAGCGGTCAGAGAGGGCAAGATGCGGAGTCGAGTCTCCGGAAGGCGGAACTCAGTCGAGTCTGACGTTTCCTCAGGCATGACCGCCTGCGGCAGGGCACACGCGATCTTATCACGCACCTGACGCAGGGAAGCCGCTATCGTGTTCAAAACCTGGTTTGACGCCCGACCCTGGTTCCGAGACTCGATCCCAGAGGTTGTCGAAGCAACATGGGAAGTACTCTTGGGCAAACCCTGGACGGTGGTCCAGGGATAACCAACGGCCCTTGGGCCAAGACACTAGCAGGCACCAGGACAGTTCCTGGGACAGTAGTGTCGAGGTTTTGACCTGGAGCCAGACGTGAGCCAGGACAGGAAAAAACCTCTTGATTACCTCTTGTCCTCCCCCGGCCTAGGCCAGGTTTGGACGTTACCATTGGTAGTTGGGCCCTACCACGACCGAGGCCGGGTACGATCCCACTACCACCCTCCAGATGAGCTAGACCGCCTTGCTCGTCGGACCGGGGCCTCATCTCCTCTCGGAGTTCAGCCACCGTGTCCTTGAACAAGGATTGTACAGACTTCATCTGATCTGCAAGCAAAAGATTTAGTTGATCAATAGTGACTGCAGGTGCTTGGGTTGGTGTGGGTGTAGGTGTAGGTGTAAGGGTGGGTGCAGGTGGACCTTGCTGCAAGTCAGAGGTCTTCTGCCGTTTCTCACCCGCCTCCTCGCGAGAGGAGGGAGCAGAAGACGACGAAGAGGCCTTGCTCTTTTTAGACTTACGTGCCCTCTGGGAGGGCGGAACCTGATCAATAATCTCTCCCCCTGCGTCGATGATGGCCCGGAAAAAGTCCAAGTCCTGCCGTCTGGACTTCCTGACTGAAGGGGTGAAGTCCTGACAAAGCTCGCACTGCTGGTCGTCATGGGGAGAGTGTGCCAAACAACGGACACACCAAGAGTGTCTGTCTTGGCGAAGCAAGGGGACGTGGCATCCCTCACAAATTTTGATGGACTGTAAGTCGAACAAAAGTGTGAAGAAAACCCCGTCATAAATTTTTTTTTTTTTTTTTTTTAAAATATGTAGACATGTGTTTATATATGTAACATGACATGACATAATTTATATAAATGCATAAGAGAAACAATACTAAATTCACAAAGGCTTAGTAATGTAAATGCATAGTATGAAAAAAGGAGCAAGAATCCCCCAGTGAGGAATTACATGCGATAAACGGCCGTAAGTCACTAGGGAAAAACGGGCGAAAATCACATCGCATAAGTTATATATAACACAAAGCTGAAAGAAATGTGATATAATATGGAAATGCGAAACGCGAATGAAATGCGATGAAAAATAAAAAGGTAAAAACGAGTGTAGCAACAGATACTAGCTCGAATTTAAAAAGCACATGGTTGCACGCGAACGTGTACAATCCATGAAAAAAGATTTACTACAACAATCACATCGAGAAAGCGAATAATGGAAAGCCTTTGCGAATAACAATAACTTTACCACACATACATTCTCTTCCTCTGTCATTTTCTTAGGTGAAAACTTCCAGTCGCTTCAAGAAAACTTTCTAAAAACTTCGTAGAAAAACGTCTTGTCGATACGACGAAAGCTATGAAAGTGAAGGTTGGGTAGGGATTACTTCCCCTTGTAAGGTACTCGCGCGTAGTATGTAAGGGGTAGTGGGCAGGCGGAAGTACGATAGGGTAAGTTTTTTAGTTTTTATCGTAATATTTTCAATATTTCTACAACTTTCGTGTGATTTTCATCTGATATATGAAATTGCAATAAGGTACCCAATGGAAGTTTCACCCTGAAAAAGAATAATCAATTATGTTTGTCTTTCATCTTTATTTTTTTTAGAAACACTTAAAAATATAGAACAACTTGCACGACAATCTTAAATATTCCATATTTAAGATAATATTATGATTAGTAAGTTCAAATTAGAGAATTTATATGGTGCCAGTGATCACATGATGAAAGCTTAAAATTTAATAATAATGATGTGTCATCTGCAGCTGAAAAGTCAATATGGCAACTATTGCGGCCATCTTGGATTCTCAAAACTGAAACGTCTACCTTTCTGTGCGGAATCACTATAGGTATAACATACTACAATATAAAAATGATATCTGTATTCGTTTAGAAGGAGTAGTCTTTTTCATGAAATCTAATTGAAAATTCAATATGGCTGTCATGGCGGTCCTTCTTGAATTCTTAAAACCGAAACGTCTACCTTTCTGTGAGGAATCACCATGGGTATAACATAATACAATTTCAGAATGATATCTGTATTCGTTTAGAAGGAGTAGTCTTTTTCATGAAATCTAATTGAAAATTCAATATGGCTGTCATGGCGGCCATCTTGGATTCTCAAAACTGAAACGTCTACCTTTCTGTGAGGAATCACCATGGGTATAACATACTACAATTTCAGAATGACATCTGTATTCGTTTAGAAGGAGTAGTCTTTTTCATGAAATCTAATTGAAAATTCAAAATGGCTGTCATGGCGGCCATGTTGGATTCTCAAAACTGAAACGTCTACCTTTCTGTGAGGAATCACCATGGGTATAACATACTACAATTTCAGAATGATATCTGAATTCGTTTAGGAGGAGTAGTCTTTTTCGTGAAAGTTTACGGACGGACGGACGGACGACGGACGAAGCGCCATGACATAAGCTCACATTTACTTTGTAAAGGTGAGCTAAAAATAAACTTGGAGTCATTGTATTTCTATATTTATTTATAAATACTTTTCAACTTTATTTTCTCTTTGAAAAAGGAATCAAGAAGTTTGCATAATTTAACTACCTGGCTAAGACCATTAACGCTAGATAGAATAGAATAGATATTATATTAAATAAAACAAGCAGCTGACATGGTCGAGCTATATCACCCGCAAATTGCGCAATATGTATAGGTTTTCCTTTTCATACTGCCGATTAATTTTTGTCGCACAAATTAACACAAATTTTCCAGGATATGAAAGAAACTGTTCTAATAAAAAAACTAATTCATACCAACTTTATTTTCACTGTTGGGCATAATTGGACTTAACTGACAAAATTAAAATCAAACAAATGAATTTATGTATTATGTATTTGGATCTTGAAGATCAATTTGATCATAATTAAACAAGCATATTTTAAAAAATATTTTTTAAATTTTAATTTCTAATTTTTTTCCATTTATTGAGTTACAGGCATACAATATCAGCAAACAGTTCGATACAGTTCATTTAAACAAATATAGTGTACAACTTCACAGATAATATCTTTCTAACTTAACAGTAAGTGTAACGTTGACCAAATTTAACAAAATTTTGCTCAGTACAATTTGATAAGTTGATACATTTGGTGATATCATACTATGTATCATAGTATTTAATAATTTCTTGTTTAATAAAATCAATATGAGGCACAAAATTTCCGTGAGCACATTTGAATATGCACTGTTTTATCAGGAGGATGATTACATTTACAGGATTATTGTTAACACCTTTAAATCCAAATAATACGTTTTCACAAGAAAAATATATAATTACTTCTACAGATTTAAGCCATTGTTCATTAACTGACCAAATTGGTTTTACATGTTCACATTTCCAAAAGAGGTGCTCTACAGTTTCTAGCTCTTTTTTACACAAGGAGCAAAGAGGTGAATCTTTGTATTTTATTCTATATAGTATTTTTAAAATTGTTCCTCATGACACACCAACATATGATTTTGTATCTCAATAACAAATTTGATCAAAAATGTGATGATTAGTTTAGTTGTAACCGATTTCCAACAGAGTCATTTTTGGCCAAAAAAGGCAAAATTTTATAAAAATATTTCCAAAATTGTTCTTCATGACACACCTTCATATGATTATGTATCTCCATATCAAATTTGATCAATATGTGATGATTATATAATTTGTTTAGAAGTTATGAGCCGGACAGGATTTGTAACAGTTTTCCAGCAGAGTCCTCATTTTTTGCCAAAAAAGGCAAAATTTTAAGAAAATATTTCCAAAATTGTTCTTCATGACACACCTTCATATGATTATGTATCTCCATATCAAATTTGATCAATATGTGATGATTATATAATTTGTTTAGAAGTTATGAGCCGGACAGGATTTGTAACAGTTTTCCAGCAGAGTCCTCATTTTTTGCCAAAAAAGGCAAAATTTTAAGAAAATATTTCCAAAGTTGTTCTTCATGACACACCTTCATATGATTAGGTATCTCCATATCAAATTTTATCAATATGTGATGATTAGTTTAGAAGTTATGAGCCGGACAGGATTTGTAACAGTTTTCCAGCAGAGTCCTCATTTTTTGCCAAAAAAGGCAAAATGTTATAAAATATTTTCAAAATTGTTCTTCATGACACACCTTCAGATGATTATGTATCTCCATATCAAATTTTATCAATATGTGATGATTAGTTTAGAAGTTGTGAGCCGGACAGGATTTGTAACAGTTTTCCAACAGAGTCCTCATTTTATGCCAATAAAGGCAAAATTTTATAAAATATTTTCAAAATTGTTCTTCATGACACACCTTCATATGATTATGTATCTCCATATCAAATTTTATCAATATGTGATGATTAGTTTAGAAGTTGTGAGCCGGACGGGACTTGTAACAGATTTCTTACAAAATTTACCACTTTTTGTCCAAAATCCTAATATTTTATTTAGATTTTCAGAAAATTGTTTCTCATGACACATTATTACATGTTTCTTCATGTCCATAACAAATTTGAATTGAAATGGTTGATTAGTTAGAAAGTTATGAGCCGGACACAAAGTGTAACGGACGGACGGACGGACGGACGGACGGACGGACGGACGGACGGACGGACGCCACCCATTTTAATACCCCCCGCAACTTCGTTGTTGCGGGGGATAACAAGATGTGCATTTCAAAGTAGTAAGGCAAGCATTGCTTAGGATCCTGTCTGCAGGATTAAGTGAAAATCTGTTTTTGTAGATGAACATGTCTTCAGAAGAAGAAAATTGAATTCAGTGAACATTAACAAATTGGTAACAAATAGTTGTCACTAATGTCACCATGTCCCTCGCTGCAAGGAGAAATTGGCTAAACCAGTCGTGACCTTGAAAATTAGGTCATGGTCAACAATTCCCTAAATCGACTGGTGTCTGCATATCCACCCAACAAAGACTGATGCCGTGTTTGAAGGCTCTAGATGCAATGGTTTGTGAGATATCAGGATAACAATGTTTACTGGTCGTAACCTTGAAAATTAGGTCAAGGTCACCAAAACCGACTGGTGTTCGCTTATCCATCCAATGAGTTTTTATGGACTGGATTTGGCTAACATATTGACCTTTAGATACAAAGAAGGTTAGATAAATCAATAATCAAATGAATTTACTGGAACACTTGAAACTTTAGGAACCAGAACTGATGAAAAGTGTTTTTGAAGAACTTCATGTTCTTTGTTTATGAACCATCATGACCTTGTATTTCTTTCCTGTGAACGTTTTCATGCAGAAATCATTGTTCATTCACACAAAGTTACCAATTATGGAATCTTTTTCACAAAATATGTCATTTTCAAAGGCGTGTGAACTTAATGGAGCACATCTTAGTATCAAGTGAGGTGAAATAGGCTTTAAGAAATTCACAAGTATTAATTGACATTTTATTTACATCTTTGTTCTTATTCAAATACATCAAGAACAATAATTTGAGACGATTCGAATAAAGTATAGGAAAGGTGAAAGAGAAATGTACTAATAAGCACATTTATGAACTTGAACAGAGTAATGTACAATTGTAGGAATCCAATATCCATTAGAACAGTCCTTGTGATGAAGGAAGACACCAAGAGAGGATGTGATGTGTATTTTTTGTTTCTGTCAACAACATATCGATTGTATCCAATTACAACTAATCTCAAGAACATTTCATCTTTGTAAGCTTGGACAATGGATGAATCTTTTGATGCTTAACAATTAATGGATCAATAATGGAGATCCATCTTTCTTTCAGTCTTCATCCTTCTGAACCTAACTCAAACATGTAATCCAATCAGAGGTCGGATCCAACATAGGGGATCCAATCCCAGGCTTTATCTTACACAGGGGATCCAATCATTGGCTTGATCAAACCTAGAGCATCCAATCAGCATCTTGGTCCATCAGAGAACAAAAACAATGGGATTCTAAAAAACAATTTGAAATGAACTCCAGTAAACTTGGGTAGGTTTGCCAATGCCATTTAAATTGTGAAATCATTTTGGTCATGTAACTGCAGGTTGTTGCAGCTTAGAGTAGAATCAGCTTGAGCAAGAAAGTCCTGGGTTCTCAATCAAACAAAGCAGTGCTAAACTTGAGGAAAACTGTACCCTCGAGATGCGATCAGGCTTAGGGTGGTTGAGACTGAACAAAATTGGACTGAAATAGACCCATAGAAAACTGGAATCAAATTTGTCTTGCTTTTCCACTCACAAAGGGTTGCTTGACCTTTTGCAAGTGTTCAATTTACATCCGATACCTTGGGGCTAATCTACAAGCATCTAAAACGGATTTCTACTTCAATACTCTAAATTTAAAAAAAGAAAAGCTTTTTGGAATTTTAATTTTTTTTTAAATTTTGATGCATTTTGGAAGTTTTCTCTAGATGTTGCTATTTAAAAACCTTCATCTGTGGTTATATTAATTTATAATAATATCCTATGAACTAATTTGAAAAACTAATCTTCATATGCTTTACAAAATCTCACAATTTTATAAGTGACATTTTAATACTTAATAACGTATTCATCAAAACTAAAGAAAATTTGTGCTTTGTCTTAATGACATTTACAATAAGAGAAAAATAAGACATTATCAGCATTAAAAAAAATAATAATAACAGCATCAAAATGATAAAGAATATTCTAGAATAAATGAACTAGCTATTAATGATACTATTTTGTTTTTAACATATACAGTACAGAAGATTATATAACAAAACATTTTTGACGATTTTTTTTGTAAAATATAATCTTTCTTGTTTTTCTCATGACAAATAGAAATATATCTTTAATAAATGAACCACAAATATCAAACATGAACTTTTCAAAATAATACCTCCTTTTTTTTAAATAAGATACTACAGTCATATAACACAAAAAAAAATTTATTTTATCAATCGTATCATCTTTGTTTTACTCTTGTTAATGTCACAACTAATATGCTTATCTAATATCTTAAAGGTTTCTGAGATAAGGAAAGAGAAATTTAAGCAGAAAGCTTGTAAAAAGCCATTAGACAAACACACAAAGACCACTAATTTGGTCTGTCATCACATCAAACTTGAAATAGACTTAGAATGTTGTGTTTTCTGAATTAAGTCTGACATCTGTTGTATAATTAACCTCTGTGACATGAAAGAGCTAGGTAAACAACAGTTCTCTATACCAAGAAAACTTCTTAACTTTTTTTTTTTTAATTAAATCTGATATACAATTTACCACTTTGACATAAAAGAGAAATTGTCTATACCAAGAAAACTTCACATTGACCTAGAATTTAGGATTTTTTAAACTAAATTTGATCATCTGATGTACAATTTGCCTCTGTGACCAAAAAAAGGCTAGGTTCATAAATTGTCTATACCAAGAAAACTTCATATTGACTTTGAATTTTTGATTTTCGTAATGAAAACTGACCATCTGATGTACAATTTACCTCTGTGACCTAAAAGAGCTAGGTTAATAAATTGTCTATACCAACAAAACTTCATACTGACTAAAAATGTTTGGTTTCTACATTAATTCTAAATCTGATATACAATTAAACCTCTGTGACCTAAAAGAACTTGGTTAAAAAAAATTGTCTGTATCAACAAAACTTGCATTTGGTAATGGTTTAGAATGTTGTGTTTTCTGAATTAAATCTGATCATCTGATGTACAATAAACCTCGGTGACGTAAAAGAGTTAGGTTAACAAAAGTTGTACATACCAACAAAACTTCGTATTAACTGAGATTGTTGGGTTCCTCTGAATTATTTTAGCTTATTCAATAAAGAATCTGGTTTGGTAAACAAGCAAAGCTTTGCTTATTTGAATACCTCATCTGTACAAAACATATCAATACAATTTTCTGAATGAAGTCTGTCCAAATCATGTATGGGAAAGTTAGCAAGACAGGATGGCGTTACAATGCCTAAAAGACAGTAAATTGTTGCTTATGAGTGACTCTAATTATGTATGAATTGGTCTGAGAAAATTTAGAAGTGGCATGTCATTTCTTTCTTCATGACCAAGTGAGGGCTGGATGCGTAAAATATGTAGATATTGTTTATTTTTGCAATAAGGTTGTATGTGATGGTTCCTGGAAAACATCTTTACTTCATTACTTTCATTGATTTCTTTCAAGTGTTACTCAAGAATTCGAGATTCAATTACGAATTCATCTGAAGTTTATTAGGATTGCGTGCATGGAAATACAAACAAGCAATAAATATCCAACTTGAGACCAAAAATAGATTTCAGCAATATGGATAGTTCTGAGATTCAATCTTGTAGAAATCATTTAAGAAATTTATATCATTACTACGAAATCAATTTTCAAACAAATTTCCACTTCAACAGGGACTCTTAAGCAATATTTTGTCAATATCTTGTATGGACTGGGAAAAAAGGGTTTCCGGTAAGTGACTGTTTGAAATGTTTAATTGATTTGACATCAAACTCACAATGTTTTCATGCAGAAATCATTGTTCATTCACTCAAAATTACCAATTATGAAATCTTTTTCACAAAATATGTCATTTTCAAAGGAGTGTGAACTTAATGGAGCATATCTTAGTATTAAGTGAGGTGAAATAGGCTTTCAGAAATTCACAAGTTTTAATTGACATTTTATTGACATCTTTGTATACTATAAACAAAAGGCAATTACTGTCTATGTTAAATCTATGCTCATTGAAAACTATAAAATGACCAACCAAATTTTGTGTTTATTTTGTTTCAAAGTAAAAGAAATACTTGGAAGTACCTTAAGCTTGATGCTCAAGTACTTTCAATCAGTTTGTATCACACTGATATTAATATACTGATTAATATTTAAAACAATTTTGCAATGATAAAACTGGCAAATGGATACCTTTTCTCATCCCAATAGCAGACAAATATATATGTTCCAAAACTCATTTACAGTGTTGTTCAAAGGTGATCAGTTGAGGGGGTCATTTTGGCCTAGTTTGAGCAGTTACTTTGGAAGCCTTAGCAATGGTCAAAGTATCCTACTTCTCAAAGTTTTTAAAGGACAACAAGCCAAATGGGTGGGCAAATTTCCGTAGGACCCCCTCTTAGATGAGAATTGTTACATGTCTTATAGTTATAAAGTTAGATACATGATCTTGGCAGCAATTTGGCCGGCTGAGAAAGGAGGTCGCCTTATATACGAGGTCACCTTATAGATTAAAATATACGGTAATCTAAAGAGTTTATAGACCTTTTCCACTAAAGAGCTTGTGCATCTGTTGGTTCAATTTGATCACAGAACTACTAATTTTTGTGAGCTGTACATAGAAGTGTGAAATTGTAGTTTGTTGAACAAGCAAACTTTCTTTATTAATAAGGTTGAAGTTTTTAATCAAGGGTTTTAATCAAAATCTCATCGTACACACACAACTTCAAAGGCAAGATGAAATTGAAAACCTTCTTTAATACTGTCAATACTTCAAAACCGCATTTCAATCCACAAAATCCTTCCATAAAAATCCAAAACTTACATCTTATTAGCAATTTGAACATGTAGAAATAGACTGCCTCCTTTGAACCGAACAATGTTTTGCTACCTGGAAAGTAATGGTTTCAGTTCTCACTCCGGACCGATACTTAAAAACGGATTTGATGCATATGCTGCTTTGCCTCCACTAACAATGTATTGATTGTGTGCAGTTACATCTAATCTTGAGGACATTCTGTCCTTATTAGTGTGGACATCAGATTCATCTTCTGATTCTGAAAAAGTCCAAGATCAATGGAGTAAAGTAGATTTAGAGACGAGTCTATTCCTGTCGCTCAAATTTGATACCGATCAATTCTTCTGGTTCAGATGAATTTTGGGGAGAGGATAAAATGTAACAAATCTTTCAATCTAGATGAGTAAAATAAAATTGCTGATTTTGTTGGAATAACTGGAAGCTAGCAGACTGGTTTTGTTTCATACTGTTCTCTATCAATTTACGCAGTTAGCAGGATGATGATACTTGCGTGTTTTAGATTGTCATTGATGTCATAGTAAATTCAAGTACATTTTTAAAAATATCAAGGACATTACCGCGAAATTCAAGTAGTTTTTCAGGACATTTAGTAAGTATTGTAAATTCAAGTACTTTTCCAGTATCAAAACAAAATACAAGTACTTTTCCAGGCCCATGCTAACCATGTAATCCTGTTCTGTTAAAATATGGCTACCTAAGAAATTTCAACTGCAAATTTTGTTTTGTGTTGCAATGGAACCAAAAATTGTACAACTGAAAAGCAGTTGAAACCCCCAAAAGGTTTATCGTGATCTACATGATATTAAGATTATATGTATACCAAATTTGGTGAAGATTTGTCAAGTAGTTTCAGAGATATACTTCATAAGCATTAAGAACACCTATAGGGGCGCTAATGGGGATTGAGGGGGATGCCAACGGGGGACGCCAACCTGGACAGAAACTCAGCCAAAACCAATACGTCTCCTGACCCTTCAGGGGGAGACAAAATGCAGTTCCTACAGGAAAATTGAGCTTTTCTTAGTAATCATATTTCTGAGAGTTCTCACACCATACATGAATCATACACCAGAAAGTGCTCCAGGGTGTTCAATTTAACAAACTAGAGATAAACTAGACTACAAGTGTCCTCTCAAGATCAGATCATAGCCCAGCAACATGGGATTAAACAGAAAGATTGAACCGAAATAGACTAAACAAGAAATAAAAATCAAATTCATCCAGCTCTACAGCTTTCAATGGTAGTTTCCAATGTTGCAGCGTTCAATTTGCTTCTTGTGCCACAGGGTGAAAGCTAAATGCGTCTCTGAAAATGAATTCTTCAACACTGATCTAAATTGGACATTTTTAAAACACAACATTTGAATGAATAAGATTTTCCCATAGGTTGGATCGTTGGATCAAATCGCCTCAACTGTGACAATTGAGTTATTGGTATGAACATCTCTGGCATGAAAAGTAGTTGCTGTGACATAAAATTTTTTATCCTGTCCATGTCAAATTCAAAGTATATTTTCCTTTGTGGCATTATCAGGTATATTGAAGAGCTCACAAGGATAGAATTTTGGGAGGAGGGATGTAATCTAAGTTAGATTATTATGAAATATAGTTCAATATGAATAGAATATCAATTATCAAAGCTGCAAAATAAATGAATCTCTGATTTGATGATTTAATAATCTGTGGGATTTCTGAATATCTGGAACTCTAAGAAATGATGCAAATTTATGACTCAAATAGCCAGGTTCCCATGGAGGCTACTCAAGTTTTCAGCTATACTCTGTTAAGGGTAGACCAACTTTTTCAAAAATTTGCTCTATTAGAAGAGTATGGGACATGAGATCTTAAAGCATTCTTTTTCAAGCACCAAGTAAATGAAAGACATATTCACAGGTATGATATCTGTCATTATGCTTTAAATGTTATTCAAAATTAAATGAGAAAGACTGGAGGAAAGGTGATGCTGAGGTGATTTTGGGTAGGAAGCTGCTTTCATGAGTATTTCACTTATATGGCAGGTGCTAACATTATTGCAGAGAGAAAACCTGCAACACTAGTGTGGTCTTGCATTGCAGTGAAACCTTTGAGCATCATCTTGAACTAGCAAACCATGGGTGGCACTGCACTAATATTTATGTAGCATTGAACCCAATCATTACTGCATGTAGAGCAGTTCTCTACTGCTGTTTAAATTATTGAGCCCTTGGGGGGATTTGAACACCGGACCTCTTCATCTGAAACCAAACCCGCTAACACGCCCCTCCTAGATGAAAGAAAATGAACTAACTTGGTGGCATCTCGAGAACTTCTGATGAACTTGGTGCACTCTCTCTTGAAAAATGTCTTTTCAACCCAGGATCTTTGACTCTGCAAAACAAATTTCAAATTGAAAATTATGTTGTACAAATTCACATTTCTAATTTTTAGAAAAAAAGTATCTAATCAGGAAAAAGGAGTAATATAATCGATACGCGAAATGTCAATCGCAATGAAACAAAAGATGCTACTAATAATGAAGTAAAAATGAACAATTATATTTTTATTATATAAATTACAATTCTTTTTAACTGAATAATGGATTTTAGCTGAATGGAATAACAGCTTTGAACAAGATTGACTCAAAACAACTTCACATCAATAACATAAATGCAATATTTTCTCAAATTATCACTGACAAGAAATTAATAACCTGATCATCATCCATTTGTATCCTTCATTTTGATTAATTGGCAACAAAGATTATCACAGTGATGGTTTCAGCACATACACAATGAGCCAGTGGTAATTCCAGGAACTTACAGAAACATCAAGTGAAAGACATAATCTTCAGATTTACAATAGCAAAATTTGTCTAATTGGTCAAAGTAAGCCTTTTAGTATCTATCATTGGAAGTTTGACACACGGTGAATTGTATGAACTCATTTTCCGTTTATATATTCATATTTCTCGAACTATCATGTCCAATATCATTTGCTTGATAACAGTGTTCGTATCTATACCGAAACGTTGCACTCCTGCAATAAAAATGTTGAAAATCCATAGAAATCTTCCTTATTCATCAAACAACTTCTATATATGCTTTTCAAAGAAGTCCCTAATGATGATCATAATGATCATAAGTCGCACAGCTACCGCACAAGTGCCTGACGTCAAAAATTATGAAATAGCACTCAATAATGAATAAAGATTATGTTAGCTTGTAGAATGTCCCAAGTGACAACACACAAGCAGTCATTTCGAGTAAGGAGAATACACTTCCTGAACACAGGATAAGTGGACTTCCTTCAACAGCTGCAGTTGGACGACAGATAAGTTTATAACTTTGTTACCAGGAAGTAATTTCTCAATCGTATGATATTTCAGTCAATTTATTATTAATTTTTTAATTTGACAATTTTTCTTGAATTCACAAGTCAAACAGAAAACGATAGGAATTTAAGCCACTGTGAGATGAAAGAATAAAAAAATTATTATTGCCCATTTTCCTCAAAAAGTGGTAACAAGAATAAATAACTTTTTTATTATTATCTCCAATGTCATCAAAGACTAGATTAGCGTTTGCGGGACACCGCAAAAGCAGAGGAACCCCGAAACTTGGGGTTTCGCCTTACCCTGTTCCACCTTCTACAAGCCTCAACATATTGGGCATTTTCTTGTGACCTTGACTTTTGACACTCAAGGTCACGAAATAAATGAATACATTTCATTGAATATAACATTAATGTAACGAATTAAAGTGTTAAAAGTTAAAATAATCCATTTTCTCATTATATGTTGACCTTGCTGTGACCTTGACCTTTGAACTTGAAAGTGAACATGTCATTGTAATTCCCCAGAGGTGTAAACACTTATACATGTTCATGAGTTCTGAAAAGCTTAATGGGATTAAGTTATATCCAAATTAGTTGCACATTGCAATAACACAAATCTCATGACCTTGACCTTTGACCTTCAAGGTTACACAATCAATGAACACTTTTCATTGAGTATAACAATCATCTAATGATTAAAAGTGTTCATTGTTAAAATAAAGCATTTTCGCAAAACCATGCTAAAGTAGTGACCTTGCTGTGACCTTGACCTTGGACAGATTGTAGCGAAAACCTTTTTAAATTTTTTTACTCTTCCAAGGATGATACATACCAAGTTAGAGCTTCATAGCACAAAAACTTTTTAAGTTATCTCGTTTACAAGGAATTTTTTAGTGATTTTATAGCTCGTGACCTTGACCTTTGACCTTGAAAGTGAACATGTCATTGTAATTCCCCAGAGGTGTAGACACTTATACATGTTCATGAGTTCTGAAAAGCTTAATGGGATTAAGTTATATCCAAATTAGTTGCACATTGCAATAACACAAATCTCATGACCTTGACCTTTGACCTTCAAGGTTACACAATCAATGAACACTTTTCATTGAGGATAACAATCATCTATTGACTAAAAGTGTTCATTGTTAAAATAAAGCATTTTCGCAAAACCATGCTCAAGTATAGTGACCTTGCTGTGACCTTGACCTTGGACAGATTGTAGCGAAAACCTTTTCAAAATTTTTTACTCTTCCAAGGATGATACATACCAAGTCAGAGCTTCATAGCACAAAAACTTTTCAAGTTATCGCGTTTACACGGAATTTTTTAGTGATTTTATAGCTCGTGACCTTGACCTTTGACCTTGAAAGTGAACATGTCAAAATCGTTCCCCCGAGGTATAAGCAGTAAGTTATGAATACAAGTTCTGGAAAGCTTAGTAGAAAAAAGTTATAGCCAATAGTATGAGCGTGGCGGCGGCGGCAGAAACTGCACAAAAACTGAAAGCAGTTAATTATGCCTCTTGAAATAAGTTATAAAGAAATAACAACTTAACAAAAAACTTAACAATAACTAATAACAAAAACTGATAATGAGTTCGACAAATGTTTGGAAGGATTGTACTGAAATATGAACTCTATATCAATCAACAACATGTCGGCAAAGATCCACAAAATTAGGCATTGACTTTTGTAGTCCTACAGAAAGTTGAGGATTGACAGTAGTCTGACATGTACAGTATTAAACAAGGATACTGAAATATGAGTTCTTATGCAATCAAGAACATTGCAGCAAATATCTTCAACATATGTGTAGTGTACATATACAGAACGTCATACGTGTGCATTTGGGTCGTTTGTATTGAACTCGAAGATGTCATGGACGCGGAGGAACAACGAGTTCGAAGAACGAGTTGTTTCTCCGCGTCCATGACATCTTCGAGTTCAATACAAACGACCCAAATGCACACGTATGACGTTCTGTATTTATTATATACTTTCTTTTAAACCTTTTTAAAAGTAATTATGAATTGATTAAATAATCCGAGACGTCGCACTGCGCATTGATACATAATGCGAACAAGGCGACACCTATAACACGCTCGACTGATGATTTGATACCTCAACTATCTTTTAATTTTCTCTATATTTTGCCTAGTTAAACGTAAGAGGCAATGTGTGAAAACAAAAAAACAGTGATAAAAGTTTATCCTTAGTAATTATTTATGAAGTTCTGAATGTGATAAACATAAGTTCAGGATTCCGAGCAACGGGATCCTTTCAAACGACGTCACCATGGAAATGACGTCATAATCTTTGAAGGCTATGACGTCATGACGTCATAAGGGCGAAGTGTCGCAGGCGATGTTCTCGAAGTTTTGTTTTGCAGTTTTTTTACTAACGATAACACTAGTTTCTCACTATATTATTCTTCAATATCATATTAAAAAGTAAGTTTGTTACCAATGCATTTAGATACGTCATATCCGATGTTCTAATAAGGAAAATAATTATTGTTACGTACGGAAAGTTGCGAGAATTGCCGAAGCTTGAAAAAAGTAGAACCGGCAATCGTGCAATACGGCATTTACCGTGCAATACGGCATTTACCGTGCAATACGGAATTTGAAGACGTATTCCGTATTGCACCCTTGTATTACTATCCTAAGATTACATGAGTATATAATAATAAACATAACATGTTGGACATCCTATTGTATTCCGTGCTTGCCTTACAACATCATATAACGTGACCTGTAGCGACTGTCAGATTAAAGCGGGTGATTGAAACGATCCATACGTCTCCGTGTTGTCTCTCCCAGGCCTGAACCCATGAAGACACTACAATATGACATTGACTTTTGTAGTCCTACAGAAAGCTTAAAGATTGACAGCAATCTGACATGTACAGTATTACACAAAAAGCCTGAAATAAGTGTTCTTATGCAATCAAGAACATTACAGAAAAAATCTTTATCATATGACACCACGCATCGACTTTTGTAGTCCTACCGAAGGCTTGAGGGTTGACAGCAGTCTGATCTAAACAGTATCATCACATCCTAGTGTGACTCTCTTAACACCCTGACTGTTGATTTGAGACATTACAAGCTAAATGATATCAGCACCTTGGGAAATCCATCCTTCCCTATATTATCCCTTGGCTACTCGGGGCTAAGTGACAGCAATAAAGATGTGACAAGATTAGATTCAGTATGATGAACAGTCATCATGATGGCAGCAGAAACCAGAGTGATAAGGGCACATACAAGACTGTAAGGGATGTAAATGAAGGATAAGATGTTCCCCCTTGTAATTATACCTATGGTACATTTGAAGAACATAGGTCATCAGAATCAAGTACAGTAAACATGAAGTTTATCAGTTAGTTTTGATAGTAATGTTCAAATGTACACCTGAGCGTGAAACATGATATCCTGATCGAAGCTTTCCATATTTCAATTAAAACCAGGCCAAATTATGAACTCACTTATGGACAAACTTTGATATGTAAGGATTCCATAATGATCACTACACACTGAAAAAGCAGTGAGTTCAAACTGTCCAAGGCTCAAAGACGAAAGTAAGACATACATGCAAAGCACAATTCGTTGCATAAAAGGTTTAAGGCTAACCATATGTTATTCCAGTAGCAGTGTATGAAATCAAGCCCGTCCCAGAGCATGGTACCATGTTAATTTTGGTCTGGACTAGTGACTTTTTTATCTTTTTCTTAAATTTTACCATTATAATTAACAAAAGACCTATTTCGGGCTGGTTACATTATTAGCTTGTTTCAAACACTGCAAGTAGTTCATCTGAACACAAGACTGAACTGTTTGACCTGTGGTAAATGATGCAGCACTAAGAACTCTCTAAGACTAATGGAACCCATGGAACTGAAGACATCACTTGATGAAAATGGATCAGAATGATCAATGTAGTTAAATTTTTATTTAAACATTTAAACAGTAGTGTTTATCTCATCAAAGATTGCTAAAAGGAATGGGAGTTTAATCTTTTGTTGGATGTGTTCATGAGAAAGTGAAATTGCATCCTGTGAACTTAACATAAAGGGTTTGAACAAATCAAAAATAAGGGGTTTTGGGCAGGATTTAAAAATACAAAATATCTTGAGAAGAGCGCTTCTATGGTGGATCAAAGTGTGCCTTGAGACTAAGATAATACTGATAAATTTGAATGATAACATAACTTGTCCCATAGCTATATTCTATGCCTAAACTAGACTAGCATTTAGTCTCAGAAGTATTTTTGTTCAATATTGACAATATTTTTAAACAAATCATGTATTATAACAAAATGGAGCCCAGAAGATGCTTCAATTTCGGAGCGAACTAGACTTGCTATACTTTTCTAGACTTGGTTGGTCATCAATTTAATATTTTTGCTTTAGGGTCTGGATGACAGGCTATGCCTAAACTAATCTGTGAATTAACTGAACTTTGAAAATGGAGCTAGATTTTTGTGTTAGAAGTTAGAAGTCAGAGAATGCCACTTTAAAAAAACAAAACTAAAATATATCTCATCTTTGATTAATGCATTATCTTTGTAAGAAAATCTTCATTTTCTCATTACAAAGGTTAATTTCATAGAAATAGAGCAGTTTGAGATATAAAATTTAACATCCTTTCCATGATTTATTTTCTAAAGGTTAACAACTATTATTTCAAACAAAAGGATTTTGTTGACATATTCAACTTACATAATTTCGTTGTAAAGACATAGCAAAAAAAAAATACATGGCAACCTTTAAATAAAAAAATGCTTTGGTTAAGAGAAAGAACTCGTAAAGTATATACATAGTAGTGTGTTAATGTAGTGTTTAACAAGAAGCTATGAAGATATTGCCCGAGATATCACAGATATTGCCCGAGATATCACAGATATTGATTTGTCATAACCAAAGGGACAAAAATTGCTTCAGAAGTCATTAACTATTATTAATCTAAGACAGATTGTTTTGGCTAACGAGATAAATAATCATTTCTTCTGATCATAAAATTGCTCTCATTGGCAAAATCTCATCAGTAAAGATATAAGATTCTATTCTTGCAATGCCAGAGTCAATAAGAATATACGAAATAATTCAGATAATTTGTTCAGGGATAGAACAATAACAAGATTTTGTTGTCTAAGCTAATAATTCTGACATTTTTCAGACAAAATTGTTACAAACCAGAACCCAATTTCAATTAAAGCATACAATAAGAAATCTAAGAAGGCATAGAGTTGACCCAAATCATTTAACATCATAACCAAATGTAAAATGACATCTCTTATGGGCAGATGGGTTCTATATCTGCACCATCAAGATAAGTACTTCTGCACTGATATCTCTTATGGTCTTCATGTTACAAATCAGAATCCCATTTCAAAGAAAGAATACCATGAGAAATTTAAGAAGTGATAGGCAGAGTTGACCTTAATTATCATAACCAAATGTAAAATGACATCTCTTATGGCCAGCTAAATTCTAATTATCTGCAACTTTAAGTTTAGCCCTTTTGCATTGCCATCTCTCTACAAATCAGAACCCCATTTCAAAGAAAGAATACCATGAGAAATTAAAGTGATAGACAGAGTTGGCCCAAATTATTTCAATTCCTGATTGTGGATGCGAATGAAGTATGTGAAGGTTGCTTGAATATTTCATATTAATATTAATAACATATCAATATATATATTTTTCAACTTTTCTTTGTTTATTTTTATCAAAAACAACAACCATACAAAATTATTTTTATTTTACGAATTCAACATAGAAATGACTTCATTGATTGTGCATGTTACTTCCTGTGTAAACATCGCTGGGCTGACAAGATACTTCTTCTGCTTGGGCTCTAAATCTGAATCATATATCCTGGGTATAGGCCGTACCCCCTCTTTGACCCCATAATTTCTGATATCAAATTCTTGGCTTATACCCAGTTATATACAGTAACCAAATGTAAAATGAAATCTCTCATTGCCATCTAGGTTCCATATCTGCACCATCAAGATAAGCCATTCTGCATGGACATTTTTTATGGTCTTCATTGACAATTCAGAATCCCATTTCAATGAAAGAATACCATGAGAAATTTAAGGAGCGATAGACAGATTTGACCCAAATCATGATAACTAAATGTAAAATGAAATCTCTTATGGCCAGTTAGGTCCTATATCTGCACCATCAAGCTAAGCACTTCTGCAAGGACATCTCATGTCACTCCAATTTTCATTGAGGAATGAAATAGGAAATAATCCAGTTAAGAAGATTTCATTACATTCATGAAATGTCTTCTCACTGACTACTCTATGCTCAGTAACAGAGCAGCAACAGTGAACTGAAGAACCTGCTCCATCAGGAAATGAAGAGGATATTATTGGTGCAGTGAACTAACTAATTCCTTGTAATCTGTTCCAGTATCTGAACATGGAACTTAAATGACCTGTTAAGAGAAAGGATTTAAAGAAGGAGGAGGAATAGAACTGGGCTAAATCTTGTCATTCATGTCATTTGGAGATACTCTTCAAAGATCCAGTATAACTCTGCCATTCTTTGTACTAGGTACTGGACTGTTTGGAGTCAGGGTTGTTTTAATGACTGTTTAAATATTTTACAACGAAGATTATGTGTGGAATGGCACATGCTATAAAACTAACACTTTGTAATTTTTCTGTTATGTGTTATCTGTTGATTATATAAGTCAAGGTGACGGTTGGTTTTATCTACGTAATGATTATCATTATCACACTTATTCAGGTAACAAGTAAAGTATGTTGCATCTTTTGAGAGACCTTTTTAATGTCAATTGATCTTACAGGTTCTTTGACGTATAAATACATGCATGTTTGTAATACAAATCATTCACCTTGTTCAATGAAGAACTAAAAGTTCTATATTAACAGTATATTCAGTATATATGTTTTATACAAGTGGCATCTTTTTTTAAATATAAGTCGGGTATCTAACTCCATAACTCCATTTTTCTAAAAGCGTACAAAGGATCTACCAGCTATTTAAAGTCTGTGAAGAAGTCACTATAACTACAATACAACGGTCACAAGAATCATGAATCATGAAGGTTATCATCAATCAAGGAGTTAGGTTCTGAAGGGTTGTTCAACATTTGTTTACACTGTGATGTGTTGCCATCAATTCTGAAGCACAATGTCCTTTATCTTCCTACCACCAGCCAAAGTAAACATTGAGCAGAAAGAGTTAGAAGCCGAGAGCTGCTGTCTGGTGACTGATCCTGTGGAAGGTACTTCAGTGTTAGAAACACCTGGAAGTTACGATCAAGTAACTATAGTTGTCTGGTTGGCAGTTTTCATTGAAGATGTCAAGGTCATTAGGTTTTTATCAAGATCTAGTTAATTTCTCTCTGTGTGACTGGTGTTCTTTAAGTCAATAACTCCATGTCATGATGATTGTTTTAATACTTCATATGTCATTAATATGATCAAATTAATGATGGAACTAAAACCATATATTATAAGATCATTTAGTTCTGTTGTTTTAAATTTAAATACTTTCTTCAAAATTTAGAATTGTTACTTTTTCACTTTTTTAAAAAATGTGTGGATGACCCTAACTGATTTTCCAATGCATAAAATTTGGAGTTGATAGGAATCTCAACAATTCAAAAATAGAAATCTATAGTGTTTGACCTATAGAAAAGAGATTTACAAGATCAAAAGGGCTGACTCTCTCAAAGGACCACACGCCAATTGAGGGCCACAAGCGGCCATTTTGTTGCAAAGCACTTTCGGGTAAATCCGTTTAGTGCAGTCATGCAATTAGAGCTAATCACATTACACGACAGTTTAGTGTTTTTCTGTACACAAGGGCAACAAGTTAGTAGACAATTTCACAGAGAAGCAAATATTCCAATGTCACTGGTCATAAATAAAAAATCACTGTCTATCTTGCAGTAAAACTTGAAAAACCACACATAACTGAACAGTCTGCAACTAGTAACTCTCTTAGTCTAGGTGTACATCAGACAATTGAATCAGTCTGTTACTCACTTCTTATCTCAAAGGATAGACTCATTGAATGTATACATGCAAAGCTTCCAAGGTCAAGCATCAGGGATGGACATTTTGAAATACAGCTGAAATGCATGGAATTTAGTTTCCTGGAAAGTCATTTATTGATAAAACTACATTTAGGACAATTTCAAAACAGCTGAAATCGGCTGATCAGCTGAAAACCGCTATCCATGAAACATTTCGTTACTGCTGAAACATCATAGCAATGCTTCATGGCACAAACTGACATCTTGACACAAAGAGTAAGATATTTGAGCTTGTAAAATGTCTTTCTGATAAGACTTGAAGACCATAGTAATGTGTTCATCAGAGACATTAATGACATACATAAAGCCATTTGATGTGTAGCTTATCAGGCAGGTATCTAATGCTGAAAATTAACAAGATAAAATAACAGATTTGAAGGGCAGGCACATATGGCCTTTTGCTGTTATTTGCAATCAATAATCAACATTGATCAAGATACAATTACTTATGATATCAACATTTACAACTTTCAACTTTTAAGATTAATTGAGAAAAAAAACTTTGAAGTAATGATTCACACATCCAATTCATATCTTATTCATTTGTACTCTTTTGCTATCAATATCATGTTTAATCTATCATGCCTTTAATATGCAAAACATTTTCTAAGTTTCCCAAAAAGTCCACCCGAGCCTGTATGTTTGACCATTGGAAGAAATGGTTGATGGATGCGAACAAAATAATATATAAACAGACCATTTAGTAAGGACCGATTTTGAACTATGACATGCCCTTATGTTAATTGTCCTTTTTGTATTTTGCTTGATTGGACTTCAAGGTTCAAATGTTCTCCAAGCATATGAATCAGATGATTTAGAAATGTCTTCCAAATGGACAAACAAAATGGTAGACAAGCCAAAGGGAGGATCACCAAATGGTACCATTTCTTACTCTGACATGATTGTTCCATTTTGTGAAGGCTTTGGTGAAATTGACCATTAAGTTAAAGAGTCACAGAAATAGCTGTATAGATAGTTTGCCATTCCTGAGGACAAATCAGATTTCCAAGTTGAGGCCATGAGGGCACTCTTAACTGCAAGTCACAGGATACCAGAGACATGATTATAGTCAAGTAGTTTATTTCAAACGGAGACTAGTAAATTGAACATCAGTGTCAATCATTGGATTTGCCTTGTGAAAGAAGCAAGAAAACTAAATTTCTATCATTGGGCATAAAGGTTCATTATCTCTACAAAGTCATAACCTAAAATTGCAAAGTATCTACATTTTACTTTCAATCCTGGAAACTATAATTGAGACAGGGACTGCAAGAGTTATTTTAGAACATCTAACTCTACAAAGATACTTATGTTCAAAGACACCATAGTCTTCCCAATCTGAAAACTTCAGAAACAGCCGTGACAAAGACAATTATTTGATTTTCTATCCTCTCTTCCACAAACTAGGTAAGGGAACTAACTTTATCATCCATGAATATTCTTGTGAGGAGGAAACCCGCGAAACATATAAAAGACATGAGAGCAACTTTTTCAAACAATCTTTCCAAAACACTTCATCAGACATTGATACAGGCAAAATGAAGGGCATTTTATATTCATTAAATATTGTTTACTTTTCATCGTCAATATGTAAATATGTTTAATGCTAATCAATCAATCTTTATTTGCACTTATAGGCCACAGGCCTGTAGCACAATGTGCATACAATATGTTCAGGCAGGATAGAGTACATTTTTTCTGAGTACAAAGGCATAGTATAGAAACATTGACAGATTTTCTAAATGTGTTTTACTAGAGTAAGTTAATAGAGATATAAATTTATAAATAGTATGATGTGTAAAATAATATTTCTTAATGTACTTCTTTCTCAAAGTGAGGTAGGCAGGACAAACACAAAGGAAATGATATTCATCTTCAATAAGATTTAAATTACACATTTTACAAATTCTATCTTCTCTTTTTAGTCCAATATATCTGCCAGTTTCTATAAGTAAATCATGCGATGAGCAACGAAATTTTGCAAGCGAGATTCTATATTTTCGGATATTCAGATGCGATAGATAGCTTTCTTCCTGTATAGATTGCTTAAACATTCTAAAATAAAAACATTTATTTGATACAGATAAGTGGTCTAGCCAATTTTGTAAATAAATATCTTGTAATCTTTGTTTAAACGAGATAAGAAACTTTGAATGAGAGTCTATGTGTTGTTCCAGCCATATGTAACCAAAACCAGTAGAATATAGTAGATCTTTAACATTTGTGACCCAATTACGTTTTCCATTTCTATCATACAAAATCATCATATTATAACATTTTTTGGGTAATCTATAACATGGCATATTTAAAACTTTCAACCAATATTTTATTACTTTCATTTTTGACTCTATAGATAACGGAAATCTGCCACACTCACCGTATACCATTATGTTTGAGGTAGTTACTTTCACACCGAGAAATCTTTTAATTGCATATAAATGTACCTTTTCTATTTCATGAAATGTCTGGAGTCCCCAAATTAATGCTAATCATAATTTGCAATATATTATGTCATATAACTCAATTATCTATCTTAAAACTGCAAGAATGTTGTCAATAATATACATGAACAAGATAAGTTATCAACTCATAACTTTTCATCTCAAATATAACGTTTAGATATATCAAACATTTGTTCCATGTTACGGCATTTCAGTACTTTAGCTCTTCATTTTGCCAGTATCAATTTCTGACCAATGGGAGCACTCGCTACCAAAGCGTAACATATAAAATCCTTGAAGTAGTTGCTCTTGTGTCTTTTAAAACATTTAACGGGTACAACTTCTCTCTTTTAGGTTTTCTACTACTCATATTTAAGTGCATTAGCAGTACCCGCTGGTATTAGTCATTGATCCATATAATATGACATATATGTTAATTCCATTTAGCATTATCTAGCTAAATGTACGCACCCTTATTTATCACATTTCACAATTATTCAACTTCCATTAACATTCAATTTCCTTCTCTTTACCTCAAACATAATACCTATTTACAAAACACGTGCTCCTGTTTACAAACACCACAAACTTGTGCACTCGTCACTTCCCCCACATACGTCATCACATAATATAATACGTCATAATATGACGTCACATTCTTTCATTCCTCCGCCATTTTGCATAACGCTCATTCTCTCTGCAAGTTTCTCTTAAAATAAGTTTATAATTCATTGCTTTAGTAATTTCAAGTGTTAAAAATGGCTCCAAAGAGGAAAGCGACTTTGAATCACAAACTTGTAAGGACCCAGCCTTCGGCAAAAGGACCGAATACTACAAACAACACATCGTCGACAATGTCAACAACAACAGCGCCGCCTCAACAAGAGAATTCAGGTAATGTCTCAGAAAATGGTATCATTACAATTGACCCCGGTTTGATCAAAAACCCAAATGTAAACCTTAATCAATCTCAGTCTGTGATTCCGCCGGATAGTGACATGCACTGCGCACTAGCCTGGTTATCTCAGCTCACATCTCAAGCTAATTTTCCACCTCCCCCACCCACTTCTTCACACTCAAATATGGCTTCTTTTCAAGCGCAGCCAAGTCAGGTACCACTTGCATATTCCTTTGAAGCAATATAGGTTCACACGTGAAGGAACCCGTTCGTCAAAAGATTTTCAATGGTGAGTACGTTGATTTTCTTAATTTGCTCCCACATGATAATCAACCACTCGATGACCACGTTCCGCTTAGGCTTGTTTCAGACAGTACTGGGCAGGTTTTGTTCAAACCATATGAAAACCATGCTTCACGTCCACTGACCATCAGCGCATGGACAACTGCGTTCCATATCTTCATGGGAATATATGTTAGCAAGCACGCAGACCGCGTACAAGGACTGCTTTCATATGCTGAAACGATCAGGGGAGCAGCGTTCAAGCATGGGGGTGACTCATGGTCGACATATGACTATCATTTTCGTCACAAGATGGCACGTGACCCAGCAAGATCTTGGGGTAAGAGAGACGGTGACCTTTGGTTGAAGTGTATGTTGCCTGGTAAGAAAACACAGTCACCAAATATTCCTTCCCATTTCTCAAAAACACAAAATGTTGATGGTAATGTATGTTGGGATTTTAACCGTTCCCAGTGTACTAGATCCGTATGTAAGTTTCCACACAGGTGTTCAAAGTGTCAAAGTTCAAATCATGGCGCCCGTTCCTGTCAGTCATCGCTTTTTCGTCCCCGTCAAGCACCAGGAACGACCCAACATCTCCACTCAAGGAGTACAAGTTCAACTGCAACCGGCCCCGGTACAGGTAAAACAATTGGCTCAGGTACCAATAAACCTTTCTAATGTCTCCCCTTGGCTATCTCTCTATGAGACTGTAAATACGTTGGATGCACAGTTGTTGTTTCAGGGTTTTTCTGAGGGTTTCAATCTGCAGTACACGGGGCCGACGGGACCAAGGTTTGCACACAATCTCAGGTCAGCCTATCAACTTCCGAACGTTACAGCTGCAAAACTCAGTAAGGAAATCCAACTGGGGAGAATAAGTGGACCGTACGAATCGCCACCTTTTCAGGATTTGATTGTTTAACCGATAGGTTTGGTAGACAAAAAAGTTAACAGCGAATCGGTGCCCACAGATGATCACTACAGGTTGATTCATCACTTATCCCATCCAGAAGGTACATCTATTAATGATTTCATTCCGACGAAGCAGTCAACATGGTCCAGAAACTTGGTAAAGGCACGGAGTTAGCCAAATTTGACATCAAATCTGCGTTTAGGTTGATTCCTGTCCGCCCCCAGGACTTCCATTTGTTGGGAATGTGTTTTCAAGGTAAATATTACTTTGATAAATGTTTACCGTTCGGTTGTTCAACTTCCTGTGCATTGTTTGAAAAATTTAGCACATTTCTTCAATGGTGTATTTTAAACAAATCTACCTCCCGTTTCATAATTCATTACCTTGATGATTTCTTGTTGGGGGGCTACCCCTTTTCAAACACATGTTCGGAATTACTTCAACTTTCTATTGACATGTTTCAGCATTTTGGTGTACCGATTGCAAATGAAAAGACTGTCGGTCCCTCCACCAAGGGTAGAAAAATTTGTAATAGGTTATTTAAGTGTTACAATGACCATCTTTGTCAACTATTGATGTGTTGTACAACCTGTGTTGAAATATGACACAATTAAAGATTCTAAAAATTACAATTTTTACAAAAAAGTCTTATAGAAATTGCTCAGAAATAAAACTGATGTTAACTCTAAAAGACACAGCATGAGCTGATGAATGAAAATTCATCATTCCTTACTCAAAGTCCAAGTCGCCAGGGAGGAAAGCTTCAATTCACTTCCTTATTGGAATATCTAACCACAGAAAACACTGAAAAACAGAAAAGACAATGGCTATCCAGGGAATGATAAACTTTCTTAGAAAAGGTAAACAATCTCATGAAAGGTCAAGAAAACAATATGCTGACAAAGAAACTAGTTCAGAATTCCACAAAAGAGTAACACAGAAAAAGGAGGAATTGAGTTGTAAGAATCAAATTACTTGTAACAACACAAAGCTCTCAAACTAGTAGCATTTAACCACCAAATCAATAGGTTTTCTAATGTTTGAAACCTCGTTAACAGAGCAAAAACATTGTAGAGGACAGTCGGCTGAGTCTATCAGCAATAAATGCTCATTTAAACCTGACAGGAAGTTGAATAGTTGAACTTGAGTTAGGAACTTGATTGGTACAGCTTTAGTCAAGGCATTCACATGCTGCTAGTTAAAGACTGTCTGATAGTTCTTGGATTTCCAATCGATGGTACCAATGGTGAATCGAGCAATACAGACCAGTCAATTACACTCAAACTGCCAGTATCCTGGATCAGCTAGAAGAGGAACTGTGAAGACAAATTCCAGACAAAAAGAATGTCTAAATCTACTTACAGAGCATGAGAATTACTGGGAGATGTGTGAGAAGCATGCAATGAATCTATCTATAAAACTGTCATTTCATTCCTTGAGTAATGTATGTTTTTTTGTCAGAAGGTGGACCATTGCAATATTCAGCATGGTTCCTGTAACAACTTCCTTGACTCGAAGTGTCACATGTCTGATGTTTTGATATTTTCTTGGAGATGGATTGGTACTGGTGATCTGAATGACGGCTCAGTTGTTGTTTTAATTCTAAAACATATCAATATTATTTTCAATTACACTCAAACTACCAGTATCATGGATCAGCTTGAAGAGGAATTGTGAAGACAAGTTGCAGACAAAAAGAATGTCTAAATCTACTTAAAGGGGCATGAGAATTGCCTAGAGATGCTTGTGATGCATGCGATTACTCTATCTATAAAACTGTCATTACATTCCTTGAGTAATGTATGTTTTTTTGTCGGAAGGTGGACCATTGCAATATTCAGCATGGTTCCTGTAACTACTTCCTTGACTGCAAAGTGTCACACGTCTGATTGTTTTGATATTTTCTTGGAGATGATATATGGATCGATATTTTTTATCTGAATGCAGGTTCAGTTGTTGGTCTAATTCTAAAATATATCAACATTATTATCAATTTCCGTCAAACTGCCAGTATTCTGGATCAGCTTGAAAAAGAACTTTGGAGACAAGTTGCAGACAAAAAGAATGTCTAAATCTACTTACAGGGCATGAGAATTACCGAAAGATGCTGAAGACGCATGCAATGAATCTATCTATAAAACTGTCATTACATTCCTCAAGGAATGGTCGCTTTTGTAAGAAGCCTGGACCCTCGTATCATTCAGCTTAGTTCCGGTAATGACTTCCTTGAATGCAAAGTGTCACACGTCTGACTTTTGGTATTTTCTTGGACATGTTCAATGGATAGGTACTGATGATCAGAATGCAGGTTCAGTTGTTGTTTTAACCCTTACGATGCGGCTATATATTTTTGCTCTACAAGCCCACGTGGCGGAATTGTTTTGTCCGGTGCCAGCCACCGCTATATCCTGATTAACCGCTTCTTTATTTTTGTGCGCGGATATACATATGATACATGGAAATAAAGACAATTCTCTCTTCTATACGATGATGTAAAAATTATAAAATTATTTCTAATGGTTCGTGAGATATAAATGCCGCAAGGTGGGTACCCTCAATCATTTTGAGGTAAACAAATTTTGTGCGGCACTTGTCGCAACGCTTTGCCGCTTCTTTATTTTTGTGCGCGGATATACATATGATACATGGAAATGAAGACAATTCTCTCTTCTACACGATGATGTAAAAATTATAGAATTATCTCTATTGGTTTGTGAGATATGAATGCCGCAAGGTGGGTACCCTCAATCATTTTTGAGAAAAGGTTTGATATTTTATATCCGGGAGCAGCCAAGACTGCTTGCAGTCAATATATAGCCTTATCCTGAAAGTTACGGATTTCGCCAAGAGGGCTTACGTGCCATTTTATATTTGGCCCGTAAATATCACGCGCCCCGCATCGTAAGGGTTAATTCTAAAACATATCAATATTATCATAAATGTTTATTAGTTCCTAGAAGAAAACTTCGGAAACTTAATGCTGAAACTAAAGAACTTCAATGATTGATTTTTCTGAAGCGACCATTTTCACTAATATTTAACTTCCTTGGTAAGACTATATTTATGCATAACACGATTTTATATGACAAGTTTTCTTTGAAAACCAACAAGTTCACAACTTGACCTTATTATTTTGTACAGATAAACAGCTAAGAGGCAAAAGGTAAACACCTGTTAAAGCAAACAGTATTTATATAAATGTCATCATTAGTCGCAAATAAAAGAAACTGCAATGTCAAAGTTTGACATTTGTAATGCATATGCTGTCAAAACTGAATTCTTTTTTTAAAGGTATCTACAAACAAACTTAGTTGAAATTCCAACTCTCGACCCAAGTCATGTTTAATGAATATTCATTAATAATTCAAATAACCGTAAATGACATCACAGAGAACCTTCCTTTGATAAATATCATATATTGATTAAAGCTATTTAAGACATAAAGTAAAAGCAAGTTCAAAAGCCAATATGCAAATTGAATCTTCAAGCGACAAGATACAAAGGATAACACTGTCAAAACACATCTTGCTATGATGGATAAATCCTCCTTCCAAACTACTTTAAGAACGTTTCAATCTTTCCAATTCTTCCCTAACAGCCGTAGAGCAATAAAAATAACCCAAGTTTAGGCTCCTGGGAATTCTTGTTGCAAGCCAAGTCAACTCTAAACCATTATCCTTTCAGCAGATCAAAACATCCAAGATATGAAATTCCTTCACACAAACAGCTTGCTATTCTAAATCTCTAACCTCCAATAAAGAATGCTGCATTCCAAGTGGGGTTTGACCAGCTTCACTTTTTCACTAAGAAAACTTTTATAATTGAACAGTGATCTAAAGTTAAAATCTAAATATGATTTGTATTTCTTCATCATACCAACTTCTTAAATGCCACTGAAAGAAACATGAAGATCTGCTAAGGATGATTTCTTTTTAAGACATATTCTTGATACAGGATAATTTCCTTTATTAGATATATTCTTGATACAGGATGATATTTATTATTAGGTGTTTTCTTGAGGCAGGATCATTTCCTTTATTAGACATATTCTTGATATATGATAATATCCTTAGATGTATTCTTGATACAGGATAATTTCCTTCGATGTATTCTTGATAAATACAAATTTCCTTTATCAGATATATTCTTGATACTAATTTCCTTTATAAGCTCTATTCTTGAAACAGGATACTTTTTAAGATGTATTCTTCATACAGGATAATTTCCTTAATGAGATATATTTTTGATACAGGATGATTAGCCTTATTCTTGATACAGGGATACAGAGCATTTTGACAAATAAGTACAGTGTATCTATCAAGTTAACCGTATCAGGTTGAAGGTAGCAAATTTGTTCCTTTGGGGCATCTGTTTTAAAAAAATTTAATCACACATCAAAAGAAGATTAGAGAGTGATTGATGTGAAACACTGCAGACTTCTCACAGAAATTAGCTAAGGTTAAACACAGTCTTGAATAATGTTTACAAGACATGACAGATCTCCATCAGCAATCAATATGGGCAGGATTTGGTCAATGTTTCATGTGTCCACTATACACATTGTACCCAACTCCCTGATTGATTTGGACGCAACTCAAGACTGATAAATCAATGGACTCGGATCCGTCTGACACAATGTCCACTGGACCAAGCAACAACTGATGGACAAAGAATAAGGAAACCATTCACCAGTTTTCATGTGAGCAACCTCACATAAAGCATGGTTAAAAAGTCATCTTCTGGAGGCAGGGGACTGGACACATCTTGTGGAGACATTGACCCGGTCAAGTTAAGTAGATGGTCACTGGGCTTGTCTGTTCCCTGCCTTCACTTCCTATTGCCATTATAAAGAATTAGGTGGTGAAGGAAAAGGGTAAATTTGAGATAAGCAATTTTATGTTTAGTTTATGTGACCTTGATGATTATTTGAAGCTGTTTATGACCAAACGAAGGTAGGTCCATTTCTTGGTGTAATGGGTGCAGCTAAAACTGGCAACATTTCTCAATAAAAAAACCTTATCAAAGAGATGGTGCAAGTAAGGAGAGGCCCCTGGGCTTGTTTCCCCCTCAATGAGAGGTTTAATGAATCCTGAAGTACAGGAATGATCACACAAAGGGAGGTGCTCTGAGTCCTTAATGTGAGAAGCAATGAAGCACACAAGCAATCTCCCTGCCAAATACTGGCGTCATGTCTAAATGATGCTGGACAAACTGGGGATCTATCTCAGCTGAGACAACTTTAGTCTATGGAATTGCTGTGTCCTAAATAGAAACAGCTTCTATTATATTGATGGATCTGCTCTTATTACTTGTAAATAGGCGTCTCTTATTTGTGGAAGACATGACATGCAGACAGAAACTAAGGAAAACTTTTTAAGCTGCTGGACTGTTTACCAAGCCAAATATAAGCTTTAACTGTATGTTGACAGCATTTGCCCTAAATCTCAAATGATCCAAAAATATCTATCAATTTAAAATGAGTATATGTAGTTTCTCATCCACATTGATTTCCAATCTTCTCTAAGTTGCCGGCAGACATCTGACACTTCAGCAGTACTCAGACAGACGGACAGACACTCTATCTGTGGTCCTCTTATTTCTGTTCAATCAGAGCAACTGGTCAGAAGCTTTAGGTGTAGCATCACACTAATTAGGTAATCAGCAGACACAAACTAGCCATGGAACCGCTAACTGGGAGACATCACAGATGTCCTGTCAGAATCTCATCTCTGAGAACATCAATTACAAGCAATCAACTGGTAAATAGCGACAGAAGGTGGCTTATTCTTATGTAGTGAAATGGTTAAGTTGAATGCTCAATATTTTGTAATATTACTGGTAAAGTATGGACATATGAGTTTCAAGAAATTTGAGTTGGTAATATGATAATGTATGATAGTTGACTCAACTGTATGGAATTTGTCAATGTTTACTTCATTCTAACATAGAGAAACTCATATCAAAATGTTATGCAAGTATATAGTTTCAGATCCTCGAAGATTATTTAACCGAACCTTATTAACTGGTACCAAATGAATAAGTAATTTGCCTTTCATTTTGATTGTCTGTGGTCCTGTCATAGCTCAGACCATCAACATTGGATGAAGTTAAACAACAATGAACACAGCTTATCAATGATTAGGTGACCAAATTAAATTGTTCCTTTTCTGTAAATTTGAAAAAATAGAGCCATTGGCTCTGTAGCTCATCAGGCTTCATCATCAATTATGCTTTAGAGTGTGGCCAATGTGATTCCCCCGTTGTAGAGGCCACAGGGTCACCATAAAATTAAGTATATAGGCGACAAGTTTCAGCTTTCTAGGCCTTACACTTTAGGAGGAGAAGATGAAAATAGATTTGAAGGACGCTCCTGTTGCCTTTATTAGGGGTTACAGGGCCACCAAAGCTACAATTTATAATCCTCACTAGTCAAGGAGTCTGTACACAAAGTTTCAGCTTTCTAGGCATCATGGTTCTGGAGAAGAAGATGAAAATAGGTTTTTAGGGCGTGGCCCCTGTGGCCCTTATTAGGGGTCACAGGGCCATCAAAGCTACAATTTATAATCCTCACTAGTCAAGGAGTCCGTACACAAAGTTTCAGCTTTCTAGGCCTCATGGTTCTGGAGAAGAAGATGAAAATAGGATTTTAGGGTGTGGCCCCTGTGGCCCTTATTAGGGGTCACAGGACCACCAAAGCTACAATTTATAATCCTCACTAGCCAAGGAGTCTGTACACAAAGTTTCAGCTTTCTAGGTCTCATGGTTCTCGAGAAGAAGATGAAAATAGGTTTTTAGGGTGTGGCCCCTGTGGCCCTTATTAGGGGTCACAGGGCCACCAAAGCTACAATTTATAATCCTCACTAGTCAAGGAGTCTGTACACAAAGTTTCAGCTTTCTAGGCCTGATGGTTCTGGAGAAGAAGATGAAAATAGGTTTTTAGGGCGTGGCATATGTGGCCCTTATTAGGGGTCACAGGGCCACCAAAGCTACAATTTATAATCCTCACTAGTCAAGGAGTCTGTACACAAAGTTTCAGCTTTCTAGGTCTCATGGTTCTCGAGAAGAAGATGAAAATAGGTTTTTAGGGTGTGGCCCCTGTGGCCCTTATTAGGGGTCACAGGGCCACCAAAGCTACAATTTATAATCCTCACTAGTCAAGGAGTCTGTACACAAAGTTTCAGCTTTCTAGGCCTCATGGTTCTGGAGAAGAAGATGAAAATAGGTTTTTAGGGCGTGGCCCCTGTGGCCCTTATTAGGGGTCACAGGGCCACCAAAGCTACAATTTATAATTCTCACTAGCCAAGGAGTCTGTACACAAAGTTTCAGCTTTCTAGGCCTTATGGTTCTGGATAAGAAGTCGAAATTCCACAAAGTTTACGGACGGATGGACGGATGGACGGACGGATGGACGGACGGACGGACGCCGGACACCATGCCATACCATAAGCCCATCGGGCCTTACAGGCCAGATGAGCTAATAAAAGTGAAGTCTCTGCCTCAAGAAGATATGAACACTTTTCTAATCACCTTCAATATGAAACAATGCCCACAAAGCAATACAAAAGCTTAGCTGGTGATGATGACAATGGGAGCAGTCTGAAGTGCCTTTGCATGATACCAAGCAATGAGAAGCAAACAAGCTAATCTATGAACCAGAAAGATTTGCATAAATTTCTGAATAACTAAACAGTTTTATCATTTGATAATAACACTGTTGATGATATGCTGAAATTTCAAAATGGTGACAAAGAACCATTCGCTTTTCAATGAAATTATTTCTCATGTCATGAAATTGAAATAACAACAGTTTTGCCCAAAAAGAATAAGAGATGTTTATAAAAAGCCTTGAGCAAATCTACAGACACATCATGATGACAGCAGAATGTTTTCCAATCCCAGAAGTATTATAGTAGTGACATTACAAGTCTTGTGGTCTGACACCCTTTCCAAAACTGATGCCAGCAGCTTAGTGCACAACTCAGTATCGCCTCAAGGAACCATCACCAGAATATGTTAGTGTCAGGCTGTTCTGGTACCATGAGAAGCACTTGGTGCGAACAAGCATGTCAGCCAACTCATCAACAATAGCCAGACTCTCAAAAAATAGAGCCATTGGCTCTGTAGCTCATTAGGCTTCATATAAATTTTACTTTAGGATGTGTTTCCCCCCCTTAGTAGGGGAATATGTAGAATATGTTAGTGTCAGGCTGTTCTGGTACCATGAGAAGCACTTGGTGCTAACAAGCATGTCAGCCAACTCATCAACAATAGCCAGACTCTCCAAAAATAGAGCCATTGGGTCTGTAGCTCATTAGGCTTCATATAAATTTTACTTTAGGATGAGGTCCCCCCATAGTAGGGGCCACATGGTCACCAAATACATGTACAATTTAGAATCCTCATTACCGAACTAAGGACTAAGAAGGGACACCAAGGCTTTAAATTATAATCCTCACTAGTCAAGGAGTCAGTACACAAACTCATTAAGAACATTCAGAGAAAAATAAATCTTTTCAGCAAACTAAATGTTCAGGTAAAATTCACAATTTGAAAAGGATCAACAAAGGTTTTATTCAAAGTAACAGCTCATTAACAACTTGTGTAAACAAACAGTACAAAATATACGTACAGAAGCAGTATTTCCTTAAGAGAAAGTGTCACAGTTAGTGTCAGTCTGGTATCATGAGAAGCACTTGGTAATAACAAGCATGTCAGCCAACTCATTAGTGTGTTGACAATCTCTGCCTCGTTACCTGCACTGTTATTGTGTTGACACAACCTGTCTTTATCTTCATCATCAGCATCAACATTATCTAGACTCTCAAAAAATTGGTTGGAATTGGAAATCAGTATCGCGATCCTGCAGGATCAGACGTTGTCTGTCTGCAACAGTTTCTCAACTTAGTTGTTCTTTGTTGGAGATCGAGAGCAAAAGAACTTTTCGAGCCATTCCTTACCATAAGCTGATCTAGCTTGAGTGTAAAGTTGAGATGACAATTTCTAATTTCACATAGAAAACTATAATTATTATTAGAATAAAAGTACAGAAGGGTACAGAAGCTCACCTTAAAATGAATGATGTGGTAATATGGTTTAATTGTGTAACCATCTTTTATATGATAATTGATTATGGCTGCCATCATGATTTTTTTATCTTTTAAAATGCTATTCTTCTGTTGGAAACCACTAGAGCTTGAACAAACATTAATACAAGAATGATATAATCGTGATTTGTTAACAAGCAGTAGGTTTTTGTATAACTTTTTTGTATATCTATGGCTAAATTGGTGACCATCTTGGACTTTTTAATCTTCAAAATGCTACTTTTATGTGGGCATCCGTATTAATTTCATTATGATATCTTGATTGGTTTAGGTGTATCCATTTAAATGTCATTCATTACTTACAGGATGGTGGGCACTTACATTTGTTTTGTAGTGAATCATTAATATGATTTCAAGATTATTTCACTGATGGTTATGCTGCATAAAGATTTTTCAAGGAAAATGAATGACTGATTGAGAGGAAAGTCATAAACACAGCAATGCATAAGACACGTTTATTTTGTTCACATAATATTTACATGTCAAGTGACCATGAGATGTCTTTCATTAAAGTATCAATTTATTTAACACTCATACAGTACTATAATGGTAAACATTTTTGCATTGTCAAATCAACAGAGAGATATGACAAATCAAATTTCCTTACTTTTCTTATTAAACCCTTTTCGATTTTCATCTGCATATTCATTCCACATCAACTTATCATGTAGATTGCTAAACACAAAGCTTATTGTAGACAAGTTTTGTGTAAGTTGTTATTCTTAGAAAGAACATATCACTGTCATGAGAATACAAGTCCATAACTTTTATTGCATACACATGGGCCATGGCCATATAGCATAATGCTCTACCATATCAATTGGGTCAGGTTGATTATGCAACAGACTAGCAGCTGACACTGTGATGCTAGCAGCCTGCCTTGGGATGTGTATTAGACAGCATAGTGGAATATCTGAACTCTTGTTGACCCCTTATGTGTGGTATTTAAAGGCATACAAGGGAGATACCATTGTTTAAAATTTAACATGTTTAATGTGATTTGGTTTTTGCAGCTAGTTGCCATACAGATTTTAAACAAATTAATCAATTATGTTTGTCTTTCATCTTAATTAACTTTTTTAGAAACACTTAAAAATATAGAACAACTTGCACGACAATCTTAAATATTCCATATTTAAGATAATATTATGATTAGTAAGTTCAAATTAGAGAATTTATATGGTGCCAGTGATCACTTGATGAAAGCTTAAAATTTAATAATAATGATGTGTCATCTGCAGCTGAAAAGTCAATATGGCTGCTATTGCGGCCATCTTGGATTTTCAAAACTGAAACGTCTACCTTTCTGTGCGGAATCACTATAGGTATAACATACTACAATATAAAAATGATATATAGATTGGTTTAGGAGAAATAGTCTTTGTCATGAAATCTAATTGAAAATTCAATATGGCTGCCATGGCGGCCATATTGGATTCTCAAAACTTTAACGTCTACCTTTCTGTGCGGAATCACCATAGGTATAACATACTAGAATTTCAGAATGATATCTGTATTCGTTTAGAAGGAGTAGTCTTTTTCATGAAATCTAATTGAAAATTCAATATGGCTGTCATGGCGGCCATCTTGGATTCTCAAAACTGAAACGTCTACCTTTCTGTGAGGAATCACCATGGGTATAACATAATACAATTTCAGAATGATATCTGTATTCCTTTAGAAGGAGTAGTCTTTTTCATGAAATCTAATTGAAAATTCAATATGGCTGTCATGGCGGCCATCTTGGATTCTCAAAACTGAAACGTCTACCTTTCTGTGAGGAATCAATGGGTATAACATACTACAATTTCAGAATGATATCTGTATTCGTTTAGAAGGAGTAGTCTTTTTCATGAAATCTAAATGAAAATTCAATATGGCTGTCATGGCGGCCATCTTGAATTCTCAAAACTGAAACGTCTACCTTTCTGTGGGGAATCACCATGGGTATAACATACTACAATTTCAGAATGATATCTGAATTCGTTTAGGAGGAGTAGTCTTTTTCGTGAAAGTTTACGGACGGACGGACAGACGGACGGACGGACAGACAGACGGACGACGGACGAAGCGCCATGACATAAGCTCACATTTACTTTGTAAAGGTGAGCTAAAAATGTATGACCTTAAGGCTTACAACTTTTGGTTCTATCCCAAAGGCTCTACCGCAGGGGGACGGGCAGACACTGAGGTAGCCGTTGAGAATGTTCCATCATGGTTTACAACTGTATTTACTTGTAGACAAATGGTTAGCAAAAACATTTTCAAGGACCATGAAGGTTAAATACAACAATCATAATTGTCATAAAATTTACAATAGTTTACAAAGATAGAATCAATGTACAAAATGAAGGCACTCATTTAAATGTGGAGGATGACAAAATATTGATTTGTCTTTTACAGTATGAAAAAGCAAACTGTCTCTGAAAATCTTCCAAGTTTTTCAGGATCTTAACTTAAAACCAATTTGAACAAATAGGGCTTATAAATTGAAGATAAGAAATAGTTCAGCAAAATCAATTACTAAGAGCTAAGTAAATGTAATGTCCTTATGTGAAGAAACATTGCATAATTTGTCAACGGGAGATAGGAGTTAAATAAACTTTTTAACAAATCTAGAACCAGAGATCTAGCAATATTGATCAAATGCTGTAGATCTCTAAAGTTAGCAATCTGATTTAATCAAGGAACAAAGTAGGAAAACTGTTAAAAATTAAGAAACTTTTGAAGGTAATTTGCAGCAATTCAACTATGAAATAGTCCTAACTTCGAGAAATCAATTTAATGTCAAAAGTTTTTTTAAGATATTTTCAAAATTCTTAGTTTTTTTGTTTGCAATTTGAACATTTTCTTATATTGATTTTTAGAAACACCATCTATCATTCATGCTTTTTCAAAATTATTGAAATTTAGCTTTCAACAAAAGAAAACATGATGTATTTATTTCCACTTTAAATTCCCTCTAAAACTGTGAATCACAACAACCATACTGTATTTTGGTTCCAATTATTTTATTTTTAGATGGAACCTTCAAAGACAGTTTAATTTCCTGGATATCGCTTCAGTCTCCATCTGCTAATTTCTTGCCAAATGGAAAATATGAAAATAATCTGCCATAAAACAAAAATCAATGAAGATGTATTAACCTAGAATAGACAGCTGCTATCTTGTTAACACCAAAGATTCTCATCTGAGGAGAAGATGTCGATAGAAAATTCTGTCAATTGGATTTTTTTTTATCTGTTTCAACATTGCCAGCTGAGAGAGCCTAAAACAGAATTCAACACTCTAAACAATTCATCACTCATTATTTTCTAAATTTAAGAAAGATTTTCTCAGCTTTCAATAAGTAGTTTTAAAAAAAATTAATTCTTTAAACCATCCATGGCTTGCTTTTTTCTGAAAATAAAATTTTCAACAAGATTTTCTTAACTTTTACTCAGAAGATATTGTTAAAACCCTTATTTGCTCAACAGCCAAATTTATATTTGATCTTTCAAATGGAAGAATATGGGAACTTCTTTCATTAATCAATCTACCAAGAAACATAAACAATCATAAATTATGCCATAGGGACAAAATAAATGTCTTAACAATTCTGAAATTATTCAATTATTTCTCCAAGATCAGTTAAACTATGCCATTTCAATTTGTGACGGTCGGAACAAATTTCAATATCCTCTAAAATCTGAAATCATTTATGGATAGAGTTCCATGATCCTGAATAAACCAGCAAGATGTCACATCATTAACTCCCATCACACATAGAACTTGTTCTGAAAATTTGTTCAGCCATTTTTTTTTCTTAAATGTTTCCTTGATTTCACCCAAATTGGAATTGCAGGTTCATGGTCAAGATTAAAGAAAAATGATAAAGAGGTATCCCATATAGAAGTCAAGTGCTCTAACATCAAACAGGGGCATCAATAAGAAAAGTGAAACTAATTAAAATCTTAACTAGAAAAGCTTTGAAATCATGTTTGAAATTGATGAAAAAGGATGATTTTTAAGGTTTTATGATCCAGATCACAGGAAAAGTTGTGAATTTTATCTTTGCAAATATTATCACACTCATAACATCATGTGAGCTTTATACTCATTGTAAAACTCATGTTAATTCTGTTGACACAACAAACAAAAACCTTGGCAAAAGAGAAAAAAAGAAAACAGTTATTTCTACATAAAAGGGGCAGTAGCACTTTTGAAAGTCAATGTATTAAAACTATATGAAGCAGTAATAATTCAAACATATAATGTAAATTTCAGTCATATGCTTCCTTATTCTTACACAAAATGAATAAAAGGTGTTTACACAAAAATGGCCGCCAATAGACTTTCTTTGAATCTTTATAAATTGTTCAGACTATGGATGATTGGTTTGAGTAATGAGATTTTTGACACAATCAAAATAATACATTTAGCATAAACAACATCAGTGAAAATTTGAAGCATAAAAATTTCAAATAAAGTGCTACTGCCCGTTTAAGCCTAGCAAGGCAAAATGTATTGAAAGTATGCATAAGTACATATTATTTATTTGTAATGTTGGCAAGTCTAGGTATTGGTAAATAGTATACAAGAAACAAACAGCAGTTACAATTTTGATATAAGCTAAAAAAGTTAATCAAATACTGACAAACAGGCCAAAGAGCATTAAAGATACGGTCCAAATATAAGATCATTTGTTGTCAAAGGGAATATTGTTACACATACGATCTCTAAATACAAGTCTACAGCTGTAACACGTGACATCAATATATGTGATGCATTCTGAAGTGACCTTTCTGGTTACTGTCCAGAAGAATTCAATAACAGAGGACTTGGATTGTGTCTGGCCATACACAAATATAACCAATAAACATTGGGAAGAGTTGGTCTGAAAATGAAATAGGTAACATGCGAAGAGAAAAAAATAACAAAAGAATATCAACATAAAGGATGCAAATGGTATGAGTGTGATGTTCCATAAGTGAGTATCACATAGCTCCAATAACCTTTGAATTACACACCAAATACTTAACCAGTGATTACGACATACAAGATATCAGATTGGATGTATTTAGTAGAGATCCTGGAGCAACAGGCTCTGGCCTGATTCACTGTTTGATAAGAAACATGAAAAATAGAGCCATTAGCTCTGTAGCTCATCAGACTTTACATATGATTTTGTTTTAGGGTGTGGCCACCAAAGCTACAATTTATTATCCTCACTAGCCAAGGAGTCTGTACACTAAGTTTCAGCTTTCTTGGCCTTATGGTTCTGGAGAAGAAGATGAAAATAGGTTTTAAGGGTGTGGCCCCTTCAGCCCTTAATAGGGGCCACAGGGCCACCAAAGCTACAATTTATAATCCTCACTAGTCAAGGAGTCTGTACACAAAGTTTGTGCTTTCTAGAAGTGGAAATTCCACAAAGTTTACGGTCGGTTGGAGGGACGGACAGACGGATGCCGGACACCATGCCATGCCATACCATAAGCCCATCGGGCCTTACAGGCCAGATGAGCTAAAATGTAGAAAAGCTGTAGGGGAATTTCGACTTTAACAAAATGGTGACAAAACAAAACGCAAAACTATATTCGTTTCCAAGTCATTTGATTGAAGGCAGAGAATCCCTCAATCTAAGCTACGACTCTCATTGTGTAAATCAAGTATTTGCTTGTGATCTTTTTGGCGTCCCAATCTTATTTGTCTTTTCTTCCTAAGCCATAACAAGCATGGGTCAGACAAGTTGGAATAGAGATGCATACAGAATTCAGAGGATGTGAAAGAGATTGATCTTGTGCAAGCTTGCAGGAAAGTACACAATTGTCATGTAGGCCTATATTTACACTGGTACCGACTTTGGATAAATAATCATCCGTCTAGATGCTTCACAAGAATAGAATGGTATTTCTGTATCATTTGATAAGTCACGTTGGATAGAAAATTCCAACATCATGAATGCAATAACGGGTTGATTGTAAGAGGTTCTATTTTTATTTTTCAAATTCTACGTCATAGATGCAACAACAGGTTGATAGTAAGAGGTTCTATTTTTATTTTCAAAATTGTCATACAACCATTGTATGTGACGTCATTGTAACAAGTCAAAAGCAGGTTGTCTGGACATTTCAATGACCTCCAATCAAATAGAATAGAATCAGTAAGGAAAAATTGTTTCTCTTAAATTGTCATATGACTTGAAAAGAGTGCCACTATGCAAAGATTTTGATTGGTTGTGAGACTCTTATGGCACCCCTCTTCTGGCAATAATCTACTTTTCAAATGTCTCCTTGACCATAGATGAACAATTCAAACTTCAGGTAAGGCCAGGCTGACAGAAGAGGAACAAGACTAGAATTGTTGGAGAAACAACAGGAAGTAATGACTTTGAGCAGACGGAAGAATGCTTGAGACCACTGAGACTACAGAATCTCTCTCAACAGTTAGTTGGCAACAGGACAGAGCAATGGAGTATATAAGCAGAGATTACGCTGTGACCAAGAAGGCACTGAGTAAGGTTAGATGGTGTGTCAATGGGCTATTTTAGACAAACTGGATCTATTAGTCAGTATTTCATAGCCTCTGAAGAACCTTGAATCAGTCAACTCTTCATCAATGGCAAAGACCTACAAGCCACCAGACACTGGTTCAACTTGCTGAAGTCCTCTTCAAAGAATCCTGACAGACAAACTGGAACCTAAGATAGCTACAGTCCTCTTGATAACATTTCATAAAGAAATGGCTCAAAGGGGCTATCATTCAATATACTTCAGGTTGAAGTACATCAAGATCTATGAAAAGTACCATAAAGATCAATGAAATCTGAAAGCAGTTATAGTAAATATGTGTATTTCACTAAGTCATGAATCCTTATTGCCAAATGATCAGCACATGATAAAAACCTAAATAAAATCACATATTGTGACCATGTCATCAAAATTCAGATTGCTTGAACTCAGATTTATTAAGTATTATCAAAGCAAAGAATTGATCAATTGTGGTTATGTTCCCTTTAACTTGGTCAGTATCTATCAAACATCAACTTTAAAATGTAATTCTGTATGCTGGAGTAAAGTCTTCAAAATTACTTTTGATAGATTAATGAGCATCACTGTTCTTTAATCTAAATCATAATCCGACTTCATACCTGCTCCATTGTCCCTTTCCAACGTTGATTATTATGATACTCTTTAGCAACAGTCAGTATTTTTCTATGAAATGACACTATTGACAAAATTGACAAAGGTGACCCCAAAAACTCAGAGTGGTTTTTAATAGAAAAACATACGATCAATAACTGTAGATTGTAAAGTCATTTTCTCAAACCCAACTGCATACAAAACGTCACTTTGTTATGCATAAAAAATTTAGAAGATATACAAGTGTATCTATTACAGGGAAAGATACATGAATTTGTAATCAAGAATGGATAAAATATTCATTAGCTTAAATGATAAAAGTTGAAGTATGTAAGAAAGCTCTGCATTTCAACAACACTGATTCAGTTCTTAACGTTCAAAGATTTGATGTTGCTCTAAATAGCACAAAGAGACGTCAAGTGGAGACAATTCAATTCCTTTGTAAATGGAGATCACAAATGAGGCAAGTCTTTATGAAAAATAGCAGTGCAAGCGGTATCACTTGCGTGCAGACAAAAAGCAAAGTATCAAAATGAAGGAAATCTTTCTTTGATCAACAACGATCACATGCAAGGAAACAGCTACTAGAGAAAGAAATTGCAATACAAAAACACAATCAATAGGCAATTTCACCTGTGTAGCTCCGAGAGGAAAAAGACTTTGCATCAGGTGCTGGCGCCGTTCAAAATGAGATTGACAATTCACCAGTAGACATGAAACTAGGAATTGATGTGTAAAAGACAAATAAAAAGATTGACAACAAGCTGAAATGGAACATTTAACAATTGGACATAAGTAAATTCCACTTCCAATGAATAGAAGAACACAAACAGCTTCACACTTTAAAAAAATCACAAACTTATTCAAAACTATTTTGTACACAATTCCAAGGTGAAATTGTGTCTGATGTTCAAAAGTCTACACTATTGATAAAATTTAATGACACAGCCATAATTGTTCAAGTGAATTTGTAGGACAATAATTTTAAATGTCAAATGAAAGTTCAGTATCTATTGTTTAATTAGTGATGGCTGCAATGTCCTTGAGCATATTCCTACATCTGCTCATCAACTACTAGAGTGTCACCATTTCAAATAAGTAGAATGTAATTTGAGACTATTTGATTTCCAGAAACCTTTGACAAAATGGTATTCTTTTGTCATACAATAACAAGAAAACAACAATATTCAAAACTCAATGCTCTGAAGAGATTATTAAGTATTCAGCAAAGAAAAGGACTAACTCCTTAAACCATTAGTAAGAAGGTTCAACACAGCTGGACAAATTGGAAAGTGAAAATAAATTTTAAACAGATTCAGAGAGGTTACCATCTTGAAATTCTTTTTTAATTTTCCCTTAAAATCGAAGGTAATTATTACCAAAACAAACAGCTCTTGCAAATAAAACAAGCTATAAATTCAATTTCTTGGAACAAGTGAAATGGAAAACAACCTCCCAAACAAAATACTTTCAACAGGGTGGTTGGTTTGCATCTTCCTACGCAAAGTCTAAAATGCCAGTTTACGAACTGTCAGTTTTATGTCTTGCTGCACATCCTTGAGTTTTCTGTGCTTGCTCTCTTGCCTGTAGGGGCACTATAGCAGAACAGAAAAGTAAAGGGTCTGCAGCAAGGCATAAAATGACAGTTCGGAAACTGGCATTTAGGCTTTGAGTAGGAAGATGGTTGATTTGCTGCTGGTATGGTCATGACTGGCGGTGTTGCCTTACAGACTCTGAGGACGAAGGTTCAGAATCTGCATGGGACTGGGCCCAAAAAAGTACAAGAATGTGTACAATTACTGTGATCAGTATAAAAAATGTTGAGACTTTCAATTCATTTTTCCCAGATACCCTCTGTTACTCATGGGTCACTTTTGGTCCACAGATACCATCCCTATACAGACACATATAGTCTCTGTTGTTTTAATAAACATAGATTTACATTTCTGTCTTGTAAGAAATATGTTCACTTCACTAAGTAAAGAACTTAAATCTGCACAAGACTTAGACAAACTGACCAAGCTTTGGTTATAAAAACTTCTCTTAATACAACCGACTTGACAATCAGGATTATATATTTCTAGTCTAGAATTGCACCACTTGTTTATGTGGGCTAGAAATTGCACCACTTGTTTATGTGGGCTAGAAATTGCACCACTTGTTTATGTGGGCTAGAATTGCACCACTTGTTTATGTGGGAAGAAGTGACTTGGGTAACCATTGTGAGAGGAGAATGAGCAATCTTCAACACAGCTGGACAAATTGGAAAGTGAAAATAAATTTTAAACAGATTCAGAGAGGTTACCATCTTGAAATTCTTTTTTAATTTTCCCTTAAAATCGAAGGTAATTATTACCAAAACAAACAGCTCTTGCAAATAAAACAAGCTATAAATTCAATTTCTTGGAACAAGTGAAATGGAAAACAACCTCCCAAACAAAATACTTTCAACAGGGTGGTTGGTTTGCATCTTCCTACGCAAAGTCTAAAATGCCAGTTTACGAACTGTCAGTTTTATGTCTTGCTGCACATCCTTGAGTTTTCTGTGCTTGCTCTCTTGCCTGTAGGGGCACTATAGCAGAACAGAAAAGTAAAGGGTCTGCAGCAAGGCATAAAATGACAGTTCGGAAACTGGCATTTAGGCTTTGAGTAGGAAGATGGTTGATTTGCTGCTGGTATGGTCATGACTGGCGGTGTTGCCTTACAGACTCTGAGGACGAAGGTTCAGAATCTGCATGGGACTGGGCCCAAAAAAGTACAAGAATGTGTACAATTACTGTGATCAGTATAAAAAATGTTGAGACTTTCAATTCATTTTTCCCAGATACCCTCTGTTACTCATGGGTCACTTTTGGTCCACAGATACCATCCCTATACAGACACATATAGTCTCTGTTGTTTTAATAAACATAGATTTACATTTCTGTCTTGTAAGAAATATGTTCACTTCACTAAGTAAAGAACTTAAATCTGCACAAGACTTAGACAAACTGACCAAGCTTTGGTTATAAAAACTTCTCTTAATACAACCGACTTGACAATCAGGATTATATATTTCTAGTCTAGAATTGCACCACTTGTTTATGTGGGCTAGAAATTGCACCACTTGTTTATGTGGGCTAGAATTGCACCACTTGTTTATGTGGGAAGAAGTGACTTGGGTAACCATTGTGAGAGGAGAATGAGCAATCTTGTACTGATAATGAAAATAGTGTGTGTAGATGAATGTTTTGGACAAGTTCTAACTAGTATCTCACACGGACACTGGATCTGTTCATGACAGTTATACAGTGACGTAGACAATTAACTCAGTCAATCCAATCATGTCCAGTCATAGAAACTACCGGTCCCAAACTACCATTTACTTCAAGATTCAGTCTCTTGAATCTATATTCCTAGTTGGTAGAAATAATATGGTCTATTAGAGGTTTTTGCATTCAATCATTGACTTAATAGGAAATTCAACAGTGGGCAAGGATAAGAGTAACAGACAGCTTATGAGTATGCTTGACAAAATCATTAGTTTGACTAAATAGCTTTGTCATAGATTCAATAAACATAACAGGAAATCTAACAGTGGGAAAGAATGAAAGTAACATTGTTAATAGTCAGTTAGGCAGCTTGTGAAAATGCTTGACAAAAGCAGAAGTACATATTCAAAATGCCGCTTTCACAGAAGAAAGACATGCTTGATCATTAAATTGCAGTCTTAGTAAACCTAGCCTCAATAGTACTCACTTCACTCCTGATATTGCGTCTAACAAGATGTAGTAGTGAGTCGTATCAGTTGATCTACCAAATTGACCAATCAGGGATCGTCTTACCAAGCCGCAAAAGTCTGCATTCGCACAGATAACGTTGAAGAGTCATAGGCCTGACATGACCTGCTACTACATCTTGCTAGACTCAATATCAGGAGTGAAGCGAGTATTATTAAGGCTAAGTTAGACTAAAACTGATAAAATTGTTGTTGTTCATCACAACAAAATCTAGAATGTCATTCAAAGAAGTGTGAATATGGTTTGCTAGTGACAAGAAAAAGTGATGTAAATTATTTAGAATGTGAGACACAGTGACAGTCGGTGCTCTTGTCAGTCTGTCAGGATATAACAAGGAAGATCTTGAGTCTTGATATTCCAAGTGACAAGTGACAAGTTTATTCTGTGAAAAGGCCTCATGGCCAAAAGCACATGAAAATACAGCTCAAAATCAAAGCATGTCAAGTTTGCATACATTATATTTGATATTCCCTAGTATATTGTTTCCTTGATACTTAGCAATTATACATAAATAGAGCAAGTTTCAAAAAGCGTTAAAATGTCTGTCCATAAAGCAGTGTAATTACCTAAGTTATTTTATGTCTCAAAGTGACACAAACAAGTACTGATAATAACACAACGTTCATTTGATATGTAGATGCTTCTTCATTCTTTCTCTAAATATCCTAACAAAATATGTCAGGGAAAGAAAACCTGAATGTTTCAGTGTAAAAATCAACAAAACCATCTTATCTTCTTAGATCTCCTTTCTTTTCACAAAATACCTAACATAAATTGGCAGGCTTCAAGGGTGATCCCTGGTAAGTACAATTGTTATAGCCTCTTTATATTCATTGTTTCACACATTTTTTAAGACTTCTCTGGTGGATTCTTCATGTGCAAAGAAAATGAATAGAACAGTATAGCTACTAATGCAATTTTCTTATCACCTGATTAAGAAACATTAAGCCTATAAATTTCTGTATTACTAACAATATGTTTATAGATATAAATCATTGTGTCATTAAAGGGGGTCTCCAACTTCTAATTTTTAACTTCCAGTGTTTTATTAGCGAGGCCCTCTCCGACCCTCTCGGGGCCTCGCTAATAAAACACTGGAAGTTAAAAATTAGAAGTTGGAGACCCCCTTTATTTTTTTAACTTCCAGTGTTTTATTAGCGAGGCCCCGAGAGGGTCGGAGAGGGCCACGCTAATAAAACACTGGAAGTTAAAAATTAGAAGTTGGAGACCCCCTTTAATGGATCTTCTTTTACAAAGAGTCACTTCCTTGGTTTGGTTTCCATATGACTTAGGAACATCGATATTTTATCTTCCAAACAAGGATAGTGTCAAATAATTGTGAATAATTGAGTTTGACTCTTCCTGATCAAATTGATTTTTGAATTTTGCTTGGTCCAATGGGCTCTGCTTCCAGCTTCAAGCAAGATCTTCTGAGTAATGTCCTGCTGTCAAAATAGTTTACATCCAATGAACTACGTCTCAAACTTCTGAGTTTTAACCTTGACAGAGCAATGGGATCAAAGATCATAGATTGAATTTAATTAGATGGAGAAGAATTAAAAAGTCCTTTATTTCTGAGGATTTACTTTGAACAGGCTCATGCTTCCACTCCAGATAACTTGCCGTGAGGTGAGGGAAGTGATTTGGAGTTTAACACCACTTTCACTTATATCACAGCTGCTAGTATTATTGCCAGGAGAAAGCCTGCAACACTGTTGTGGTTATGTATGAAACCTGCAAGCATCGACTGGAACTCTTTAACCATGGGTGATATAGCACTAAAATTCACTGTAGCATTGCAGAAAAAGTTGCCAAGGCGCTAACAGGGTTTGAACCCAAGACCTGTTGATCTGAAGCCAAACACGCCTTACCGCCCTTAACTTTGTTAGAAATTTGTGAAAACTTGGAACCATTCAAGAAAAAAATGTTGAAATATACTAATTTGCAATACAACTGATCTAATATATATCATAAGGTAACATTTTAGAAGCTTGAAGTCCAATATTAGTACAAGAAAATTCCCTGTGAAATATTATCATGGACACCTGGGCAAGAACTTTTGGGCAACAACAACAATCTATGTCACAAAAAGGTTGGAGTCATCTTCAGCAACCATACTTTCTGAACTAAACAAACAACCATAAGCAGTTGCGAAAACATCGGAGTTCAAAACATGATCCAACAAAATTGTAATAATCAGTCAATTTATAGCAAAGATACCAATAAAAGTTGTATATTTGGTTTCTAAAGGGGAATACAAGACACGATCATAGAGGAAAACACTACAAACTTGAAATTTAGAGTTTGCCTCGCTATGTTTAGAGAGAAAATAGTCTCCACTTGAGTACACAAAGGATCAGCTTGAGTGTTGAAATGATGCATCACTTTTAGCTTCAAACTTTCTAATAATTTAAAACTTTGTTATTCATATAAACAATAAAACTAACCACCAAAACTGACATCTTTTAAACATGACAGCACATGAAAAATAGATCCATCTTTTCAATTGGACTGTGACAGTTCTACAAACATCTTTCATCATGAACTTCACCACGCTTTTCTCTCTGCTTTACACAGAATATCTTATGTGCAGTCAACTGCCCAACTTGTATTCGTAAAGAGAGGTTTGTAAAGCCTCTTGCAGCTCTATAGTAATAAAATTGTATAATGGACGAAAACATGTAATTAGCCCCAATATTACTTTACTATCACCTTCATCTCTTGTAAATGTTTGTATTTCAATGTATATAATTTATATATATACATGGCTATTTTTAGCCTTTAATGTGTCTCATAGGCCTAATGGTTGGGTGGTACACTTCTTCTTTCATTGGCATTCTATAAGTTGTGGCGATGTTTTATGAATAATCAACTTCTTTATTCTTTGAAAGCAACATTTCAACATAGATCCTAATGTAGTTGATCACATGCTTGACACATTAGAGTATATTTCGAAGTGTTGCTTTAAAAAAACAAAGAAGTTATTTTTCTATAAAATAATCTTTCTAATTGATAATACAATTCCTTTAACATTTGTATTGTGTGTTGTCCAAAACTGATTATGTGTAATGTGACACATGAATAAAATATCCTTCCTCTTCATTTATCCTCTTATGCAAGATGTAATAGATAGAAGAGATGCAATAGATAGAAGATAATGGACACAGACCGGGAAACTCTCTATCTGTGGTCCTCTTATGTCTGTGCAATCAGAGCAACTGGTCAGAAGCCTGAGGTGTAGCATCACACTAGTTAGGTCATCAGCAGACACTAACTAGCCATGGAACCACTAACTAGGCGACATACTCATTGATTAAATGTCAGGATGGGATCTGAGAGTATTTGTTGTGCTAACTCTTAAAACTCTTTAAAGCACATTAGTATCAATGTGAGAATTAAACAGCTAATTATTGGATTAGTAGAGAGTGAAGAAGGTTGAAAATATCAAACTTTTACTTTTACTCCATAAAAAGATTTTTGATGATTACTGACAATATGACTATGCTGGTAGCAATGTATGATAAAGCATATGTAATAATCATTGACGTTTATTAATATTCAAAATCTGACTGACAATATTGACTGATGCCATGACAGCCATCGTGTACTACTTATTTTATTCTTTTTTTTCTGCTAGTCAAGGATCCTCTATTCGGAGACGAATTTCATTTCCTTTTGGCCTGCCCATCCCTTTCACAGCTGAGAAGTAAATACCCACCATCATATTATTGTAAATATCCTTCAGTTGAAAATTTTATTTCTCTTATGAAAACCACCTATAAACCACTTTTACTAAAATTATCAAAATTCATAAAAGAAGGTATGTGTTGCTTCTAATACAAAAAAAACTCTTGAATATCCTTGTATATATCATATGATCTGATTTACTGTATCATGTATATATAATTATTTTTTGAAAACATGTAACTTCTTGTACAATTTATTCAACTTGTTCTCTATGTCACCTATGTGAATTTTGAGAAATAAACTTCTGTACTGTTCTGTTCTGCTATTCAGTTTACAATGCCGGAGTACGTAACAACCTTTACTGTTTTTTACTAAGCTTAATTTTGTGAACTTTTTGCCCTCAATGGCAAGTTACGTACCACTACATCTTTACTTTTTTGTCTAAAGTTTCCTTCAAACAAAGAGGTTAGATGTGATTTTTACGAAGAACAAAGAGTTATTTTATTCATTTTCAATTACAATAGTGAAGGGTCTGCTATTTCTCTTACATTGAAGCAGTTTGAAGAACAAACTTCACTTCCTTTCTTACTATGGTTAATTAACTTATTGACACTAAATGGCCACTTCCAATAATCAATCGTCTCAAGTTTCTTTCAACTAAGTGCAGTTAGTGGAAAGAAAGATGAAATTTTTACAAAGCATCTTCAATTTGTATACAAAGAAAACTGTTTCAATCCATACATTTACAATTACCTCAGTGATTTGTGAAAAGAATCTTGTTTTCATATTTATGTAAAGTGACACATTGCAATAAACAGAAACATTGATAAGATAAGCTTCCCTTATGCATCCCTTACAAAAAGTTTCAAAGGCAAATGCAAACAGGCATTTCACTCGACATGCAATGTTAAGTTAAACTGCTTAATCAAGTTTGGTACATTAAGCTGTGTCTCTGAACACATACTAGATATATACATGGCAGATTCTTGATTGACCACTGACTGTACAAGATAAATAACAACTCGCAGACGAAGCCAGGATGATTGTCAGTTTGAGCGATGTCTTCCATAACACTTCCCCCGAGTTAAACTGATTAACGGACTGCTCTCAGATTAGCTGCAAATTCATTTGTGAAGACGTAACAATGTGGGTAGAGGGTTCTGCACTCAGCATGAACTGTATTAATTGTCTGTCTGTACTTCAGCAAATAGACGCAGATTTCAGATAGAAATAGACAGGCAATAAGCGAGAAACGGCTGACCTCTCAACCAGAAAGATAAGCAGAGAACCCTCGCAATAATCAGACTTATGAATATAAGAAGGATGATGACATGCTGGAAACAGATTCCAGAAACCTGGATATTCTCCAATCAGATTAAAGAGAGGCCAATTATTCGGTGCAATTAGTGAAATATGATTTAGCATATTATCTTGGAACTTGTGAAAGGAAATTTTGTTAAATGATAAGAATAAAATACTTCATTGGTAGCTTTTTCCAGCACAACCTCTAAAATCTTTGACAGCTAGGTTTTTCAAATTATTATGTTACAGAAAATATGATTTAGCATATCATCTCAGAACTTGAGAAAGGAAATTTTGTTGTGATCAGAATAGAATAGTTCATATTATTGCTTTTTCCAGGACATTTTGATGGAAAACTACAACCTTTCAAATCTCTGACAGCTAGGCTTTTCAAGTAATTAGATTGCAGAAAATGGTATCCTCCAACTCTTATATACTCATCTATTCTTGTGTGTCATCTAATGTTTTCTATAGCAAGAAGTTTTAATCAGTGAGTCAAATTCTATTTTCAGGTGTTTAGGATCATTTAGTGTCACAAGCACTTTAAGACAAAAATAAGTGAACTATTTCAAGTAACTGAATAAGAACAGGATAAAATCATTCTGAGAAAAATAAATCTTTTCAGCAAACTTCAGCAAGTTAAAATTCACAAATTGAAAAGAGACAACGTAGGTTTTATTCAGAGTTAAAACACATTAACAAAAACCAATACAAAATATACAGAAGCAGTATTGCCTAAAGATAATATGTTAGTGTCAGTCTGTTCTTGCTAAACTTGCTATAGTGTTCTATATTGGGTTTGTCGTCAACTGAATATTTTTGCTCTAGGGTCTGATTGACAGACTGTTCTGGCATCATGAGCACCACTTGGTGCTAACAAGCATGTCAGTCAACTCATTAGTGTGTTGACGATCTCTACCTCGTTACCTGCACTGTTATTGTGTTGACACAACCTGTCTTTATCTCCATCATCAACATCAACATTAGCTAGACTGTCAGCTGGGAACATCCCAGGAATTGGAAATCAGTGTCACCATCCTGCAAGATCAGACGTTATTGTCTGCAACTTAGTTTTTCTCTTGGAGAGATCATTTGTTAGGCAAGTGAGCTGACACATCATACCAATAGTTTGTTTTGGAAGATGTTATCAAACTTATCCTGTCTGGTTAAGTTTGTCATCAAAGATAATCATATTTGTTTATTGTCTTCATTGCAAATTAAATTTGGAAATTTGCAGTGCCAGTTCAAGTGATGTACTGTCCTTAAAGCAACAAGCAGTTTCCATATTTTGGTATGAGTGGTTATGAGAAGATGCTCCTCCAAATGAGCATTTTACTGATTTCAAATAGATTCAAAGGTTTCAGTTCAGAAAGACAATATAATTAGCCAAACTGTGGATGGATTTAAGAATCAGGACTGCGTTGTAACATCAGAACTTGCAGAAACTTAAAAAAAATAGAGTATCATTTATATTGTCTAGCATAGTTGCATAACAACAAATGACCTTATAATGGCATGAAAGTAGTATTCAATGTTACTATGTTAGACTCACAGTAACAAAAGCTTTATTATAGTTTAAAGATCAAACACATAAACCTTTACAGACACTACTTCACAAATTTGCAAGTAAACCATCAATAAACTCTTAAGTCAATACTTCATAATTGCAAGAAACCATTAGAATGCTGAATTTGGTCTGTGAAATATAATTCCATGAATAATATATAGCCAGTATATTTATGACTTAATTGCTTGAAAAAACGCTCATAGAATTTACATGAACTTAGACCAAATTTATAACCCAAAAAAAACAGTCAACAAATTGCTAGCTGCTCATCCCTATGAATCCAAGATATATATCAAAATTATTGTCCGAAATGAAATATAAGTCTTCAAATTGTAATACTTGATATACTTCTTTATTATTTTCACATGACACAGAAGACATTGATAAAGGGGCTGATACAATTTTACACAAATGCTGTTTCAATATTTTCAACTAGGTCAAAGATAAATTATGTAAGCTTTATCATGTCAAGTTATTTTCTCCTTCAAGGAAATTGTCACCTTTTGACCTTTTAAAACATAGTAATTAATACCAGTCTTGCAGAGAAGAGCAAACCGTATAAATTTATAAAGGAGTGAAGCATAAGAATAAGATGTCATAAATAATCCAAATCAAATGGTCTGAAAAATATATTCATGAAACAAGATTCAACAATGACTTAATCCTCTCTCTTGACACTGCAAAAAACATACAAAACGCTCTCCTTAGTCCCCTTGCCAAACCTGCCATATTCCTGTTGGTTGAGATTTAACTCTTAAAACTAGAAAACTGTCTCTACAGTCTTTTTGCCATGGTTTCAAAGGTCTTGGTAGTACTATCATGTAAATAGGCTTTCAAGATGTCTCTCAAACTTCACAACCATCTCAACAGAACAGTGCAGCACCCTTGTCTGACTCCTGACTTCATTCTCACCTCTTAATAGTAACAAAATATTACACATAGGAGTGATGATGTAAATACACCACATACATAACATGGTTCAGCACCAATGTCCAGTTCTGATGTTCAAATGGGGTCAGGTCATGTTTGTTTCTTCTCACCCTGTCTCTCAAACTTCACAAGCCCTAATGATAACCCAATTATGATACCTAGTAGTCATGATCTAGATACACCAAATACAAGAAATTTTTCAGCACCAATGTCCAATTTATGGATCAGGTCACATTTGTCTCTTCTCACCATGACTCTGATACTTCACCACGATCTCACCAGAAGGTGAGACAATGTGCTCCCTGTCACCCTGAAGTGCAGCACCCTTGTCCGACTCCTGACTTCATCAGGACAATCCAATTGTAGCCTGTATTATGCATGACAATTGACGATACTGTTCAGTAATATGATGCCATTTTTCTCAGGCAATGAGACAGGAAGATTCATGGTGGCACCTCCAAGATTATCACTTGACAGACGCTTACACCAAAAACTACTAGATCCACTTCTATATTAGATTGGTAAAGGTCTGGGCTGTATTTGGAAACAGACATTAGATGAACTATGTTCAATTAACTTGATTTTGTCTATGGTCTGGAAATGAAATCAATCATATGATTTCATGATGTTTAAAACATTGCACTGTTGAAAAAATATTTTAGGGTTCTCAAGGCAAAGATAATTGTTGAACTCTGCCTATCTTCTTTTGTGGGAGAATCAAAATGATGAGATCATTATTTTATTTTTATTTTTTTTGGGTGATAAGAAGAATATTTAATTGCAAAAGTAGTTTTCTGTGTATTGTGTATCATATTAATATGCTTGTTATTATTTTTTAGGTATTTTGATCTTAACAATCTACTTGATTAAAATCTCATTTGTTTCCTAGTCACATTTTTTTCAACAAATGTCTTATCATTGATTTTAAGTGCAACATTATTGTAAGCCTTTTAAATACATCTATCAATCAATTTTAGTTACAGAATTAACAGACAGACAGACAGGTTTGAGATAGATGGATGTTGGATAAACAGTATTGTCAGTCTGTTTAAATTATCCTTCTGAAGCATAAAGGTGACAAAATTTGATTTTAAATGGTCAAAACCACGATTGGTGGTTTCCTCACATGAAATGCCAACAATTCTGATATGTATTTTTCCATATTACTTTTCTTTTTTTCTCTGAAACTTTCCCATCAAAAGATTGGTTATCAATAAATTGTCATGAACCAATATGATTTTCCAACCAAATTCCTTTAACCACAGTAAAAGCTTTAACATTCTGATCATATTTCATATCTTCAAAGTATCAGTTATTTAACCCAGTCCAGTCTGACATTGCAAAACCAATATTCCAAATCTATTGAACTCATAAAACTCATGGATTCTGAAAATAATTCCATCACAAATATTCCTCTAAGTACATGATAAAATTGGACACTTAAATAGATTGGACAATTTAAAGCACATTAAGCACCATTACAGACTTTATCTACATAATTCACTTTATGGAAATGATCTTGTTATCTAGAGATCACACTTGTATTGCCCAATAGTTCAGATTTCTATTATCATAACCTGGAGATAGAGATAGTTTTTAAGTATATTACTAAAAAAAATGTGGTAATAAATAATAAGAAAAATAGTTGATGGATAACCATTGTCAAGGGTTTGATAACCAAAATACTTCATAACTTGATCAATTTCTTTTCTAAAAATTACCATGCAATTCATATTCCAGACACACTTTTGGAAAAAGCATCCAAAGAGTATAAATCAGTTGAATATTATTTTTCACATGATAGTTAACCAAAACCTTTTCTCCTCAAAAAACATGAATTCACTCATTTGCAAATATAAAAACATCAAAGAAATATTCATAAATCATTTCAGGTTTTTTTTCACATGATGGTTTACAAAATCCTACCTGTCTTCAAAAATTATTTATACACTCCTTTGCATGCAGGAGTATAAATGATACCTGGCAACATATTCCAAATGTTCAGGTGTTTCCAGGTAACATGCAGGTGCTTTAATCAGCTTGCTTAAAGGCACCACTCGACCGCGTTTCGTCCGCCATTTTGAAACGTTAGCATTCCGAGAAAACAAATGTGCTGTATTATGCTTATTCATTAACAAAATAAAGAAATAATTAATTGACTGATAAAAGAGGAGTATATTCACAAATAATTCATAATAAAAGTTACCAGTTACGACAGCATTTTGTCGTAGTAATGCATTTCACGATCGTAGCCTCGATGATTGGCTTCATTTCACGATGTTTACATTTTTCGAGCGATACACTTTATTCTTTGGCAAATTGTTTAATCTTGAACAACTGCAATGCTAACCTCACAAACATAAATGAAATTAAGTGTGAAATTGTCATGTATAAATCATTTATGATTGTAAACAGGAAAGTCCTTCTGAATTTTGTTTCCACAAAAAATACCCCGCTCGAATGGTCCCTTTAACAAGGACCATTTATTTATAAATGCTAAATTTCACAAGATGTATGGTGTTAATCTAAGGATGACTTGAATTTTGAAGCTAAACAGTGTACAAGTAATGAATAAAGAGAGATAAAACTGAGAAGTAATGAATAAAGAGATATAAACCAAGAAACAGGTGTCTAATCACTCTGCTTTTAAAGGAGGATGTAAATTCTTTCAAGGTCTCCTCATATACAGTAACCAGAACCTCATTGTTCAAACAGAAACCAGAACCCTATTGTTAATGTCTTGATGACGTAGGAACACATTCTTGCTTTACAAGAACATGTACTAGCATTACAAAGGCATTATGGATCATTGTTACTGTACCAGTCCCTAAAACACCAAAAATAAGTTTGAATAGGCTGCCATTGACAACTGATATGTGATAAACATTCTGTGAAAGTTTTTGTAAGCATATTTGCGGTGGTGTGTTACCTTGACTTTACTTTAGCATGCTCTGATACTTTCCAAAGTTATACAGTATCTTACAGGGATTAAATAGTGGGAAAGAGTATATGTGGCTTTAATGGAAAATTCTTAGAAATAATTTTAGTATTTCCTAGAAACCACTTCACTATCAAGCTCTGATACTTTCCAAAGTTATACATCTTTCAGGGATTAGATAGTGGTAAATAGTATATGTTGCTTTAAAGAAAAATTCTTTGAATAGTTTTTAGTCTTTCCTAGTGTAAATCATCTGATATGAAATTGAAATGTAGATAATTGATATTTTTTATGTAATTGACTATCTTTACATTTTTATGATTGCCATGATATAAGTGGTAATATGGCATGTGAATATTTTATTTATCTTTGTTAATGTTTTATACTGTTGAACTGTTGAACAAATTTCCCCTGTGGATAATAAAGCCATAATCTTATCTCATCTTAAAGATACATAAAGTATACTTATACAGATTTACAGGATGCTAAAGCAAAGCATACCATTTCATGATGTTTTTGTTATCTAAAAGAATTTTTCATGTAAGTAATCATTTGAAAAATCTTAAAGTATCAAAAAGTTAAAATCAAATTATGCACATCAAATATTAGAGTCTCATTTCAAACAATCAGCATAAAAACACTGCTACAAATGTCCTTTGAGTTATGCGCTTAGCTTAACATACATGTTACATTTATAAATCTTTAGAAATCATCCCAAGTGACAAGAAAATGTCCTACATTTGTAGTTAATATATAGATACAAATATAAACCAGATTTGAAAATGAACACTTTTTTCCCCCTGAGATATTATACAAATAATTGTGTTTTATCTGCATGATCTAGTAACCTACTTATATCTAGGTGTTAATGAAAGTTCCATTCAACTAAAGAAGCAATTCCATTACCTCAAGCATCTCAATTCCCTCAACAAATGGCAACCATTTATCCTGTTACACTGTTGAAATATACTAATCCCCAAGATCTCACAACAGTTAAGAACAAACAAATCATATTTCAGCTCTTCTAGTCTTGTTAAAGCTAGTAATTAGCTTTGTTCAGCAAGAAGGTATCATCATCTCATATTCCTCTGAATCAACGTAGCATCTTCGGAATTTTTTTTAGAAAATGATGTACCGTATTCGACGTAATAAGCGCCCTGCTCCAATAAGCGCCCCCAAAGGGATTTGTAATTATAGGTCTAATACCCCCCATGTACCAGCCGTACTAAAATGATAAATTCAACGTATTCACTTTGTTTCAAGAGAAATTGAAGGATACAATAGCGGCAATATGTGTTATTTTCTACTCAATAATGTGTAAGTATGTTTTGAACGTCTGTATCAGTTATCGCAGGCAATCTAAACACAGTTCCATTTGAGTCGTCTTTATTTTCGGGAGTCATTCACACCATTTTAATACCAACCAAGTCAATTTTTTAAGCGCCCTGGGCACTTATTACGTCAAATACGGTACTTTTAAAATCAAGATAGAATCATTTTTTCAAACTATTAATTAAAATAGGGCATTATTTCTATCTTTTTCAATCTTTAATCAAAATAGAACATAACTTTAATCTTTCTCAGCTACTGAGATGATTATCTCAAGGCATTATTTGAGAACTATTACTTATTTTTAAGAAAAGTTCAAAACAATTTTAATACTTCAGAAGGTCTAGCATAGATAATTGATTCAATTTGTACACCGGTAAAATTCATGAATTTTTTTTCTAAATGTTGGAATATTTGGAGACCATTATATGATAAGTTTTTTTAGTTTTTTTAAATTGAAAATTCTGAGACTTACCTTTGCACTGATAAAAAATACAGGTTATAAGAGACTTAAAGACAGTCTTGCTGTGTTTATAAAGTCAATTATAGAAGAGACGATGCTATGAGGAAACGTTAGGCAAAGTAAACAATGTAATGTAATGAAAATGGTTCTGCACTTCATGCTAATCAGTTTACAACTGAATAATGCAAGAATCAAGTTGTATGTCTCTACATCTGTAAAGCTACTAAATTGAATCTATCATACTACTGGCTGTTACAATTAATCCAATTTTCTTTGTATTAACTATTGATGACAATATTTGAAGAGTTTCTATCTCTGAATATGTTATTCTGAACACCTTGTGTTATTTACATCGACTGTCTCTGTCGACTGTCTCTGATGTAAATTGACAGTACAATTTAATGCTATTTCAACTGAACAAGATTGACTTTTTTTAAATTCTGATTTTCTATTTCAGTTAGAATTTTAAAATATCAATATTCTAAAAAAGATAGAACAAAAACTAAAGAACAAATATTTTCCTTGCTGAATAAATTCTCAAAAAGATCAATATTCGAAACAAACTAAAAATTGAAGAACCAATAATAAACCTTTTTGTCTTGCAATAACGAATTTGTAATTGAATATCTGTAATGATTTCTGCAAAAGAACTACTTTAGGAATAAGCTTAACATTGTGATAACAGAGGCTTTCATAATCAAATATTAAACACAACCTTTGTGTAATCAAATGTCTAATGACGTCATCTATCCTATTTAGTACTACGAGATAGATAATACATGCTCATATATATATATGCATAAATTTTTTAAATCCAGGACAATATGTCAGTCTGATGAACCTTGGTTGCCAAGCAACACATCATCTGGATTGTTAAGTACTAAGGCAAATAAATATTATTATATATAATAAATCAATATATAATAAAAAAAATTAATTAATTAATTTTTCTTGTTTCACTTACCAAGCTATTTGAATCCCTGTGAAGCAAAGACTTTCTCAGACTGACTAAATCCTCGAAGATGGAAGCAAGACTGGCGCGAGACTTGCGCCGGTCGAAGGAGGTGTCAGGTTTCAACATGACACAGTGGAGAAGTAGAGTGGACAGAGTATCCAGGAGGGTGTGGACCAAGTTTGCTAACCCCTTGAGCACTCCCCTCCACACCATCAACTTAGCTAGCTCACTCACACCACCTCTTGTCTGGTCCTGACTTCTTTCATCAACAGGTAGACCAGGAGGAACACTACAGATTCACCTGACCATCCCTCATGCTACCAAGGTTGTGTCTGTGGTAGAGTTGAACGCCCAAAATGATTATTGGTAGCCTCAAATGGTCCAGAATGACTTGGTAAACTCCAATAGTTTGACAGGTGGTCCAATATGACTTGATAAACTCCACTTGATTTTACTACAGATTCTTCCACTTGCTACCAAGGTGGTTCTGTGTTTTTTGGTCGAGTTGAATGCCCAAAATGAAAAGTGGTAACCTCAATTGGTCCAGAATGATTTGGTAAACTCCAATAGTTCACTTGATTCAACTAAAGATTCACCTCACTATCCCCAGTGCTACCAAGGTGGTTCTGTGTCTCTTTGGTTGAGTTGAATGCCCAACCTGATTAATGGTAACCTCAATTGGTCCAAAAAAACTTGGTAAACTCCAGTAGTTTGAACATTATGAACATGTATTTGTGTGTTCAATATGGATTTGTTAGATTATCATATCCAGAATGGAAATTCGTAATCTCCAACGACCCAAATGACTATTGGTAAACTCCAATGATTTGTTATTCCTTTCAATATCCTGTACACTTCCTAGAATAGACTTTAATCTATCTTTTAGAAACTCAGGAGTAGAGTTGCAGTTGATTAATGTGTACGTCCCAGGTATCTTTTGGTTGCCTTGAATATCCTGAATGATAATTGTTGAGCTCAAATGGTCTTAAGACACACTACCTAAAAATATATTCTCATCAAAAAGCTTTTAATGTTCGCTCAACTGTTGCACAGGATAATGGTAGCCTTGGCTTTGACAGGAACCTGATGGTATATCTGAGATAACTTCACACAATAATCTAACAAAGGTGCCTACAGAGAGAAATGTCTACCTTTTTCACTTCCTCTGTAACACAAGTTATGAAAAATACCCTAAACTACTCTTTACACTAACATATACACATCCTGGTTCACTTGAGTATTCCAAATTTATCTTGGCATAGTTATCTTTCGACCAGGAATCCAATGGTCATTTTATCACAGACAAGATAGCAGTTTGGATATAGATTTAATTGTTAAAAGAGATAAGATGTTCTCTGTTGCTACCGTTGGTAAACTGACAATTCCTTGAACCCTTTGTTTAGTTGTATATCCAACAGATCTCTGTTACGTAAACCTCTTTGAAGATTTCTTAGCTAGAGGTGACATATTTGATTATACTTGGAAATCCAATTATAGATCACTAATCCTGTAAATACAGAATCCAGGAATATGTGTTAATCCTTCAGCAAGATTACTAATGGCTGTGTTTGATATTTCTATTAGATCCATTATTGAACCTATCCTTCAAGTTCATCTTTTTATGCTTCCCCTAAACATCCTTTGTTCAATACCTTGTGACGAAAAGGCAAATTTTTTCTTGCAAACACTTAATTAATAAATCAATAAATCACATTAGTTGGGATGACGTAACTATCCCACTGACACATGTAAAAGTTTTAAGTAAACTTATATAAACCTCATTAATCTATGCTAGCCTAAACACTTATGAAAAGACATCCTCAGGTCGCCTTGCCTCAGTGAAAACTATATTCTCAGGTCAACTATTTTCAGGTACACCACATTTAAGATAAACAGGTCCTCAAGTCAACTTGTTAAATCATATCCTAAGGTTGACTTGTCGTTGTTAAAACCATATCCTCAGGTTGTATTTTCCAACACGTAGATCCTAAGGTCAAATGTCAAAGATAAACTTGTTGATTCTTTCACCTGTGGATGGTAGAGCAGTAGTTATCCAAACTGTATCCTTCCTTCCAGTAAACCTGTGTGCACTCCACTATATCCACGGCTATTCACAGCGTACTCACGTTTCCCTGTGTTAACTTGATGTAACACAATCACATTACATGCTCTTTTCAGGGATCCCAATTCAAATCCCACTGAACTGAAAATAGAAACTGTGTAAATCTCCTTATAGACAATCCTCTATGATAGGTCAGTGGGCTCATATCAGAAAACTTGAGCTTAATTAACCATTGCACTCAGTTAAACCCTTGCAGACTTCCAATTCCGCTAAATTCCAGAGTCCAATAACGTAAACCATTCATAACTTTAGATAAAGAACAATCTTCTGTGACATGCTCAGAGAGCCGGTGTGAGTGGACGATGTCACAGTGGAAGAGGAAGGTGCTGGAATGAGGGGGGCTGTGTGAGACTCATCGTGTGTCCCGTTGGAGATCTCCTCTCAGGAACTGATCAATACCTGCAGCACTGCCATTAGTGTCTCTACAGCCTGTCACAGGAGCAGGGAACGAGGCAGCAGCGTTCAGTCTCCTGGATAATCCTCAGTCACACCTGAACGCTGCAAGGTAACAGCCTAACTCTTCTCCTCACTTAGCACAGTCCTGATTGCATAGAGATGTTTCATAAGCATATCAATCTTACTAGTTACATGCTGATGGAATATTAATACACATATGAGAATATAAGCAGAATCATCAAGAGTTTGTTGCTTGGTTGTTGGGCAGACGGCAGATAACAGTTTAAAACATTGATGAATAAACCTTTGATTTTTACTTGATTATGCACAGAAACATCACGTTAGTAAGTAGAGATGCTGAGTCAACTCCTGGATTGAACCAGTCAAGTCACTGTAGAAAGCACTATGCAGAGCACAAGAGTATCAGTGTCCTGATGTTCAACTGTTACAATCTCACCTGACTGCCGCGATTAACTATTAACACAAACATCTATACGCTGACAGGCACAGAAAGCGACAAAGACGCTTGCAGTCAACTTCTCACATCACAATTTGGACAGACCATAGAACTGAGACTATCAAGTTGTTAAACTGTCACTAGCTCACCTGAGAAGCACTCAAGTACACGGGACAGAGACAGAGTGCTACAGAAAGGCTCGCTTTGGGTCCACAGCACCTTACACTGTTGAAGGTTTACAAGATGCTGGCTGTCAACTTCTCACATCACAATCTGAACAGACCAAAGCACACAGAATAAGTTGTGACTGTCAGGATCTCACCTGAGAAGCACTGAAGTACACGCGACAGAGACAGAGTGCTAGAGAGCGGCTCGCTTGTGTTTTACAGCACCTTACACTGTTTAATCTGGCAGTAAACTTCTCACATCACAGTCTGGACAGACCATACCACACAGCATAAGTTGCTACTGTCAGGAGCTCACCTGAAAAGCTCTGAGGTCCATATGACAGAGACAGAGTGCTACAGGAAACTGACATGTGGGTTCATAACACCCTACACTGACGAGAGCCTGCTGAAGGTGGGAGAGGATTGCGCCATTCTTATAGCAGCAGGCAGCAGAGAAAGTTACCATTGATCAGTGAAGAAATGCAGTGTACAGAGACACAGCTGAAGTCAGATCGGGTGGAAGAAACGAACGAGTCCGTACCCAGGAAATCTTATCTGGATTGATTCATAGTTGCCTATAAGCTTCCACATTGTGCTAAGCTTCCTTAGAGAAAAGTGTAATTAGCAGATGGCGAGTGTAGAAGACAGCCTATTGAGCTCAAAGTGATAGGGTTTAGCATTGTAGACAGAGGCTCTACTCACGCTATGTCCCATCTTTAGCTACACACATAAAAGTCATGTCATATACAGACCTGCTCATAGTTATACATGTATGAATATACCAATATGATACATGCTGTGGTCTATCAGAATACTGAGGTATATCCCAATAGCAGACCTGCTAATAGTTATACATGAATATACCAATATGATACATGCTGTGGTCTATCAGAAGACTGAAGTATATCCCAATAGCAGACCTGCTAATAGTTATACATGAATATACCAATATGATACATGCTGTGGTCTATCGGAATACTGAAGTATATTTGAATAGCAGATCTGCTAATAGTTATACATGAATATACCAATATGATACATACTGTGGTCTATCGGAATACTGAAGTATGTTTCAATAGTAGATCTGCTAATAGTTATACATGAATATACCAATATGATATATGCTGTGGTCTCTCTGAATACTGAAGTATATTTGAACAGCAGATCTGTCTATAGTTATACATGGATATACCAATATGATACATGCTGTGGTCTCTCTGAATACTGAAGTATATTTGAATAACAAAAGTTATGATTAAGATTTTCACAATGAGGAAAAATCAGATTTACTTTTTAACACGTCCCTCCTGACATAGGAGTCAACAAATACTTAAAAACATTATGATTTTCACAATAAAGAAGTTGTTATGCAGACAATCTTTCTGTTCAAATAGATGTCTGATGATGTGAAAATAACAGTATCCACAGTTTAATAGTGATAATAAGCAATAGTATCCACCATTACCAATAGTGATTATAAGCAATAGTGACAAGTATAACTGGTGATGAGCGTTTGATCAATATGCCACAAGTAATTTGATGGTGACATTTTCCAAAGGAAAACAAAATCATGGTTTTTTTTAACATGACTGCACGTACCTTATCAATGAAGTGTTGCTAGTTGCTTATTCCTATTTGTTTTAAATATGGCAGTGATATGTATGAAAAACACACTTAAGGAATTTAGAAAGTTAAGAAAGAACATCATTTATAAAGATAACGCCATGTAAAAGTTCAGAGGGCAAACATTGATGTTTAAGTATAATTTACATTATGAATATTGTTTTCATATAACATCTCATTAATATAACACCCTTTGCACCTATAATTAGGCATTTAAAAGTATTTAATCTGGTTTTCTAGGGCTCAAAGGGTAAATATTGACAACTAGAAAGGCTGCAGCCTTGTGTATCATATATCCAAAACAATAATTTCAGCTTCATAACAATATGATTCTGGTTTTAAATAATTGATGTTTTCAAATAGAATCATGCTTACATAAAGCTGCTAAACAAAGGCTGTAAAGGTTATCAGACTCAATCTAAAATTCACAATGAAGGACGCTTATAGTTTATTATTTCATACACTTTCTGAGGTGAAGGAACCATAAGGACACTATAAAAGTGAGATCGCAAAATGAAACATCATTTTACATATTTATTTTATTATAGAAAGAATTATTCCCAAATCAACAACTTCATAAATAATGGAGAGAAAAGAAAAGAGCTAAAGAGTAATGAGCAGCCAGATAAAAATGTTACCGTATTTCCTCGAATAGACGCCGGGCCTCAAATAGACGCTGGGTCTCGAATAGAGGCCGGGGGTATGGCTGTTTTAAGTAAATACACGCCGGATCTGGAATAGACGCCGGGTAATAAGTTGATAGAATTTGCCATGATGACTCCTTTTTTGAGGTTGTGACCTGGACGAAATTTCCTACTAAAGATAAATAGACGCCTGCCTGAATTAAACGCCGGGTCTTGGGGGTAAAGGGGGCCTGAAAAATTAGACGCTGGGGGCTAAAAGTTCTGTTCTAAAAGTAAAAACATTTTTGACTGGAGACTTGATGGGAGTAATCTCATGTATTCAAAGAGCTGACAGAAATTCAACGTTGTAAGAAACTGTTAAGAATGTCATCATACTCATCATGAAATCAAATTTCACAAGTAAATTGACTGAAATGACTTCAAGGCATGATGTCAAAAAATTAGATAATTTGTCATGGGATCAGGAGGCTCAAGTTAAAGTAACTATTATGCTCTTTGTTTTATCATATCAATGTGTCAAGAGCAGACCCTTGTGAAAAGCATAAAAAGCAACACTGTGTAAAATGTTATTAAATCAATAAAGTCTCCTTCTCAGGGGACCAATTGTCAGGATATCCACCTCAAAGTTTGACTCACTTTAGTAAACAAATTATGTGCTTTTTATAGAAAGGGTGTTTCAAAGCCATCAGCTGGGATGTTTTTCAGTCCAGTCTCACCAGAAAGCATCCTGTGCACTGGCAAAGGGATTCTTATGTTTTAAGAGAGGGGTAAAAAAGCCTGGTGGTTAGAACATTTGGCTTCAGATCAATAGGTCCGGAGGTTGAATCCTGCCAGGGGCTCGGCAACTTTGTCTGCAGTAGAGAACTGTTCTACACAGTCAGGTTTGGGTACAATGCTACACTGAAATTCAGGGCAGGTCCACCCATGGTTCGCCAGTTCCAGCCGATGCTTGCAGGTTTCACCACAATACATAGCTAGAATAGTGTTGTGGGCTTTCTCCCTGCAATAATACTAGCAGCCGTGATATTAATGAAATACTCTTAAAGCAACATTAAACCCTAATACCATACCTCACCTATGTTTTTAGAGACACAAAGCCCAAAGTTTGGCCAAACTTTCTCCTTAAACCAGAACACCAGAGGTCAAACTTCTGAAAGGCTGCAGCAAAGCACTCTTTGTAAGTCATATTCTAATTATCATGTAAATATCAAATATCCTCTTTAAAACTCCCTGGTATGTTATCTTATGTTTAAAAATCCTTCTGCAATATGGTTCTTTATCATCAAGTCCAATTAAACATTAGAAACATTGCAAATAAACTAAAATTCACTTTAGTTTTTAATAAGCAAATTTCTGGTCAAACGACAGCCATCAATTAAAGATATTCAGTGACTTCTTAACTTTTAACTTCTGAAAAGAAAAACATCCAATATAAGAATTCCATATATATTGATTGAGTCAAACGTTAAATTTGTTGGACTGCAATCGCATTATCTTTAAAAACCTTCATATTCCAATCTTACATGTTTTATAGTGATAGTCAGGAATTCATTCCGATTGTACAGGCAGATAATTGGGCAATAATAACCATGCTAGTTGAAGAGAAATTAACAAGCTCTATGCCAATATTACAGACATTAGCTCAAACCTTATCACTTTATTGACAATAAGTGTGGTTGTATCTATCATATATAAGGTAACCATGACGACACAAAGAAGCATTACATAAGGCGTAAAACATGCTTGCGTTATTGGCAAGGTTTGTTTGATTGATAGCGACATGAAAATGTGCAGACACAGCGATTCATTAAGGCGGTGTCAGTTGTTCAATAGTCGGGGAGAATCTATTGAGATTGTAATGATCTAATGAAATAATCAGACATTTCTCAGTGGATTCAGACAGATTAATTTCAATCCAGACTGGCTCCTCACCCATCAAGTAACTTGACTAAAACCAGTCAACCTTTGCATCCTTTACTTACAAGTTGTTGTCATGTTGTTCATTTCAGGGTATCGATCATTAAAGCCCTTTTGTCATACTTGCATTCGGTTTGTGATGAAATCTAGCTATTAAAAAACAAAAACATAACTCGGTAGAAAAATCTTTTTTCGAAAGTTTGATATCATATTTGCACGTTTTAATCGACAATAAAATACTTTATTCAACGTCCAAAGTACAGTACCCTCTGCAAAAGTGCTATAGCGAACCTGCTTTCAGTGACATAATCATAATCATTTAGAATTTACACCGTGTCTCAGTTTCCCCAATTGTGTCCTATGGGTATCAACTTGGTAACGAGTACCTGATGCGGAGAAAAAGAAAAGAAACAAGACATACGCGACAAACACCCATATTTAGGAAACAGAAATTGTGAGATGGCAACACTATATTTGCCTTCATGTCAGCTGCCATTCCAGTCATTTTGGTAAATTGTCTCCTATTTAATGAATTTTGGTCTATTTTCCCTAGGTTGGTTGCAAAATTTTGCCAAAAATACAATTCATATAGTAAAAATACTTTTAAAACTATTGAACTTCACTACACTTTGACTAGTTGGCTTTAACATAGTTCATCACAGAGGCTCTTAAATGAAAATTTTTAAAAGAAAAGGATTAAAGAACACTTTCGATTTAGTTTTGTGTTTCATTAGGATTCCACCTCCCTTAAGTTTGTCTTAATGAAAAGAACACCAGACAGAGGTTGTTATGGTCCGGTGTAAAATTGGCATCAGAAGTGTTGTAATGTAAACTGGCTAGATGAATCAAACCACAAAACTAATGGGTTCTTTTGAACAAGGCAATTTGCTATTTGATTATCACTTCATGTTTGTTATTTTGTTTATTCTAAGGGATACAAGTGTTTCTCACTAATGGAAAAGAATTTGGATTGAACAAATGGCCATTTAGTTAATTATACCTTCTTTGAAAACCCAAAATGGCCTGAACAAGGCAAAAAATATTCACATATTTTTTCATCCTAGTTTTTGGAAACCAAACTCAATGAAAAGGAAAATCATTCCTAATCCTTGTAATTTCCATACAAACCTAAACCAAACCATAAATTGGTAAAAAGAATGAAAGAAAATTCCAAATTAATCTTGTTAAAAAAACATTTTTTGAACAATTACAACTTATGCCCTAAAGGAGAAACCATTCACATTTAATACTTGCATTATTATTCATACAATTCTGAGTCAATAAAATTCATACAAGCATATTACATCAATGAGGATAAAAATCATGTCAATGTTCATCCAGGAATTGTATTATTCATAACTCTGAATGAATCAAAGAAAAAACACTGGATAAAATAATGCAAGGATGTTCATTGATGAGAACTCTGACAAGGTAATATTTGCCTGGCTTAAAGCTGACACAGCTCAGGACTAGAATATAATTGCCTTTATTAGTTTCACGACTGAATGTCTCCTGTTACACTTCAACATTAACTTCTCTATAGAACCTCCACATTTATACAGCCTACGTCCATGTCTCCAATACAGGGATTTATTACCTACAAGGGTAGCCATATTGTGGTTCATATTTTTCATATGATGCCCTAAGGCTCAATATCACTTCTTCATTGAGTGAGTAAGTGAGTTTTATTACATGATTGAGGGTGAGATACTCTGTTCTATCAGTGAAATAAACCCTCTATCTGGCTACAGTGGCGATAACCTTTATCGTCACTCTACTGAGTGGTGATAAACTTTATCACCACTTGAGTGACGTCAAGTTCAAGAGTTTGACGTCATGTAACAATGGTCTGACGTCATGAATTCTCATATGACGTCACACTGTTACCGCGGTGACGGGCTCTTTCAAGCGGCCGCTCAATATGAAATTGGCCTTTTTTGGCGAAATTAAAGGAATTCAGCATATAATAAATAGAATATCTGTCAATTCTTGACAAATACCATGTTTATCTCATCGAGTGAGGTAGAAAAGTTAAATACTTTCTACCTCACTCGATGAGATAAACATGGTATTAGTCAAGAAAAGACAGATATCCTCTATATATTTAAAGCCGCTTGGGCAATATTTCAGCCATTATTATATACTCATTTAATCTTAGGATACTCATACAACCCAAAGTGCTGGCAAGAGGGGAACCTGAATTTATTTTTGGAATGGTCACAAGTACATTTATTGATTATTTTGATCAAAGAATATGTGTTTACAGGAACATTAGCTTAATGACTAGATTGGGAAGGTAAAATATGTAACTTGTATTATGTATAAAAACAATGACTCTTAACATTTACTATATTTGGAACTCCCCTGCTGCAATTTCACAATCCACCAATGGGTTGGGATGTAGTTATGGGTTTGACTTTTTTTTACAAGAAGTGAATAGATAATGTGAGATAACACTCAATCCACCAACCACCAACCACCAATCACCACCATCCAAATACCAAACATCAACCAAACACCAACCACCCGGTGAACCACCAACCATCAACCACCACCATCCAAATACCAAACATCAACCATCCACCAACCACCATCATCCACCAACCAAATACCAACCACCACCAACCACCAACCACCAACATCCAACCACCAACCACCACCATCCAAATACCAAACACCAACCACCCGGTGAACCACCAACCATCAACAACCACCAACCACCACCATGTCATGTTCAGGACTAAGTTTTGGTGTTTCACTACCAGCTTGTCTACACATCAATACACAAAATTGTAAGAAAAAGAATTTTAACCTTTTAACACTTTTCTTTCAAAGACTATTCCATTGACTATATTTAAGTCTATATTGCTCTTCATCCCTGGTTTTACTGGACTTGGAGAAACGGAGCATGATCACACTAGCTATAAGCTCATGTTTCTATAAATCATGATGGAAATACGAGCAGTTTTTATAGACTTAACATTTATTGTCTGACAGTATCTATTTTGAGATGACAAGGGCTGATCAATGAATAGGATTTTCTTTTATTGCTTAACCCTTGTTTCTAATGGACTGCAATTCTGGGAATCTTCCTTCTACAGTGTATAGGTATTTTACAAAGATGAGTTCAGAATTTGAACATAATTCATTATGATTCATGCTAGTTTATAAACTGAATACTCTCTACTAATAATTATATATATATAATTATATAAATTTTGGTCTTTGAAAGAAAATCTATTGACACTTAAGCCAAGGCGACTGAAAAAGTGTTCTGATCTTTATAAGTTGTTTAAGTAATATTGTTGAATAATTGTTTGTCATAATGGTGTATAAATATCAAATTAAAATGAAAATATTTCTTTTCAATGTCTTTATATTTGACAAAAAATTAATAGTTGTGAAAGTTTACCATTAACAAAAATTTGTTGTTTAAAATCGTAAATTAATGTTCGGTGAAGAATGCTTGTTCATATTATTGATTTACATTGTATGCCTTATTGAAATTTCATCAAAAGTTCTTCCTCAAATTCTAGCAAAAACGGTATCACACACTTTCCTTCATTCTCAAGTATATAATACTTTCCTAAATTCTCAAGTATATAATTGTAACACCTTTTCCTGAAAGCAAGTCAGAGAGCTAAGGTAGCAATGCAAGCTCAAGTCTTCCTTCAAAACCCGCTGTACAAAAAAACTCAGTTGGAAGTAAAACTTGTAATGTTTAAGCTTGAACGTTTTACAATTGATCACCAATTATTTCACTTTAAAAAGCTCTCAAAACAGATTTCCCTTGTGAATGAGAATGTTTTCATTCATGGATTATTAATTAGGAATTATCTTTTAAACTCTGAATCCAGATTTTGTGGTTCCTCAAACACTGTTGTTTTTGCGAGGACCTGCTTTGATGTTGTTTGAACTTCCAGAGTAAAGAGTGGCCTCAAGTTTCAGAACTAGTTAGCATTCAAAGCAAAACAAGGTCCGGCAATCAAAAGCTGTTAGTAGAAGCGACAGCATGAGAATGAATCGGACCATATTTATAATGCTGTGTGAAATAATTTTTCTATATTGCAGCCAATATCATACAATTAACAAAATATTTCATTACAATAAACAGAAACACCTTTTTAAATTTTTTGGAAATTTTATATTTATCTCTAAATCATCAACCTGAAAACGATCAGCTTCTCAAAACAAGGTTTAGAGGCATTGTTCATGTGATTATCTAAAAGTGCATGTGCTATTTTGATCCTTTTCAAAAATAAACTTGTAAATTGTAAGGGCAAATATTGTGGTTCCCTTTGGAGCCAAAATGATGTTTTTCTGTGAATGGATGCAAACAAATTTTGATCTGTACAATTTTAACTATTGTAAAGACAGGCCAACTGGGATCATCTATGAAGAAGAAGAAAACATAGAGAAGGGTATGCGGCTATCAAACCTGTAGAAAACCAAGCAGGTGACAACATTAAGGATTTAATTGCAACATATTGCCACCCATGAGGGAGGCTTCATCAGACGGGTCTTGTCTGTTGCAGCCTCCCTCACAGGTTTTGAAGAAGACATGTAGTATCCAACATGAAATATGTCCAACGTCAAAAGCTATCCAATATTAGATTTCTTCATCAACTATTCTAAACAAACCTACTCTACCATGCTCCTGTTGTCCCCTGAGTATAAAGCTGGAAGCTAATTGTAGTTTAAGTAATGCTTTTGATGGACTCATGAGGTCATGGAATTGAGATGTTTGTGTCCACGCTCCCTGTTTGATGCTGTTGCCAGCTGGTGCTGAAGACTCTTTGTAGATTTCTTGATTCCAAACAAATTGGGAACATGGTGTCCACATGGGTCCTGAGCACATGTTATTTAACCATTGACCAGCTGGATGATTAGAAAATGACAGTTTGGAGGGAATTTGGATATGGCTTGTTGGGGGAATTCCAATTGGGAAAGTCTGAACTTTGGAGATATATGATATTACTGTCAAAGCAACTTGGCATCATGGTGTCGACATGGGTCCTAAGCACATGGTTTTTAACAATTTACCAGCTGGACAATTAGCGGTGCAGTGAGGTGATATGGGGTTTATGGCAGCTTTCAAGAGTATTTCACTTATATCACAGCCGCTAGTATTATTGCGGGAAGAAAGCCTGAAACACTATTGTGGTCATGTATTGAGGTGAAACCTACGAGCATCGGCTGGAACTTGCAAACCATGGATGGTGAATGTTGAACATTTCTCTACTGCAGACAAAGTTGCCGAGTCCATGGCTGGAATTGAACTACCTGAACTTTCATAGACAATATCAATCTTTTTGCTTGAAAAATGTTATGGATTTTGGTTCCTTAATAAACAAATATCCATAATGATAATCCCATGTTCTTCAATCAAGAACCCTATTTACAAAGATTAATGCTATTAATCCTGAGTAAATGATTCATCATTCAACAATGAAAAAAAAAGAATTGTATACAAACAATAATTTGCTTCTGAAATCACTTCATTGCTTGTATGTTTGTCAGTACATTGGTCAACTGTGGTGAACAAAGTAATTCCTGATTAACATGTTTGGATAAAAACTGACAAAATAATTTTTAAAAAGCCTTCTATCATATAAATATTTTTTTTTTAATTTCTTTTGGTGAAACACTTCTATTATTCCTGGTCATAGAAGCAGATAATATGCAATTTGCAATAAACAAGCTTGAGATTATCTCAACAGTCACTAATAAATTTCTCATCAAGTCCTTTATTAGATATTGTAAGGGACTTTATTTACTTTTAATGTGTTATTCATTAGTCTTTATTTTTTTCCAACAAGAGTCTATCCAAAAAGTCAATATGGTCAGAATGCAAGAATGAAGAGATTTACGTGGAACATAAATGACGGAAGATGGCCTGTGGCTGTTTCAGCATCTAGATCAATATGTAGGAAATCACAGAAGTAAGGAGTCTTGTGTTCTTTATCAGCCCTACATAAAAATCAAAGCCCTAGTATTATAAATAATAAAAGAACTCATAAACTTGTAATTTTCCGTGATTGTAAAAGACAAACATGAATTGTGCCTTGGCCTCCTTAAGGATTTCTTTTAAAATTGGAACCGAGACACAATTATGTTTTTCTTGTAAGTTGCTGGAATTTTTTAATAATCAAGTACCATTTGTCTTTTTCTACAAAATAATTAATATCTGGTAATGAGAAAATATACATTTTGTTGACAAGATGATCGATTAATGTGATAAAATTTCCAAAAGGTTACTATTTACTTTCCTTAAAAGATCCTTAATGAATTCACATAATGAGGAAAACATAAAAACATAAATCTATCATCATGGTTCTTCATCTTATTATTATAGTTTAGGTTCTTTGAAGGTTCTTAGACTAATTTTGTCAGTTACGATCATCTTTATGATTGTCAAAAACTTTTCATAGTTAACTTTCGAATTTTAAAATGATTTTCCAAGCTAAACAATGCTACATCTATTTTAATTGCTTTGCTACTCAAAAGAACATTTGAATATTGTCCCTTTAACACTCTTTAACTTACACTTACACAATTATGTATTTCATTAAATAAACAATATCATACTGATATATTACTGAGAGTGATCCAGTTTCTGTAGTGATCTTTGATGTCAGAAACATGCCAGGGGTCAAAAATGGAAGTAACGAGACGTCAGATGGTTCAGGATCAAAACGATGCAGTTTTGTACTTAGTGAATTTAGTGAATAACAAGATTTAGACATTCAAATATTCATTAAATTGTCCACAACAAGATTGAATTTTGGAAATCAGTGGCCCCAGGTCAGATAAACATTTGGGTATGAACAAAACTTCAAACAAAATGAATTCCCATTAAGCTGCAGACATTTAGTGCAAGTGATAGATACCAATTGAGTGTTCCTTAAAATCTTTGAATACTGTATTACAAAACAGTCATATCTTTTCAGTTTGAAATGTAGCTCCAATGGATAAAATATCAGGCAAAAATAATAGGTGTAAAAACTGCAAAACATGTTTTGCAACAGACCCAGTTTAGCCGTATCTATACTCAAACTGATATTTGATTCTTGAAAATAGATTTCAAAGAGATTTGGTCTATAAATGCTAACATTGGCAGAATATATAATGGAAAATCAATTTATCCTTGAAACAGATATAGCTGATGCATTATTTCTGAACAACTTTGCCCATCCTTTTGAAATTAAAAAAGACTTGGCTTTTAGGGGTGCAACCACACAAGAGGGTCGCGATACGATACGTATCTAGATATTTGGGGTACGATACGATACGTATCTCGATACGTATTACACAGGATAGTGAAACTGTAAACATTTACTTTATTTGTCTATAATAAACACTGTTGACACTGACAGGGTAAAAAATTAAAATTAAGAAATTTAATTCCACTGTAGGTCGTATCGTAGTGTATCGATTCAGAAGCAAAATGTATCGTGTATCTTATCGTCAGCCATATAATCGCGATGCACCGGTGTATCGGTGTATCGTTGCACCCTTATTGGCTTTAAACCAAAATAAGCTCCAATATTCATACTAAAATATAGAGCCATTGACTCTGTAGCTCATCAAACTTCACAAAACTTAGTAGAAACCAGATAGAAGCTTTAAAATTTAGCTTAGAAATTTTATTGTCCAAATGGTAGGTACTTCGTAAACCTGTTTTGTTTTTTATAGAATATCATGGAAAGAGTTGAAATCATGCACACTTTCCATTTTTAGCTTAAAGACCACATAATTCCCTGGAGCAATTGTTTCTTGAAGATTGCCGAGGGTAATGAAACATAAGACAAATAGAGGCTTGAAAAAGCTCTTGGAGCTGCTTTCTAGTTCACATTTGTTGATTTCTTGAACTAATTTCTAAAACCAATGTATTTGAATTTTTCTTGAAATAGTAAATCTTTCAGAATGTACTACAATTCCATGCAGAAATCATTATTGCTTCACTCAAACACCTCTAATTCTGACATCAACAAAATATCAATTTCTCATTCTAATACCTTTTGATTTCTTCAAGTGAAAGTGACCTCCTTTTCCATGTTATTGTGCTCTGCAATTGAACAGATCACAAAGCAGTGATGGCAGGTAACAATAAGGTGAGATCATTACCAATCTCAAATTCTTCTCATTAACAATCCAGTAATTATAACTGTCAACTCTTCTCATTACAACAAATTACAAAAGTTCTTTTGTGAAATATTAGTAGAATGGATCATAGGCAAGAACAGATTGAATTGTTTTTTGAATACGTAATGTGTGTATTTGAAATATTTGTGAAATGCTTAATCAGGTTGGTTAGACAAGAATGTCCTATTAACCTTTAACCAGCTACCTGCCGCAGGCTCCATTTGCAGCCTTGACTTTCATTACTAATTGACACGTCTTTGAAATTTGACCCTTTTACATACAAACGAAAAACGTGGGTAACAAAGTTTCTTAAATAATGACAAAGTTATTATGTTTGAATCACAAATCAACAAGGTATGTCATGGTGTAAAAATTATCAGAATTAAGTTTTCTGTTATGAAGAAGTGACAAATAAAAATATTGAACATAATTTCAATAGGAAACTATGTGCAGATGAGCATTCTCTAACAGCAAAATTATGTAACTTGTTCAGAGTGGCAAACTTTGTTGCAAAGTGCTTGAAAAGTACACAAGTATATATCATTGTTATAAAAAAAATATCCTAGAAGCAGTTCTACTATGATGGCAACATTAAGGTCATCATTTCATAAAAACTTTCTAATGCTATGACTTTTTATTTCTATGTAATTGTTTCATTTGTTTAGAGCTAGATCCTTCAATTTATAATTTATCCAAATTAAAAGAAACAAGACATCATGATAATATTTTAACATGTTAAACTCACCAAACAATTTCTAAACCAGCAAAAATTTTGTACCAGCAGTTTCAGAAATATCTTGTGATTACCAAACTGTTAAGTCTATATAAAAAGTGCCCACTGAAGACATTATGAACAAACTACCATTCTGTTAACTTTTTTCCTGTTGAATGGCTACTCAAAATAAGATTAATAAATTCACTGGAAAATTACAAATAAAATGTTATTGAGAAAAATTCGCAAAACTACTCGAACAATTTATTTACTTAATTTCTAATAGCTTTCACTGAAAAGATTTTTTTGACATGCAAACAGTTCTTGTAGGGCCAATTAATCATGCTAAGCAAATATTTTGAAATGTCAATAATGAATAATAGAAGATGAAGTCAGATGCAAAGCAACTGTAGAGACATCTCAATATTGATCAATATGGTTGTTAAGAAACATAAGTCACTTAATCATAATGTTCAAGATATCATATATACTGGATAGGCAAAACTAATAGCTCTTGAATATTTATGGTCGAGCTAATTTTTTCAAAACAGGAATTTCAGGTCAAGAAAGAAATAATTCCTGGTTGACATTAACTTAGCATCAATATTGTGAAAGGATAATTTCCAAATGACATCAATGGAATCTTTACAGACAGCTTTCAAATATATTAGGTCGAACATGAACTTTAAGCTGAGTTTTTTTTCACAAATAATAAAAGGATCAAGGAGATTGTGCAAATAATGTAAACCAGCAACATTACTATATTGTAGAGAGAAAACTTAAGTTTGATGTCGTTCATGAATTTATGTTCCTACAAAATTTCAAAGCAGGCAATTCAATCAGTTTCCTTCAAAACTGAACTGTAATCTGACCAGAGAAGGTAATAAACATGAAGAAAAGAATCCTGATAAACTGACTGTTACCAAAAACCTAAAACAGCAACGGTCTGATTGTCGCAAATTGACTCCCACTCCTTATTTGTGGGCAGACAAATTTTAACTGTTTAGATATTAAACTGAAGTTTCCTAACATTTTCCAAAAGTTTTTTAAAGCTCTAAGCATCTTCTGAAATGTCCAGAATTACCAAACAAAAGCCGTAACTCTGCTTTAGATAGCCTTGACGAAGTCCAAAAATAGAACAAGGACCATAACATAAAATAATTGCATGCCTCTGATTTTCAAACTCAATGAAAGTAAGGATACCCTAAAGACACAATGCAAATTTGGAAATTGTATCCTAAAAACTTTGTGAGAAAAGCTGTCACCTTTATTTCGACAGACGGAGAGATACCAGACGGATACACAGACGGATCTATATCCCTTTCCCACTTCATGACAGGGGATAATAAACAAATGAAAAATTACTCTCAATGAAATGACAATAACCAGCAAAAATAAGACAGCAAAACATGAGATTGATATCCTCAAAACATATTGCTCCTCCCAAACTTCAGAGTCTGGAAGCAACGGTCAGCCCCATTAGTTCTGGGAGGCCCTCAAAGCCAGGATAATGAGACAATTATTGTTGCAGCAGCGAGGGAATACGTCTAAATGTTACACATGGCTGTAAGATACGTTGCACTTGACAACTCTACCGAGCTAATTGCAGTCTTGTATTGTCTTCTTCTTGAAACACAAACTTCAAGTATCACAACTTGAATTTTTGAAAACAATTCAACAATTCTGAAATATAACTTTTTGAAAAACAAAACAACTTTAACATAATACATAGGGAAAGTTTTAAATTGCATTTAGCCCACCTTGTTGAAAGTAGATCATATAAGTGTTTTGCAAATTTACATGGTAAAGGTGACATGAAACTAGCTTGCTCGGGATTGCATTATCAATCATCTCTATGGCTGTCAAATGAACAGCCACAAAATTAACAATTCATAATCCCTGATTAACAGCTTGATATTGAAAATGCAGCCCCAATACAAAGGCAGCGAGATACTCCTGGGCTTAGCATGCTATAATTATGTATTTGGAAAATCAATTTCCTGATATTGACTTTTAAAAAATATATCATAAGCCATGGTTCTAAAATGAAATTTGCTGAAAGAATAATGAATCAATTATGAATCATGTGATATCTTTGTTCTTTGAAATCAAAGACAAACGCTTACAAGACATTAAAAGAACAATTCAACTCATTTGACTACTGATAGTTTGATAAAAGATGAAAGCAAAACTAAGCCTGATTGTCAAAAATAAGCAAAAGATCAAATAGGGAAAATAAGAAAAAATAGAAATTCATGTTTTAGTGAACTTCAGGCTTAATTGATACCCTCTAGGAACAACTCTGCAACTGAAGAAAAGAACAACTTACCATTACGTCTATACAGCCCTTTATTGATTTGATATTGATTATCATTAATTATTAGGCATAAACAGTCAAAACACAATATCTTCAATTATCAAGACATGCAGAATTTTTTTAAAGTCTTGTATGGTTCAAAATCTCAAGAAAAATTATTTGGACAGATTTATTGACCTAAAGTGACATCCTATACCAACCTCTCAATACTACAAGCATAAGGCAGTGAGAAAGACAATATTGGATCCTAATCCCTCTTCTGATCATCTTATCTCTACCAAATCTGCTCATAATAATAATAATAAGGGTATTTATATAGCGTCATATTCACACTGAATGCATGCTCATGGTGCTCCCTGAAAAATTACCCTGGTCTAACCCAAGCTTCCGATTAAGCGCTTGAAGGTCACCTCCAACACAACTTTCACCAGGTACCAATTGATACTGCTGGGTGAACAGAGGCACATTTAGAATAAAGTCTCCTGCCCTAGGCGACACCACAAGTTATACAACTCTTGTCTCAGCGTGGGGCAGGGAATCATTATTCAAACTCCCAGTTCATTCAGCAATGAATCGGGTAACCCATCCATCCAACGAGCCATGTCAAATGTTGCTGAACTACACTGATAGCGGTCAACTGAGCTTCACACAGGCCGTGTCACCACGTGTCTTGTGGCATTACTGAGGATGATACTGGGTTAAAGCATTACTTTATATCTTTACATTGAAGTGTGATTTTTTTTAGATTTAAACAATGAAGTGCCAACAATTTTAAAGTGAGATGATTCTTGTGGGTGGATTTTTGAGGATTGTATAAACTCAATCAGATCTTCAGTAAGCTGAAAGAGTAAAATGGTTTTCCAGTTGAGGATAAAGAATATAAATGACATTGGTAATTAAACTTTTAATTTAAAGGGATAACTAGAGGTAAGGAATATTACTTAATAATGATTAAGTTAATACGGTAGTTTCAAAACGTAAGAAAAATACAAAAAGAAGTGTTTGCAGAATATTTTATGGTCTCTTCATACAATATTCAGAAAATAGCATCTCCGTTCTCCATGATATATTTTAATAGTAGCATCACTCATTTTGCTTGTCCTTTTCACTTATTTATGAATATATTTTGTCAAAGTTCATGTCACCTTAATATACATAGATTTCCTTCTGTAAAAGAAATACACATTTCAAATTTTTAAGTAGGACAATGTCATGATCTCATTTTGACCTGATGTCAACATACACTTATACTAGTAATTGTGAGAATCCTGATCAATATTCCAAACATCATTTATTTATACATTACTTCTGCTTATTTGTGGAAAAGTAACCCAAGTAGCCAATATAAGATAATAGGTGAGTTTGTAGAACTCCATGGAATATCAGTTATTCAACAACATCAATTTAGTTTAAAGTCAACATTGTTTAATTTCTGCCTAAATATAGAAAAACACAACTTAATTATTTACCAAATATCAGAGGTATCAGCTTGTCAAAAAGCAGTGGAAAACGTCATAATGAATCATCTCAGCAATGTTACTTTATTTTTAAAGAATTCGCTTCATCAAAACCAATAAAATCATTTATCCAATTTCAAATTGAGAGCTTATGTTTGAAATTTAGTGTTATGGATATCAGATATCCTTCAATCGAAAGATAGATATGCAGAAAATTTTGCTATACCTCGATCATCCAAGAGAACTTTTGTTGTCATAGCAAAATTTTTAAAACAATATAGAACAAAAGCATCAATGTATTTGCACTTTTGTAAAAAAAATTGTTAAATCTTGGATAACAAAATAAAGCTAGTGTGCATTAAACCGCTCTTATCTTCAAACTTAAATGCTCAGCGTAAAACAAGTCGAAACAGAACAAGTAGAGTTTGCAGAGTAACCTCCCTTGGACTGTTGGAACCGTTTATCCGAGTGACAAGGATAAGAAATTAAAGATCAATGACTATAGCAAACACCTTTAACCTTTATCCTTATACTAACATTCTCTCATTGTTTAATAGATAAAAACTTTCCGATGGCAAAACAAATATATAAAATGAAACGTGTAGTTTTGAAGTCTACTATAACATGCATGTTACAACAACTGTGAACAACAAGCCATTTGACATTGTGAAATTTATTAAACTTATTCATGAAGGCTTCAAGAGATGCAAATATTCTCAGATTTTTTATTTTTTCAAAAAAAGACTATAGGTATATGTTGGCATGGCATAAAAATACTTTAATTTAATGAATCATCTGCATTGAAAGACCTCATAGACAAGAATAATCCAAAACCTAGTGACCTCAGTAACACTCAACTCTATATAGAACAAAACTACAATCAAACTGATTACATTCAAATCTTTACTGACGGTTCTATAGATGAAAAAGGAAGAGTAGGCTCTGGGATAGCCTTCACTCACACAGGTGATGAAGATATATCCCTTAAACTACCAGACAAAACCTCTATCTTCACAGCTGAACTTGTAGCTATTCGACAAGCACTCATTATCAGTAAAGGCTACAAACACAAAAATATAGCTATTTTTACAGATTCACTCAGCTCACTGCAAGCTATACAAAACAAAACGGAAAAAAATAGTCATGAACTTCTACACCAAATTTACCAGGGGTATAATTATCTAACTCAGGATAACAACAATGTTAGATTTATATGGGTGCCTTCCCACATAGGCCTAACAGGCAACGAAAGAGCCGACCGAGCAGCAAAAGCAGGTCTAACCCACAGCACTAATGTCAACATACCATTTACTAAAAAAGAAATTAAGAGCATTTTTAAATCAATTAGAACGGATGAATATAACACAAACTTTAAAGGCAACTGGGGACATACCCAGTACTATCAAATACAACCTACAAAAGTTACAAAGGTTAAAAACTTCCACAACTTTAGAAGGGTTGATGTAGCCATAACTAGACTTAGGCTTAACAATGTTCGCAATGGGGTTTATCTCCACAAAATAGGGAAAGCACCAAATAATCTATGCAATCAATGTAATGTCGAAGACACCATACATCACATTCTGTTTCAATGTGATAAATACCAAAAACACAGGGGACAACTCCTTGAAAATGTAAGCGCTAACAACCCACAAGAACTGTTAGCCAGTGCTAAAAATTACCAATACCTTTCAGTATTCCTACTACAAACCAAATTGTATAAAACATTATAATTAATAACCACCTAGCCTTACACCCAAACTCCTAACCATTACCTACCCCTCATCCCCTACCCAATTTAAGGGTCACTAAACCCTAACAACCACCCCACGGGTAAAACTCCCAGAAGGACCCTACGGAAGCGAGACTGATCTCTTAAACCTCCTTCATCTGGTAAGTGTTGGTCATGGCGACCCACGACCAGAGCTGGTTGGTGAGATAGGTTCACGATATACATTACCTCAGGACCACTTGCGCAAGCCTATACAAACAGGCGCGTAGGCTCCCGACGGGAGATTTCCACCTAATACCTAAAATAATATTTACCACTCCCATATTTGGGATAACTGGTAGGACTTGGCACAGGGCAAAATGGTTAAAACTCTTCATTAAAAGTGCACGGTGTGGCTACCACCGTCACTTTACTAAATTATAACTGGTAATTTTCCCAGTAGCAAACCTCAAAACCCTCACTGCCTGGTTCTTAATCGGGTTCAGTGGGGAGGACAGGTATTGTACCTTAAGTGTATGGTTAGACTACCCCCTGCACTTTACATAGGTACAATACCAGTTAGACGACCTTCAAGAAAGAAAAAACGCACATTGCGAAGATACCAACAATTACAAGATACAGCAACCATATTGCTGGAAACAACAGCAAATAACAGACTAAGTATATCAAACCAAAAAGATAAGTATTACTCCATTCACTCAATTATCAATAAATTTAATTATAAAACATTACTAATTACAAATAACTATAAATACAATTCAAACACAATTATTCAACTACAATTTTATTTTATCACAATTAAAAATACCTTCTCAAATACTACTTTAAACCTTTTTACCTCAATATAATTTCCCATACATAATTTATGCTTTCTATCTCTTTCAGGTACCACTCCATTTCACAACACTATTTATTTACTTACTATTCATATATATATCCCCCCCCCCCCCCCCCTCCACTCTATTCCAAATTCTAAATTAATTTTAACCACTTTAGAACTTTTATTAATTTTACTTGGGTGTCTAAGACCCATTCTAAATTTCATGCCCCCTTTTTTGGAAATAATTCAGGCTTAGACCCCACGTCGGCGACATCACCCTATGGTGAAGAAGACGTTAAACCCCAATCCAACAACAACAACAACATGAACATTGAAGAGATACAAAGATGTAAAACAATGATTTCAGAGAGCTCATACTCAATGGTAGATCATGTTTGAATTATGCATCAATTGTTCAGCTCAAAAACTGTTTGATCATTTATAGTAATAGAATTAGCAAAAAACAAACTTGAATGTAACTAAAAAAAATTCCTTTATCAAAGTAAGCACTACAAGCAAAGATTCTGGGAGCTGCCAGAGATACCAGTAATCATGAGGTAGATTCTGAAAGCTACTATTAACTACCCCGGGGTAGATTCTGAAAGCTACTATTAACTACCCCGGGGTAGATTCTGAAAGCTACTATTAACTACCCCGGGGTAGATTCTGAAAGCTACTATTAACTACCCCGGGGTAGATTCTGAAAGCTACTATTAACTACCCCGGGGTAGATTCTGAAAGCTACTATTAACTACCCCGGGGTAGATTCTGAAAGCTACTATTAACTACCCCGGGGTAGATTCTGGGAGTTTCCAGAATCTACCCCCGGGGTAGATTTTGGGAAGAGGGGGTAGATTCTGGGAAGACTCCAGAAACTACCCCGGGGTAGATTCTGGGAGCTCCCAGAATCTACCCGGGTATACTTTGAAGGGGGGGTATATTTTCAGACTTTACACCGGTAAATCAAATCTTTAAGCCAATTTTGTTTCTTAGTGCAGAACTAAAATTATATGGTTCTTACATAAAAGGTTTTTTTTGCCATTATCAATATTCATTTGCCTCAAAGTAAATAGGATGCCAATTTGATAAACTATTTACTATCTATCAATCAAGCATTTACAACTAAAACATATTTATTATGACTCTGTGTAAAAATCAACATCAAAATCGAAATAAAACATTCCAAGCTAAAGGGATTTGATAATAAAGTTAGTTTGACATGAATAGCCATCATCAAAAAAATTATTGTTGGCAAGAGAATATGCAGGTCCAATGGAACAAAAGGGTTTTGTGGGAAATGACACCTTATACTTATCAATAGATTAGTCAGCGAATACTCAGGAAATCTAGTTATTTAGGCATTCATTACACATGCAAACATTCTTCCTCAAGTGATTTTCACAAAACAACTAGGATTTGTTTATAAGGAAATAAATACAAAATCATATTATATTTGATGAGAAACATATTGCAAAATTATAAAAGATAATTAGAGTTCTTTTTTGTGTTCTGATATATGAAACATTGTAAGCAGAAAATATTGAATTTGTTGCATGAATCGATTGTGAAGGAAGGTTTATTCCTGATAAAATGCATTATATCCTTTTCTGGGATTCAATCTCCTTCACAAAACTCATTCTAAAAATTTCGTAAAACTTGTTAAAGGGGCAGTAGCACGTTTTTAGAGGGGATATAATGTGATGTCAGAAAAATCAAAATGAATGGTTCTAATTGAAAGACAATGTATTTAAACTAAACAAAGCGGCAATACATCAAATCAGGCTTGTTTGAGAAGACGTTGTTTAGAAGCTGGCAAAGGCAAAATATTAGGAGGGTGGATTTTTGTAGGGACTAGAACATATTTTGAACAATGCATCAACCTAATGACTTGATTCTTTTGGGGGTAAAATCACTAATTAGTTGTAATCAGGTAGCAAACAAACATTGCAGGCATAACTAAATCATAATAATATTGGGGATAAATTCTAATTTTATTCAGACATTCTTACATCATTTCCATGAAGCTGAAAATACGATCACATCATTTTACGAAAAAGAGACTTTCTACAAACATTAAAACATATTTACTGAACAGGTAAGAAACAGACATTTAACAACATAACAAGGACAACAAAAAGCCATAAAACAAACAGTTTTACATGTATGTGAAATGTACGTGAATTTTACTTGTTCTTGTAAAGTTTGAAACTACAGTATCTTTAACAAGACATATTTTGTGCTTTCTACAAATATCACAATAATTATTAGGGATGTCACAGTACACCGATGCATCGATGCATCGTTGCGATACAGTTCACGATACAGTTCACGATACAATAAATAAATAGCATTTGCTTTGCAGGGATCTGATTCGCTGAAGGCCGTCAGAGCGATTCTGTTCATACCCGTGTAAACTTAATTTCGTGACGTCATAATACATATGACGTCATATCTAGCCACGCCCCCGTGGCGGACCGTTTTTCGCGAAAATAGTGCATCATTTTTTGTTGTTAAATTGTGTATTTGGAGAAACAATATGTCTTCAAAACAATAAGTATATGCAGATTTATTTATAAGAATTGACTTCGAAATTTATAAAGTTTATGGAGGTATAAACTTAAAAACCACAGTGCAAACTTGGCATAAATCCGCTACGCGGATTTACACAGTTTGCAAAGTGGTTTTTAAGTTTATACCTCCATAAACTTTATAAATTTCGAAGTCAATTCTTAAATACACAATACTGTCAACTGTATCGTGATAAAAATTTTAGTGAATATCATTAACTTTTTTTTGAATATCGTTAAATTTTTTGGTGAAAATCGAGTCAAGAACTCCAGAGTTGGTTAAATTCCTTGTTAAGATAGCTTTTATATGGCATTAAATGACTTTTTCATGAAGAAGTTATTTTTAAATGCTGGTTACTCAGATAAGTCTCTTGAGGAATATTAAATTTAGATCCCTGAATTTTTATCTCACCGTAATAATGTCGCATTTAATGTATCGCGATATGTATCGTATCGTGACTCAGTATCGTGATACGTATTGTATCGCAAGATACCTGTATCGTGACATCCCTAATAATTATCATTCTTTGTAACTGCAAAGAGGTCAACTAAACCTGGGAAAAGTGTTCTGTTCAGTTTCATATTTACTTATCATAGAACACAAACTAAAATACTTAATAATATCCACAATAATAATACCTTGGCAGTTCAGCTGTTGCACACTCTGCATTTATAATTAGAGATAAACACTATCCAGTAACTCAGTTTGATTAAAATGTAGTTAACATCAGATGACAACTTGTCTCAAATTTCTGTTGGTTCATGCAATCTATTCAGTGTTTGAAATAAGCATCGGTCCATAGGCCAAATGCGGACAGTAATTATAAGGGTCCACACTTTTAGATATCTTAAGATCCTTACACTCTCAAGCATTGGGAAAGGCAGGAGCAAGGGACATTGTGCCCATTTAATGAAAAAATTACCAATCGAGATCTAATGTCCCTATGGTTGCTATCTTTCCCAATCCCTGACTGTAACACAAGGGTGTGTGATGAAAACAACTCTAGTGAAATAACCAAAATAAATAAAGATAAGTATAACTTACCATCTGTCTGTTGAGGGAGGTGACATCCTCGTACTTGGCCCCATCTTTAGGGGTTGATGTTTGGGAGGTCGCCGCCATGCCCCCCGTGGTTGTGCACCATAGCTGCAACACAAACATTGTGTATTAGTCATAGCTAGAAGAGCCAAACAATTGAGCTTGATAGTCACTTTTGAAAGTGTGGCATTGTCATTTCAAACAGATAATATTTTTTGTGGAAAGAAAAGGACTTGACCTTAGCGATAAGTATAGGGTAAATGTTAGAACTTATGTTGTCCCAATGAAAAGTCCCAGGGGTGATATTGTGTACAGCAGCAAAACCTTAAGTCCAGGGTAACTATAAGGATTGAAATAAACTTGAATTGTTACTTGTAATACTTTGTTCTTTCAAACAGCAATTTTTTTAGAAGGAAAATAAGTTGTAAATCAGGGGAAGCAGATACCAAGTTACGTGGTAAAGTTAGACAAAAGTATTCCTACTGGCTTCAGCAAGTGGGATATTTCTTTGCCTCAATATGGAGGGTGCCTGACTCTCACCAAGATGTGACCAAGGTTTGAACCCCACTCAAGGTGATCACACAATCATTTCTGTTCCAGTTAGAGGTTGTCAAAGTTATATCTCATCTGATCAAATCTAAACAACACTGCTTTCAGACTTTTCACCTCGGTTTTCCCTTAAATGCCTGTTTTTAAAAACCCTCTCATTATTCCAATGCCTTATTTATTGTCATAATGGATTTTCCTTATTAGAGATATCTGAAAGGGATATAAAAAATCGAGCCATTGGCTCTGTAGCTCAGGAAAACAGGTTTTATGGGTGTGGCCCCTGTGGCCTGTATTAGGGGACACAGGGCCACCAATGCTACAATCTATAATAATCACTAGTTTAGGAGTCTGTACACATGTACACAAAGTTTCAGCTTTCTAGGCCTTATGGTTCTAGAGATGAAGATTAAAATAGGTCTTAAGGTCTAAACTCTTATTAGGGCCCACAGGGCCACCAAAGCAACAATTTATAATCCTCACTAGTCATGGAGTCTACTATCTAGACCTCATGCTGCTGGAGAAGAAGTTTGCACAAAGTTTACGGACGGATGGGTGGACGGACACCATGCCATAAGGCCAACAGGCTTTTCAGGCCAGATGAGCTATAATGGTATATCACTCATTATTCACAAATTGTTGGTTGCCAATAGCAACAGAATACAACATATATACACAGCTTGCGACCATGCAATGAGCATCAATATATATGTGACTACATCTGTTACAGGGTTTCACATTTACAGATGAAACAGACTGTTCACATTATATGAGCTAATTTACAGACTTGGCCTCTTCTCTTCAAGTTCACAACATAAATTGCATTTGGTTGAAATGCATTCCATAAAATTAAATCAAAATTCAGTAAGATCAGGATTAGTTTTGTTATTACCTTCATTCAAGAGATAGATTTGCTTAATAACAGTTACAAAATAGTTGACCATGTGTTTGGTTCTACTGACCTGATTCAATGAGGATTAATCATTATTTCTCCGGTAGCCCATTTTCGATCAATCAAAGAATAATCTTTCTGAGCCTTTGATTCTTAGCATTTTGATTTATTTGCTTCTCGGCAATAGGACCATGGTTATTTTATGATACTGCAGGACATGATGAATAGCATGTCCCTTTCAATCAATAATATTTAGATTCTTTTTCTATCTCATATTTATTTTAAAATATCAAAATACTTCTCTATAGATCTCTTTCAAAATATCTCATGCGTAGTTCAGATAAGAATCAAACAATAATCTAAGGCAGTGTTTTAATATCTAATGAAAAGACCTTAAAAGAAGAAAATTATTATATGTTCATCCAATACTATGATTTGAATTTGGCGCTTTGAGCATGCTTTGTCATGGATATATGCGCGGTATAAGAAAGCTATTATTATTATTATTATATAACCATAGAATCTAACATGATAGATTTTATGTTAAATTTGCAAGTCTCATGTTATCTATATAATAAAAGGAGAATCAGAAATCTTAGTTTAAAGCTTAATAGACTTATCCAGGAAAGAATTGCCTTGGTTTCTTTTTGATACAATTGTATTGGTGGCATGAAATGATAATTCCTTTATACAAATAGTTGAAAGTGCACATTTATATACCAGTAATATACATTATATTGGTTATGTCATGAAATAATCAGATAATTTTTTACAGCATATTATATTAAAGTGCAAAGGGAGATAAGTAAAAGAAGTTTGAAGGGAATTTGAACAACTAAGAATATTTTCAAATGACTTCCCCCCCCATTACAATAGGTCTGCACATGGGCTAAAAATACCAAGGAGAGTGATGTAACAGAATTGATTGTGAGATCTCCTCCAGTGGGATTTGATACCGGGACCTCTGGTAAAACCGGAAGACAGTCTACCTATTAGACTAAAGAGATATATCCCTCTAGCCAAAGCAAATAGGATTGCATATATCTCAACCTGTCACATTGAATACACCTTATATTTTAAATTTTACTATTTTCATAATTGCAATACTGTTTTTAAAAGAACAAAATTATAATACTATATTGGCAATAAGACAGATCCAAAGCAAATTTTTTGATGACGACTAGTTTTATTTTTTGTCATTTTTTATGAATTTGTCACTCTATTATAATACATAATACAGATATTTCAAAATTCCTACATCCATTCCGCTACTTTTTCATTTCTTATTCAGATGTCACAGTGACCTAGACTGGCTAGAGAAAACAAAACAAGCTGTAGACTTATTACTGTAGATAACTTCTGCACGGTTGCATTCCATTTGACAATATACATAACAACTCCCCTGATCAACAAACATGACTTGTGTACTATTGGCTTAACAACACATTCCTATATCTAGCACTGCTCTTGTGTCTACTGCTTGCTCATACATATATACATAAAATACACAAATTCCTTAATGGGCAATAAACAATTATCTTATCTTATAAACCTCCAGTGATGTCACTCTATTGTTCTATTAGGTTCTTCTTTACCGGATAAACCTCTTTGCCGGGCATTCTCCAAGAATGCCCAGGGCTTTCTTGAAGAATGCCAAGGGCTTTCTCTAGGAAAGCCCGGGGCTTACTCTAGAATTTATCGTAAATTTATTTTGATTGGGATTATACACGTTTTGAAATACTTTGTTTCAAAGTCCTTCTTCGAATAAATACCATCACAAAATATCACATTTTTGACAAATCACAAATATAATGTTCGCATGCCTGGTTTCGAACTCTGCACCACTCGCTTACTAAACTGGCGCCTTTGACAACTCGGCTATAAAGGCCCACGAGAACACTGATGTATTTTCCACAGTGACAATCATGTGAACTTCACGAGGCAGATAGCGCATGCATTTCACGTTCACGGCTTGGGTAGCGAGCGCAAAGCACGTGCAGGGCGCGGATATGCTCTCCGTTTGCTGATGGTGATTCCCTACCAGTAAAAATCAATGAATCCATTTTCATACTTATTATTGAAATAATTTTGTTACTACGGTTTATCTCGGTTCATAAGTTAGATCAAAACCTCGCCCTCGGTGTTGTTTGATAATGTAAGCCCTCAGCCTCGGGAAATTGGGGCGGGCCTGTCGGCCCTTTCCAATTTCACTCTGCCGCGGGCTTACATTATCAACAACACCTCTGGCTTGGTTTTGATCCTACACTTATAGCACTAGAACCAGAAAATTGCCCTGAAGCGCTGTATTGAATAAATAAATAATAAAGGAAATGAAATGAATAATAAATTAGTTGTCATCACATTTCTGGAGAATTGTAATTATATAATACAAAACAAATTTCCCTTTTGGGACAATAAAGATTATCTTATCTTATCTTATCTTATCTTATCTTATCTTATCTTATCTTATCTTATCTTATCTTATCTTATCTTATCTTATCTTATCTTATCTTAAATGTACATTTAAAAACCAATTGGAACAAACCATCTGATTACTTATCTGTGAGAAGAATCTAATCATATTTCAATCCAAACATAGGTAGAGAATATGATAATTTTATAATTAAACTACGTATCATTTTTATCATCATTACATCTGTCGCATTTAATGTATGAATTTAAAATGAAATAATTTCAGCTTCCTGCACAAATCATTTACTTACAAATAATTTTTTTCATTTTAATATGTACTGAAAAAATAATATTTTACCTGGGGATCACTCAAGGCAGGTTAATATTCAATTTAGACATTTAGACCTAACCTGGTGATTTATAATTTATCTAAAATCAAAAACGTATACGGTAGCTCTATTGTTATTAAAAGCCCAAATTCATAATATCAAAATATGGTTTCAACCTGACATTTCAATGCCTTATAAAAATCTTTTATGTGGGCCTACAGTACAACAATGTCAAAAATTAAATTTGAATTCCACCACAGAATTCTTAAATTCCTGTGCTCTAAAAGTGGTTATCTTCTTAAAAGGTTTTCTAACTGATTTATGATTAACTTATTTGCTGAACACAACGACAATTAAATATGACAGTAAAAATACAATCAAATATTTATTGGAGAAATATGAAATATTAATATCATGTATCCAATCAAGTTGCACCTACGAACAGAAGGAAACCGAAAAAACATGCGTTATTTTGAGGACACCCTCTCAATTTTTGCCGATTGTTTTATACGTCATCACAGATTGAATACAGATAGACGTCGTTATAATTAAACCAAATAATAAGTTTGGCTATGTCTTCCCAAAAAAGGAAACAAGCACATTCCGGAAGCAAACAAAGGAGTGCGCGTTATAACGAAAACCACGTGATGAAAATTGGCTGTCACTGTATCACAACAGCTGCGTGACTGGAGTGATGTCGTTCGACTGCGTACGATCACGGCATATTATGAATCTTACCAGTTATAAACTCCAATCTGGCAAATGTCGAAGCCAGTACTTCTGCCACAAACGCCTTGATTCCAAAATCTATCGCCATCGACATGCAGGATATAATATTAACTTGATTGAGGTTAGCTCTCTAGACTGTCAAACAAACCCGCGAGGTGTAAAAACCGGAAGGTAAAGGTCACCAATTCCAGAACGAGGCCTAGAATTCTATAAAGGATTTCAGGAAAAGTTGGTTTATTCTCCATAAAAATAACTCGGATATTTGTGAATTAATAACATGCGTATATGAGACTAGAAATTTTGTTGTATATTTTCTTTTAAAATATGAAATTAAGGCGCAGGAAAATGCATTATATGGATATATAACAAACATTCAACAGTTGGTCCATTCTGCTCAACGCCTTGAGGATTATACAATACAAAATGTAATGTCGAGTAGTTCTTGGTAATTCCGCTCATGAGGGTAATTCCGCTCGGTAACCAAATATCTGTCATTACAAAACTTTTTTTTTGCATGTATAATTAAAATTTTCACAATTTCGTCCAAATATGTTGTTTTAAATGACACCCAACATTAGTCCAACATTATCAATGGTGTTAATCTTAATAATTCAAGAAAACGTAAATTTGGTTTAACCGCGCTTTCTTTTTTCCTTTTCTGTAATTTTCTTGTCAGATTGACTTCAGATTTGGCACTCAGTAACAAATACTGTCACAAAGTCCGCACTGAATGATAAATTTAAAATAACGTCAACTTATAAGTGCTGATAGATGTTTAAATGCCCTACAAAATATCCTTAGAGGTTGCGTATTTCATACATGGATTTTTAAATTTCATAAAATAAATATCAATAAAAAGTTAACCAAATTGGATTCTAAAAAAATAACCATATTTAAACATTTGCCTCTGAAGTTTAGAGTGGAGCAATGGATAAGACATTATCAATAAATTGAATCATTAGCAGAAATTTTCTTCTAAAGTTTCGATTTTTAGGCATTGTAGCAAAACAGTTTTTCGAGGCTGTTTCTTTCTTAGTTATTTTTTAAATTCGTAATGCCATTTTGATAAGAAAAATGTTATTTGAATCCCTTCTTTAAAGAAATTTTGATACGTGTATAAGTACATACAACGTCTTCGGTACTAAAACATAGAAAAAAAACTTTCACGTGAAAGAAAGAAATATCCTAGTGACCTAATGTAAAGATACACGCTGAATATTGAAATGGCATGAATTGTCTGTTACTAAAAACGTCAAAAGCAATCATTTTACAAATTAAGTTTTATATATATAAATTCTGATATATTTATTTAAAATTATCGATAGACTATCAATAAACGTTAACAAAAACACAGTTTTATTTCACATTCATAAATGCATTTCGATTTTTATTTTGACTAAACGACACCCTTCAGTTTCTTGAAACAGACTATTACAAAAGCGTGAGAATTTCCCGGTGCAATGCTAGCCAATCAGAAGCGAAGAAGTCACGTGGTTGACCTGAGGGTACATGTTTGTCAATGAGTCTGATACATGAGACGGAAGCTTGTGTGAGCTAGACACTGTGCACACAAAACATAGCAACCGAAAAATGTCAGTTGCTCTCTTTGGGATGTAGACCTAAAAGTACAAAAATAGAGAAGTAATGATGACTGGTAAAAGATTTGCAAATATAAGTATAATTTCCTAAGTGAGAAAATTTGAAAGCAAGTTCCGATTCTTGATTTATATTGCTTGTGAACAGCTGTAAAGCAGATATCATTACAACACCATATAATATTTCCCCAGGAATACCGGTCTTTGTATGAACACATACCTATCAGATTTCAGAGTATGTCACGCAAGACTACCGTTTGTACAGATAAGTATATCTTGAAAATCATTTAGATCTACGTATGTGACGTATCTAAGCTTCTGACACTAAAGGCATAATTTTGGTTTGATCATGTACGCCAATACCATTTTTGAATTCTGTTAAAAACTGATTATACGATTGACACACCTCTACTTAATATCAGAAATTCCTGAAATAGATTTTCCTCAAGTATGCCTACTTTGAGCAGTCACGCAAACTGGACCCACGCGATGTCAGGATTACAGTCGAAATCATGCAAGGCATGACCACAAATAGCGAATATTTTATTTGTGGACATGTCTCTAGCTTATCCGACCCGAAGATCATGACAATTTAGCATTCCATTGTCCGGTAAGGTACTCATTAACCCATTACTGACAGAATTTTTTTATAAAGTGTCACAAACCAGTTTAATAAATATATATATATATACTTAAGAGTTAAGAACATACGGTAGTAAAACTGACATGCAATACCACACACTGCTTATGAAAAACTAATACTGAAATATTGATTTGACCAAACCATGAGAATATAAAGATTAAATACAAATAAATATAACATTTTAAATAATTTATAAGTTATTTAAAAGTTTCTAAAGCAGTATCGTGATGAAATAGTTAAATGCCATGGCACTTGTAGCAGGAATGTAATGGTACTTCACTCACTTGATGAAACATTCGGTAAGAGATTAAATGGTACATCACGTGTAGATCGTTGGTTACAATAAATTTAAAAAATATTAATTTGAAAATATTTCGAATGTATCACGTACGATTTACATTATAAGCCAGTTTGCAAGTCGTTTTGCATTCGGTCATCATTAGGTTATCGTATCATTATTTGTCATTATCATGTCATTCATCATATATGTCATGATGGTCATCTTTTTGTTATTGATATTTACATCATTTTTATCATCGTCGATTGTAGTTGATATGTTATTTACCCATTACAGTCCCAATCCTCGAGGTAACATGTGTACGTTGTCCAAAACCATTTGGTCATCAAATATTGCAATGATTTATGACGAAAACTGGTTATAGGCTATACTTTAATTCATAACATGGTTTATTTTACCAAGACAAAGTCCCAGGTCAATAATAATATCTAGTTACAAATTTAAATAAGTGATTTTTTTTATAAGGCTAAGAAGTTGTGAAGTTTAATTATTGCATATATTTACAATTGTTTTTTCAAGCAAACTGATATCTCGTTCCTAAATGCCAAACTAATGCACATACGTCAGTCTATATGATGTATATGCATAGGCTTAATACACCATATGTAACATATTGAGCAAGGCGAAACATTGCATATCACAGACAGTCACAGCTAAGCCGTCCTTATAACGGGGCGTGCACACGTGGTCTGATATGTCAGCTGTGTCGGTACTATTTAATCGATAGCATTAGAAATTTTGCTTACGCAGCATAAGTGGCATTGTTGGGATAAACGTTATGAAACAGCATCTCTTCTTTCGTATAATATCTTACGTGGTGCATGCTTTTCAAAAGGGAAATATTTACGATGAAAGAAATACATTTTCACTTTGAATAGGGAACATGCATAAAATATTATGCATAGTTATATAAAAATTTAAATTAAAATTATATTCATACCATATTTACATATGAAAGGGTTCTTATATAACTACTTTATTTCTAAGAATATTAAAGGAGGAAGAAAAATGTTTTTCTTATCACAAGGTCCAAAGTTGTTCAGTTCACGTAGTTTTATATCTAAGAAACTCGTGACTTTAACTCGTGATTTCTAAATTCGGCATACTTTAAATCTAAAGCTATCACGAGACAGCTAGTCAGATACACAAGCGTGTTAAAGTGTTAGACTGTTAGCAACACAGAATTTTAACTATGATGTAACTTGATGAAAATACGCGTACTTGTGATTTATGATATGAGGGATGTAAAACAATGAAAACAAATATTTAAAAGGGCAGTAGCACGTTTTAATGGGGATTATGAGATGACGTCAGGAAAATGAAAATAAATGGTTCCAATTGAAAGACAATGTACTTAAACTATATGAAGTAGTAATAAATCAAATATATAATGTAAATTTCTGCCATGCATGCGATTCCTTTGCTAATGCCAGTGTTACACCAAGGTCGTTCTCACTACGTCCTACTCCGTCCAAAATTAAAAGCAAATCGGCCTCGGACGGGATGGAAACGAGCAACAATTGTTAATATTTTATCCAAATATGACGCCAGTTCGTTCATACACAGTTCTCAGCACGTTCATCTAGCCTTTATCCCGTCCTCAGGCAGTTTCTAACACGTTTAGACTGGATAGTATTGCCCGTTCGCCTAGTTTTCAGGACGTCTTCAACCAGTTCAATTCCGATCTTAGGCAGTTCATATCCGTCCTAGCTGCGACCAACTCGTTTTAAGACAGTTCTCTTCGTTTTCACTCCGTCCTGATTCCGTTCTCAGTGCGTCTTAATTGTAAAATCATCCAGTTCTGGCCCGTTTTCTATCCATACCCATCACGTCCTTGCCCGTTCTCATTAACGTTCTCAATTTCAAGGTGAAAAAATCATGCCTCCAAAGAAGAAGTATGATCAGAGGAAGGTTGTTCACAGGAAATAAAATACCAGATCCACTAGCCCTGTAGAAGCCATAGTGGCCGAGGCAAACAACACTTTACATTGTTTCTCTGCTTCCATCACAAACTGTAGAAAACCTACATTCATGCTGAGATCTTCATGTAACTTGTTTCATGTTTCTCTTATCACTTCTCTATCCCGAATGATAAAAGTATTAACACATGTGTATTTATACCCGTCCTTACATGTACACCAAAATGTGAGAATTGTGCAATGTAGTAAGAACGAGTAGAACGCAATGAGGACCTTATTAGAACTTGTATGACTGTGTAAGAACGCACTACAAACTGAATCAGAACATTTTCAATATTTCACACTTATTAGGACGTACGAACAACTGACTATGGTTGTACTAAGAACGAGTTAGACCTTGCTGAGGACGGAATGGAAGGGGTGCACAAACGTATTGCAATCGATTCCCGACTGCGCAACGTTCTTACTCGTCCTTAGTCAGATCGAACTACGGCAGTTCCGTTCGCAGTACGGCAATCCCGTTTCCAGTACGTTTGTACTCCGTCCAATTTCAGGACGGGGAGAACGTTCAACATGTCGAACGTTCTGGAGCACCTTCCCGTTTTTAGTACGTCCGAGCCAGTTCATAAAGTTCGTAAACAGTTGCCACAACGTTCATTTCGTCCTCGGACAGTTTGAGCCCGTTCTGAAAAATATCCAAGAACGTACTGAGAACGAGCTTGGTGTAAAGGGGGTATTACACAAAATGAATAAAAGGTGTTCATACACACATGTCTGCCTTTGTACTTTATGTGAATCTTTATAAATATGTTCTCTGGCTATGGGTAATTTTTGACACTATCAAAATTATAAATTAATCATTAACGTACAATTATCAGTGAAAATTCAAAAAAAGTGCTACTGCCACTTTCAGAAAGAATATAAGTTGATGTTTTTTTTTATCAAATCTATCATCAAACACACATCGTGTAACAACCATTTATTCTAAGCCTATGGTGGATGAATATGTGAATTGAAGATCAAATTATGAGCAAAATAATTGGTAAAAATATAGTCATCCCCATTCTCTCCCCACAGAGGCAGATCAAGTCATGAAATGTTGATGCCTCTGTTCTATTACGCCGAAATCCGTGGGTTCCGGTAGCTTCACCTGGCGGAAAACATCGCACCACAATCCATTTGAATTTCAAATGACAACGCTTCTTGCATGGAAAAGATGGTTCATATCACAATGCTTTTGCCATGATTAAGTAGCCAAAATGATGATTTTAGAACAGTGACGCTGATTGCACAACTAACTTTGATTGCCTCCAAACAGGCATCTCCCATTCTATCCCACAAAGTTGGCGTATTGGAACAGAGGCTGTATCAACATGACTTGATCTGCCTCTGTGGGGAGAGAATGAGTCATCCCGTAACAAGATAAAAAATGTGTGATATGAGCAAAATGGATAACTTTGAACTGCGTGGACGTGGACGTTCAAACGCAATAAATGACATCGCATTTTATAAAATGCTCGACATTCTCTAGTTTTTAAAGGGGCAGTAGCGCGTTTTTGGATAATTTCATATTTTAAATTTTCACTGATAAGTGTATGTTGATGCTCAATGTTTTATTTTTAAAGTGTCAAAAATCTCATTACACAAGCCAATCATCTATAGTCAGAGGACAAAGTGTGAAAATTCACCTTGAAAATCCATTGGCGGCCATTTTTTGTGAACACCTCTAATTCATTTTGTGTAAGAAAAAGGAATCGCATGGCTAAATTTTACATTATATATTTGAATCATTACCGCTCCATTTAGTTTAAATGCATTGTCTTTGAATTGGAACCATTAATTTAAAATTTCCTGACATCACCTTATATTCCCCCTACAAACGTGCTACTGCCCCTTTAAGTTTCAGAGTCGGTTACAGGATTTTCGTTTGGATTGGGTGCACCTATGGGTACCACAAGTACATCTTTTGAATTTATTACTTTAAATCAACGCCTATGTATGTAAATGTTAATTGAGTGTAAGTTTCATGTCGTACACTTTTGCTATATACGTTTAATATAAATATGGATTACGACTCAACATTCACTATTGTTTGAAAGCTCTTAGGGGTACGCGCCCCAACCATTGGATCCGTCAATGGGCTTATTTGCGGATTCGATGGGTCAACCAAAAGCATTTAGTGATGGTAAAATTACATTATTTGAACAATATAGGCACATCAAGAGAAGTCTTTAGATGTTCAGTTGACACTTTTATAAATATGTAAATAACAAACTTTTAAAAAAGGTAAAATCAAATTCAGTTTCACTTTGACTGCATTCTAGATTAACCTACCTTGTGCGATATGACAGGGTCACTGTCGTACAAATCATACGAAGAACTAAGGTATCCTTTTGACAAGTGGCTCATATTTCATTATAATAAGATCGATATTTGCTACAACCTTCTTTGCTGATGAGAATCTTAAAATGTAAGGGTGAGGTATCGTTTTATCTTTAGAAGTCAGTCTGATATATATCATCCCCGTGATGTAAAGATAATTTGATTGTTTTAGGGGACTTTGATAGAGGGTATATATATCAAGCTTCAACTTGTATATATCATATGTGAACCACGTACTCGACACAATGGAAACTTGTTTCTTATCACTAATTTCATTCAAATATGTCTATGGTCTGCAATATTATCTAACAACGTTTAATGTAAATATACTCCTCACACAAAAAAAGCAGCGTGTGAAATTTGAAAACAAATATTTTGTTCATTTTGCATGTATGGTTGTGTTAATCCAAAGTGGGTTCAATTATGTAAAAAAGGGTTATTTATCTTAAAAAAATATTTTGTCTTAAAATTTTATTTCACATGTATGGCTACCTAGAATGATAAACATATTTTGCTGAAAAATATTCTTGTTGCATAGTTTTGGTTAGGATTACACTACATAAACTCACATGCGGCTGTTTAGCAATTGTGTTACATGTGAAACACGACGAAAATCAATAAAATAATAAATCCATCGCAATATGAAGTATTTACGCCTTTGCATGTGTTACCCCCAGGGGCACACAAATCCAACTGCGTTTCAAAATATTTTATCCTTAAGTTTAGATGTTGACTTTGTTGAGTAATAAATATCTAATCAAGTGCCTGGGTCACCCACACAGAGCAGCGAGCACACAGGAATGTATGACACACCTTAATTCAGGATTACCTGCCCTTAGACTAATCACACAAAATCTTGTATGAATTTACAATTAGAGAGCAACCAAATCCAAATAAATTTAGATAGACAGTTCCAAATTTGTTTATACTGTCTGACTCAATATAAAAAACCGTTGATCTAAATTTATTAAAGGGGAGAAGCACGCTTTTTTTAATTTTATATTTAAAATTTTCATTGATAATTGAACGTTAATGCTAAATGTATTATTTTGATAGTGTCAAACATCTCATTACACAAACCAATCAAAATATTTCTAAACATACGACGAATACAGAAAAAATACTTTTAAAAATGTTACAGTTTGATAATGGGACTTTAGAGGGAAAGCAGCACGTTTTTGAAAATTTTGTATTTTCAATTTTTCATTGATAATTGAACGTTAATGCTAAGTGTATAATTTTGATAGTGTCAAAAATTTCATTACACAAACTTATCATCCATAATCAGAGAACATATATTATAAAGATTCACATAAAGCCATTTGGCGGCCATTTTTGTGTGGACACCTTCAATTCATTTTGTGTAAGAAAAAGGAATCGCATGGCTGAACTTGACATTATATATTTGATGAATTACTGATTCATTTAGTTGAAATACATTGTCTTTCAATTGGAACCATTTATTTTCATTTTTCTGACATCAACATACTTTCACCTAAAACGTGTTACTGTCCCTTTAAGATTGATATTTACCTATCCGTACTAAGTGCAAAGTATTCCAATTTATTCTATTCATGAACATGACTCATTGCTTTGTGGCCATACTATGAAATGAGAAAATGATGTGGCCATATCATGAAATGAGAAAATGAGAAAAGTCTTTATACGACAACGACATTCATGTCATTTACTTGTTTCATATATTGTAAAACATATTATTGCAAATAAAAACGTTTAATAGCATTACCTAAAATATCTTGATATTGGTTTGCATTTTTGGAAGATAGAGTTGGAAGGTTTTGAACAGGTCGATACATGATCTAACTAGTTTAATTTGTATATTTTTACATAATGTATTTTAAAATAGTTTGAGAACACACAGACATGATATAAATAAGTTGATGTTTGGATAACACGTCAATTATTAATCGTTTTCGAAATGTTTACCTTTCTATTTTTTGTTTTGACGTCTTTATACGTTTAGGATCGTGTCAGTACAAAAATCACGATGCAAACATGTTAATAGAGTATTGAAAGTTATGACCATTTCCAGTAACAGTCCATATCTTCTCGATTAGATGACATATTGAAAGAAAGTTCATTTCGGTTTTGTAGGCACTTGTACATTTATACATCTTATATGGCAATATACAGACATCGTAAGTTACAATTTGTTACAGGTCGACATTTAAGAGACAATTTTATATATTTAGCACAATTCATTAAGAGAACAATATCATTAGACACCAATAGCTTGATCAATTTACAATTGTTCGTTAATCTATTCCAAACAGGTAGCTAATTACTTTTAAGTATTTCATATTTATTACATCCAAACGGGAAGTGGACTTCAATTTCACACTATTACATATTTTACAATTGCATTAAAACTTAGTAGGCATAGGTATCTCCTTATGTCTCTAACATTAACTCTTAATATACAATGATCAATAGGGAAGGATAACATTATACTTTTGAAATTAGTAAGTCTGGAAGAAATCATAATATTGCTGCTTATATCTTGTTTAGAACAATCGATTAGATGACACTATTCAGAAATTTGGGTATATCTGACCCTTGACAACTAACGGAGTTGCTCTTTAATAAAAGACTAAATATATTTCATAATTTTCTATAATAACTATACGTGCACGGTATGAACATGTGTTCATTTATAGATAAACTGTCAACAAGGTCGACAACAGCACTCGTGATATGTATGTCACTTAAGCATCCACAAATAAGTTTTTATCAGCATTGTTTAAAAATCTGCATTTAAAAATGGCTGCCTAATGTTTGTAAGTTTTGAGAATCGATGTTCATTATCCAATATGAAGATTTTAAAAGAGGGTTTTTTACATCTTTATACACATGGAAACACTGAAATCAACGATAAGTCGCAATCGTAAAAAGAAATGCTATAACGACAATTCCGTCTGTATATATAATACAATTATTGTAGGCTATATATCTCCATGATATGAATATACATATATATGTATTGCCCAAGGCTCGCATGAAATTGAATTTTTAAAGAAAATAATTTAGATCATATTTCACCAGTTAAATTTACAAGTATGTTTTACAGCATTGTATGCGATATTTTTTGTTTAAAATATATTTTTATCATCCTGAAATTTAATATGTTTGACTTCATTGCTGACAAAGCACTAAATATTTTATGTCGTCTTCTTACGACGAAACAAATTAATTCTAGAAGTTCTACTAGACTATCCCATGCAAAAAAATCAGTTCCATCGTACGTGTTGACAAATAGCAGCGAGATGAGCAGGGTTTTAAATAGCGAAAACATTTTCTTGGTTTCTTTTACTGTTTACGGTATAACAGTGTGTTAAGTAAGAAAGACAAGTGAAAGGTAAAAAATAACTGTTTTATTAACAGGCAAAGGAATAGTTTAGGATGAAGACAATTAGAGTAAACACGATTGGAACGTTATAAAAGAAGCGTACGTATAATTGAGCCTGTGCGTCGCGTTATATTTTCAAAAGTGAAACGTGACAAAAGGAGAATGAAGATCAGACCACACCAGTAAGAAATGTTTTTCTTTATACAAAAATAAGAAGAAGATGTATATTAATACTACCGATAACATTTGTTTTTTGTTCGAGTTTGTTTGTATAAAGTTTCATTTTCGCAAATTAGATTTTAAAAACGTTATACCGACGGGGTGAAATTTGGTTATATATTTAAAAGAAAAATTGCCTTGAAAAAAAATCACTTTTCCGACAAAGAGAGAAATTTAATAACTTAAACTATAACACAGATATGTGAATGAATACATAATAATTTTAACTAGCATTGCAGGCTATTCATATACGTCATTATATCCCATTCACAGACCAGAATTCACATTTCACAGAATCTCAATCTTGTCGAATCTAAAACCGAGTAAATGTGAATTGTTTTTAAGAGCCGCTTCGGGAGTATTTTAGCAATTATTGGCGTCGCATGTGGAAGACTTTACTTTTCAGGAAGTAATGTGCGGGTAATCACTGTTGATGTGATTGTACCTAAATTGTGCAGCTCTACTTCAGCCTTTAATAAACTCTCCCAGTGTTGACACTGTTGAGCAAATGAAGCCGTTTTATTTAGTCGCAAGTACTTCGAACCTTCTCTTGAGTATTGTAATATATACATGTTTGTAATGTATATGGATATACATAGACAACGTTCCGATTGACACTTATCGGCATTGACAGATTTCACATTTCTAAATGAATCTTTATATTGTTAAATCAAAAATTCGAGTCAGAGAATTGCTATTTTAGGGCTGCTAAGCCATTTGTTGCGTTGAATGTTGAGACTATATTTCAGGAAGTAATGTGCGGGCATCACTGTTGATTTGATTTTACCTAAATTGTGCAGCTCTACTTCAGCCTTTAATAAACTCCCGAAGTGTTGACACTGTTGAAAAAATGAAGCCGTTTTAATTAGTCGCTAGTACTTCGAACCTTCTCTTGATGTTTGTAATATAGGCCTATACATGTTTGTAATGTATATGGATAGACAACGTTGGCACTGATCAATGTGACAGACAGTTGTCGCCTTTATTGTCACTCAAACTAATTCTGGTACAAGGTTCTTTATGCAAAAGAATATTGAATGCCATCAGGACTTCTTGTTGTGATCTTTTAAGGCTTCATTAACGTCATTTTATTGTCGCCACTGTTGCAACATTTGAAGTATCATTCATCATATGCAGGTGTGTCGTCTTCAACATGATAAACGATATCAGAAACTTCATGAATGTCATTAAAATTCAAAGAACAAGTTCGTAATGAGGAGATAATGGTGGTAATATTTGTAGATATCATCTGTTTATCTATCCTTTGTCACGACATTCTTCACAAGATACTGTAAATATAAACCATTTTCAACAGATTTTCATGACAACCTTATAGTTTTCTGATCAGTGGTGACTACGGGTAAAGTGCCCGATGGCCACTTTGAAATCCACGAACAATGGTTTAAATTCTACAATTACTGCATGGGGTTTGAATAACTGAAATCACTCGATAGTATCTACACCACCTTTTTTGTCGTGGTTCGCGATAAAACTGTGCATAAGCGATCTGCTGGATTCAATGGTCAAGTGATTGATGACCTATTTTATTAACATATGTGATGAAATATGTTATTGTGTCGCGCCAATTTCAGGTTGGTTACGACAAACACGTGACATTGGCATGTTGGAATACTTCATGAGTTTCCTAAACTTTGGCTTTAGCAAGACATAGAGCTCCCGGGTAGCGCGCGAAAAGCATGCAGCACGTGCTAAGTTGTGACATAGCGGGTCGGTGAATCAGAGCAATCGTGTCAATAGATCCGCCTGACTTGGACGACACAACGCCTGATAACGAATGAGGAGGGATTTCAATTCTGCTTCATTTGATGCAAAAGTACAATTTATATTCATTATATGTGTTTTCTATGTTATATAAGACTTAAATGTTATATATATACTTTGAGGTCGAATTGGTTAAATTTGACTAAACTACACTGCCAACTTTCGCTGCAAATATTTTTTACAGTAGGCCTACTGCTTGTTTAAACTATACAACATTTTCGAATTTTCTATGGTATCTATAGGTCAGGCTAATTATCAACATCCAATAATTGATGAGGTCTACCACCATTGTTGAACTAACAGAATATGAGCGAACAACGCACTTACTACGTGTGTCTGTTTTTCCCCAACTGCCTCTTGCTCAAGTAATCACGTGCGTATCGTAATGAGTAACCAAAACTCACATGGACCTATAACACAATGGCCTAATAAAGTCTGTAAGAAGACTTGATAGCTGAATTTATGTCTAAAATGAAAAGATCTAATATCTCTTAAGTTTTGGGGGAAATTTTACATTAAGTGGCCATTTCATTTCAGAGGCTGAGTGTACGGCGTAAGAACATCCACGTTAGCGCACTGACTTATGCATTTCCCCTCGAATTCTCAAAGTGATGCCACATATAACCAAGCGTTAGCTTAGTGAGATTTTAAGAAACACACCACTCATAAATACAAAGATTCTTTTCACAATTCACACGTTTCTCAAATGCTTTCTACAACACCTTCCTCTCAAGGGGAGTAATGAAAACCTCAGAAAAACGTCACCTAAAGATAAACATAAATGGTTTCATTTGAAACCATAAATGAAAGTGATCCGGTTTCTATACATCTAGATAGGTTTCAACGAACTGACGCTTAAAGAGGATTTAATCTCCCACCAGCTTGTGCGTAAAACTTCCATATGAATAATAAATGATTGCGGATTATGATTTGACTTTGACTTACTTAGCCTGTAAGGTTTGTGGAACTACTTGCTCGGCTATGTCAGCTGCTTGTCATATTTGGTACAGTCTACGGCAGATTTCAGTTATTAGTTGGGGCAGCCTATTTATGTGCGGGGGATCGGGTTTATGACAACTCGTCAGTAGAACTGGTGCATAAACTTGATTTGATAAACCTTTAAGCCTGTTTATTATATGATTTTCTTGCAGGAACTGTCGTCGAGGACATCTGGCTCCTTTGACGTCATAATTATAAGTGCAAGTAGATTTTGAATACTTACCTCTGCCTTAGTTTTTGTCAAGAATATGCATTATATGCACATTGTATAAGAAGACAAATTCAAATAGTATTCAAGATGCCTGTGTCAGATCTTCTCTCTCAAATTTACAAATGAAACCGTAGGACCTTGATAACTCTTCAGCTATCACCACTGCCCATTTGATGACTATTTAAGAACCTGAAGACGAGCTGTTTGACTGTTTGACATTTAAACATAACACTATGGAACCATCCACAATATGTAGATCCATAGAACTCCAAAACAGTTTTCTTCAGCAAAAGATGTTTAGATGCTAGCGGAAATATTATAAATGACAAAGCTTCTACAGCATGAACCCGCCAATTGCCTGCATTGAAAGATTTGTTATTATCAAAGATAATGTTAAAAAGGGAATTATGAGAAAAATGTACCATAGTTTTTATTTGACTAATTTCAATCGATGAATAAAGTTTGATAAAAAAACAAATTATGCAGTTTCACTGTGGGAAAATAATTTAAATAAAATGAAACCAGACACTTTAATACATTTTTTAAAATATCTATCAACATTGGTATGTTACGGAACGGCTAAAATTAAATTTATCACTTGTGGATTTTAAACAGAGAAACAACAAACTGAGAAATGTCATCACACATAAATACAAATACTTTTTCAAATTTCACAAGTTTCTCAAATCCTTTCTACAACACTTTTCCTCTCAGGAGAGTTATTGAAACGTGAGCAACGAAACCGAAAAAAAAGTTTTAAATAGTTCATTTGAAATCCATAATAACAGTGATCGGGTTTCTATACAGCTAGATAAGATTCCACGAACTGACGCTTAAAGAGGATTTAATCTGAATTGATTTTACAATGTATTATTTAAGAGACACAATAGCCTCAGAAAGCTTGTCCATTTAACTTCTATATGAATAATAAATGATTGTGGATTATGACTTGACTTTGACTTACTCAGCATGTAAGGTTTTTGGAACGACTTGCTCGGCAATGTCAGCTGCTTGTCATATTTGGTACAGTCTACGACTGAGTGTCGGTTTCAGTCATTAGCTGGGACAGTCTATTCATGTGAGGGGTTAGCAGGTTAATGACAACTTGTACGTAAAACTGGTGCATAAACTCAAAGCAAAGTGTCCTCTAGGAATGCATGAATGGATACCACCGGTGTCTTTTCTTGGACATCATCATTATCATAAAGTCATGTAGATTGGAATACTCTGACTATGACTGTTTCACTAAACATCATTTACAGGCACTAATATTTAGATGTTAAGTGTAGTAAACTAGCTTGACAATATGATACAAACACCCACCAGATTCTGATTTTATGTTTAAAGATGAATTCAAATGAGTACAAGTATTAAAGAAGCGTGTGTCACATATTCTCTCTAAACGTTTCAACTGAAACCGCAAGACCTTGATTAACTCATTAGCTGTTCCCACTAACCATTTAATGACTAGTTTAGAACCTGAAGACGAGCTGTTTGGCTGTTTGACATTTTAACTTAACACTCTGGAACCCTCCACGGAAACTAATTTGTGAGTCACCGAATGAATAGCTTGCACACTCATTCAGCACAATTGGATCTATTGACACCATTGAACGCAAAAATACGTGTAAAATTATTATATAGACACATGTTCACACCTTATTCCAGATATCAAACTTAATAGAGTTAATATCAAACCATGAAACAGTTAATTCCATATCAATGAATAACTCGTACATTCTCCACAATTGAAATAAGTAAGTCATTGAAAATGTAATGTTTATGTCTATACAGATGTTCAAATCGTATTCCAGACAGATAGTTAACAAATCAATATTAAAACATGTTACCGTTGATTCAATGCCAATATGTCTGAAATAAGCAAGTATTGTATGCATACAACTGCTTCGAGGAACGGCACCCTGATTGATTAAATCTAAGTGGCTTTTTAAAATGTAATGTATCAAACATTATTTCACATACAAAAGACAATATTTGCAAAGCAAGTAATTCTCAAACTGTAATTGACAAATGGGCTTGATTTCCTGTAAATACCATTGACGAAAAAAAAATTATTTTTATCCTATTTACTTTTCCTTTTACAGGCAATTCATGAATGTATTGTCCTTTCAATACAATTACCTTTATGGATGTCGCTAAAACAATGTGATAAAAAAGAACAAATTGTCTTTAGTCAATTTAACATTATCTTGCACGTTTTACTGAAATATGCATTATAACGAATGGTATTCGCCTTTCACATGTTACAGTCACAAATTATAAATAAGGGAGATGTTGATAAAACAGTACCAAACCAAATAATATTAGATATATATATTGAACAATCTGTTTTAACAGATGACTATATACAACTTATTCCACAAGAATTGCATTCTTATATTCTGATTTTTCAAGAAACACAATATCTTTTACATGAATTATTCAACGTAACCGTATTAGCAATTAGTTACTTGAAGTCAAAATACAGCTTTATTCATGGAATTCCAACTACTTAGATATTGATTCGTCCATGTGATGGCAGGTTAGAATATACCACGTTAGGAAGCGCCATGTGATGGTCAAATGGCTGTTACTTCCTGCAGCTGTCTTCTTCGACAGATGACCAAAGGTTAAGTTAATGTCTTGTTGCTTAGTTCTTGTCCTACACGTTCAAATAACACATATCCGTCATCTGAAGCACTGCAAATGAAACAAATTATCGAAACAGTGATCATTGGCAGTTTGTGAGATAGAAATAAGAAACAAGTTACGGACGACTTTTACCAGAGCATCCCATCTATGTACAATGTATATCTAAAAGACTTTTAATCAATAGCATTTTTCAATGTTTCACTTCACAAAATGATGGTCATTTATTGATCTACATGTTGAAAACATAACAATGAGTATTCTTGCAAGTAATGAACGTTCATTCTATCCTTGTGATAAAGAAGAAAGTCAGGCTACAATTGAACATAACCAAGCAAATCAGCTTAAAATGATATAGGGATAAAAGTAATAATATAGTATATTTCTTACTTCGTAATATATGAACAATAACACAAAAAGCTTAATATTATTTGTTCTGCAGTAACAAGTTCAGTCATAAATCTTTTATTAGAACTCATAAACTCTGAAAACCCACTCGCTAAACCTGCCTTGCACTCCTGAGGCCCTCTTTATGTGTAATCCTATAAACAAGCGCTTGGTTTAGTGGATTTTATACAGAGAAACGACAAACTGAGAAAGGTCAACACACATAATTACAAATACTTTAAAATTTTACACGTTTCTAAAATCATTTCTAATACACTTTTCTTCTCAGTAGATTAAATGAAACCACAGTAACGAAACCGAAAGAAAATTATAAATAGTTTCATTTGAAACCCATGACAACAGTGATCGGATCTATACATCTAGAAAAGATTCCACGAACTGATGCTTGAAGAGGATTTAATCCGAATTGATTCTACAAGGTATTACTTTGGAGACACAATAGCCTTAGCAAGCTTGACTTTGACTTACTCAGCATGCAAGGTTTTTGGTACAACATGCTCGGCCATGTCATCTCCTTGTCATATTTGGTATAGTCTACAGCTGAGTGTTGTCATTAGTTGGGGCAGCCTATTTATGTATGGGGGTAACAGGTTAATGACAACTCGTCAATACAACTGGTGCATAAAGTCTAAGCAATGTGCCCTAAAAGAAAGCAGAACTCGATACCGCCTGCTTTAAGTTTTCTCTGACATCATCATTATTAAAAAAGTACATGTAGATTGGAAAACTCTGTTTCGTCAAGAAAACGCAATATATGTATATGATTTTTCAGTAAACATCATTTACATATACCAATATTTAGGTGTTCAGTGTAGTAAACTAGCTTGACAATATAATACAAACACCGAACACAAATTGATACAGATTGCGATGTTCTATCCTGAATTTAGTTTGAAGATGAATTCAAATAGTATTCAAGATGCCTGTGTTAGATCATCTCTATCAAATTTACAAATAAAAATCGCATGACCTTGCTAACTCTTTAACTGTCCCCACTGGCCATCTAATGACTAGTTAAGAACTAAAGACAAGCTTTTTGATAGTTTGACATTTAAACTGAACACTCTGGAACTATCCACGGAAACTTATTTTTGAGTCACTGAATGAATGGCTTTGACACTCATTCAACATAATTGAATATATTGTCACCAATGAAAGCGAAAATGCGTGTAATATTAATGGCTAGACATTTGTTCACACAATATTCGAGACAGAAAACAGAGAGATATCAAATTATTATTAAACTATGAAACAGTTAATTCAAAGCCAATGAACACATCGTACACTCATTCAGCATAAAAGTATTGGACCATTAAAAACGAAAATGCGTGTTACTGTTAACGTAGAGACAATTGTTCACACCATACTTCAGGCAGGAAACTTATCAAACTAATATCAACCCAAGAAACAATTGATTTAATGGTAATGAGTAACCCGTACACTCATTCTACACAACATTCAAAACGGAAATGGTAACACACGCTCAAACCATATTCCAGAAAGAAACTTATCAAATTGATATTGATTGCAGGTGAGAATATGCCATATTAGGAAGCGCTATGTGGAAGGTCAAATTTCTGTTACTTCCTGCACCTGTCTCTACAACAGATGAAATGTTAAGTTTACGTCTTAGTTCCTAATTCCCGTTTTACACGTTCAAATAACACTTAACACATCCATCATCGGAGGAACTGCAAATGATTTTAATTATCCAAACAGTGCCTGTTGTGTTCTTGCTTCATGACTGTGCATTATATAGGGGCCATTATACAGTCTAGGTCATAATTCTGCAAGTCTAGATTAATTGAAATGAAAACCCTCATTGGCACTTTGTTAGATAGAAATAAGAAACAAGTTATGCACGACCTTTACCAAGGCGGTCTGTTTATGTATTTTGAAAGCATTTTGAAGAATAATAGTTTGCAAACTTCACACGATGATGGTCATTTATGGCGTCGTTATTTATTGATCTACATGCATATCAATGAAAAAGTATAAGGTTCATTCTATCCTTGTGATAAATAAAAAAGGCTATAGTTATATATAACCGTGTAAATGAGTTTAAGGTCACATTGTTGAAAAAATAGTAATAAAAGAGTATATTTACTAACTTTTCTGATTTATGAACAATAGATTAATATTTGTTCTGCAGTAACAAGTTCAGTCATAAGTCTTTTATTAGAACGCATAAACTCTAAAAACCCACTCGCTGAATCTGCCTTGCACGCCTGAGACCTTCTTCATAACCTCCGGAAAGTATCTAAAAGGCATGTAAGCTCACACTAATTCCTTTGTATAAAATAAGACTGAAGACATTTAACTGTCAGATTTCAGTCGTGTGATATGCATTTTAAACTCGTTCTTTGTTAACAGGGATATGTTACTATATGTTTTACTTTGCAATCTAAAATCACTATGCATGCAGACTTGTAGGACCAAGCCATTCCTTAGTGGTATGGATGACTATGTGACCATGAAACCATTTTGTGATAGAAACCTCAGATATATTTAAATATACGATATCAAAATGGACAAAGAACGATAACTATAAATGGAGCAGCGAAATCTACCATCGTAGGTTTTATGTTTGCAATTCAGCGGAGAAGAAACAAAGCCAAACATTGTTGGATATTTTCCTAACAAAAACTGTCAGAGTCTAAAACTTCAACAGGTTATACTTTCTCAGGTTTTGAACACGAAATTACCAAATGCTTATGATACAGTAACCGTCATACAAATGTGAAAATTATAATACATGAATAGAATAATCAGCATTCCATTCAATGATCGGAATTCACATGCCTAAATGAATTTGTTGAAGCTAAAACTGAGTGGGTAAATTGTTACTTTTAGGGCTGCTAAGCCGTTAGGGGCGTCGAATGTAGAGACTATATTTTCGGAAGTGATGTGCCGGTAATAACTGTTAATTTAACCTAAATTGTTCAGCTCTACTTCGACGTTTAATAAACTCGCCCAGTGTTGACACTGTGGAGAAAATGAAGTCTTTATTAGTCTCAAGTACTTATAAACTTCTCTTGAGGATTGCAATGTATACATGTTTGTAATGTATATGGATATACAGACAACGTTCTGTTTGGCACATACACACATTGACAGACAGTAGTCATGTTTATTATCACTCGAAGTAAATCTAGTCCAGGTTCGCTGTGCAAAAGGAAATTGATAATCATTTTGGAAAAAAAGGCTTCATTGACTTCATTTTCCTGACGCCACTGTTGCAACATCTGAAGTATCATTCATCATATATGAAGATTTGAAGTCTTAAACATGATATACTTTCATACAGGTAATTAAAATTCAAAGAACAAGTTCGTTATCAGAAGATGCACAAATCAATGGTGGTAAGATTTGTAGAAATCATTTGTTTATCTATTATTTGTCAAAGCATTCTTTACATGATACTGTAAATAAAAGATATTTCAATGAATAAGTTCAGAGAAAGGAACAAAACGAATACAGATCTCCTTGAAGTTAATTTGATTACAATTTACGCTTTAATTACATTTGTAGGCATTACAGTTCTAACAAGCTGTGAAACCAGCGAAATCTTTATAGATAACCCTTCTGTTCAACTAGACAATCTAAGCTTTCTGATCAGTGGTGACTACAAGTATAACGACACATGGCCACTTTGAAATTCATGAACAGAATTTAGATTCGACAATTACTTTATTTTAAATATTAAACTGAGATAACTCGATAGTACGCCTATGCAGTACCTTTATTGTCGAGTTTTTTTCGCGATAAAATTTGTTTCCTTGCAAAAAGAATATGCTGAATTCAAAGGTCAAGTTATAAATAAACGATGCATTTCCCTCGATTACTTGGGGGAGGGTAGAGGTGGCGTGGCAGTGTGCCACCAGCCCTATTGTACAAGAGCCACTCCGTGATTTTCAACACATATTGTTTTGATGGTAAATGACATAACAAATCATTTAAATGCAAAACTCCTCACATATTCATCTCCATAAAGTAATTAATGCTAATTATTATCCATATGTTATGAAATAAATTACGATATATTGCGACAATATCAGGTTGGTTACGAAAAACACGTGACATCGGCATGTTGGAATACTTCATGAATTCTCAAATTTTGGCTTAGTAAGAATTACAGCTTTCAGTATCATGAGAAAAACGTGCAGCACGTGCGAAGTCCTGTCAACTGACATTGCAGGCGGGTGAATAAGTGCAAACATGTCAATTCGTCTGCCTTACTTTGACACTGCGCCTGATTACGAATTAAGAGGAATTTCAATTGTGCTATGTTTTATATTTGATGCGAAAGTACAATTTCTATTCATTGTATGTCTTTTTCTGTGTCATATGTTATGTATATACTTTGAAAATTTGTTTCATTCGACCATACTACACTGCCAATTTTCGTGGTAAATAAATAATACTTGTTTAATCTATACAATCATTATCGATTTTCGATTGTATTTATAGAAAACTAACTATTTTTTCTGTCATATATTTCGTTCATCTCTATTTTGAAATTTGGATATTTTTTGTTTAAATGTTATCAAATCATTTCAGGAGCTGACAGCAAGAACCTACAAGGACCAAATTACAACTTAGGCTGAGACCATAGTTTTTGAAATCAGGCCAGCAATGATTAAAATAGTTCTTTTGACTAAAAATAAATGTAGTTGTAAATTCCTAATTTCATCACTTTTTTTTCTTTGTATTACGAGTACACATAGATAGGGCTATTGCTATGGTAATGGTTGAGCACAAGTAAACTAAGTGCAATGAATGAAAACAGGTATCGATACAACATTGGGCCATCCAATTAACAACTATATCCTAATGATAACATTTAACCGACTAATTACAAACCATAACATAATGATGTGTCAGGTGTTGGCCATTAAAGTCTGTAGATTATCTGCCATTGGGCAAACCTTAAACCAGCATGATGGACCAACGTTGACCAAAATGGGTCCAAAGTAAGGGTCTTAAAGGGGCAGTAGCACGTTTTTTGAGAATTTTATATTTAAAAATTTTCACTGATAATTGTATGTTAACGCTAAATGTATTACTTTGATAGTGTCAAAAATTTCATTACACAAGCCAATCATTCATAGTCAGAGAACAAAGTATGAAGATTCACCTAAAATCCCTTGGCGGCCATTTTTTTGTGAACACCTTTAATTCATTTTGAGTAAGAAAAGGAATCGCATGGCTAAACTTTACATTATATATTTGAATTATTACTGCCCCATTTGGTTTGAATACATTGCCTTTCAATTGGAATCATTAATTTTCATTTTCCTGACATCACCTTATATTCCCCCTAAAAACGTGCTACTGCCACTTTAACCATGGACCACGGAAACCGATTCTAAACTAGTTGGGGTTCGCCTGTTCGTCATCTGATTTTCTTCAAAACTCATCAATTGAACCATCATAATTCTATTTTCATTGAATTGATAAGAATTTGAACAGGGATTTTAGACACATGTGACAACAACCAAAATTGTGATTTTCGACTCCAAAACGTAATTCATTACGGCATTTAAAGTTAAATACAAAACAATCGCAGAAGCATTTAATTATAATTTTCAGGGGTTTCATAGACCATTCTTGTTTGTCATTCTTCTTTATTATTACTTTCAAATATCATCTCAGAAACAGTTGACTTAACAATAAAAATGTCAGTGTTGCTCCTGCAGTACGTGCAGTACAAGCAGTACAGGCAGCATGTGTAGCACTTGGTACATGCTCTAAGCAACGTGCGGACCATATACAGCCTACTGTGCACTATATGAGCAAACAACTCATTTATTTGGTGAGTCTGTTAAAATATTACAAATTGTCACTTGCTCTAAAGGCACAGAAGTATATAGTGCTTACAATGTACATGGTTCTTTCCAAGTTCAAGTTTCGAAATATGAAACTCACATGGACCTAGTCTGTCATCCAAAACCAAAAGAAGACTTGAGAGCTCGATTTAGGTCTGAAAATGAAAACATCTAATTATTGGATTAAGTGGTCATTTCATTTCAGAGTAAAAGTGTTAAACCAACGTTGACCGTAAAGAGTAAGAACTTGCTCGTTTTGCGCACTGACGTCTTCATTGAATATAAAAGTTGTGTCGAGGGCCAACAATTTAATGCTTAAAAGTGATGCCAGATGTAAACAAGCGATCACTGAGTGATATTTTTTAGCATAAAACGACAAACTGAGAATGTCCACACGTGTAAATACAAAGATTATTTTCACATTTCTCAAACCCTTTCTACAATCGTTCACAAATCCTTTCTTTTTCCTTTCAAGAGAATAATTGAAATCTCAGCAACGAGACCAAAAGAAAGATACAAATAGTTTCATTTGAAACCGAAAATGAAAATGACAGTGATCCGGTTTCTATATAGCTAGATAACATTCCACGAACTGATGCTTAAAGGATTTAATCTGATTTGATTATACAGGGTATTATTTTAGAGACACAATAGCCTACAAAGCTTTGTCTGTAACATCCCACATGAATAATAAATGATTGTTTATAATGACTTGACTTTGATTTACTTAGAATGTAAGGTTTATATTACGACATGCTCAGTCATGTCAGCTGTTTGTCATATTTGGTACAGTCTACGTTTCATTAGTTGGGATAGTCTATCTATGTGAGGGGGTAGCAGGTAAATTTCAACTAGTCAGTATAACTGGTGCATAAGTTGTAAGCAAGGTGCACTATAGGAATGCAGAAGTGGATGTCGCCGTGTTTATGACTTTTCTTTGACATCATTATTATAAAGTACATGTAGATTGTAATACTCTGACTAATTTTTGTCAAAGCAATATATGTGTATGAATTTTCACTAAACATCATCTAGATGCACCAATGTTTGGATGTGTAGTGTTGTGAACTAACTTGACAATAAAATAAAAACGCTGCATACACAATAATACAGATCATGATTTTCTTATCTGGAATTTTATGTTTACAGATGAATTCAAATGAGAATTATGGAAGCCTGTCACATAATCTCTCTCAAATTTCCAAATGACATCACAAAACCTTGATAACTATATAGCTCTCCCCACACTGGCCGTCTAATGACTAGTTAAGAACTTGAAGACCAGCTGTTTGACATTTTAACCTAACACTCTTGAACTATCCACGGAAACTAATTTGTGTGTCACTGAATGAATGGCTTTTACACTCATTCAGCACAATTGAATATATTGTCACCATTGAAAGCGAAAATGCGTGTAATATTAATGGCTAGACACTTATATTAAAACTACGAAACAGTTAATTTCATGCCTATGAACACTTCTACACTCATTCTCGTGCACTCTTGAAAGCACAAATGCATGGTAATATTTATGTCAACACAAACGTTAAAACCATATTCTAGATAGCATGTAAGACAAATAAATTTAACAAATAAATATTGAATCATGAAACCGTTGAATCCAAGTGTATATATCTTCTTCTCAAGGAACCTTCTTACATGAGATTTGAAACTATGCTGCATTACAATAAAGTTTATTGATTCGTCGATGTGATTGCAGGTTAGAATCTGCCATGTGAGGAAGCGCTATGTGGATGGTCAAATGGTCAATGTAACTTCCTGCACCTGTCTCTCAGACAGATGACCAAAGTAAAGTTAACGTCATGGTGCTTCATACCTGTCTTACACCCCAAACAAACACTAAACACATCCGTCATCTGAAGAACTGCAAATTGTTTAATTATATAAATAGTGCTCGTTACATTCCTGTTTCACAACGTTTTTGATAAATGAACAATAACACAAAAGGCTTAATATTTGATCTACAGTAACAGGCTCTGTCGTAAGTCTTTTATAAAAACTCATAAACTCTGAAATCTAACTCGCTGAACCTGCCTTGCACTCCTGAGGCCTTCTTTATTACCTCCGGAAAGTATCTAAAAGGGATGTAAGATGATACTAATCCCTATTTCTCTATACAGCAAAGTTATTTGTGTTGTGTTATACTACACCATTTTATGTGTTCCGTGTTCTATCTGAACTTCTATCAGTCCTCAAAGAGTTGATGTATGATTTGATTGACTTAATGATTGCAATCTATCACTTTGTATAAAATAAGACTGAAGACAGTTCGCTGTTTGATTTTAGTCGTGTGATATGAATTCTGATCTCGTTCTTTGATAAAAGGAATATGGTACTGAGGTATTGCTTGCAATCCAAAATCATTCTATACAGGCAGACCTGTATGACCAAGCCATTCCTTAGTGATCTTGATGATTGTGTGACCATGACACCATTGTGTGATAGAAACCTCAGATATATTTCAATATACGATATCAAAATGGACAAAGAACGATAAGTATAAATGGAAATCTACCATCGTAGGGTTAATGTTTGCAATTCAGCGGAGGAGAAACAAAACCCAACAATGTTGGATATTTTCCTAACAAAAACTGTCAGAGTCTAAAACTTCAACAGGTTATACTTTTTTAGGTTTTGAACACGAAATTACCAAATGCTTATGATACAGTAACCGTCATACAAATGTGAAAATTATAATAAATGAATAGAATAATCAGCATTCCATTCAATGATCGGAATTCACATGCCTAAATGAATCTCAGTTTTGTTGAAGCTAAAACTGAGTGGGTAAATTGTTACTTTTAGGGCTGCTAAGCCGTTAGGGGCGTCGAATGTAGAGACTATATTTCAGGAAGTGATGTGCGGGTAATAACTGTTAATTTAACCTAAATTATGCAGCTCTACTTCGACGTTTAATAAACTCCCCCAGTGTTGACACTGTTGAGCAAATGAAGCCTTCATTGGTCTCAAGTACTTCGAACCTTCTCTTGAGGATTGTAATGTATACATGTTTGTAATGTACATGGATATACAGACAAAGTTCCAATCTAAATAAATTTAGATCAACAGGTTTTATATTTGGTTATACTGTTGATCTAAGATTGGCCCGTAAGGCGGGTCATCCCGCTGACCTCTGAAATCAGCCGCTCAGCCAATCAGAAAAGTTGCCCTAGCTCGCTGGAAGTTCGAAAAACTCAGCAGCACATCTTTTGAAATGAACGGTGTTTGGAGCTATGTCATTCGGAGCGGAGCAGAGCGACCATTCAATGAATAATCCGATTGCTTGGATGTATTAATAGATTATTTTTTTCTTTTAAAATGATTTAGCGTATTTGCTAGTTGTCAATGACAAATGATGATTGCACATCGCACAGATACTAATGTGGCGAACAATTATCACAAAGTTAAAACATCATAAATGCCAATATTTACGGAAATCATCATGCAAGGGGAGGTAACTCTTTTCTTAATCAAACTCGTTTGCACTAATTCCTTCATTTCCATCCAAATAATTAAAAAATAGTGGTTTTTTGTCAATCATAAAACTAATACTATTTCATACAACCAAAATAAAATCAACATACTGATATTTTTCTTCTCAGTATCAAAAGCAAGGTTTATTTTTCACAAAGCACACTGTTATTGAGAACAGGCCATAAGTTACTATATGTTTCTTCCGTCCACATCTTCAGGGAGCGACTATGAACTGTTTGTGACGTGGAATTTGATTGATCAAAATCGCGAATTCCTTATTTGCATACGAAAGGTCACCGGGACGACCTCGCACACTGGTCAATCTTAGATCAACAGTATGACAAAATAAAAATCTGTTGATCTAAATTTATTTAGATTGACAAAGTTCTAGCGTCTAATAAACTCGCCCAGTGTTGACACTGTTGAGAAAATGAAGTCTTTATTAGTCACAAGTACTTCGAACCTTCTCTTGAGGATTGTAATGTAAACATGTTTGTAATGTACATGGATATACAGACAACATTCTGTTTGGCACATATAAACATTGACAGACAATAGTCACGTTTATTGTCACTCGAAGTAAATCTAGTCCAGGTTCTCGGTGAAAAAGGAAATTGATAATCATTTTGGAAAAAAAGGCTTCATTGACTTCATTTTCCTGACGCCACTGTTGCAACATCTGAAGTATCATTCATCATATATGAAGATTTGAAGTCTTAAACATGATATACTTTCATACAGGTAATTAAAATTAAAAGAACAAGTTCGTTATCAGAAGATGCACAAATCAATGGTGGTAAGATTTGTAGAAATCATTTGTTTATCTATTATTTGTCAAAGCATTCTTTACATGATACTGTAAATAAAAGACATTTCAATGAATAAGTTCAGAGAAAGGAACAAAACGAATACAGATCTCCTTGAAGTCAATTTGATTACAATTTACGCTTTAATTACATTTGTAGGCATTACAGTTCTATTAAGCTGTGAAGCCAGCGAATCTGTATAAATAACCCTTCTGTTCAACTAGACAATCTAAGCTTTCTGATCAGTAGTGATCAATAACGACACATGGCCACTTTGAAATTCATGAACAGGATTTAGATTTGACAATTACTTAATTTTAAATATTAAACTGAGATAACTCGATAGTACCTTTTTTGTCGATTTTTTTTCGCTTTTGTGTTTCCTTGCAAAAAGAATATGCTGGATTCAAATGCCAAGTGATAAATAAACGTTGTATTTTCCTCCATTACTTGCGGGAGGGTAGAGGTGGCGTGGCTGTGTGCCACCAGCCCTATTGTACAAGAGCCACTCCGTGATTTTCAACACATATTGTTAAAATATTAAACGATCTTAAATGACATATCCAATGATATAAATGCAAAACTCCTCACATATTCATCTCCATAAAGTAATTAATGCTAATTATTATCCGTATGTTATGAAATAAATTACGATATATTGCGACAATATCAGGTTGGTTACGAAAAACACGTGACATCGGCATGTTGGAATACTTCATGAATTCTCAAATTTTGGCTTAGTAAGAATTACAGCTTTCAGTAGCATGAGAAAAACGTGCAGCACGTGCGAAGTCCTGTCAACTGACATTGCAGGCGGGTGAATAAGTGCAAACATGTCAATTCGTCTGCCTTACTTTGACACTGCGCCTGATTACGAATTAAGAGGAATTTCAATTGTGCTATGTTTTATATTTGATGCGAAAGTACAATTTTTATTCATTGTATGTCTTTTTCTGTGTCATATGTTATGTATATACTTTGAAAATTTGTTTCATTCGACCATACTACACTGCCAATTTTCGTGGCAAATAAATAATACTTGTTTAAACTATACAATCATTATCGATTTTCGATTGTATTTATAGAAAACTAACTATTTTTTTCTGTCATATATTTCGTTAATCTCTATTTTGAAATTTGGATATTTTTTGTTTAAATGTTATCAAATCATTTCAGGAGCTGACAGCAAGAACCTACAAGGACCAAATTACAACTTAGGCTGATACCATAGTTTTTGAAATCAGGCCAGCAATGATTAAAATAGTTCTTTTGACTAAAAATACATGTAGTTGTAAATTCCTAATTTCATCACTTTTTTTTTTTTTGTATTACGAGTACACATAGATATATAGATTGGGCTATTGCTATGGTAATGGTTGAGCACAAGTAAACTAAGTGCAATGAATGAAAACAGGTATCGATACAACATTGGGCCATCCAATTAACAACCATATCCTAATGATAACATTTAACCGACTAATAACAAACTATAACATAATGATGGGTCAGGTGTTGGCCATTAAAGTCTGTAGATTTTCTGTCATTGGGCAAACCTCAAACCAGCATGATGGACCAACGTTGACCAAAATGGGTCCAAAGTAAGGGTCTTAACCATGGACCACGGAAACCAATGCTTAACTAATTGGGGTTCGCCTGTTCGTCATCTGATTTTCTTCAAAACTCATCACTTTGACCATCATAATTCTATTTTCATTGAATTTATAAGAATTTGAACAAGGATTTTAGACACATGTGACCACAACCAATTCAAAATTGTGATTTTTCGACTTTAAAACCTAATTTATGTCATTTATGGCATTTAAAGTTAAATACAAAACGATCGCTAAAAGCATTTAATTATAATTTTCAGGGGTTCCATAGGCCATTCTTGTTTGTCATTCTTCTTTATTATTACTTTCAAATATCATCTCAGAAACAGTTGACTTAACAATGAAAATGACAATGTTGCTTCTGCAGTACATGCAGTACAGTCAGCATGTGTAGCACTTGGTACATGCTCTAAGCAACGTGCGGACCATATACAGCCTACTATGCACTATATGAGCAAACAACTCATTTATTAGGTGAGTCTGTTAAAATATTACAAATTGTCACTTGCTCTAAAGGCACAGAAGTATATAGTGCTTACAATGTACATGGTTCTTTCCAAGTTCAAGTTTCGAAATATGAAACTCACATGGACCTAGTCTGTCATCCAAAACCAAAAGAAGACTTGAGAGCTCGATTTAGGTCTGAAAATGAAAAAAATCTAATTATTGGATTAAGTGGTCATTTCATTTCAGAGTAAAAGTGTTAAACCAACGTTGACCGTAAAGAGTAAGAACTTGCTCGTTTTGCGCACTGACGTCTTCATTGAATATAAAAGTTGTGTCGAGGGCCAACAATTTAATGCTTAAAAGTGATGCCAGATGTAAACAAGCGATCACTGAGTGATATTTTTTTAGCATAAAACGACAAACTGAGAATGTCCACACGTGTAAATACAAAGATTATTTTCCCATTTCTCAAACCCTTTCTACAATCGTTCACAAATATTTTCTTTTTCCTTTCAAGAGAATAATTGAAATCTCAGCAACGAGACCAAAAGAAAGATACAAATAGTTTCATTTGAAACCGAAAATGAAAATGACAGTGATCCGGTTTCTATATAGCTAGATAACATTCCACGAACTGATGCTTAAAGGATTTAATCTGATTTGATTATACAGGGTATTGTTGCAGAGACACAATAGCCTACAAAGCTTTGTCTGTAAAACTCCCACATGAATAATAAATGATTGTTTATTATGACTTGACTTTGACTTACTTAGAATGTAAGGTTTATATTACGACATGCTCAGTCATGTCAGCTGTTTGTCATATTTGGTACAGTCTACGTTTCATTAGTTGGGATAGTCTATTTATGTGAGGGGGTAGCAGGTAAATTTCAACTAGTTAGTATAACTGGTGCATAAGTTGTAAGCAAGGTGCACTATAGCAGAAGTGGATGTCGCCGTGTTTATGACTTTTCTTTGACATCATTATTATAAAGTACATGTAGATTGTAATACTCTGACTAATTTTTGTCAAAGCAATATATGAGTATGAATTTTCACTAAACATCATCTAGATGCACCAATGTTTGGATGTGTAGTGTTGTGAACTAACTTGACAATAAAATAAAAACGCTGCATACACAATAATACGGATCCTGATTTTCTTATCTGGAATTTTATGTTTAGAGATGAATTCAAATGAGAATTATGGAAGCCTGTCACATAATCTCTCTCAAATTTCCAAATGACATCACAAAACCTTGATAACTATATAGCTCTCCCCACACTGGCCGTCTAATGACTAGTTAAGAACTTGAAGACCAGCTGTTTGACATTTTAACCTAACACTCTTGAACTATCCACGGAAACTAATTTGTGTGTCACTGAATGAATGGCTTTTACACTCATTCAGCACAATTGAATATATTGTCACCATTGAAAGCGAAAATGCGTGTAATATTAATGGCTAGACACTTATATTCAAACTACGAAACAGTTAATTTCATGCCTATGAACACTTCTACACTCATTCTCGTGCACTCTTGAAAGCACAAATGCATGGTAATATTTATGTCAACACAAACGTTAAAACCATATTCTAGATAGCATGTAAGACAAATAAATTTAACAAATAAATATTGAATCATGAAACCGTTGAATCCAAGTGTGTATATCTTCTTCTCAAGGAACCTTCTTACATGAGATTTGAAACTATGCTGCATTACAATAAAGTTTATTGATTCGTCGATGTGATTGCAGGTTAGAATCTGCCATGTGAGGAAGCGCTATGTGGATGGTCAAATGGTCAATGTAACTTCCTGCACCTGTCTCTCAGACAGATGACCAAAGTAAAGTTAACGTCTTGGTGCTTCATACCTGTCATACACCTCAAACAAACACTAAACACATCCGTCATCTGAAGAACTGCAAATTGTTTAATTATATAAATAGTGCTCGTTACATTCCTGTTTCACAACGTTTTTGATATATGAACAATAACACAAAAGGCTTAATATTTGATCTACAGTAACAGGCTCTGTCGTAAGTCTTTTATAAAAACTCATAAACTCTGAAATCTAACTCGCTGAACCTGCCTTGCACTCCTGAGGCCTTCTTTATTACCTCAGGAAAGTATCTAAAAGGGATGTAAGATGATACTAATCCCTATTTCTCTATACAGCAAAGTTATTTGTGTTGTGTTATACTACACCATTTTATGTGTTCCGTGTTCTATCTGAACTTCTATCAGTCCTCAAAGAGTTGATGTATGATTTGATTGACTTAATGATTGCAATCTATCACTTTGTATAAAATAAGACTGAAGACAGTTCGCTGTCAGATTTTAGTCGTGTGATATGAATTCTGATCTCGTTCTTTGATAAAAGGAATAAGGTACTGGGGTATTGCTTGCAATCCAAAATCATTCTATACAGGCAGACCTGTATGACCAAGCCATTCCTTAGTGATCGTGATGATTGTGTGACCATGATACCATTGTGTGATAGAAACCTCAGATATATTTTAATATACGATATCAAAATGGACAAAGAACGATAACTATAAATGGAAATCTACCATCGTAGGTTTTGGGTTTAGCTTGGTTCGCTGACGAGTAAAGACGTGTTTCTTTCGCTCTCAGTCACTGTGCTAAATTAGCTTATATTTGCTTTACATCGTTTGGTATTGCAAATATATTGTTCAATTTCGATTGAGCATTATCTCTACAACATCTGCGTTGTGCTTATAATAATTACATTATTTATTTTTGTCATAAAGTAATAATGTAAATTATTAATTGCTGTGTTTCCAACACTTGACCTAGTTAGCTACTAGCTAGGGTCGCTTGGGTGTTAATTCTTCTCCTGATTGAAGGGCTGACTGGCCTTTGTTTAGTTTGCGTAATATCTGCTTCGCGGATAATACGATTGATTGGTGTTACCAATACTCTGCTTCGCGGAGTATTGGTTGTGTAATCAAATCAATTTCTTCAGTGAAAAGTCGCAACTATGCATTCTGATACTGACGATGACATTGATAGGGAATGGTCTGATCCCCAACATGAAGTCATATAGTATTCAACAGAATCAGAATATACAAACAAATTCCAAACCATGCTTTCAAAACGTCAAAAACGAAAGCTAGACGATGATAATAATTCTGATATATCAGAATCTGAAACAAAGTTCATTGCCGTTCTTTCCTCTGTCGATCCCCGTACTACCCTTAAATCTATTCCTGCCATAGCTCTTGCTAAAGATATAAAAAAAAATGTTGGTGACATCGATAGCCTTAAGTAACTGGAAAGGGGCGATATTGTATCACATGGGCCTCAATTAAAGCAGCATCTTAGTAAATTAGATACTTTGCCAGACATCATTTGCGTCCAGGAAACATTCCTGTGGCCAAACTGCCAATTCAAAATCAATGGATATATCAGCTAAAGAAGATCGGGCTAATTTTGATCCTACTACCAATAACTCTCGTAGAGGAGGGTGTGCTATTTTTGTCAAATCAAACCTTACTTACAAAGCTCACAATCTCCCAAAATTGACATTTGAAGCAAATGCCGTAAAGATCTTTAATGGTAATCAGCGTGCTTTAACAATTTTTAATGTTTATAATAGGGGTACAGCCTCAGTGGTTGATTACAAAAAAATGATTGAAAACACAGATGGCCCTCTCATCATTTGCGGAGATTTTAACAGTCATCATGAGATGTGGGGCTCGAGAAAGACAGATTTGGCTGGCACAATAATTGAATCATTCATTGATGATGCTGATTTAGTAGTCCTTAATAATGGAAAGGCAACTCGTGTCAATATGGGAAATCTTTCATACTCTGTATTGGACCTTACCCTTGTAACTGCTTCTCTTTCTGCAAAATGTGAGTGGGATGTATACCAGCAGGATACCCTCGGCAGCGATCACTTTCCAGTATATACACAACCTCATTTCAATCCTCTTAGAACTATTTCAAGTCGAGTCCCCCGATGGAAGTTTAGATCTGCTAATTGGAATGAGTTTTCAATACAATGTGAAAATCAGATTACTGAAGACCTTTTATCAACAGACATTGAATTGTCAAATCAAAATCTCACATCTAAAGTAATTGGCATATCAAATGAATGCATTGGTAAATCTTCCAGCCCAGAGTGTCACAATTTTGGTGGAATAAGGAATGTGAAGAAGCCAATCGAGCGCGGCATAAAGCTTACAACAAGGTCTGTAGAACTTCACTTCCGGCTGATTTGGAAACCTTCAGGAAAAGGCGTGCAGAATATCAACGAATAGTTCGCCAAATAAAACGCTCTAGCTGGCGTTTATACATTTCCACAATAAATAGAAACACTCCTTTAACGAAAGTCTGGTCCAAGATCAAAAGAATCAGTGGCAGTTTTAACAGGAGTCCCATCCCAGTTCTCGGTGCAAATGGACAAGCAGTTACAAATCATGAAAAAACAGAATTACTTGCTGAACAGTTTGAAACTGTCAGTAGTCTAGAAAATTTCCCTGCTGAATTTCAAAATAAGGTAACAGCTGTTGAACTAGAATTCAAAGCTGATATAGACAAAGCCATACAGGATCCTTGTTCTCCATTGGATAAGCCTTTCACTTCAGTAGAGTTACAGACGGCAGTTCAAAAAGGAAAAAATACATCTCCAGGTGCTGATGATCTTTGTTATGAACATTTCAAGCATATGCCTAATAGCTCTTTAGAATTAGTCAAAGATATGATTAACCAAAGTTGGCTTTGTGGTGAAATTCCAAAAGTATGGACTGAAGCTGTAGTGATTCCATTTCCAAAACCCGGAAAAGATGCTTCAATACCATCATCATATCGACCAATAGCCTTGGCATCAAATCTCTGTAAAATCATGGAAAGGTTGGCGAGTAACAGCTTGAGTTATCATATGGAATCCAATCAACTTCTTAACAGAATTCAATCTGGTTTTAGGAAAAATCGCTCATGTACAGACCAACTCATCCGCCTACAAACGGCGGCACAAAAGGCTATAAGCAACCAGGAATACATGATTTGTGTATTCCTTGACATCGAGAAGGCCTATGATATGTTTTGGAGACAAGGACTCCTATTTAAGCTACAAAGCCTTGGAGTCAAAGGTCGAATGCTGAAATGGATCAGTTCATTTCTCTCTCACCGAACAATACGAGTTCGCATAGGCCAAGATCTATCAGGGGTGCATGTTATTCAGAACGGAACCCCCCAAGGCAGTGTTATAAGTCCACTTCTTTTTAATATCATGATCAATGATATGTTTGATTCACTACCTGTGAATATTGATGCCTCTCAATTTGCTGACGATGGAGCCTTTTGGAGACGTTTTGGAAATATTGACTTTGTTCTCCGCTCCATTCAATCAGGACTAGATTCAATATACAAATGGTGTTCTCAATGGGGATTCAAAATCTCCATTTCAAAATCAGTGGCCATGAATTTTACAAAACGCAAACTTGTTCATGATTTGTTTCTTACTATTGGAGAACATCGAATCAACTTCGTCCCTGATTTTAAATTTTTGGGAGTTTACTTTGATAGTAAACTTACTTGGTCTCGTCACATAACCTACTTAACGGGAAAGTGTTCAAAAGGACTAAATCTCTTGAAATGCGTATCGGGTACAAAATGGGGTGCGGATTAATCATCACTACTTTTACTCTACAAGGCTCTAATTCTATCAAGATTGGATTATGGCAGCCAAGTCTTTATGAATGCAGCAAAGTGTCACTTAACTAAACTTGACCGAGTTCAATCAAAAGCTTTAAGAATAGCTACAGGGGCATTTCCAACTACTCCCATAGCTGCTATGCAGGTAGAGTGTTCGGAACCTCCTCTCGCGTACTGCCGTCAGAAGTCCGCACTTAAACGTATCTCTCATTGACATCATCCTCTGATTACCATTCTTCAAAAGACGTGTTGAATGAGTGCGTGGAATATGTCATGTGTGATTGGAGCCATGGCAAACTACCCTTTGGGTTAGCGGCTCGACAACTGCTCACAAGTGCAAAATTCAAGATTTACAACTAAATGCCCCATTCAAGCTTCCCAAATCAGCCCCATGGTGTCTTACACAACCATCACTTAATACGGATTTGGCCTCAGTTATACATAAACAAATGAGTCCTATTATCATAAAATCAGTAGCATCTGATTTCATCAATACACGCTACCATGGATTTAATCATATTTATACAGATGCGTCTAAAGACCCTGCTACAGGACACGTTGGCGCAGCTTTCTATATTCCATCTCTAGAGGTAGAAGAAATGTTTAGATTACTAGATCATTTGTCAGTTTTTGCAGCAGAATTAACAGCTATTCTAATGGCTCTAGTGTGGGTAAAAAATCATAATCTTGAATCAATCATTTTTACAGATTCCTTAGCAGCGGTTCAAGCAATTCACTCAGGTGCAAACGGGCAACGCAGTGACATTCTATATGAAATATTACATCTTGGTACCGTTTTGAATCAAACTTACATAAGCTGTGACATAATATGGGTTCCTGCACATGTAGGTCTCCATGGAAACGAGAAAGCTGACCAGCTTGCAAAATCATCTTTATCCAAACCCTACGTGGATTGTGAGGATATATATCCAGTGCCAAAGGATTTCTATGCTTCTGTTAATACATCAATCTATGAACAGTGGCAAAACGATTTGGATAGGGGCAACACTGCCAGACATATGCATAGCTCATGCCCTAAAGTTGTTAAGCACACCAAGATTCGGCGACAAAACCGGAGAGACGAAGTGATTCTCACTCGTTTAAGACTTGGCCATTGTGGACTAAATGCTTACAAGCACGTTTTAGACAATGATTCATCTCCTTCGTGTGTTCATTTTTTTAATAATTGTCCAGAGACTGTCATTCATTATCTTGTTGAATGTGAAGGGCATAAAGATCATCGTGAAGAACTCAGAGAGGTTGTTATCTCCAAATCAAATATTTTCTCACTAAGAGCTATTCTTGGTGAAAATTTGATGTTTGGTGAAGTCCAAAGATCAGTTTTAAATTTTGTCAAGAACACTGGCAAATATGACCTTATATAACATTTAATACTCAATTTTAACTTTTAAATGTTTTTAACTCTCAATAATCACTCCAAGTGCCGGGCGCATGTAGGTCATATTTGGCCCAAACTTCGCCCTTAATTTCACCTACCTACCTACCTACCTACCTACCATCGTAGGGTTAATGTTTGCAATTCAGCGGAGAAGAAACAAAAAACAACAATGTTGGATATTTTCCTAACAAAAACTGTCAGAGTCTAAAACTTCAACAGGTTATACTTTCTCAGGTTTTGAACGCGAAATTACCAAATGCTTATGATACAGTAACCGTCATACAAATGTGAAAATTACAATAAATGAATAGAATAATCAGCATTCCATTCAATGATCGGAATTCACATGCCTAAATGAATCTCAGTTTTGTTGAAGCTAAAACTGAGTGGGTAAATTGTTACTTTTAGGGCTGCTAAGCCGTTAGGGGCGTCGAATGTAGAGACTATATTTCAGGAAGTGATGTGCGGGTAATAACTGTTAATTTAACCTAAATTGTGCAGCTCTACTTCGACGTTTAATAAACTCTCACAGTGTTGACACTGTGGAGAAAATGAAGCCTTTATTAGTCTCAAGTACTTCGAACCTTCTCTTGAGGATTGTAATGTAAACATGTTTGTAATGTATATGGATATACAGACAAAATTCTGATTGGCACACATAAACATTGACAGACAGTAGTCGCGTTTATTGTCACTCGAAGTAAATCTAGTCCAGGTTCGCTGTGCAAAAGGAAATTGATAATCATTTTGGGAAAAAGGCTTCATTGACTTCATTTTCTTGACGCCACTGTTGCATTTGAAGTATCATTCATCATATATTAAGATGTCGAGCCTTAAACATGATAAACTTTCATACAGGTCATTAAAATTCAAAGAAAAATTTCGTTATCAGAAGATGCACAAATCAATGGTGGTAAGATTTCTAGAAATCGTTTGTTTATCATCTATTATTTGTCACGGTATTCCTGACAAGATACTGCAAATAAAAGGTATTTCCATGAAAAAAATCACATAAAGGAACAAAACGGGTGAATCAATGCAATTGTGTCAATTCATCTGCCTGACTTCGTCACTAAACCTCATATGAATAAAGAGAAATTTCATTTCGGCTTGATTATTATCCCCCGCTGTGTCTCCATGATTTCAATACCTTAATGGAGTTCGAAAATGAGATGTATGCAATTACATTAGCGATAATCAGACAGGGGAGATAACCAGGACAACTTTTCACGCAGGCCTAAAAGTTGGTCAGAAAATCGGGGTCAAAACAGGGGGGTTGTTTTACGTTTTTTCGTACCGTTGCCTCTTATTGCACAAAAAATCGAAATACTACAAAAGATAAAAGGATAACCAAATTTAGAGACACTTATTTTTAGATTTTCATTTATGTGACATCAAATGGTGACTTTATGAGGAGAAAAACTTCAGAAATGTAAAAAACGTATTTTTGCAAATCGCACGTCTACAAAGAATTCATGATGTAGAATAATTATTCAACTACAATTTGCACTATCTATCGTATTTTTATATTAACGTACTCACGTCAAATTAAATAAAAGAACGACCATACTGTCCCAATCGTAATCATCGTTTTTACGACTAAATATATGCTAAGGAACACCTTTCTCGAATCTAATGTGCTGTTTCTTGATTAGATAGATGGATCAAAACTTAAAATAAAGCTTTAATAGTTTAAACTTATAATTTCCAACAACTTAGATATAATAAAGGATGAGTAAAGATTTATGTCACCAACATATAACACAATAAAAAAAAAGGTTTTTGAAATTTTTTCCATAACAGTATTTGTTTATTACGTGTACAAATGCAAATTTTAACTTGCTCTGTTTCATAAATAACATTCATTAAATTAAATTAATTAAATCCCCCCCCCCCCCCCCCCCCCCCCTCAACAAAAAAATCAATTTTCTAGGCATTTTATATATCTGAAATTTCTTATTTAATCCTTATCTTTTTAATATATATATATGTATTTTTAAAGTTTTAAACATGTATTTCGATAACTTATACTTAAATTTGGCAATACATGATACTCCTGTTTTGTTTAAGCTCATCAAATTTGAGGTATCGCTCTATATGTACATTTATCTTGAGACAATTAAACTGCAAAGTTGAGTCTCATCTTAAAGAGGTTGTAAAATATTCTGTGTAAACTTTATTTTCACATTTTAGGGCTAGACAGACTCGGATGACAATGACAGTGACCATGACATCATACTTTGTGGAACATTTAAATCATTATTGACAATATTCAAGAAAAAAATAGGACATGTTAAAAGTTGAGCATATCCAAATGAGCCATTCTTTAGGGTTACAACAATGGGCAACAAAACCAATGATGTTGGTCCAATGTTGGGTCCACATATGAATGCCAATTGGGTTGTAAAGATTTGTTTATGTGACCCCAACAGCTCATGGAATGGCTCTTCAATATGTATATCCATAGAACTCCAAAACAGTTTTCTTCAGCAAAAGATCTCTAGATGCTAGCGGAAATAGTATAAATGACAAAGCTTCTACAGCATGAACCCGCTAATTGTCTACATTGAAAGATTTGTTATTATCAAAGATAATGTTAAAAAGGGAATTATGAGAAAAATGTACCATAGTTTTTATGTGACTAGTTTCAATCAATGAATAAAGTTTGATAAAAAACAAATTATGCAGTTTCACTGTGGGAAAATAATTTAAATAAAAATATCTATCAACATTGGTATGTTACGGATCGGCTAACATTAAATTTATCGCTTGTGGATTTTAAACAGAGAAACAACAAACTGAGAAATGTCATCACACATTAATACAAATACTTTTTCAAATTTCACAAGTTTCTCAAATCCTTTCTACAACATTTTTCCTCTCAGGAGAGTTATTGAAACGTGAGCAACGAAACCGAAAAAAAAGTTTTAAATAGTTCATTTGAAATCCATAATAACAGTGATCGGGTTTCTATACAGCTAGATAAGATTCCACAAACTGACACTGAAAGAGGATTTAATCTGAATTGATTTTACAATGTATTATTTAAGAGACACAATAGCCTCAGAAAGCTTGTCCATTTAACTTCTATATGAATAATAAATGATTGTGGATTATGACTTACTCAGCATGTAAGGTTTATGGAACGACATGCTCGGCTATGTCAGCTGCTTGTAATATTTGGTACAGTCTACGACTGAGTGTCGGTTTCAGTCATTAGCTGGGACAGTCTATTCATGTGAGGGGGTAGCAGGTTAATGACAACTTGTATGTAAAACTGGTGCATAAACTCTAAGCAAAGTGTCCTCTAGGAATGCATGAATGGATACCACCGGTGTCTTTTCTTGGACATCATCATTATCATAAAGTCATGTAGATTGGAATACTCTGACTATGACTATTTCACTAATCATCATTTACAGGCACTAATATTTAGATGTTAAGTGTAGTAAACTAGCTTGACAATATGATACAAACACCCACCAGATTCTGATTTTATGTTTAAAGATGAATTCAAATGAGTATTAAAGAAGCCTGTGGCACATATTCTCTCTAAACTTTTCAACTGAAACCGCAAGACCTTGATTAACTCATTAGCTGTCCCCACTTGCCATTTAATTACTAGTTTAGAACCTGGAGACGAGCTGTTTGGCTGTTTGACATTTTAACTTAACACTCTTGAACCCTCCACGGAAACTAATTTGTGAGTCACTGAATGAATAGCTTGCACACTCATTCAGCACAATTAGATCTATTGACACCATTGAACGCAAAAATATGTGTAAAATTAGTATATAGACACATGTTCACACCTTATTCCAGATATCAAACCATGAAACAGTTAATTCCATTCCAATGAATAACTCGTACATTCTCCACAATTGAAATAAGTAAGTCATTGAAAACGAAATGAGTGGTAATGTTTATGTCTATACAGATGTTCAAACCGTATTTAAGACAGATAGTTAACAAATCAATATTAAAACATGTAACCGTTGATTCAATGCCAATATGTCTGAAATAAGCAAGTATTGTATGCCTACAACTGCTTCGAGGAACGGCTACCTGATTGATTAAATCTAAGTGGCTTTTTTAAATGTCATTATCAAACATTATTTCACATACAAGAGATAAAGAAAAGAATTGCAAATCAAGTATTTCTCAAACTGTAATTGACAAATGGACTTGATTTCCTGTAAATACCATTGACGATCAAAAGTTTATTTTTATCCTTTTTACTTTTCCTTATTTAGGCATTCAGGAATTCATTGTCTTTTCTATACCACAACCTTTATGGATGTCCCTTAAAACAATGTGATAAAAAACAAACAAATTGTCTTGGGTGGATTTAACACAATCTTGCACGTTTTACTTAAATATCAATTATAACGTATGGTATTCGCCTGTCACATGCTACAATCACAAATTATTAATACGGGATATGTTGATAAAACACTATCAAACCAAACAATATTAGATATATATTGAACAACTTATATACAACTTATTCTACCAGAATCGCATTCATATATTCTGAGTTTTCAAGAATCACAATATCTTTTACATGAATTATTTAGTTACATAGTTACATTTATTGAAATCAAAATACTGCTCATTTCATGGAATCCCAACTACGTAGTTATTGATTCGTCCATGTGATTGTTTCAATATGACATGTCAGGAAGCGCTATGTGGATGGTCAAATGGCTGTTACTTCCTGCACCTGTCTCTCCACTAGGAGAACATAGGTTAAGTTAACGTCTTAGTGTCTAATTCTTGTCTTACATTCAAATTACTCTAAACATAACCGTCATCTGAAGCATTGCAAATGATTTAATTATCGAAACAGTAAACATTTGCACTTTGTTATTTAAAAATTCAGCAAATCAGCTTAAAGGGACCATTCGAGCAGGGTATTTTTGTGGAAACGAAATTCAGGAGGACTTTCCTGTTTCCAATTATATATGATTTTTACATAATAATTTCACATTTTTTACTTTCATATATGTTTGTAAGATAATCATTTTAGTTGTTAAAGATTTGACATGAAAATTAAGTGTATCGCTCAAAAAAATAAAAACATCGTGAAATGAAGCCAATCATCGAAGCTACGATCGTGGAATGCATTACTACGACAAAATGCTGTTGCAACTGTTAACTTTTATTATGAATTATTTGTAAATATACTCCTCTTCTATCAATCAAGTAGTTATTACTTAATTTTGTTAATGAATAAGCATATTACAGCACATTTGTTTTCTCGCAATGCTAACCTTTCAAAATGGCAAATGAAAGCCGCCCAAGTGGTGCCTTTAAGCCCAAACTGCTAAAATGATATACAAAAGGAACGACATAGTATATTTCTAATTTTATTATAAAGGCTTAATATTATTTGTTTTGCAGTAACAGGTTCAGTCATATAAGTCTTTTATTAGATCTCATAAACTCTAAAAACCCACTCGCTGAACCTGCCTTGCACTACTGTGGCCTTCTTTATTACCTCTGGAGAGTATCTAAAAGGCATGTAAGATGATACTAATCCCTTTCACTTTATACAGCAAAGTTACTTGTGTTGTGTTATACTACACCATTTATGTGTTCTGCGTCTATCTTTGCTTCAATCAGTTGTCAAAGAGTTGATGTATGACTCGATTGACTTAATCTTTCAAATCTATCACTCTATCACTAGAAACCTCAGATATATTTTAATATACGATATCGAAATGGACAAAGAACGTTCACTGTAAATGGAGCAGCGAAATCTACCATCGTAGGGTTTATGTATGCAATTCAGCGGAGAAGAAACAAAACCCAACAATGTTGGATATTTTCCTAACAAAAACTGCCAGAGTCTAAAACTTCAACAGGTTATACTTTCTCAGGTTTTGAACACGAAATTATCAAATGCTTATGATACAGTAACCGTCATAAAAATGTGAAAATTATAATAAATGAATAATCAGCATTCCATTCAATGATCGGAATTCACATGCCTAAATGAATCTCAGTTTTGTTGAAGCCAAAACTGAGTGGGTAAATTGTTACTTTTAGGGCTGCTAAGCCGTTAGGGGCGTCGAATGTAGAGACTATATTTCAGGAAGTGATGTGCGGGTTATAACTGTTAATTTAACCTAAATTGTGCAGCTCTACTTCGACGTTTAATAAACTCTCCCAGTGTTGACACTGTTGAGCAAATGAAGCCTTCATTGGTCTCAAGTACTTCGAACCTTCTCTTGAGGATTGCAATGTATACATGTTTGTAATGTATATGGATATATATAGACAACGTTCCAGCGTCTAATAAACTCGCCCAGTGTTGACACTGTGGAGAAAATGAAGCCTTTATTAGTCTCAAGTACTTCGAAACGTCTCTTGAGGATTGCAATGTATACATGTTTGTAATGTACTTAAGGATTGTTTTACATGTTTTGTGCCTCTATCGATGTATAACAGCAACAAATTGTATAAAATCGCGTAGCGTAGCTTAGCGATTTTATACAAATTTGTTGCTGTTATACATCGATAGAGGCACAAAACATGTAAAACAATCCTTATAATTACAAAATCAACATTTTAACAAAGTTTTTCCTAATTATTTTAAAAAAATCTGTCATCAATGTCGTGAGATTGTGGTTTGTTACACGAAACAATACAAAGTTGAGTCAAAATTGAGAACTCCATAAACTAAAACGGCCGAAGATTTTATTTCGTTTTCGCAACCATTGACACCAATGCAATCACAATTCGTCTTAACGGGAATCCGCATTTTCGGAATAACCCTAATTAGCATATCACTCGACGTTCAAAATGTCCGACGTTTGCGAGACGCTCGGAGCGAAGAAGCTTGAGGACTCGTAGTTATTAAAATGCAGTCTTTCCGGTGAATGTATGGATTGTGTTAGGGAGAGGAATGTATTTACTTGTTACAAACGCAGGTGGGAAGTGATAGGATATGTTATATTTGTCTTTGCAACAGAACGTAACTCGCAACTGTCAAAACCGGACTACTGCGTCAGGTGATATTGTGACGTCACAAGGAATGAATGCACATGGTATGGTTGCAAATTTTTCTGCATTCATCGAGAAATGGCAGCAGGTTTTTGAGCGCTCTCGTCCAATCAGAATCGCGGAAATTCGTGTAACAAAACCATTTTGTAATGTACATGGATATACAGACAAAATTCTGTTCGTAATTCGAAGTAAATCTAGTCCAGGTTCGCCGTGCAAAAGGAAATTGATAATCATTTTGGGAAAAAGGCTTCATTGACTTCATTTTCTTGACGCCACTGTTGCATTTGAAGTATCATTCATCATATATTAAGATGTCGAGCCTTAAACATGATAAACTTTCATACAGGTCATTAAAATTCAAAGAACAAGTTCGTAATCAGAAGATGAACAAATCAATGGTGGTAAGATTTGTAGAAATCATTTGTTTATCTTTTATTTGTCACAGCATTCTTCACATGATACTGTAAATAAAATTTATTTCAATGAATAAGTTCACAGAAAGGATAAAAACGACTACAGATCTCCTTGAAGTTAATCTGATTACAATTTACACTTTAATTACATTTGTAGGCATAATAGCTCTATCAAGCTGTGAAGCTAGCGAAATCTGTATAGATAGCGCTTCTGTTCAACTAGATCTAAGCTTTCTGATCAGTGGTGACTACAAGTATAACGACACATGGCCACTTTGAAATTCATGAACAGCATTTAGATTCCACAATAACTTGATTTTAAATATTAAACTGAGATAACTCGATAGTACCTATACAGTACCTTTATTGTCGATTTTTTTTCGCGATAAAAATGTGTTTCCTTGCAAAACGAATATGCTGGATTCAAAGGTCGAGTGATAAATAAACGATGCATTTCCCTCCATTACTTGTGGGAGGGTAGAGGCTGCGTGGCTGATTGCCACCAGTCCTATTGTACAAGAGCCACTCCGTGATTTTCAACAGATATTGTTTTGATGGTAAATGACATAACCAATTATATAAATGCAAAACTCCTCACATATTCATCTCCATAAAGTAATTAATGCTAATTATTATCCATATGTAATAAAATAAATTACGATACATTGTGCCAAAATCGGTTGGTTAAAAAAAACACGTGACATCGGCATGTTGAAGTACTTCATGGCTGCGTTCGTTTTGCACAGACTGAGAGTGTGTCTCACGAGCGATGAAATTCCTAATCGAACGACCATAGTGTCACTCTCGTGTGCACTCTAGAGTCACTCAATGTCCCTCCTGCTAAATCGGGGAGGGAGGTCGTGAGAGTAACGGAAGTACGTCAAATTGACACAGTGTTGATAACATACAACAGGCATACTTACTTAAATATAAGTCTGTTTTAACACATAAGCAACATACCAGAACTAAAACTATAACACATCTGTGATTTTGGAGACTATTTGTTGTTTAAATTTAATGATAACATGTTTGTAAAAAAAATCAAGTTTTCGGCCATATTGTTAACAGCCAAGCAACCAATAGCGACACTAAGTAGAGTATACAAGTCGTTCGCTCTTAGTGGCATCCGAGAATGCGCAAGATTACACTCGAGTGAGTCAAAACGAACGCAGCCCAGGAGTTTCTCAAACTTTGGCTTAGTAAGAATTAGAACTTCCGGTAGCATGAAAAAAGCAAGCGTGCAACACCTGCGAAGTCCTGTCAACTGACATTGCAGGCGGATGAATCAGTGCAAACTTGTCAATTCGTGTGCCTTACTTTGACACTGCGCCTGATTACGAATAAAGAGGAATTTCAATTGTGCTATGTTATATATTTTATGCAAAAGTACAATTTATATTCATTGTCTTTTTCTGTGTCATTTGTGACCTTAATGTTATGTATATACTTTGAAAATTTGTTTTATTCGACCATTCTACACTGCCAATTTTCGTGGCAAATAAATAATACTTGTTTAAAATATACAACATTATCGAGTTTTCGATTGTATTTATATTTTTTGTTTAAATGTTATCAAATCATTTCAGTAGCTGGCAGCAAGAACCTGCAAGGACCAAATTACAACTAAAGCTGATACTACAGTTTTGGAAATCAGGCCAGCAATGATTGAAATAGTTCTTGTGACTAAAATAAATGTAGTTTTAAATACTTATAGTACTCACGGAATTATAAATAAAATGCTTTTTGTCGATTATTTCGTTATTTTGAACTAACTTGATATTTGTTATCTAAATAATCATTTACAATGGTTTTTCCCAACTTTTGTTTCAGACATATTTTGTAATAACCCGCGAGATATAAGAAATTACAGGAAAGAAAAACGTGTCATTTTCATACCTCGAAATTATTTCAAAGTTGAAATGAATTTTTCTGATGCAAGCTATAGTATGCAAATGATCTGTAATTTCAGTACCATCCGCTAAAATACATCGTTTAATGCACATCATTTTATATATTATGTCCTCTACTATTCAAATCTTATAGGATTTAAAAATTCATAAAATAATTGAAAAAGAACGTGTTTTCCTTAAAGTTTACAGACATAAACGTGTGTTACAAATTACTAGTGTTAATATGACTTGATAAGTGTGAACATTGTAATATTTCGTTACGCTTGACGTTGACGTGATATTCCGTTTGTGGAATCTGCTCTACTTTTTTATGCAACCTGTAACCGGAAGTCAATAAAGCGTGCCTGATGGATTCCGCCATTTTCCGAGACACACGTGTTTTTGTGCTCTTGATGATATGAGTAATATATTAACAACTAGTCTTACGAGTTAATTCATAACTTTTGTTGTCAATTTCAAAGTTGCTGTGGCAACGCACGTGCAACTGCAAATTCAAATGAAAAGAGCATTGCAGAAAGAAAGTTGAAGGAGACTACCACGTTGCCGGATGACACAGACCCACTGCTGCAAGGTTTCGTGGCGAAGAATGAAGAAGCATTCGCAGAGCTCATTCAGTATCTGGACGACAAAAGTCTTGCACTCATCATGCGAGAAGCAATCGACGATGGAAGGAAATCTCTTTCAATATTACGTGACCACTATGCAGGTTGTGGGAAACCCAGAGTTATTTCCCTTTACACTGAACTTACATCTTTGTCAAAATCTTCTGATGAGACTGTAACTGACTATATTATCAGAACAGAGAAGATTGTTACTGCATTAAGGAATGCTGGTGAAACCATTAGTAACGGGTAAATGGTGGCAATGGCTCTTAAAGGTTTAAAGGTCCTGCATATTGTCTTTATTTTCCTGAGACGAATACAGTCCAGAGATGCAGACTTGTCGAGTTCATAGACGAGAGACTTGAGACACTTTCAAGACTGAGACGGTCAACAAAATGTGTTGATGATGACAAGATGACTTCAGAGATTGGTCAAGACGACAAATATGACGTACCAGATGACGCAGGTGATGACGTATCTGATGACGCAGGGGATGACAATAAACCTTATGGTGTAGGTGACAATAGAACGCTAGGCACGGGTGAAGATGATGATGCTAGGGTCGACGGTAAAACTGACAAAGAGCAAAGTTTCCCTCGTAGAAAGAGTAAATTGCCGAAACGTTTTGATGACTATGTCATGAGTGATGAAGACATGGACAGTGTAAATCAGAATGTTGACTATTGTTGTAGAATAGTGATAGGGATTCCTAATTCCTATGAGGAAGCTATGTTAGCCCCAGATTCTAGAAAGTGGGAGAAGGCTATGCAGGATGAAATGGATTCTCTGATTGACAATGACACATTCTCAGAATGCACATTACCAGAAAATAGAGAAGCAGTGGGGGGACAATGGGTATATGCACTTAAGGACAATCCGGACAGTACTGTCAAATACAAGGCTAGATATGTAGCTAAAGGCTTTAGTCAGAGAGAAGGCATAGATTACAATGAAACATTTGCCCCAACAGCAAGAATGACCTCAGTCAGAGCTATTATGCAATTAGCTGTACAGTATGATTTGTTTGTACACCAGATGGATGTTAAAACTGCATATTTCAATGCACCTATTGATTGTCAGTTGTACATGGAACAGCCAGAGGGTTTTCAAAATGGGAATTTTTGGCGTTTAAACAAGTCACTTAATGGGCTGAAACAAAGTGGGAGAAATTGGAATAACCTTTTACAGGATCATCTTTTAAATGAAGGTTTCACCCAGTCCCAGGCTGATCCATGTTTGTTCACTAGAAATGTTGAAAATAACATGCTGATTGTACTTGTTTGGGTAGATGACATTATCATAGTAGCAATAATTAGGAGGATTTGTTTGATGTGAAATGCATGTTAGGTTCAAAATTCAAAATGACAGATTTAGGTCAACTATCATGGTTCCTAGGTATACAATTCTCATTTGAAAATGGAGAAGTAAAAATGAATCAATGTCATTATTTGAAGAAGTTGCTAGCAAAACATGGCATGGAAAATTGTAAACCTAGAGGTACTCCCTGTGAATTCAAGTTAAACTTTTCTGAAGATTGGGAAGTTGTTAATGTCAAGAAATACAGAGAGATGGTCGGCAGTCTCGTGTATGCTGTTACATGTAGACCAGACCTTTGTTGGATAGTGACTAAGCTATCACAGTATCTATCTAGGCCAACAAAAGAACATCATATTGCAGTTAAACATGTATTGAGGTGCATCAAGGGGACACTAGAAAAATGAACTATGTTTCAAAAAGTCTAGGGATAATTTGATGTTAGTTGGATATGCTGATGCAGACTGGGGGTCAAGTGAAGATAGGAGAAGTACAACAGGATATTAATAATAATAATAATAATACTGGATATTTATATAGCGCTATATATCCATTCACTGGTGAATGCTCATAGCACGTATGGGAAAGGCAACAAGGTTAAGCAAAAGCTTTTGAGAAAAAGTAAATTTTCAAATATGTCTTGAAAGAGTCTAATGTTGCACAAAATTTGATAGTGTCTGGGAGAGGATTCCACAGTGAGGCAGCAGAGTAAGAAAAGGATCTATGTCCATAGCTGACGAGCTTAACTTTTGGAACAACCAACAGGGATTGTTGTTGAGATCTCAGTGATCTCAGTTATTGTTTCAGTATTGAAGGTTGTAGAACTGCTGCAATTTCATGGCGAAGTAAGCGACAGCAGACTGTTGCACTTTCTTCATGTCAGGCTGAATACATGGCTTTTTCTTTAACCACACAAGAGGGAATATTTTTGTTACAATTACTTAAAGATCTTGACACAAGGACAGATTATCAGTGGTTTACACTTAATGGTGACAACCAAGGTGCTTTAGCTCTAGCCAAGAATCCAGTGAACCATAACAGATCTAAACACATTGATATCAGATATCACTTTATTAGATCACATGTTGTCAAGTTGTTGTATGTTCCTTCACAGGAGAATATTGCTGATATGTTCACAAAATCTGTCAGTAAAATCAAGTTGAATCAGTTTCTCATTATTCTTATGGGAAAACTTGAGAGAAATTAATTTCCAAAGTGTTTGATGTTTCCAGCTGTACTTGAAGAGACTATGTGAAGTTTTGTTTAGGTACTTAACAAAGTTTGTATAAAGTACTAAATTTTTGTTTGTCAATTTTCAAGTTAAGAATGTTATTACTTGTATTAACAGCTTGTATGTTAAGAGTTGAATTAATACTGCGTTAAACTTGTGCTGAAAGAAAATGTACATCCTGAAATATTTTATGTTCAAGTGGGAGTGTTAATATGACTTGATAAGTGTGAACATTGTTATATTTCGTTCCGCTTTATGTTGACGTGATATTCCGTTTGTGGAATCTGCTCTACTTTTTTTATGCAACCTGTAACCGGAAGTCAATAAAGCGTGCGTGATGGATTCCGCCATTTTCCGAGACACACGTGTTTTTGTGCTCTTGATGATATGAGTAATATATTAACAACTAGTCTTACGAGTTCATTCATAACTTTTGTTGTCAATTTCAAAGTTGCTGTGGCAACGCACGTGCAACTGCAAATTCAAGTGAAAAGAGCATTGCAGGTTAAATGTCACACGCATTGCTGGGAGTGATGTAAGCTATAGCAGGTTTCGAAATGTATTGAAAATTTGCAATTTTTTGGCAGTTTTACCTGAACAAAGGCAATTCAAAATATGTTTTTGCAATGATTTCATAAGGCCTAGTTGGGAAATATGAAACTAACATGGACCTAGTCTGTCATCCAAAACCTGACATAAGATAAAAGCCTATCTGTAAGAAGACTTGAGACCTCGATTTAGGTCTGAAGATGAAAAAATCTAATTATTAGATTAAGTGGCCATTTCATTTCAGAGTAAAAGTGTTAAAGAAACGTTTAACGTACAGAGTAAGAACTTCTTCATGGAATATAAAATTTGAGTCGAGGGCCAACAATTGCTTCCGAATGCTTAAAAGTGATGCCAGATGTAAACAAGCGATCACTGAGTGATATTTTTAGTATAAAACGACAAATTGAGAATGTCCACACATGTAAATAGAAAGTTTATTTTCACATTTCTCAAACCCTTTCTACAATCGTTCACAAATCCTTTCTTTTTCCTTTCAAGAGAATAATTGAAACCTCAGCAACGAGACCAAAATAACGATACAAATAGTTTCATTTGAAACCGAAAATGAAAATGACAGTGATCGGGTTTCTATATAGCTAGATAACATTCCACGAACTGATGGTTAAAGAGGATTTAATCTGAATTGATTATACAGGGTATTATTTCAGAGACACAATAGCCTACAAAGCTTTGTCTGTAAAATTCCCACATGAATAATAAATGGTTGTTTATTATGACTTGACTTTGACTTACTTAGAATGTAAGGTTTATATTACTACATGCTCAGTCATGTCAGCTGCTTGTCATATTTGGTACAGTCTACGTTTCATTAGTTGGGACAGTATTTTTTATGTGAGGGGGTAGCAGGTAAATTTCAACTCGTCAGTTGAACTGGTGCATAAATTCTAAGCAAGGTGCATTATAGGAATGCAGAAGTGGATGTCGCCGTGACTTTTGACATCATTATCATAAAGTACATGTAGATTGTAATACTCTGACTAACTTTTGTCAAAGCAATATATGTATATGAATTTTAACTAAACATCATCTAACTGCACCAATGTTTGGATGTGTAGTGTTGTGAACTAACTTGACAATATAATAAAATAAAAACGCTGCATACACAATAATACAGATCGTGATTTCTTATCTGGAATTTTATGTTTACAGATGAATTCAAATGAGTATTAAGGAGCCTGTCACACAATCTCTCTCAAATTTCCAAATGACATCACAGAACCATGATAACTCTTTAGCCGTCCCCGTCTAATGACTAGTTAAGAACTTGAAGACGAGCTGTTTGACTGTTTGACATTTTAACTTTACACTCTGGAACTATCCACGGAAACTAATTTGTGTGTCACTGAATGAATGGCTTGTACACTCATTCAGCACAATTAGATGTATTGTCACCAATGAAAGCGAAAATGCGTGTAATATTTAATGGCTAGACACTTGTTGACACATTATATATTAATTTATTATTATTATTATATTCAACTACGAAACAGTTAATTCTATGCCTATGAACACATCTACACTCATTCGAGTGCATCCTTGAGAGCAAAAATGCGTGGTAATATTTATGTCAACACACACAATTAAAACCATATTCAAGATACTGTGTAAGGAAAATAAATTTAACAACTAAATATTAAATCATGAAACCGTTGAATCCACGTTTATATATCTTCTTCTCAAGGATCCTTCTTACATGAGATTTGAAAGTATGCTGCATTACAATAAAGTTACTTGATTCGTGCATGTGATTGCATTTTAGAATATGCCATGTTAGGAAGCGCCAGTGGATGGTCAAATGGCTGTTACTTCCTGCACCTGTCTTCTCCGACAGATGACCAAAGTTAACTTAACGTCTTGGTGTTTAATTCCTGTCTTACATCTCAAACTAACACTTAACACATCCGTCATCTGAAGAACTGTAAATGGTTTAATTATAGATAATACTAATGTTAATACTAATGTACATAGATGTGAAGATTGTGGCAATCTCCAATTCTGTATCGCTCAAATATGTCATTGTATGCAACAATTCATACTAAACTCTCTTATCATGTGCTCTGGCAACTAGCATATAAAGACCCTGATTATAAATCAGCATTGCAACTTTGTGTAAAAATATCATCAAGAGACGGCGCCCTCTGTACCAAACACATCCATCATCTGAAGAACTGCAAATGGTTTAATTATAGAAATAGTGCTCGTTGTATTCCTGTTTCACAACTTTTTTTGATATATGAACTATAACAGGTTCAGTCATAAGTCTTTTATAAAAACTCATAAACTCTAAAAACCCACTCGCTGAACCTGAGGCCTTCTTTATTACCTCCAGAAAGTATCTAAAAGGCATGTAAGATTATACGAATCCCTATCACTCTTTACAGCAGAGTTATTTGTGTTGTGTTCTTAACTTCTATCAGATGTCAAAGAGTTTTGATTGACTTAATGATTGTACTCTATCACTTTGTATGAAATAAGACTAAAGAAATTCTACTGTCACATTATATTCATGTTAAATGTTCCACTTATTTGACTAAAAGTGTCTCCCTCTATATATCTGTTGTAAGGACAGATATTCTTGAATGATTATTCGTAATCATTTATTGACTACTACTACTCTGATTTTTAAAAGTAAAATTTTATATTTGTATAATACATTTATTCTTGAATGCTTCGCTTGGCGTAGCCTTGAATCACATCATCTTATTTGTTTATTGGTTGATTTTATACTATATTTACATATTTTGTATGTACGTGGACATTGTACATCTGCTTAAAACTCAAAATATCGAACACTGATTATTTATGTATAATTTTATAACATAATTTTCACATTTTTATGACTTTAACTCTATGATGAGCATTAGTTCATGTTGTGTTCAAAACCTGAGTAAATATAACGTGTTAAATTCAAGACTGACAATTTATGTCAGGAAAGATCCCTTTGAAAATTGTTCAGTTTTGTTTTTTTCCCTTGAGTTGCAATGCCAACCTTAAAAGATAGATTTCGCCGCTCAATTTATAGTACTTGATGTCCTATATCAAAAAGGACGTGATACCTCTCACACGAAACGGTATCATGTTGCACACAGTCATCCATATCACTAGGGGATCGCTTGGTCCTACAAGTCTGCATGCATAGTGATTTTGGATTGCAAGCAATACCCCAGTACCATATTCCTTTAATCACAGAACGAGATCAGAATTCATATCTGAGGAAGAAATTCATTCTTTTTGGTAGAGGCAAAGCCTTGATGAAAACTCTGCTTCACACAAAGGCCTCATATATACATTGAAGCTTGGTATTTGAGGTAACGGTATTAATTAAATTAATAAATATATAATATAGATACAATTGATTAATAAGAATAGATTACAAGTTGTTAATGACCTTCATTTCCTCAATGTAGTGTCAAGATCTCATCGTTTCAATAACGATAGCCAATCGTTATTTCTCGATTATTTCAAACCTTTTAATGTTTAATCATTAATACAGATATATGTAAGGTGCTTTTGACCGACAAATATATCTTTTTTACCTTTAAAAGATGTAATGCGAATATCCAACAAAACAACGGTGTCATATGATACACATGCTGGACGAAACCCAATAAGGGAAAATAGTGAATCTAATATGAGATTAAAGGTGATGTTTTATTGATTCTCTAAAGAACACAAATGAAACTGACAATAGGAACGAAACCTTCCGTGCTTGACCCAAAATGAACATTGACATATCTTAAAGCTTGGTGCAATAATAATTTTGTAAATGAGTGGTGATCAGTATATGTCGTGAGTAAATTGAACTGATGAGCACGATTTAAGAACAATCCCATTATTTTTACCCCCTAAGACACTGGATATAGTGTCTTAAAAGTCTTTATAATTGATAGGTGTGTGTTTTCGCGCAGTTTCTGAGCTGATAGAGAGCAAGGGAAAACGTGTTGATGACAATCAAAAATGAAACATTTGACAAAAATCTTCTTCCGATTAGCTCAAGCAGAAGCTAAGAATTATTTCCACATAATCCTGCAATGTCTGGTCCCTATAAATTCATTAATCTGCACAAGAACCATCTTGAAAACCTATATATTTTCAATTATAAAACGAAACAGGAGAGTTTACGAACTTCATAGCACACAAATATGCAAATATGCAACTATGCAACTATGCAAAATGTTTTAGTGAGATGATGTTATCTTTAAAAGTTTAAAATTGAATATGCAAACAATGTCATGTAAGAACTTGTGTTACATGATAACTTCGCAATGATTCATTTGTGGAAATGCAAAATTTGTATGCTATTTTGTGAGTTTCTGATATTTATTTTGAACATTCTATATCATGACGACAATCATTAAAATATTCAATCAACATCGATGTAAATGTCTACCAATAGAAATCTAAAAAACAAAAGGTTTTTCATTGAGGTTGGTCAAATGTTATGAAGAAAATTTATTTGAAGTTTTTGGTGTCAAGATATAATGACTTGAAATGTAACGATCTGATCATAATCACGATTCACAATGTAACGTCACGATAATCACGATAACATAAATTGTCCGATCGTCATTTATCTCCACTGAACAATGATCTCGAGCCAAAATCTAACACTAATTAGTGCGAGCTTTGACAAAAATTATTTTTGAAAACAGAATTTATCGATATTACCCTGACCAGGTTTCAGAAAAGATCTGAATTTATAACACAAACTGTCAAATCGTCCTTTATCCCCACTCAATAATGATGTCAAACCACAATCTTATTTTAATTAGTATGATCTTTGACAAAATTATTTTCGAAAAATGACTTCCTCGATATTGCCATGGTTACTTATGGCAGTATAATAGCAAGATGTGACAATTATCAATTGATAAATGATACAAAATCTGAAATTCAAAATCGCAACCTTAAATCATTCAGATATTGCAATTAAAAGTGTTTTCATCGATAAATTATTTTGTTTAAATAGCTGTCTTAATCGATATGTCGATAGTTTCAACAATTTTACAAGTTATGGAACTTTTGAGCGATGAGTACGAGAGTACAAGAGGATATGTCCTTATAAAATTTCCTTTTAAATTTGTTTGATTTATCAGTTGAATATGAACTGAGCTACATGCACGGATCATCGATGAAGAACCTGATTACAAGATGAAAACTAACTTAAAAATTCACATTACAGCAAAGCCGTTCTCCATTTAGGAAAATAATCAACCTTCAGTTTCTTCACATAAATCCTGTAGTAAAAGAGAATGGGATCGTGATAAACAACGTTATGACACAGAAATTGGATGAACTCTTGCTCAGAACTGAGCCGAGCAGAAAACGTCATTGCTTTCAGGGACAGAAGTTCATCATTGATGCATGCCTTACAGTTTGATTATATTGTACTTGCATCTAAAAAGACACTATAAGAAGCAGTTGGTAAAACCATTTCCTTTATGTTAACTTCAACCACGAAGAACACGTCCTGTCGACCTCTTCATTGCAAAACATGCATCTTGGTCAACTTTTTAACCCTAAAAAAATAAATGATATTTTGCTTTTTTGCAAAATTATTAATTTCTTTTTAGAACTGAGTTCTTCGGTTAAGACTACGACTCTCATAACTAAAATCATTTTGACTGAATTTGTTTATGTAATGTGTGTCATGCTATTTGAGGTAAAAAGTCTAAACAGCTCCAATTACTGTTTTTCCCATCATCACCTTTTGAAGAAAACCCGTTTGTCTAAACAAAATATTCACTTACTGATTAATTTTTATCTAAAAGAAAATAACAACAAAAATATCAATACAATTCCTTTATGATTTAACAACACAAATATTTGCTATATTTTCAACTCTTACCTTCCAATTTGAAGTTTAACAATATGCTGTTCACATTCTGAAATGAAAGTTTTAGTGAATTTGATGAGAGGAGAGAAAAAAACTTTTCATCAGAGTTTTTTTCTTTCAGGTGAAGAAATAATCATAATTATATTTTTATCTTAAAAGAGGGATCAACAAAGAACATATTTTTCTGAATGTTATCATTTTTAATAAAATTCCAATAAAAATGACATTCTTTTAATCTTATTTCATAATATAGAATTCGGTGCATCTGTACTACGCTAGATTATACAACATCTTATGATTAATTTCTTTCAATGTATCTTTGAATGAATGTCACAAGAACATGTTAAAATGGAACAGGAAGAAAACTGATCAATGTCTTTTGCAGAGGACAAGTTATGCGACACTTACAACACTATATCTTTTACAAAGTGAGGTTTGCTTTAAATGTCAAAGTTGCAGATGGTTATATGATATAAACAAGCAATCACAAAAGAACGTCATTTGCCTGCTGAATGTAGGTGTTTTATATATATCTAGCATATCTATTTTCATTTGTTATTGAGACAACGTCTTATTCTGCCAGTTAAACGAAAATTTCACATTTCAATAAAAAAAATCACGTTTATTTCACCCTTTCTTTGACGTTACGGTCATTTGCTAACACATGAAGCAATTATATGTTGTTCTTGTTTTGAAGATTTTAGCTTATAATTAAAGACTCATATTCAAAGTGTAGTGAAGTTCAATATTTTTTTTAAAGTATTCATTATACTGTTTGCAAATTTTGCGACAAACCAAGGGAAAATCGGATCAAAATTCATTAAATAAGAATAAATTTACCAAAATGACCGGCACGGCAACCAACATGAAGGCGAATCAAGTATGGCCAGCTCCCAATTTGCGTTTTGTCGCCTACGACTAGATTTTCTTTTCTTTTTCTCCGAATCCGGTGTTCGTGGATACCAATCGAACGGAATTTCGGTAACTAAAACGCGGTGTAAATCATAGACACAAAATGATGACATCACCGAAAGCGAGTTCGTTAAAAGCTATGTCCCGTTTACAGAGGGTACTGTACTTTGGACGTCGAATTAAGTATTTAATTGATGATTAAATGTAAATAGGATATCAAACTTTCGGCGATATGTTATTCTACCGAGTGATGTATTTCTCAATAGATAAACTTCATCACGAACCGCATGCAAGTATGACGATGGGAGCTTTTATGGGAAAGTTAACTTATCGTGTATGAGACAAACACAGAAAGGATCAAATCGACCCAAAATCAGATGTACAACATTTTTCCTGCATGGGCAAATGCTATTAAAAGACATCTTTTGAATCATCTCACAATCCGTAAGCATTAACGGTCTATCATAAGCTGATATTACGTATTTTAAAACACTTTTCTTGTTAGATTCAAGTGAGTAACAAATCTTTTCTCTTGTTTCAGCACACACAAAGGAGGCTAACAAGATTGTAATGCGCAGTGATTCATTCAATTTCTTTTCTTTTATTTTACCATTCATTGAAATCTGAATTTTAATGTTCATAGTTTAACAAAATGAAATACTTGCAAAAATACAAATGAAAAAGACTTAGGAGAAGTTAAAATATATGAGACCATCAAACTTAAGCAATCGCTTAAAGAGCCACTGCGTGAATTTAATCACATACCGTTTTGCTTTGATACGAACGTAAATAGCATGATGATATATAGCATGATATTAATTCAAAATAACTCACACCCATTACCTAATGCCAATTATAGTATTACAACTTGTTTCTAATGAAATTCTGAAAATTGTTATACATGTATATATATTCGCAAAAGTCAAATTTATACGTCAAAGTTACATAATAACTTGTTATGTAATCTATCAAACATGATCAACTTGTAACTTTTATTCTGACTGTTTCAGATATGTTTCCAAAATTGACTGATTGACGCGCGTCAATGTCCGGTTTTCGATCACAAACGTGAATTTAAACCTTCCTATTGTCATAATGCGACGTCAATTAACAATCTATTCTTCTTGATCAGATTACACTATTGGTAAAGTTTGACTTCTGACAACTCACGGAGTGGCTCTTAAATGTTGATTAAGAAGAATTGCTAAACTTGCATGTATTTATAAAACACGTGAATGTCATACCTTTATCTACTATCAATGAATAATATCAAATTATGATGTATTGCTTGAGGTGATTAATGCCACTCAAACACAATTAAACAGGCAAACTGGAACAAGCAAAAACTCAATTCTGCCTAAATGTGACTTTTCGGGATAAACATAAAATTTGTAGGCCTTTGGAAACCCAAATATAACTTTGAAACCAATTCTCCTTTCACAAAAAAACATAGCAAATGAAAGATCACAACTAAAGCTTATTTCAAAGTCATTATTTAAGATATATAAATATACGTAAGTGGCATTTACACATTGACATCGAGACTTTTGTTGACATATTTAGATAATAGTATCTGTTACCAACGTTTGAAGTTCTACGACAAGTCTAAAACAAAGGACATGTACATTGTATTATGTAAAACTGACATGACTGAATAGGGTAAAGATGAATTTATTTCTTACTAAAGAGAGTTTCAGAACGGATTTTAAGTTGTAAAATTTATCTGAACAAACGAAAAAAAATCAGTGAATGTAAGTATTGATACCAGTTTCCCCCCGCAGCATATACAGATGCAAATTAATTTATTAGTTATACGGACACTTATTCCTATAAACGAATATAATATCCATTTGGATCATAATCATAACCTCAGCATTCAATCTCATTTTCATCACATTAAACCTTGTATCAAATATGATTAAGATTGTGATTGATATTGCAAGAATATCTCAAACACAGTAACGAAATTATCATTAAAATACAGTTTAAGTTTTCTTTGAAACTGTCCGCCGGTTAACACGGTAGTCTTTCATATAAGATCACTTTGAAGTTCTTTATAGAGAGTTGGTCATAAAGAGAAAGCATTTTGAGAACAAAGAAATGTGATCTCTTAATCCTTTTACACTCTCATTTGGCAAAGTCCCTGTAGACGTAAGGAAATATGCTGGCGACATCTTTATAACCTGGTGTTCATTTAAAGCCATAAAGAGTTTGATATCGAATATTCATTCTGACAACAGTAGTATCAATTACAGGTGTAGGCAAATTGTTGTAACATCAAATAACTAACATGAATAAGGTGCATTTATTTGATATTGCATATCGATATGATCGCTTATATGTCAAGGTGTGCATATGAAATAAATACGACGTGACGATGTGTGTATCGCCTGAAAAGTGAATTGCATATGTGAATGGTATGAAAAACATGGTTGCATATATGTACACCTCATAAAAATAAGCAACACGAATATTTTTCAGGAAAATATGTTTCTCATGTAGGTAATCATATTTCGGGAAATAATGTAGACAGGCAAATCGTTAGAATAAATAATCCTAATTCAGATGATTGATGCCATTAGATGGACACAACCATCCTTAAAACATGCAGAAGGAACAAAATGCTTGTGTTAAAAATTACACATCTTTTGAGGAGTATATGTGAATGGTAGTACACACAGGTGACGGGGGTATACGATTGTAGGTGTTTGCATGTGTAGTGTGATACAATGAGTGATGTGTGAGATTGATAGTGCACGAGATGTGAATCTATGAAGGATTAAACTGTGTGTGGAATGTTTAGTTGTGTGCTGTGTGTGGAATGTTTAGTTGTGTGCTGTGTGTGGAATGTTTAGTTGTGTGCTGTGTAGGGAATGTTTAGGTGTGTGTTTCTTGTTTGTCTTTTATTCTGAAAGTTAAACTAGTCGGTGACACGAGAAACTTCATTTTTTAACTCAAATCTGTGTTACTGAAATCTTTAAATGAAAACTGTCTACATGTTTACAATTCGACCAGCAGCGTCTTGTGACGCCATAGGACTCGCTTGATACAATTAAACACTAATTAGCTCTAATTATGAGGGTGACATATATGTAAGATCGATGTCAAATGAGAGATAAGGCATTTGTCAATACGTTACAGGCGGTATGTAGCCGATGTCGCAAAAATGATACGTTGTAAATATGTTTATTTCGGGGATCAACATGCCGGTTGGAAAGCCTTGTTATATATAGTATATATGAGCAATACTTATGCCTCAAGTGCTTGTGAAGCGGCTTAGAGTGTTTTGGATCGAGAATTTATTCACTCCGTCTGTTTTAACTTTTTGATTTACTGTTATAACAAAACAACTAACAGTTTAAACCTCTTTGGACTGTATTTGCATAACAGGTATATCATTTTTTAAAGATATCGCTTTTGAGTTCTGTGCAACGTTGATTTATACAATGATATTGTAATATTTTAGTTATTTCTTCTAGCATCTCGAAAACTTATATAATTGTTTTCTTTTAGCCTCTTTTAATTCTCGTACACAGTGTGCTAATGGGTGAATTTGTGAATGTGTGCGCAAATGTAATATGTTTATCTTTTGGCAGTGTTTAAAATATAGCCCGTCAGCCAGTCCTTGACTGGCTACTTTTTGCCAGGACTGGTTCTTTTTGGTCAGGACTGGTAACGTTTCAATGTTTTTCCTTTATTTTCCCCTTAGGCATTGACCAATTAATTTTCAGGACAGGCTAGGTTTCAAATCTATTTTATACACTGCTTTTGGAAAAACTCCTATAGAAATCTGCAATATATCTTTAATAATTACATGGAACTCCTACTGCCTTTGGTGAGGCCCTTCTGTAAGAGGGATTCTGTCTATCAACTACTTTTAATTTCAATTTGTTTTTTTATGACGTGAAGAAGACGTGACATACTTTTACAGCTTAACTTAGAACTAGATTCTGCTGTTCAACACACTGCCTAGGGACATTAACATTTAATAATCTTTGATTCATATTTCGTTTATAATCAAATATAGATATTGCTTACAAAGCAGTCCTAACATAATGCCACAAGATATAGTTTATGTGGACTTCTATAAGAAATATTAGATGATAACATAAGAGAAAAACTTGCACATTTTTTTACTTTATATAATAGACCTTGCCAATATTGTACTAGAAAGGCAAGTTCCTCATCATAATTTCACATCTTCATTTATATCATCAAACTTCATTATCTCGAAAGCATTTTTCACAATGTTCTCATCGACAAAATCTATATCATCATTACAGTATCATGCATTGATGCAATCAGTCATATATGCTAAATATTGATTCCTTTGGGGTTACGTGTTAATTAAGAGAGTTGCAGTATTTATCTATATATTATGGGAATGTGGGAATTGCATCACTGTATAATTAATCACTATGGCCTTTATATCGATCGGAACATGCAGTGTTTATTTGGCTTGTCCAGACGAAGGGAAGTAAGAAGGAAATATACTATAGATTCAACAGGTATATACAATGAACATCTCTGCTATTGTAATTTTCTAAACTACCCTTACTATAAGGCTGTTATGAAATTGATTTCATGATACATGTTATTGTTTGGTAACGTTTTCAAGGCGTTTCACGATGAATATTTTTGTTCAAAAACAATTTTTTTTAACGATTTACCATTGGTTACTATTATTCTGAATTCAAATTCAGTTTCTTAATCATTCTTTTTTATGTGAAGCTCACTGAAAATTCGAAACATTTCAAACTATATGTCTTTGCTTGAAGTTTGATCCGGTGGTGTTATCATTATGCTTTATACCGATACCAATTTGCAAAATATTCACCAAGACCATTTGTTCAAATGACGATTACTAACTGGTAAACCTGTTATAGTGAGCACACCGCATTTATCTTACCATTGGCACGTTATGGTAAGTAATAAGTTCACACATGTTACTAAACATACCGTCGGTAGACCATGGTAGGTATAGGAAGGTAATCGGTAGGTACTCGGAAGGTACTCGGTAGGTAATACAAGGGCGACATTTGCCAACATATTCTTATATGTTGTTTGCATTAAATTGATTGTCAAAATGATATTAAGAACCGTAACTAATGAAAGTTTAAATACTCTCATATCTGCCTGTATAATTTTACAAAATCTTAACGTGATCTTTGATCTTTGAGCCAAACATAAAGTTTTTTTCAAGGATGAATGTCCCCTAGAGGAGTTTGAATAAGACATGACAGCCTATCTGAGGTCTTCAATTTGAAAGCTATGACCTTCACATTCAAACAGAAAATGAAAGACTGTTCCTCTATAGGTCGTCCCTACCTTGACGCTAGAGTTATCTCCCTTCCTGCGTTGCCGTCTATCCAGTAAACGTCTCCAGGAAGAATGAGTCCAGGAATTAGTCCTCTTCTGAGGATGAAACTCCTCAAACGACTTGAATGTAGAGTCCCGACGTAAACAAGGCGATCCAGCCTTTCTTAACAGAGACCTCTTTTGTCGTTTGCTCAATGGTTGTTTGACCTTGACCTCCACTTCCGGTGTTTCGTGCATATCCTTTTCGATTTCACAAATCTTGCGATTTATTTGTTGATCTGCAGGAACGATCTTTCCACGAAGATGGTATTCTCCAAGAACGGCAGAGCCACGTTTCGCTTCTGCCTCATTCCTCGCCATAGCAACCACTACGACGGTGTCAGGCTCACAGGCTGTACACACGCGGTATTGTGTTTTCCTATAGTAATTAAATCGCTGTCAAAATAAACTGTATTTACTCGATGGTACTTCAGGATAGCATCATCTGCATCTTTAAACACAATGCACCAAGATTAGACTTGTGTTCAGCCTGTGGTCTGGTTTATATCAGCTGATCCCCACCGACACGCAAGGAATAACAATGCTGTATGCTCGTAAGTAATTCCATTGTCTATCCAAGCTGGAATAAACCTGGTCAAGTTCCGGAATTCAAGAACTTCCAATGGCTCTTGGTCATCATGTTACAACCGCGGAGAGATGATTATTCGACAAATCACAATTAACTTTCTGTTTAATGAGAATGATGACTTGAACGAAGATATTAGAAGATATTAGTTTCACGTGGGGTAATTGAATGTTTATAGATTTAAAATTACCCCTGGACATTTAAAATTTGATTCTTGTTTTGTTGTTTGTTGTCTGTTTCTAGCCTATAAAGCTGAATGATAATTACGTTATACCATCTTCTGGTACTTTATTATTGATTATCACCTTTTAGCGTCTGACATGAACGATAGCTGATGTTCTCTATATATTCTCTAAGTACTACTTGGAAAAAAAAAGATGTTATCTCTAAAAAACATATTGCAAGAACATTGAATAAACTGCTTAAACAATAAGTTTTGCTTTGGCTGTAGACGTAGATAGCAGATCACCAAACTGTACCAATAGTGCAATTTCGGGAAGTATCGATTGTTGAAGCTATTTTAAAGCTAATCAACGTCGTATAATGCCATCAGTAAGGTTTGAATTTCCGATTGTGATCGAAAACCGGACATTAACGCGCGTAAATCTGTTAAACTGTAACTTTGAAAAAAATCAATCAGAATGAAAGTTACTTGTTAATCGTGTTTGATAAGTTATATGAATAGTATTATTAGGGGAACGCGAGAAGTTGGCTTTTGCAAATATATATGATTGTTTTAGAATTTAATTGAAAATTTTGTTTTGTTCATGTCATTGGCATTTGGGAATTAATATGTGAGATATTTATAATAAGAATAATGAATTATGCCATGTAACTTAATATGGAAGCAAAACAGAATGTTAACTCTCCACCCCTATTTCATAACGATGCATCCGCATTACTTATTATACAATCCGCAATACAAATTTCTTCACTTTATTATTGATATCAATATTTAAAAAACACAATCCATATCAATGATTCCATTTTTATGATATGATAATCCAATTGGAAACACCTCGTTTCAATAGATTCATTAAATAATAAATCTACTTTTTTAGAATACAACCAATCCCGAAACACCTAACTATCTACTTACACTCAATATCATGTAATTAAATTAAAAAAATATACCGATTGTGTGATATGACGTCACCTACTAAGCCACCGTCCTTGTGAGAAACCTATTAAGATAACGCAATAACAAACCTTAACATTATCACTTAAAATGTATTTGTATTTTTTTCTTAAAATAACAACGAAAGAATACGAGTTTTGCTTCTATCGAAGTGTTTGCATACTTTCGACACCTAGGAGATTAAACCGTTTGTTTAAAAACGGCCCCATGAGTTTATCCGTTCTGAAACAAATAAGACACTTACATAAACGGACTTTTAAAATAACAGGTATAGACTCAAGAATCCCCCAAACATGAGACACAACCATCTAAAGATTTAATATTTTGCCATTGTAGATCTCGCTTCACAGAAATTCTGCAAATTTTCCATAAAAATAAATTTCGCTTAACATTTTTTCTATAAAAAGACATTCTTGGTAATTTAAGTGTTGATTTTGATTGAATTAGTATGACAAATTTCTATAAGGTTAAAGGTTGTTTATGAAAAGCAATATTGTAAAATGTAAAAGCAAATTCATATGAGTTCACATTAGGTGAATAAGTTTTAATATTGAAATCAAATAATGTCGCAAATAAGAACGATATATATTGCTATATTTTTATCATACGTCTTTTAAAAAATAATAATAAAATTATATTTGAAAATGAAGGGTTATGTTTAATCTAAGAAAGAATACGTTTTGATGTTTTATATCAAATCGTATTTGTGTGATTGAGTTGAATCACATCACATGTAAAAAGGCAAAAAATATCCATTGGATTGGATGTATTTTAAAGAGGACAATATTCAAATTAAGGGAACATAATTCGTCTCAACAGATTTTAAGTGACGATTTTGAGTAGTTTTGAATGAAAAATTCTTTTCGTTGAAAGTGAAACGTGAACTTAATTTTCCTCCGGATACAAGACGAATTGAGAACTATTACAATCTCTAGAAATCTGCGCGTGTAGAATTCAACAAGTGAAGCTTGCCCGGTACTGCCTTTCATTACTCCAATATGAAGCTAATAGCACTGTTAATCAGTCAAAACTAAAACACTGGACCTTATAATACGATTTGCATTACTGGGTTTAGTTCTCCAGTGCAACAGTAGTTTAAATGTTTTAAACTCTACACCTCCTCGACAATGTGTCAGTATCCTCATCTGACCAGTTTTGTCTTAACTAATTTCTAAAGAATGTTTCTCTTCCGTTACCATGGTTGTATCATTACATGATAAATTTAGGTTGTGAATGGACTGCATACTGATGTATACATGGTTGAATATCTGATCATTAGTTTTTGATAAAGGGAAATAACTCCACCTGCCATATGAAATTAAAGAAATACAGTTCGAAATGTTTCATTTTCATACAGTAAAGCATTGTTTGATAAAAGTAAAAAAAAGTTTAAACATGAACCTTTATCAGTGTGATATGTAAACCCTGACGATATCCATTTATGAATATTCATGTTATATTGTCCACTTTTTAATATTTTATATTATAAAAAGTTTTTTTTTTGTATGTTGTACACTTATAATGTGACTAAAATAACATTGCTGGTTACAAAGAATTTAAAATTGTACTTTGACATACAATTTTTGTAAACTTATTTCGTATTAGTAGAACATTTTATTCAGTATCTGTATCTACCCCGTCTTACAATCTCAGTAAAATCAAATAATTTCTTTTATAAAACATTTGATATGAACATCAAGAGTATTAGATTACATGAAAAATGAACAGTATCCTGTGTATCCATGATAAAAATCACGTTTTACAAAAATACATCATTATCGATGGTTCATTGCTTGAATGTTAGTTGTATGATAAATGGCGTCAGGGTAAACTGGTGATAGACGGCGACTGGTTCAACAAACATTGAGCAACAAATCAATCGTATTGCTATGACAACGGCAAAATATGACATGCGGAACTTTTTTTAAATACATTTTGATAATTTGATATATTTGCTTGCAAAATGTCGCAAATCATACACAATGTCCCCAGAGAGATATGGCTATGAAAATAGAGTAAAACAAAATTGCAATGAAAACCCAAATGAACATTAATATGATGGCATACAAATGCATCGAAAGTGAAATTCATGTTGCGTTGCTCACAATTTGATTGATGTGTATGAAGAGTCTCAATATATCGATGATGTGTATGAAGAGTCTCAATAGATCGATGATGTGTATGAAGAGTCTCAGTGAAATGCATGATACGTTGTTCACTTTTTGATTGATGTGTATGAAGAGTCTCAATAGATCGATGATGTGTATGAAGAGTCTCAGTGAAATGCATGATACGTTGTTCACTATTTGATTGATGTGTATGAAGAGTCTCAATAGATCGATGATGTGTATGAAGAGTCTCAGTGAAATGCATGATACGTTGTTCACTATTTGATTGATGTGTATGAAGAGTCTCAATAGATCGATGATGTGTATGAAGAGTCTCAGTGAAATGCATGATACGTTGTTCACTATTTGATTGATGTGTATGAAGAGTCTCAATAGATCGATGATGTGTATGAAGAGTCTCAGTGAAATGCATGATACGTTGTTCACTATTTGATTGATGTGTATGAAGAGTCTCAATAGATCGATGATGTGTATGAAGAGTCTCAATAGATCGAATACAGCATGGGAATACACACGATAAATCTGAAAAGTCCCAGAATGGTGCACGCAAAAATAGCTATTTATGAAGTGTTTCTGTTAAAAAAAAAACATATACCGCTTTTACTGTGTTGACGGTCATGGGATTGATATTCCGATTAAACCCGCCATGAGGATTAACATTATGAAGCTCAAAGGGATCCTCGAATGGCACACACAAAGAAAGGAAGAGTTCTTGTAAAATTATAAAAACATTTTCAGCTTTATTCGGTTTTGGTGTCCATGAGATTGATATTCAAATTAAACACGACATGAATAATGAATTTCCAAGGTATTCAAAATGGTAAAAGAAAGGAAATATATCTCTCAGGGATTCTAGAGTGGTAAACGCAAAGATAGGAAATATATGATGAATTTTTTAAAATTTCAAAAATCATATTCGGTTTTTTACTGTTTTGGCGTCATTTTGATGATATTCGATAAATCACGCCATGAGGATAACATATGATAAATCTCACAGGGTTACTCGAAAATCACGAAAGAAAGGATATCGGTGGTGACTAAAAGAAAATCCTGAACATATAATCTGCAATACTGTTACCCATGGGGTTTCTGTTCAGATTGAGCTTTCAGTTTCGATGACATTTCAACAAGGACTTTATAAACGTGATAACATGATTTCCCTTGACGTCCAAAAAAATAACATAATATTTGTTCATATGTCGTAAGTCTGTTCATGAGATCAACGAATATCATACAAGAACCCATTGATGAAATTGCTTACCCTTTTTACTTATGTTTCAGATTTCATTAACGAAATATTGCATCATAAATTATATCGGAAAATGGTCCATTTCGTAAAGTTATTGGTTCGATGTATGATGTGTTACGATATGTTTGTTAAGTTTACACTAAGGGGCAAAAGAAACGGTACCATATAAAATGCATGATAGGTTTATCTACGATAATTCATGTATTCAAGAGCTATCTGAACTAAGTTTTTAACTTCAGAGCTATATCTGTTAACGCTTTTGAAATACAAGCCTTTCAGAAAACGCTGTTAAAAAATCTCCTTAACTAGACAAAATAGGATAGTGAAAATGGCCCTTTTTCTTGTTTTTAAACCAAAATACAGGCAAAATGCGTTAACAAATTAACTTCTACAAGGGTTATTTATTGACAACATCTTAGATTTTATAGATTTTTAAATTTCATAATTATTTTATTCCATTTCCAAAAATTATAACCAAAAATAACATCGAAAAAGCTGTTTTTTGACCCCTCGTGTATTTGAACAGTCATATAATTATAAGTTTTATACTTTGATGTTTGAAATTGTGAGTACTTCTTCACAACTGATGTGCCTATCACAAGAGCTCGTAGTCGCATTTCATTTACAACAGGATTTTGTTATGTACTCTTTTGAAAAGTTGGTATCGTTTCTTTTGCCCCTGAATGTATATTATTAAACTCATAGCTTAAGATAAGTTGGTTTCATTAAAATGTCGTGCATATATTATATTTTCGTACAAGAAACGACATTGTTGGAAAAAAAGTAATTGAAAATAAATATAGATTAAATAATTTTAGAAAAGAAAGTAGAAAGGTTTGTATATATTTATAGCAAATTCTTGATTTAGGTTATTTGTCAGCATTTTAGACAGGGAACAGACTTTTACTTGCTAGAATATATTCAGACAGGAGTATCTGAATAATTGACGTCAATGGTTATGTCCTGATAACAATCTAAATAAATTTAGATCAAAAGGTTTTATATTAGGCCAACAGTATGACAAAATAAAAATTCTGTTGATCTAAATTTATTTAGATTGGTCCTGATAAGTGCCGGTCTTGAAAGTATGAATTAGAGACCCGAAGAACTCATAATTAACGAGTAATGCGGATAGCTAGCAAGTGACGGAATATAGTAATCCTCTGTCTTTTTCCAGACGAGACGAGAACAGGTTAAACTGCCCTAAGGAAAAATAACTATGAATATGAATGGGATCAATACAAAGGTCCTTATGATCAATATGTATCTTGACATTACCGAAACGCGTTCCTAAACTATCTGCTGAAATAAAGTTGCTTCACAACTTGCCAACTTGATGTTTATATCATGTACATTGAATTATTATTTATGATAATTTAGGGTAAGAAGAACACATTTGGCTTCAATTTGTGTAAGACTGGTAATTTATTTTTTTAATTTAAAAAAACAACAAAATTTTGATTTCAAAAGTTTGTTTGTAAATAGCACAATACATGTCATGACGTAAAGCAAATGTCACTACTTATTTTGAAATTTTACTTAAAATAAGACAATTATTTTGTTTCCATTTGAACCTCTGATTTTATTGGGCGATGCCAGACATACCTTGTAAATGTAGTGAATATATGAACATTTAACCTATTGATATTAAACTTATATCTGTAAAGTAGGTCTTCTCTTCTAAAATAAGTAAACACGTTAAAAATCTCCAAAATGGAAATTGAATAGAAGAACCTCTGATCAATTATATGTCAACATTATCTACAGTAGACAATATGGAACAGAAAAACACTTTAAAGTAAAACAAAAGCTATAAATATCTTTAGCACGGAGATTATTTTTATACAAAATGTAAATGAGACTGAAAAAATTAACAAATACACAAATGTACACCTCCTATCAGAAGGCAATTATTTTTCCGAAAAGGTTGCGAAGTTGATAAAAGTAAAAATATCCTAAGCGAAAATCAGTAAATTTTATCATCTATTATTGAAGAAAAACTGTTTTTATCTTGTATGAGAATATGTTTATTAATAAAGTTTGAAGGCCACATGTCAAATAAACATATCATTACAAAATATACAAAAATATGATAGTTCACATTATATACATCAAACTTTTAGTGACTTTCTGTACTATAAGGTAACCTTTATCATCTAGTGTTGATGTACATGTAGTTGGTATCCGAAGTCACTTAGTTGTTATATAATCATGTTTGTTTTGACGGTTCTTACAACCTGTTGAGGATAATATAACATGAGACATTTTGGGGCACACCTTCAATGTGGCAGTGGAAAGTAATTCAAAGTTCACGCCGTAAGGGAAAACGACAGAAAATATGACAAAGACGCAAGTGTAATTCCTCATCAGACAGTTCTTAAGAACACGTCCCCTCTTGATGTCTGTTACAAAGAGGATTACATGTTAGTGGCCGCCATTGTAAGTCTCTTAAGATCGAAAGACCTTGCATCTTCCATGAGCTCATGTGGAAAGAATTGGTTCTATATCATTGTGCAGAGTCATTGCCTTGAGGTATCCGTGGTATCCCTCACAAATAGAGTTTCTGAACAAGTCAGCGCTGTGTAGATATGGAAGATATCTTATTACATGTTAGTGACCGTAATCGTTAGTCTCTTAAGATCGAAAGACCTTGCATCTTCCATGAGCTTACATGGAAAGAATTGGTTCTATATCATTGCCTTGAGGTTTCCGTGGTCTCCCTCACAAATTAAGTTTCTGAACAAGAGAGCGCTGTGTAGATATAGAAGAGATCTGATGACAAGGAATGACATTTATGTCTATCTGAAGTTTCTTATGTAATAACGGTAAGATAAATACGTTGTATGTACCATCTACAATCTGATTAAATTTAGGTGAGGTGAGGTGATAGAGGGTTTAACGCCGCTTTCAAGAGTATTTCACTAGCGGCTGCTAGTATGAATTGAACCATCGTTGCTATGCATTGCGGTGAAACCTTCGAGCATCGGATGAAATGATTACATTTATATCAACAGGTTTTCATTAGGTCATACTGTTGATGTAAGTTTGGGAGAAATCTAAAATTAGGAATTCGCGAATTAATCAATCAAATTTGGCCTAAACAACAGTTCGCACATTCAAGGTATAAACGGAAGAAACGTATGATAGTAGATATGGCCTGTTCTCAAAAACAGTGGGTCCACTGATGCATTTGAAAAACAAAATTAAAAGGAAAATATATGATTATATTTTGGTTTTCTAGAAAGATGGCACACCAGACCGTGATACCATCATGAGAAGCATACAACTTATAGTACTCTCATAAACGAGCTCTCCATTGAGGAGATTCAATCATTCGTTGACATTTACTGGCAAGTTATTTGCCCAATGAAGTTGTTGCACGGATCTGCATCTTTGAAGCCATTCTAAATTCGTCTGTAATTGACATAAAGGTTCTGCAGCCGTTGACTCTTTATAAGCCAAACAAAAACACCGTTCCTAAGGAGCAGGTTTCTGTAGAAAATCAATAGGATAAACGTAACTCAATAATAAAATATGACACTAAGGTAACCTTATTAATAAGTTGGTTTTTCTTAAAAATACCATATGTCTTGCTTGTTGATTTGGAGATGATTGTAGAAAGCCAAAGAGTCGCCTCAATGAAGTCGGTAACATAAGTGTCAAAGTTCTTTTCCCTGATACTTCTTGCACTAAATTTCAGTTACTTTTATTTCACAGACACCTTAATTAAAGATCTAAATTATCCTCCATCAAAAACTGCATGTCTAATGATAGGATATCATATATACACACTATTTTAATACTAATCCTTCAAGTCCTCAAACTTTCATAATCACGATATTGCCTTGGGAACATTCATAGACTCATACAAGTCTTAGAAGAAAGATTTATAGCCATTTGGGAGAAAAACTTAAAAGGTTTCCTTTATAGTTCGAAGAAAATGCAAAAACACTTCAAAAGTTTTTAAAAAGCCTTAATTACTTTTTCCCTCTGAGAACAGAAAGCGGTATATATTCATAAAATAAAGATATAAAGGATATTTTACTTCACAACAAAACAAACATTTCACTGCTTTCAATCTAGCTGAGGTCATTTTTATTGCTCTAACAATTGCTTCTGTAAAAGTAAATTTATCACACACATCATTCAAACTTAACTAATATATCATTTTCAAAGGCATTCTTAAAAGAACAAACGTTTTGAGTTAACGATAGTTAAAATCAGCACATAAGGTAGAATTATTCTAGACCTAGGAAAATTGTTCAACCGTAACATAGCAAATTGGAAGACAAGTTGTGATGTAAACGGTAGCTTCACAATCATTTCGGAGCAAGGTACCAGTGTCGTGGACTATGATAGATTTTAAGGTTAAGATTAATTTTTAAAGCCTCACTGTGATCTAGAAACCAAGAAAAGCCTGCAAAAATTACATTTATCAACAATATTGTTGGTAGATCACATATTAAAAGACACGAGGGTGATATTCTATTTATCATCCAAATTCACTCTTTTTGACATCTCAGAGAAAAAATGTACACAACAATACAAGACAGGGATGTCATAGTGACGTCACTATTATTAATAGCACTGTCTATGCACTATACTATTTTAGGAAGGTATCATCCTAAATTATGACGACTGTATCATTAAATGTTAACATTGTGACAGACCATGACACTAGTATTGCGTAATTGAAAATCTTTCTGTCAAAAAAAAAATTAAAAAACTAATGTTTACAAAATTCAGAAAACCACAATGATACATAGATAAATTTAATATTCTTAATATTTAAAAAAAAATTACAGCCTATTAGTGATTTGAAGATTGAGATTTGAAGAAAATCCATCATGGAAAGAAACTACCTGAACGATATCTAAATCTATACAGATTGTTTTCTGTTACAGATTGTAAGCTGATTACATCTGATCCATTTGAAGATAGTGATAATGCCACCTGCTATCAATGGGACTTAGGGTTTATTCTTATTAAAGCATTATGTCGACTCACTACTTCTCTATTAATAGATTATGATACTCTCGTGAATCCCTGAAGCCAAATTGTGTCATCTAACTGAGATATAGTATAGAATAAATGACATGTGCTTCATAAGGTACAATTTGCATTCTCATCGAAGTAGTTAAAACTTACATGTATCAATTACAATGAGAAAATTGCCAAGTAAGGTCAATTGTAGCTTTGGCAAAAAGTCTCTGAATAGCTCATTATATGTAAAGAATATTACTTTTTATTTTGCTTATACATCAAGTAGAAGTACGAATGTCTCAATGGAATTCATTTGCTCCTTTGCTAAGCAAAAACGCCTTCAAAGCTTTTGTGCAAATTGCTTTTACAATGACTGATAACGTTCTGAACATAAGAAAACGTTATAATGATGAATAAAAAGCACGGTAAGGTTTTTAAATGAACTACAGAAAGATTATAAAATTGCACACTATATATGAGCTTCAAATATAAATTAAAGAGTTGAAGAGGAACTTAAATATCAAATTGTGTTTCAAATAAGATTTGAAATTCATATTTGACAGGAGTGAAAACATTATGTTGAGAGGCAAAGTAATAATACAAATATGATTAAAACAGCAAATTTACCATTAACCGGTTCCAATTTAAAGAGCTTGATTTGTGTGAGGTTTAGCACAATTTCAGTTTAATAAGATACATGTATAGATTTAGAAAGTTTCCGTATTTTGATCAAAACACTCAGAGGCCATAATGAAAACCCCTGTACATAGAAATACCTATAATTAAATAGAATAATTGGTATATAAAAAGCACATCTACGGTGCATCTATGTACAGTGCACAGTGAAGTCTTGAAGATTCACTCCAGACAAAATATTTCCTCGCAGATGGACATGGCTTACAAAATGTACGTCACATGATGAACAACACATTTTTTCGTTAAAATTATGACCAGGATATTGATAGGGATCAGCCCTGTCATATTGAACATTGTGATCAGCTTATATGTTAGAAAATAATCCAGATAGAAAAATTCTCATTCAGATTGTTAATTTTGAATGTAAGAAGATTAACATCCAATTTAACTTTTTACATGTGTTAAAGGCGTGCTATTGAATAAATAATACACTAACGTCACACCTTGAAAACAAGTATTTTCATTTGCATTAGTTTCATATTGTTCAGATTAGGTATCCAAAGAATACAAATATAACACAATGGTATGGATCAAAATACGTTTTTAGGCGCAAACTGGTTCTCGGCCTGGTGTTGGTGAGAGATGTATCAAAGGTTGACTGCTTGAACCAAGAATTTGAATCATGATCTGCAAGCAGCATGTCAGATGCAGTAGATCAAATAACACTGTTAACTTTTCAACACTATATATAATAATTTCAAAGATTTAGCGAATCAAATGATAGCGTGTAAATATCATAAGAAATATATTTGAAATACTAATACATAATTTAGGAAATATGTGGGTAAGAAATTTTTTTGTGATGGACATGAATATTATACAAGATTCTTTAAAAGTTTGAATGGATTGAAAACGAATATTTCAGATGGTCATTATTTTGAAAGCACAAACAAAAGTAATAAATTACCATTGTGTACATAGAACATAGATTGCAATGAGAGATTTAATATCAAGCAATATAGATAGGACTCTTTTGCATGTATGACTTCCAACCGATTAAACTATCATATTTTTGGTTTAAAATGCATTTGGTTTTGGGCATAGTTGAACAGTATCCAATATTTTGAACATTTACGCTGTATTCATTTTTGGTTATTATTCAAATTCGTTGTTGTAATTGTATGTTTTATAATTTATCTTTTACTTATTACCTTTGTTTGGAGGTAATATTGTTATGTTTCTTTACCAAAACCATTTGATAGAACATGAATAGATCCGACCAGCAGAATCATTATCTTAATTAACAAAAGGAACCCAACTTAGGATACAAAGTGAAATACATTTTGATGAATGATTTGTATCCAAGTACCATGAATTATGAAATATATTTCCAATCTGATAAAAAGCACAGCAGAAATTTAGTGAGCGATTCTTTTGTTCCCGCAATAACATTAACACTGATTCATCTAATAGACAATTTGTCTGACTGAAAAGATTTATCATTTAAATGGAATTAAAGCCTTTGATTGCACAGAGGCCCTAGGGAGAGTAGGCAATTGCGTGAAAGGTATTCAATCAAATTAATACTAGAAATTATCTAAAGCAAATGTAGAAAAAGATCTGTCAGTAAACAGAAAACACATAAGCACGATTCAAGTGATACATAAGATTATAAAAAAAGTCTTGTTTAACGCAATAAAGCGTTTACCGTTCGTGTTTCCCTTAGGATAAGTAAAACACTGATACCTCCAATAGAGTATTGGTTTGACTGAAGAGATTTATTGCATGAAAGTTGTATTCCTCATAACTGCCTTTGGGAGGTACGTAATTTCAAAAGAACTACTTCATCAAAAAAAAAAAAAAACTGAGATAAAGGTTTGGACTTTGCAACATTCTGTTGCAGGAGGAATGGATAACACTCATTATTGTTTTATTAAATAAAACCAGAAATAACATAAGAGATTGTTGAATTTTTTAAGGACTCCTTTATCCAACGCTTAAAACATTGGTTAGTATCAAATTTATCCCTGATTATTTGATTAGTAGGCAGGTAAAAATAAAATAAACAATTAAAAAAATATCTTGGGACATACATTTATAGTCCAAATACATCTAGCCAGTGTTATGACTTCCTACTGTCACTGCAAAAATCACCCATTACTACATCAAATTCTGAAGCAACTATGCGTTTAAGCAACTGTTTTTTTAACCCATGGTGGGGTTCTGTTTTCTGCAAGTGATAATTGTATCAACCAATGGCGACATCGGTCTGATCAAATCTGATAGTTTTGATCGTTGTTTTGAAAATTTGAAATTGCTCAGATAAAATGTAATGATCATTTCAGACCTCAAACTGTGAAGGGATTATTTACGTGCTTTCAACTGTTAAAGCACGATAAAGGTGCTTTGAAATAGCTAATGTAATGTTTTGTGATGTAATCAATCATTGTACATGGAACGAGCTCGACCTAGATATCAGTTATCCCCAGGCGGTTAAAGTTGTATGATAGTTGAGTATACAGTAAGTCATTGTGTATATGTAAGTCTTCTTTCCACTGAAACCCCAATACTAAATTCATTAATAGGTTTTACAATTAAAAGGGTACATCTAGGGATAATGGTTGATCTTTGTTTCAAATGTCAGTCATTTTCCCCAAAGAAACCACAGAAATGTTTTTTCATATATCGTTTAACTCTCACAAGGCATATCCAGGAATCACGATTGACATATGTAGCGAATTTGGTGAAGCTGAGATGCATATTTCAGGAAATATGTTCTGGACATCATCATGACGTCATAAACAGTATCAGCCTCGTTATCTATACATCTATCATAACAATACGACAGAAAAAATCCCAATAATTAACGATTTTCAGAAAATGTTTTCCACTCAGTAAGATAAATCATTTGACGATGTGTCACCACTGAGCATTTGGTGTAAAAAGATATCCACATCAATGGTAATTAATCAATTATGACCTCTGTATCACTAAATGTTTACATTGTAACTGGCCATGACGGTAATATTGCATAATTAAAATTCTGTCTGTCAAAAATAAACTAAAAAACTAATGTTCACAGCAAGCGGCATACTACATGGATAAATTTAATATTCTTGATAGCTTTTTTCAAGCACAACCAATGCGTGATTTGAGATTTGAAGGAGATTCATCATGGAAACTCCCTCAACAATATCTAGATTCCAGAAGATTATTTCCTGTTTCAGATTCACTCCCGGAATAAACGCAATATTAGAGAAAAAAATCTTACTCTCGGTCTTGCACGTGTTTTGGCTCCGACTGAGATGTAACAGTTACTAAAAATAGTATCAGGCCTCCGTTTAAACTCATTTCTGCAGTAACCGGCTTCCCGGGAGTGAGATTGTAAGCTGATTACATCTGCTTCATTTGAAGATAGTCATACTGCCACCTGCTATCAATAGGAATTAGTGTTAATTCTTATAAAATTTTTTATGTCGACTCAGCTCTTATCCATTAATAGAATATAATACTCTGAATCCATGAAGCCAAATTGTGTTACTGAGATACAGCTGTCAAACACTGACTTATATAATTCATGTTCAAATCAAAGTAATACCTAGATTACCACACATGGATTTTTGTGATTTCAAATTGTTTTACTGAATCATCAGTTTGTTGTTTGACTGTAAATGTAAGGTATTCTCATATTCATATTCTTTTACATGTTGAAGGCACGTGACGTAAAACTATTAATTGATTTTCCTTAATGAACTGATAAACGACCCAAAATCAGCGAATCAGTTTTATGAACGCGAAAGTAAAGCTACAAATGCTTGGAGATGAAAAACATATGTTCAGTTATAATCTGTATCATTTGATAGAACAAATGACATGTGCTTCAAAACGTACAATTTACATTCTCATCGAAGTAGTTCAACCCAAATTATTGTAATGAAGTAATTGCCGGGTTAGGTCAATTCCAGCTTCTGCCAAAATAACTATGATGTGCTCATTATATGTATTTTCAGTCAACCTAATTTTAAGTTTATTTGAATATAAAATTAATTGTTGTAGTCTGTTGTTTGTGTGTGAAATGAAATTTATTTCCATATTCATGTTCATTTACATGTTAAACGCCCATGGCATAGAAATATTAATGGATTTTCTTAAATGAACTGATAACAGACCCAAAATCAGCGAATCAGTTTTATGAATGCTATAACTACAAATGAATGGCAATCAATCAGTCAGTCGATCAACTGGTTGGAAATGAAAAAAATATTCAATTATAATCTATAGATTTGATAGAACAAATGACATGTGCTTCAAAACACGCAATTTGCATTCTCATCGAAGTTGTTCAAACCAATTAATTGTGATGAGGAAATTGCCGGGTTAGGTCAATTGCAGACTCTGCAAAAAAAACCCTCTTAATAGCCAATTTAATGTAAAGAATATAACTTTTAATTTAGCTTTTACATCAAATAGAATTTAGAATGTCTCAATGGAATATGAATTCATTTGCTCCTTTGCTCAGCAAAAACGCTTCTAAAGCAAATTGCTTTAACAATGACTGATAACTTTCAGAACATTAAAAAAAACGTTATAATGATGAATATAAAGTATGGTAAGGCTTTTAAATGAACTATAGAGAGATTTAAAAAATTGCACACTATAAATAAGCTTCAAATGTAAATTAAGAGTTGAAAAGGAACTTAAATATCAAATTTTGTTTCAAATAAGATTTAATAATAATTTACTATTTAACAGGAGTGAAAACATTATCTTTGGAGACAAAGTAATAATAAGAGAAAATATACCATTAACTGGTTCCAATTTGAATAGCTTGGATCATATTGTATGAGGTTTAGTACAATTTCAATTTAATAAGATACATGTTTATGTTTTTGAAGTTTCTATAGTTTGATAAAATCACTCAGAGGCCAAAATGAAAACCCCCAAGTTACCATACATAGAGATACATAAACTTAAATAGACAATTTTGTATATAAAAGCACATCTAAGGTTAACAGGTGCAAATGAGAGTGCACAGTGAGCGTATTTGGTAAAGTCTTGGTGATTTACTCCAGACAAAATATTTTCCTTACAGATGGACAACACTTTTTTGTAAAACATATGAACAGGATGTGGAAAATGATTAGCCCTGTCAAATTGAACATTATAATCAGCTTATAAGTTAGAAAATCACTCAGATGTAAAATTTCTCATCAAATAAAAAAATAGTTTGGAATGTAAGAAGATTAACATACGTTGTAATTATTTCAAGTGATAAAGACCTAATATGGAATGAACAAGTCACTAACGTCAGACGCTTTAAAAGTATTTTCATCACGACATTTTCATATTGTTCAGATTAGGTATCCAAAGAATACAATACCAATATTATAGAATTAAACCTACGTGTATAGGCACAATATGCCTTTAAGCATGGTGTTGGTGATAGGTGTGTCCAAAATTTGCTCTGCATTTGTATCTCATGAGGTGCAAGCAGCGTGTCAGATGCAGTAGATCGAATACCACTGTTAACTTTACCACACTCTATGTCATAAGTTCAAATGATTTAGCAAAACAAATCAAATCGAGTGTAAAAAGAACATAGATTGTAATGAGATATTTAATATCAAGCAGATAGGACTCTTTTGCATACATAACCTCCAACCGATTGAAATATTGTATTTTTGGTTATAATGCATTGGGCAATGGGCATAGTTGAACATTATCCAATCTTAATGTACACTTATGCTGTATTTAATGTTTGGTTATAATTCAAAGTCAGTGTTTAAATGTTATGTTTTTTAATTTACTTTTTAATTATCAATTTGTTTTGAGGTTATATCGTAATCTTACTTTACAAAAACCATTTGATAGGACATGAAAATATCCGACCAACAGAATTATTATCTTAATTGACAAAGGGACTTAACTTACGTTGAAAGCATTTTATAGACTGTTATCGGAAAAATCGGATACAAAGCGAAATACATTTTTCGGAATGATTTGTGTCCAAGTATTTTAAATTATGAAATATACTTTCAATCTGATTAAAAGCATAGCAGAAATTTACTGAGTGCTTCTTGTATCTCAGTGATACCAATAACACTGATTCATCTAATAGACAATTTGTCTGACTGAAAAGATATATCATTTAAATGAAATTAAAGCCTTTGATTCCACTGAGGCCCTAGAAAGAGTAGACAATTGCGTGAAAGGTATTCAATCAGAAGTGAATACTGAAAATTATCTACAGTAAATGTAGAAAAAGATCTGCGATTAAAAAAACCCACAACATAAGCACGATTTATATTCAAGTGATACAGAAAATTTAAAAAACACATCTTATACCTCCCCAGAGTGGTTCGTGTTTCCCTTATGACAAGTACAACACTTATACCTCCCGAGAGTGGTTCGTGTTTCCCTTATGATAAGTACAACACTTATACCTCCCGAGAGTGGTTTGTGTTTCCCTTATGATAAGTACAACACTTATACGTCCAATAGAGTATTGGTTTGACTGAAGAGATTTATTGCATGAAAGTTAGATTCATCATAACGGCCTTTGGGAGGTACTTAATTTCAAAAGAGCTACTTCATCAAAAGTGAAGAATAGAAAATGAAAACGGAGATGAAGTTTTGGACTTGGCAACATTCTGTTGCAGGAGGAATGGATAAAACTCATTATTGTTTTATAAATTAATTCAAATATATCTATGATTTCTATATCCAACGCTTACTCGTGGTGAGGTCTCCATTTTTCTTACATCAGCTCTTATCAAGTTTATACAAGATTTATCACTATATAAAAAGCAAGGAGGGAAATATTTATATTCAATTTATAAAACACCTTGGGACATATACTTACAGTCCAGATACATTGACATTTAGCCATTGTAACGACCTGCTACTGTCATTGCACATAAGTTTCAGATCTAAATTACACTCGATCAAAAAATTCATGTCTGATGATATAATTTCATATCTACATACTACTTTAAAACGAAGACATTTAATCTTTCAAAGTTCTCTTACTTTCATAATAACTAAAATGGCCTTGGGAATATTCAAGGCGCTTTATAGTCTTAGAAGAAAGATCTATAGTCATACGGGAGTAAACGATAAAAGGTTTCCTCTTTTGTTCGAAGGTAATGCATAAACACTTCAAACTTTTTTAAAGAGACTTAATTACTTCTTTCCTCTGGGAACATATAACCATGAAATATATGTATAAGAGATATTATTCTTCATAAGATAAAAACAGATCACTGCTTTAGGTCTAGTTGCTTCAAAGAAATTTGACACAAACTTTGTTTAAACGTCAATAATTAACATTTTGAAAGGCATTAAATTTGCACAGGTAAGATAAATTGCCTTCTCTGTAAAACAAAATTTGGAGTCAACGATAGTTAAAACCAACACATATGGTAGAAGTTTTCTAAACCTTTCTTTATTGTTCAACCTTCACAAAGTAAATGGGACGACAAGTATTGCTGTAAATGGTATTTTCACAATCATTTCGGAGCATTGTGCCAGTGTCTTGGACTACGACAGAGTATAAAAATAGATAGACTAAAGAAAATATTTATATCCAATTTAAAAAAAAGCCTTGGGAAACACATTTACAGTCCAAATACATTGACACATAGCCAGTGTAACGACTTGCTACTGTCATTGCAAAATCAAATCACCCATTACTACATCAACTCCTGGAGCTACTATGCGTTTTAGCAAATGCTATTTAACCCTTGGGATTGTTTCTGTGTTCTGTAAGTAATTATATCAAAAAGGATGGCGACATCAGTCTGCCCAAAGCTGATAGAGTTCATTAAAGTTTTTTTGAGATATATTAATGTTCAGATAAATGTTATTATCGTTTCAGACCTCAAACTGTGAAGAGATTATTCATATGCTATAAACTGTTTACTCAGAAAAAAAGGTTTACAATAGGGCTTTGAAATTACTAATTGAAATGTAATGTTTTGTAATGTAAATGTAAATTCTTCTAAGTCTAGTTTTTAACATGTTCTTATGGAAACTTAGGCACTTGTGATTGGATATAGCCTTTTGATTCATTTGTTCAGACCTTGATAATCGTGTTATCAGTCACTACAGACAGCTACAATGAACGTTTTTGAACAACATTCTGACGCAATGACACGCTCATGACGTCATGTTGTTCCTTAGGCGAGAGGTGAGAGGCGTGAGGCAAACAAATTGTATATTATCACTCGAGGCTGTGCCACTCGTAAACATTCAAACCTTCTTCCTCATTCGATGACACAAACATGGTATTTGTCAAGAAAGGACAAGTATCCTCTTAATATAAAGATATAACGTGTCATTGCAGCTTATCAAACGTTTGTAATATTAAATGCAACAAATATCATATAATTAGGTGCTATAACAAAGAAATTAATACTTGCACAAATAAGGCTTTGATTGAATACTGAGGTCAATACTTATAAGTAAACTCATATCAATCGTGTTGTTAAATATGCATTCATTCTTTCCATAATGAAAATGATTATTTAATCAGAAATTTCACATCAGTGAAAAGTATGATTTATGTTATTGTTGGAACGGTTCCAATCTAGATTTTAGCTTCCACGATATTTATTGGTCGTTATATCGTCAATATCTGCATCACTGTAAATGGATTAGGAAGTGCCTGCTGTCATGTTCAGTATTCATGTCATGTCATGTGTTTGTCGTCAATTTTCGATGAGATAAACAAGTCCCAGTGAACTACATAATGCACAGTTGAATTCATCGAACTTCATGCTGCGGAATATGCAATCGACATAAAGGTTTTTGATTGAATGGTTTAGAATTCAAGTACTCGTCTAAGTGGAATTATTTAATTGCAAATAACAGAAATATATACTCTCGAATTGATACGCTTTTTATGATATTTCAAAAGACTACATTTAAAATGATGCAATGCCTATTATATAGTTGTGTAAGCGTTGTAACCAAAAACCTTGATTTAAAAGGTTTTGAAGATATGTTTTAAAGTAAATGTTGTTAGTCAGTATAAAACATATATACACCCTGGATGGGTTTCTTCTTTCCAATTTCTAATCAAGACCATCAGTCAAATGTCACCTGCATAACCTCATGCTGATCACCACTGTATAGTTTTTTTCTGATCTGTTTCCAGTAGTTTGACGCAGATATCTCATGTACATGTTTCCAAAATGACGATTTGTATAGAATTTTCCATCGATAATCAATATTGAACTAAAGGAAATGATGAAATGGGTGACCAGACATCCTGATAAAAGAAATCTTGTTAATCGAGAGTTAATCTATCTTTATTAATAACAACAGGCTGCAGTAGCAGGAAGCATCTTGATTATGAACAGCAAAAACTACTTAAATGTTTTGAATAGTGTAAGATAAACATGCAGTTCCATTCAGATTTGACAACTGTTTGTCTTGATTTATGGATTTACTGGGTAAAAAAACTCACAAACTTTCTAGTGAGTTTTTGGTGTAACATTTGTTGGTGGTGTCATTTGATCCAAAAGTACTGAATGTTACTACAAGTACCATTCTAAATCTAATTAAAGTTTTATAGTGACATTAAGAGGATTAGACAATGATGCGCGTCGATAAGTCAATTGTTGATTGGGAAACTTATTAATGTAATTTTGGAAATTAAAGTAGTCATTATAATAGTTAAGAGTTGATAGTGTTGAATATTATATATATTTAGTTATATTTCTATGATTTTATATATTAATTATGGTAAAGCCATGTATTAGTTCATTGCTACAAGAAATTAACAAAAATTAATGTCTTTCTCCATTTGTGACTACTTAGTACAACAATCGATCAATCTTATCTACAAACCTTTTGCCAATTGCCTAAATGAAGGACCCTAATTCACGAAAAATGTATTAAACTTAATCAGCCAATAAAAGGTGTCATTTCGTGTATAAGTGTTAGACTAGACAATAAGACTTCAATTGATATGATAAATCACACGACAAACTGATGCAATCTTCAGTACTTAAAACAAGCCATAGATATATACTCAAGAATATGTACTTAGGTTGATTTCAACTTTATTGAAATGTCGGTCACTGAAAAGTCTGAAACCCAAAGAATTCACAACAATCATGATAAATTTTCCCTTTGCAACTAGACGACAACAACAACTTATGGAAGATAATACCATCTCTTCGATGTCTCTAAATGCAGACAAACTGATCATTGGCTATATGAGTCTAGTAGAATGACCTCTCAAACCAAGCCTCTTGACTTTTTAACATTTTGATATGAACCAGGTGTAACCAAAGATTGTTATCGAACTAACTTAACAGAGAAATCATCGTGTCGCCCTTGGGAAAATCAACATAAGACAATACATCTCTATCTTAAAAATATCTTTTAGTGTTATTGACAGAATGTTATTGCAGATTTTGTAAAAAATGAACTTGCACAGACTTATATATAATATATATCTAGTAGATATATGGTTTTCCTCCTCTGAATCAAAGGGGAAGTAGTTCGTTTTTTGAAAAGAATATCTTCAATTTTTCACTTAGAATTGTACGTTAGTGCTAAATGTATTATTTTAGTAATTTGATTACACCAATTAATCATCCATAGTCAAAGGACAAATTATAAAGATTCACATAACGTCAATTGGCGGCAATTGATGTGTGGACACCTTTACTAACTAGTACTACCTTTGTGTAAGAAAAAGGAATCACATGACAGAAAGTAACATTACATATTTAATTTATCACTTCTTCATTTACATAAAGTACATTGTCTTTCAATTGGAACAATTTATTTTAATGTTTCTGACATCACCTTATATTTTCCCTAAAATGTGCCACCGGCCCTTTAAAACACACTAGTTTATCAAATCGAATCGATGACATTCTCTCTAGACAAATAGCTAGTTAATTGTATTCCACTCTTGAAACCATCCTGTCACCTTTCTTACATAAAGGCTATAAGAGGTGAAAGCCTTGATCTTTAATGAAGAATGAAGGATACAACAGACCTACGAAAAACAGACACAAAGAGCTGCAATAGGGTTATAAATGCATGCTGTGTGACGATCATTAGGATAAAACAGCATGTGACATTTGGGGCATACCTTCAAAGAAAAGGAATTCAAAGTTCAGGCTGTCAGAGCAAAGGCAGGGAGGACTAATGGAACTACAGACACAAGTGTAATTCCTCATCAGACAGTTCTCAAGAACAAGTTCCCTCTTGTTACCTTTTACAAAGAAGAGTTCATGTTATTAGCCGCCATTGTTAGTCTCTAAGGATCGAATCACATAAGACCTTTCATGGGTTTATTGACATAAACTAATCTGTATCCAAGTTGCAATATAGGACGGCTTGATTAGTAATACTAGGTTCATTGTCAATGTTTCCAGGTACGATTGTGCTGTTCAGAATTTAATAGAGTTTACTGAGGAATGCATTCAAGTAGCAAATTGAAAATCTACCATTTATTAGTGATAACATATACCATTACTATTAGAATATTGCTCTAAATGTATCGTGTAGGTATGTAAACTAAGTGACAAGACTGTTAAAGTTAATTTACATTCATGAATTTGTTGTTGTTGTTAACTACATTGAGTTTTAAAGGTCATATATATTTGAGAGAAAATTTAGAGATTTTATGATAGGTGCCATCATTTTCCACAACGAGGCATCATTATATATGTTAATCAATATAGACAAACCAAAGAAATATTTGAAAAAACTTTAGACCCATTTCGTTATTGAACATTTTGTAAAAATAGCTTTAGCAGTGATATCAGCTCGCATTAAAACATAGTTAAAAAAATAATAAGTAAAGATCTAAAGGTATTCATGAAAGGAAGAGACATTGATGAATGTACAGACCTAGTATAACAAATTATGGACTGCACAGAGTTTATGAACAAACCTGGACTTTCAAAAAGGATTTCAAAAAAGCATTCGATTCATTCATCGAGAACTTGTTCACTTCTTTAATTTCGGACCATCTGTCAATCCCTGGTTGAAAATATATTACAATAAAATTTTAGATACGATAATAACTTTCAACTTTAACAATAGACAATCAACCTTTAACATAAACTGTAATATAAGCTAATCGGCATATGAAAGTTATCACATCTTTAATTGAAATCATGGTAAACATTCCATATGAATATTGACACTAAGTACAGCATTAAAACGCGGCGACATTTCTTCACTTTTCTTTTGAATTGTAATCAACAAACTTTTACGTATTTTTGAAAAGAAATTTAAAGAGGGGAGAATCACTTAAATTTTCTTAATGTTTTTAACTTGTAATAAACAAACTTTTATGTTATTTGTGCAATTTAACTTGACACAAAGCTGACGCTCATCACCATTTGTGAAACAAGCACCTGTAAGTTTTTAGACATCAAAAGTCAGACTACAAAAGCGTGAGTAAAATTTTGACGAACATCGTCTACGGAGCCCAGACAGGATGTGAAGAAGATAGACAGGTCCAAAAAACAGAAAAGACAATAGTGCTTTGCCGTATAAAGATTAATATCTGCTTTGGTAAGACCATTATTAACGCAATCACACAGTGACATCATGGACGTCAATGCAATCATAACGTGACATCATGGACGTCAAAGCAAAAGGTTTGTATTGCGTTATGAACGTACATGGAAATCAAGGACAAGTGGAATCAGATATATCCGATTCCTCAATGGGCATACATTAACCACTAATGATTAATTGCAAATGTTAAATGGCATGAGAAATTTCAAACGTTTAAGATTAACGGCGATTGCAAAGGTCATAAGGCTTTTCATTTGTTATTTAAGAGTGTAAATATGATCTAAATGAGAGTTTGTCATTTAAACTTTTGACCCCTACCCCTTTTAAATCTCTGAAGTCCACAATCGATTTTGTCAAATAACATTTTAGTTGTCCAGTGTTTTGAAGTTTATGATCATCATATGAAATCAAACATTAAATCTATAAATCACTTTACACGAAAAAACGATAGATTTCTATCTCATAATGATTTTGTCAAACACTAGGGAGTAAGGGCAAATTTTCGAGATTTTGCAGGTCTGATAAATCTCTAAAAAAACTAAAACCTATACAGCGACATTGTGGATGAAACATGAGCTTATCAACGTATGTTGGAAAACAGGTTGAGTATAGAGTTCAATTTGAATCTATGGAAAATATACAATTCTATATCTTTTCGGGCGAGTTATTGCGCAAAAACAAAATGGTTCGTATTTTCCAAAGAATTTTTCCAACCAAATAAAATCTCTCTAGATATTAGGTCATGGGTCAACATATTGTACATTACATACTCTGTAACGTTGAAGTGTATATAATCAATAATAAATCTTATACACGAATGGAAATTTTGGTAAAAAAATTGCCGCCGGGTGTTTTAAATTAATTAAATAGAAAACAGGCAACAATTTGAGTCGATATGCAGAAACAATTATTCCAGGATTCACAGAGAAAGACAAGATGACTTAAATTCTAATTTTCTACAAACAAAAGTACATCTATTCTTGAAAACCAGCGAACCACCTACTTAAGCTGGTTTTAAACAAAAACCAAAATGGATTATCAAATACAAAAAGCAAATACCTACAATGCAGATATAATAAATCTAATCTCATTTTAGTCAAGTCTTGTGAATCTAAGGTGAGCACATTTATCTGGACATTTTGTATTCGATATATTAATACGTAACGAAATGCTGTACCCTGTCCAAAAAGAAATAAATTGATAAAAAAGTAGGCTACATCATGTTTCAAAGGAGATGAGATGAAATCAATTCCATACACTTTTTCGTTTTCAATTATATGTACATCGACACAGCCATAACGTCATAAATTTGTATTGACAAAGGCATATTACCCAAACGCCCTGAGAGGCAAGTACATGACGATAATGTACAGTTCAACAGTAAGTGATAGAAAGCTCGTGTACTAAACCTGATTACTGTATATGCATAAATAAAGTTCCGAAATACCATTTGTAAGGAGATGCAAATGAATGAGATCAACATTGTGTTGACATTTAACAGCAAGTAATTTGCCCAATGAAGTAGATACATGGATTCCCTTTCTTTGAAGTTATCATGATATGGCATCTGTAAAGGATGTAAAGATCCTGCACCCTTTAAACCATTATCAGCCACACAACAACAACATGGCTTATATGTTTGGAGCAGATTACTGGAGAAAATGTCAACAGTCAAAATGTGAGTAAATAATAAAGGATAACACTAAGGTTACCTTATTTATAGGTTGATTTTTATGACGTTTAACATTTTACCAACATACATGTTCATATTTATTCTATAATTCTGATTTAAAACTAAAAGCTGTACTTCTTGTTTCGAGATAAATTTTCTTTCAAAGTTGTCTTATTTCCAAACAACATCTGGATTACTTCTTCGATGGGCATTCTAGAAATTGCGATGATGAAGAAGATGAAGGCAATGTTATGGATATACTGTATAAAACTTCTTTACTCAAGTTTGCGACGTTTCGATATAGATACTTATGTCGATCTTATGCAAGTGATAACATTTTGACACAGATACTAATGTCGTTAACGTTCTAGGCAAGTGCTTGAGAACGAAGGCATTGTGTAACACAAGCTGAATCTTAATGTACTGTTGTGAAACTTCAACATTATCCGTTTCATTTATACAATGCCAGGATGTCTTTAAGACTAAATTTGTGTGATATTTGCACTAGAATATCTAGGCAAGGAAACGAACTTCACAAGGTTCACAACTGTAACCGATGGAAGGGTCTAAAGTTCAAGGGTTAACATGTAGTAGATCTGAACATGCAGTTGACAGTTGACAGTTGGGATAAAGGCTCAATTCAGACCATATATACAGATGTGTATATAACAATACAAACTTACCATTATGCCATTGACATAACATTGCTTTACATTCATTAAACATTTTCTCGCATATGATAAATATACAACAATACAAAATACTGTATACTAGAATGTTTAACAATAAAACAATAAATAAAATTGTACAGAAATTTCAAAATACCTAATTTTACAGACATAAAGGAAACACGATAGAAATAGCATTTGCAACTAGAAGGATTATATCAAAAGTTTTGTTCGACTTTTTCTCACTTTTTTATTAATCGGATATAATACTTAAAAGAACATCTGAAAACAAATTGTGCCAACACAGACAGAAAAGCTGTGAAAAATAGACTTTTAATAAGTATAGAATCATATCATCACATGTATTGTAGGTCACGTTTTCCAGTGTAAGGCTATTCAAACAGATACTGAACTAATACGATGAGATGAATTCTAGAAGCACATTGATTCTTGCCTTTAGGTAAATTTTCAAAATCAAGAAATGCTTTTTAGTAGAAAAGAGTCATTGATATATAACATTAAAGAGCATAATGATGATATTAGTTTTTAATTAATTTAATAAGTTATCATTTCAGAAACTTTTGCGAAGGTCTGCAACTTGGATGAAAGTTGATTGCGTTGAAGGAGTTGTGTAACACACGAGTTAGTCATAAGATACATGTAAGAGGGAATTTATTTCAGTCAAATCAGCACTTTTCCCCAGGAATATAGTTATTTGGCTACACTGCAATTATTATGGCCTTTGGAGAGATATCACATATCTCATATATATGATATAATCGTCAGTATTTTCCGTTTAAAATACTCTTAAGGGATTAAAAAAGAAGCGTTCAAATGAAAATGATATACATAAAGAGAAGTCTTTTGGATAATTTTTTACAGTGTATCCTTCATGTTGACACATTAGAATAAAATTGAACTCGAAAATCTCTCTCCATTTGAAACATTGCCATGATTGTAAACAAATGTGAAAAGAATATCATTATCTTCTTTGGTGACTGCATTCGAGGACACCTTTTAATCAATTTTACGAGAACTAGACATATAAACAAAAATACACTTGAAAAGTAACAAAGTGTTTTATCCTTTTTAGTTTAAAAAACCTGCTGTTATTAGTAATATGCCATATACTAAAGAATGTAAAATAAATGCGATACTTCAAACTAAAATGACCGTTATATAACTGAATAGAAAGAAAACGACCAAAGTGAAAAGATTTTTGTGTTGAAATTCTAACAAACAATCCATTTTTGATTTTTCAAAGAAAAAAATATATGATTAGAATGCCAATTCAAAGTGCATGTGTGATTAATTTTGTGTGTGTTTGTTCCTCTATTGAACATTAAACTTTTTAATATTGAAAATAGAACAATTAATCAAATGGCAACTTTTGAAAACATACTTACAGACGCTTTGTGAATTCTAAGATCTGCAAAACCACTTCCCCAAGAGAGTTCATAATAGGTTTAAATGAACACATTTAATTTCATTAATGTATCAAATTGATTTTTTCAATGTCTCTACGGGACGAAAAGTCATTTGCCTTTTTGCCTTCAAATAACATGGGCGTGATGTTTTATGTCAAATTGCTTCAAATTAATTGCAAACTTTCACACAAAGCAAAAAGCATGAATATTCAAATAGCGAAAGAGTGACATATTAACTGCGTTGGATAAATATCTCGATAAATAAACAATACAAGATTACAGAAACCGTATGCAGTTGGAATAAATGAGTCAACAAGGTTTGAAAAGGGAAGACAGTTACCGGGAGATTGAATCAAGCTTAATAAGCCCACTGTCTCAATATTGACATCGGAAGAGGCGATCGAGATATTAAGGTCTTCAGGTTGCAGTAGAAAAAGTCAAGCTTACATGTATATGATTGAAGAAGATGATTAACGTGAGAACCATGTACCAAACAGACTGTACTAAGTCCTAATGAATGTGATGTTTTTGGCAAAATGATGAAAAACTCTCTCCTTTCTGATGCCATAGGTATATCGAAGTTCACAAGGGAAAATACTGGTGAAATATTTTTGAACAAGTTGCAAAGACATGTTTGACAAATGGCAGTTTCACGTTGATTTCATCTAACAGAGTCTGACATAAATAGTTTTCAAAATTTTAATCTTTCTTTAAACACATAAATTGTAAAGGCAAACTTACATTTCTAAACGAAAATAAATACAAAAAGTTGCTAGTTATGTAAGAGCAGTCAATGGGTTCATATAAAGAACGTCGTCTCTGTTTAAAATCTTGTCAAAAGGTATTTCATCATATTTGTTCTTTTGTAATCAATGAATGCATTAAATAAAAGTTGAATGACTTGGATCGATCAACACAGGCCAATTTGGAAACAAATCCATTGCTCGAGTGAAAATATTTTCACTTTATTCGAAACAAGAAATATTTCCGAGGCAGAAAATAAAATACCTTGAACTTGAGAAATACCAAAACTAACTGTTGTGTTGTATAAATATTCGCCTTGAATATATTGTGTCGCACATTTAACAATCTACTCTGCTAGTGTAAAGTAAATGCAAATTTTAATTTAAGAAGATTCAAATATAAACATTCAAATACTCATATAAGTTGATTCGTACTTATCATAACATACTGCTTATATATATCTATAGATTGAGTTGCCTAAGGAACATATTGCAGTTAGGAACATATTTCACATTGTAGAAAAAAAGTTGAGTCAATCGAGTGCATTTAACATTTAATCAAACTGATAAAAAAAAATATTGGAAATAATGCCAAATAATAAGGAAGATAATTTTTAAGTCATCAGTTATTAATCAGGGTAAATTGAATTTATCAATCAGAAATAAGATATATTTGATGACAGACGCTCAGATAAATTTTGTATCCCCATTGGGCAACAGGCGTAAGAGACTTTATCCTACCTCATGTAAGACTCTCGATCTCTGATTGGTCCACGTGACCCTGGATGAATACTGATATCATCCTCTTGAGCGGGAGGATAAATTATGTATACCCTGGCACATAAAAGGCATGAAAAAAGCGTGCAGATTGAGCGTCTTGAAATGTACAATGTATGTTACCTCGAACACATGATCAAGCTGGTTTCTTTTGATCAACCTATATGTAGCTTTTAACAAACTATAGTCAAAGGGTTTACACTGTTAACGTTTTTCTTTATCTTCATATTATATGCGTTTTGTTTAAACATTCGGTAAGATAAATTCGTTATACCATTCAGAGGCGGGGTATTTGGGGAGATACCAGCCTCTCGCTTGGTGTTATGCAACTCGCCTTAGGTTCGTCGCAAAACACCAAGCTCGAGGCAGATATCTCCCCAATTACCCCGCCTCTGAATGGTAAAACATATATTATGAAAGAAAATACCAAAACTAGTTTTGATAACGTACAAAATTCCCTCCTACAACAATCAAGAAGTTTGCGCCTAGATAATAATTAGAAGATAAATAGTTGCGTTTGTAAAATTCCCGGGATTCATTGTTATTCAACAATCGCAAATTTAGTTTAAAACCGACAGCGTTAGTCATGTTACAATATGTTATATGAGATTTGCTACCAAGTATAGATACTATACAACCTATTGGTGAACATGGCCTTCAATACATCGAATAGTCGGTATGGGGATAAAGGTCAATGCCCCATCATGATATTCATTATTGCTGTCACAAGATTTTCAATTAAAATCAAAAATTAGCATGTCAACCATTTGTGACTCATTCTTAAAGCTCATTAGTCATAGTTTCATGCAGTTAATAATGAAATTTAGCTTTTGAGAAAATATATACATCACTCGGTAGAAAATATTTCGTCGAAAGTTTGATATCATATTTACATGATTTAATCAACAATAACATACTTATTTCGACATCCGAAGTACAGTACCCTCTGCAAAAGTGCCTTAGCTATTAACTAACCCGCTTTCCGTGACGTCATCATATGTGTGTTTAGGATTCTGAGTTACCGCAATTGCGTCCGATTGGTATCAACTAAGGCGGCAACGAGTACCTTATTCGAAGGGGAAAAAATCAAGTCGTGTTTGACAAGGTTTTCATCGTATATTTTGGAAACGAAATTGTCAGATGGCAACACTTGATTCGCCTTCATGCCGATAAGCCGAGGCTGTCGTTTCGGTCATTTTGGTAAATTGAATGTAGGTCCGATGTTTGCAAAAAATACAACGAATACAGTAAAATATAGGTATTTTAACTTGTTTTTTAAAGGCGATATCTCAATGCTACTCTTAAACAATAATGTTTTACAATGGATAAACAATACCAATTAAAATGAGTTGAAAGCGTAACATTGCTATAGAACTGTTATAGTTAAATGTTACGTAACAATTATGAAATATATATCCAATTGTGTTTGAAGCATTCAGTACTTTTAGAGAGCTTATTGCATCTCCTAGATAGCAACTACATTCAATATCAAGTCAACTATTTGGTAGGCTTAAAAGATTTATTACATGTAAATGGAGTTCAACCCGCGGGTCGCATTTACGCCCAAGGGACTGCACGCCATTGATATGTTATCACGAGAAAGCTAATTCATCATATTAGGTCGTTGGACATTTGAAACTGAGATATTGCATTGAACAAAGCAACAGACTGATGTACAGATAGAATTATTTGAACACAATTTAATGTTCAGTTTTGCAGGGGCCGTTTCCTTTACAGCCATGGTTTGAACTCGCTTGGTTTAAAATGATATCATAACATTGTTTAACATTAATTAGAAATTCTAACATGACACGGAAACAAATTTATAAAAACAGCTTCCTGATTGGTTCATCATTTTAATTTTGAGTAATATAACTCGTTTTATATACAATTATTAATCAGCTCTAAATCTTTCATTTCAAGCTCGGTTTTGAATTAAATGTTTGGGTAACACTTAGTCTCCATGCAACCAAAAATGAAAAACATTATATATTTATCTCCTTATTCAATATACATTTATGACTAAAAATTAGAAACAAGATATTAACAATTCTAACATAACCAGGAAATTAGAAAAATGAATACCCCTTTCTGATTGGTTTTTCATAACAATTATTTCGCTAATAAAAACAACATTTTTAAAAGTCCTTGCAAGCTAGGTTTGAATTCAAACTTAAGTGTATGAATGCACGACAACAAAATTCAATCTCCAAAGAGTGGAAGAATCTCCCTATTCAATACATTTCATGCAACTTGTTTTTAATATGCAAACATTTTCATTTCCTTTTCTCCGAAACAAATATCATCTAACAAAATATCAAGGCAAAGAGAAGATTACGTTAAATGTACCCGTTACAATTACGAATACGTAATGCACTGGACGTGATCATGGTTATCTCTCCATTACTTCATGTAGGGTACTAAACATATGGCGTTTAAAACAATTTCTGCTTAGGATTGTCTCTGTATAAGTGATAATATGATCAAACAGAATGGTATCCCTGGGGTGTCTCTGTATAAGTGATAATAAGATCAAACACAATGGTATCCTTGGGATGTCAAGAGCTTACAGTTCAGGATAATGTTCTGGCAGAAACTTTATCACTCTGATAAATGTAATTACCTCCTCAGACCTCAAACTGTGAATGAAACATAATCGCGACATTAACTGTTAAAAGTTGAGACACATGTAAATGATTGAAATATAAGTGCAACTAATAATATTTGATCGGGACGAATGCTTAACTGATCACCTGTCCTTTTTATAGATCATGCCTGAGTCACACTATGGATTTGAACACATTCACCTTTTAAAAATATTTTCAAGAATTCCTAACTTGAATGACTTCCATTGAGAAATAATAATGGACTCCCTTTTCGAGGCCTTAATTGATTATTGTTTTGAACACATCTTTTTGAAATAATCATGACATGACCAATAAAAGTCACCAATATATAGATTTTTCGAAAATGCGCAAAATGTATTAAGTTATAGATTTCTACCAAAATAATTTACACGTATTGGTTTTGCATCTGATAAGCAATTTGTATTAACCTATTTTCGGAATTATATATGTTAACATGTCACAGGACTTTTTAAAAAGTTATTTTCGTTATTTGAATGGCACCAATTCACAACTAATAACCTGAAACTTAATCACAAGATATTATCCCTTTTCAACAGTAATAGTACATATACGGTTAATTTATAAAAAAACCGTGGGAATAAAATACAATGCTATGCCGCCATGATATGTTTATGTAATAATGTTATACGACCATGCTTTAATCGTATTTAATCAAATATTATCTAACTGGAAATATCTTCTAACAGGCTAAATATACTAAGTATGCTATCGAATAAATAATGTCAACATTCACATTCAGATTAGAACCTGTTCTAATTTTCGTATATATATGTGTGTGTGTTCTGGCTAATTATACAAGTGTGTATCGAATACATAATGTAATTGAAGAGTATGCTAAAGCAGATTATTGGTGACATTTATTTGGTCAGTGGTGTTATTATACAGACAGATTTCTGACGACATTCGGTTTGATGTACATTATTGCTATTAGCATTTCCAACAAATAAGGGAAGGATGTCTACTCTCCTAAATACAAGTTTTAACAAGGCACACACCAAGGAGCAGCCAGCAATATATCAAGTGATGTAGACACATGGAATTTTTCTTTGCAGTCATTGGCAGAAGGCGTAAAAGATGCAAATTTACTGCAGCCTTTTAGTTAAACCATCATAATCCAAACAATTATAACATCGCATTGCAGACTATAATGACCACAGGGGTTCAATGTCAGCCAAAGGGAACCTGAATTCCACAGGATGACACTAACGTAACCATACTGCTGAAGTGAATGTAAGGTATTTCATACATGTAGATGTGTTTTATACAATTCTTATTAAAACTTGAGATCTGACCTTTGTTTTTTATTGATAGCATACTTTGAAGATTCTCACAGAAAGTCTTTTACTTTTAAATATCTGACGTATCAAACAGTAGGCTTTAAAGAAAGTCTGAAAAGGTTAAGGGAGTTATACTTTAAACGCTTCTTTCGTCTGCTTCTTTCATCTCATCACAGCGAATGAAAACTACTTTAACCAGAATAATTCTAAGTGAGAAAGATGAACTTCCTTTCAAACAAAACCGTTTTTCTTGAAGGGATTTATAACGATGTATTCATAGCATGATATCAATTGTTTAAGCTCATGAGCAGACCTTAGTTACTTTTACCAAAACAGTTGCAAATATTTTGTAACCTTCAATGATTGAAAACAAAAATAATGACCAATTTGAGGATGTTTTTGTGCTTAATTCTTATTACCATTCAATCTCAAAGAAAAAACAATTTACGAATAGAATGCCGATTTAAATGCATATCCATGTATATCGGGAATGCAATGGCATGCTAAACCAACAACGAAGTATTACATTACCTTTTTTTATATGCAATTTATACAATGTTTTCCATGTTATCGATCCATACTTAAGGTAACCTTTTTTCATATTATAAAATAAAACCAGTCAATGGATAAAAACAATTAATAAATTTGATCAGATACTAACCGATGCTTTGTAAACTCCAAACTTTGAAAAAGCAAGCTTTTCTTTATAACATCGGAAGCGAGAAGACAAAGTGAGAACTATGTACCGGGAAAGACTGCTCTTATCCAGGGATGAATAAATTTAAATTGTAAAAACAAAAAGAGATAAGACATTCACAAACTATTAACAAAATATATGTTATTTGCAAAATGGCCTTTAGATTCAAAATATTAAACCTGGTGTTTTTACATTTGGCCTGAATCTGTTGTGTCATATACTTAATTTGTTGCTCTGAATGTGTTAAGCAATTGCAACTGGCGTTGAAATCATTTTATCAATTATACGATGTTGTCATATTAGCTTCTATTTGCAATGACTTTCTATAAACACCTCTCTCTATTTCATATGTATTTAATGTATATTGGGAAATACATTAACATATGACTTTAAGTACCACTCTTCTCTTGTCTGAAACAAAAATCAAGAATCGTACAAATAAACATTCTTTCGAACTCGTCTGATGAATATTTTTGAACGACCACTATAACATGCTGCTATATATATGCTTGACAACAAAGTATCATATAGATTTAAGTCAATTGAGCCTGGCTACAAAGTTTTACAGTTGTCATTTTAGTTGTCTACAGTTTAGATTAACTTATGAGCCCGAGGAATATATCGTAGAAGAAACAATGATTAAGATCTAGATTATTTGACATTTAGTCACACTTATATTGGAAATATTGCCCTGGGACTATGAAATTTGATTTGACCTAGAAGTCATCTTATTTTTCTTTCAAGAGTAAATCGAATTCATCATCCAAATATAATACTTCTTTAAAGACAGTTGCTTTGCAGTTTGCAATCTTTATTTAAATGCTGTTTATCCTGATATACTTTGATATCAAATCTGTTACCATAAGCACATATAAACATTGTAATTTGTTGTACTTTTTCATTGTTAATTTTGATAATAAAAACTGACAAATAAATTTACTTATTATGATTTAAAAAACTAAATTAACAGAAGCTGGTTGATTGAAAGTACCCCAATGCTCGTTTTACTAGTGGACAATGATAATACTATACGATGTTGGCATGTACCTTTCTTCGAGTTGTTCAAAACGAATTTTATCTGGGTCTTCGAGAGAAGTCTTCAAGTTATTACATGAGCAAATACTCATCGCGACAGACAGATTTATGTGTTTTAATCTTACCACAGATACACAAGTTCTTGAGGCTATATATCACCTAAATTTCTTTCAAGATTAATATCTTATAGTTATAATGTTTGGACACATACATGTACCATGAACCTATCAACTGCATCGATTCAGGATTCACCTCAGAGCAAAGAACAATTGCCTGGGAGCATTTTGAAGAAATAATAATTTTGTTCATTTCCTTCATTTTCCCTAAATAAATCAGATTAGGTTTACAAAGTAGTTGTTGTGCTTTGAAAGTGTTCGATATGTTCAATTACTCTATACATATTGTAGTTGACTTTAACATGTATTGCTTTTTAAAGTTCAATGTTGTTACTGAATATTTATTTTTCAGGTGCCAAAAATTTTTTGGTTTCACACACTTATTTGCTATCTAAATCGCTATTTTCATCTTTCCTTGATGGTGAGCAATACGTGACATGTATGGAAGTTAATGTAAGTTAGTGTGATAACAATTGTCCTTTGTTTTCAAACCATTTTTAAAGATTATATCTCAATGCTACTTTTCAATGATAAAATGTCCAACCCATGACTGTTAAGAATGAATCACATACGAAGCAAAATATATTCATATCAATGATTTGTGTTTAGATGTAACCTACACATTGTGAAGTATATATCCAATCGTGTTGGAAGCATTCAGCAATTTTCTGAGTGCTTATTGTATTCCCTTGATAACCATCGCATTGATACATCCAATAGCCTATCTGTCTGACTTAAAAGATTTATTACATGTAAATGGAGTTCAACCCTCAGGTCGCATTAACGCCCAAGGGACAGCACGCCTTGCATCATTGGGAAAGCTAAATCATCATATAGGGTCATTGGAAATTTGAAACTCAAATTATGGACTAAAATGGACAACATACAACCTCAAAGAAAAAGAAACGATGTTGAATCATTTTAAAATAAATTAAGTTTAATTTTCTTTTGGTTTGTCTCTGTGTTAGGTAAATGACAATTGGATTACAAACAATGGTATGTTTGAGGTGTCAGGAGCTGATGGGTTTAGATTATGTTCCGTCAGATATCTAAATCTAATAACTAATTCCTCAAACCTCAAACTATGAATGAATCATTTTTGGTGATATCAACTGAGCCATTATGAGCTTTATGTCAATGATTTAACATGTGAACAATTGCAAATAATGAATCTTTGAAGGCATCATACTGTACACTTATATGTCATTTATGCTTGTTATTAAATTAATGACATTTATCCGTAGGAATTGTCTCTATGTAAGTGATAATAAGATCATATTGATCCTTTTAGATGTAATATATGTGGTAGATGTAATAGATGTTATAGATATGATAGATGTAATAGATGTAAAGGAAATAAAACATATAAAATCAACTTCAGCCGACTTTTTCTGAAACTGATGAATACAGCAAACAAAATTGTAAACCAGAGATGTAAGCCAGTGTTGTAAGCATGGTCTTTTACCCTATTGTACTGTTACAAAACACCTGCAGGACCTACAGCCATGGAAATGGGTTTAGAGGTTCCTGTTGTCAAATCAGATAAGTTTGTCTGAAGGATACTTATGATCAAATTGAGCTAACTACAATACAAAATGAGGTCCAGTCGATCGCTGTCAGTATAGTTGTATAGAGTTTTGAAGTTTGAAGGGTTGATTCCCTGGTCCACACTGATTCATTAGTTCAGAGACTTGTGGTGTCACCCTGGGTAAGTGACTTTATTAATATATGGGCGTCTCTTCACCAATTAGGAAATGGTAACCTGGAAAGGAGTTGTTTAGGTGGTAACCTTCTAGCAATAGATAGGTTAGATGTGGAGATTTAGGGCTATATTAAAGCTATCCATTATCATTATTATTATCAAGAAATTGCAATATTTCACATAGTTTGTAATTTCTTAAAACGTTGAATGAAATGACTACGAACTGTAAGATATAAAAAATTAACAAAAATTAAATGCTTAGAACAGACTATCGTGAAGTGTAATTGAGCCTCAAAACCTTTCAGGAACAATTATTTGAGATGGTTGAATATAATTTTTCAGGTATGTTTGAAATCAAAACAAAGCATCAAATATTGTCAGATTGATTTATATATTCTAAGTTGAAAATGTAATCACTTTACCAACTTTATGTATGAATTCAGCTGACTGATTTCAGGAAGGATGTTACTTAAGCATTCATATTAATACCATTGGGCATGTCACCTACATTTCCTGTTGCCAATAAGTCCTGTCTTTAACTCATTTGACATGTATATCATTAATGTATCTCAAATGACGATTAGTATATTTTGTATGTGATTCGCTAATGGTAATCAATATTCAAACGCTATGACAAATTGAAAGACCAGACAACTTGATGAAAGAATACTTATGATTTGACGGTTAATCGATCTAGCTCAGTAACAGAAGGTAAAAAGGAAGGATATTGATCATGGACAACAAAAACTACTTTAAACAATGAATCAATTTATATAATATCAACATGGACTTCCTTTTTTCATATCAGATTTGATATTGAGGTAATACCTAATCCATATCAATCAATATTTTGAAAATCCTGTTATGATTCAGAATCCTCACCATTACAACAACAGTATCCAATCTCTTGTTCCAGTTCAAAATCAATGCTCAGAACCATTATTTGAACAATTTGAGAAAAAGAAACCACGTCCAAAAATCACAGTAGAAACAGTCAACTCCATTTTCACAATTCCTTCATAGCGTGTAGATTTAACATAATTTGGCATCTTCTTGGGACATTGAAGGCAATTCTCTAAACTCATTACCTGTTTCAATAGTGAAGTTCCGATTATCTATGCTGTATTATTCGACACATATTTTAGAAGAAAGGTTCAAAAGACTTAGAGATTCAATAAATACACAAATAAATATTGTTCACCTACAAACCTCCAGCTAAGGCAACATGAAAGTACTGATTGTTTCAGTGGTGAATTCGTTTATTTATCACTTGACCTTGAACATAACTTTTTCAATGGAGAAGGAAGTAATAATAATTCTCTGTGTTGAATGTGAACAGGAAACTTCGACACAAATAAGTAACACTAGTTTGAAAGCAACTGTGACAAAAAGTGTCAAATATGATTTACTGGTAACGTGAAGGTATTGTTTACCCCATGATAAAAATAATGATATGAAATAAATGATTTTGTTTACTTCCACAATATAGAAGTCTGCTTGCTTTCTGCTGCATAGTATTTTACAAAACAGTCAACTGATATGACAACTGTCGAAAGTCAATTGTGAAAACATGATCGGCTCTGATTCAAAATAACTTTAAACTTGTTTGATCATATTCAATTTTTAAATGTTTTAGTTCTATTTCAGTAAAATTCACACTTTTCTGAACCTATCACAATTGGCAGTTTGATATTTCAATATGTTATTAAAGATCACCAGTAAAGTTTAAGATCGATATATGTAATGTCGATTTATTGTCAGTGTATTGTGACTACAATTCCCATAGCATACTGTTAAAATACCATAAAAGATTCAAGAAATTATAAAAAAAATTAAGCATATGTTTTTGCATCGACCCTGTAGAAATTCACGGGTTTCCATACTCCTTTAAACACAACATCTACTAGTTTTACTCTTATTAGGTAACGAGTGTGTTCTAGGCAATTCCTTGTCAAAATCGAAAAAAGCTAATATGACAATTAGATGGAGAGATGAAAGGATCATTGCATGGCTTATAGAGCGGCAAACATCATGAGCTTTCAGGCTTGTTTAGCTAAAAGATGTAATTAAAGAAACATGAATCTCTGAAATATATGGAATGATAGCTAGATCTTTCCAAGTGAAAGATATTGGTGCAATTGATGCAGAGAGCGTTGTCTTTTTCTTTTACAAAGAACTAATAATAATGTAACATAAAGAATATTTTCAGCTTTATGACCTCGTGATTAATGAGAACCTTAGGACCTTTAAAACTGTCTTAATAATTGAGATTAAAAGTGAGTCCTGATTTATTACATGAGAGGAGCTGGTGCCAATGGGGTACGACTCATCGAATCACCCTGTCAACTACGCATCACAGGTTCAGCTCAAAGCTTTAATGTCGTTATATGCATGCGTTATTGTAAAAGAAAAAGGTAATGAATTTGATTTTTGAGAAATGTTCTCATCCAAAATGTAGATTATTGCCATAATAGGCGGGGGTAAATATATCTGAAATTGTTTCAAAATGAATTAGTGTAATAAGTGTTCTTGCATCCATTTGATAAATTCCTGTGTAACATAGCAATGTAAATTTAAAAGATGATATAAGATCGCCGTTGGTATGGCCCATTGCTTCCAATGTAGAATTATCTTATGATTACAAATAAAAAGTTGTTGACATGATACACAATACTAGAAGACCTCATTTCACAACATAAATAGTTTGCGTTTGTGAATAAATTGAGTGCATTGAATTTTCAAGAAATAGCAACGATTCATTGACAGGGCATATTCAATACTTGAAAGCTATGATTGAGTTCCTATTCGTCCTGTGCCATGTCATTGTCTTTTGTCTGCATTAGGTTTGTTATATAAATTCCATCAAAAATGAGGCCACAAAAGGAACTCATAAACATACATGGTCATTCTGTATGGATCATGCTGAACGATCAGTCGAACATGCTGTTGTATATATGCTCGACAACAAAGTATAATATAGATAACAGTCAATCGAGCCGGTCTACAGGAGTTCAAGTTGGTTGAGGAACATATTGCGACAGAAAGAGTTGATGGGATTTGGTAATTAGACATATAGGTAAAAGATACTCCTCCCAACATGAACACCTAGTAACAACTCTTACACAGTTAAGACGGTTTTTTTCTACTTCTGTCTTCAGCTAGGAATAGTTCATGTGCCTGAAGAATCCATGTTGTAGAAGAAAGATAGAGTCAGATCTATATCTCTATGAGATTTGTGATCTATACATAAAAGATATATAGATACCAGAAACATGACCACAAACTGTGAGAAGTCGTTATGGAGAATACATATGGATATACATATATACTTATACTGATATTGAAAGTGTTGTGTTCAATCCATTATTGCTGTAATAAGGGTTTTTTCATTTAAATTATGTGTTATAACAATTATTCTTGTTTGCAAACCATTTTTAAATATTGTAACTCAATGACACTTTTCATGGATAACATTTCAAACCCGATACTTACATATTGACAAGACTGTTAAGAATGAATCACAAACCAAGCAAAATATATTCATATCAATGATTTGTGTTTAGGTATAACTTACACACTATAAAGTATATATCCAATCGTGTTGGACGCATTCAGCAATTTTCTGAGTGCTTATTGTATTCCCTTGATAACTATCACATTGATACATCCAATAGACTATCTGTCTGACTTAAAAGATTTATTACATGTAAATGACGTTCAACCCTCGGGTCGCATTAACGCCCATGGGACATCACACCCTTGCATCATTGGGAAACCTATTTCATCGTAAATGGTCATTGGAAATTTGAAACTCAAATTATTGACTTAAATGGACCACATACAACCTCAAAACAGAATGGATTTAATACATTATACATTTCCATCACAAAATGTAAGGTAATGACGTTTCATTATCTTTTGGTTTGTCTCTGTGTTAGGTAAGTGATTATTGGATTGCATACAATGGTAAGTTTTGGGTGTCAGGAGCTGACGGGTTTAGTTTATGTTCCGTCAGATATCATATGAATCTAATAAATGTAACTACTTCCTCACTCCACAAACCGTGAATGAATCATTTTCGTGATATCAACTGTGAAAATGTGAAATACATGTTAATGATTTAGAATATAAGAAACTGCAAATAATGATGTGTTAAAGCGATCGAACATTTATCGGAATGACTGTCCCTTATGTTTGTTATAGATTATACGTCTGTCATAAATTGGATTTGTATACACTCACATGTTTAGAATGATGTAAAGCATTCCTAACTTAAATGGCTGTCATTGAACAATACATATTAACTTGTTGCTGATATCGATAATATGAATATGATGGGAAATGAAATTCTATTGAATAATTTAAAACTATAAACAAGGGTTTAATAAAACAACATTTACATTAAAATATATTGGATATCAACTGTTAAAAACTAAGAAACATGTACATGTATTCTTTGGACTTGGTGACTGAGTTCAAAGTTATGAAGTAACCAGTTATTTCATCGGATGTAACGATCATCCTAACAAGTGAAGAAATACTTTCATGTTTATAAATAGATTTAATAGACGTGAAAGATATAAAACATAATAATCGACTTCATCTTATTCAATCCCCAAGGGCATCGTTAAAGCTTTTTTCTCATAAGTCAATATGAAGCTAATTGCATGAAGCCGTGTTTTCTTGATAATCTATGGCCGATAAGAGTCTATCTATATCAACTCAACACCCGTAAAATACAAAACATAGCTAATTCAGATCAAATTACGCACTGAACACTAAAAGTTTTAACTCACTAGTGCAAGATGTCAAATCTTTGACGTAAATGTCACAGTGATTCGTTTCTCAACATATGTTAACATATTAGGCCTAAAATGCTCGAAATGTTTCTAGTCTTTACATACAGACAAAGGTAATGTGGTAAAGGTAAATTTCTTATTTTTTATATTTTGTATTTCTTAATTTTTATCATAAAACTTCAAAGATCAACAATAATGGATTAGAAATTAATATAAATTTTATATCACTTATCATCTTTGAAGGCCTAAACAACTGACACAAATTAAGTTCAAATTTCAATGGTATTTATTAGTACGGGAATATAGATCCATTTTCTCTTGTGAACATCTGGAGAAAAAAGGCTTTTGCGACCTTTTTGTAAGCTTTTTTTAATTGTTGTTTAAAAACATCCTTTGACAAGTATGAGTCAACGAAATATGATTTTCTTAAAGTGTAAGAGATGTAAGCCAATGTTTTAAGCAAGCTATATTACCCTATTGTACTGTGCCATAACATCTGCAGGACCTACAGCCATGTTAATGGGTTCAGAGGTTCCTGTTGTTAAATCAGATGCATGTAAGTTTGTCTGAAACGAAAGTCATTGTTAAGCTATGGCGTGCCAAATTGAGCTAAGCACTTTTCCAAAATGAGGCAATAATTTATTTCTTATGATTTGCAATTGTGCAAAAAACACAACTAATTCGCTTTTATATGAAACTTCTTGGCCACGTGCAAGGAACACGCATGTTTTATTGTCTTCAAAAATAAGTAAAAATTTGTGTGTACTTATTGTGAATTTAATGTCAGGAAAAAATTCAGGAACAATGATTTCAGATGGTTGAAAATGATTTTCCACCAATGTTTGAAAGCAAAATTAAGCATCAACTAAAATGAGATTGATTGATATATTTTGAACATGTCGTGACTCATATCCCCTTATATATGAATTCACCTGACTGATTTCAGGAAGGATGTTACCTTAGCATTCATATCAATTACATTGAGCACATGAGCGCATTTCCTGCTGCCAATAGGTCTTGTGTTCAACTCATTTGGCATGTATATCATTTATGTATCTCAAATGACAATAAGTATCTTTCCATGCGATTCGCCATTGGTAATCAATATTCAAAACGCAAATTGAAAGACCAGACAACTTGATAAAAGAATAATTATGATTTGACAGTTAATCGTTCCAGCTCAATAACAGAATGCCTAAAGAAAGGAAGGATATTGATCATGGACATCAAAAACTACTTCAAACAATCAAGTTTGTAAACAATTAATTTATGTAATATCAATATGGACTTTTTTCATATCAGATTTGAAAATGACGTAATGCTTAATCCAGTTACAAAGTGAAATCAGTAATTGTTAATTAGTAAAACCTGTTACGATTCAGAATCTACGAATCAGCATCATCGTGATCATCATCATTTTAACAACAATACTATCCAGCTCCTGTTCCAGTTCAAAATCACTGCGCAGAAGTATTCTTTGAACTTTTCGAAAATGAGAAAAATCCATGTCATGTCATGTCCATAAAACCACAACAAATACTACAAAAGACCCAGGTTTGGACAACTTTTCTACAATTTCACACCGTGCCGATTTGTATCCACCATCATTAGGCAACTTCTTGGGACTTTTGAAGCCAATTCTATACACTCATTACCTGTTTCAATGGTAAAACTCCAATTATCGATGCTTTGGTATTCGACACAATTTCTAGAAGATAAGAACGCTAAGAGATTGGATAAATAAATCAATAAATATCGTAGACCTTCAAAATTTGAGCCAGTTATGGAATGTATAAAACACGCAGACACAAAATACTTGCAACACTTTACCTTGAACATTGTCAATGCGATAAAGTAGAAGGAAGATATTCTCTAAGTTCTCCCTGTCAATTAAATTCAAGTAAAATACACAAATTCAAAAAACTTACCTTGCTGATAACCTTTTATATATCTTATTTGCAAGAGGACGAAAGAACCCTAGACACAAATAACTTACACTAGTTTAAAAGCAACTGTGACAAAAGTGTCAAAATAAGTATTTTCATAAAGCAAAGATATGATTTACCTGTAACTTGCAGTTATTGTTTACCCCAAATAAAAGGGCCATGACTGTACACATCACACTATTCATTCTATTGCTTGCTCGTATACATCATAGCATACATAATAATTGATAATTAATATGGAAGTGTGCATGTTGTCTGTTGCATGGTATGTCAATATATATAATCATATGTATTTCTTAAATGCTTTAGTTACCTTTCTGTCAAATTTAAATTCTCCTGAACCTTTCACAATTGGCAGTTTTATATTTTACTTGTGATTAAAGATCACCAGCAAAGTTTACGATTGTGATAGGAAATGTCGTTTTATTGTCAGTGTATTGGGATCACAATTCCCATAGCATACTCTTAAAAGTATCTGATCTTGATCTTTAAAAAGATTTATCACATTTTATCGCAAATCAAGATGAATGTTATTCATACTCATTCTATTAAAAGACCAGATGAATATACATTTGTAATTCAGAATCAAATTTCCATAACTTTGCTTACATTGATAAATATATAATACAGTAAAGCTTTTTAAATTTCACAAGAATCTGTTATTCATTCTATTGGAGACAGACAAGCTTGTGGAGACTCATGTCATTTATGCATGTCTTAATATAGTTTAATCACATTTTATCGAAAGTCAAGACCACCACCTCCTTAGATGAATTACAAAATATTTCATTGTATATCCTCCTCAACTGTCGACTTGTGATTCAAGGGATATAACATAGTTTCTTTTCCTTTTTTGTCAAATATTTCTGCTCTAAGTTTATTTTTTGTTATTACTTGTCTTTGACAGACATTTTAGCAGTAAAATTATCTTAATAAATTGAATATCTTTAACTTATAATAATCAATGACAACAACTTGTTCCAATAGTCTTCAAGTGTATATTATGTTGGTGTATAAATTGCTATATCACTATAAAACATAATGCTCCACTTTTATTATCATTTCAATTTGAAACGGCAAATTCGATTTAGATTGTTTTATTTCAGCATCTTAAAACCTAAGAACCATACATTTCATATTTCTTTTCACTTGACCTTTCATTTTTCCACTAAATATTAATGGCAATCTTTAATGTGAATTTCAATGAGGTCAGACAAGAGCACATTGCTTTTTTTCAATAAAAAATTGCTTTTGTCTTTCATATTGACACTATATTTAAAAATATACGAATCTGATAAAGCACCAGTGAATTTAAATTGAAAACATAAATATTCCTTGTATTCTTATATTTGGTAACTACATGTATAATCTTTATTTTTAATCTAAATGCAATGGTGTTTAATCACAAAATCAGAACAATGTGAAATGGCAATTTTGCATGAATCTTCAATGTCAAATATCAACTATCATAACTGAGCAGCTAAATATTTATTTCTTGAAATAATGTTTGGAACTGACAACTATGGATCAAAACAATACAGTAGAACACGTACATGTATATAGCGAACAATTGGATATAGCAAACAATCGGATTAGTGAACAACTTTTTAAGTCCTGTCAAAATCTCTATGCATTGAGGCCAAACGTGAGTAGAGAACACCGGGTATAGCAAACTAAATTCTGTGGTCCCTTGGAGTTTGTTATATCCGTGTTCTACTATACATCGAATGAAAATGATACAGCTACGTACCTGAAGTTTGTTCTTGTATGTGCGTAGTCTAGTGCAAATATATATCATGTTATTTGGAATGGCATTGATGAATCCTAACCAAGCAAAACTAAACAGATCATGTTGAAATTCAACTACATATGTATTTGGACATCATACCTATCAGTCATACCCATCAGTTTACCGTAACTATTTTGACAGGCCATTAAAATGACGAGAGATCGAAATTTTAAAAACTCAGGGAGTAGATATGGAATATTTAAATTGAAAATTAAGAAAATCAGAATTAAAATAACATGACCTAAAATTTTGAATGTCTGAAGCAGTGACCAGACAATGCCAAATATCGTTGGAGAATGGTTCTTAAACACATTGACGATTGGGGAGCCTTTGTCAATTCTGCTGGAGTTACTGGATTGACGTTCCAACGAAACCCAAATTACATGATATTTGCACGAAGATGCACTAGTCAGTTAACAAACTTAAGGTACAAATCACTTATTGATTATATTTCTATATAAGTAAGCGATTTCAATTAGCTCCTCTTTTGGAAAAGCAATCTCAGGCAGATGATGAGAGATAGTGTTATCAAAATCGATACTTACATTATGAAGGTCAGTCTTTACTGAACAAGTTCATAAACATATCATTCAAATCCTAGTAGGTAGTTTGTGAAGTGTAGCAAAGCAACAGCTTCAATACAGGTAACTTTGGAACAGACAACTACAAAATGCATGTCTCTTGATATTAAGACTTCAAATACGAACAAATAATGGGTTTCGTCTAATAAATCAATTTTTTACTTCATATACGAGTAGGTACTTCGTAGAGTATAGCAACAGCTTCGATACAGATAACTTTGGAACAGACAACAACAAGAATTCATATCTTCTCATACTCAAACTTCATGTAAGACAATGCCAGAGTCGCACCTTTTCTCTTACAATTTAATTTTCTACTGCATTAGTTCCTGATTTCACACAAATGTCACGTTAAATGACGTAAACAGTATATATGAAACATACCTTCTTTCTCCTGTAACCCATATGAGGTACCAGTAACAGATCATGTCTTGGACTCATCTCGTGTGCATTCTGGTAAACTCTCCTGTACTGCGCTCGTCTCACTGCTGCTGGCTTCTTTGTTGTTACACTCTTTGAACTCATGCTGATGTTACATCCAGTAAGTCCAAATCTTGATCATGAAATTATCCGTGCGTATTCAAGTATATGTCTTTTGCAGACAGGGTCAACACCAATTGTATCAATGTTCTGTCCAATTGTTTGTTAACCATCGGTTGGTAATCCAGGTAAAACAGGGTTCTCCTTTGGAATGTTGTACACAATTGGGTATCCTGGAGGGAATCGTCAGTTAATAATCAAGGAGTGGCACAGCAGATATGCCGGAATTTCGATTTGGAACAGGAGAATAGCAACGTTGATATAACATGAGTTGTACATCCAGGAGGAGTTAACACAGTTCTTTCACATGAATCCATCTGATGTTTGTGACATATTAGTGCTTGTGTCATCCCTAACGCATTTTATCCAAGGAAAATCATGTATTATACTTTAAATTGGCAACCCCCTTGCTACAAAACTATACCTTTACAGTGTTTCATTTTTGAATTGTTCCTTAGTGTCAGTCTTGCAACTTGAAGAATTGATAAGTTGCAATGTGTTCTTGTTAAAGAGTTATTAGTTGAAGACGTTTAATTGACGAATCCCACTGTTGAGAACATTTCGAAATTACAAAACAAGCTCTTAACTTGCAGCTTTGTAACATTCACTGAAATTCTATAAGCAATAATGTCCATATCATTAACAGAAAGACATACCCGAACACATGTCTGCAACTACTTCATGTCCACTACAGCTTCTATTCACTAGCCGAGCAGGCGACAGTTCCGTCTACAAGTTGTGGTCTGCTTTCCTCAACAGAGAAATGGCACAAGTGAGAGTCGTCTGTCAGGCAGCGATTTGTCAGCAGAAACAGATACGCTGGTCCTCACAGTGATCCCACCTGGACATAACTTCTGCTGATCGATTATTATGTAACTAGATGTTCACAGTTTACAGTGAGTTGCAGTGCTGATAATTTGTAGCCTGTGAAAAGCATTTTGTTTGAGGGCGATACTAATATATCATATGTCTTACTTGTTATTGTTAATTTATTTCCCTTTACTCGATAAAGAATAACATGTTAGGAAGATCACTTGGCGGTTTTGATAATTATTTAGCATTAAGGTCAATTTATCTTTTTCATATTTTGACAATCATCAACAAAAGGATAAAAACAATAAGAGACTCCTCACATTTAATTCAACGCTTCCATAAATTGAGCAACATATTGGCAACAAGAATCTGATGCCTGTTAAAATCAGAATAACTTTTGCATATTCCGATTGTAGAAGCTTTTAAAAACAGTTGATTTCACTCTGGTTTAAATACTTTAACGTACTCAATGTATGGAACCAAGAGAGTCCTTAAAATATATCTTAAACATTAAGAGTGTACTTATCATTTTTAGAATCTCCAGGGGTCTTAATTCGATCACATTCAGCACATTGCGCTTCTTGGATTTTGAATGAATTAAATCAAATGAAAATATGTCTAATTTTCTTTTTTCTAGTAACAAAATGTAAAAACATTAAAAGCATGTTTCACGGTGACGTTTATATAAATGATATCAAAACGGTCATAATCATGTATGAAATAAAAAGCCCTAATAATTATGTGTTTTTCAATTTACTATCATTTTCCCCTCAACTACCATGGGCTTGAGACCGAGTAGTTTGACGCTAAAATAGTTCAGGACAAACTGCATTCTCTTTAGAACACGTGATGGTTAGGTCTACTCTTTTAATTTCTAATTTATCGATTTTAACTCATTTAAATAGTAGATAAGGAACGTGCCATTATATTGGTAATAGTTGACATTTAACACAAATGGACAACCTTAACTTATTTAATTAACTTGATTCCTTAAAGGGGCATTACAGAATGTAACAGAACCACTGAATCATGAAAGAATTGTCATTGTCAGTCATTGCTTATAATAGATCAAATGTAATATCTTCTCCCGACCGAAAATTACCATTTAAATAAATGCCTACAATGACGACTGGCCACTTAATTCAAACTAACACAAATTTTAAATGACAGAAGAGGACAATGTACACACCAATGTAACCAAATTGATACTATTGTAACAGTTTAAAACAGGGTTATATATCAAATGACCATTGATCAAAACATTTGCATAAGACATATTTTTACATCTTTTAGAGCAATGCATGCAAATTACCAATTTGACTTGATTGTTGACATTCAGAAAGTTCAACAAGGAACCAATTTTACATTGATAATTTCATAATGTTCATAAAATCTGATTAGTTTTTGTTAAAACGGTTTTATGAAGTCTAATATCTTCCAAAACCTAAAAGAATAATTATAATAACCTTATATTTACAACTTACATATATATTTGTACAATTGTTATAGTCATGTCTTTGTTGACACTGAACGTTACTGATAAAGTATGTTAAAAGTGTATTTCGTACAACAGCATTTCCACGATATTATAAGCTGTTGCAAATATTTGAAAACGGCTGGTGTAAAAGTTTTCAAGACTCATAATGTTGACATTGAATCACCATGTCGTTTACTCATCACAGAACCAGCTTTGGTTGATATTTTAGGGTTGATTGTTATTTTGTAAAGAATATCACTTGTGGAGATACGTTTTACTGCAATTGATATGTGCATGGACAGATGTAAAACGTTATGATTTAAATGATAGGGCCTAGGGCAAATTATCATTTGTCATTGTGACGTCACGTTATAAACAGTGCTTTGACGTTAAGATTTACCTTTGATGTCACAATCTATATTGGTTTCAATCGGCTAGTCCGTTGATGCTCAGAAGTAGGTTTTGAGTATTTTCTTTAATTTTGGGACTACGGTAATAAACAGAATAATATATACTTGCCCATGACATACTATGTTTAGAACACTCATGCCTTGATATCAGTATATTCCTAGCCCTCGCTTGGGAAATACTAATATTTAGGCACTCGTGTCATAAACAAAGTATGTCATGAACACTCATATAATTACCTCTATGACTGTAAAGAATGAATCAGAAACCAAGCAAAATAGATTCATATCAATGATTTGTGTTTAGGTATAACGTACACATTGTGAAATATATATCCAATCGTGTTGGAAGCATTCAACAATTTTCTGAGTGCTTATGGTATCCCCTTGATAACCATCGCATTGATACATCCAATAGACTATTATTTAACGTACTTTACCGTCTCCGACTCACCGTAGCCCCTTGATTGCCTATCAATCATCTCTCGACTCATAACACAGAAAAAACAACACAGGAGTTACCTGCACATCCCCGCCACGCCCCCTATGTCTACGTCACCAAAACCCCATTCCAACTTCCTGTCGCTCAGTGATCGGTTGTGTCTCTGAGCTCTCTCAAAGTTTCTTGCCTTGTCTAATATTAAAGTTTGTAGACCATATTTCTCGATCCTTGGGAGTAAGAGTATCCTCTCTTACCTCCCGTTCTCCTTCCAAATTGCCACATTTGGAGGTTGTTGTTGTTGTTGTTGTTAGGGTTCTGCCTGGGGGACAGACAGGCTTCTCATTTTCGCGCGACCGGCGCTTGGATTGCACTTGCTGTTCTTGCGGTTAGTAGGTCACGCCTCGGGGTGTCTGACCTTTGACCTCTTGCTTCGTGTGCGGGACGTGTGCAAGCAGTGTCAGCTTGGTAGTTCGCTCCGCTGGGTAGAGTGGATCGTCACCTGATCCGCCTGGGTACGCGGTTGCCCCGCTTCACTCCACTTGGTCTGTCTGGCGAGTGGCGGACTGGAGTGACTGGTCCGTCCTCCGCCTTGGTACGCGCTTGCTTCGCTTCACTCCGCCTTGGTCCGTCTGGCGATTGACGGACGAGAGTGACTGGGTTTAGTTTATGTTCCGTCAGATTTCATATTAATCTTATAAATGTAACTACTTCCTCACTCCACAAACCGTGAATGAATCATTTTCGTGATATCAACTGTGAAAATGTGAAATACATGTAAATGATTTAGAATATGAGAAACTGCAAATAATGATGGACTTATCCCCATGAGATCAGAGCAATCTCAGCCACTATGGCTTTTCACAGCAACATTGCCATAGCGGACATCATGTCGGGCTGTTTCTGGAAGTGCGGCATGGTTTTTGTTAACCACTACCTCCGAGACGTGTACACGGAAGACCTTGCGGGCGTGGCCAGGCTGGGGCCACAGGTGTTCGCGCAGCCTCGCACTGCGGGTGCGGCTCCCCCTAGAGGGGTCTCAGCTCACTGATAGGTCTTGTTTTGCTTTCTGTATTTTTTCAATAAACTTCGCATGGCATCTCCGTGTGTCGTTTGTTCTTTCTTCCGGCCGGACGGGCTTCCCTCCTTAGGGGAACTGGGCACTCGTCGTTAGTTAGACGTAGTGGGGGGAGTAACTGCTCTCCTGCCGCCTCGCTCTCGCAGACTCTGTGGTAGTCGGGGCTACGGTGAGTCGGAGACGGTATAGTACGTTAAATAATAGTACGTTTTTGAGTAAACATCAATATTTGTTGTTACCGTCGACGACTCAACAATCTTTATTTCCCACCCATGCCTCCCCTCCTGCGAGTAGGTTCGATCTTGCGTTCACTGGCTCCAGGTAGGTTGGATGAGGTTTTGGTGACGTAGACATAGGGGGCGTGGCCGGGATGTGCAGGTAACTCCTGTGTTGTTTTTTCTGTGTTATGGGTCGAGAGATGATTGATAGGCAATCAAGGGGCTACGGTGAGTCGTCGACGGTAAGTACAAATAATGACGTTTACTCAAAAACGAACTATTTGCCTGACTTGAAATATTTATTACATGTAAATGAAGATCAACCCTCAGGTTGCATTTACGCCCATGGGACAGCACGTCATTGCATCATTGGGAAAGCTATTTCATCGTAAATGGTCATTGGAAATTTGGAACTCAAATTATGGACTAAAATGGACCACATACAACCTCAAAACAGAATGGATTTAATACATGATACATTTCCATCACAAAATGTAAGGTAATGACGTTTCATTATCTTTTGGTTTGTCTCTGTGTTAGGTAAGTGATTATTGGATTACATACAATGGTAAGTTTTGGGTGTCAGGAGCTGACGGGTTTAGTTTATGTTCCGTCAGATTTCATATTAATCTTATAAATGTAACTACTTCCTCACTCCACAAACCGTGAATGAATCATTTTCGTTATATCAACTGTGAAAATGTGAAATACATGTAAATGATTTAGAATATGAGAAACTGCAAATAATGATGTGTTAAAGCGATCGAACATTTATCGGATTGACTGTCCCTTATGTTTGTTATATATTATACGTCTGTCACAAATTGGATGTGTATACACTCACATGTTTAGAATGATGTAAAGCATTCCTAACTTAATGGCTGTCATTGAACAATACATATTAACTTGTTGCTGATATCGATAATATGAATATGATGGGAAATGAAATTCTATTGAACAATTTAAAACTATAAACAAGGCTTTAATAAAACAACATTAACATTAAAATATATTGGATATCAACTGTTAAAAACTAAGATACATGTACATGTATTCTTTGGACTTCGGAGATGACTGAGTTCAAAATTATGAAGTAACCAGTTGTTTCATTGGATGTTACAATCTTCCTAACAAGTGAAGAAATACTTACTGTTTATAAATAGATTTAATAGACGTGAAAGATATAAAACATAATAATCAACTTCATCTTATTCAATCCCCAAGGGCATCGTTAAAGCTTTTTTTGTCATAAGTCAATATGAAGCTAATTGCATGAAGCCGTGTTTTCTTGACAATCTATGGCCGATAAGAGTCTATCTATATCAACTCAACACCCGCAAAATACAAAACATAGCTAATTAAGTACGCACTAAATACTTAAAGTTTTAACTCATTAGTGCAAGATTTCAAATCTTTGACGTAAATGTCCCAATGATTCTTTTCTCAACATATGTTAACATAGTAGCCTAAAATGCTCGAAATGTTTCTGGTCTTTACATACAGACAAAGGTAATGCGATGCTACAGATTTAATTTCCATTTCTTATTTTTTATATTTTATTTCCTTAATTTTTATCATAAAACTTGGAAAAAGATCAACAATAATGGATTAGAAATTAATATAAATTTTATATCACTTATTGTCTTTGAAGGCCTAAACGAACTGACACGAGTTACAACTTACGCATGTAAGTTCAAATTGCAATGTTTTTTTATTAGTAAGGGAATATAGAACTATTTTCTCTTGTCAACATCTGGAGAAAAAAGGCTTATGAGTGGGTTTAAAACTCAAGCGACCTTTTTGTAAGCCTTATTTAATTGTTGTTTAAAAACATCTTTTGACAAGTACGAGTCAACGAAATATGATTTTTTAAAAGTGTAAGAGATGTAAACCAATGTTTTTAAGAATGCTCTATTACCCTATGTTACTGTGCCATGACACCTGCAGGACCTACAGCCTTGTTAATTGGTTTGGAGGTTCCTGTTGTTAAATCAAATACATGTAAGTTTGTCTAAAACGAAAGTCGTTGTTAAGCTATGACATGCCAAATTGAGATAAGCACTTTTCCAAAATGAGGCAATAACGTATTTCTTATGATTTGCAAATGTGCCAAAAACACAATTAACTCGCATTTCTCTAAAACTTCTTGGCCACATGCAAGGAACACGCATGTTTTATTGTCTTCAAAAATAAGTAAACATTTGTGTGTACTTATCATGAACAATGATTTCAGGGACAATGATTTCAGATGGTTGAAAAAATTTTTAAAAGCAAAATTAAGCATCAAGTAAAATGAGATTGATTGATATATTGATATTGATACATTGAACATGTCGTGACTCATATTCACTAATATACATGTATGAATTCACCTGACTGATTTCAGGAAGGATGTTACTTTAGCATTCATATCAATTACATTGAGCACATGTCACCTGCATTTCCTGCTGCCAATAAGTCTTGTGTTCAACTCATTTGACATGTATATCATTAATGTATCTCAAATGACGATTAGTATCTTTCCATGCGATTCGCCATTGGTAATCAATATTCAAAACGCAAATTGAAAGACCAGACAACTTGATAAAAGAATAATTATGATTTGACATTTAATCGTTCTAGCTTAATAACTGAATGCCTAAAGAAAGGAAGGATATTGATCATGGACATCAAAAACTACTTTAAACAATCAAGTTTGTAAACAATTAACTTATGTAATATCAATATGGATTTTTTTCATATCAGATTTGAAAATGAGTTAATGCTTAATCCAGTTACAAAGTGAAATCAGTAATTAGGAAAACCTGTTACGATTCAGAATCTACGAATCAGCATCATCATGATCATCATTATTATTACAACAATACTATCCAGCTCTTGTTCCAGTTCAAAATCACTGCGCAGAAGTATTCTTTGAACAATTTGAGAATGAGAAATCATGTCCATAAAACCACAACAATGCTACAAAAGCCCCGGGTTTGGACAACATTTCTACAATTTCACACTGTGCCGATTTGTATCCACCATCATTAGGCATCTTCTTGGGACTATTGAAGTCAATTCTATACACTCATTACCTGTTTCAATGGGAAAAACTCGAATTATATATGCTTTGGTATTCGACACAATTTCTAGAAGAAAAGATAACAACGCTAAGAAATTCGATAAATAAATCAATAGATATTGTAGACCTTCAAAAGTTGAGCCAGTTATGGAATGTATAAAACAGGGAATATGAAAGTACTGATTGTTTCACTAAGAAATGAGTGTATTGATCCAGACACAAAATACTTGCGACACTTTACCTTGAACATTGTCAATGCAGATAATGCAGAAGGAAGATATTCTCTAAATTAAAGTGAATAGTAAAAACCCTGTTAATTAAATTCAAGTAAAATACACAAATTCAAAAAACTTACCTTGCTGATAACCTTTTTATATATCTTTTTTGCAAGAGGACGAAAGAACCCTAGACACAAATAACTTACACTAGTTTAAAAGCAACTGTGACAAAAGTGTCAAAATTAGTATTTCAATAAAGCAAAGATATGATTTACCTGTGACTTGCAGTTATTGTTTACCCCAAATAAAAGGGCCATGACTGTCCACATCACACTATTCATTCTATTACTTGCTCGTATACATCATATCATACATGATAATTGATAATTAATATGAAAGTGTGCATGTTGTCTGTTGCATGGTATGATGCAAATTTCGAAAGTCAATATATATTATCATATTTAAATCTGAAATGCTTTAGTTCTCTTTCTGTCAAATTCAAATTCTTCTGAACCTATCACAATTGGCAGTTTTAAATTTTACTTGTGATTAAAGATCACCAGCAAAGTTAACGATTGAGATAGGAAATGTCGTTTTATTGTCAGTGTATTGGGATCACAATTCCCATAGCATTCTCTTAAAAGTACTCTATCTCGATCTTTAAAAAGATTTATGCATGTCTTAATATAGTTTAATCACATTTTATCGAAAGTCAAGATTAATGTTTTACATAGTCATTCTATTAAAAGACCAGATGAATATACATTTGTAATTTAGAATCAAATTTCCATAACTTTGCTTACATTGATAAATATATAATACAGTAAAGCTTTTTAAATTTCACAAGAATCTGTTATTCATTCCTTTGGAGACAGACAAGCTTCTGGAGACTCATGTCACCACCTTCTTAGATGAATTACACAATATTTCATTGTATATCCTCCTCAACTGTCGACTTGTGATTCAAGGGATATAACATAGTTTCTTTACCTTTTTGTCAAATGTTACTCTGATCTAAGTTTAATTTTTTTAATAACTTGTCTTTGACAGACATTTTAGCAGGAAAATTATCTTAATAAATTGAATATCTTTAACTCATAATAACCAATGACAACAACTTGTTCCAATAGTTTTAAAACATATATTATGATGGTGTTTAAATTGCTATATCACTATAAAACATAATGCTCCACTTTTATTATCATTTCAAATTGAAACGGCAAATTCGATTTAGATTGTTTTATTTCAGCATTATAAAACCCTAAAACAAGCATTTCATTAAAGCTGTCTTACATTTCGTATTTCTTTTCACTTGACCTTTCATTTTTACACTAAAATATTAATGGTCATCTTTAATGTGAATTTCAATGAGGTCAGACATTGCTTTGTTCAATATATGATTGCTTTTGTCTTTCAAAATGACACTATACTTAAAAATATACGAATCTGATAAAACGCCACTGCATTGTTGAAAACATAAATATTTCTTGTATTCTTATATTTGGTTACTACATATGTTTAATCACAAAAATCACAACGATGTTAAATGCCAATTTAGCATGAATCTTGTCAAATATCAACTATCATAACTGAGCAGCTAAATATTTATTTCTTGAAAAAATGTTTGGAACTGATAACTATGGATCAAAATAATACAGTAGAACACGTACATGTATATAGCAAACATTTTGCAAACAATCGGATATAGTAAACAAATTTCCGTCAAACAAGTCCCGTCAAAATCTCTATTCATTGAGGCCAAACGTGAGTAGAGAACACCGGATAAAGCAAACTAAATTCTGTGGTGCCTTGGAGTTCTTTATATCCGTGTTCTACTGTACATCGTATAAAAATGATACAGCTACGTACCTGAAGGTTGTTCCTGTACGTGCGTATGTTAGTGCAAATATCATGTAACTTGGAATGGCATTTATGAATCCTAGCAAAGCAAAAACGAAACAGATCATGTTGAAATTCACTACATACGTATTTGGACGTCATACCTATCAGTCATATCCATCAGCTTACCGTAACATTTTTGACAGGTCATATAAGTGACAAGAGGTCGAAAATTCTAAAACTCAGCAAGTCGATATGGAATATTTAAATTGAAAATTAAGAATATCAGAATTAAAATAACATGACCTCAAATTTTGAATGTCTGCAGCAGTGACCAGACAATGCCAAATATTGTTGGAAAATGGTTGTTAAACATATTGACGATTGGGGAGCCTTTGTCAACTCTGCTGGAGTTATTTGCACGAAGATACACTAGTAAGTAAACAAACTTAAGGTACGAATCAGTTATTGATTATATTTCTATATAAGTAAGCGATTTCAATTAGCTCCTCTTTTGAATAAGCAATCTCAGGCAGATGATAAGAGATAGTGTTATCAACATCGTTACTTACATCATCAAGGTCAGTCTTTACTGAACAAGTACATAAACATAACTTTCAAATCCTAGTAGGTAGTTTGTGAAGTTTAGCAAAGCAACAGCTTCAGTACAGGTAACTTTGGAACAGACAACTACAAGAATGCATGTCTCTTGATATTAAGACTTCAAATACGAACAAATAATGGGTTTCGTCTAATAAATAAATTTTTTCCTTCATATACGAGTAAGTACTTCGTAGAGTATAGCAACAGCTTCGATACAGAAAACTTTGGAACAGACAACAACAAGAATTCATATCTTCTCATACTCAAACTTCATGTAAGACAATGCCAGAGTCGCACCTTTTCTCTTACAATTTAATTTTCTACTGCATTAGTTCCTGATTTCACACAAATGTTACGTTAAATGACGTAAATAGAGATTATTGACCGAGTGTGTTTCCGTATCATTAATATCATATAATAGGAATAAAATTTGTATTATGCGAGCCTTTGGCGAGCATAATACATATATTTTTATTCCTATTATATGATATTAATGATACGGAAACACACGAGGTTAATAATTTCTTTATCATATAATGTCATTTGAAATAAAAGGATTTAAACGAAAATATGATACCTTTTAAAATTATATTTGACCTAGATTTCGCGGAGTAATTGCTTTCACAATAAACCAAGGTGAAGGTCATATTGTCGGCGATGTACAGTTGTGAACAGTCTAGAAATATTCCTTCATGAAATGATTTTTTTTCACAGTGATAGAAACGTCTCCTTCAATCTATGAACATTTTCAGTCTGATTTCTAATGCACGAGTAAACATTGTATTTTTTAATAACACAAAATGTGTAAGAACCAGTTGTCAACGTCGCTACAACAGGGGAAGTAACTCTAACTGCATTTTGAAAAGCTGCATTGTCATTGATGTTACGCCAGTTCAGTTACGGTATATCCTTAGACTAAACGTCTACTATTTGCGAAGGTGAGGTTGTTGCGTTTGTAACTACGCTACTAGATAATCTGTACTATCACTAGAATATGATTTGTTTATGCTGATAAGTTGGTAACCGACACGACCAAAGCGATCTAGGCCTATTGTTATGAACGAAAATTGAAGCACTTTTTTTTTCGATAGCCGATATTGTTAGCTGCATATCGTTTTATTTTTAAACGCACAATGAAAACAACTTGAAATGCTTCGATAAACAAGCTATTTCTAAAATACGAATGCGTGATAAGTTTTGACAGATTTTGTTTACGATATTTTATTCGATAAAAACCCCACAAAACCTGAAAACTCCCGACGACGTTATCAAGGTTTAGAGACCGGTTTAGGACTCGCATGACATGCATGGAGTTTTGAGAAAATAGTTCGGGTTTTGACCTCATTTGCATTGTTATCAGGGATCTGATAACATGATTACAAGATGGGTTTATTGCACAGATAACACTGCCCATTATATGATAAACAGTATATATGAAACATACCTTCTTTCTCCTGTAACCCATATTAGGTACCAGTAACAGATCATGTCTTGGACTCATCTCGTGTGCATTCTGGTAAACTCTCCTGTACTGCGCTCGTCTCACTGTTGCTGGCTTCTTTGTTGTTACACTCTTTGAACTCATGCTGATGTTACATCCAGTAAGTCCAAATCTTGATCATGATATTATCCGTGCGTATTCAAGTATATGACCTTTGCAGAAAGGGTCAACACCAATTGTATCAATGTTCTGTCCAATTGTTTGTTAACCATCGGTTGGTAGTCCAGGTAAAACAGGGTTCTCCTTTGGAATGTTGTACACAATTGGGTATCCTGGAGGGAATCGTCAGTTGATAATCAAGGAGTGGCACAGCAGATATGCCGGAATTTCGATTTGGAACAGGAGAATAGCAACGTTGATATATCATGAGTTGTACATCCAGGAGGAGTTAACACAGTTCTTTCACATGAATCCATCTGATGTTTGTGACATCTTAGTGCTTGTGTCATCCCTAACGCATTTTATCCAAGAAAAATCATGTTTTATACTTTAAATTGGCAACCCCCTTGCTACAAAACTATACCTTTACAGTGTTTCATTTTTGAATTGTTCCTTAGTGTCAGTCTTGCAACTTGAAGAATTGATAAGTTGCAATGTGTTCTTGTTAAAGAGTTATTAGTTGAAGACGTTTAATTGACGAATCCCACTGTTGAGAACATTTCGAAATTACAAAACAAGCTCTTAACTTGCAGCTTTGTAACATTCACTGAAATTCTATAAGCAATAATGTCCATATCATTAACAGAAAGACATACCCGAACACATGTCTGCAACTACTTCATGTCCACTACAGCTTCTATTCACTAGCCGAGCAGGCGACAGTTCCGTCTACAAGTTGTGGTCTGCTTTCCTCAACAGAGAAATGGCACAAGTGAGAGTCGTCTGTCAGGCAGCGATTTGTCAGCAGAAACAGATACACTGGTCCTCACAGTGATCCCACCTGGACATAACTTCTGCTGATCGATTATTATGTAACTAGATGTTCACAGTTTACAGTGAGTTGCAGTGCTGATAATTTGTAGCCTGTGAAAAACATTTTGTTTGAGGGCGATACTAATATATCATATGTCTTATTTGTTATTGTTAATTTATTTCCCTTGACTCGATAAAGAATAACATGTTAGGAAGATCACTTGGCGGTTTTGATAATTATTTAGCATTCAGGTCAATTTATCTTTTTCATATTTTAACGATCATCAACAAAAGGATAAAAACAATAAGAGACTCCTCACATTTGATTCAACGCTTCCATAAATTGAGCAACTTATTGGCGACAAGAATCTGATGCCTGTTAAACAGAATAACTTTTGCATATTCCGAATGTAGAAGCTTTTAAATACAGTTGATTTCACTCTGGTTTAAATACTTTAACGTACTCAATGTATGGAACCAAGAGAGTCCTTATAATATATCTTAAACATTAAGAGTGTACTTATCATTTTTAGAATCTCCAGGGGTCTTAATTCGATCACATTCAGCACATTGCGCTTCTTGGATTTTGAATGAATTAAATCAAATGAAAATATGTCTAATTTTCTTTTTTCTAGTAACCAACTTTTAAAAACATTAAAAGCATGTTTGAAGGTGACGTTTATATAAATGATATCAAAACGGTCATAATCATGTATGAAATAAATAGCCCTAATAATTATGTGTTTTTCAATTTACTATCATTTTCCCCTCAACTACCATTGGCTTAAGACCGAGTAGTTTGACGCTAAAATAGATCAGGACAAACTGCATTCTCTTTAGAACACGTGATGGTTAGGTCTACTCTTTTAATTTCTAATTTATCGATTTTAACTCATTTAGGTAGTAGATAAGGAACGTGCAATTATATTGGTAATAGTTGACATTTAACACAAATGGACAACCTTAACTTATTTAATTAACTTGATTCCTTAAAGGGGCATTACAGAATGTAACAGAACCACTGAATCATGAAAGAATTGTCATTGTCAGTCATTGCTTATAATGGATCAAATGTAATATCTTCTCCCGACCGAAAATTACCATTTAAATATAAGCCTACAATGACGACTGGCCACTTAATTCAAACTGACACAAACTTTAAATGACAGAAGAGGACAATGTACACACCAATGTAACCAAATTGATACTATTGTAACAGTTTAATACAGGGTTATATATCAAATGACCATTGATCAAAACATTTGCATAAGACATATTTTTACATCTTTGAGAGCAATGCATGCGAATTACCAATTTGACTTGATTGTTGACATTCAGAAAGTTCAACAAGGAACCAATTTTACATTGATAATTTCATAATGTTCATAAAATCTGATTAGTTTTTGTTAAAACGGTTTTATGAAGTCTAACATCTTCCAAAACCTAAAAGAATAATTATAATAACCTTATATACACAACTTACATGTATATTTGTACAATTGTTATAGTCATGTCTTTGTTGACACTGAACGTTACTGATAAAGTATTTTAAAAGCGTATTTCGTACAACAGCATTTCCACGAAATTATAAGCTGTTACAAATATTTGAAAACGGCTGGTGTAAAAGTTTTCAAGACTCATAATGTTGACATTGAATCACCATGTCGTTTACTCATCACAGAACCAGCTTTGGTTGATATTTTAGGGTTGATTGTTATTTTGTAAAGAATATCACTTATGGAGATACGTTTTACTGCAATTGATATGTGCATGGACAGATGTAAACATTATGATTTAAATGATAGGGCCTAGGGAAAATTATCATTTGTCATTGTGACGTCACGTTATAAACAGTGCTTTGACGTTAAGATTAACCTATGATGTCACAATCTAAAGTATATAGGCTTCAATAGGCTAGTCCGTCGATGCTCAGAAGTAGGTTTTGAGTATTTTCTTTAATTTTGGGACTACGGTAATAAACAGAATAATATATTCTTGCCCATGACATACTATGTTTACAACACTCATGCCTTGATATCAGTATATTCCTAGCCCTCGCTTGGGAAATACTAATATTTAGGCACTCGTGTCATAAACAAAGTATGTCATGAACACTCATATAATTACCTCTATGACTGTTAAGAATGAATCAGAAACCAAGCAAAATAGATTCATATCAATGATTTGTGTTTAGGTATAACATACACATTGTGAAATATATATCCAATCGTGTTGGAAGCATTCAACAATTTTCTAAGTGCTTATGGTGATAAGTGATACATCCAATAGACTATTATTTAACGTACTATACCGTCTCCGACTCACCGTAGCCCCTTGATTGCCTATCAATCATCTCTCGACCCATAACACAGAAAAAACAACACAGGAGTTACCTGCACATCCCCGCCACGCCCCCTATGTCTACGTCACCAAAACCCCATTCCAACTTCCTGTCGCTCAGTGATCGGTTGTGTCTCTGAGCTCTCTCGAAGTTTCTTGCCTTGTCTAATATTAAAGTTGGTAGACCATATTTCTCGATCCTTGGGAGTAAGAGTATCCTCTCTTACCTCCCTTTCTCCTTCAAAATTGCCACATTTGGAGGTTGTTGTTGTTGTTGTTAGGGTTCTGCCTGGGGGACAGGCAGGCTTCTCATTTTCGCGCGACCAGCGCTTGGATTGCTCTTGCTGTTCGTGCGGTTAGTAGGTCGCGCCTCGGGGTGTCTGACCTTGGACCTCTGGCTTCGTGTGCGGGACGTGTGCAAGCAGTGTCAGTTTGGCAGTTTGCTCCCTGCAAGACAGGTGTGAAGAGTGTGAGTCTCTCTCGACGGAAGCTTTCAAGCTCTACCGTCAGGCGCTAAGAAAGAGCGAGAGGGACGCGGTAGGTGCGAAGCGTAGGGGTCGCACCTCCGGGAACCCGTAGGCCTCGTCCACCATCACCTCCCCCCCGGAGTGGTTGTTCATATCGGAGGATACGAGGGAATTTGAGGCGGATGAACAGGGCTCCGATTCAGAAAGGGACGCGCGCGGGGTAGTGTCGGGAATCAGTCACCCCCCCTCCCCCTCGTCCATCCGCTCATCACCGTTCCTCGTCGGTGTCTTCAGCCCCCTCCTGCACGTCGCCCCCTCGCGTGCGGAAGAAGTCGAAGAAGAGGAAGAGGAGGTCGTAGGATCGAAGTCAGTTCGTCAAGGTCAAGGTAATGGTGTCGGGGATGCTAGACGCCAGGGGGTCCGCCCCGCCCGCTAGCGGGTGACGGGAGTTCACTCACGAGTCTCCGTCCCCTCACCCTCGCTCCGGCCATAGGGTAACCCGGAGGTCTCCCCCAGTGACATGTCCCCCCCCCCCCCCCCCCCCCCCCCCCCCCCCCCCCCCCCCCCCCCTTGTCCCCTGATCACTTGCATCACCAGTCCACCGACACGACGAACCCTCCCCTCATTCCCATCAACAAAACAGGGAACGGGAGCACAGCAAGTTTTGGACGCGGCCGATAAAATGGACGCGGTGCTGGAGTGGGCGGGGCTTAGTCTACAGGAGGTGGACGAATCCCTGTCCTACTCTGAGCGGGCTCGCTTGGAGTCATTCTGTGAGGAGGAAGCCCCTCGTTGCTCGCGTCAGGTCTTTCCCCCGCATCGTCTGTTTGACACGGCGGGAAGGGATTTTAGTTCGGCGATCTCAGCTGCCGCGCCGGGTAAACTCATTCCCCCACTTGTTTTGTCGGACCGTCAGCGGTCCACCCTCCCGGTGGCGGACCCCACGATTCCTCTCAACCCTCTGATCTTGGACGAGGACATTAGGCAGGTCGCCACATCCTGATGTTTGTGACATCTTAGTGCTTGTGTCATCCCTAACGCATTTTATCCAAGGAAAATCATGTATTATACTTTAAATTGGCAACCCCCTTGCTACAAAACTATACCTTTACAGTGTTTCATTTTTGAATTGTTCCTTAGTGTCAGTCTTGCAACTTGAAGAATTGATAAGTTGCAATGTGTTCTTGTTAAAGAGTTATTAGTTGAAGACGTTTAATTGACGAATCCCACTGTTGAGAACATTTCGAAATTACAAAACAAGCTCTTAACTTGCAGCTTTGTAACATTCACTGAAATTCTATAAGCAATAATGTCCATATCATTAACAGAAAGACATACCCGAACACATGTCTGCAACTACTTCATGTCCACTACAGCTTCTATTCACTAGCCGAGCAGGCGACAGTTCCGTCTACAAGTTGTGGTCTGCTTTCCTCAACAGAGAAATGGCACAAGTGAGAGTCGTCTGTCAGGCAGCGATTTGTCAGCAGAAACAGATACGCTGGTCCTCACAGTGATCCCACCTGGACATAACTTCTGCTGATCGATTATTATGTAACTAGATGTTCACAGTTTACAGTGAGTTGCAGTGCTGATAATTTGTAGCCTGTGAAAAGCATTTTGTTTGAGGGCGATACTAATATATCATATGTCTTACTTGTTATTGTTAATTTATTTCCCTTTACTCGATAAAGAATAACATGTTAGGAAGATCACTTGGCGGTTTTGATAATTATTTAGCATTAAGGTCAATTTATCTTTTTCATATTTTGACAATCATCAACAAAAGGATAAAAACAATAAGAGACTCCTCACATTTAATTCAACGCTTCCATAAATTGAGCAACATATTGGCAACAAGAATCTGATGCCTGTTAAAATCAGAATAACTTTTGCATATTCCGATTGTAGAAGCTTTTAAAAACAGTTGATTTCACTCTGGTTTAAATACTTTAACGTACTCAATGTATGGAACCAAGAGAGTCCTTAAAATATATCTTAAACATTAAGAGTGTACTTATCATTTTCAGAATCTCCAGGGGTATTAATTTGATCACATTCGGCGGACCCCACGATTCCTCTCAACCCTCTGATCTTGGACGAGGACATTAGGCAGGTCGCCACATCCTCCGCGGCTCCGAGGCACGTGTCGGACGCCCATCTCGTCCACCTGGACAAAGAGGCTAGATCCATCCTGGGGACAGTCAACTCCAGACTGACTGGACACCGTTCAGTACAGGGCGGTCGTTCCCCAGGAACGGGTGGCCAGGATAGACAGTCTATTGGATCAGGGACTCAGTGTTCCCCTCAGACCTCCCCCGGCGACCGCCCATCTCTTCGTGGACGCGTCAAAGCAGGGGTGGGGGGCCCACCTGGGAACGGAACAGACCGCAGGGCTCTGGTCATTGACCCAGTGCACGCGACACATCAACGAGCTGGAGATGGGGGCGATCAGACTGGCAATCTGTCACTGGTCCGCTCTGCTATGGGGACAAGTGCTACTCGTGCACACGGACAGCTAGACGGCTGGGGGGATAAACAAACAAGGGTCGACCAGCGCTACGGCCATCCTCCAATTAGCACTGGACATCTTCTGCTTGACAGACAGGCTGCACATGTCGGTCCGTGCGGTACACATACCGTGGGTGAAGAACGTCCTAGCGGACACTCTTTCTAGGCCGGACAAACCACAGTCAAACAACTGTGCCAGCACTTCGGAAGACCACACATAGACCTCTTCGCAACCCGGCTAAACCACCAGCTGCTGGTCTATGTGTCTTCCGTCCCCGATCCTGGGGCGTGGGGCTTAGACGCTCTGTCGTGCAATTGGGAGGGGATGGACGCCTACGCTTTCCCTCCCCCGAGCATTCTCACTCAAGTGACGTACAACTCTGATAACATCGGCCAACACACAGCTGAAACAACCTGTGTGCAAAATAAAGAGAAAACAAGATTATCCCGTTCCCGTTCTAGACACCCTGAAAATTGGAAATAAAATGTGAGAAAAAGGAAACGAAACAGTGGAGAAGAGTATGTGAACACAAGAGGAAAACGCATAAAAATGAAGAAATGTAAAACATGCCGCTGCAAATGCAAATATTCTTGCAAATCTTTTAAAGAAGAAGAAAGACAACATATATTTTCTTCCTACTGGAAATTGTCTTATGAAAGGCAAAGGGATTTCTTGAAGCGACATGTGAAAAAAAAAAAAAAATTCGCAAACCAAAAAACTATTTCCATCACGCAGAAGCAAGACTTACGATTACAGGCTTCCAAACAAGTCAGGGACAAGTGAACAAGTATGTAAAAACTTTTTCTTGCAGTCGTTGGGCATAGGTGAAAAAACTGTTTACTACACCATACTGAACAAAAATGATATCCATACAGAAGACCATAGAGGAAGAAAAACTCCGTCCACAAAGATACCCGAAGTAGACAGAGATCGTGTGCGAAAACAAATCAACTCCTTTCCAAGGATAGATTCCCATTATTGCAGAACATCAACTCAAAGACAATATCTTTCGAAAGATCTATCAATTTCAAAAATGTACAAATTGTACACTGCTGAGTGCAAGTCCAAGAACTATAATTGTGTAAAGCAACATTTGTATTCTTCAATTTTCAGGTCAGAGTTCAATCTAGGATTCCATGTACCAAAAAAGGATACTTGTGCCTTCTGCCATAGCTTTAATCAGATGACATATGAAGATAAAGAACTCAACAAAACGAAAATGGAAGGTCATATGAGGCGAAAAAATCAGTCTCTTCAAACCAAAGAAAAGGACAAAGAAAAAGCTTCAAAAGACAAATCAATAAAAGCAGTAAACTTTGATCTTCAGAAAGTCCTTGTTACTCCAAAGTCTTCGGTGGGAGACTTTTATTATAGCAGAAAGCTCGCTACCTACCTCTCTGATATGGAGACAAGAGGAGTCAAGTGTTTCATGTGGGATGAAACAGTTGTAAAAAGAGGAAGTTGCGAGATTTCTTCCTGCTTGTATGCCTAACAAATCAATCGGTTCAGTGAAAGAACTTATATATTATTCAGATAGCTGCACTGGACAACAAAGAAATGTGCAGTTTTCAGCTATGTGTCTTTTCTCTGTCATCAATCTCCCAATTGAAGTTATAACTGGTTTTGTGTTTGTTCTTCTTAGCTAAATGGTTTATTATCACATTTTAGCTCAAAGGTTTCTTGTTGATTACTAGAGTATGTCATTTTTAGCTCTATGCATTGTTATTTGGTTTAAAGTTTTCTTCTTACTCAAACGTTTAATGCTTTATCTCAAGTGTTTGTTCTTAGCTGAAATGTTTGTAGTCACATTATAGCTCAAGGTTTCATCTTGCTAAAGTGTGTCAATTTTAGCTCCGTTGTTTGTTATTAGCTTAAAGGTTTGCTGTTCTTTACTCAGATATTTAATTGTAGCTCCTAATTTGTCAGGTAGCTAAACTCTTTATTATTTCATACTTTGATGTCTTGTTTATAAAGCTAAACTGTCTGTTTTTCTTGGCTAAATGTCTTAATATTAATTTTTCAGAAGTCGCAATGTTTGGCAAGTCCGTAGTCTGTTAATCATGACCCATGCTTAGATATATAACCACAAAGCAAAGGTTTCCAAAGGAGAACTTATGTTTTCAGACTTTTGTAGATGTGCAGTAAAGTAAAATCTCCAGCAAGTTGTAAACCCAATCCTTAAAGATCAGGTTTTAATTGATGAAAGTTCATTTCAGGCAATGTAGTTATTTACTTTTCTGTTTCTGACATTGTGAAATCTATGTGAACTGTATACTTTTACTTAAAGGTTCTTTTCACTGCAATGTATACTTTGAAATCATGTTATTGTCTGTGTACAATATTTTTAGTATTGTGGATGACATATCGCAATTTTGATGCTGTACACAAGGGTGAAAATTTTGTATTATGGATTGCTGTTGTTCAAATTCTGTAGAAATAAACATTTCAAGCATTGGTTACAATTCCATTGTTTTGTTTTGATTGGTTGATACAGATTTATAGAATTTTAGTTGATAATTTAAAAACAATGATTATTAAAAACACTGGATGGTTTACAAGAAAACGGATTAAAATAGTAGGGGAAAAACAGCAACTTTCTAGGTTGTAACTGTTTTCTATTAAAAGTAACAAACGAAGTAGAAGGACAGAACTGATACACTTACAACCTTGGTGTAAAGTGTTCGATAATGAAGATTGGTCGTAACTGTCACTTACGACTTTTTACATTGATATATGGCTGAATAGTGTCAGAAACAGAACATCTTTTACACTTAGAATTAATTTAACTTAAAAACTTGAAATAATAAAAAATCTTTATTCAGGCTAAATTATGGTTTAATAGATTTTACATCCGATTAGAAAAGATTTTTGGAAACGTTTACTTAGGAGATTCAAAAAACAGTTTTTCTTGATTTTCTCAAAACTTTGGAAAATCTAAAAAGTGTAGATACGACCTCTTAACTCTGTGTCGACGATTTATTCTTTGGACTTTGAATGTGACTGAGTTCAAAATTATGAAGTTACCAGTTGTTTCATTGGATGTAACATTCTTCCTAACAAGTGAAGAAATACTTACTGTTTATAAATAGATTTAATAGACGTGAAAGATATAAAACATAATAATCAACTTCATCTTATTCAATCCCCAAGGGCATCGTTAAAGCTTTTTTTGTCATAAGTCAATATGAAGCTAATTGCATGAAGCGGTGTTCAGGGATAAACCTAGGATGCGTTTCTGCGGCATTTCCGCATACAAATGAAAATTCCTGCACATATAAATTGAAGCTGCGCCCCTTTCGTAAAATAACGCAACTATAAAATCCGAATGCGGCCTATATTTATAAATGAAAGTAAATTGTAACCTAAAAACTCCGTCACTAAATCACGATCATTCACCGCAAGCGCTCAGACAGTGAACCAGTTTATCGACCGACGACGATTTGCATCAACGTCCCTGATTGGCCATTGTAATATTCTCAGCCAATGGAAAAGCGTGTTAGTTACGGATTTGTAACTTCGCTGTCAAATCTTGCTTTCACTTTCGGTTTCATTTCCCGCACTAATATACAAATGGATCATGTCGCAGAAAAATATTTTGAGTTTCTTTAGCAAACAAACAGACAGATCACAATCGTCTCCTCCTATAACGAAGAAACGGACACTTGTTGATTATGATTATGATAACGACAGCGATTCTGAATCTGACGAAACGGTTCAAACCAAAATTGGTGGCCCTAGCAAAGCTAAAAAATTTCAGACATCATGGCTCGGGGAGTATAAATGGCTTAGATTTGAAAACGGGAAGATGTTTTGTCAAGTGTGTAAAGATGGAGGCGGGGACAATGCCTTCACAATAGGAACTGACAACTTCCGCACGAGTACGATAAGGTGAGTTCTAAAAATAGTTTTAGTTTTCAAACTTCTCATTTCCCTACTGTAACACTGCAATTTATGTCTTATCTTATATTAATAAGGTCATTTAATATCGTGTTGCAATATTTCAGACACAATAATTTCAAATACAAATTACTTTACAATTAATTAGTTCACAAGAGAAGAAACAATGTATATTCAGAGATCATGAGTGCATAATCACATTGTCATTATGTATAAATAGTAATGATTAAATTTCTCTACCTTTTTGCTTGATTATTATAATTAATATTTCATCATAGATAAATTAAGTAATGAATTAATCAATATTATTCTGAATTTCAGTAATCTGTAATAAAGTAATTAGTTTTAAGAAACTTTTCACATTTATTCATATAAATGCATATTATAAATTGATTAGTGTTTGAAAATGTACTTGTTGGCCTACATGTAACATATACACAGACTGCATGTTTAGTACCATTCTGATTGGCCAACATTATAAATTGATTTATTTATAATATGTGTATTTTGTGATCTGACATTGAACCTACATATTGTTTAAGATTGTTTTTACAAGATATTTTCAAAACATGAACTTAATTTATGATTTCTTGAAACTTAATACCATAAAAATAATTCATGAAGTTGATCTTAAATGATAAAAAATGTGTTTAATTTTCAAACTGGATTTCAATTGCTTATTCTTTTTTCCAGGAGGCATCTTGGCAATTACAAGAAAAACAAGTCTGTCAAATCAGAACATGTTTCCATTCTGGAAAAAAACACTTTAAGAAAATCTATGGAAACTGCATCTACCACAGCCTATTCAAGAGGAATGGAAGGCGTTATTGCAGCCATGAAGGTTGTTTACTGGCTAGCAAAGGAAAACATCACATTAGAAAAATATGCAAGCCTTATATCATTGCTTGAGGCATTTGATTGTCGTGACATCAAACACCTAGGTGTTGCAGACAATGCCACATACAGGTAATTTATAACAGGGTTGAGTACAGTAAAATGTAGTCAAGTACAAGTACTTTAAAATGTACATAGTGCAATTAAATTTGACAAGAAAAAAACTTAGTACACGTACATTTTCTAACAAAAATCTACGGAAATCAAATGGTAAATATCATGAGATATAATTTTGTGGAAATCGTTTTAGGGTTAACTTAACTAAAATATTTTATCACTAAAGTACACTTTGCTATTGTAATGCTATAAATAATGTCTTCAAAGACATAACATACATTTTGTATTGAATTTTTAAAAAAATACCTGAAACTTCTGCAAATCTATGATATGTGTTTTTGTACTTTGTAACTTGCACTGATGCAACCTAAACTCGATATAGCATAATATTCACATATGATTAAGTTGTAGAAGTTTTAGGTACTTATTTGTTTTATATTCACTTTTCTATATGTGAATTTGCTGACAATGAAATTTGTTTCAGGTCTACAAAGTCTGGGAAGGAGTTTCTTCACAGCCTAGCTGAAACTATCCGAGACAAGGTGTGTGAAGACTTACAGAAATCGCCCTTCGTCAGTCTCCTGGCTGATGAATCTACAGACGTTTCTGTACAGAAGAATATGGTGGTATCTATCCGCATTCTAGATCCAGACACCATGGTGCCATCCACTCACTTCGTGACAGATGTCAAGCTCAGTGGAGGGACAGGTCGGGAAATATTTGCAGACTTAAAGGAACAAGTCATCCAAAAGAAGAATATTGACAAAAGCAAGGTGTGTTCTACAAAATAGTTTATTTTTACGAGTAAAACACTCTCTAGTTTAGTATTGTGTTTATTACTCGCCTACATAATCAAGAAAAATATTATGCAGTATGTATCTTTCCTGCACTCAGTAATAATTTATCATTGATTTCAGATCATTGCTTTGGGGACGGATGGCGCCAAGGTTATGACAGGTTTTGGGGAAGGCGTGACAGGCTACTTCATGCGGGAAGTCAACGCAATGGGAATCAACATCCACTGCATTGCTCACAGGCTGGCCCTTTGCAGTAGTCAAGCTGCAGAGAAGGTTCCATTTCTGAAGGGGTTCCAAGACACATTGACCAACCTTTTCTATTACTTCAAAAGAAGTTCTCTCCGCAATGAAAATCTAGCAAAGATTCAAGATGTCTTGGATACCCCAAATATAAAGGTGAAGGAGGTCCATGCTATCAGATGGGTGGCTATTTTCGAAGCTGTGGAAGCTGTATATCGTTCCCTGGATGCGCTCATCACCTTCTTCATGCAGGAATCCAGAAAAGATCCAAGCGCCAGAGGATATATGCTGAAGCTGACAGAACTCGACTTTGTTCATTCGGTCTACATGATGATGGATGTTCTGCCAGTCATTACGAAGCTATCCCTCCTCTTCCAAAGAGCTGACCTTGACTTGCCGTTAATTCCAATTGCCGTGCAAACTTGCCTGTCAGATTTGGATGAACTTCAAGACCACCCAGACAAGTTGAATGGCTGGGACACCTACACAAGTCTTCTTGAGAAGGACATCACTCTTGAAGAAGGAACCCGCTATTTCAAGGGCCATATCCTGAAGGGAAAGCTATCAATTGACAACATAAGGATCAAGTTCATCACAAACCTAAAAGAAAACATAAACACAAGGTTTTCAGACAACAATGTCATTTCAGGATTCAGCATTCTTGGGTTAAAGCCCATCACACTTCTCTCCTCAGAAGAACTTCAGGATTGGGGGAATGAAAAATTGGAAATCCTCATTGAGAAGTTTGGAAAGGACCAACAGGCTAAGCCAAGAAAAAACTACCAAGAGGAGACAGTTTGCACCCCAGCTATGGTTGACCCTGTAGAAGTCCGAAGAGAGTGGGGCATGCTGAAGACACTGTGCAAGAATGAAGGCTATCCAGGACATTCCTTGTCACAGATCTGGGGGTTGATAAATGCGAACCACAAGGAAGCATTCCCCAATCTGTTGACATTGGCACAGATTGCACTCGTTGCGCCAACCCATACAGCAGATTGTGAAAGAGCATTCTCCCATCAGAATCTTGTGAAAACTTCACTGAGGAATAGACTTTCGACAACAGTGCTGGATGATACCAGTGAATATTGAAGGACCAGAGAAGATGGACTTCTCAAAGGTGCTGAAGAAATGGAGTGCTGACTGTCAGAGAAGAGTTTACACCTACAAGTGAACAATTAAATTTTATGCTGGGACAGCATGTTAATTTCAAAATTGTCCATCCATACTTCATCTTTTGAGGTTTTGTGTCTGTAATGATCAATTACAATATTCCTCTTTAGGAAATATTACAGTGTTTAACACACTCTTCTTCTAGCCAATTATCAACTCTTGTGTACATATGTTGTACATACTTTATGATTCCATTCTCTGTTATGTAGCGCTTTGAGCATACATTCTTGTATGGAATCCAGCGCAATATAAATATACATATTATTATTATTATTATTATGTGCCAAATATGTGCTAGGATAGCATACTAGTTCCTAGTATATATTCTATAGAGTTTTGATTTGTTTCTCAAGACTATTGTGCCAAATTCATGCTGTGGTAGGCATGTTAGTTTCCGTAGTTGTGATTACTGGAAGTGCCAATTTTATGCTAGAATAGTATGCTTGTTCAAGTTGTTGTCCCCTGCCGCCACCATATCATTGAGTTGAGTTCTTTCGGTGTTTTTATGAACAATGACTCAGGGAATAACATGTTTATTTCCATCATTTAACAATATAATGCTCATAATATCTTGTGATTTTTTGTTCTGAGTTTTGTGAGTTTTATTCTGTCATCAATGATATTTGACTTTAGTTTTTGGGCAGGGATATCATTTCAGTTTCTTTTCCACAGAGTAGTTGATGTTTTTGTTGAGGTTTTTATGTGATGAACAATGACACTTGACTTGCCTTTTTCAAAATATCACAACTCCATGGAATAGGCACTAAGATGCTATCCCACCATTTAATTAAGTTTAATGCTGCAGCTGGGATAGAATTTTTGTTTCCATTCTATGGAGTTGTGATGTTGCTCAAGATCTATCATCTTTGTGCAAAATTCATGCTGTGGTAAACATATTTATTCCATTCCATTCAATTATAACTTGTTCATGTTGTCATCACTGGATGTGTCAATTTTATGCCATAATAGTATTTTTGTTGCCATATTTTAAAGTTCAGAGATATTTTGATTTTTGTATGGTCAATGACAGTTGATGTACCATTTATATGCAAGGAGAGCATGTCTGTTTCCATATCATGGAGTTGAGATCTTTTGTGGTTCTTGTGTGATGAATAAAGAAAATTCATCATGTAAAAACTGTGATTTATTTATTTAAAAAAAGTATAAAAACTTAATGTGTAACAGTTTATTCAAACAAGTTATTCTGAAAATTCAAACGCACAGTGAAACATTCTGAAAAGGCCCACCTTAATTGATCAGGTGGGGCCCTTGGGACCACCTTCCAAAAAAATAGGGCCCACCCAAATTTGACCAGGTGGGGCATTGACCCACCCCAAAAAAATCCTAGGTTTATCACTGCATGTTTTCTTGACAATCTATGGCCGATAAGAGTCTATCTTTATCAACTCAACACCCGCAAAATACAAAACAAAGCTAATTAAGTACGCACTAAATACTAAAAGTTTTAACTCATTAGTGCAAGATGTCAAATCTTTGACGTAAATGTCCCAATGATTCGTTTCTCAACATATGTTAACATATTCGCCTAAAATGCTCGAAATGTTTCTGGTCTTTACATACAGACAAAGGTAATGCGATGACACAGATTTAATTTCGATTTCTTATTTTTATATTTTCTTTTCTTAATTTTTATCATAAAACTTGGAAAAAAATCAACAATAATGGATTAGAAATTAATATAAATTTTATATCACTTATTGTCTTTGAAGGCCTAAACGAACTGACACGAGTTAGAACTTACGCATGTAAGTTCAAATTGCAATGTTTTTTATTAGTACGGGAATATAGAACTATTTTCTCTTGTCAACATCTGGAGAAAAATGGCTTATGCGTGGGTTTAAAACTCAAGCGACCTTTTTGTAAGCCTCATTTAATTGTTGTTTAAAAACATCTTTTGACAAATACGAGTCAACGAAATATGATTTTGTTAAAGTGTAAGAGATGTAAACCTTATGTTTTTAAGCATGCTCTATTACCCTATTTTACTGTGCCATGACACCTGCAGGACCTACAGCCATGTTAATGGGTTTGGAGGTTCCTGTTGTTAAATCAAATACATGTAAGTTTGTCTAAAACGAAAGTCGTTGTTAAGCTATGACATGCCAAATTGAGATAAGCACTTTTCCAAAATGAGGCAATAACGTATTTCTTATGATTTGCAATTGTGCCAAAAACACAATTAACTCGCATTTCTCTGAAACTTCTTGGCCACCTGCAAGGAACACGCATGTTTTATTGTCTTCAAAAATAAGTAAACATTTGTGTGTACTTATCATGAACAATGATTTCAGGGACAATGATTTCAGATGGTTGAAAAAAATTTGAAAGCAAAATTAAGCATCAAGTAAAATGAGATTGATTGATATATTGATATTGATACATTGAACATATCGTGACTCATATTCACTAATATACATGTATGAATTCACCTGACTGATTTCAGGAAGGATGTTACTTTAGCATTCATATCAATTACATTGAGCACATGTCACCTGCATTTCCTGCTGCCAATAAGTCTTGTGTTCAACTCATTTGACATGTATATCATTAATGTATCTCAAATGACGATTAGTATCTTTGCATGCGATTCGCCATTGGTAATCAATATTCAAAACGCAAATTGAAAGACCAGACAACTTGATAAAAGAATAATTATGATTTGACAGTTAATCGTTCTAGCTCAATAACAGAATGCCTAAAGAAAGGAAGGATATTGATCATGGACATCAAAAACTACTTTAAACAATCAAGTTTGTAAACAATTAACTTATGTTATATCAATATGGATTTTTTTCATATCAGATTTGAAAATGAGTTAATGCTTAATCCAGTTACAAAGTGAAATCAGTAATTAGGAAAACCTGTTACGATTCAGAATCTACGAATCAGCATCATCATGATCATCATTATTATTAAACAATACTATCCAGCTCTTGTTCCAGTTCAAAATCACTGCGCAGAAGTATTCTTTGAACAATTTGAGAATGAGAAATCATGTCCATAAAACAACAACAATACTACAAAAGCCCCGGGTTTGGACAACATTTCTACAATTTCACACGGTGCCGATTTGTATCCAACATGATTCGGCATCTTCTTGGGACTATTGAAGTCAATTCTATACACTCATTACCTGTTTCAATGGTAAAACTCCAATTATATATGCTTTGGTATTCGACACAATTTCTAGAAGAAAAGATAACAACGCTAAGAGATTCGATAAATAAATCAATAGATATTGTAGACCTTATAACGTTGAGCCAGTTATGGAATGTATAAAACACGCAAAATGAAAGTACTGATTGTTTCACTAAGGAATGAGTTTATTGATCCAGATAAAAAATACTTGCGACACTTTACCTTGAACATTGTCAATGCAGATAATGCAGAAGGAAGATATTCTCTAAATTAAAGTGAATAGTAAAAACCCTGTTAATTTAATTCAAGTAAAATACACAAATTCAAAAAACTTACCTTGCTGATAACCTTTTTATATATCTTATTTGCAAGAGGACGAAAGAACCCTAGACACAAATAACTTACACTAGTTTAAAAGCAACTGTGACAAAAGTGTCAAAATTAGTATTTCAATTAAGCAAAGATATGATTTACCTGTGACTTGCAGTTATTGTTTACCCCAAATAAAAGGGCCATGACTGTCCACATCACACTATTCATTCTATTGCTTGCTCATATACATCACATCATACCATACATAATTGATAATTAATATGAAAGTGTGCATGTTGTCTGCCGCATGGCATGATGCAAATTTCGAAAGTCAATATATATAATCATATGTATTTCTTAAATGCTTTAGTTCTCTTTCTGTCAAATTCAAATTCTTCTGAACCTATCACAATTGGCAGTTTTAAATTTTACTTGTGATTAAAGATCACCAGCAAAGTTTACGATTGAGATAGGAAATGTCGTTTTATTGTCAGTGTATTGGGATCAAAATTACCATAGCATACTCTTAAAAGTACTCTATCTCGATCTTTAAAAAGATTTATGCATGTCTTAATATAGTTTAATCACATTTTATCGAAAGTCAAGATGAATGTTTTACATAGTCATTCTATTAAAAGACCAGATGAATATACATTTGTAATTTAGAATCAAATTTCCATAACTTTGCTTACTTTGATAAATACATGTATATAATACAGTAAAGCTTTTTAAATTTCACAAGAATCTGTTATTCATTCTATTGGAGACAGACACGCTTCTTGAGACTCATGTCACCCCCTTCTTAGATGCATTGCAAAATATTTCATTGTATATCCTCCTCAACTGTTGACTTGTGATTCAAGGGATATAACATAGTATCTTTTCCTTTTTTGTCAAATGATACTCTGATCGAAGTTTAATTTTTTTTTATTTGTCTTTGACAGACATTTTAGCAGGAAAATTATCTAAATAAATTGAATATTTTTAACTCATAATAATCAATGACAACAACTTGTTCCAATAGTTTTAAAACATATATTATGATGATGTTTAAATTGCTATATCACTATAAAACATAATGCTCCACTTTTATTATCATTTCAAATTGAAACGGCAAATTCGATTTAGATTGTTTTATTTCAGCATTATAAAACCCTAAAACAAGCATTTCATTAAAGCTATCTTACATTTCGTATTTCTTTTCACTTGAGCTTTCATTTTTACACTAAAATATTAATGGTAATCTTTAATGTGAATTTCAATGAGGTCAGACATCGCTTTGTTCAATATATGATTGCTTTTGTCTTTCAAAATGACACAATACTTAAAAATATACGAATCTGATAAAACGCCACTGCATTGTTGAAAACATAAATATTTCTTGTAGTCTTATATTTGGTAACTACATATGTTTAATCACAAAAATCACAACAATGTTAAATGCCAATTTAGCATGAATCTTCAATGTCAAATATCAACTATCATAACTGAGCAGCTAAATATTTATTTCTTGAAAAAATGTTTGGAACTGATAACTATGGATCAAAATAATACAGTAGAACACATACATGTATATAGCGAACAATTAGATATAGCAAACAATCGGATATAGTAAACAAATTTTTAAGTCCCGTCAAAATCTCTATTCATTGAGGCCAAACGTGAGTAGAGAACACCGGATATAGGAAACTAAATTCTGTGGTGCCTTGGAGTTCTTTATATCCGTGTTCTACTATAGATATGATACAGCTACGTGCCTGAAGTTTGTTCCTGTACGTGCGTATGTTAGTGCAAATATGTAATTTGGAATGGCATTGATGAATCCTAGCAAAGCAAAAACGAAACAGATCATGTTGAAATTTAACTACATAAGTATTTGTAGGTTAAACCTATCAGTCATACTCATAAGTTTACCGTAACAATTTTGACAGGTCACTAAAGTGATGAGAGGTCGAAATTTCAAAACTCAGGGAGTCGATGTGAAATATTTAAATTGAAAATTAAGAAAATCAGAATTAAAAAAAACAATACCTCGGCAGAATATGCCGAACAAGCTCTACCCAAATGATAAAACAACTGTTTTATTTCAGATATGGACAATTCTTAACTAGAACTTTCAACCAAAACTCTGTGATACATGACCTAATAACTATATGTGCAAAGTATGAACTCTACCATTATTTGCTTCAGTACATGGACAAAGGACAATTTCCTTCAAAATATGAATGGAAAAACATAAGTAATAAAGCTGTATTAACCAGAGAGACATCAGTGTGGAAATATCAGTTGTCCACACGACCCGAATTACAGCGGTTTACTGCTATCAACGGGAGTTTATCAACCCATAGACTGTGGAACATGTGCCTGCTGTTTGATCTGTACAGTAGGCCTGTGTACGCCCTAGTGAAGCTGGGGATACTACCAGTCATCGCTGGACTCTGCCTAGAGTGTGATGAAGAGACTGACGACATTGTACATCACCAGCTACTGTACTGTAATGGACTGTTTAACAAAAGAAACATAATGTATGAAGAATTATTTGACACCTTGCCAATTGAGACATACATTGACCTTGAAGATTGCTCTGATGAGGTCAGAGTTATCACTGTACTTGGTGGCATCACCCATGTCATAGAGAACATTGATATCTACCTGTGGGCCAAATTTATAGACATTGTTGCGAGACACATAAGTTCTTGGAAACTACAGAGCATGATTTATCTTTGATTGTTATGCCATTCCCTGACTTGCAGTGTAATGTATATGAGCATATCTATTTCCTACATTTATTTGAGTTGTACAGACATGTAATAATATAAGTTGTGTTTATAATTCAATGTACTCTCAGACACTATTGGAGGAAATAAAGACAATTCATTCATTCATTCAATTCATTCATTCATTCATTCATTCATTCATTCATTCATTCATTCATTCATTCATTCATTCATTCATTCATTCATTCATTCATTCATTCATTCATTCATTCATTCGTACCTGAAGTTTATTCCTGTACGTGCGTATTTTAGTGCAAATATGTAATTTGGAATGGCATTGATGAATCCTAGCAAAGCAAAAACGAAACAGATCATGTTGAAATTTAACTACATAAGTATTTGTAGGTTAAACCTATCAGTCATACTCATCAGTTTACCGTAACAATTTTGACAGGTCACTAAAGTGATGAGAGGTCGAAATTTCAAAACTCAGGGAGTCGATGTGAAATATTTAAATTGAAAATTAAGAAAATCAGAATTAAAAAAAACAATACCTCAAATTCCTAATGTCTGCAGCAGTGACCAGACAATGCCAAATATGGTTGGAGATATGGTTGGGGAACCTTTGTCAGGTTTGCTGGAGTTATTTGATTGATGTTCCAAAGAAACCAAAATTACATGATATTCGACAAAGATACACTAGTCAGTTAACAAACTTGAGGTACAAATCAGTAATCGATTATACTTCTATATAAGTAAGCGATTTCAATTAGCTCCTCTTTTGAATAAGCAATCTCAGGCAGATGCTAAGAGATAGTGTTATCAGCATCGATACTTACATCATCATGGTCTTTACTGAACAAGTACATAAACATATCTTTCAGATCCTAGTAGGTAGTTTGTGAAGTGTAGCAAAGCTACAGCTTCAATACAGGTAACTTTGGAACAGACAAGTACAAAAATGCATGTCCTTTGATATTAAGACTTCAAATACGAACAAATAATGGGTTTCATCAAACAAGTCAAAGTTCTACTGCAGATACGAGAGGTACTTCGTGAAGTGTAGCAAAGCAACAGCGTCAATACAGATAACTTTGGAACAGACAAATACAAGAATACATATCTCTTCATACTCATACTTAATGTAAGAAAAAGCAAGAGTCGCATTTTTTCTCTTACAATTTAATTTTCTACTTCATTAGCTCCTGCATTCACACAAAGGTCAATAGGCAAGTATAGTATTGGTGTATCAGTAACTTTGTAACATACCTTCTATCTCTTCACACTCTTACTTCAGACAACTTCAAGAACGCATATATCTTCATACTCTTACTTCAGACAATTACAAGAATGCATATCATTCTCTTCATACTCCAACTTCAGACATCTACAAGAATAAATATCTCTTCATACTCAAACTTCAGACATCTACAAGAATAAATATCTCTTCAAACTCAGACATCAGACAACTAAAAAATGCATATCTTGATCATGATATCATTCGTGCATATCCATGTGCATGTTCTTCTCAGGAAGGGTTCAAAACAATTGTATCAACGTTCTATTCCATCGTTTGTTAACCATCTGTCGATACTTCAGGTAAAACAGGGTTCTCATTATATAAAGTTCTTAACAATTGTCTATCCTGAAGGGAATCGTCAGTTGATAATCCAGGAGTATCACAGTAGATAAACTTCAAATTTGGAACAGGGAAATAATGTCCAATGTCCATATATCATTAACCTTACATCCATGAGGGAGTCAACACAGTTCTGTCACACAAATACATATGGAATTTTGTATGCATCAAACTGCTGATGTTTATCCTGATAAGGAATATGACATATACTATAAATTGAACAACCCCTTGCTTTAAAACTATATCTTTATAAATGTTTGTTTTTCTATAAGAAACTAAGAATTGATTTTTAATGTCAGTCTGGCAAATGGAAGAATTGATAAGTAACAAGGTGTTCTTTATAAAGAGTTTTTAGTTGAAGACGTTTGACAGAAATCCTGCCAATGAGAACTTAGATAACAAATAGCTCTGTACTTGCAGCTATGAACACTCACTGAAATTTCATTAGCAATGAGGTCTATATCAACAACAGGAAAACATACCCGAACACATGTCTGTAACTACTTCATGATCACTACAGCGTCTATTCAATAGCTGAGCAGGCGACAGTTCCGTCTTCAAGTTGTCGTCTGCTTTCCTCAACAGAGAAATGGCACAAGTGAGAGTCGTCTGTCAGGCAGCGATTTGTCAGCAGAAACAGATACGATTTGTCAGCAGAAACAGATACCCTGGTTCCCACAGTGATCCCACCTGGACACCAACTACTGCTGATCGATTATTATGTAACTAGATGTTCACAGTTTACAGTGAGTTAAAATGCTGATAATTTGTAGCCTGTGAAAAACATTTTGTTTGAAGGCTATTTAAGATATCATATGTCTTATCTTTATCTTATTGTTAATTTATTGCCCTTTACTCGATAAAGAATAACATGTTAGGAAGATCACTTGGCGGTTTTGGATATTAATTAAGCATTAAAGTAAATTTTTCTTTTTCATTTTGACAATCATCAACAAAATGATAAAACAATAAAAGACCCCACACATTTAATTCAAGTCCTCCATAAATTGAGCGACATATTAATGACAAGAATCTGAAAAATCAGAATAGTTTTTGCATAGTGCGATTGTAAAGCTTTTAAATACAGTAAATAAGAAAATTTCCCACTGTTTAAAATACTTTAACGTACCTAATATATGGAACCAAGAGAGTCGTTAAAATATAAGCATTAAGAGTGTACTTATTATTTTCAGAATCTCGAGGGGTCTTAATTTGATCACATTCCGGCACATTGCCCTTCTTGGAATTTGAATAAAATTCAATTGAATGAAACTATGTCAAATTTTCTTTTTTTAATTAACAGAATGTGAAAATCAAAAGCATGTTTCAAGGTGACGTTTATATAAATGATATCAACACGATCATAATCATTTAAAAGATGAAATAGCCCTAATGATAATGTGTTTATCAATAAATGATAACTTTGCCCTAAACTACCATAGGCCAGAGATCGAGTGGTTTGACATTAGAATAGTTCAGGACTTAGGACTTCAGGACTTATTTAGGTTATTTGTATTCCAAAATGAACACCTACTTAGTCAATCACGTTCGTCCGTGAATTTGAAAAGGGCTATGGCAAGTGACAATGACAGTTCATGACAATAGGGCAATTGTTTTTGATGTTACGTCAAACAATAGAAATACATTGCAGAGTAAAAAATATTTTTTTTGTTAAAACTTTGTTTAAACGATAGAAGAGATTTTATATAATTAATCAAAATTTATTTTAAAAATTTGTTTTCATAGTATTGATAAGACCTTATTGCCAATAACAACAATGCTTCCTTGTATTCAATCAAATATCTCAATCCATTCATAGAGCAAAAAACCAAAAAAACAACAACCCCAAAATCTAAACACATCATCGTTATTGTCGATACTTTAGTAGATGAGAACATGCAATCATATTTGTCATAGTTGACATTTAACACACATGGACAACCTTAACAACTTACTTAAAGGGGCATTAAAGAATGTAACAGAACCAATGAATCGTGAAAGAATTGTCATTGTCCGGTCAGTCATTGTTTATAATGAATTAAATGTAATGTGTTCTGCCAACCGAAAATTACCACTTAAATATAAGCCTACAAGGACGACTTGCCACTTAAATCAAACTGAAACAAACTTTAAATGATAGACAATGTAAACATCAATATAACCCAATTGATACAATTGGAACAGATTAATACAGGGTTATATACCAAATGCCCAATTGATCAAAACATTGGCATAAGACATCGTTTTACCTTCTTGAGAGCAATGCATGCGAATTACCGATTTGACTTGATTGTTCACATTAAGAAAGTTCCTCAAGGAACCAATTTTACATTGATTATTCCGACTGTTCATAAAATCTGATGTGTTTGTTAAAACGGTTTTATGAAGTCTAATATCTTCCATAACCTAATACAATAATCATAATAACCTTATATTTAGAACTTATCTTTGTACAATTGTCAGAGTCATGTCTTTGTTGACACTGAACGTTACTGACAAAGTAACTAATTTTATAAGCGTATTTTAAAAAACAGCATTTCCACGATATCATAACCTGTTATACATATTTGAGAACAGCTGGCGTCAAAGTTTGCAAGACGCATCATGTTTACATTCAATAACCATGTCGTTTATTCATCACAGAACCAGTTTAGGTTGATATTTTAGGGTGGGTTGTTATTTTGTAAAATATATCACTTAAGTGGAGATACGTTTATCTGCAATTGGTATGTGCATGGACAGATTTAAAACATTATGATTTAAACGATTAAAAAGAACTAGTTATGACAGTTATGATGGCACAGAAGGTCACCAGAGTTTAAGATAGTTGGGGATGATATCAAATTACCTTTTAAAACTGATATGGTGTACCTGTTCTGCAAATAACACACTATTAATGTATTTGTGCACAGAGCAAATATGTCACTACTTAAAGTGGACCCTGTAGCTATATATGCACAAGATTCTGTTCTCATTTAAACTCAACATCTACTAGTATTATTTTTATTAGGTAAGGATTTCTGTTTAAGCAATTCTAAAGCTAATTCTACAATTAGTTGGAGAGATGAAAGGATCTATGCAAAGCTTTCAAGCTTGATTAGCTTAAGCGTGTAATAAAAAAACCTGATTCTCTGAAATATAAGAGATAATAGTTAAATCTTTCCAAGTGAAAGATATTGGTGCAATTGATCCAGAGAGCGTTGTCTTTTTCCTTTACAAAGAACTAAGAACAATGTAACATAAAGAACATTTTCAGCTTCATGACCTCCTGATTAATGAAAACCTTAGGACCTTTAAAAACTGTCTTAATAATTGAGATTAAAACTGAGTCCTGATTTACTACATGAGAGGAGCTGGTACCAATGGGGAAAGACTCATCAAGATAACATCGAATCACCCTGTCAACAACGCATCACAGATTTCAGATTCAGCTCATAGCTTTATTGTCGCTATATGCATGCGTTATTGTAAAAGAAAAAAGTAATGAATTTGATTTTTGAGAAATGTTCTCATCCAAAATGTAGAATATTGCCTTGATAGGCAGTGGTAAAAATATCTGAATTTTTTTCAGAATGAAATAGTATAAAATTAGTGTTCTTGCCTCAATTTGATAACATTCCTGTATAAGATAGTAATGTAAATTTTAGAAAGATGATATAAGATGACAGTTGGAATGGACCATTGCTTCCAATATACCTTTCCGAGGTATCTTATGTCCTGGCCTTATTTCGATTACACATAAAAAAGTGGTTGACATAGTACACAATATAAGAAGACCTAATTTCACAACATACATCTAGTTGGAGGTTGTGTATGTATTGACTGCATTGAATTTTCAAGGAACAGCAACGATTCATTGACCAGGCATATTCGATACTTTAAAGCTATGATTTGTCATTTAAATTAAGTGTGATAACAATTATCCTTGTTTTCAAACTACTTTTTATTAAAGATAATATCTCAATGCCTCATCGATAACATTTCCCACCCATACTAACATATTGACATGACTGTTATGAATGAATCACATGCCAAGCCAAATATATTCACATGAATGATTTGTGTTTAGCTATAACATACACATTGTGAAATATATATCCAATCGTGTTGAAAGCATCCAGCAATGAGTGCTTATTGTATTCCCTTGACAACCATCGCATTGATACATCCAAAAGACTATCTGTCTGACTTAAAAGATTTATTACATGTAAATAAAGTTCAACCCTTAGGTCGCATTTACGCCCAAAGGACAGCACGCCATTGCATTGGGAAAGCTAATTCATCATAAAGGGTCATTAGAAATATAAAACTTAACTTACAAAAAATGGACTGCATACAACCTCAGGGAACATCAAAACAGAATTGATTTATCTCTTTATTCAATACATTTTACCTTTATGGGAACTTGCAAACAATATTTATTTCAATATACCAATACATACAGTAGATATTCCGTTACAAAACGGAGGGTATCAAGGAATATACATTTAATTATGTTTGGGCTTGTCTCTCTGTTAGGTAAGTGATAATTTGGATTATATACTATGGTAAGTTTGGGTGTCAGGAGATAACGGTTTAAGCTTATGTTTCGTCAGATATCATATTAATCTGATAAATGTAACTACTTCCTCAGACATCAAACTGTGAATGAATAATGTTTGTGATATCAACTGTGCCAGTATGAAATATATATAAATGATTTAGAATGTGACCAACTGCAAATAATGAATCTTTGAAGTAGCCGAACACTTATCTGATTATAACTATCCTTTATGTTGGTTATTAAATCATTGATGTTTATCCTTGGGATTGTCTCTATGTAAGTGATAAAAAGATAAAACATATACCTTTAAGATGTAATATATGTAAGAGACATAAACCATATCCATCAACTTCATATTATTCAAGGTTTATTAAGTTTTTTGTCATAATTCAACATGAATCTATTGGCATAAAACGTTGTTTTCTTGATAATCTTTGGTCGATAAGAGCTAAATCTTATATGTAATAGGGACCCATCACTCTCAGAATATAAAAGTTTGCAGTACAAAAAGATTTACCCAATTAGTGCAGATATCAAATCTTTGACGTAAATGTTAAAATGTGCCAGTACTTCGATAGTTAACAAATGTCATAGCTTATATTAAGTTAAAAAAACCTCTAAACGTTTAAAAAAATGATGCTGTGAAACGGGGTTCTTAATTTCCATATTTGTATTATCAAACCTGTAAAAAAATAATATGAATGGAAAAGAAATGAATATAAATTTTAAATCAATGCCTCAAAACCTGTTAGTAACAATGATTTAATATTGTTGAAAATATTTGTCCATGTATGGTTGAACGCCAAACAAAGCATCAAGTAACGTGAGATTGATTGATATATGTCATCACTTATATCCACGATTATATTCCATGTATGAATTCAGCTGACTGATTTCAGGAAGGATGTTACTTAAGCATCCATATTGATACCATTGGGCATGTCACCTGCATTTCCTGCTGCCAATAACTCTTGTGTTCAACTCATTTGACGTGTATATCATTTATGTATCTCAAATGACGATAAGTATATTTTTATGCGATTCGCTATTGGTAATCAATATTCAATAAGCTATGGGAAATTGAAAGACAAGACAACTTGATAAAAATGTAGTTATGATTTGACGGTTAATCGATCTAGCTCAGTAACAGAATGCCTAAGGTGAAAGGAAGGATATTGATCATGGACAGCAAAAACTACTTTAACCAATCAAGTTTGTAAACAATCAATTTATTATGTAAAGCAATATGGACTTTTTTTAATATCAGATTTGAAAATGAGGTTATACTTAATCCATATACAAAGTAATCAGTAATTGGAAAAACCTGTTATGATTCGAATGTATAAATCAGCATCATCGTGATCACCATCGTAATTATCAACAATACTATCCAGCTCTTGTTCCAGTATTAAATCACTGCTCAGAAGTATACTTTGAACAATTTGAGAATGAGAAATCTACAAAAGCCCCGGGTTTGGAGAACATTTCGACACTTTCACACCGTGAAGATTTGTATCCAACATTATTTGGCATCTTCTTGGGACTTTGGAAGGCAATTCTATACACTCTTGTCCTGTTTCAATGGTAAAACTCCATCTAATCTTTAGTATTCGGCACAATTTCTAGAAGAAAAGATAACAACGCTAAGAGATTCAATTGATAAATCAATAGATATTGTAGACCTTCAAAAGTCGAGCCAGTTATGGAATATGTACGGCGAAAACCTTAGTAACAAATATCAGCTCAAGCAACATAAAAGTGGTAAGGAATGAGTCTATTTTTCCAACACACGAAAAACACACTTAACTTTGAATATAACCAATTTAATGCAGATAAATTAAAAGGAAGATATTTAATGTGTTAACTGTGAGCAGTAGAAACCCTGTCAATCAAATTCAAGTACACAAATTAGAAAAAAAACCCTTGCTGATAACCTTTTATATTCATTGACCTGGGGCGACAAGGATGAGTGAACTCTATTGTCTCAAATCTTAATCCCTGATACATTGATACATTGTGCGCTAATCAAGCTGACCACTTGTGACATATCAATTTATCAAAGCCCATTATACATTGTGAAGCATGTACTATATATTGTTGTTAAAACTCCACACTGTTGAAAAGACTTGTAAACAAGTCGAAATGCGACGCATCCAGTCATCATTATTTGATATTTACAGCAAGTGTCGTCTGAAGTATTTTATTTTCATATCTACATTTACTTTACGTGAGGCCCCTCCATCTTTATACGTATACATACATGTATACTAGTTTGAAAGCAACTGTGACCAAAAGTGAAAAAAAAGTATTTCAATTGAATAAAGATTTGATTTACCTGTAACTTGTAGATATTGTTTATCCCAAATAAAAAGGCCATGACATCCTCACACTATCATTCAATTGCACGCTCGTACACATCATATCATACATAATAATTGATAATTTTGCTAACTTCCACAATATGGAAGTGTGCATGGTATTTTACAACAACATTCAACTGTCTAAAGTAAATATATATAATCATATTCAATTCTCAAATGCTTTAGTTCTCTTTCTGTCAAATTCTTCTGAACCTATCACAATTGGCAGTTTTATATTCTATTTACGATTAAAGAGATAAGAAATGTCGTTTTATTGTAAGTGTATTGTGATTACAATTCCAATAGCATATTGTTTAAAGTACCATATCAGATTCTCAAAAATGTTTAAAAAAGATTTAAACATCTCATTATATTTTACTCACATTCTATCAAAAGCCAAGATGAATATAATTTAGAATCAAATTTCCATAACTATGCTGACATATATAGCACAGTAAGGCTTTTTAAATTTCACAAGAATCTATTATTCTTTCTATTTGAGACAGACAAACTTGCGGAGACTAATGCCACCACCTTCCTAGATGAATTACTAAATATTTCGTTGTATATCCACCTCGACTGTCGGCTTCTAATTCAACGAAAATAACAAAATAATTGGTTTTTTTTGGATAATTTTATATTTAAATTTTTCACTGATAATTGTAAGTTATTGCTAAATTCAATATTTTGACAGTGTCGAAAATCTCATTTCACAAGCCAATCAGCCAAAGTCAGGACAAAGTATGAAGATTCACATAAAATCCATTGGTGGTCATTTTTTGTGTGAACACCTTTAATTCATTTTGTGTAAGAAAAAGGAATCGCATGGCTAAACTTTACGTTATATATTTGAATTATCACTGCTCCATTTAGTTTAAATACATTGTCTTTCAATTTGAACCATTGATTTTTATTTTCCTGACATCACCTTATATTCCCCCTAAAACGTGCTACTGCCCCTTTAAAGTTATACTTTTCTAATTTGTCAAATGTTACTCCGATCTCAACTTACTTCTTGCTTATGACTTGTCTTCGACAGACATTTTAGCAGGAAAATTATCTTTATCAATTGAATATATTTATGATACAGTAAGGTTTGGGCGGTTTTAAATCTCACAAGGATCTGTTATTTATTCTATTTAGACATCAATGTTTGTGTAGACGAATTTCACCACACGATTTACAGAATATTGCATTGTATATCCCCTTTAACTTCTGATTCATTGAAAACAATATTGTCATAAAATTATATTTTTCCCTTGGTCAAATGTTACTCCAATCTCAGTTTACTTTTTGGCTTGTCTTTGACAGATATTTTAGCAGGAAAATGATCTTTATCAATTGAATATCTTTCATTCATGATTTTCAATGACAACAAGTTGTTCCAATAGTTGTCAAATGTATATAATGATGGTGTTTAAATTGCAATATTATTGTTAAACATAATGCTGTACGCTTTTCTTCAAATTAACACACTAAATTCGATTTAGATCGTTTTAATGCAATTACAAAACCTTAGAACAATCAATTTATTTCAGCCGTCTTACATTTCGATTTCTTTTCTTTTGACCTTTTATTTTTCCACTAAAATATTAATGGAAATCTTTATTGCGAATTTCAATGAGGTCAGACCGATAAACATCTTTTTTTTCAGTATATAATTGCTTTTGTCTTTCAAAATGACACTATGGTTTAAAATATACGAATCTGATCAAACGCCATTGCATTCAAGTTAAAAATATGAATATTGCTTGTACCTATATTTGGTAAACTGAAATATTTATGTTGAATTAAGATGCAATGATGTTTAATCAGAAACAAATCACAAGACAACAAAACACTCATTAAGCATGAATTTTAAATGTCAAATATCAACTATCATAAGTGAGCAGCTAAATATTTTATTCTTGAAATAACATTTTTTATTTTAAGATTTTGAACTGATAACTATGGATCAAAATAAAAGATCGTAAAAAGATTATACAGATGCGTACCTTCAGATTGTTCATGTGCCTGCGTAATCTAGTTCATATATCATGTGATATGGAAAGGCATTGAGGAATCCTAGCATTGCAAATACGAAGCAGATCATGTTGAAATTTCACTACATAAGTCAATATTTATTTTGCATAAATATATTTGAATGGCATATCTTTCAGTTAACAATAACAATTTTGGCAGGTCATTTAAATGACCAGAGGTCTAAACTCAGGAAGTCGAAATGAAATATTAATCGAAAATTAAGAAAATCAGGATTTAAAAAATATGACCTCATGTGTCTACTTTTAGTGCCAAATTTTGAAAGAATTCTGTAGTGATCAGACAATGCCAAAATATGGTTGGAGAATGGTTATTAAACATATTAACGGATCCTTTGGTCTTATTTGATGGATGTACAAACCATATCAGAGTAAGATATTTCCATTAGCTCCGCTTTTAAATAAGCAATCTCAGGCAGATGCTGAGAGACAGTGTTATCAATGTCGATACTTATATCATCAAGGTCAGTCTTAATTGAAAAAGTACATAAACTTATCTTTCAGATACTAGTAGGTAGTTTGTGAAGTCTAGCAAAGCGACAGCTTCAATACAGATAACTTTGGAAATCAAGAATGCATATCTCTTCATAATCAGACTCCACTCATCTTCATACTTAAAGCGTAGCTCCCGGATAATTTAGACTAATTTATCCAAGCCAAACTGTACGTTTATAATCATGTTTTCATAATATATAGTTCATATTATGAATTTACGTGAGGTCATTGGAATTTTAAACTTATCAAAGGAGTGATTAATTGCGATTTCAAAAATAATTATAAGCTTCCTGCTTCGATCGTGTTGTTCCGTAGATTTTACCGGAAGTTACGTCAACTGTGGAAAACAATAGTGACGTGGCCGCCATTACTAACGTAAACAACACCACGTTTTATTTCAGTGATCACGTTCTTGTCGTTATTGGCCCATCAAACAAAGTTTTAGTGATTACATTTTAATGTCTGCTGTATGAAAGGATATCCTAAGTGTAGTAAAAGCTATATGATTATTTTGGCAAATTTTATGGAAACTATTATCCGATATATTGACAATGTCATACTCGGAAATCTGCTTGCAGTGCTGCGGTCTTCACTGTTTGACTCTGGTGAGTTAGTCGTTGTGTCGTTTTTCCTTATATGTTATCATCTGTTTGTGTATGGAATCTTTCATTTTCCTTCTTCGTATAAAACTTCCTTTTGCGTGTGTGAAAATGTTTCAATATTTAGCCTTGAAAAAAAAACATCACCTGCCCGTGGCTCTCCGTATTTGCAGTATGTCGCCTTTGGTTTGTTTTCGCCGCATGCATTTCTTGATAAACTGCATATAGACGTCCCATTTACGACAATATACGTTGTAAATATGATTTATCGAATTTAAATTTTGTTGTCCAATTTCAAAATCGTGATCTGGCATCACTCACTAAAAATAAATTTTACTATTACTTACTTTGAAGCCCATGCAAACAATGAATGAAGTAATATTGTCCTCGTTTCAAATTTCATAAATACATATATTATTGTTTATTGGAAGAATGTGAAACATAAAATGGAAATATTCATTTGGAAATAAATGTGACTGAACAAAATTTATATTTATCCAGTGATTTCTGGGACAATGATGATGTATATGTTTTAGTTATGTTTATATGAATTTTCCATGATTAACAAATATGAAGCATTTGTTAAATATAATTGAAACTAAAAAAAAATTAATGCATGTGGGGTTTTTACTCAACTATTTTCTTTTAAAAATTCATATAACATAAAAAATAGTTCATGTTCCATATTAAAAATTGTTTGTTATTTGAATGAACAGCACATTTATTTTCTTTATTTCAAACTAACATATGTCATATTTTCTTGAGCAATCACTCAAAGTAATAATGACAGGTATAAATATTTGGAGTGGCTTTTCTGGAAAACATTTATTTATTTATTTCTGTACTCTGATATCCCCTCAAAAATTATGTCACCTAAACAGGAAAGACAACATTGTACAAATACAGATAAATACACATATGATAATTGGCAAAGTTATTTGCCTTTTCCACAAAAAGATTTGACTGTAACAAGAAAATAAGATTTCAGTTATTTATAAATTATAATTATCATATGCAGTTATGTACATGTACAAATGAAAAGGCTTGTTTGATTTTTTAGTATTAATTGCAGACTACTTTAGGAATTTAACAGTTATGTTTGTAAACTATTCAACAACAAAATAAAAAAGTAACATTTTTAAAATAACTATCATTATCAATAATCTGTTATAAAGTTTTCCTACCAAACAATCAATCTGCAGCAGACAAGTCAAAAGCATTTGTTGCACAATTGTTCTAAAAAATAAATATTGACACTTTGATACCAAACATACAAACTTCAGGATCCCCTTTGTCACCTATCAATAAATATTTAATATAAAAAACTTTACTTAGATTTAGTTAGTCACTTAGACTGGAAGACTTAGAGCTTCATGATATCCCCCCAAAAATTATCATTAAAAGTATTAATTTGATATACAAAATATCTTCATTTCATCAGTCAGTTTTCTTGTTTATGTGAAATTCAAAAACATTTAATTTATTAACAAATATATGTTTTTACCAAGAGGTCTGAAACAATGATCAAAATATTAATTGAATTACAGAATATAAGGAATAATTTTATTCTATTAATATCTAGTGTATGTGCATGTATTAATTCAGAATCCAGAACGATTTTTAATATTATTTTTACAGGCAATGCTCAATAGAATCCACAATTAGAAAAACAGCAATAAAATCAAATGGAAATTTAAAAAAATGTGAATGCTATGTGCATATCCCCAGAAGTTTAGCTATAAGAAGGCGCCAACATATTTAAATTTAATATTTTATAATAAATAAAATAGTTATTGTTAATTATTTACCTCCATGCAAAAACATTTTGTGTCATGGAGGGGACTTGAGGAAAAAAATTCATAATCAAAACTTTCTGCGGAGGAATTTCGAATTTATTTTTTGCAAAATGTTGATATTAATATATAATTCTAATATTGTAATAATTCTATAATAATATTAAATATGAAATTCATTTAATAAACAAATCTGAATAATTTTTGTTGAATATTTCCCAGCTTACAGCAGAGTAGCATCTTATTAACATAGAGAAAAATTTCAGAACTATTTTTAATTTCAAAACTCTGAACTACAGTATTATTGACTGAAATCGTTGATACTTAATATCAATTACTGATAAAAACACTTATAAAATGCAGATATAATCAATCTAAATTTTATTTTGATAATATATTAGATAAAGACTTCGCATATATCGTAACATGATCGGTAAGTATTATGATATTTATAGATATTTAATGAAATTGTAAAATTATTGAAGGATATTCTGGACGATTTTACGTCCACCTGTTACGACATTGCAATGCAATTCATAACATATTGTTTTGATAACTTTTCTTTATTTATACGTACAATGTAAAAAAAACAAAAACATTTCTTATAATTTGGTATTTCCTGTCGGTGTTCTGATGAAGTAGTCCTTCTCAACCTCCAAGACAGGGCGCCTTCCCTCCGATTGTCTCTCCGGTAATTATATCAGTGACGTCACGGAGCGAATTATCGCTCTCTGGAGCTAGAGTCCTTCTAACCCGGACTTTGGTATCGAGCTGTATTTTGCAAAATCAAACTACAAAAAGACAGAAACAAAAGACGCAATTTCACTGATAAACAAACCCACATACATTAGAAATTGTTTATATTAAAAAAAAACGATGTTTTCCTAGATGTATTTGAAGTGAAAATCGCATTGTTTCGCTGTACGATTCCATTGAAGGGATTCATTTCCGGGTTGGTTAATAGATAGTTATAAAATTTTATGGTCAATGTTGGGGTTATTCCTTTCAACTATTGCTTCAGAGAGTTATTTACAGACATTTTGCAAGTTTTTACATGGATTTGTCAAGTGGTATGGCCGCTACAACCCTCGGTGTTTATTTGTCTGTCAGTGCTAATAATACGACAGACGCCATTTTGCGAGCCGTGTTTTCCACAGTTGACGTCACACATTCCATCGGCAACAATCGAGATTTTTCCGGTCTTTTCCGTAAAACAAAATGGCTGACACGTCAAAAAGCGACGTAAACAGTACAGTTTTTCGCCTTCTTTTACGATTTTCATGAAATATACTTGATTGTGATGGCAAAGAGGTGTATTGAATTGATCGCTTATACCTTATCAATGCGATTTTTACGTCTTCGAAATGTACATGCTAAGCATTGTGAAGATATATGAACAAAGTTGGAGCAAAATCACCCGGGAGTTGCGCTTTAAGACAAGACAACAAATAATGAGTTTCATCTTAAAGCTAAAACTAATTTTTTACTGCAGATACGAGTAGGAGTGAAGGAAAGCAACAAATTCAATACAGATCACTCTGGAGCAGACAACTACAAGAATGTACATATTTCTTTAAACTCAAACTTCATTTAAGAACAAGCAAAGAGTCACACCTTGTCTCTAACAATTTAATATTCTACTCCATAAGCTCCTTCATTCACACAAAGGTCAATACGTCAGCATGGTAATTGATCTAATCAATTTATTTGAAACCTACCTTCTTTCTCCTGTAACCCATATGAGGTACCAGTAACAGATCATGTCTTGGACTCATCTCGTGTGCATTCTGGTAAACTCTCTTGTACTGCGCTCGTCTCACTGCTGCTGGCTTCTTGGCTGTTACACTCTTTGAGCTCATGCTGTTGTTACATCCAGTAAGTCGAAATCTTGATCATGATATTATCCGTGCGTATTCAAGTATATGTCCTTTGCAGAAAGGGACAAAACCAATTGTTTCAATGTTCTGTCCAATTGTTTGATAACCATCAGTTGGTAATCCAGGTAAAACAGGGTTATCCTTTGGAATGTTGTACACAATTGGGTATTCTGGAGGGAATCGTCAATTAATAATCAAGGAGTGGCATATCAGATATGCCGGACTCTCGATTTGGAACAGGAGAATAGCAACGTTGATATATCATGAGCTGTACACCCAGGAGGAGTTTACACAGTTCTTTCACATGAATCCATGTTAGTGCGTGTGTCATCCTTAACGCATTGTATCCAGGGAAAATCATACATAATACTTTAAACTGAGAACCCATTGCAATGAAACGTTTAAAAGAACCTCTGAATGGTTCTTTAAATGTCAGTCTGGCAACTGGAAGAATTTATAAGTTGCAATGTGTTCTTGATATGGAATTATTAGTTGAAGATGTTTAACTAACGAAATTCTGTTGAGAATTTTCCAATATAACAAAAAAAGCCTTTTACATTCACTGAAATTCCATTAGCAATAATGTCTATATCAACATCAGGAAAACATACCGAACACATGCCTGTAACTACTTCATGGCGACAAAAGCTTCTTTTTACTAGCCAGCAGACGACAGTTCCGTCTTCAAGTAGTCGTCTGCTTTCCTCAACAGAGAAATGGCACAAGTGAGAGTCGTGTGTCAGGCAGCGATTTGTCAGCAGAAACAGATATGCTGGTTCTCACAGTGATCCCACCTGGACATTTCTACTGCTGATCGATTATTATGTAACTCGATGTTCACAGTTGAAATGCTTATGGTTATGTAGCCTGTGAAAAACGTATGGCTTGAGGGTGATTTAAATGAAAAGGTCAATCTTAATTAATAGGGCTATTGTTATTTGATTTCCTTTGACATGATAAAGGATAACATGTAAAGAAGACCACTTGGCGGTTTTGAATATTATTTTACTAAATTCCATTTTTTCAAATTTTGACATTTATCAATAAATTCATAAAAAGAATAAGAGACTCCGTACATTTGATTCAACACTTCCACAAATTGGTCAAAATATTAATAATTGATAGAAAACGAGCAGTTTCGAAAAAAAATCCTGACTGTTACAACATTCATTCATGTGCATGTACATTCTGATTGTAAAAGCTTTCAAGAACAGTAAAAAAGTTTCACATCGGAGTCTCCCGGAGTCCTAATTCCTAAACTGTTGGCTTCTTGTGTGAATAGTTCAGAACGAGCACATAAATGGCAGATTCCATGTTGGTAGTGTACTCTTATTGGAGAGGAATTGAATGAAAATATTTCCAATGTCTTTTTTCTATTAACAAAACGTGAAACACGTAAAGCATTCGAGGTGACGTTCATGTAAATAATATCAAAACAATCATTCTTAATTTTAGAAATAGAGTAGCCTTTATTATTATGTGTATTGCAATAAATTATAGGCTTTCCTTGAACTATAATAGTTAAAGTGTGGTTTAACATTATGATGGTTCAGGGCAAAACTATATTTTATCGCAAAACATGGTTGTCAGGGTTACTTTGCTTCTTTTCCGCAATAACGATTTTCACTCATTTAGGTTATTTGTATTCAATTACAAACATATATTTATGAATCACATTCGCCCTTGAATTGAAAAAGTCTTGGTCAGAGCTATGGGTAGTGACAATGACAATGACAAAACATGACAATAGGAAATTTGTTATTGATGTCATTTACTTTTGTGTCGTGACGTCTCTCAAAAAGTACATTGCGAAGTAAAAGGCAGGCAGTACTTTTTATCCTGGAAAATGCAGTAGAAATATCATTAAAGCTATCTTACGGAAATGGAACAGTGACATTGTTTAAACGGCAGAAGAGAATTTTTTTATTAAATTAAAATCTTTTTCAAACATTGTTTAAATGGTATTGTTAAGACATAATTGCCCATACCAACTATGATTTCCTGTAATCAATATCTTTACCCATGCATAAAGCAAACACAAGCAACAAAATCTAAACATGTCATCTTTAATGTCAATACTATGTCAATAGTCATCTTTAATGTCAATACTATGTCAATAGTAGATAAGAACATGAAATTATCTTGGTCATACATGTAGTTGACATTTAACACACACAGATAATCTTTACCACATACTTGAATGGACATTTAGTTAAGTAACAGAACCGATCGATGAATCGTGAAAGAATTGTCATTGTCCAGTCAGTCATTGTTTATAATAGATTAAATGTAACGTTTCCTGTCAACCGACCGACAACAACAAGGACGTCTGGCCAAAAAAATCGAACTTACAAAAATCTCCCTATAGCTTTGCTAAAAGAAGACAATGTACACATGACTATAGACAAATCGATAACATTGTAAAAGTTTAATGCAAGGTAATACATCAAATTCCCTTTGATAATAAAATCTGCATAAGACATTTTACCTTCAGAGCAGTCTATGAAAATGACCAATGCCACATGTTTGATGACATAAAGTAAGTAAAACAGAGGAACAAATTTCCGGCTGCTCATAAAATCGGATTATCGGTTGTTAAACGCTTATTTCAAGTCTCATATCTTCCAAAACCTTAAACAATTATTATGATAACCGCATATTTTTTCTTAAATCAATCAAAGATATGATATTGCATATACCGCATATTTTATCTTAAATCAATCAAAGATATGATATTGCATATACGTCTAATTGGCAATGGCATGATCTAAATGTTTAAACAATGATTTAATCTTCAAAAAAGTCTTAAGCATATGATCAACTGTATATCCTGATAAGACTAGTTATTTACAAAAAGGTTTAATCTCGAGCAATTTTTAACTTATTTTTATTGCAACCATCATGCATCATTTACAGAGATGGTTTACATATACGTGTGTTTCTTCGGCAAGGATGAGATGTTTTTATTTAGGGACATGTCTTTGCTTAAATTATATGCCAAAAGAAGCAATGAAAGTCTTTATTTATGAATAAATTGTCCAAGTTAGGTTGAGACTTTCTACTGCATTATATAGCCAAATAATACCAAATTACATTGTGCATATGCAACATGAATTAGGCAAACAACATTGTTCAGTTTTCCGTCACCATGAAACTAACTCCATAGTGTTACTGTTCTCTTCCTTTTAAAATATCTAGTATATCAATACCCCAAACGTTCACATTCAAACACGCTAGATTGGGGTAACGTCCGGTGGCATAGCAAAACGTGGACCTTGTCGGCATTAAGAAGTCTTTGGTCAATATTGCAACGTGAGGGGGACGGGGACTTGCCTTGGGGTAGGCATTTCACGAGGTTCCACTAATTTAATAGGAACATACAATAAAAGTATTGTTTTCACCAGGTAAGGAATCTGTTAAAAAGTGATTTCTTTGCAAAACCGAAAAAAGATAATTCTACAATAAAAAGGATAGATAAAAGGATCATTGCATGCCTCATTGTATACACCATGAGCTTTCAGGCTCGATTGGCTAAAGTATGTAAAATGAATCTCTTAAATGTATGACATGACCGCTAGAATCTTCGATTCAAATTGAAAGATATTAGTGCAATTAATGCGGAGAGGGACTTGTTTTCCTTTGCTTAGAACCAAAAGTAATGTTACTTCAAGAAATGTTCAGCTTCATGACCTCCTGATTAATGAGAACCTTAAGGACCTTAAAAGTGCCTTTACTATTGATATTCAAATCGATTCCTGAATTATTCTCGTACACAAGAGCAGATGGTGCCAATGGAGAAATCATGTTAAAATTTAATCACCCTGTTGATTACGCACCACAAATTTTAGAATCAGCTCACTGCTTTTATTTCGTTATATGCATGCATTATTGTGAAAGAAAAAATGTAATGATTAGGAAATGTCTACATCCAATATATAGAATACAAACAATGTAACACTGTAACAACACTTAGTTTCATACTCAATACATGAAAATGAAACTTGCTTTGACCAGTGCTTTCTTTGGCCGAACATGTGAACGACTTCAATCATTATTTCTCTACCAGGAAGCAAGACTCTGGAAGTGTCATAATTCATTGCCTTAAAAAATAAAGTTGTCAAAATAAGAAGTTGTGTTAACAATATTTCAAATTGATTTAGAATATATTCCTGCATAGTTGATTGACTAGAATAGCTAGATAGGCACATAACAAACACATATTTATTGGTATTTCTTACATAATGTCCAGAGATATGCCTGTAGGAAGAATCGTGTGTCAGACAGCGAGTACACAAGCAGTTCCTACACTGTGGTATTCTATGTAAACTGTTGAACACTGGAACCATCGATCGACTGTCATATCAGTGTTTTCTGCTTCTCTACAGGGTAACTGCTGTTATTTGCGTTGTACCTCTTTATGTATGACAGAATTAGTCAATGGAAATACAAATTGTCCAGAGAACTTGGATTGTAAAATAGCTGCCATATCGCTTGCAAAAGTTACACACATGGTCAAGGGACGACATTTCAAATTTGTCAGACAATCACCAACTTGTCTGATTCCTCTTCTGGAATGTCCAAGAGGGTAGAGTTATGTCAGACAGCGAGTACAGGGCCAGTTTCTACTCTGTGGTACTCTATGTAAACGGTTGAGCCCTTGAACCATGCTTGACTATAATATCAGTGTTTTCTCTCTATTAAACATCTTTGTTGCTGAACAGATTTAGTTAATAGAGTTAAACTAGTTATTCATTTCTGGAATTTGATAATTGCTAACATATATTCTTCAACAGCTACACACATGCTCGGCAGACCACATTTCCCGTTCCTCAGACAATAAAAAATTGCCCCACTTGTTTCCTTCTTCTTCAGGGATCTAGCAGAGGGTAGTGTGATTTGTCAGACAGCGAGCACACTACTCTGTGGTATTCTATGTAAACTGTTGAGCACTGGAGCCATCGATCTACTATCATATCAGTGTTTGCTGATGTCAGTAAAACAGCTCTACATCATTACTTCTTTTATTTGGAATGCACCTTTTTGTTTTTAGGCAGAATTACCTAATTAATTTACTTAGCTTTGATGAATGAATTTGCTTAGCGTTTTAATACTTTGTATCTACTGTGTAATCATGTGCAGGCCAATTAGTGATAGCAGTCATCGATCCAGCAAATTGTCCCAGGCGAAACGTGACGACAGACAAATGACGATTGTTTACTCTGTAAAACATAAAACATGTATATGGCCTTCGTACTGATGATGCTGTCTATGAATTATTAAAAGATTTATTCGCTGTTCAATTAGAAATTTGTGAAGTAATGACATCAATAAAGATAATTTCAATCGACATTTTAATCATTACTTGGTTCGATAAGTACCTTAAGATAAGCCAGGAATGTCCAACCAAGCTGATATCTGATTTAATGAAGAGACGCAACAGACCTATGCAATCACCAGTACTTCCGCCCATATCAATCATTAAAACCTACTGGGGGGGAATTCAAATCTAAGCTAACATCTACATATCGATGTGGATGTACTAACCGATCCTAATTTGATGTTTTATTCAGATATATTTTGAAATTTTAACACATTATTATTTTATTGTTGCCAAAATTATTTCCTTTCATCTTTTATATATAAAATGGGGAAGTAATGACAATTGTCCCAATCATAAGATTAATTATGACACTGTATCATTTGACTTTAAACGACTGCAAATCGATAAAACCGATAATCGATTATAATTTGCAAACCAATTAAATACATACTTTTTTATATCAATATTATACATTCAGCATTTTAAACAATATGTTTTTTTAAAAAATGAATCAAAAACGTATTATAAGTAAAGATTCGCAATTCAAATCTAATTTTTCAATACATTTAAGCGTCATGAATCACAAGATTTGCAATGTCCATGTCACACAAGAGTCAGCGATGAACAGAATCTCTAACACCCACTTCGTGCCCACTCAGCCACCTGATGCGCCCAATGTAGGAGTAATTCAATGTTATTTAATTGTCCGGATACATTGAATTGTAAGTCACAGGTGTAAGTCTATTGAACCCAGTTTAAAGGTAATTAAAACAGAAACCTTAACAGGATACTTGACAGGATAGGTATTAAGACCTTCATTGTCCAAGTAGGTCATGACTTTTGATTGAAACAAGCTTGACTATAAGTAAAGACTACAGTATCTCCCACATATAACTTTTTGCGTTTTTCTAATTACGCTTTCTTTTAAAATATGTAGTATTTAAATACAGTTCCAATTTATATCACATGAAAATGATCGTCACGAATGAAATTGAACAGTTGTTGATAACACTTTTGGGCTTAATTTATTTAAACACAACAAAAGCAAAACATGAGCTTCTTCCCTAAAGCAATTGTTCAAATGTCCTTAATATTATGGATGCATATGTTATAAGATAAGAAAAAAGCTTGAATGTCAAAAACTGAATGAGTTACTTTCATATCGATTTTCATTCATTTTGCTGAGACCATGCGCTGGAAAAATGTGTTTTCATATTTCATATTCAAAAGCTACGTGTTCAGTGTGATTGTCCTTGTTGAAGGCAAACGTTATTCCTCATTTTATGAATAAGACATTCACTCGGTTGATGATCTTATAAAAAGGAAAATCTATACATCCATAGCAATATATATAAATTGGGACGATTATTAGAGGACCCCGTTATAATCAATATTTGTTAGAATTGGAGATTATTGCATGCTTCAACTTCAATACTTGTAAATTACGAATCAAAAGAGATTCAGTAAGCAGCCACTATACGCTTTGAGATTTCAACAATGACACAATTTAATGTCTCAACAAATGAAACACAAGAACATGAACAATTTGCTTTCACGGAAAACTTGGACATGTATGCGCCTATGTGTGTCATTGTTCGTGTCTCACAATCTGCAGATTGCTGATTGCAGATTGCAGATTGCTGAAACAATCTAGGTTATGTGAACTATTACTGATATGAGCTCAGATTGTTTGAACAATCTGTAGATTGTGATATTCCTCAGATGTTTTGTAACATGTACACATGTGATTTAAATGGCTCTATGTTTCACTATGTGAAAATTAAATCTAATGTTGTAACCATCCCCAAAACAACACGTCTAGCGTCAGATTTCATACTAAGATGCACCTATCGGAAATAATAGATTACTAAGACTAAAGTCTAGAGCTCTGTGGACATCAGAGTCCTGATTGTGTGACACATTGTATCCCTACAGACCATCACTATTTGATGGAAGACTGCTGGTGCATACAGGGCTATTACCCGTTATCAGATGCCTTTATCATTGAGCATATCTATCTAATAGTTGCAGAAACCTTTTATTCGTGTCCACATAGATAACTTCACCTCAACTCATTACAACGCCTCTCATGGCTGAGATATTGCCCAAGCGGCTTTTAACTCGTACTCTCTAACTGTAAGTGATTGATGTGCAGAGGACATCCGTTGTTTAACTGATAATATTTCCATTTTGAAACCTGATGGAATATATAGAGTAATTACCAAGTATCAGTTATCAATAAATTTACGTTTCGATCGACTTTAACAAGTTAGAGTAATTCAGAGCTTTTTCGAAGGGTGATTAAGAAATTAAGTGAATGATTGTTATAGACGTTCGCAAGGCTGGGATGATATCATGGTGTAAGAAGACAACAAGACAACAAACAATCTGCAACACAAGTTGGCACATGTAACATGTTAAAATTATGAAAAGTATTAAGAAGGAAAATCAAAATCCTTGGAGCAAGGATACCAAGAAAAGTCTTTATAAATGTGTTACTATCTTCTATGACTTGGAATCATTTATAATAATTATGATTATTTAACATACCATACATTAAAAACCTAGAATGAATAAATGGCAAAATAATCGAAGGAGTCTTTAGATTCATGACCTTTCAATTCCATAGAAAAGGAAAAAGGTCCATCAAATATTTATAAATGAACCACTACTTCAGTTGTATAGTTTATATTCAATGAAGATAGATAAGCCTTCCTGAATGTTTTAAGTCATCAGTATCATCTATTTGTATTTTGTTAGAAATCTCTGTCTTGACATCCATTTTTCTATGAAGGAAATAATTGGTATTATGAATTGGGGAATCTTAAAAATAGCAAGCGCATAATGTAAAACATATGAAAAGTGCCTTTACTACCGACATGTTATCACATAGTGTAATCGTAAGAGCAACTTCAATTCGTCAAAACTTAATTATTCAAAATATGTGATATATAGAGGATACTAAACGACCTTCCATTTAATACTATTTTTATTAAACGAGTAAATGATTTTGTATAAAACGAGCGAAAGCGAGTTTGATACTAAATCATTCACGAGTTTAATAAAAATAGTATCAAATGGAAGGAAGTTTAGTATTCTGTTTATTACTTGCCCTTAAAATCACGCAAACTTGCCGAAAATGTGCTGAAACTAACAGTTCCGCGACTCGGCATCCATTGTGACGAAGCGCTTACATTGTGACGTCACAACCACACACTACTGTGACGTCATACTTCAATTGTGTTATTTCACTTGTTTAATATTGCCGTATAAATATTACACTGCGGTATCTTACACGGGCGAGTAATAAATTCAGATATTGCTTTATTTGCAACATTCTCTTGCAAAAGAGACTATTTGCAATTATAACACGAAACATAAGTTTTGTTCTTAAACAAAGAGAATTGTTTATATCAATTGGATCAATACACATCGATACACATCATGAGTGAGACAAACTAAATAAATTAATTAATTAATTAATAATTAATAAAGAAAAGATTCAATTTGATTTTATTAATCTCTCAGAATAACAATTTATGGGCGATGGAAATATTGTTTAAAGACAGTGAACGGCATTTAAATGTTATTCAAATAGCACAGGATTCGTAACACGGATTTCAACTGAAAACTGAACATAATGAAGTCTTCCTTATCAAGTTCGACTAACTTTGACTTGCAGTGTGATCCAGAAACGAGATTATAACTAGAACCCTGTATATAATTGAAATCATAGCTGAGTTAATAATCACCACTGAGACTGGTTTGTCAGCTTAGTGGATAGAACATAGACAACATACGATGGTTGCCAGCTAAATGTATCACCAATTGTTTATAACATTACCAAAATGCAAGAACTGAAAATGGCTTAAGATGTTTTCTGAGCCTTACCTATTAAACTACCTCATCAATGGCATTGAATTATACTGTAAAATAATTATTTAATAGCTTAATTTTTTAGATTGATATGCATCGTCTGATGATATCATATTATGCATGTTTCTATACATGTACATATCGCAATATTATTGATTTTTTTATGAAATATGTTTTTTTAACTCTTTTGAGCTTCGACTAAGTAAAAGGTATTTCTGAAGTTATTGATGTATTTCATTAATGATGTTTATTCAGTCTATTCTAGTTCCAAATCAAACAAATCATTCAAAAATATTCTTGACGACATGCACAAATAACTAAAATGTTTGAGATCAAACGCATATGAATTTGCTTATTATTTAATTGTACAAATGAAAAGCTGTTGGTGGTCGCTCAAAACTACCCGCTCTGTTCCATTGATAAGAGAATTAATACATGTCAAGTTGTTCTACAATTGATTAGAAAAAACGTGATTTCAGCAAACCATCGTAAATTGTGTACATGAAATGTAATTAAATAATATTGTCAAAGTGTTGTAGAAAGTTAGCTTTATTAGTTTGATTAGTAAAAATAGCTCACATCACTTACCAGCTTACTCAATCTGTTCAATAATCGTTTCACAATTGATAATTAGATCCAAAATAGTTCAAATTAACAATGACTAGATTCTTATCGACCAACTTTTACATTACCTCAGTATTATCAAGCAAAGTATACTTGTAAAAAAGAAATCGTTTCTTTCAACTAAGGAATTACCAATTTGTCCTGATCACTGCCTCAGAGTTATGAGTTTTGTGACATGAGAGCTGGAATTAATTTGATGCAAACTTGCTACTAAACCAGATTTAAAAAAGTTTTTCTTTAGTTCCATTTGTAGTGGAAAGTTGACATGGCAAACGGTTAAAGGTAAAACTGCAACATTAACAGCTCACTCCGGATGGATTTATTCCTCTTAATCTATGAATAAGACATCAAAAGTTCCTTTGATATTCAATCCTTTGATCATCTTACTATTCTATTCTGTGTTAAAACCTGTCGATAAATCAATACATTCATTCAAAGACACAGCATATACATGTAGTAAATATTTTCCAGAGTTTTGTATCATTCTATGATGTTTCAAGAAATGCAAAACATAATTAAACATGAACAATTTGCTTCCACGCTAACATGGTATGCACCTATGTGTGTAATTGTTCAGGTCTCACAATCTATACATTGCTTGAACGACCTACAAGTTATAGCCCTATTCCTAGATTGTGAGCTGTGAGTTTTCGAATAATCTTCAGATTGTTATAATATCAGATGGTATGTATAGTGGAATCTTACACTGTAACCAATCCAAAATCAACAAATAAGTTTTGCATCAGAATGCATGCTCAGATGCAAACAACTTAGATTTCTAAAGTCTCGAGCTCTGTGATTAGTTGACAGAAGATCTAGAGTCCTGATTGTGTGATAGATTGTATCCTATGCCTTTATCATTGACCATATCTATCCTTTAGTTGCAGACAAATTTTGTCTGCCCACATAACTGCTTTGTGAGACGTCTTGAATAACAGAGGAACAGGCTTCATTATGTCAATAACAACACAAATACTGTTCCTTTGACTGGAACCTACCGATTTAATTAACTGACAGGTATCAGGCAGTTAGAGTATCATACCCTTTATTCATCCATCTTTAGTGATCATCACGTTAGGTTTGTTAAATGTGACTTATTGTTAAGTACACAGTCTTTCTTTTAGTTAAGCTATCTTCCAATTGCGAGAAATCTAGTGATTAGTCTTTTCCTGTAAGTCGTCTTACATATAATCCATTTACTTCTACTTTTCAAGTTGTTAAGCAATGATGACGTTATTTCATCACTCATGATTGGGATTCGTCCTCTGATGAAGAAGCTGCAACATCAATCATACTTGTAAGTGATAGATCTAAATGTAAATTAATCATTTGATAAAGAAAACGTGTTTATCTAATTTGTGAAAGGTAATATTCATTCATAAACAAACACTGTACTGCAATAAGGATCTTTCATCATCATTAATAAGTTCGTGTTACACCCACAAGTACAAGTTCATACATGTGTATTGATGAATAATGTCCCGTCCACAATTTACATTAACAATTACTAAAGGAAGAATTACCTTATTTTTCTTGTAAAATTAGGTAAAAATTGTCAGTTTACCATAATAAACGTTGAATGTATAAACAATCGTTTCCTGATTGAAATCAGCAATCTATTAGCTCAACGCATGAAAACGATATCAAAACAATATTCATGTTCAAGTTCATGGTACAGCAGACCAAATGTCACCACCATTGCCCTTATTTACTACGTCCTTCTGAAATCCAGACTTATGTAGCAAACCACTTATTCCTGTCTGAACATAGAAGTAATTTCCCATTCTGATTATTTGCTTCAATAGTAAACCATCTTGTACCCATAGGTACAGTTTGTCAGTTTACCATGTAGTTTAAATGTGTACATAATGGTTTCCTGATCGAAATCAGCAATCTATTATCTCAACGAATGATATCAAATCATTACTGTTTATTGACAAGTTCACGGTACAGCAGACCAAATGTCGACACCATTGCCCTTATTTACTACGTCCTTCATTAAATCCAGACTTGTGAAGCAAACCACTTATTCGCGTCTGGACAATAGACAATAGAAGTAATTTCCCATTCTGATTATCTGCTTCAAAAGTAAACTACTGTTTGTCTTCGAAATATAATTCAAGAGAATAATAAGGCACCAAGGTGACGCAAAACGAGAAATATTAGTATCAGATTGAAAATAAAAAATGCAAACAGTTAATTATCTCTATTAAAACCGTCTAATAAGCTACAAACACCAGCAAGCAATTAGGGCCCCTGCTGTTTCAGTGACAAATACTAATATTGAGGGTGGAAGAAGATTAACTGTGTAAAACATGCCACAAATCGTTCCAAGTTTCCAATAACGTGTGTCTGAACATCTTTAGAACTGGAATAGTGAAAGATCAAATTTTTTATCTACAGTTTTGCAGTTTTATACAGCAGAACTAACAGTTTCGCCTGCCAAATTGCCAATCCAACACATGGATAAGCTTGTATTAAAGAATGATGCGAACTGTATTATACACTCTGTGCAGTGTAGTATAGTCCTATTGATATGATTCAATATGAAGAATAAAATACCTTATACATATTAAAAGGTTTCTTGGGTTTCACGTTCTCATTTGATTGAAACATCCACTAGTATTATCCTTTTGAGGTAAGGAATCCGTTCAAGGTGATTCCTTGGCAAATATAAAAATAAATATAAAATTTAACAATAAGATGGAGAGATGAAAGGATTATTGCATGGCTCATAGGTCAGCAAACATCAACATCATTAACTAAAACACGTAGTTAAAAGAAACTCTCTTAAAATCTTGAAATAAATGAGATGACAGCTAGAATCTTCCAAGTGAAAGATATTTGTGCAATTGTTGTGAAAAGCAAATTTGTTTTCGTTTACAAAGAACAAGGAATGGTGTAACTTCAGCTTCATGACCTTCTGAGTAAGGAAAACCTTTGGACCTGGTGCCATGGAGAAAGTCTCATCATGTTAACATTGAATCAGCATGTCAATAACGCATCACAGATTTTAGAACAAGTAATGTATAGAATTTTTTTGAAGTGTCCATCCAAATTGTAGAATCTATACAATCTAACACTTTTGAATATTAACCACCATTAGCTTTCAGGCTTGATTAACTAAAACATATAGTTAAAGAAAGTTGAATCTTGTCATATATATGAGGTTTCAGCTGTAATCTTCCCAGTGCATTTTATTAGGTGCAATTAAATGCATACAGCGATGTTTTTTCCTTTACATATTACTAGGAATAATGTAACTTCAAGAACATTTTTCAGCATAATGACCTCCTGAATAATGAGAACCTTAGGACCTTAAAGCTGTTTTAATAATTAAGATTCAGAGTGAGTCCTGATTTATTACATGAGAGGAGCTGGTGCCAATGGGGAAAGACTCATCAAGTTTTCATCGAATCAAAATGTAGATTACGCATCACAGATTTTGGAAACAGCTCACTGATTTATTTTGTTTGCATGCGTTATTGTAAAAGAAAAGCAATGAATAGGATTTTTTTTTAAAATGTTCATCCAAAATGTATTTGTAAGCGACAATAGTGAAAATCTGTCAATAGCGTTAATGCCTAGGTAATAATGTTGTTCTTAGGCAATAGTTAGGATGGCAATTAGGAAAATCAAACCTATATATTGCAGATAATAGCGCTAATGCCTGCCTATTTGTGGCAATAATGCCATTGCCTTGACATTACGTTTGTGCCTAGGCATTGACACTTTTGCCGGATTATCACTATTTTTGCTAACATATATACATTGTAACACTGTAAATACACTAAATTTTATACTCAACAAATGAAAATAAGGCTTTCTTTGACCAGTGCCTTCCTTTGGTAGAACAACATATCGTAATGAATGATTACAACTTAATAAATTATGCCCAAATTATTTATCTATCTAGTTCTCTATCAGGAAACAACACCCTGGAATCATCACGCCATCATCAGGGGAGTGTTGAAAATATATCAAATTGATTTAGAATGAAATAGTCTAAATTAAGTTTTCTTGCATGCTTTGATTGAGTTCCTATATAAGACCTGACTTTATTTTGATTACACCTAAAAAAGTTGTCTACATGGTAATTGTACATCATACTAAAAGACTTTACTTTCACAACATAAATGGCAGTTCTGTTCGAATTGACTGCAATGAATTGTCATAAAACAGCACCAGTTCATTGACTAGGCGTATTTGATACTTGAAAGCTATGATGGAGTTTGTATTCGCATGACAACTTTTGAAATGCCATTTTGTCAGCATACTATTTGTCCGATTATTTAATAAAAAAGAAAGCCAGATATGAATTCAGGAACAAGGATGTCGAGAATAGCTAGAATGTACATAGCAAACATTGTGTCAGACAGGAGTATATGAAGAGATCCTACACTGTGGCATTCTATGTAAACGATCTACTGTCATATCAGTGTTTTCTGCTTCTCTATAGGGTAGCTTCTGCTATGTGTGCTGTGCCTCTTTATTATTGAACGGAATTAGTTTATTACATTACAAATTGTTAACAGCATCTGGAATTGGAAAATAGATAGCTTTTTAACTACAACAGTTACACACGCGCTCACAGGATGACATTTCCAGATTCTGCGATATAGCAGAGGGTAGAGTGATTGTTCCGACACGAGTACAGTGCAGTTCCTACTGCAGTAACAATCGATCTACTATCATATCAGTGTTTGCTGATGTCAGTAAAACTTCTCTACATCATTACTTCTTTTATTTGCAATGCACCTTTTTGCTCTTAGAGAAAATTGCCTAATGAATTTGTTTAGCGTAAATGAAAGAATTTGCTTAGTGTTATATAAAGATCAGGTGTTGGCCAATCAGTGAACACAGTCATTGATCCTGCAAGAGACCCAGTCAATATCACATGGGGAATGTTTACACTGTATAACATAGAACAAGATGCACATGACCTTTGTAATGATGATGCAGTCTATGAAATAAAAACGCTTTTTCGCTGTTCAATTAGAAGAAAATCAAGTAAAGAACATCAATAAAGAATATTTTATTCGACATTTGTCATTTCTTGCTTTGAAACGCACCAAATGTACCAAGCATTGATGAATTATGAAACTGTACAATTTGACTTTGAACGACTGCAAATCGATTTAAAATCGATTTATGTATTTGCAATCCAAATAAAATGTTATTGTAAGACTTTGTTAATCGCTATTCTTCATTTGACGTTATAGTTTATAACGTTATGGTTCCTTATATCAATCAAACTCGCTTTACAAGTTAAACATCCATAGAATGATTCTTAATTTAAATCTAATGTTTAAAGGGGCAGTAGCACGTTTTTAGGGGGGAAATAAGGTGATGTCAGGAAAATGAAAATTAATGGTTCCATTTGAAAGACAATGTATTTAAACTAAATGGAGCAGTAACAATTCAAATATATAATGTAAAGTTTAGCCTTGCGATTCCTTTTTCTTACAGAAAGTGAATTAAAGGTGTTCACACAAAAATGGCCGCCAATGGATTTTATGTGAATCTTCATACTTTGTCCTCTGACTATGGCTAATTGGCTTGTGTAATAAGATTTATGACACTATCAAAGTAATACATTTAGCACTAACATACAATTATCAGTGAAAAATTTAAAATATAAAATTATCAAAAAACGTGCTACTGCCCCTTTAAAGAATGTGAATGAACAGAATCTCTAAACCACACCCACTCACCTGCCCACTCAGACACCTGATGCGCCCAATGTAGGAGTAATTCGCTGTCATTAAATTGTCAGAATACATGGAATTGTAGGTCACAGGTGTAACTCTATTGAATCCAGTTTAAAGGTAATTAAAACAGAAACCTTAACAGGATACTTGACAGGGTGGGTATAAAGAACTACATCTTCTAAGTATGTCGTGACTCTTGGGAGATTGAAACATGCTTTACTACAAGTAAAGACCGTCTTCCAACATATAACTTTTTGTGCTAGCAAAAAAATAAAAAATTTAATTACACTTTAATTCAAAATATGTAGTATTATACCAACAACCGTCACCAATAAAATTGAATAATTGTTGATAACACTTTTGAACTAAAACACAACAACAAAAACAAAATATGTGCTCCTACCCCAAAGCAATTTCTAAATTACAATTGTCCGACTTAAATTTCCTTAATATTATGCATACATATGTTATAAGATAAGAAAATTGCTTGAATGTTCAACACTGAATGTATTCATATCATATCAATTTTCATTAATTTTGTGTAAAATAGTTGTTAAGACCATGTCATAGCAAGTACATGTAGGTATTGCTCAGAAAATTTGTTTTCATATTTTATATTTAAAAGCTACGAGTTCAGTGTGATTGTCCTCATTGAAGGCACACGTAATTCCTCATGATTTATAAACAAGACCTTCACTCGGTTGACGATCTTACAAAAATAAAAAATCAATACATCCATTACAATATAAATGAATTGGGACGATTACTCGAAGACCTGCTAAAATCAATATTTGTCAGAATTGGAGATTATTGCATGCTCCAACTTCAAAACTTGAAATTTAGATTCAGAAAGCCGACACTTAACCTGTAATGACCAGATTTAATATTGTACAATGTTTCAACAAATTCAAAACAAGAACATGAACAACTTGCTCACCATGCAAAACTTGGACATGTACATGTATGCCCATATGTGTGAAGTTGTTCAGGTGTCACAATCCACAGATTGCTTAAACAATCTTGGTTCTGTGAACTTTTCTTGATTCTAATTTTAGATTGTTGGAACAATTTTCAGACCGTTTTGTACCAAAGTTCCACAACAAAAGTTTGCACAGGTCACATGTTAAAACTTGTTTAACTTAGTATTAGAAATGAAAAGAAAATATGATTTATTGGAGCTAGAATAACGTGAAGATTCTTTATAAAGGTTTCGCTATCTTATATGACTTGAAATCACTAATAATTATGATTAATTTCATACGATTCATTGAAAATCCTAGGTTGAATAAACAAAGAAATTATTGAAGAAGTCATAGAATTCATGGCCTTTCAATTCCACAGAAATGTCACATTGAAATAATCTAGTTGATGAATAGATTTGAGAGATATTAGTTACAGCTCTATGTTTAACGTTCTTACTATTGGTCCATTAAATATTTATGAATGATCCACTACTTCAATCGGATTGGATACGTGGATTATACATCAACATGTTTATATAAAATGACGATAGGTATGCCTTCCTGAACATTTTAAGTCATTAGTATCATCTATTTCTTTATTTGTTAGATATCTTTTTCTTGACCCAAATTTTAACACAGGAAATAATTTTTATCATTAATTGATGAATCTTGAATATACCAAGTGTTTAATTCATTACATATGAAATGTGTCATACCTTTATCTCATATTATAAACCAAGAGTGTAATTGTAAAGCAACTTTAACAAAACTTAATTATTCATAATCTGCGTATAAACTCACATATTTCTATATTTGCAACATTCACTTGCAAAAGGGACATTCTATGATCATTATGAAGTAACCTTTATGGATTGAGTGTTACACCTATGAATGAATATACATAACTGTGTTTAATGAATAATGTCTCGTCCACAATTCACATTAACGCTTGCTTTAGGTCAATATAAAAAAAAAAGTTTGTTATTTATATCTTATTTCTTGTACACATTAGTACAAGTTACCATAATGAACGTTGAACATTCGTTTCATGATGGAAATCAGCAATTCACTACCTCAAGGCAAGTAAATGACATCAAAACAATATCATGAGTTGACAAGTTCACGGTACAGTAGACCATTGGCTTTTTTGGCTTCTTGCTTGCTCACTACTTGACTAATCCAGATTTGACTTCCACACCACCTATTCGCGTCTGGACTACAGTAGTAATCTACTAATCGGTTTATCTGCTTCAATAGTGAACTACTGATTGTCTCGGATATATTTGTTCGAGGGAAAAATCAGGCACCAAGGTTACGCAGAACGAGAACAAATGGTACCAGACTGCAAATGAAAAATGCAAACAGTTAATTATCTCTTCTGAATACTGTCTACCAACACCAGCAAGCAATAAGGGACCCTGCTGTTCCAGTGTAAGATATTAATATTGGGGGTGGTAAATTAGGAGATTACTTATGTATGCATATCTTTACAACTGGAATAGTGAAATATTTCAGTGAAGGGAACATGAGTGAAACTTTATATTTGAAACAATGTCCAAGAGAATTAATAATTATGAAAAAAAAATCGATTCAACATTAAACCCTTTTATCAATAGTGAAATTAAATATTTTGAACATTGTTTTACATTTGACTGTTCATTAAAAAAAATAAGATTTAAGGAAACGAGTTAATTATTGATTTATTAATTAATAATCAATCACAACTTTAAAAACTAAAGCAAAATAGTTTAACTGAAAATGTAAGAGTCATCACTAATGAGTTGAATCATCTGGGCAAATTACAACTATTTTTGATAAGCACGAAATCATTTCAAATTCATAATCATGGTGATGCTTAAGGTTATTGACAGTAGTAAATGAAATCAGTATTACTAACCTGGAACTAAAATCATTACTGTTAACGTTGAGAGTGATGGTTTTAGAGAAATTAGAAAGTAGGTTTTGGTCTTCACATTCAATACTTTTATAAGTAACTAACAAACAGATTGTCAGTGTAATCTCTGGGTTTAATTAGCAATGAGAATAAGGTTTGGTAAATATGATATCCAGTTAAATAACATAATCAGAAGTTTTGTATTTAAAACATTAGGGTTATCACATATCCCTAGGAAGAAAATCAAGTGTCACGCTGAAACCTTTTATAAAAATGTCCTGCTTGTTTCTTCATGTGAGACACATTGGGGTTGGCTTTTCTTTACACTCCAGATGTAGGCCTGCTGTCTGCTGTATCACAATGCGATCTCTCCTACGTATATGAACAGCACCATATCTCTTACATCTCATGCATCTTCATATCAAATAACATTGCATGCGTACATGAAACTGGTTTCAATGTAAGATCTTTACAGTGCAAAACTGTGACCTTTGTTTGGAGAAGAAAGAGAATAACCTTGAGTTGGTGTCTTATAATTTAATGAAAAGATGCAATGAACGAATGCAATCAAAAGTGCTTCCTCTCGTATCAATCATTATCATCACTCAAATCTAAGTTTACATGTTTACAAGTAATGTGGCTGAATCATTCCTTTTTAATTTGATGTTATTTCAGATTTATCTTGATTTTTAAACAAATTATTCATTTATTTCAAAAACTATTTTATTTTATTTTCTATATGTAAACTGAAGAAAATAATTGTACCAAATATTAAATGAATTATGAAACTTTTCCATTTGACTTTTGACATCTGCAAATCGAGTAAAATTCATTAATCGGTGGTTATTTGCAACCAAATTAATTGAATCTTGTCATAATCTTGACATTAATATTCTACATTCAGTATTTAAAACGTTTTGATTGTTCGTATTACTCAAAAACGTATAAAAACATATACAGACTGATTCTTAATTTAAATTTAATTTTAACGCATTTCACCGTTCTAAATCACAAGATTTGCAAGATGCCCCCGTAACACTGTGTCAGAGATGAAAAGAATCTTTAAACCACACCCACCTTCCTGCCCACTCAGCCACCTGATGTGCCCGATGTTGGAGTAATTTAATGTCAATCAAATTGTCCGGATACATTGAATTGTCAGTCACAAATGTAAGTATATTGAACCCAGTTTAAAGGTAATTCAAACAGAAACCTAAACAGGATATACCTAATTGACAGGGTAGTTATTGTTCTAAGTATGTCGTGACTCTTGAGAGTTTGAAACATTATTTTCATAACTAAAGACTATGTTCCCACATAAAACATGCAATATCTAAATACCTTTCCAAATCACATCACCTTAAAAGTTAGGTCCATCATCATAATCAATTGATAGCACTTTAGGAACTATTGATTATATTTTAACCCAAAAAAACCAACCCCAAAAACCGAAAAAAACAAATATTAATTAATATTTTGGATACATAAGTTGTAAGATAAGATAAATGTTTGAACAATAAACACTGATCGTTTTCTTTTCATATTTATTTTGGGTCAATTAAATAAAAAAATACATTGTATTACTCTAAGACCCCATTATAATCGATATTTGGTCAGAATTGAAGATTATTGCCTCCTCTATCGTTCAGACTCGTTAAAGCTTTAACACAAGAGAGTCAGAAAGCAGCCACTTTAATTGTAGCTTTCTTATTTCAGTAATGTCACTATTTATTATTCTATGATATTCCAACAAATGTGAAACAAGAACATGGACAATTTGCTTTCGCGCTAAAATAACATGCATCTATGTATGAAGTTGTTCAGGTCCCAAAATCAGCAGATCGCTTAAACAATCTAGGTTCTGTGAACTGTTTCTAGAGAAAATCTACAGATTGTTATATACCTCATATGATTTGTAGAATCTACACATATCGTTTAAATGGCTTTATGTTTCATCATGTGGAATGGAATATAAGATTGTTACCAACCAAAAAAATAACAAGTTAAACGTCAGATTGCTTACTAAGATGCAATTACTAAGATGCAAATAATTGAAATAATAGGTTCCTAAAGAGAAACGTAACTCTCGATCAAGGTTCTGTATTCAGTGGATACGAGGGTCCTGATCGTGTGACAGATTGTATCCCAGCAGACCCACATTGTTTGATTGAAGACTGCTGAAGCATACAGGGCTATTACCCGTTATCAGATGCCTTTATCATTATCTATCTTAAAGTTACAGCGACCTTTTCTTCTTGTCCATATACTTAGAATTTGGATCTGCTTTGTAAGAAGTCTTGAATAACAGAAAAGCATGCATAATCTCAGTTTAGTTGAAAGAGGTCTGTGATTAATATAACGCCGCTAACAGCTGAAAATTACCCAACTCACTCACTCATTGTGAGTGATTAATATGCAGGGAACATCCATTGTGGAACTGATATTATCGCCATATTATAGGCTGTTGAAATGTATCTATTAATTACCAAGTATCATTAATTTACCGTTTCAGTCTTTTACGATTGAGAGTAATTATGTTCAGATGGAGTGAAGGGTGTTTAGGTTATCATGTAAATGATTGTTTATTGTCGTTTGCAATGCTGGGATAATGATTGTGTTAGAGGACGACAAGACAACAAAACTTCTGCAACAACATTTTGCAAACGTTACAAAAAGGATTTCCTTGGAGCCAATAAATTGTGAAGAGCGTTTATAAAGATTTTACTATCTTCTATGACTTGGTATCACTAACAATTCATAATGATAAATTAATATAATATAATTAATATTAATAGATCTAAGCTAAATTTGTTACAGCTCTATGGTTAAGTTTCTCACTAACGGTCCATCAAGTATTTAAGTTCCACTTCTTCAATTGTATTGAATATGTGGATTAAACACCAACGTGTTATATACATTAAATGAGGATAGGTACATGTAGGCAATCCTATATATATCGACACATTATAGTATCATCTATTAGTATTTTGTAGTTTTCTATCTAGGACATAATTGGTATTATCAAATGATGAATCTTCAAAAAAGAAAGCGTATAATTTATTAATATTAAATGAGTCCTTTGTGTGATGTTATAGCCTGAAGAAGTGTATTTGTTACAGCAACTTCATCAACTTCATTTTGGACCTCAGATAATGCTTGATTGCCAACATTCTCTTGCAAAAAGGAACGTTTGCAATCGTTAATGAAAATTAAGTTTTGATTTCAAATAAAAATAAGTTTTTCATTGATTTGATTGATTTCTCCATTGGAGCTCGATACACATACATGCAGTATAAAGGGAGGCAATACATTTTCATAAGAAATAGAGAATAAGAGGTTTATCAATATTACAAAATAAAAAAAATGACAATGAGATTTGAGTATATTGTATAAAGACAATGAACCCGCTTTAACAGCATTTGAAAGTTATAAGAGTAGCAAAACAACAAAAACAAAGACGATTTCAACTAAGAATTGAACATAAACAAAACTTTTTATATTTTATTGAGGTAGACTGACTAAAACTAACTTGCAGTGTGACCAAGAAACGAGATTTTCAGCAGATATCTTTACCAATCTCATTGAAATCAAATCTTAGATTCTCTCTCTTTTTTCATAATATGCTGTTACTTGTCACAAATTTAAGATCTGACGGAATCCCATGGAGAACCATGTCAAAGTAAACTTTGAACAGGAAATGACCCCGAATTTAACAGTCAATCAGTTTGTAGGGTCGGTCCTGATGCGACCAATCAGATTCCTTCTTCCTCCGTCATTTCGGCGTATCGATAAAAGAATTAAACCCGCTATAAATGCTTTTATATCATTCATATAACAAAACCTACAAATATAGGTGCACAGGCTTTGGTGTGTCTGGCTATCCATTGTAAATCACTATGTCTACACATCGAAATAAGCTACCGAGGGCTGCATGAGCGCGTCGGCATTGCAAGGGACTTACTTGATTTGCAACCCGACTAGAACCGTTGTTTTGGAAAAAAATCCGTTTGATAACTTATGACCGAGTTTTGTAATAACCATAAAAGTTTCATTATGTTATGTTTAAAAGCGGATATGTCACTGACACTGACAAAACGCTTCTGAATTCTCTACAAAGCTGTACAAATCCGGAAATTTGTTGACAATCAAGTATATGAGGTACGTGAAAAGATAGAATTCAAGATCCATAATGATCAGCATTTCATGGTGAATTTTGTATAAAAGCTGTATGCATTTTACAAGCCTGAATTTGAGTATTATTTTCAAGAACTCAATTTAAAGTCTTCTTTTAAACTAATCGTCATATCCTGCAAATCTCACCGCAAAACGTGTGACTAAGATGTTTTGAGAAAACAATAAAATTATCAGTTAATTAAAGATTAAGGTTGTACTTCAAAGAAAAAAGTATTGGTATTTCATGAATTTTTCTCAATCTTGTATCCTTTGATTTCGATCATAGTCTAGATTGTAATGTATAGGATTATTAATTTTACAACACTTCTAATATGCATAAAATTTACAGAAATATCGTATCTAGTTTCCGATAATCTGAAATTTGATCATATTTTAATAATTCTGACGACAAGGATGTTAACAAACACACTGCTTTCATGTTGATGTAGCAAATCAAGCGTACCCAAACATTCAGAAAACCTCGGTATTTTCCGCGTTACATAGAAAAGCGATGATGTTTGAACCTCTAATCTACTTTCACAACTTTAAAAGCGCAACCGTGACGGGTTGAAATCTTACTTCCGGTGGACACGGACCTCTACGGGATTCCGTCAGATCGTAGATGAGTGACCAGTAACAACATAATATAAATAAGGGAGCGAATCAATGATTTGATTTTAATCAGATTGATATCTTTACATGACTGAAATCTGGGCTGAGTTAATAATCACCACTGAAACTGATTTGACAGCTTAGTGAATTGAACATAGACAACATAAGAGGGGGAGGTGTATAGCCAGTTAAGTGTATTACATATTGTCTATAACGTTACACGGATGCGTGTCTTGAAAAGCCCAAAACGTGTTTTCTGCCACTTACCAATTAAACCACTTTACCAATGGCATTGAAAATCTACTATAAACCAGTAAACCTTTATTTGAAAATGATATGCATCGTCTAATGATAAAATGACATGCATTTGTACATATACAAATATTATTTAAAAATTTCAAATATGTATTATTAACTCTTTTGAGAAACAACTATTTAAGTTTTTACGTAGGTATCAGTATTTCGAAGTTGTTAATGTAATTCAAGAATAACTTTTATGCTTTTTCTAGTTCCAAATCAATAAAATTGTTTAAACATAGTACGTCATGCACAACTCAATATATTATTAAAGTGTCTGAGATCAAACACATATGAATTAGCATTCCCCCTTCGATGTGTATTATTTGAGAGTACAAGTGCTGCCCTGTACCATAACTTAAAGAATTAATACATATCAAGTTGTTCTACAATTGATAAGTAGACAAAAAAAAAACATCACTGTAAGTGGTCGCTCAAAACTACCCAATCTATCAGCAAGCCATTGTTTATTGGTTCCATAAATGTAATTGAATAACATTGTCAAAGTGTCGTAAAAGTAAGCTTTATTAGCTTGAGTAGTAACAAAAAAAGCTTACATTGTCGCTCAAACTACCGAATCTGTTCCACAAAGTAGAGGAAAAATACATAACGTTTTGTTTCATTATTGATAATTAGACCAAAAATAGTTCAAATCAACAACGACTAGATTCTTGATGTTATCGATCAAGGTTAACATAACCTGACTATTATCCTGTTAAAAAAAAGAAATCATCTCTTTGAAATAAAGAAGTAACAATTTGGGCTGATTGCTGCCTCAGAGTTATGAGTTTTGTAGCATGATAGCTCAAATTAATTTCATGAAAACGTGATACAAAACCAGATCATAAAGAGCTTTTTCTTAAAAAAAAATTCTAAGTAATGAGGTGTCGTGATAAATGACTAAATGTAAAACTGCAACATTAACAGTTTACTCTGGTGCATTGTTCATGTAAATCTTATATACATTAAATTTTTCCTCTGAATTTTTAATAAGTCATCAGAAATTCCTTTCACATTCACTCTTTTGATCATCGTACTATTCTACTTTGGGTTTAAATCCTGTCGATAAATCAATACATTCATTGCAAGGTCTTTTTACGGAAGTCTGCTTACATATTACCCCTTTACCTCTTCTTTTCATGTTGTTAATCAATGATGACGTTATTTCATTACTGGTAGGGATTCGTTCTCTGTATATAAGCTGCCACATCTCCCCCAAATCTATGTGATAAATATACATGTAAATTTATCATTTGATATAGAAAACATGTTTATTTAATTTGTAAAAGATAAAATGCATTCATAAACTAACACTGTGCTGCAATAACGATCTTTTGTCATCATTATGAAGAAACCATTAATGTTTGTGTTACACCCATCGATAAAAATCGCAAATCTATTTTAATGATGAATCTCTCGTCCACAATCCACGTAAACGTTTTTGCTTTAAATCAAAATCAAGGTAAAATCATTATTTATTCATTGTACACATTTGGACTGTTTGTCAGTTTATGAACGTTGAATGTATATATATATATTCGGTTCATGATCGCAACAAGCAATCCATTACCTCTACGCACATAAATGATATCAAAGTGATATTATGAGTTGACAAGTTCACGGTACAGCAGACCAAATGTCACCACCTTATTGTCTACGTCCTTCATAAAATCCAGACTTGTGTACCAAACCACTTATTCGCGTCCACAATGTCCAATTCTGATTATCTGCTTCAATAGTGTACTACTGATTGTCTGGGATATATTTATTCGAGAGAATAATAAGGCACCAAGGTTACGCAGAACAAGAACAAATGGCATCAGATTGAAAATGAAAAATGCAAACAGTTAATGATCTCTTATGAATTCTGTATAACGATAACTTCAACATTGTATATTAAGCTACCAGCAAGCAATAAGGGCCCCTGCTGTTCCAGAGTAAAATACTAATATTGGCTGTGGTAAATTAGAAGATTAACTGTTTATAGCACGCCACAAATCACTTGCAAATTGCAATAACTATGCCTGTAAATTCTTACAGTTTCTTATTGGAAGTTTGATTTCTTATTGGAAGTTTGGCTATTGTAATAAAAGTGGTAACATTTTAAAAGAAAATAAACTTACTATCAAATACAATTTCCTGTATATCAGTATGACAAAAGTCGTTGAAACACTACATTTTATATGGATTAATCTTAATATGTAATTTGTAGATTGCTTTGACATACACGTTTCCTGTTCATTTATATATTATAAGGTATTTAAGATATAAGCTAAGTATTGATATATCTAAACCTGGGGGATAACAGCATGATTAACCAACCGCAACTCTTAAAGCATGGAACAGAGTTTGTTAAGATTTCAAAAGCCATCATTAATGATTAGAATAATCAGGATAAATTTCGAACTTTGCGTTTCATTATCATGTCACCATATCACGTTTTCATACTGAAGGTAATTGACAGTAGTAAACGAACGCATTGTTACTAACCCTGAAACAAAAATAATTACTGTTGAGAACAAAGTTTAAGAAATAAACCTAAGTTAAGAGAAATTAGAAAGTAGGTTATGGTCTTCACATGTGATATTTTTATAAGAAACAATTAAGAACCACACTGACAGTATCATCGTTGAATTGTATTTGCAATCTTCAACATTAGGTTTTGTAAAAATGCTATTCAGTTCAATTACATACCCGAGTCTGAAGTTATGTACTAGAAACATAAGGTTATTGCGTATCGCTATGAAGAAAATCTCTTTCTTAGAATTTCCTGCTCGACTCATCATGTCATACGCATTAATGCTTGCTTGTTCCTAACATCGGATGTAGGCCTGATGTCTGGGATGACACATCGCGATCTATTCTAGATGTATGAATATCATAAAAACTCTTCCATCCCATGCATCTTAATATCCCAACGTTGCATGCTAACATGAAAATCGTTTGGAGTAGAAAGACAATAACCATATTGATTACAGTGTTGTTACATTATGTTATGGGCATTTCATAATATGCCTAAAGTATTAAGATTAGGAATCTGATAGATGTGACACTCAGTTCTTGTTCTCAAGGGTAAGATGATCTGAACATGAAACTAACATCTGATTATGATTAAACTGACATCTTTTAAACAACCATGATAGTGAACATCCTTGAATTCATTTTCCCATTTAAACCACATAGCTGTGAGACCTGTTATTCCAAAAGGGTTAATCAGTAATCTAACAAGGTTTCTTATATTTAAGAGTGAAATGTTGGGGTTTTCAAAGACAATCCCGATCAAATCAAAGACCTATAAAGTCTTAATTATTTGGTCTATTGAAAGTGAACCTGAAGACAAGAATCCAAAATCTTTAATTATGAATTTACATAATACCTATTATCTTACCTCATGTAAGAATCTCGATATCTGATTGGTCTACGTGACCCTGGATAAATACTGATATCACCCTCTTGAGCTGGATGATAAATCATTTATACCCCGGCATATACAAAGCATGAACAAAGCGTGCAGATTGAGTTTCTTGAAATGTACAATGGATTACAGCTGGTTACTTTTGATCAACCGATGTGTAGCTTTGAACAAACCATAGTTAAAGGACTTACACAGTTAACGTTTTTTCTTACTCTTTATCATATTATATGCGTTTTGTTTAAACATTCGGTAGGATAAATTCGTTATACCATTCAGGGGCGGGGTATAAAGGGGAGATATCCGCCTCTCGCTTGGTGTTATGTTTTCTCCCCATGAACCCCGCCTCTGAATGGTATAACTTATAATGACTAACATAAATTATAAGGATTTAAGGAAATATGACCAAACCGTGACATTCGATTGTAAATACTGAATCAACATGGCATGACAGTTTCTATCACATTAAGTAGATAGCCAATTAGATATTAACTGTTTAAATCAATAACACTAACCAAAGGACCATTTGTATAAAGCAGAATTTAAAGTCACAATTTTTTTTCATTCGTTATTTTGCCAACGAAAGAGATTGAAAGTTATCAAATATACAAAAAAAACTGAAAACAACTAAACATGCTTATTAACAGATGTGTACAAAAACTTCATATCGACAGTACTCAACAACGAAACACTCATCCAGCAACCAACAGTTGAAGAAAACCTGAATGTATGCAATAAAACATTGTTGTGCAATTATTGACGCTGTTCAAAAGTCATAACATTTCCATTGGGTGAAATATCTTTCATTTTATTTTTGGTCCAATTTTGGCGCCAGGTGAAACTTCTTGATACCACTATCATAAGGAATATGTATTATTCGGTCAATTGTTGGATTAACATTTTCTGATCTAGCTCTGTAGGAAGAGAATAATGGGTATGTGGTTTAAACAGTGTTGCAAATCAACTTCAAGGTTTGATAAAATCTTTCAATTGTTTTGAAATTAAAATGTAATATTATCTATAAATCAATTCAAAATATATGTATAAGACTTATTAATTCATCTAGAGGTAGCCATTGGCCATGGAAAACGATTAGTTACATTTTCTAAAGTAATAATATCTAAAGTCACGAATTCTGTTCATTCCAATATTATTGACCATAGCTCACTAAATAAAAATCAATCATTGTTAACAATTGTACATCGTTCACACATAGTAAGCTTAACTAATCAATGTGTTCATTACCAGAATCACTGTTCCGTATAACTGCTATTGACCGCCCTGTTAGACTAAAAGAAACTGTCAAACATAATTGGCAATTCATGAATACTGACAATGAAGAGCATGCGGTCAATTGAACATGTCCACAATGACTCGTCAATCAATGCCACCCGTCAATAGAAACGATAAACAAGAGGTATATAAGCGGAAACTTATCGGTGGCACTGGGACACTTGACTGCTTGGTATTAGCACTAATGACACTAGAATAACCCATGTAAACAATGTCAGTTTGATCAAAATTAAATACAGGAGCCTTGGTTCCGGTTAGTTTTTAAATATATTTCAAATTTTGATAGAATATGTGACTACAAATATATCTATTTTTTCGGTTTAAAGATATATAAAAAACAACCACAAATGGAATTTTCTAATTATAAACTCATTAGAGAGATAGAAATGGACATCTGGTTTTGAAACTTTACGGCATGAATGCATTTCTAATCTTCAAAAAAGAACTACCATCATAGTTACACTTAACTGTTGACCTCCAAAGATCCATAAAAGTGTGATAAACATCACTGTCATCTATAGACAGTACTTCATTCCTTCATCGTTGTAGATTTGTCCCAGTGGAATTAATGCAGATGATGCATACAGGTATTACTGACACAATGCAAACCCTATCAACATACTGAATGGAGACAACCGTGCCATTTTCATATTTCCCAATGAACCAAATTTCGAAAATATTAAAAGTTTATGATCTTGCTTAAAGAAGCTTACGTTAGAATATCACTTAAAGGAATTTAATGGAACTCTGGTGTTTCAAAGCTTGTTTTATATGACATACCCTTAGTCTGTGGACAACAGCTGCATAGTTAAGATTGGTCAGACATATCTACTTAGTGAGGCCATGCGATGCACTCGGGAAAAGATGTAGGCTTAATTCAGTGACATATTATGTTGGGATAAATAATTGCCAGCCACAGGTGTGTCAATTTTGGATCCAGTTGTAACGATATACAAACAGGAACTAGTACCATATACATCTAATTCACATGACATTTATAAACACTTTTCAACTCGAAGGAATTATATCTTAGCACCTGAGTTTACAATTAATAAAGTTCCAACGGATGACTTTAAACATCATCCAACTTAATTTGGTATTTCTGACTAGTTATTCTTTGTAAGACATGGAATTCATAATTACACTTCTGTATTAACGTTGCAATTGGCATATAAATAGGAATACAATTTCTTGATTTTAAATTTTTTAAATGTTTTTAACCAAATTAAATCCTTTCGTCACATTGATATTTGTTATAGTAGGAGAGCGTAAATGTAATATCTAACGATATGATATATTAAGCTCAACGGTTTCTGATACAGTCCCAATATTGCTTAGTATTTATATATTGTTTTCATATTAGTAATGATCTCAAACAATATTTTATAGAAAATCCTCTGGTTCATTTATGTAAGTTATTGGACAAAATATTGTTTTCTAAACTTATTGGTAAAAAACACGAAACTCTTCCTCTTCTAGACGAACGCTAACACCTGTATTCTGTCAGAAAAATGTCATTACCAGTATTACCAGAGTTTCTTAAAAGTCGCATGCATAACACAAAACACTGTAATATGATCATTCCAGTTTTGATTTATGTACGTCGTTTTAGAATTCAACTTCTTGACGCCTACATATCAAAATGAGATGAACTCTCGTCAAGTTTCAGATTCCTTACACAGACGTTCTCATCTTAAAGACACGAGGGTTATAGTGAATGATAAATGGAGCCCTACAGTCTCTTATCAAAGTTCAACAGATTGTTGCGAAATAAAATATAAATGATACAGAGCAATTAAATTTTGTGAAATGACTTGAATCATTAAGTATGTCTCTTTCATTTTATATATTTCCGTTTTCGTAGGCACAGCTAATGGATGCCATTGTTCTTTAAGGGGTGTGATGAATCATGTTTCATATTACATGTGTTAGAATTACTCGTTGTGCAACTGTAGAAAGATTTACAAGATATGTTTAAACCAAATATAACCGTACACATACACGGGGAAATTTGTCATAGATAATGCAAAGCTCTTCATAAGGGAAATGTACTATTTCAAGTGGAACAATTTGCAAAAAGGGTAGGATTTGCTCGGAGCTAGAAGAATATGAGTAGAGACGCAAAGGGTATGGCTATCACCTATACAATATCAATTATCTCGGCGGAATAAACTTCAAGCTGCTTCACGATTTAAGTATTTAACTTTCAATATACAGAAATGTCAAAGGCATAGTATATGTCAGAAATCTGGTAAATAAATCTTTGACAAATTAGACGCAGCAATGTTGAAGGGAATGGAAAATTTATCCACTATATGAATTGCATTTGTTAATAGTGTGCATCCTGTGAGAAATCATGTCTAAATACACCTTTAAATTACACTCATCATAATATCTTTCGTAAATTGCGACGAACTTTAATGCTTTTTATGCAGATATTTCTTCAAAATTTATAAATCAAGGCAGATATTCTGGTATTATCGAAATATGAAGCTTAAAATGGACATTATGATTTTTTTGCGGCATCTCATATTTTGTGTCTCTTCATTTTCTTCTTAGTTTAACATACAAATACTTGTTACCGACTTTTTCAGCATCATATAACATTTGTTAATTTAAAAGTGGACTAATTGGTTCGCATACAATATATTCCATCAATCGAGGACAATACATAATCAATCATCATACATCTTCAATTTTAAATATGACAATATTAGTAAATGACAAATAGAAGAGTTGTCTGTAGAAAACGACCAAACTATAACTTATTCTAATACATGGTAATGAAACACTCGTAAGGTAGCGTTTTCAAATTAGCATTATCTTTAATGACTTGAAATCTTGAAACTTTAGTTAAATCCGACCTTGTCTGAATGAAAAGTTTAAATGGAGTCCAACAGTTAGCGTCACATAAAAGCTTATGGCAACATACAGAATGCATTGCACAAAACTGATTTAATTAACACTTAACTTGGATATTTTGAAGTCCCATATCTTTATGTGAGCAACATATTTCTGAAATACAGATTTTTAAAATTAAATATTTTGGTAATAAAATGAAAACTAAAAACAAATTATAACAAAACATTGTGTTGATTTCGAGTGATTTAAAATATAACACCTTGTTTAGTTTTCTATTACTTTTATCGACAAATCTGAATCTTGAAGCTTGAGTTAATATCCTAAAACTTTTGAATTCAATACAAAATGGATGATACAATCGATGTTAAGTTATTCAATTATTTCAAAATATCATTCAAACAATAATGCTGAGGAATATATGGATGACAACTTCTTTGTTCATTGTATGCGACGTTTCGACACAGATTCTTGTGTCGTTCGACAACTTCTTTGTTCATTGTATGCGACGTTTCGACACAGATTCTTGTGTCGTTCTCAAGCTTGAGAACGACACAAGAATCTGTGTCGAAACGTCGCATACAATGAACAAAGAAGTTGTCATCCATATATTCCTCAGCATTATTGTCATCCCAACTTCTAAAATGCCTCTCAAAGAAGTTATCATTCAAACAGATATTCATTTTGGTTTAATATTTTGCCAGGATGAAATTTATATTCCCAAGGTTAACATCAGATTTGATACATGCAACCGATCTGTGTTTTAATGAAAACTAAAAATCCAGTCAAACATTAAGTGTCATATTACAGCCCAAGGGAATATAAAGAATTGCATAAAAGACATTTCATCAACGCTGAACTAGATCATTTTGAAGGGAAGCACTTGCAATATGTTCTCATTTTAATTGTCAAGGCGAGAAAAATATTTGCAAGAATTTAAAAAAAATATCAAAAGTTAAAACACCGATTGCCTTTAGATATAGCACATTGATTAGTTTTTAATCACAATTAACTGATTATTGAAATGTTATTCTGTTTTTGGTCAAAGTAACACAATTTTATCAAACTGAGATATTCTGTTTTTGGTTGAACTGACATACTTTTATCGACCTGAGATATTCTGTTTTATGTTGAACTGACAGACTTTTATCGACCTGAGATATTCTGTTTTTCGATAAACTGACATACTTCTTTTGACTTATGATATTCTTTTTTTGCTCAAACTTGCGGATTATAATTGACCAAAGATATTCTGTTTTGGTTTCAGATTGGGAATGAAGGGTTTATACTGATGATTACATATACAGAGTTATCAGTTGTTGGGGTTATGGCACTGTTAAATCACTATGAGGATTAATATGTAGAGATGTACAAGCTATTGCTCAACATTCTCTACAAATTAATATTATTTTATGTTGAAATATAGCATTTACAAATAAACTAATATATATTCTAGCTACATTTAAATTATGGCCTTGAGCTTGTTTTCTAATTTCTAAGGATAAAAGGCTGACTAACTTGTTCTTCAGAATATCAATTATTTATCCAGTATCTATTATTGTTACGATCCTTTGTAATGATAATAATGTGGGTATTTATATCCCGCACAAAAGCATGCTCAAGGCGTTACTCGCAATTATTATCCTGATGAAGAATGTAAAACACACTTTAAAACGGCTTATAATTACAGCAATTTATCTGACAATTTCCCTAATAAAATTTCGATTCATCTTTAATGATTTACTAATTTCATTTAGTTAAAAAACTAAACCTCAGTAATGTCTTACAGTGACAAAACGCATATGATATATACAGTGTACTTCAGCACTAACAAGGCGCTGAATCTGCGGTAAAAAAAAATTTTTAAGTAGTAGAAATAAGAACATGAAAGCGCCTTTTTTCATTAGGGAAACATCATTATCAATTCTTTTCCTGACAAATAGTGGGTTCTATACACGAAAAACGCATTGATCGAGGCAAAGCTTTCTATTTATCAAAGTTTTCTTCAAAAGATAAGAACCTGTAATACATGCGTTGCATGAGTTGAAATCATGTCTTTGATCTCTACATGAAAGACATGAATTGCATGTCGCAACATCGTTACTATGGTTAATAATCAATGATGATGTTTTCTAACTCACTGATTAGCATACATTTTCTAATCTTAAAGATTAATTATGCATGTACGTTGCATGCCTGCTTTAGATTTAGGAATTGAATTAAATGTTTGTCACTGCAATAGTTTGAATTAACGCATAAGAAGATACATGTGACAATTTAAGAATCAGATTTGTTAGATAAACTTTTGTGTCTACATACAGATGACAACGTCATGTCCACAACTGAAAGGCATACAGCTGCGACCCATACCTTCTAAAGTTAAACTACTAGTTTAAGCAAACTTAATACTTATTTGGCATGAACAATATTCAAATGGTTCTAGTGTCATTATCAAAAACTCCTCATCCCATTCAGAGACTGTATAAATACCATCTGATGCCTGGTCTACAGTATCTTACAAAAGTATTTTTAAAAAAACACATACAGAAAGAATATTACTTTAGGTAGATTCGAATTCAATGACATACATATATCATGATCGAATTTTGAGTTATTTAATGAGATCGCGAGTTATTAACACAGAGAAAATTACCTAACATTCAAATCAAAATGTCAGTCGCCGGACAGGAAAATCTTACAGATACTGTCTCTCTGAATAAGGGACAAGCTATAAGACGACACTCAACAAATATTCATGAAAATCTAGATAATCTATATATAAACTATCATAAGGTAAAACAGACTATGACTCAAGTGTGACAATGAACAGACAGTATTCCACAGTACCATATGACTTTGGCACCAAATATTCCTCAGGGAGGGAGGAACTATGTTCATGACAACTTTGGCATGACAACGCTTCATAGAATTAAGACTTAAATGCCATTTAAAAAAACATTAATGGAACTATCAAAGATTAAAGGCGTCCTTGTCACTAAGCGAAGACAGATGTTTGAATTTCAGGGCAATCGAAAACAAGCGTTTGTTCAAAATGAACTTCAAGAGTTGTACCGACAGTTTGTAGGTATTTTGAAAGATATATATATTGTACTTTTCACAAATTGTGCATAAAAGTCTTAAATGTCTTTGACTTTCTATTTTAGGCCTATTGAAGTATAGTATTGATACAAACTAAACAAACAGTTACAATTGCAAATTGCAAATTGGTTTTGTTACAAAGATAATAGATAATAAGGAGTAAACACTTTTTTTGCCAATCACTTATACACTTCATTTATACATTGTTACATCTCGAGTCCTATATCTTTGCATTACACGCAAAGAGTGTTATTCTTTTACTTCCTCTTTTCATAAAAGTGAGTTATATTGGTTGTCATAAGTTATATAACATATTCCTAACATTAGAATATATAACATTAAATGTATTCTTTAAAATGTAAATTATTGCACTTCATCTATGTAGTTACATGTATTTGCTCATGTTATGACATTGTTTCCGATCTGAGGGACAACAATTCAACCAACTGTAAAATTATGAAAGAGAATTGATAAGTATACACGGAACGGCGAATAAGTCTCATACATATTGATAAAATCAGTAGGTATTATTAATATGGACGATACATAAGTAAGAATCAAATGTGAAATCATCATGGGTAACCTTTAAATGCAAATTGTTAAAACATTGTGCTGATTACCAGAACCACAGTCCGAAATAGCTATTAACGACTTAGTGCAACAAAAGAAATGTCAAATCGTAATGGACAAATTGTGGATATTGACACTAAATGATAGGAACCAAACATGCGATCAACTGATCATGCCAACAGTAAGAAGCCCACATGATGAGTGGTCAATCAATGTCACCAGAGAAGACAGCAGACAAATCGATACCACCGAAACAAGGCATGACTGGTAGCATTGACCATGCCTACTGAACGCATCAGAAGAACCTACTAACTTCAGTGTGTAATAATGATTTGAACGTATTATCTGAAGATTTTCGACTGGAAATAATTCATGTTTAAAAAGTTTGAAAATCAATCGAGTGTGTTATATCATCAAGTAAAGACACGAATTGATACATTTCTATCAACGCTTCATATTCAAACTTGCATTAATTTAATCGCGTTTTTCAAAGAATGCATTTCCAACTGAATCCTTTAGTCAAAGCTGTTTAACAATTATCTGTCACCAAAATCTGATTTTTTATCATCAACAAAATACCTTCATAAATAGATTTTGAAGTGTACCAGCCTTTAAGACGAACACGCAATATAAAGGTCATCATTATTTTTGTCAAAGTTTTCTAATGTAAGTTGCATGAATTGTAACGCCAATGTTATATCATTACAATCATAAAAAATAGTTTTATCATTTCAGTATGAATACCATTACCAATATTAAATAGTTTGCATAACATATATTATATACAACTTGGTTGACGCACCTCACTATCCTTGTAATTGTCAATTTAACAGTTGCTGTGGTAACCAGGTGAAGATTGTGTTCACGCTGAACCAGTGTTGTCATGTCATTGTTGATCGTAGCATAACTGATAACATGATTCTCAATGTTTTACGTCCCAGAGTCGTTTGCTTGACCCTGCAAATGAAACGCTCTGTCAATTTTAGCAATAAACAAATGTAGGAATGTGCTTTTGTTTATTATCTTAATCTATAATAGTTATGTTCGCTATAAAAATATTTTCACATTGATTGTCATTCATACTTATACTAATAATAGTAATAGCTTTTTTTACCGCGCATATATCCATGAAAAGGCATGATCAAAGCGTTATGAGTATTATTACCCTGGAGGGATAGTATATTCGGTGCCGCCGATTTACAAGCGCTCCGCGCGACCGTAAAGGTCCGTAATTCCCCCTTGCTCAGGTACCCATTTGTACAGCTGGGTGAACTGAGTGCAATGTGGATGAAATGTCTTGCCCAGGACATAGCACAGGATGAGACCCAAGTCACAAATTCTGGTGTCTCCACTGGGATTCGAACCCGGGTCTCTGGCGTGAGAGGCAAGCATGCTAACCACTACACCACTGTGCTCCATCTTTAAAGAAGTTGAGTGTAAAGGAACAAGTTTTGCAGTTGGGGTTTTAATAACGCCACGAAAGGAAACTACACAATGGAAAGTCTGTTGAGAGATGCCTGAATGCCAAACTCGTACTATTACAGATGTTTTGCAGTCCGATTATGCATCTTTAAGAAAAGGACAGAGTCTTATTTATACGTGAACCAAAATAAGTAACAGTAAACAGGATCCTATTTTTTCTTGCAAAGAACAATCGTTTAAATTACCAATAACATGATATCTCTCAGCTTTAAATCCAGGCGTCTCTTGGGAATATGATATGTGGAGCTGTTGTTGTAAATATAATATGCTACAAGGGTGAACTGAAAAGGTCAAAACAATGCTCAGATAATGACACTGGAGCAAAGCTTTCATAATATGTTAGGACAAAGACTTCAAGAAACTTAAATGGGGCTCTTTGTGACGATTTCTATAGTTGTTTCACTCAATATAATTAAGTGTTGTTTTAACCTGAACTTTAACATACACTTTGATTATTAATTCATGGGACATTTTAGTGATTAATACATAGTGATCGTTTGACCAATATATGACTGTTAGATTTTCGTAACGACTTAAAGTTCTAAAAAAAAAAAATTATTAACGTTCACTGATTGTTAGATCCGAGTTAGATGAGTTACAATCAATGAGTGAAAAACGTCTTAGTCAATTTCAGACACCGGTATAAATTTCAAAGCTGTTTCGGCTTCACAACTTTCTGATTAATGTATTGCTATAAATACGGGCATCAATGTATGAGAAAACTCTGACTTTGACATACAGGCGGCAGGCCCTAAGACAGGTACAATTACCAATGTTGATACATAACATATAAACAAGTTGTCACAAGGTCAGTTCTGTTCTGTGACGGGAAATTGAAACTAGGACCTTGTCTTAAAATTTTACGAAGCATAGCTGAACCCGTGAACTTTTTATATTATTTAGAGTGACAGTCTTATCTGTATATAATTAAGATATTTAATAATGATGTCCCTAACGAAAGTGGCAAGCTTTAAATCTATAGAATTTTGTATTTGTTGATCATTCCATACAACACTATCTCATTTTCATCTATGATAAAAACGATGTCCCTAACGAAAGGGACAAGCTTCAAATTTAACGATTTTTCATTTATAAGGAAGTCCCCTGAGATCAGACAAGATTATTTCATTACAATGTCAAGCTGCTATACATTATTGATTGGCGCTGAAGGAGCGAGCAGTCATTGTGGATGATGGGATAAGTAACTTATGCAGGGCAATAATAACATTTTCATACTTCCTTATCGGTAAGCCACCAACAATAGCAAGTTATAAAAACGGGAGCACACTCATATAGGTAATGTTAAAACTTGCTTAATATCTAAAAGGTATTACACACGACGCATGATCAAGTTCATTTAAAAACAACTATCATCTTTAACTTGAAAATGTGATTTTGTTACATCATAACAGTATAATGGTTTGTTTTTGGTTTAATCCTGGAGCGATATCAAATTTAAATACATAGTTTTTTAATGGAAGAAAGAGAATTATTATGAATAGAATTTAACTTTTAACAATTATACTGAGCTTCAACAGCAAGGTTGTTTAATCCAATCACAGGGTCATATCTAATTAGCGTTATTGATCATAAGTCATGAATTGATTTTAATCACAGTAACCTCGTGCTTTTGTAAAAAACATGACAGGAGTGTTTTCATTACTTATGTAACAACTTTCTCAAATAATTTACACATGCCTTGGTTCATGTAACACCCTTCTTTGATAACCAACCTACCGTATGCGTATTTCTCCTTAAATTTTTTCCTGCTGTGAAATGACAAATAGTAAGAATGAAAAACAACGTAGTGCTTATGATTGCTGTTAGGGTTAAATGATCCTCATGGCGTCGATGAAGATTTCTATATACCCAGACATTAGTACATTAGTACATAGGAAAATATCATCAATAAATGTCTGACCTACCTTCTTCTTCTTAACACTGAGGGCAGGCACGAGTAAAACATCATGTCTTGGGTTTCTTTCACGTGCATTTTGGTAAACTCTCCTGTACTGAGCCCGTCTCACTGCTGCAGGCTTCTTGGTACCCGCAGTGTTGGTACTCATCCTAGTTGTATATCCACACTATATCAGGGTTGTATTCCTGATGTATATCCACACTATGTCAGGGTTGTATTTCTGTTAGTCTATCCACATCTACACTTATGTTTATATGTCAGGGTTCTTATACTGATGTATATCCACACTATGTCAGGGTTTGTTCCTATTAGTCTATCCACACCTACACTTATGTTTATATGTCAGGGTTCTTTTACTGATGTATATCCACACTATGTAAGGGTTGTATTCCTGATGTATATCCACACTATGTCAGGGTTTAATGTCAGGGTTTTGTTTCTGGTGTATATCCACACTTACATATCTGATTATATATCGGGCTTATATTCCTGATGTTTATCCACACAAATCCAGGTGTATGTAAGGGCAATGTTCTTGGTGTTATTTCCAGACAAACACTTATGCTTATTTGTCAGGGTCCCATTCCTGATTCACATCCACATGTTGGTATATCCCAACAGTATTCTGAATGAATCACATACTCCGTGAAATCACATATAGTTTAAATCGCCCATTGCACAATATCCCATATTTAATGGTATATCAAGTTAGAATTAAATTATGGTTGTGGTTTATTATATTGCAACATAAACTATACCAATTAACCAACTCATATTTCAAATTCTGTAATGAATCATATGAAGAAATTGAACAAAGAAGATTAAAAAGATGTTCAGAAGATGTGTTAACATCACACATACATTGAAGTTTAAATTCAGATAACATCCAGATGGAGAAGAGAAAAATTGTCAAACTAAAGCTTTGATATATCATTGACTTATGCACATGAACTAGAGTTGTATAGAGTCAACATAAAAATCACATAGCGTGATATTAATATGAATTTTCAATACATATAAACTTTAAACATTTTCTATGGCTTATTAATCCCAGAAGTTCATTCACATATAAGCCGGTGAACTTTTTCGATTCGAAAGGATGCAGGAACTTAAAACAGGAACTGTAAAAAATATTGTAAGAACTAGTTTTGTCAGTATTCCAATCAATGCCTATATTTGAAGAAAAATAAAACCCCTTAGATTTCAAATCCAACAGTTGTAGTGACTATGGAATTTTCCCTTTATAAATGTCACATGGTTCGATGATATAATATAAAAACTATAATGCCATTCACTTTTATATTCTAAATGGTCATGTTTATCATCGAATGAACTGTATAATAAACTGATGAAGCCAGACACAAACAACTCAGATTCTCTTCAGCATGTTGGAGGCAGTCCCCAGGTGGAAGTAATTAGCCGTCCTTCATATCGATACATGCGAGCTGATGAACGAGAACACTTACAGGACGTCTACACACTTGGGACTTGCAGGAACAACGCTTGAGCATTATACAAGCCTCAGATCGATTACGAGGTAGAGTTCGTACCTTATTGCTGGCACAGCCTACAGAGGAATCACGTTTTGACAGTGGTTACTTCCCAGTTGGACATATTTTGCTGTTGAAGAATACACCATAAGCTCACAACAATCATTGGATCTTTGAGATGTGAAAGATTTATAAATTTTCCACAAAACATACACTGATAGCAGGTAAGTATACAAATGTAGTGATTCGGCATTCTATGTTGAGTTTCCATGTGTCCTCAAGGTATCATACATTGTATACAGTACATCTATATTTGTACACAACATTTTGATGAGATGTGAAGGTATGTTGTCCAAAATTTGTGTTCCTTGTTTGTGACAGGTTAGTCATCAGGACGTTTTACAACTTGAAATGGCACTTCAGTTTTCCAGTATTGAAACATTGTGAAACGGACCAAGTGAAGTAACTTATTAGGAGCTGCCTAACTGACAGAAATTCCACTCAGTAAAGTGCCCCTCGATGTCAACAACAGCTAAATGTTAACGAACACGGATGTCTCCAATTACCTCATATTGACTACAGCAGCGAGACACGCTCTCAGCAGACAACAGTTCCAGTGTGTCAGTCAATCGTCCAGTTGTCGTCTGCTTCCACACCTGGGATGAGCCAGTGAGAGAGTCGTGTGTCAGACAGCGAGTACACGCGCAGTTCCTACACTGTGGTATTCTATGTAAACTGTTGAGCACTGGAACCATCGATCGACTGTCATATCAGTGTTTTCTGCTTCTCTACAGGGTAGCTGCTGTTATTTGCGCTGTACCTCTTTATTGTTGGACAGAATTAGTTAATGGAATTACAAATTGCTAATAGCATATGGAGCGGGATACTGATAAGAGTTTCAGCTAAGACCCCACTGACAACAGTAAATTGCATAAGCATTGTTAACGATGTACACACAGAACAGAACTAACACTATGTAAGCAGCGTCGTGAAGTAATTTGCCTTATTAAGATCTTATGATAAATTAATTTACAATTTGTTCAATTACGGATTTGATATATGATTGGGCCTGAGTTGAAATGACATGATGTGACTTTACAAACGAGTTCATTGGACACTCGAGATACTGTCAATCAATGAAAGGATGAATAACAAAGTTATAAATAAGACGACAACTGATTGTTTAACCATTGGATTCATGGAATTGGCTCGAGAAGATCATTTCATGATACAATGTAGATTGCATAGATCATAAAGATTCACATATAGTCCATTGGTGGACATTTTTGTGTGAACACCTTTAATTCATTTTGTATAAGAAAAAAGGAATGACATGGCCGAACTTTACATTATATATTTCATGTATCATTGCTTCATTAGTTTGATTACATCGTCTTTCAATCAGAACCATTTGTTTTCATTTTCTCTATATTCCCCCTAAAAGCTTGATACTGCCCCTTTAAAGATGATTTAAAGTTTAAGAATGAACGTTTCGGTATGTTTCTAACAACGATTTCGTACCCTTACTTCCAAACACTATACACTTTGAACTGACTTTGAATTATCTAACATTATCTTCAAATTTGTTTCAATGTATAATGTGTGTGAATCATAGTGATCTAGTCATCAAGAGGTATACATATGACATTTACAAGATAGAAGAAGATAATATCTGAAGTCACGAACAAAGTAAATGCTTTTCATTCAATGTTTATTGACAATAGTTTACAATTGTACATCGTACACACGTAGTAATGTATTGATTACCAGAATCACTGTTCCATATAACAGCTAGTGACAGAACTGTAAGACCTAAACGATCTGTCAAGCATAATTGGCATTTCACGGATACTGACAATGAATAATATGCATCAATCATGCAGTCAATTGAACATGTCAACATGTCTTGTCAATCAATGTCAACTGTAAATATAAGTGATAATCAAAGACAACAGGTATATAATTGAAAACTAGTCGATGCACTGTGACATAACACTGCTTTGTATTGGCAATTACTTGTGTGGCACTATACTAACATGTTAATAACGTACGGTTTGATCTAACTAAGATAACATAGTTTTGGTTCTGGTTAGGTGATTGGTGAAAATAGATTTCATGTTACATTTTGATATCATATGTACTTCATAATACATCATTTTTTTACTCAAAGATATGATAAAAACAAATAATCGAAAATACAATGAAATATTCTAATATATATTCCTTATCAGAGATGGAAACACATAGAAGAACATCCATATTTCCCTCTGAATTTAAATTAGAAAATATGAAAAAGTTGTAGTTATGATATTGTTTATGTTTTAGAGGGCTGAAATGAAACTATGATGTTTCAAAAACATTTTCTGTGAATTCAATATCTATTATTCAATATCTTATTATTAAAATAAATACTATCGTCGAATTGATATCTGTCATAAAAGGGGAGAGTTAACATTGCTGAACGATGCAATATATTAAGCTTAACGCTTATTATTATTGTTCCAAACATATACTGTTTTCATAGTGAAAGGATCTAAATTTGATAGAAATCCTCTGGTACATTTATGTAAGTTATTGAAAAAATATGTTTCTACAATCATTTGAATAAGATCACTTAAAATTCTTCCTTAATTTAAGTTAATCATTCCTATTTTCAGAGGAAGGAGGCATATCACTTGGTTCTTAACAGATTTTGTAATCAACAGTATTCTGTCAGAAAATGTTGGTATTACTAGTTCATGGGTGTCGTAAAGATTGCATGCATAACCCACTCAAAAACGGAAATATAATAATTCCCATCTGAATACATGTAAAAATGTATATGTCAATGAACTCTATATTTTGACACACAACACAAACTCTTGTTTCGGATTGTGATCTCATGCATGTTATGGTATGGTAATATGATAGTTAGTAAACAAAAGTGTTTCGAGTTAATGATCCCTTTAGGCTCATTATCAGAGGACAGAAGATCGTTGAAAAATAAAATATAAAATGATACAGAGCAATAACATTTTTTAAAATAACTTTAATCATTGGATATGTCTCTTTCACTTTCAGGATATAGCTAGTTGAGGCATTTAATTGTACTTTGAAAGGTGATATAAATCATGTTGCCTATAACATTTGTTTGATAAACTTCGTTATGCAACTGTAGAAAGATTTACATAATATGGTAAAACCAAAAATAGACACGAGTAAATATAAACCAACAATTAGTACTATTCGCTTCATAAAACTATTTCGAATGGTATAATTTTCGAAACGAGTAGGTTTTGCTTGGAGCTAGAAGAACATGAGAAGATATGAAAATGGTATATCTATCACCTAATCTATATCAATTATCAAGCAATCAAACTATCTCCGGAAATATACTTCAAGGTACCGGTGCTTTACGATTTAAGTAATCATATACATCATTAACAACTATCAATGAACAGAAATGTCAAAGGCATAATATGCCAGTAAGCTTTTAATTAAATCTGAGATAAATAAGATGAAGCATAATACCATTTACTAAAGGTATTGCACAGTTCAATTATTCATGGACAATGAACATTATCATCTAAGAAAGGTGAGAAATAATGTCTAAATACACCTTCAAATGTCATTTAGATAAATATTAGTTTCGAAATTTGAAAAGAACTTAAGTGCTTGATGCCCTTGTTTCTTACAAATCAAATATTCAAAGCAAATATTCTGGCATCATCAAAATATGATAAAATATGGATATTGTGTTTATTTTTTCAGTATCTCATTTTTTGTGGCACTTCATTTTTGTTTTGGAGTTTAACACACATATATATAGTCTTGTTACAGACATATTTAAAATCTATATAACATTTGTTATATCAAAAGTGGCAAAACAGGTTACCAGAGAACAGATTCCATCAATCGATTGCAATACATATCATTCGCCATATATCTTCAATATTGAATATTATCAGAAAGCTGGTGTCTAATTAATTTAATATTAGTAAATGATGAAAATGTTGTCTGTCAAACACGACCTCCACTGTCACTAATCCTTATACATGTACATGTAAAAAAACACTCGAAATAGAAAGTTTCAAAAGTAACGAGCACGTGATGGCAGGATCAATATGTATTTATTAACTTGAAATTTGATACTTGACTAGAAATCCCAATTTTCGTTCCATTCTTTCAAAATATCATTTAAAGAGATATTCATTTTGTTAAAGTATTCTATACTTTTATATAAATCATATCCCAAAGTTTTCATAGCAATTTTGAACGTTCCAACAGACATGTGTCTGAATTGAGTCGAACATTTAGTGTCATATTACAGCTTTTTGGAACATTCAGAATTGCATTAGAGGAATTACATCAACGCTGAACCAGAATACTTTGAAGTGAGGCACTTGCAAATGTGTAGTCATTTTTAATCGCCAAGGTGAGAAACAATTTGCAAACAGGTTTTATTCATAAACATTTCAAAAAGGGAAAATTTTTTTTACCACAACAATATTTTTTGAGTGCTTTTATATATAGCATTTTGATAAGTTTAGGAATCACAAGAAACTGCCAGACTTTTATGACCTGTAATATTCACTTTTCATTTGACCTGGTAGACTTTTATTGAGCTGTGATGTTATATATTCTTTCTTTGTTCTATGTTTAAAATAACAAAAGACATTTTAGATAAATATGAAAGATGATAGTTTGGTCATTTACGGAACTCTAAACAACTTCAACAATATTGACTTATTGCACATAAAGTTCAAAATAAGTTTCAAATATGGCTTTCCATTTTAGTCAACAAAATCGATTCTCCTGAATTAATATTATATTTGAAAAGATTTAAATAAAAATCGCAAAGAATATTGATGAGAAAAAAGGTATGTAATCTATAAAATACAATCAAATTTAATTTGATTCATCAAAAAGGTTCAATACATAAGCACCGACGTACACTTTTTACATGAGGAAATGAATAAATAAGAAAGCTGTGAGATTTTTTTACAGATAAACTGTACATTTGTTTCATAGATTTTTAAATGAACAATCTTAATATCAATAATATGATCGTACAATCATAGTTATATTTATATAACAATATCTTTACTCTTTATCTTGCTTGTTGATAATTTATATGGAGCTAATTCCTGTAGTGATTGCAAATTTACACAATGTATAATGTAAATGTAAATTATTATATTCAGGTCTTCTACTATGCTACACAACTTATTACTCAAATGTTTACTAAAACGATATTCATCTTTGAAACATATATATGTTACAGTCAATATGTCAAATCAGTCATTTCATCAAATGCCTAAATGTATCAGGCATTTTATTAAATGACTGAGACGATCAGTCATTTGATGAAATAATAATAATAATAATAGAGTATTTATATCGCGCATTTATCCATGCCACAGCATGCTCAAAGCGCACACAAGATAAAGAGTTGATTTTTTCTAGACATTTAGCTAAATGACTGAAATTGGACCTTGTGTTTTTGACAATTTGTAGGCAATATGTCAAAATAGTTATAACATGTCACTGAAGTGTTGTGAATCAGTAATCGTGTGTCTCAATTACCACAAAAGAATGATGCAATGATGAATGTTTAAATTTAATCTTAATGTTTTATATACCATACATTATCTGCAGAAAATGGTACGTCATATTAACCATTGAATCTTTTAAACTTTTTCATTATGTATAATGTCACTATTATAACCTGTTCACATCCATGCTTACTAGTTTCCAAATGTTCCATTAACAATCTTGCACCACAAATGGCACAATTGTAATTTTCTATTGTTATATCTTTGTTGCATATCAACCTTAATCAATAACGTGAGGTCACGGACGCTGGAAGCATGTTTATTTTAGACCAAATGTATTTTCATTACATTAATTGATAATATGGCACTAAAAATGACAATTAATCGGAACTTAACATCAATTATTCATTTTGCTTTTTGGATAAACCTAAAAATATATTGAATGTAGTAGTGTTTTTGACCCCCAGTCGAGATTATTTTTCAGATGAATGTATAAGATTAATCGTTTTATCTTCATTATACCATCGATTATTAAACCACTTCACAGGTACTTGGCTAATAATGAGCAATTAATAAGCCAAGGACAGATTAGGCCAACAAAGACTTAGATTATTGTTCCTAGTTTCCAAAGAACTCTGTTGTGATTATCAATTAGAAGATAACTACATTGTTTTATATCTAATCAAGATCATCTTGCAAAGTCGATTGCTTGTTATACCATTGTACATGCCAATGGGGTATGTACATTAATGTAGCTTAAACTAGATTAGGAATGAAGTCTTTATACTGATGGTAACCTATACAGAGATATCAAATGTGGGTGTATGACACTGTTGAATAAGTATGAGGTTAAATGTTTAGAGATTTAAGGCTCTTCTTTGTGTTAATAGACGGGACAAATGTGTTATAAAAGATGTATGTTTAACTGTAGGAAAAAGGCTGATCTTTATATTCTTGCTACATTTGAAATGCAGCCACGAGATATTTCTATTAATGAACATTTCTCAGCATAGATATTTCACGTTTAATGTAATAAGTTGAATGCGCTTGATCTTGATATAGGGTCTTTAATATTATTTATTCCTCCTCATTTTTACGGTTCTTTTTAAAGGGGCAGTAGCACGTTTTTTGATAATTTTATAATTTTTATTTCTCACTGATAATTGTAAGTGAATGCTAAATGTATTATTTTGACAGTGTCAAAACTCTCATTACACAAGTCAATCATCCATAGTCAGAGGACAAAGAATGAAGATTCACATAAAATCCATTGGCGGCCATTTTTTTGTGAACACCTTTAATTCATTTTTTGTAAGAAAAGGAATCGCATGGCTAAACTTAACGTTATAAATTGGAATTATTACTGCTCCATTTAGTTTAAATAAATTGTCTTTCAATTGAAATCATTAATTTTCATTTTCCTTACATCACCCTATATTCCCCCTAAAAACGTGCTACTGCCCCTTTAATGATGATAATTTGGGTATTTATATTGCGCACTTGGAATCCAATGGCATGCTAAAGGCGCTACACATAATTATAACCCTGAAGAATGTAAAAAATGAAATGAAATGGCCTAAAATTCCAGCATCTTATCTTGCTATACCTTTTAAAATTAAGCTACATATTCAATTATTAGTTTACCTCTTATCACCCATGTCTTACAGTGCAAACGTCCATAATATATACTTCAATGGCTAGAGAACATATGAAGGACTTGCAAGGCTCTGAACACACGGTACCGGATAGTTTTATAAGTAGAAGAAATAAGAACATGAAAGCGCTTTTTCATTAAGGAAACGTCATTCTCATTCTGTTCCTGAGTTCTATACATGACGAGCACATTGATCAGGTCAAAGCTTTTGGTAAACCTACCTATTCATCAAAGGATGAGGACGTCTAATACATGCGTTGCATGAGTTGTTGGATATAGGGTCTTTAATCTTTACATGATAGACATGAAAAGCAACTGAATATATACATATATATATATATATATATATATATATATATATAAAAAAAAGGATTGTTAATATGTTTTTGTATCAATGATGTTGTTATCTAATTCATTAACTCTTATAGATTTGTCTAAAGCTTCTACAATAAGCATGCGTCTAAATGTATGCTATAGGTGTAGGCATTCAATGGACACTTTGAAATGAACGTATCAGAAGTAAGGTTCACCCATCAAAAATAAATCTGATTTATAACATGAAGTGTATGTACACGAATGTAAAATCCACAACTGAAATACGGCCAGTACATGTAGTTCTTAACATTGACATCCTGCCACACCTGTTGTTACGTTTGCCTGGTTATTAACTTAAGCCGACTATCTAGGTTTTGATGTAAACTATAAGCTCGTGGCATTATTCTCGGCTGGGTATCTTCCATCTTGTCCTGCTGTAGTCAAGGTGATGGTGAACATGATTTCGTTTGTGATGATCAAGAAATACCAAATAGTCTTAATAGGATGTCGTTATATATTCAATCAAGTTATATATTCAATCAAGACAAGGTCGACATTTTGGTAAGCGTTTTCACGAAGTTAAATCTTAAATGAAAATAGACACGTTTATATTAGTTTAAATCTCAGTGTTAAATAATGCTATGTATACTTCTTATAATTTCATGAATATATTGTCAAATATTTCGTCTGCTATGTCATGTTCTATTATCTGATCCTGGAAATGGTCAAGAAATAATTGTGATTTATATTCCATCAAATAAACAGAAATTAGAAAGTCAAGCTTTTGGCAGTTTTATATTTCACAGTTAACAGGTCATCATTCAAAGTCAAGACGTTGACTCATCAAAATAAGGGTTTCTTCACGTATGGGGCAATATGCACAATAGAGTCTGTAAAACGAAATTCCAATATATAGACTTGGCATACAATATATAGAAAGCATCAAGTGGTTTACATAAGATGTCTGAATTTGATTGAGCACATTCATATCCGCAAAGCATATTGAACCGTGGTTTTGTGTTTAAGAGTAGATTTCAATGTGAAACATTTGTTATTACAGTTAATCTAGTAGCATGAAACACGATTTTGAGTCCAAAGTCTGCAAATGTTATTTCATGAAAAAACATGGGAAAGCTGTTACGATGATTTCTCGTGTACAGCAGTACATTTTCCACTGACCTGACAGTGAACATTCAATTATATGCATATGTCGTGCCCAACCTTTCGGAATTGCCCATTCCCTGGGTTTGGGCAACCACCCCTGTCCAATTCCCGGGAATGGGCAAATCAGATTTCAATTTGCCCAATCCCAGGGATTGGGCAAGGATTAAGATATAAACCAAATGAAAGCCAACAGTTATTACACTTGATTAATGTTTATTCAAGTTCTGTACAAACAGTTCTTGATACAATGTAACACATGGTAATCAGGCAATTAAAATGCAACACTATATCATTAAAATTTAACTTAATCTTTATTTATTTATTAAAAACTTCAAACAAAATTTAAATACTCATTATTATCAATATTAAACTTATTTTAACATTAATAATTTAAGAAATCCAAATTTAGAAATGAACTTAAAAGTAAGATCATTAACAGCAAATCATTATTAAGACTGAAATTTGTATAAGGTAAACAATCTAAAATATCCAAAACCAAAACAACTGTACTAAAAATACATTAATAATACAATTTAAAACCAAACTTATTCTGACATTAACAGCAATTAAAATGATCCTTATTACTAAAATGGAACATTATTTATCAAAACAAAGTTAAAGCAGCTACTTATTTTTGCATTTAGCATTTCGAGGATGGCAATGACTGGAGTACTTATTCCTCTTCTGTTTTGGGCTGTATTTTCGCAAGAACATCCAGTGGCAATGTTGAAGAAACACCTACAGTGGGCTCTTGTCCAAACAGAGCAACATATGGAGATGATTTTAGCTGATACGACATCTTCTATTGTAATGTCATATTCTTCTTTTAAAATAACTGAGAAGGTGTTCGTGTTGACTAAGCTATCGAACTTTACCTTTTGCTCAATGGTCCAGATGTTATGTGAAGCAAAATGACAAATACATAGTATATAAAGAGGCTAAGTAAAGTTCACAGCCCAGCAATACAATCAATCAGCTTGTGTAAGCGTAATCATCCAATCCCAGAGAATGAGCAATCGTTAACACTGCTCATTCTCAGGGATTAGCTGACCAATCACTGGGATTGGGCAAGCCCCCGACCATTGACGGGGATTGGGCAACGTTGTTGCCCAAACCCAAGAAATGGGCAATTCCGGGAATTGAGCACGACACATATATAAACTTTACATAAAGAGGATATCATACTATTATTTTAAAGAATAATAGTTCGAAGGTTCCATCTTTTTTTAAAGTGATGCTATTTATGAAATTGAAGATCAATGAAAGAATATGACTTTTCCCATTGCTAACGTACATCTATTTGATTTCTTCGAGCTGGCTACTTTAGATCAGTAAAATTACTTATGAAATGGAGTACGATAAATCAGATTTCATCTGTTTGACAGCTTCTGCAAAATTTTGTTAATTGTCCAGCTAAGAGATTGAGGTATATTAATTTCATCCACTTTGTATCCCTTGTATTGCTTTTAAGGCTGTAAAAAGAAACACTATTCAATTTCGTTTTTAACAACTACTTTTCCGTTGCAGTAATTGACATAAAAGAAATAACCTCTTGCAAGAAATTTTGATGGAGGTACACACTATGTCAAGTGTTTTGTAAGTTGTGTTAGCCATTATTAAGTACCAATACACATATCAATAGTATTTAAGAATAATCTTGTTATTTTTGGAAAAAAGAGGCACTCCAAGTTAAAGTATTCCTTGATTAAATTGGAAGCCGGAGATAATATTATTTCTACAGAAATATAACAATAATCAGAATGATAACTGTTAAAAAAATAACAGTTAACAGTCAACTTGTTTTTCTAACAAAAGTCTAAAAACATTATATGTAATTAATTTCTCAATACAACACTTTCACATTCAATATCTTCAAATATTTGTTTACTTTTTATCGGTATTTTTTAAATATCAATATAGGTGAAATATTGTATTGCAATAGAAATTAAAGATGTAAGTAACGAAGAAACAGGTTAATTTTTGCAGAGAGGACGAAACAATATTTAAATTTCATCATTGCTTAAATTTCAACATTAGCAAAAATACTGTATTTCGTCTGTTATAATGTAAAAAAACTTTGATGTAATCAAACGAGTCAAATAACCATAACCACTGTATTTCTGATTCATTGAATTAAATGCACATATGCACCATTAACCAACCTTTCGGAATATGTTCAGCAAAGCAGGGTTTATATATCCTGATATTGAAATGATTACAATTACAAATAAATAGATAGCATTTAAACATTTTCCCCCAGGAAGTCCATTTTCTGTTGTAACCCTGACACAACCATTTTCGATATTGCTGAAATTAAGTATGATCTGTTAAGTTTCATACTTAAACAAATACAGAAAATATATCATACTAGTTGGCCCTGATTAAAAAATTGTGTTACATCATTTCACACTTGAGATTTGACTAAAATAACCTATCACATATTTACTACCACAAGACAACACCATGAAACTAAGAGTGAATTCGAAGACTCGAAAAAATACTAATGGTTTATAGCCGCAGACATCACTATGGTATTCAGAATACAAACATAATGTCACGTTAATAACGAGTGTAGATGACGATTGCTGCATGCCATAAAATATCGATATGCATAATAATAATTTAGCAAGAGTTTAGAGATGAGTTGTGGCTCCCAATAAGGTTGAAGAGGGAGCAAAACGCCATTTTGATTTAGTCTGATTTATGTGACCCATACCTACTGAAGTTAAACACCAGTTAAAGCAAACTTGACACTTTTTTTTGCATAAACAATACTGAAATGGTTTTATATTTTTTTACGAAATGCAGCAATTTACCGATCAACGCGAGAAAATGCCTCCATTCGATGTGAAAAAATTAAAATAATAAACATAAAAAATATTTAAATATAATAAAAGTTTGATATGATAACTGTTTTCTTAAGATTAAGATCTTGAATTCAACCACAGCAATGTTTTAAGTTGAAAACTATCCCAAGCAGATCATAGGTAAAGAATTCATTATACCATAATTCTTTATGATCCTTAATTTCATTGCTCTGATAACTGAATTGTTACTATAGTTTTGAAGGAAACAGCCACACATTTATAGATTCATTTTGATTTTGATATCACATCTATTAAAACAATAAACTTAAACTCAGCTTTAAAACTATGTATACCTATTCGCTTTTTAAAATCAATGGTAAAAATATCTACCGTTGCAGCCAACTTTTAATCTTAAATCTAAACGTCAGGTATCAATAATTGATGATTTTATTTCGTTTCCAAAATACTTATAACATTAGATTGCAAACATTTGTCTACTGAGTCAATTTTGAATGATAAATTATGTTTATAAACAACAGTATCTTCTTATACGTTTTAATGTTTTGACCATATGAACAGTATCTAACAAAATATGTTAACATGAATGGTGACAGAGTAAAAGATAAGGTGGATTCTATTCAATGACATACATGAATCATGATCCAATGTTCAGTTATTTATTGTGTTTGCGCCGTATAAACACAGAGAAAAGGACTTAACATCCAAATGAAAATGTCAGTCGCCAAATCAGACAGGAAAATGTTACAGATGCTGGAACTTTCACATTTGGGACAAGCTATTAGGCGACAGTCAACAAATTATTCATGAAGATTTAGATATTCTACATATAAAACTATTATCAGGTAAAACAGAGTATGACTCAACCTTGACAATAAACAGACAGTATTGCACCGAAAGGCTAAATTATTTTCATCAGAACTTTGGCATGGCAACACTTCACAGAATTAAGACTTAATGTCACTTTAAACATAATTTTTTAAATTAATATCAAAGATTAAAGGCGTCCTTGTACCTAAGCCAAGACAGAGGTCTAAATTTCAGGGTAGTGGTGTATAAGCATTTGTTCAAAGTGAACCTCGAAGGTTGTATCAACAACTTGTTAATGTTTACAAAGATATTTTAATATAGATTGTACTTTTCACAAATTGTGCATAACAATCTTAAATCTTATTGCTCATGTATATATCGTCACAAACTGAACAAATAGTTGAAAGTGCACTTATTTCTCTTGCTACTAAGATTGCATGTAAGAATTAACAAGGCCTAAAAACCCTTTTCCCAATAACTTCTGCAAAATAACACATAATATACAAATGTACTTCATTTACGCTTTGATACTTCTCTAGTCCTATACCTTTGCATAGATACTTTCGTACACAGGACACTGGTAACATACTTATTGCTTCCTAAGCAAATTTTGGTGCAACTAATAGTTCGTGTCTTAGGGTATTCTCAAGCATGTTGTTGACCTCGCCCTGCTCAATACGTCTTTTTGCTGTTGCCTCCTTGGTAGTTCTCATCGTGATGTATTTCCAGGAAATACTATTCAAATGTATTAAGGACATACCCTACGCATCAAAACGTTGTTACTGCGCAGAACCGTGCGCATCGCACATCGATACGATGAGAAATTTGCGACAATGCTGAAATTTACAAACTCGTATAAAAAGCATACTGATAACTATTATTTATGTAAGTTGTAAGATAATTTAGATTTTGAAAGGTCCACTTTGTTTATTTAAGTCTGAAATAAAAAGATTCCTTCACATTAACGACAAGAAACCGATGTACGGTAGCGTTGAAAAACAAGCTGTTTTGAATAATGTTTCATTTGTTTTATCATGTCAAACTTTGCTTAATGATTTCTCCCTTATCATTCTAATTTTAATAACTGCTCCCTTTGTTAGCGCCATATTGTTTTCTCTTGCGCACAATTTGAATGCAGATTGCAGAGTCGAGCGAGAAGTTTTTAATTCAATCTTTTATCAGTAATGTTTATTGTTGGGAGACATATTCTTCAGGTATGTAAACAGTTGTAGAATTCATATATAGTGTTATTTTGTGTTGTCAAAGTGTAATTTTAGCATATTTTGCATTTAGATATCAGTGCAGTTGAAAACGTGTTAAACTTTGGAAGAGTCCATTATTCATATGATAGGTATTGTTTGAAATAGGGTTATAATTTAAAGTATTTCTTGCAAAGTTTATCATTTATGTATATTTTAGAGTAGGTCCATCGATTAATGTCATAAAACAGAGTTATTTTTAGTGTAGTAACAAGTTTCTTTCACTGTGTTTTGACAACCTGTTAACCCTTCAGTTGAAATAGAATGTTCCATTTCTTGGAATTGAGAGTCGGCGATGCGCTGTTTCTAAGAAAAGTACATGACAGCCCTGGTTGTTTTATATTCAATCTTGGTAGGGTTTTAAGTGTAGTTTTAAGTATGATTAAATATTATTGATTGTTTAGACATATTTAGAGTTAATTGGATGACTTTGTAGTTACACCACAGTGGATATTGCCATAATATTTCATAGTATTCAGAGAGATTTACCCTAGATATTTTATGAGAGCTTCCTTTATAGGAGAGTTGACTGTAGGTATAACTATTTTCTGAACTATGAAGAGATTTATTATTTGAAAGTGTAAAAGTAATAGAGAAAGATCTTTTTTGAATACTTATGAGAATTTATTATTGTTTCAGAACTCCATACAAATAAAGGTGTTGGAAGACCTCCCACGATAAACTTGTTCTTTGATGTGCTAACCAAAGTGTTTTCTGAAGAATATGAAGAGGATTATATATTCCTGAGCGACATCACAACTTCAGGAGAGATAGAGAAAACTTGGTCATTAAAAAGAACAGAGGATGTCTAAAAGAGACGAGATAGAGACAGAGGTTGAAGTTCATGAAGAGAGAGAGACAACGGAGGAAGTTCATGAAGAGAAAGAGACAGAGGAGGAAGAGATTGAAGAAGTTAAGAAAATGTCATCTAAGGAAAGAAATGTGGACATTAAGAACACTGAGGAGCAACAGGAGACAAGAGTTCAGTATGTAAAGAGAAAGCGAAAAATCCTGAAAGGCAAGATTACAAGAGCTATTAGAAGATTGTCAGAAAAGATGGATGCTAGTGAGCTGGTGAAGAGACTAGCAGAAAAGGAACTGTCAGACATTAGGAAGAATGTTGATGAAGCCATAGAGTTGAACAGTGAACTGTATGAAGAAGGAATTGATGAGAAGAAGTTGGACAAATGGGAGTCAGATCTTCTGAGAGATCTTCACACTTTAGAGATCAGAGTAGAAGATCACTTCTGTGATAAGCCAATACAAGTGAAGGGGAGGAACACAGGGACAAGTACAGCAGTCAGAAGCAGTATTGAGTGTTCAGACAGTGAAGAGCTTGATAATCTGGAGTCCGTGAACATTCTGAGGGGAATACTGAGAAGAAGACAGTAGTTAAGAGTGTTCCGTGTATCAAGCCAGTCGATGACTGGATTGATGAGTTGATAGAGTTCCAAGAGACTGTGAGAGTGAAAAGTAACATAGAACTGTCACTTGCAGAGGTTCTTTATCGACTTGAAGCAAGTAGGGATATTCAGCCAATCAGACTGAAACCTTTTGATGGGAATCCTTTGAAGTATGTTGAATTCATTGAAGGATTTAGAATTCACATTCATGACAAAGAGAACTTAACAGATGATTTGAGAATGGTGCAATTGAAAATGGTGTTAGAGGGTGATGCAGCCAGATCTGTGAGTGGGTTAGGTTCAGCAGGGGTGATGTATGCTACTGCAATGAAGACTATTAAGAGACTGTATGGGCAGAGAAGTGTGATTGCCAGGGCATTCATCGATAGACTCACAAAGGGCGAGAAAATCAGAAATAATGACCGTCATTTTCTGAGAGCATTCTCAATTGACATCATCACAACACTTGCAACACTGAAGAGAATTGACTTCCTGTCTGACATAAATGCTACAGAGACCCTGAGGCAGGTAGTAAAGAGGTTTCCAGACTTCCTGATACCAAGATGGAAGTCCAAGGCCACAGAGTTGAGAGAGAAGGAAGTGAGACCAGACTTGCAGAATATAAGTTCCTTCATCAATGGAGCAGTGAGGGCTGAATTCGACCCTGACTTTGGAGACATAGAGAGACACGGGAGAGAAAGGCATGACAACACAAACTTTAAGAGAAGTGAGAGGAAAAGTGTGAGTTCAACACAGAACAGAAGTTTCTATTGTTGCATCTGCGGTGAGAACCACAAAGTTCCAAATTGCCTTAAGTTCCTTGGTTCATCCGTCAGCGAGAGGATCAACCTCATAAGAGACAACAAACTTTGTTATTCATGTTTGAACAAGGGGCACATCACAAAAGACTGTAGATTAAAGAAGATGTGTGGAAAGAATGATTGTACGAGGACACATCATGTGTTAATCCACATAGATCCACCAAGAGCAAGTGGGGCATCATCAATTCTTGACCAGAACAGTATCATGCCAGTCGTGAGAGTCAGATTTAGGTCGGCTAATGGCAGAGTAAGGGAAGGCAATGTTCTAATCGATGGCGGCGCCGGGACGACCATCATAAGAAAAGACTTTGCCAATATGCTTGGACTACAAGGTAGAAGGGAAGGACTTGAAATATCTGTAGTTGGTGGACAGAGACATGGGAGTAAGGACAGCAGAAGAGTTAAGTGTTGGATATCACCCTTGACGGGTGGAGAGGAGTTTGCCATTGAAGCTCATGAGTTGGACAAGACAGTGCTGAGTGTACCACCGCTTGACAGAGAATGGCTGTCTTCATTCAAACATTTGAGAGACATTACATTTTCTCATAAAGCTGGACCTATAGATCTTATCCTTGGTGTGCAATATAGCCACTTGCATGCTGAGCAGGAGGTTAGAGAGGGAGTCCCATACGAGCCTGTTGGGAAGAAAACAAGATTGGGATGGTGCGTTATTGGCGCGGACACACTTCCAGCTGAGAGTATCCAAGTTAACTTCTGCAGGAAAATTGAGGACCCCTGCATTGAAAGACTGTATGACATGGAAACTATCGGAGTAAGAGCACCAAGCTGTGAATGTCCGAAAAATGCTATGTCCCAGAAAGACAAGGCAGCTTTGACCCTTATGGAGTCGTCATGTAGGAAAGTAGGCGAGCGTTATCAGATTGGACTCCCATGGATGAAGGATAGATCAGAGTTACCTAATAACTACATTCAAGCAGAGAAACGCTTATTCTCATTGGAGAGAAGTCTATCAAAAGATCAAAGGAAAGCTGAGTTGTACAGGGAGACAATGAGTGGCTACATAGAGAATGGTTGGGCAGAAGAGATTGTGCAGAACACAGAAGATGTCATAGTGTATTACTTGCCGCATCATGGGGTGTACAGAGTTGACAAACCGAGCACACCATTAAGAGTGGTGTTTGATCCAGCCTGTTCCTTTGAAGGCCAGAGTCTTAATTCATACTTCTACAAAGGACCAAATTTGCTTGGTGATTTGTTTGCCATCCTCCTCAGATTTAGAGAAAAGCCAGTGGCCTTTCACGGGGACATATCAAAGATGTTTCTACAGATACTCCTTCCAGAAGAAGATACTCATGTCCACAGATTTCTGTGGAGAGATCTTGATATGAGCATCAAGCCGAAGGTGTACAGACTGAAAAGAGTTACATTTGGTGACAAACCTTCGCCAGACATGGCAAATTTTGTCATGTTGAAGATGGCAGATGAACATAAGGATAGCAATCCAGAGGCAGCAGAGATTCTGAGGAAGGATAGGTACATGGATGACATTCTTCACTCATGTGACAGTGCACAGCAAGTACAAGAACTTACACTCGGCATTGATAGAATTCTTGATTCGGGAAGCTTCAAAATAAAGAAGTGGTATGTGACTGCAGAACATGATACACAGCAATGGACCGATTTGACAGAGCTGTCATCAGACAATTACGAGGAAAGAGTGAAGACACTTGGTGTATATTGGTGTCATGTCAGCGATACACTGCATTTCAGAGTTGACATGCAGATATCAGGTATTCTTACAAAGAGGATTGTGCTATCCAGGCTGTCAATGATTTATGACCCCCTCGGGTTAGCTACCATCACAACCATAAGAGCAAGAATTGCTATGCAGAGACTCTGGAAGGACAAACTGGCTTGGGATGACAAACTATCTGGTGAGGTCAGTCAGGAATGGACTGAATTGTTTGAAGATCTAGAGGGCCTGAATGACATCAGTGTAGAGAGATGCCTGAAGGAAGGTGCCTCAGAATCCAACCCTGAATTACATGTATTCTGTGATGCTAGTCAGGATGCATATGGTGCTTGTGCTTACCTGTCATCAACATTTGAAGAGAAAAAGTTGGTGTTCTTGTTGGCATCTAAGGCACGAGTTGCGCCGCTGAAACAGTCAACAATTCCTCGTTTGGAGTTAATGGGGGCACTTCTGGCATCAAGATTAGCCGGAACTATTTACAAGGAGCTGAGAGAGATTCACAGGTAGTTTTGAGATGGATAAATTCAGAGTCAACAACAAAGAAAGCCTTTGTTAGTGTGCGTATTGCAGAAATCCAGTCAGAATGGGACATTCACAGATGGAGGTATGTTCCATCCAAATCTAACCCAGCCGATGACCTGAGCCGTGGAGCGAAAGTGTCAGAAATCAAAGAGAGATGGTTTTACGGACCAGACTTCTTGCAGAACCCAGCTATCGATTGGCCAGACCAACCTGATTGGCAGGACAAAGATACAGAGAATGATGCAGAGAACAGAACAACTAAGCATATGTGCAGCACTGTAGAGAAACAGAGAAATGGAGAGAAACCATTTATGAATTGTGAGGAGTATTCAAGTTGGTCAAGGTTGGTTGGAGTGACTGCATATTGCTTCAGATTTGTGGACAATTTGAGGAAAACATGTGAGAAGAGAATCTTGAATCAATGCCTGTCACCAGAAGAGAAGAAAAAGGCAGAGGTATTCTGGATCAGAGAAGCACAGAAGCATATCTATGACTGGAGAAAGACTTGTGTTCAGTTATCTCCCTTTCAAGAGGATGGGATTGTCAGAGCAGGTGGAAGAGTGAAACATTCACCACTGAGTTTTGACCAAATCTATCCAGTGTTACTCCCAGGTTCGCACCATGTTTCAAAACTTATACTGAGAGATGTGCATCACAGTGTGTTCCATGCAGGTGTTGAAAGGACACTCTCTGAGAGTAGAAGAAAATACTGGATTATTCAGGGAAGGAATAGTGTGAAACAAATGATTCGCAAGTGTACCGTGTGTCGTAAAATGCGACAACCAGCTCATTCCACACTGATGGGAGATTTGCCAGGTGAGAGGTTAATGTTGTTTTCACCGCCTTATTCCACAACTGGTGTTGATCTCTTCGGTCCGTTCTACTTGAAATATGGCCGGAATAAGAAAATAAAGGCCTGGGGAGCACTGTTCACATGTGCCACTATAAGGGCGGTGCATCTAGAGATTGTAGAGAGCTTGTCGACAGATTCATTTCTTCATGCACTGAGGAGATTTGTGTCACATCATGGTTGGCCTTCAGTTTTCATCTCAGACAATGGAACGTCATTTGTCGGAACCTGTAGGGAGTTGAGAAAGCTTGTTCAAGAGGGACGTACACGCATTGAAGACTTTTGCATTCAGCATGATGTGAGATGGATATTCACCACCCCACTTAGTCCTCACCAGGGAGGGTTCTACGAGAGCATGGTGAAACAGGCTAAAAGAGCTATCAAAGTGAGCATTGGCCAACAAACTCTATCCTGGAATGAAATGACAACAGTGTTCAGTGAAGTAGAGGGTCTGTTAAACTCCCGTCCATTGGGTTACTGTTCAAATGACCCAGATGACCTTCAACCTTTGACCCCAAATCATTTTATGATAGGTCGTGCATCAATTAATGTGCCGCAGGGTCCATTCAATGAATCCGCTAGTCTCGGAAAGAGGTTTGGCTTTGTGCAAACCATAGTGAGCCAGTTTTGGAAGCGGTTCATAAGAGAGTACATACCTACTCTGATGCAGAGGACAAAGTGGAAATCAGAGAACAGACAGATGAGGGTAGGGGACATTGTTATTGTTGTGGACTATCAAGCGCCGCGAGGAAAGTGGACGCTTGCACGAGTAATCGAAGTGTACCCTGGAAAGGACAATGTTGTTCGAAATGTGAAATTAAAGACACAGTTCGGAGAGTACAAAAGATCAGTGCAAAGGTGCTGTCTGATCTTAGAAGATGACACTTAAACAAGTTGTTGAGACTTATTTCTCCACTCTGTTGTGGCCCAGAGGTTGTTTTGAATAATGTTTCATTTGTTTTATCATGTCAAACTTTTCTTAATGATTTCTCCCTTATCATTCTAATTTTAATAACTGCTCCCTTTGTTAGCGCCATATTGTTTTCTCTTGCGCACAATTTGAATGCAGATTGCAGAGTCGAGCGAGAAGTTTTTAATTCAATCTTTTATCAGTAATGTTTATTGTTGGGAGACATATTCTTCAGGTATGTAAACAGTTGTAGAATTCATATATAGTGTTATTTTGTGTTGTCAAAGTGTAATTTTAGCATATTTTGCATTTAGATATCAGTGCAGTTGAAAACGTGTTAAACTTTGGAAGAGTCCATTATTCATATGATAGGTATTGTTTGAAATAGGGTTATAATTTAAAGTATTTCTTGCAAAGTTTATCATTTATGTATATTTTAGAGTAGGTCCATCGATTAATGTCATAAAACAGAGTTATTTTTAGTGTAGTAACAAGTTTCTTTCACTGTGTTTTGACAACCTGTTAACCCTTCAGTTGAAATAGAATGTTCCATTTCTTGGAATTGAGAGTCGGCGATGCGCTGTTTCCAAGAAAAGTGCATGACAGCCCTGTTTGTTTTATATTCAATCTTGGTAGGGTTTTAAGTGTAGTTTTAAGTATGATTAAATATTATTGATTGTTTAGACATATTTAGAGTTAATTGGATGACTTTGTAGTTACACCACAGTGGATATTGCCATAATATTTCATAGTATTCAGAGAGATTTACCCTAGATATTTTATGAGAGCTTCCTTTATAGGAGAGTTGACTGTAGGTATAACTATTTTCTGAACTATGAAGAGATTTATTATTTGAAAGTGTAAAAGTAATAGAGAAAGATCTTTTTTGAATACTTATGAGAATTTATTATTGTTTCAGAACTCCATACAAATAAAGGTGTTGGAAGACCTCCCACGATAAACTTGTTCTTTGATGTGCTAACCACAAGCCATGCTGTCAGCTGATCGGTGTCAATCAGTCAAGCAGCCGGTAAAATGCGAAATCTGTCGCTTAAAGTTGCCAAAGTCGAAGCAAAAAAGAAGAAAATCTGAAAAGGATGAAAGACTTCAGCGAAGTTTTCTTCGTTTCATTGAAAATCAAAGCGAAGTTTTCTTCGTTTCATTGAAAAATCAAAAATATGCAACGAAATATTTTGCCAACCATCGTGAATGCAAAGGCAGCGCGACGACGACAGTCAGCTGACCATGTTGTTTTTCTTACTGCGGTGAGGTAATCATAACAACTTGAAATAGGGAAATCCGCCCCTGTGACTGCATGTGCAGCCCGGAATTACCTCGATCAACAGTCAACACTTCTTATGTGGCAGCGATAATGGCAGCACAGCACTTTTCAGGTAGGCAACTTTCAAATTATAGGCCTATACTTGCTAAATAACTTTTGAGGTGAAAATAGACTAACATTCAGCCATGAATATAAAAATAATTCAAACTTATTAGGTCTTCAAGACAAAGTCGTGAAGACCTATTGTTTTTATCCGATTTCTTCAAGTTCTTATTATTATTAGGTCTTCAAGACAAAGTCTGGAAGACCTATTGTTTTTATCCGATTTCTTCAAGTTCTTATTATTATTATTATTTGTACTTTTTTTGTGAACGAGCTACAGCTCAAACGGCTGCTCCAAATTCGACCAAACTTGGCATGAAGATATCCCTTACCCTGGAATCGACATGCTAAGCTTTTGGGTACAATCGACCCGTACGTAAAAGGTCCAGTTCGAATCCAAAATCGAAATTTTAACATTGATTTTTTTTTCAAAATGCACTTAGAGACTTGAATTTTTTTTTAAAAGATGCGCAATGAAAAATAATGAAAAAAACGAAATCATGACGAATTCCTAGGTCACGTGGTTTGGCCGCCATCTTGTTTTAAAGCACTTTTCAAGGACTTTTTAACACCGGTCTGACCCCATGCGCTTTTGAGGAAACACCACTCGGCAACTACTGATACCAGAAAGTTGAAACTTACACATAATGTAGCTGATACATTACCCTATAACAAGTTTGGTTTGAAATTTAAAAATTCGAAATACTTTTTTGTTTTTAAATTTTTAAACTTTGCTCAAAATCGCAAACTTCAAGGGCAGATAACTCAAAAACCAGACCATAGAATTGAATGATTTTTGCATGAGGGCTAGACATTAGCAAGGTCTTCAAGATAAAAGAATAAAATTGCTCGCGAACAGTCATTTCCGGTCAGGAGGCAGGGTCAAACTTTGCATTTTAAAAAGTGGTGTTTTGCTGGGTATGTTTGAACCCTCTTTAACAAACATGCATGTGAAGGTCAAACATGCATGTAAAGGTCAAACAGTATGTGAAGGTCAAACACGAATCTTGAAGACCTAAGTACTGCCGCGGCAGTCCTAGTTATTATTATTAGGTCTTCAAGACAAAGTCTGGAAGACCTATTGTTTTTATCCGATTTCTTCAAGTTCTTCTTCTTATTATTATTATTTGTACTTTTTTTGTGAACGAGCTACAGCTCAAACGGCTGCTCCAAATTCGACCAAACTTGGCATGAAGATACCCCTCACCCTGGAATCGACATGCTAAGCTTTTGGGCAAAATCGACCCGAACGTAAAAGGTCCAGTTCGAATCCAAAATCGAAATTTTAACATTGATTTTTTTTTCAAATTGCACTTAGAGACTTGAAATTTTTTTTAAAAGATGCGCAATCAAAAATAATGAAAAAAAGTAAATCATTACAAATTTGTAGGTCACGTGGTATGGCCGCCATCTTGATTTAAAGCACTTTTCAAGGACTTTTTAACAACTGTCTGACCCCATGCGCTTTTGAGGAATCACCACTCGGCAACTACTGATACCAGAAAGCTAAAACTTACACATAATGTAGCTAATACATTAGCCTATAACAAGTTTAGGTTGAAATTTAAAAAATCGAAATAGTTTTTTTTATAAAAGTCTTCAAAGTTAGCACATTTTGCAATATTCAAGAGCAGATAACTCAAAAACCAGACCATAGAATTTGATGATTTTTGCATGAGAGTTAGACATTAGCAACGTCTTTAAGTTTAAAGAATAAAATCGCTCGCGAACAGTCATTTCCGGTCACGAGGAAGGGTCAAAGTTTACATTTTTGAAAACGGGTGTTTTGGTGGGTATGTTTGAATTTTTATTTCTAAGCAGCGACATATGATAATTTATTGTTCTATATATCATATGAAAGCCAAAAGAACATACAATCTTGGATAAATCTCATTAAAATTAGATTTAACATTAACATTGAAATTCAGAGAATTTAAATGTGGTCAATCATACTTTCATTTTGAATGATTATGAGACATTTATGATTGAAAAACTGTAGTACCTTGGCAATAAAACACTAGGCAATGTTGTATCTATCATCAGGCAGCAACAACACTTTATAACCTGATATGATTCATGTTTGCAGCCATGTTTAATATTCTGTAAAGGCTTAAACGTTGAATATCAAGTGAAATATTCTAATTTGATAATGTATTAGTTACTGTTTACCTCGTAGACAAAAAGCGATGTGAAGGTCAAACAGTGTGTGAAGGTCAAACAGGAATCTTGAAGACCTAAGTACTGCCGCGGCAGTCCTAGTTATTATTTGTACTTTTTTTGTGAACGAGCTGCAGATCAAACGACTGCTCCAAATTCGACCAAACTTGGCATGAAGATACCCCTTACCCTGGAATCGACATGCTAAGCTTTTGGGCAAAATCGACCCGTACGTAAAAGGTCAAGTTCGAATCCAAAATTGAAATTTTAACATTGATTTTTTTTTCAAAATGCACTTAGAGACTTGAATTTTTTTGTAAAAGATGCGCAATGAAAAATAATGAAAAAAACGAAATCATGACGAATTCCTAGGTCACGTGGTTTGGCCGCCATCTTGATTTAAAGCACTTTTCAAGGACTTTTTAACAACTGGTCTGACCCCATGCACTTTTGAGGAAACACCACTCGGCAACTACTGATACCAGAAAGTTGAAACTTACACATAATGTAGCTGTTACATTACCCTATAACAAGTTTGGCTTGAAATTAAAAAATTCGAAATACTTTTTTTTTTACAATTTTTCAAATTCTGCTCAAAATTGCAATATTCAATGGCAGATAACTCAAAAACCAGACCATAGAATTCAATGATTTTTGCATGAGAGTTAGACATTGACAAGGTCTTCAAGATAAAAGAATAACATCGCTCGCGAACAGTCACTTCCGGTCAGGAGGAAAGGTCAAACTTTGCATTTTCAAAAGTGATCTTTTGCTCGGTATGTTTTAAACCTTTCAAACAAACATGCATGTGAAGGTCAAACATGCATGTGAAGGTCAAACAGTATGTGAAGGTCAAACAGGAATCTTGAAGACCTAAGTACTGCCGCGGCAGTCCTAGTTACTCATTTACGTTTATTTTGATCATTTAAACAAATGTGAGAAAGCTAGAGCCTCAGCCTCAGCTAGGGTATATATTGAGATTTCAGCTACAATGTAAGATCTAGACTTGATTTTCAAGAATTTTAAAGCATTTAAAAAAAACCTATAGTCTCAGTGTTAAACTACTAGTGAAGCCTGCAGCAAGTTGTGTATACTATCTTCAACAATAATTTCTAAAGAAAATATTTTTATCTGACTCACTCAAAATAAATTTACAAAAAAAAAAAAAAAAAAAAATCTGAAAACATTGAGATGAAATTGATGGTTAACATTAAATATTCTTCAGTAAAACTTATGGGGGTTTTTTTTGGTTTTTTTTCAGATTTGCAGTCAGAGGAAATTATGTTTAGGTGAATTATATCCTGATTCCTGAACATATATTTTGGAGATGTTGAGAGTTATTGTACAACTCAACAAGTGAATTTTTGGATTCAGAAGGGAATTACCTCTGTGGAAAGACAAAGACTTCATGTCTAAGCAGGTGAGATGCCAATTTAGTCTGTCAGCTAGACCCTACTTGAAAATAAGATAAAGGATTGAGCATAAAAGCTTATGCAAGTCTATAAGAAGTTAAGATTGATGCCAATGTCAGATTAATGCCAATTCAACTGTCTTATTTTCAGATTTGAGATAGCAAAATTTCTCATATATTACAGTTTATAGAAATAAATTATAAAATTGATGTGCATGGTGTGTTGTGATTATCATCTATTTATCATTTTGATTTTTTTCTGATTTCATATTTTTTCAGTATGTTTCAATTTCATGATTTAAAGTCAATATTAACTTCAGAGATTGAAATGCAATCAAATTATGTTGGAAGGGTGACATGAAAATGATAGAATAATTTTATGCAGTTAATTATAAAACACATTATCCCCCACTGGAGAACTGAGATAATTATTAAACACATTATCCCCCACTGGATAACTGAGATAAAAGTTGATTTATTTTCAATATTACCAAAATTATCATTATATTTTATTGTATGTATAATTAATATCAATGAACATTATCATCATTACAATATGTCTATCAATTACCCATTTAAAAAAACAACCTAGTACACCAAATTAACCCACAGTGTGAAAGAAACAAAATGTAATTAGATCTGATCAAATGTTTATATCTAAGTTTTCAGGATTACAGATATAGTTATAAATAGGTTAAGACATTTTCAGTTTCTCCCATGGAATATAATTTCTGAATTTACAAATCACATGAAAAGATGTTTCTCTTGGATTGAAAGTGGCATTGCTTTATGATTCAGAACATGTTTTCTGTTTCTATTTCCTTTTAACTTTATTTTGGAAAAGCAAATGTTTCAAAAACATATTTGTAACTGCAGTATCTCTTCTTATTACATACTGTCATAAGTGTATCAAACTAATATATTGTGTTAAAAATATTTTAAAAAAGAATAAAAAAAGGTGTGATTAATATGTTTTTATCCTATGTTTTTATTATTGCAGATTATGATGCAGCAGCAGTGGTGTGATTGTCCCTGCCCATTGTGCACTTTCCTGGAACTTGAAACACATAATCTAACAGACTTTCCATCTGCAACATGGTCCATCATCTTTTTAATTGTGCCACAGTGCCAGCAGTTAATTTGAATTGAATCCCTATCATGGCTACATGGCTAAGACCTATAAGTAGTCTTATTCTAGAAATTTAAAGGAAAAATGTGAATAAAGTTAATGACAAGGATACATGTGAAAAAATTAAAGGTATGTGAAACATGCTGATATTCAGGAATAGATATGTATTATGGCATATGGCACTGAGTTCAATTATACAAGGCTACATAAATATAAAATTTTTTGCTGAAATAAAATATATAATTGAAATAGACTTCTTTGATTTATTTTGTTGGGAACTTGAGACTAAGAAAAATATAGAAACATATATCCATTGATTAAATAATATATTATATAAAGTTTACAACATGTCAAAGTATGCAACCTGTAGATTAAATTATCACATATATATATAGTCCATTTTTATGAATATTTGCCTCATAAAAACTCTTTGGACGATAATCTATTCGAAGGTAGAATTTTGTGTGTGACCTGATTGAACCACGATGTGGTTGACCACCTACGTTTGATGTCAACTAGACTTGCTGCGGGATCCAATCTTATCAAGACAAAGATATGTTTTTATTCCAAGTTTCCAAACAAAAGTTTTCAGAAGATAATAACATTTTATTAGCGAATGAAACTGACATCCACCGTAATTTTTGCAAAGTTGATCTAAACATGAGAGTAACGAAAATGCAGTCAAGGACGAAATACAGTCTAAGCGGAAGTTTACATGTGTCGTCGATCGTCCGTATGCAGATTTGTCTGCAGTGCTCATGAAATAATGCTTCTTTGGTAGATTTGGATAGTGAAAATTACTTGAATATAACGGGTAATTCATAGATTTGTGAAGAACACGGAAAGGCATGCATGCTCATTGCAGTGGGTGATGTTTAATGCAAATTGCAATCCATGATGCGAATGTTCACACTTGATTCGTTGCTCATTGACTTCAAATGTCGCATGATACCCCGGATACTTTGTTGTTCTTTTTAGTCTTTTTTATAAATTTGTGGAAAATTAAAGAGATTAAGAGGTTAACTTGTGTGTCTTTTAGATTAAAATATATAATTTTGAACGATATTGCACAAGCCGTCAACAAACTATTGCTTGTAAAGGAAAGCCGACGGCATTCTAGACTCGCTCCGGCTGCAGTAGGCAATTTTTCACTCCCTATACTCATTTTCAACAGGAAAAAGTTCGCGATTTTTCGACGGTGACCCCCATTTTTTTCTTCAAATTTCAGTTTCTTATATTGTCAAGTTCATATATTGAGAATTTAAAAAAATTCTAAATTTTGAAAAGTTATTTATTAAGAAAATCTATTCATTTTTTTGGGTGAAAAATATGATTTCGTGTGACAAAAAACCGAATTTTTTTATTAAAATGATTTTTTTATCAAACATTTTTGTTTTTAACATGTACAACTGTTTCATTTCTCACTTTAAGCATTAATATTTTTTGATATTTCATGCTTACACAAAAATTGTGGTCAAATACAAAATTTGATATTTTTTGGCTTTTTTCACAAAAATGTCATTTTTAAAATCGATTTTACTCAAAAACGAGCACGGTGACCCCCTTTTTTTATTTGATTTTTGAAATCAGCACATTCAGTTGAACAAACATGCTTATTTTCAGAAAAATCTAAATATTTTTATTTCTGGGTAGGGTATGTCCTTAAGTTCTTTCCCATTGTTGGCATAGCCCTTCCGAGAGCCTCTTAATCTAATATATGTGGACTTTATTTCATTGTTTGTAAATCCAGAATCGCAAATCCAGGTAGATTTCAGTAAAACCACCGGGGATGTATTCCCTTATTGAAGAGAATATAATTCCCCTATATTACCCATGTTGATGTCATCCACGTGTTAGGACTTCAATTTTGAATGCGCCATTGACAGTAGGAGCAGTAATTTCAATAGATCTTGCGTCGAACAACAAAGATGACATAAACTAAAGTATTTGGGTTGCTTGTTGCTTAGGTTTAGAGTCATGTTTTGCCAATAGCATTGTTTTTTATCCGAAAATTTGATTTTTCGCCCTTTAAGCATAGATTCTTACTATAACTGGTTTTTTTCATTGAAGAATAAGTAATCTTTTGTTGAATCTGCCAAAGATGTTCACATTTTGAGCTCCAATATATCACTATAATAAACCACAGCATTTAAACCGACTCAGATAGATGATGATGTTGCACCAAATTTATTTCTAATATTTCAACATATTGCAACAAACGCTCTATGTGTCTATTGGGAATAATTAACGTTTGTTTTTAGCTGTGGTATGTCTTGACTAAGAAGTACCACATTGACTCTATTTCACACACACTAAACTTAAATACCAACTTGTGAAAAAATGTTCGCCAGATCATTTCCAACATCAAGTTCAGCCAAGTTGTTGCAAGGAAATGTCAACAAGTATTACGCTCATGCAAGTACCACTCGTTGCCAACAACAGTTGAACATGCTCATGTACTCAGGTGAAGTGAGGTTTTTGTGGTTTAACATCGCTTTCAGCAGTATTGTAATTCTATCAAGGCTGTTAATTTTATTGCAGTGCAAAGCCCACGACACAATTGGAGCTATGCATTGTGGTGAAACCTGCAAGCACCAGCTGTAACTAACAGTCAATTGGTGAAAATGCGCTGAACTTTAGTTCTCTACTGCAGTTGCTGAAACCTTGGACGGATTCAAACCATGGACCCCTCAATCCAAAGCTGCACGTGCCAACCACTTTGCTTTCCCTCCCCCTGCCTATCTCTTTATATAACAGTGAGTAATGGGATCTTCTTCAATTATCTAACATGTTCTTAATAACAAAAAATTAACATAACATGTATGCTTGTAAGTGTGAAATTATTGTAGTTCATCCATGTTGTTTTTTGCTCATTTCATGACACTGTTTACATTCTAAGGGACAACATTTCAACCAGCTTTTAAGTTATCAAAGATAATTGATAATTACACACTGAACGGTTAATAAGTGACAAAAGTGCTGATTAATTCCGGTTTAGGTGTTTATTGTCATGCTCGCAATGTTTCCTTCTTCAAGAAAAAGTATAAAATCAGAAAATATCACCCATGAATTAAATAAGACCTACAAGGTTATACTTTAATATTGACGATACTCAAGTAAGAATCAATTGTTGAATTATCATAGTTAACCTTTAACTGTCAAACCATTGTGCTGATTAATAGAACCACAGTCCCAAATAACTATTAACGACTTAGTGCAACAAGAGAAATGCCAAATTGTAATGGACAAATTGTGGATGTTGACACTGAATAATAGAAATCAAACATGCGATCAACTGAACATGTCCACAGTAAGAAGCCCACTTGATGACTGGTCAATCAATGTCAACACAGAAGACAGCAGGCATATAAGCGAAAACAAATCAATACCCCTATAACATGGCATGACAGAGGAACACATGTCCATCATGAATTCGAAAGACAATGTTATTAATGAGAGATGACTTACTACACGCACAAGTATTTCTCTATAAGAAATGATTTTTATGTTTGACAATCCTTAAAAAGAGTGTTGATTATAAACAAACAAGGTGGTCATTGACAATTGATTGTAAAGATGTTCCACAAAATTCTGAAATTTCTGTTATTAAATCACAAGATGAATGATTAATAAAATATATAAAGGTCAGAGCAATGCCAAGAAAATGACACTGGAGCAAAGCTTTCATAATGTATTAGGACAAAACATCATGAAACTTTAATGGGCTCTTTGTTATGAATTTTATGGTTCTATACTCAATATTATTAAGTGTTTCTTTAACCTTCATTTTGACAATCACTTTGGTAACTAGTTTGACATTTTATTAATTAAGATTTAGTGATCGTTTGACCAATATATCACTGTTAGTTTTGTTGAGCCACTGGAAAATCAAAACAAAATTGTAAAACTTTTGCTGATTGATATCAAGCCAATCAGGCCTGCTGAACCTGTAGCATGTATATCTGTAAAATATGAGGACCAAACTAATAATTCAAGTTGAATGAGTCTTGATCAATTATTTAGAAAAACGTTTTTTTTGCTCATAAGAACTGACAATGAATTCAAAACAGTTTTGGCTTCACAATTTTCTGATTAATGAATCACAACGAAAACAGGAATCAGTGGGGACGAAATCATCATTTTGACACACAGGCGCCAGGCCCTGAGATAGAAACAATTATAACTTCACTACATAACATATAAACAAGGTGTTATAAGGTCAGTTCTGTTCTGTGACCGGAAATTGAAACTAGGATCTTGTCTTAAAAGTTTACAAAGCGTAGTTGAGTCAGGGAACTTGTTTTATCATTTCCGGTCATAGAGCAGACCTGACTGATGTTTGCGTCATCAGTAAATATTAAAGAAAGGTGTGCATGCTTATAATTTTATTTACGGTCTGGAGTTTGTGTTTTACATTAAGCAATGGTATCAATAGAAACTCACAAAACCTTTATTATATTCAAACTTATAAATATGATGCATAGAATCTTTGAAATGTGTATGTTGATCGTTTGATACAGAGCAAGGAAGGAAGAAATAGAGTTCATATATGATAAGAACGATGAGCGTAACGAAAGCGACAAGCTTCAAATTTAACTATGTTTTTGAATGTTGATCGTTCCATTCAACACGAGTCATAAGGAAAAAATAGAACTTAACAAGAACGATGTCCCTAATGAAAGACATAAGCCTCAAATCTATTGATTTTTTTGTATGTTCCATTCCACGCTAGTCATAAGGAAGAAATATATCTATGATAAAAACGATGTCCCTAACGAAAGGGACAAGCTTCAAATTTAACGATTTTTCATTTATAAGGAAGTCCCCTGAGATCAGACAAGATTATTTCATTACAATGTCAAGCTGCTATTCATTATTGATTGGCGCTGAAGGAGCGAGCAGTCATTGTGGATGATAGGATAAGTAACTTATGCAGAGCAATAATAACATTTACATACTTCCTTATTGGTGAGCCGTCAACAATAGCAAGTTATAATTAGCCAAACGGAAGTACAAACATCTAGGTAATGTTATAACTTGCACATTATATTACCTAAAGGGTATAACACACTCTGTTTCTAAGCACATGATCAGAAATCAATTAAAAACAACTTTGTCTGTGCTTTCATCGTTAACTTGAAAATGTGATTTGTTTGTTACATCATAACATTCTATTGGTTATGTCTTTGGTTAAACATGAAGTGATGTCAACTTATCAAGAACATTGTATAGGCAACCTCTTTAACGGATTCTGGAGTAGCTAACTTAAAGTTACATGACATGATAATCAGTAAAAATATACAAAATATAATATATGGTTCGAATGAACGAAAGAAAATCTCTATGAATATGGATTAAATAGTAACAATAATTCTCAGTTCCGTCAGCGAGGAATTACAAGGTCATAATTGATTAGCGTTATTGATCGTATGTAATGGATTAATATTAATAACACTAACCTCGTACGTTTGAAACCAGTGCTCACTGATGTTACAGCAGACAACTTTCTCTTATGACCGACACATGCCTTGACAAACTGTGTAACTCTACTTGGATTGCAAATTCATCCCGCCCTAAACTGACGAATGGTAAGATTAAAACAGCCACATAGTGCTTATGATTGCTGTTAGAGTTAATTGATCTCCACGGCGTTGATGAAGAAATCTGTATACCAGAACACAAGTAAATACGATTTAATCATAAATAAATGTCTGACCTACCTTCTTCTTCTTAACGCTGAGGGCAGGCACGAGTAAAGCTTCATTTCTTGGGTTTCTTTCACGTGCATTTTGGTAAACTCTCCTGTACTGAGCCCGTCTCACTGCTGCAGGCTTCTTGGTACCCGCAGTGTTGCTACTCATCCTAGTTGTATATCTACACTATATCAGGGTTGTATTCTTGATGTATATCCACACTATGTCAGGGTTGTATTCTTGATGTATATCCACACTATATCAGGGTTGTATTCCTGATGTATATCCACACTATATCAGGGTTGTATTCCTGATGTATATCCACACTATGTCAGGGTTTGTTCCTGTTAGTCGATCCACACCTACACTTCTGTTTATATGTCAGGGGTAATTTACTGATGTATATCAACAATATGTCAGGGTTCTTTTCCGGATGTATATCCACACTATGTCAGGGTTGTATTCCTGATGTATGTTTACACTAACACACGTTTTTTTGTCAGGGTTTCGTTCCTGTAGGTATATCAACACTGAAAGCACAGGTAAAGTACCAGAATATATCCCAGCTGTAATCTGAATGAATCACATACTCCGTGAAATCACATTTAGTTTAAATATCCTATTGCACAACATCCCGTCTGTCTATTTATGGTATATCAAGATGAAATCAACTTTTATGATTCAAATATTGTAGTGGTATATTAAGAATTGTTAACATCACACAAACATTGAGGTTTAAATTTAGTAACTTATGCACATGAACAAGTTATGTAGAGTCATAAAACCACATATAAGCCCAATATGAATATGACGATTCAGTACAGATTCAGAATTTTCTATGGCTATTAAATCTCAGAATTTCACTCGCATATTGAACAGAAAGATTTTTTGATTCGAAATGGCAGGAACGTAAAACACAGACTACAATTAAAATTGTAACTACCAGTTTTGTCCGTATCATTGATATTACAAATCCATGCTGTTATTTTTCATGTAAAGAGGTGAAAACTGAAAAATATAATTTTCAAATCAAACAGTTGAAGTGGCCGTAGTATGTGAATTCTCCTATTAAAATGTCACTTGGTCCAATGATAAAATATATTCAATAGAATACCATCCACTTGGTTTATTGCATAGACTTTTGAATTCTTAATGTCCATGTTTTTCATCGAAAGAACTGTATAATAAACTGATGAAGCCAGGTACAAGCAACTCAGATTCTCTTCAGCATGTTGGAGGCAGTCCCCAGGTGGAAGTAATTAGCCGTCCTTCATGTCGATACATGCGAGCTGACGAACGAGAACACTTACAGGACGTCTACACACTTGGGACTTGCAGGAATAACGCTTGGGCATTATACAAGCCTCAGATCGATTCCAGGGTAGAGTCCGTACCTAACTGCTGGCACAGCTTAGAGAGGAATCACGGTTTGACAGTACTTACTTCCCAGTTGGACATATTTTACTGTTGAAGAAGATCCCATAAATTCACAACGATCATAGGATCCTTGAGATGTGAAAGATTCATAAATCGGCAGTTTTCCACAACACATACACTCAGAGCAAGTAAGTGTAGTAACAGGGCACTCTATGTTGAATTTCCATGTGTCATCAAGGTATCATATACAGTGCATCTACATGAAATTTCGAAAGGATATGAAGGTAACTTGTCCAAATTCAGCTTTCCATGAATGTGAAACCTCAGTGATCAGGACGTTTTGCAACTTTATATGGCACTACATCGTTTTATTTTTCTGCCATTTTCCTGTATTAAAACATTGTGAAACGGACCAAGTGAAGTAACTTATCAGGAGCTGCCAACACACTGACAGAAATTCCACTCAGTAAAGTGCCCCTCGATGTCAACAACAGCTAAGTGTTAACGAACACGGATGTCTTCAATTACCTCATATCGACTACATCAACGAGACACACGCTCAGCAGAGGACAGTTCCAGTGTGTCAGTCAATGGTTCAGTTATCGTCTGCTTCCACACCTGGGATGAGCCAGTGAGAGAGTCGTGTGTCAGACAGCGAGTACACGAGCAGTTCCTACACTGTGGTATTCTATGTAAACTGTTGAGCACTGGAACCATCGATCGACTGTCATATCTGTGTTTTCTGCTTCTCTACAGGGTAGCTGCTGTTATTTGCGCTGTACCTCTTTATTGTTGGACAGAATTAGTTAATGGAATTACAAACTGTTAACAGCATATGGAGTGGGATACCGATAAGCGCTTCAACTAGGAGTCCACTGACAACAGGAGATTGCATAAGGATCGTTATCGATGAACAGACAGAACAAAACTCACACTTTGTAAGCAGCATCGTGAACAAATATGTCTTATTAGGATCGTATGATGAATTATTTATCAATTTCACTGTTCGAAACAAACTCTTGATTATTTTTAGCATTTGCATGACATTTCTATCCTATTAAGAGTGTATTTAAACAAGGGTTCTGTCAGTAAAGAAATTATGAATAGTCTATACAATTGTCTATAACAAACTTGCAAACAAACAAACCTGTGTGAGATAAGAAGCGAATGTATCGATAATCTGAGTAAAATTATTTTTTTTTAAGGTTTTCTCAATTTAAGAATGAAACTCGTTTGAACAATAATATTACCATGGTATGATTCAATGGTTTCACCCATTAGCGTGTGCTAATTTTTTAATCACACAGCAGATAAGCTGCTTACTTTTGTGGTATTTCTTTAATATGCCCTATCTTGTTTATGTTATTATGTAGATGTTTCACAATAAAATATATTTTATCTATCATTTGGTTTCCATATGTTAAATTACGATTTTGTAATCTGAATGGGCCTGAGCTGAAAATGGACAAGTGCTGACATCACGATTGCATGGGACTACGGGCAATAGCCAATCTATAAGAGGATGAATAACAAAATTTCCTCTAAAATTAGGCGACAACTGATTGTTTAAACATTGGATTCAGGGAATTGGCTCCAGACGCTCATTTCATGAATAAGATGCATCTCAGTCTGAGGCAACCATTGGCCTGATCCAGCCTGCATGACCAGACCTGCTGTAATTGGTCAGATGGAAGTCAACTTAAAGGGGCAGTAGCACGTTTTTAGGGGTAACATAAGGTGATGTCAGGAAAATAGAAATAAATGGTTTCAATCTAAAAGATAAGGTAAATAAACTAAATGAAGCAGTAATAAATCAAAAATATAATGTAAAGTTAAGGCATGCGATTCCTTTTCTTACACAAATGAATTAAAGGTGTTTTTTATGTGAATCTTCATACTTTGTCCTCTGACTATGGATGATTGGCTTGTGTAATGAGATTGTTGACACTGTCAATATAACATATTTAGCATTAACTAAAAATTATCAGTGAAAATTTTAAAATATAAAATTATAAAAAAAACGTGCTACTGCCCCTTTAAAATCAGTGTTCAGCGTTAGTAGTATAGTTATTTTGCTCTATATCATCTTTCCTCTGTCTGGATCTCGGATCAAAGTCAGACATGAATCCAAGCAAATGATGATAACATCGTCCTGTGTTACCTAGGATTCATTGATCAGATATTCTACACTAAATCACCTCTGGGCTTTTCATTAGGGATATCTAAAAATGCGAAGGGAAGCTTAATCTCCGACAATAGAATTCTTGTAACAGTGGGAGTGATTACGATGGCAATAGCAGTTATGCCCTGAGGTGGTAGAGTATTCGATTTCCGTTCAAATTGAATTTAGAGAAAATCGTATTTGGAACTTAACTTCCCAAAGTTTGAAAACAAAATTTTAAGATTAAAGAATAATAAAAATTCATCTTTCCACATTTGGATGATAATACACCATTATATCTGGTAAATATGTTTTATTTGTAACGAGCGATATGAATAGGGGTACACATAGAGAGTGTTCTCGTACTTTCTATTGCTAGATGTTTCGATTCACTTATATCAGAACTTAAAACTTAACAAAAGGGTGTTATTAAAGGGTGTTCATGTCTCTTTTTCTCGCTTATACTGAAACAAATCTTGTCAGAGACGACTTTTTGAATCCAAGATGTCAGTGTTCATTATCCCCTGTCTTTCCGGCGGATCGTTGGTGAAAACGACTTTATTGAACGAAGATTTCCATACAAAAAAAATCGTCATTTAAGGATGACATCATATTTCTTCACAATGCAGTGTTATAGTAAGTTGATAATACGCCGATTTATCTGGTGAATACGTTTTAGTTCCAACAATAATATTGTAATATTTCTGTTAATCATCATGATATACTGAAGGATAGAATACTCTTTAATTCAAGTAAGGCCGACCGTACTTTGTTTGTGTTTCTCATCTCCCGCCCACCCTGATTTACGCTCGCTACGTTAAAATGAAAAAAAGGTGATTGTAATTGTCATTTGTTCGCCGCGATATTCAAAATCACTCAACTCTGATAAAAAAAATATATTAAAATCTCTACGATATCTTAACCAGGAATTCCCTTTTCCCATTTGGCTTTTCACTTTACATTGTCCTTATTATGACATTACTATATATCTACAAATACACACAAATTTGTCGACTGCCAACTCAGCGGCAGAAGGACTTAGGAGATGAGAATCACACAAAATAATACGCTACGCGGCTCGTCGTATAACCAACTACGTAGTGGACTAGACGAACAAAACGAGTCGTATTAACTACATACATGTATACTACGACCAATACAACAAAATACATACACAAAACATATTTTCGGAAATACAATACATATATTATAAAAAATGCGTTGAACTATGTTGTTTTTATTAAATAATGTGCCTTATCAGGCTTTTGGAAGCTACCAAATTCTCTGTTATAAATGCTCCTTAGCTACTTGGAAAACCAATCGATTGGGCAGCAATTGTGAAGAAAACTACGGTAGAGTCAACTGCGCGTGATTCACGCTTTGCACGTGCACTTCATGATGAAAACGACAATGGCTTTCAGAGAAGGCGACATGTCTCTGATGTGGAAGGTGAGAACGTCGTCAGCATTTCTCTAAAAACATGCATGATGCACCAAAATGACAACCAACAATGTTTTTGGATATGTGTCAACCGAAAAGTGTAAAATTCCAATTTAAAATTTGTGTAATGGCGGATGAACTCCAAACATACAATTGTTTGGTCGCTTGGACAAATCTAACAGATTTGACATGATAAACAAACTTCTAACATTGTACAATACACTGCTCCAACAATTGAGTTATCAAGACTTTCCAAACTTTCCAGAATGTGTCGACATTGGCCAATTTAGGGCTATCAGTTTTCCTTAAAGCCACCGTTGTTTTGACTGGAGGTAGAGTGTTCAAAATGGCTTTTGAAGAAAAATATGTTCATAGCGTCATTGCATATATATTTTCTGGTCAGAAACTGTTAATGAAAAAAGGAGAAATTCATTTTACTAAGATGTTTTATTTACTACCTGTGACAAGATTCTAGATATTTTCAGATTCTTGATATTTTAGAAAATCAATTATTAAATGTTAAAGTACTATATAGAGAAACAAATAACTTATTGAACATTCCTTTTGGGCATGTTGGGATGAATATGCCAGTTGTTTGGAGTCACAGCAAATTACTCAAAACATTGCATAGAAGCTATCAGTATAATGAAGAGATAACAAAATCACATAATGAAGAAAATATGCTGTTCGTTATGTATTTACGTTTTTGGAAGTATTCTAGATTCCTAAAAAGTTTAACATAACCTCAAATCTTAACTCTTTTAAGGTCGTTTTGCGAATCCGCAATATGTTGTCTGTCCGGAAGAGAAGAATATTCCCCCGGAAAAGAGTCTTTATCAAACGATGACAAGGCTCAAGACAGTACATGTACCTTACAATTAACATAATACCAACAATTTAAAACTCGAATAAAAATTGCGTTATCGTTGTTTGTTGTTATTTGAAATCGAAGGTGTTTGACAAACCCTTCCTGTAAGTTGTAACATAGATTGTGACACCTACTGTTTTATGCCACCCTGTCTGTCTGTCTGTCTGTCTGTCTGTCAGTCTGTTTGTCACAAAAACTACTGATGTAGTATGAGACTCTTAACTTCCTTCAACCACGACTATACCTTACCGTGCGAAGCTCTACTTTGAAAGAATACGTGATTTATTCTCAAACATTATTCAGAGTGTTTCATTTTGCTTTGTCATTTCAATTAAAATTATTTTCAAATAAAACATAAAAGACAGTTCACAAACCATTATTAGGTTTTCTACACAACATAAAACAGTATCTTTTGTTTTAAAGAGAAAAGGCGACATAGGATGATATTTACTGTCTAAAATGTCACGTATGTTACATCTCACGACAAAAACGATAAAAAACGCTTTAAATTTAGAAACTTTATGATGATCTTGCATCAATTGTAATCTCAGATAAAAAGAGGAGATCTTTCGTTTTAAAAATGCAATATCTTATATATGGTATATTTGTTGTTTTTGTTTACTGCTTCCATTGTTTATTACATAGGCGGCGACTGTCAAAACATTTTCTCTTAAACAAATATGTCCCTATCATCTTTGTTCTATGTTGTAACAATGCTGATTTCAATAGAGTTTGTTCTGTTTGATGTAAACACAGATACATTAAATCAATCACACAAGCTTGTTGTCTAAGGCCTTTTCTCTTGTTGCAATATCAACATGAGAAAGACTCATTCAATACCTAAGTACAAAACAAAAAGAACCTTTGAGTACAAAACAATGTTGTAGTAAGCATCGTTCAATGGATAAGACTGCATATTTGTATTTTCAGATTAAGTTTCCAAATCATATAGTTAGGTCTTCAAGACAAAGTCGTGAAGACCTATTGTTTTTATCCGATTTCTTCAAGTTCTTATTATTAGGTCTTCAAGACAAAGTCGTGAAGACCTATTGTTTTTACACTTATTCTTCAAGTTTTTTTTTTTTTTTTTTATTATTATTATTTGTACTTTTTTTGTGAACGAGCTGCAGCCCAGACGGCTGCTCTAAATTTGTCCAAACTTGGCATGCTGATAGCCCTTAACCTGGAATCGACATGCGAAGCTTTTGGGCAAAATCGGTTCGTTCATTAAGGGTCCAGGTCGAATCCAAAATCGAAAATTTAACATTGATATTTTTTTCAAAATGCACTTAGAGACTTGAAATTTTTTTTAAAAGAAGCGCAATGAAAAATAATGAAAAAAAGGAAATCAGGACGAATTCGTAGGTCACGTGGTTTGGCCGCCATCTTGCTTTTAGTGCATTTTCGACCGTTTCCGACCCCTCCCACCTTTGACAATCTTCTCCTCTGAAGATACTTGCACTTGAGAGCTGAAATTCATACTGAATGTAGCTGAAGTATTGTAGATTTGAATTTATAGATTTCAAAGACCTAACCTTAATACTTTTTGTCCTGTGACCTTTCAAAGTTGACCAAAATAGAAAAATCGCAAACTTCAAGGGGAGATAACTCAAAAACCTCCCAGACGAATTTGATGATATTTGCATGAGAGTTAGACATTAGCAAGATCTTCAAGATAAAAGAATAAAATCGCTCGCGAACAGTCACTTCCGGTCACGAGGAAGGGTCAAAGTTTGCATTCTTGAAAACGGGTGTTTTGGTGGGTATGTTTGAAAAATCCTTGTTAACCAATGACACATGATAAATACTTGTTCTATATATCACATGAAAGCCAAAACAAGATACAATCTGTGATAAATCTCATTAAAATTAGATTTAACATTAACATTCAATTTGGAGCATTTAAATGTGGTCAATCTTACTTTCGTTTGGAAAGATTCTGATAAAAGAATGATTGAAACATTGTAGTTCATTGGCAATAAAACACTAGGAAATGTTTTATCTATCATTAGGCAGCAACAAGACTGTTTAACCTGAGATGATTCATGTTTGCAGCCATGATGAATTTTTGGTAAAGGCTTAAACATTGAATATCAAGTGAAATGTGGTCATTTTGATAATGTATTAGTTACTGTTTACCCCTTAGACAAAAAGTCATGTGAAGGTCAAACAGTGTGTGAAGGTCAAACAGGAATCTTGAAGACCTAAGTACTGCCGCGGCAGTCCTAGTTATTAGGTCTTCAAGACAAAGTCGTGAAGACCTATTGTTTTTATCCGATTTCTTCAAGTTCTTTTCTTCTATTATTATTATTATTATTTGTACTTTTTTTGTGAATCAACTGCAGCCCAAACGGCTGCTCCGAATTCGACCAAACTTGGCATGCAGATACCCCTTACCCTGGAATCGACATGCTAAGCTTTTGGGCAAAATCGACTCGTCAATTAAGGGTCCAGTTCGAATCCAAAATCGAAAATTTAACATTGATTTTTTTTTCAAAATGCACTTAGAGACTTAATTTTTTTTTTAAAACAAGCGCAATAAAAAATAATGAAAAAAAGGAAATCAGGACAAATTCGTAGGTCACGTGCTTTGGCCGCCATCTTGCCTTTAGTGCAATTTTCACAGTTTCGACCCCACCCGCCTTTGACAATCTTCTCCTCTGGAGATACTTGCACTACAGAGCTGAAATTCATACTGAATGTAGCCGGAGTATTGTACACAAGAGTTTTTAAGTTTAATGGTACTAACATTAATACTTTTTGTGCTGTGACCTTTCAAAGTTGACCAAAATCGAAAAATCGCTAACTTCAAGGGCAGATAACTCAAAAACCAGACCTTAGAATTCAATGATTTTTGCATGAGAGTTAGACATTGGCAAGGTCTTCAAGATAAAAGAATAAAATCGCTCGCGAACAGTCATTTCCGGTCCTGAGGAAGGGTCAAACTTTGCATTTTGGAAAACGGGTGTTTTGGTGGGTATGTTTGAAAAACTCTTGTAAACCAACGACACATGATAAATACTTGTTCTATATATCAAATGAAAGATAAAAGATCATGCAATCTTGGATAAATCTCATTAAAATTAGATTAAACATTAACATTGAAATTCAGAGCATTTAAATGTGGTCAATCCTACTTTCGTTTTGAATGATTATGATACATTTATGATTGAAAAACTGTAGATCATTGGCAATAAAACACTAGGCAATGTTTTATCTATCATCAGGCAGCAACAAGACTGTATAACCTGAGATGATTCATGTTTGCAGCCATGTTGAATTTTCTGTAAAGGCTTAAACTTTGAATATCAAGTGAAATATGGTGATTTTGATAATGTATTAGTTACTGTTTACCTCTTAGACAAAAACCCATGTGAAGGTCAAACAGTATGTGAAGGTCAAACAGGAATCTTGAAGACCTAAGTACTGCCGCGGCAGTCCTAGTTATTATTATTATTATTTGTACAATTTTTGTGAGATATCTACAGCTCAAACCGCTTGTTCAAATTCGCCCAAACTTGACATGCAGGTACCCCTTACCCTGGAATCGATAAACTAAGCTTTTGGGCATAATCGGCTCGTACATTAAAGGTCCAGTTCGAATCCAAAGTCAAAAATTTAACATTGATTTTTTTTTCAAAATGCACTTAGAGACTTGAAATTTTTTTTAAAAGAAGCGCAATGAAAAATAATGAAAAAAAGGAAATCAGGACAAATTCGTAGGTCACGTGCTTTGGCCGCCATCTTGCTTTTTGTGCATTTTCGACGGTTTCCGACCCCACCCGCCTTTGACAATCTTCTTCTCTGAAGATACTTGCACTACAGAGCTGTAATTCATACTGAATGTAGCTGAAGCATTGTAGTTTAAAATCTTTTCTTTTAAAGTACTTAACTACAATACTTTTCGTGCTGTGACCTTTCAAAGTTGACCAAAATCTCAAAATCGCAAACTTCAAGGGCAGATAACTAAAAAACCAGACCTTAGAACTTAATGATTTTTGCATGACAGTTAGACATGAGCATGGTCTTCAAGATAAAAGAATAAAATCGCTCGCGAACAGTCATTTCCGGTCAGGAGGAAGGGTCAAATTTTGCATATGGAAAAGTGGTGTTATGCTGAGTATGTTTGAACCCTCTTTAACAAACATTCATGTGAAGGTCAAACATGCATGTGAAGGTCAAACAGTATGTCAAGGTCAAACAGGAATCTTGAAGACCTAAGTACTGCCGCGGCAGTCCTAGTTTGTCATTGTATTTTTTAACGTTTCAATGTCTTGGAGCATGGAATTGAATGGAACTACTTCCCTGGATATAATATGATGTTCATCTGGACCTATTCTCTTCTAAAAGTGTTTTAACTGCTTCAGGAAAAGTTGGCAATTTTAACAGTAAAAAATATTAATCATACTTAGATCAAATATTGTGAACACAACAGAGCTTTTAATAACTTTTGATTTTATTTTTACAAGCGATCAGACTGTTTTAATGAATTAATACTTGACAATTGTTATGCTTATCACTATCTAAATGTCATTTACCTCTAATACATTCAGCATTGGGAGCTGAGCCAATTAACATTTATCAGAGGGGTAATGAATGTAGCAATAGCTTAACTACCGCTTGTTGGACCTCCATTTTTGTTGATGGCGAAACGGGCGAGTTGGTTAGCTGTTGGTATGGTCATTGCTGGCGGTGTTGCCTGACTCTGAGGGTGCGGTTTCGAACCCCGCATAAGGCTCGACCCGAAAAAAGTGCAAGAGTCTGTACTATTTAAGATAGTGTGATCCGAAATATAACATTGCTACGTTATCACATAAAGATTATAGATTAACCAGTAATGTCATATCCATTGAGAGAACCGCAATCAATGATTCAAAGTCAGTGGTTGCATAAAAACGGGTGTGCAAGGAACCAATTATATGTGCAAAATCACATTACTTAGTATAAACGTTACAGACATAAACAAATTATCAGACACAAAATCATGTTGAGAATGTCTGGATTCCCACGTTGACATTTAACTAAGTAAGACTCCTTCATCGATCAACGCAGTGCTCACCATGTTCTTATGTCATCTGATCACTCTCTCGACTCTAAGGGAAATGTCTATATTTCTTTGAGTTAGTAGACATCAGGCTTCTGATGAGATGGTCGACTGGTCACTTGAATCTGCTTGAGCTTTTCATATGGCTTTGATCGTCGAGAATGTCAAGCTTTTAACTGCACAAAAGAGCTCGAGTGTCTAACAACATCAACTAGTTATGAATATGATGCTGATTTTGAAGAGTGTGATAAGAAGTTGAAGCAAGAATATGCTGTGAATACGGACAGACAGAAGAAAGTACACACTTTAGTTGAATTTATCATATGCAAAATTTTCAATTTAAAATATTCCGATTTTTGTTGTCACAAGAGTTTAACGATCGTTCAAAGTTAAGAGTAAAACTTCAAAATTTATTTTGATCGAACACAAAATTTTAATCAACAAGGATCTATATTGAACATTTTATGTACCCTTTTTCACATATTATAGACGACATATTGAACATGGTATGGGTAATGTTAGTGTAAATTCAATTTCTTACCATGCCTACTTTAAACAAAGAAATTTGACACATCAATAACCAGACACCAAATATTTTATTCAAACTGCTGCAAATATGTGTTATGGTTAACGTGATATACTCTTTTATTACCCATATGGTTGGAAATAAGTTTTGACATATCTTCAATGTGAGCAGATGTGCAAATATCACTTTTGCCTAGTAACGATTCTTATTGCGTGAGCTCCCGTATATTTTCGCCCGTTACGTCATAAAACCTTTTGTCGTGAAGTCACTATAGCTAGCCGGTACAGTGATGCGGCCTTTTTTCTGGATATTTCTTAATGAATAAAATGTGATTGAATTGGTAATGAAGAAATTATTACCCTCGGAAGTGTGTCATATGACTTTTACGAAATTTGTGTATAAACCTCGCTTTCGCTTGGGTAATACAAAAATTCACACTTCTTTCGCTGAACTCTTACTCTGGTAATAATCTCTATATACATTTTAAATAATTGACAAATATGATAGTCAAACCCTCTTTGGGTTATGAGATTGCACAACGAACCATTTTGTAAATTTTTGGTTAAATTATTTCCCTATTATCAATAATTATTCTCTGTATGCTTTCAGTTGTCCTCAACCAGCAGCTTACCCATTTGGTTCAGGTACAATGGATACCATAGTCACAAAGCCAAATGTTGAGTCGGCCATGATTTTATTAGTTCTCATTCAAAATCGTCAACGTTTATGCTCAAATATATACATATATACTGTTTTTTCTATCACCGACCTCTGTGATAAATTGCAGTGAAGCTGAAACTACTGTGGACATTAATGAAGTAAATATCAAACAGCTATGACGTTCTTGTAACCGTGTTTAATCGCTTCCGTTCTCCGTTATCGAAATTTCAATGTCTTGCTACTCAATATATTTCAACTCTGACATAAATCAAACTCAACCAAGCTGCGCTTGATCCGATTTCTATCCAGAGCCTTACAAATCAAATGCGTCCATAGTTACCAACAATAGACCATTTCAATCCACGAGTTCTGTCATCATACCTAAATGTCTAATAAGAAGTCAACTACTGAACGCCTTCCTCCTATTCCTGTTTAAAATATTCCGCTAGTGTATGTATTTTATGTAGTTTATGCTCGAATGTTTTTATTTGATTATTACTTTGCCTGAGCATATGAATACAATCAGGATTGCCACTAAGGACACTTTTTACGATATTTTTAGATACGTGTTTGACATTTATTACCCTCAGTGACTAGTAAATAAAACATTAACACAAACTAAAATTGGCTACGGTGTAATGCCAGTTTTTCACTATCGCTATGGGCTTTTTCACACAAAGCCCTTCTGGTATTCTCTCATTGATGTTTTGTGAAATAAGCTAATGCTGACAAGACAGATCAATAACAATGTCTTTCTTGCTAATTACATACTTCTTATCATGCAGAAAGTTCATTAATTAATCTAACCCTTTGAAAGGTCTTGATAAATCCGGAAAACAAATTACATAAGATGATTTGTTTTCCATTTACATGCCTTCAGTCATTTTTTAAAATAGTATTGAAATAATTGGGTTTACCTTTCATTTTCATTGTTGAAGAAAGTGCGGGAAGTGAAACTAGCAAGTGCGCTTTATATTTAGCCCATCAAAGGTAATGTAGGTTCAAAATACGATAAATCAATAGAAAACAATTATTTATATCTAAAGCAGTCACGGAATTGGTGTAATAAAACTTGTAATGGTATGGAAGTAATTTGTATGTTCTTTCAGATTGACGTCGACTGCTTACAGAGGGTTCATAGCATTTACTTAAATCGTCATGAAGGGGTGCATAAATGTGAAACATTGTAAATAAAAAGGAACAAAGGAATAAAAATTTCAATATGTACTTAGTATATCAATTAATTGAATGCTTAAATGATTATTTTCAAAATCATATCTTTGAAATGGCTAGTCTAGGCTACATTTCTAAATTGAAAGTACTATCCCACAAACAGGGGGATCCAATCTCAAAATATAATTCACGAAAATACCAACTGCACTGTTCTTTGAAAATTCTTTAAAATGTGAAAATGTTCATGCCAACCCTAAATTATCCGTTCAGATAAGGCCTATTTATATTCACATTCTGTTAATTTAGTTTATTGATCTGACTGATCCGTTTTAATAGCTTTATCTTCGTGAATAGAACGTGGTCATCTAATGTCTAGGTCGTGACCCTGTTTATAACATACCAATATTTGTTATATTCATACATGTTGCATATACAAGATTGGGTTACATTGTATTTTATTTTGAGTTTTGAGATATAAAAAAAACACTGATAACCAGCTGTGTCATATTTGAGTTTCTTTTGTTCAAATGTTTATATTTCATTATTATTAAACATTATTAACATTATATAATATTTTTTTTCTGGTGAGTCTAATTGGTAAAAGGATATTGTCTTTTTACTTAAGAATGTAATTTTCCCCAAATGAACTACAATGCAGAGCCTTAATACACACAAGGTTAGGTTTAGCATCTAGTCAACACTATCAACCCTTATCCGATCTTCTGTCTGTTCTGAATAAGTTTTAAAATATGTTTGAAATATTCAAGCGTGTCCATGCAATTACATGGTTTAGTATTCAATCAAAACCATGACTACATATCTTTATTTCGTCACTATACTGAACAAATGAGACACAGATTGACACTTTACTTTATACACATAAACGAGCAAATCATCCCTATGTGTTCCTGTCTCATGTACTGTTATATGATGACCTTTAAAAGGGCAGTAGGGCGTGTTAAGGGGGAATATATGGTGATGTCAGGAAAATGAACATAAATTGTTCCAATTGAAAGACAATGTATCAGAACTGGATGAAGCAGTAATTAATTCAATATATGCCATGCGATTTCCTTTATTACACTAAATGAATTAAAAGTTTCAACAATAAAGAACACTTTCCGCTCCAAAATGTTTTTTAAAAATAAATTAAATAAGAAAGCGGCGGACTATAGAGTTAGTCCTTGCCCAATATAAGGTGTTTTCGTTGTAATTGAGAAATTAATCCTGCGGTGAAAAACGATTAAAGTGTAAATAAAAAAGGAGTATCACGAGAAAAACTTGCATGTCTTAATCTTGTGAACTTCTTTAGGTATAAAATACGAATACTCAACTCTCAGTAAGTTTCCTGCAGGCTTAGTATCATCTTGATCTTGGATTAAGCAGAAACTAAACAAAAAACAATCTTCGCCCCCAACTAATTTCAAGTACAAGGACTTACCTGCCCACATTGAATTATTCTGCAGATCTGAATATGTTTAAAGTTTGGTATAAAGTTCCCATTTTTTGCGATTCATTTTTCCCCATTTACATGTAAAGGATAAACAACACATATGACATCAGTGAAATTTCTTCACAAAAGTTTTTTTGCCAAAGTGAATTGACACCAAGATTTAAAATTGCCACCAAAAAAACTCACGAAATGCTTCATTTTCAATAACGATCAAACACAAGCTTTGACTTTATTATGACATTTGAAATTTTAGATAGATAGAAAAACGCCATTTTACTTTTACAAAGCTTTACCTACATGTACATGTACATAAAGTATTGTTTGTGTGCTTAACTTTAATGATTATTTTATGAGTATACTTTTGTTTTGCAATGACTATCATGACATTAGTTCTAAGTAAAATAATTTCACTTATCATTAGTGTTATATTGCATCAGTAACAAATTCAATCGAATGTATTCTCTTTGAAGTAAACACAAATACATTAAAGCAATTATCGACCACGTGCACATGTCTGATGATGTTCGTAAACGAATCAGATATACGTGATATAAGTACCTATTCACTATCTAGTTACATCTTTGAACGAGGATATAAGTATCAGTTGATAAGACGTCATATGTGTACTTTTCAACCTTAAATTTCTAAATCTGGTCAAATAGAATAAAACTATTTTCTTAATATAATCTGATCTTTTGCCTTTATTTCATTTTATACCGATAGGAACAATTCTTCTTCATAGGATTACAATGATCTAATGAGATAAGCACTACTTCACATCTATTTAAAAAAACATTATTTCAGTGATATAGTAGTCTTTCATCTAAAAAACTGCTAAATGCAGTCTTAAAACTAATAAAATAATATCTATACACAGCAACATAAACTTTATTTAAACAAAAATGAAGTTCAATAGTTACATTATATATTTTATGTCGGATTATTTTTTATCTACTAGGAGTTTGTGTGTTACACAAATTGAACTGTAATGATAAACTTTTTAAAATCAAATGACAGAATTTTTGCAACTACATAATGGAAAATAATGCATGTCAGTGCTTTTGACAGGAATCATCTACTTCTCAATCTTTACCATGGATGATTAATTTTCAATAAAAGTGATATCAAGAAGAAGAGATTATTCCAAATTATTCACATACTTCGGGGTTCCAATGAAAACATTATTATATTAACTTTATTATTATGGAATATTACTCCTTGACTTTGATTCCAAAAGATTATAGATAATGAGAATTATGTAACAATGCAAACAATGACTTTTAGGGTATATTGAAGAATGGTTATTGACCTATTATTCACTAATTATTTTTCACTTCAAGCCTTCATAGAATCTTTAATGAGATTATTACTTTCAAGAGGGAATCAAAGGAGCAGTTGAACGTTTTTTGAAAATTCAATTTTTAAATTTTTCACTAAAACTGTACGTTAATGCTAAACATAGTATTTTGATGGTGTCACAAATCTAATAAAACAAAGAAATCACTCATAGACAGAGAAAAAATTATAAAGATTCACATAAAGTCCATTTTTTATATTAACACTTATAATTCATTTGTGTAAGAAAGAGGAATCGCATGGCTTTACATCACTTGTCTATTTGATTTATTACTGCTTCGTTTACTTTTGATACATTGTCTTTAGATTGGAAGAATTCATTTTCATTTACCTAACACCACATTGTATCACCCTAAAAAGGTGCTACTGTCCCTTTAAGGTACAATTATTACATTATTGGCACACATTCAAAGATGATTTAAGGAATCAAAATAAGGTCAACATTTATGACAGATATATCTACAGCCTCTCATGTCACTTGTTAAAAGAGCTTTCATGATTGCAGAGCAATAACCCATTATCAGAAGGCTTTGTTGGCAAACAAAGGTCAAACATGTGAAGTTGTGTCTTCGGAAGAAGTGGCCTGGTATTATTAGGTAAAAAAAACTTATGGCTTTGACTTGAATATTACTGCACTCTTAAAAAAAGTATCATTACGAGCAAACATATTCTGTTACTTGAAGCACTTCATATAGGAGTAACTGAATGTGATCTAAGAGTCAAGAAATGTTTTCCCTAAGCTACAACTGAATCCTTTCATAACTGAAACAGGAAAGTAATCAGGATACGCAACTCCCAGTGTACAAGAAGGTAAGTATTCACTGTATCTTTTGATGCAGTATGAGACTGAGAACATCCGACTCACCTCAATGTACCATACTCAACCGTATGGAGTTCTACTTCGAAAAAATAGGTGAATTGTTTCTCAAATTTTGTTTAGAGTGTTTCATTTTGCTTTGTCATTTCATTTAACATTATTTTCAAATAAAACATAAAAGACAGTTCACAAACCATTATAAGGTTTTCTACACAATAAAAAAGAGTATTTTTTATTTAAAAGATAAATGGCGACAAAAGATGTATTTTACTGTCTAAAACGTCACTTATGTTACATCTCATGACAAAAACGATCAAAAACGTTTTAAATTTGGAAACTTTATTATGATATTGCATCAATTGTAATCTCAGAAAAAGAGAGAGAATTACCTTTTGTTTTAAAAATGCTAAATCTTGTATATGGTACATGTATATTTGTCGTTTTTCTTTACCGCTTCCATTGTTTGTTACATAGGCGTCGACTGTCAAAACATTTTCTCTTAAAATAAAAATTAAAAATCTTAAAATATTTCCCTCATCATCTTTGTTCTATGTTGTAACAATGCTGATTTCAATAGAATTTGTTATGTTTGATGTAAACACAAATACATTAAAGCAATCACACAGGCTTGTTATTTAAAGCCTTTTCTCTTTTGCAAGACTTACAATAACATGAACAAGACTCGTTCAATACCCATGTACAACTTTGAGTACAAAACATTGTTATAGTAAGCATCGTTCAATGGATAAGACTGCATGTATTTTCAGATTAAGTTTTCAAATCAAATAGTTTCTTCATTGTATTTTTTAATATTTCAATGTCTTGAATAAAATGGAACTACTGTCCTGGAAATAATCTGATGCGTTCCTCTGGACCTTTTCTCTTGTAAAAGTGGTTTTACTGTTTCAGGAAAAGTTTCAACGTCGGTGGCAATATTTGCAGTTTAAAAAATTCATTCAACTTCTATCTCAAAGTTTTCTTAACACAGCAGAGCTTTTAATTATTTTTGGCTTCATTTTTACAAGCGATCACACTGCTTTCGGAAATTTTGGTTATCACATAAAGATTATCAATTAACCAGTAATGTTATATCTATTGAGGAAACCGAAATCAAAGATAAAGAGATTTTTGCATAAAAACGGGTGTACAGACCTACAGAAATTATCAGACACAAAATCATGTTGAGAATGTCTGGATGCCCACGTTGACATCTAACTAAGTAAGACTCCTTCATCGATCAACGCAGTGCTCACCGTGATGTTCTTGTGTCATCTTATCTCTCTCTCGACACTAAGGAATCTGGCTATATTTCTTTGAGTTAGTAGACATCAGGCTTCTGATGAGATGGTCGACTGGTCACTTGAATCTGCTTGAGCTTTCAGAGAAATCACAGTTATCATATGGCTTTGATCGTCGAGAATGTCAAGCTTTTAGCTGCACAAAGAGGTCGTGTGTCTCACGACAGCAACTAGTTGTGAATATGATGCTGATTTTGAAGAGTGTGATAAGAAGTTGAAGCAAGAATATGCTGTGAATACCGACAGACAGAAGAAAGTACACACTGTAGATGAATTTATAATATGTAAATTTTTCAATTTAAAATATTCCGATATTTGTTGTCACAAGAGTTTAATGATCCTTCAAAGTTAAGAGTACCTAAAAAAATTATGTCAATAAAAACTTCAAAATTTATGTTGATACCAACACAAAATGTTAATCAACAAGGATCTATAGTGAACATTTTATGTACCCTCTCACATATAGACGACATATTGAACATGGTATGGGTAATGTTAGTGTCAATTCAATTTCTAACCGTGCCTACTTTAAACAAAGAAGTTTGACACATCAATAACCAGACACCAAATATTTTATTCAAACTGCTGCAAATATGTGTTATGGTTAACGTGATATACTCTTTTATTACCCATATGGTTGTAAATAAGTTGTGACATATTTTCAATATGAGCAGATGTGCAAATATCACTTTTGCCTAGCAACGATTGTCGTTGTGCAAACTCCCGTATAGTTTCGCCTGTGACGCCATAAAACCCTTGGTCGTGAAGTCACTATACAATGTAGCTAGCCGGTACAGTGATGCGGCTTTTTTTCTGGATATTTCTTAATGAATAAAATGTGATTGAATTGGTAATAAAGAAATTATTACCCTCGGAAGTGTGTCATATGACTTTTATGAAATTTGTGTATAAACCTCGCTTTCGCTTGGGTAATAAAAAAAATCACACTTGTTTCGCTCAAGTCATATGACACTCTTACTCTGGTAATAATCTCCATATACATTTCAAATAACTGAAAAATATGATGGGAATACCATCTATTTATTCCATTTTATTTATAATTTCTGTACGATCTGTAATCACAAAAGGAATAATGTAATAGTCAAAAGAGTAATTGCATGTATTTGCTCTGATAAACACAATCTTATGTATTGATGAACTGCTACAGGTTATTCATATGACAGAATTTCTGCAAGTAACTGAAAAAGTTAAAAACCTTTTTCCAAATTAAAGGTAATGTATAAATTACTTTCGTGCTACAAAAAAAGTCATTTTAATCAAAATGAACTGACCAATTACCTTTATCTAAGTTGAAGAATTAAACAATTCCATCAAACATTATTTTGGGTTATGAGATTGCACAACGAACCATTTTGTAAATTTTGAGCAAAATTATTTCCCTATCAATCAACCATTATTCTCTGTATGCTTTCAGTTGTCCTCACCCATTTGGTTCAGGCACAATGGATACCATATAGTCACAAAGCCAAATGTTGAGTCTCCAATGATTTTATTATTTCTAATTCAAAATCTTCAACGTTTATGCTCAAATATATACATATAAACTGTGTCTCTGATCACCTATCTCTGAGAGCCTGATAAATTGCAGTGAAGTTGAAACTACTGTGGACTTTAATGAAATAAATATCAAACCATTCTGACGTTCTTCCAGTCGTGTTTGATAACCGCGTCCATTCATCGTCAGCGAAATATCTATGTTTTCCTACTCAATACATAAACTCACGGGCAAAAGAAACGCTGGTAACATACATGTATATGTCAGGATATTTTATTCCATGTAAGACAAATGTGAATGAAGCAGAGTGGCAAAGTTTCCTTAGAAGTCAACTCAACTATGTTTGCCTTGTTTGAATCATTTTGTGTTGATATTTTTGCATGGGGCCTTAGAAAACACGTGTCAAAAAATCATTAATTTGCTATCTCCTTAAATAAGCGAGATTGGAGAGCCAATTTGGTAATTATTTGCATATATATAGACGTTATAACGCGAAGACATATCAATGCTGAAAAGTCAAAGTGGATGTTTTTCATTAACAGTATCTCAAAAAAACTTCTGATATACATTTCCGAAATTCAAACTTAATTTCAAAATAATTATTAACAAAAAAAGTACCTGAAAACAGCAATGTTAGCACCCCAACAGTGTTTAGACAACCACAGTACAAAACGCTCCATGCCATCATGGTTAAAATTATGAACAATAATTCTCCAAATATTTTTTTTATCAAACACATTCGAAATCGAATTTACATGGCATACATAATTTGTTTATCCTTCGTTTGAAAATACCCAGCGTTTCTTTTGCCCATGAGTTTATCAACCCTGACATAATTCAATCCGGAGCGGTATTGATATAAGCATTTGCTTGTTTATCAATCCGGTTCCTTCTTCTTGAGAAATAAATATGTTTAAACCACATAATTCAAACTCAAATATGCCGCGCTTGATCCAATTTCTATCCAGTGCCTAGCAAATCAAATGGCATCCATAGTTACCAAAAAATATTATCGCTAGTTTATGTGTATTATGCAGTTAATTCTCGAATGTTTTATTTAAATACTACTATAGCATATGAATACAATCAGGATTGTCACTAAGGACACATTTAACGATATTGTGAGACGTTATTGACATTTAGTACACTCAGTGACTAGTAAATAAAACATTAACACAGACTAAAATTGTCTAAGGTGTAATGCCAGTTATTCACATCTCGCTATTGGCTTTTTCACACAAAGCCCTTCTGGTATTCTCTCATTGATGTTTTGTGAAATAAGCTAATGCTGACAAGACAGATCAATAACAAAGTCTTTCTTGCTAATAACATACTTCTTATCATGCAGAAAGTTCATTAATTATTTTAGGTCTTGATAAATCCGGAAAACAAATTACATAAGATGATTTGTTTTCCATTTACATGCTTTCAGTCATATTTTAAAATAGCATTGAAATAATTGGGTTAACCTTTCATTTTCATTTTTCATAAAAGTGCGGGAAGTGAAACTAGCAGGTGTGCTTTATGTTTAGCCCATCAAAGGGAATGTAGGTTCAAAATACGATAAATCAATAGAAAACAATTAGTTATATCTAAAGAAGTCACGGAATTGGTGTAATAATACTTGTAATGGCATTGAAGTAATTTGTATGCTCTTTCAGATTGACGTCGGCTGCTTACAGAGGGTTCATAACATTTACATGAATTGCCATGAAGGGGTGCATAAAAATGTAATGTGAAACACTGTAAATAAAAAGGAACAAAGGAATAAAAATTTCAATATGTACTTAAAACAATACCCAACATAAACATGTAAAGAGTTGAGACACAACTTGAAAGGGAAGAAGCTCGTAAAGTTAAGTCTATATGCTAATCATTTAACTAATGCACAATTGGAAATGTGATCAGGACATAACTTGAAAAAAATTAAAGTTATAGAAATGATATTTTTCTTTTCTTGACAAATAAGATGTTTATCTCATCGATTGAGAAAAGAATATTTGTTTATTCATTCGTTATACATTTTTTAAAATAGAAGTACATTTACGTTGAATTGGCTCCAAAAAGAACCCGTCCCCTACAACAGTCATTAATAGACCTCTGAATTTCAGGGGGCGGGATAGCGCAGTGGTTAGCAACTGACTATGAAGGTGTATCGGGATATAGAAAACCCTAATTGTAAATTAAAGTGACGTCATTTGAGCTTTATTAATAATGGGTCAGATCATCTATACTGTGAAAAGTGGGAAATTGCATTTTTGCATATATTAATTGAATGCTTATATGATTGTTTTCGAAAGCATATGTTTGAAATGGCAAGTCTTTACATACCTAAATTGAAAGCATCATCGCACAAACAGTGGGATCCAATCTATAATTTACGAAAATACCGACTGCACTGTTCTTTGATTCTTTAAAATGTGAAAATGTTCACGCCAACCCTGACTTATCAGCTCATATATGGCCTATTTATATTCACATTCTGTTAATTTATTTTATTGATCTGACTGATATGCCTAAGTAGCTTTATCTTCGTGAATAGAACGTGGTCATCATCACAGGTCGTGACCCTGTTTATAACATACCAAGATTGTTATATTCATATATGTTGCATAGCTATAACTTGGTTACATTGTATTTTGAGTTTTGAGATATAATTAAAAAAAGCTGATCGCCTGTCTTATATTTGAATTTATTTTGTTTGTATGTTTAATTACAAGAATGATTGTATTATATAATATTTTGTTAATGAGTCTAATTGGTAGAAGGATATTGTCTTTTTACTTTAGAATATAATTACCCCCAAATGAACTACAATACAGAACCTTAAAACACAGCATCCGTCAACAAGAAGGTTAGGTTTAGAATCTATTGAACACTATCAACCCTAATCCAATCTTCTGTCTCCTCTGAATAAGTTTTAAAATATGTTTGAAATATTCACGCATGTCCACGCAATTACATGGTTTAGTATTCAACCAAAATCATGACTACATATCTTTATTTCGTCACTATACTAAACAAATGAGACACAGATTGACACTTTACTTTATACACATAAACGAGCAAATTATCCCAATTTGTTCCTGTTTCATGTACTGTTGAGGCAGTTGGGCGTGTTAAGGGAAAATATATGGCGATGTCAGGAAAATGAAATAAATGGTTCCAATTGAAAGACAATGTATCTGAACTGAATGAAGCATTAATAAATCAATTATTTAATTAATAAAGTTCAACCATGCGTTTTCCTTTATAACACAAAATAAATGTAAGGTGTTCAACAATAAGGATCTTTTCCCCCAAAAATATGTTTCAAAAAAAAAAAATAAGAAAACGGCAGACTATAGAATAAGTACTTGCCCAATATAAGGTGTTTTCATTGCAATTGAGAAATTAATCCTGCCTGCCACCATTGCTAGTCCTGAGGTGAAAAACTATTTACGTGTAAATAAAAAAGGAATGATATCACGAGAAAAACTTGCATGACTTAATCTTGTGAACTTATTTAGGTATAAAATACGGATACTCAAGCCCCAGTAAGTTTCTTGCAGGCTTAGTGTCTTCTGGATCTTGGATCAAGCAGAAACTAAACAAAAAAACAATATTCGCCCCCAACTAATTTCAAGTACAAGGACTTACCTGCACGATTATTCTATAGATCTGAATATGTTTAAAGTTTGGTTTAAAGTTCCCATTTTTTGCGATTTATTTTTTTCAATTTACATGTAAAGGATAAACAACATAAACGACAACACATATGACATCAGTGAACTTGCTTCACAAAAGTATTTTTGCCAAAGTGAATTGACACCAAGACTTAAAATTGTCACCAAAAAACCCCACGAAATGCTTTATTTTCAATAACGATCAAACACACACTTTGACTTTAGTATGACATTTGAAATTTTAGATAGATAGCAAAACGTCATTTTACTTTTACAAAGCTTTACCTACATGTACATGTGCATAAGGTATTTTTTGTGTGCTTAACTTTAATGATTCTTTTACATATATACTTTCATTTTGCAATGACTGTCATGACATAAGTTCTAAGTAAAATAATTTCACAAATCATTAGTGTTATATTGCATCAATAACAGATTCAATCGAATGTATTTTCTTTGATGTAATCACAAATACATTAAAGCAAATATTGGCCACGTGACATGTCTGATGATGTTCGTAAACGATTCAGATATAAGCGTGATATAGATACCTATTACATCTTTGAATGAGGATATAAGAATCCATCAGTTGATAAGACGTCATATTTTTACAGATTAGATGTCTAAATCTGGTGTCTATTTCAAGTCTATCTAAAAACATTATTTCAGTGATATAGTATAACATGAAAACTGTCCGGCAGCTACGTCTGTCATCTAAAAAACTAGTATATGCAGTCTTAAAACTAATAAAATAATATCTATACACAGCAACAAAAACTTTATTTAAACGAAAATGAAGTTCAATAGCGTTTAAATATTATATATTTTTTGTCGGATTATTTTGTATCCACTATGTGTTTGTGTTACACAAATTGAACTGTAATGATAAACCTTTTTAAAAATCAAAGGACAGAATTTCTGCAACTAAATAATGGAAATAATGGATGTCAGTGCTTTTGACAGAATCATCTACTTCTCAATCTTTATCATGGATGATTAATTTTCAATAATGAGAGTGATATCAGGAAGAAGAGATTATTCCAAATTATTCACATACTTCGGGGTTCCAATGAAAACATTATTATATTTACTTTATTATAATGGGAATATTACTCCGTGACTTTGATTCCAAAAAATTATAGATAATGAGAATTATGTAACAATGCAAACAATGACTTTTTGGGTATATTTAAGAATGGTTATTGACCAATTATTCACTAATTATTTTTCACTTCAAGCCTTCATAGAATTTTTAATGAGATTATTACTCTCAAGAGGGAATTAAAGGGGCAGTTGAACGTTTTTTGAAAATTCTATTTTAAAATTTTTCACTGATAACTGTACGTTAATGCTAAACGTACTATTTTGATGTTGTCACAAATCTAATAACACAAACAAATCACCCATTGACAGATAACAAATTATTAAGATTCACATAAAGTCCATTGGCGGACATTTTTATGCGCACACTTATAATTCATTTAGTGTAAGAAAAAAGAATCGCATGGCTGAACGTAACTTGTATATTTGATTTATTACTGCTTCGTTTACTTTTAATACATTTTCTTGGAACCAAATTAATTTCATTTGCCTAACATCACCTTGTATTCCCCCTCAAAACGTGCTACTGCCCCTATAAGGTACAATTGTTACACTATGCGCACAAATTCAAAGAGGATTTAATAAATCAATATATGGTCCTCATTTATGACAAATATATCCACAAATATAGCCTCTCTTGTCACTTGTTAAAAGAGTTTTCGTGATTGCAGAGCAATAACCCATTATCAGAAAGCTTTGGTTGTCAATCAAAGGTCAAACGTGTGATCTTGTGTCTTCAGAAGAAGTGGTCTGGCGTTATTAGGAAACAAAAATAACTCATTTATCTATATCTCTCTAAAAAGATCTAACCAAATGAACTGATAATAAGTTACTTTTATCACTGGTCACTGACTGATTAACATTACGCAACTCTTTTCATATCCTTGAAATTTCAGTAAAACACCTATCCATATACCTCACATATGGCTTGCTTTAGTTGATCAGTGCAGACATCTGTCATCATATTTCATTTTCAAAATACTCATGTCAGGAACTTATCTTATCTTCCTGAAGCTTTTGAATAGTAGTAATATCATAAAGCTATCATCTTCTAACCAGATGTATACACAAATAACTTTATATAGCCCCACCAATTTTGAAAACTAAGATTCTCTGGGGATGTTATGATTTGACATCCAGAAATATAACAATTGGATAGTTATTGACTACTATTTTCAAATATATTCCCTATGTGCAACATTAATCAAAATATGAAGATAAATTTTACACAAAATAAAAATTGTCCTGGGGGATAAGTTACACAATGATATATTATTGAACAATAATTGAGAAAAGGCCTACAATCTGTAAGTCTGTGACTAAATTAAGAATTCTTTAAGTTATATTTTCTTATCAAACTTCTGCTTGCTACAAATAAACCATTGCCATCAATACTGACCGGATGTGTTAATTGAGAAACTTTTTGAATTTGAGATATGCTTGGTGTTTTGGAATGTTCATAATGCTTTAACGAGTTATTTTCCCAAAAAAATAACGTTTGATAATTACCGTTGACGAAATAAAACAGACACATTACAGCAACAAACATGATCCTACCTCCTGTAAGACTCTCGATCTCGGATTGGTCCACGTGACCCTTAATAAATACTGATATCACCCTCTTGATTAAATTAGTTATACCCCGCAAATAAAAAAGCATGAAAATCAAGTGTTTGCCACTAACGTGGCAATGTCCCCCGCCGTATATATTTCGAAATAGTTGTCACATTAAGCAAATGTATTATTCCCATTGACATTGAGTGCAATGGTTCAAGATATATGGCTTTAACAAGAGTGGTGACCTTGAAAATAAAGTCAAGGTCATCCAAACTGACTGGTGTTTGATGTAGGCTGTGACCAAATTTGGTGCAGCAGTTCTAGAGATATCGCTTGAACAAGAATGTCAAAAGTGGTCAAAGTGCCGAGGTGACCTTGAAGTTAAGGTCAAGGTCACCAAAACTGAGTGGTGTCTGCGTAACCTCCTAATGTAGGATGTGACCACATTTAAATTTTCACGACATAAGATATTAGATGTTTCAAAAGTGTTTAAAGTGAAGTGGTGACCTTGAAAATTAAGGTCAAGGTCACCCAAAGTGACTGGTGTCTGTGTAATCCCCCAAAGTAGGTTTCACCCAAATATGAAGATTTTTCTGAAAAGGTTCATGGGTATCAATATAATAATATAACAGGAGTTTCAAAACCAGTCAAAGTGCCGTGGTGACGTTGAAAATAAAGTCAAGGTCACTCAACATGACTGGTGTCTGCGTAATCCCTCAACGTAGGCTGTGACTGAATTTGAAAACATTTTGTCCATTGGTTCATAAGATATTGCGTTAAAAAGAGATTCAAAATAGGTCAAAGTGCCGTGGTGACCTTGAAATTAAGTCAAGGTCACCAAACATGACTAGTGTCTGCATAATCCCCCAATATAGACTGTGACCGAATTTGAAGTTTCAAAATCGGTCAAAGTGCTGTGGTGACCTTGAAAATGAAGTCAAAATCGGTCAAAGTGCCGGTGTGACCTTGAAAATAAGGTCAAGGTCACCCAAAGTGACTGGTGTCTGCGTAATCCCCCAATGTAGGCTGTGACCAAATTTGAAGACATTTGGTCTAACGGTTCATTAGATATCGCGTTAACAAGAATCCGGACGTACGTACATGTACGGACGTACGGACAGACGCCGCTGAATTCATAGTTCCCCGTTCCACGTTGCGGCGGGGGACAAAAAACGATTGAGTGTCTTGAGATGTACAATATCTACTACCTCGAACACATCAAGGCAACTTTTGATCAACCGATATGTAGCTTTGAACAAACTACATGTATAGTCAAAGTGCTTACGCAGTTTTTCCTATATGCGTTTGTTTAAACATTCAGTAAGATAAATTCAGACGCGTGGGCATAAGGATCTGACTCTCACTTGGTCTTATGCATCTCGCTTTCGACTAAGACTGACATATCCCTATACCCCGCCTCTCACTGGTATAACTTATGTTAACTTTCAGTTTCAATTATAAGGTTACTTAAATTTCGACACAAATATATCTAGCATTTATAAAATCGGTGATCATTATACAATGAAAGGAAGGTACAATGTAGACTGATGTTTCCATTTCAGCGCTGTTGGATGACTGTTCTATCTGATATTTCTAATTGATTCCTGAAAATGGACGTTTTACTTATTAGGATAATATCTATAATAATTGTATAATTGATAATTAGGATAATGTCTATGAATTTCATTCAATTACCCTGTTAAGTCTTTAGAGTGTTTGTGATATATGAATCGCATGCTTATCGTGAGTGATATGAATATAACAACACTGTAAAATAAGGTAGCTTAGCTATTACAGGGAAGAATTGTGTGAACATGTGAATTGTTTGATCTCCTTAACCACTGTGACTGTGTAATTTTTGTTAATGTGTTGATAAATTAGCCATGAACCATTGAAATTAAATACAAAATCTTAAGTTCAATAACAAAGTCTTTTGTGATAATTACTTTCTTCTCATCATGCAGAAAATCAACATCAACGGTCTTGAAATAACAGGAATACAAATTACATAAGAAATTTTTTTTTCCCTGTGACAATATTTAATCATTTATACATTAGATTAATTTGTTTTATTTTCTGATAACAATCTAAGAGAGAGTGGGCGTATGAACTAGCAGGTGCACATTGTTTGGGGAGTGAATGTGCATGTGAGGGCACACATTATTAGTGATCCCGAGCGTGCTTAAAAATACTTTAACTCCATACCAAGCAATAACTGTTATTTTAAGAATTTTTTATTAAAAGTTGAAATTGTAGAGCAGTTATTTAAATTGCTTAGAAGAAATAAATGCTTTCATACAGTTCCACTGATTTAGATGAAATCAACACCATGAAGGTGTATAAGCTATTTTATGATACACATTAATGTTTGATTGTAATTTTTGTGACGTCATTTAACAATCCCCAACCTTGAGATGCCTCTATTGAGTCTAAGTCTTAGAAAATGGTAACGTTTTTATATAAACATGTGTTTTGAAATGATTATGATGCTGCCATAGAAATGATATAAAGATATCAAAAATATGCATTGAAACGATTGTATTTGTTCCCTGGTGCTGTATCTCTTATCCTTTATATGCTCAGCGTCCTAACCTTACCTTTATCATATAGAGGAATGGAGTGCTTTATCATTGATTTCAAAAGCAATATGGTAATGTTTACATGTAAGAAATGAAAGCATGGATACAAAAAGGGAAAGATGCTCTCTTATAACGTTTTCAAAACTGCACTGCACTTTAATTCATTTCATTTTATTAAATGTGAAAATTAAGAATAAATATATATACTGCAACCTTCTGTTTTTAGCTCAGGTAACTCTAGTTATTTCGATTTTCTGTTTATTAAACTTATTGTTCTGACTTATATGTCGAAAAGGATTTATCGTCGTGCATTAAACGTTGTCATCATTATAAATGTCATGACATACATGTACATATGTAGTTGATCATACACAAAGCTTTATTACATTCATATCCGCTGTATGTGCTGTTGTTTTTTTATCTAGTTGCGTTACATCTTAAGATTAACAATTTCAACAAAATACCATCTTATGTTAAAATAATGAAATGATTTTAACGTGACACCATGATTACAGAGACTGTCAAGTTTTTATAATTTCATTTGGCTCTTATTTCAACAACAAAAACACATCAAAGTTGTTATGAATTAACTTGCCTTATAGTAATCTTTATAACACCAAATGCTTTTATAAATAATCTATAATTTAGAAAAACAGTCCTTGACATATACAGAGACTGAACTCAAACGCCTTGGCTTAATAAGGCTATTTTTTACTACCTATATAACACCATCCACTCAATCTGTTCTTCTGTTTGCTTTAGAACATTTTCAATAAATTGTGCATGGCAGCACCCATACATTGTATATTGTTTATTGCTTTACTGAATCAATGAGCCTTAAAATTGACACTTTTTAGCAACAGTTTATCTCGATAAAATGACGCAATCGATAACGTTTGGAATAAGTGCCTCCATTAAATCATGTCACAATTTACACACAAACGAGTTAACAATCCCAATTTGTTCCTGTCACATGCCTGTTACATAACCTTATTCAAGGCGTTTTGATCATCCCGATCTTGATCAACAACTGCTGGACAAATTGGTTCCACTGTCCTACAAAACCAATCTGCTGTCAGTCGTAAATTCCATTAACTGTTGATGAAATCTGATTGATTTGTAGTGAATGTCTGTTAATCGATTTTTAAACCCTTTTACCCGCACAACAATCAAAAGCGTGTCAACATAACCCCTGAAAGACTTTAAAGTTATGCTGCGATAAATAATATCATTTCACATTCAATATTTTGATGTCAGACATTGTAATACCATTAATTTACAGTTTTTGTTAAAATAGACTTATATTATATGAAAAGAAGCTTAAGATGCTTACTTTAATGCTATAATACCAAGAGAACTGTTTCCCTAGAATAAGGGAATGTTCATGTTACAGTGAATACTCTATAATATGTGTTCATTGTTTTCATAAGTCAATATATGCGAACAAAACGAGGTATAATGTTTACAAATATTCAGTTAATAAATCACAACAGTGACAAAGGTTTTGAATTTTGAACTATACATGTGATGAACAATTTATTCCATGACTAAGAGCAGGATTTAACTTATTAATTTCAGGACTGAAATTATCCAATCCGCCATGACATTACCAGAAACTACCGACCATTGCCGTAAATTTGAAGCTTCAGCTATGTAACAAAAATTACAATTCAAATTCATCTTTCAAATAAATAACCATGTATTTGTTGTGATACGTAATTCGACTTTTTAGCACAAATGGTAATTCAATGCTATTGTGCACTACAAAATCTGAATCCACTGTAATTTTAGTTAATATGAACCAGATATCACATTGGGAAGTTTTTCATCTTTAGCATTGTCAAGACAGTTGACAAAATCTCGACTCCTTCTCAAAAATTATTACAGGGGTGTTAATTCAATCAGCGGTAAAATCAGCAGGGACAGAGCATCATGAATAATCTATTCCTTGACAAGATTTTCATCGAAGCTCACACATTTCAATCTCTGGACGATAATCCAATAAGTACTCAAGTGGAGAATCTAGACAAAAGAGTGTCGCCACTTTACGAATGAAAGATGCTTGTGTTAATTAGCCCGAAAGTCAACTACACACTGCAAAAGAAACATCACCTAGAGCCAAAAACAAAATACTTGTGCCAGATTAAATCGATTTTGATTGTCATGAAAAGACTGTTACTTTTAATTTGGAGTACACAGAAATGTTTACTGATCAGTGTATCAGTCTATTGACTGTTAAATTTGTTTATCAAATTCCCAATAGATGCATCATATATTATGTATTGTCAAACGAACTTTTGGCATCTAAGTTGAAGAAAAATAATAAAATATGAATATCAATAAAATAAACACGTGATCCATAACATGCTTATGCTTAAATTTGATGCTTTGACGCACCATAGATGTAAGAATATAAATTATACAAGAAAGTATTTCCCTCTTCTTTTTTCTCGAATTTTGATTTTGCTTTTAAACTCTTTTATTATTTTTGAAGACTGTGAACCTGAATCACTTTTTGTTGGTCGTAGGTGCAGATCAGACAAAGTAAAATGCATTAGGGACATTCAGATTTAAATACTCAAACAATATCATATTAGCTCCATAATATATGAACATTTGTGAATTCAAGACATCTCACACGACTGCCATGTACATGTACAATAAAATAAGTCAAATTTATCATTGCTTGTTTTGAATACAGAATCCAATTGTATGTACAGAACTATAACGATCATAGAACATGATAATTATTTCAAGTACTATCGATCAAAGTTATGTTTACCTATTGGCTTGCACTAGCCATGTTGCATCGTTTTATTACTTAAAATGCATGTCTATGCATTATCATGGTTAACAATTATTAACCGAATAGTGTTAAATTGTACTATAATTGATTTAATCGATAATAGTCAGTACTTCATATGGTAATATGTGATTCAAATAGAAAGGTGGCACTGAAACGGAAAGTTTAAATCAACACCTTTCCAGGATGATGAATAGGCATTCAGTTACAATCTTTCTTTTATTAATACAGATGTGTTCAGGCGTTCATGCAGAATGGATTCCCCTGGTAGTGGAGAATTGTGGTTTTTTGAGGGGGAAAATGGCAAACATCATTATTACGGCTGTAAAACGGACACGACATGACATTGGCTGATTGGCGAGAACTCTTGGCTTGTGTTTCAATCATTGTCCTGGTATGTTGAATAATGAAAAAAGCTTTCCGCTCTATAGTACAAACATGTTCTATCTAATTGTGCAGGTCACGAAAACCACCTCTTCCAGTATTTTTATACAGGTTATCAAACGGCTAAGTATTCTGGATTCAAAGATTCGAAGAGAATTAGCATTGCTGCTTCATGTCTTCATTAATCTTCCGGTTCATTCAGTGTCGTTACCATGAAAACATAATACCTTACCAGTGACTCTATAACATATTGTCTTGAATAATCCATCCAACTGAACATAACACAAACTTCTATAACAAATTGTTTCTATGACACATTGAGAATGTTTAATTTGCAGTTGATAATGCCTGAATTGAGGAAATTAGATAAGATGAAGGAAGGGGAATGAAGCCATTTAACACCTTAAGGTAGTTTTGTCATAACAAACTTTGTAGGATTTCCATGTCTCTTCCAACAGAGGTTGCCCAAGTCTTTTCCTCTCACATTACTTGTGTAACAAGAAGAGCACTAAAGTTCTTTCAAAAACCTAATCCGATGAAAAGTTGCAAAACAAGTCCCGTTTTTGTCTGATCAAAAATAGTTAAACATCTACGACGTTTTAGTCCTGATAGAAATATGTTTACATAGTGAAAGGACACTTGTCTTTTCAACAGTAACAAAACGGACCAATGCTTATATCGGAAAAAGGAGCTGATTGCACAACTGAGAAATACAAAAGAATGTCCACTTGCAATAGAGGTTACAGAGGGAGATATATCCACGCGGGGAAGAGATAGGAGATTCCAGTACTGTCACAAGTGTCAGAATATTTGTAAATATTCATTATGTACATATTTGATTGTTATTGTTTTTGCCTTGTAATCTTCAAATGCCATTGGAGGAATTAAAGACATTCATTCATTCATTCATTTGACTTCATATCGTAGATCGAAAATACCATATTTTATGTTAAACGGGCAGATTGATGTGAAATGTGAAGATATTCATTGACAAAATCATAGTAATAATCATAATTATTCTTGCACAATAAATTCTGCTTTTCATTTTCATTAGTGAGACATATAAGTAACCGTATGGAAAGATAAAACAAATGTAAGTCGGATTTCAGTTAGGGTTTCTGACACCAAAAGACGTTACATTTTCTTAGAATTACTCTTTTTAGAAATGAAGGAATGACAGTTTGTGTATTTAACAGGTTACGGGTCTAATAAAGCTGGTGCTTTGTTTCGTCACGATTCACACATTACATAGCTGAACAGGTTTAGGTGGACAGGTCAATCTTTATAACTTGGTTGTAAAATATGATTCTAAACCTAGGTGATAGATAACCCCTTTTGGTCTAGGAGATCGTTTTTCTGTTATCAGTACAGTTATTTATCTGGAAAGAATAGAGTGATGAAATTGTGTGAATAAAATGAAGTGATCGGTTTTCACATTATCCAAAAACTATTTTAATATTATATGAATACATGAATATTAGTAAGCCATTAACTGACTTGGTTATGATAAGAGGAAAGAACTTAAACGGTTATGAAAAAACTCGAAATCATTTTCCCAAGTTAGATTATAATATTTTAGAGAGAATAAAGGTTTTTAAAAATCTCAATAAGAAATATGACAGTTTAAAAAATGAAACATATTTCCCAATACAAATCACAAAGAATGACAGAACTACCATAGTTTTATCATGATGAAGGTAAAACCAATTTTTAAAGAGTAAACATGATAAGTTTGATTAAAAATGTTTCAAATTTATTTTCATTTGATATTAACGTAATATTATAGGAACAATGATAATGCAAGTTATGAATTTTGAAAGCCAAATCGAATTAATCTTCAACAATCATTTTGAAACAAGAAATCACGATGTAGCACATCAAATTCTAGAGCTATATAGATGTCATGTTTTAATCAAGTTGTGGGTTATCCCTGTCACTTCATGGCGTGTATTCCAATCACCAAAGCCGCATATGTGTTGGAATGACATTTATGTCAAACCTAATACCAACAGTTAGAAAGAAATCCCTTTGTTTTGAAGACCCATAACTAAAGCTTTTAAGCAGTCTTGTTCCTTGTTGAACTACACATGAAATTGAGTGCGAACAGGTTGGTATAAAATAACATGTCAGAAGAAATTAGTATAGGCACTGCAGAGATAAATCATTACCAAAACATCATGCGAAATTTGACGGTTTTGATTACCAGAAACTAAACAACGCATTATTTATTTCTTCCTCGACCTATTAAGCATAAAATAACTTTTTTGGCCTACATGTTGGACCTAAGATACATGTCATGTTATTTTCGAGTACGATCTTGTTTGAATACATAATTTGGTATAAAAGATAATAGTCTATTCAAATGGTGGAAAGCTTGACATTGGGCCATTGAAGTAAATTTTAAACTTTTCATGAAAGTAATATTTAGATACCATGATCTCGTTTTTAATCAGAATGATATATTTTTTCTTATCAAATTGCACTGTTTGCTTTTTATAATACATGTACAATGTAAATGGTGAACACTGAACAGGACAACCTTTTACCAAAAAAATGTACATATGCTTAACTAATGCACCGCGAAAACTCCTCTGGAAAAGAACCTTATCAATAATTGAGGCTTTGACAATATCGGTCTATGAAGCTGACACATGGTGATCACTTGGCAATAATCGACAAAAAAGACGAAATGATTTTGAAAATATTTCCTATCTTATCTTTCCCAAATTGATAGTGTTTATATCTCATTGTTTCTGTTAAATAAAGCAGTTTATGTTGTCTCAAAAACAAAAATTGAACTTTACATTACAGTTGAACAGATGTTTTAAGCGCCCTTGGCGCTTATTAGGTCGAAATTCGGTACAGTAAAGCTCATGATAATGTAGGATATGTAATATTCGATGTTGGTTTATATATTCTTATATCTCCTTGGTATGCCATTCTTTATTTAAAATTAATCAAACAGAAATTGACGCAATAATCAAAAGCATTAGATGAGCATATGAGACATCTCATGGTTAACCTTACATTTGTACCTTGTCACATAGATAATCAAAATCAATGAAAATCTAATTAACACAACCTTTGACATCTACGATCTCCAAATCAACAACCATATTAAACACATTGTTCCGTACCGTGAAATCAAAATTGAGGACTAATAAGCTAGATGTTATAATAAGCCTGTGTTTTTTAATTGTCAACTCGCATTCACATCAAAGAGAGCCACGAATTTGTAGAAATGACACATATGCAGTTTCATCAAAATAAAGTGTTTGATATCAGATGTCAGAAGCTTTGCACACAGTCGATAACAATGGGTTTCAGTTTTGATATAAACATTTAAGTACAGTCCGAAATGCTAGAAATGTTAAGAGAAGAAGTTATATCCACACTATGGAGAAAACTACCTTCAGTCACATGATGTTTTGTAGCAAATGAAAAATAGTACTACATGTACATGTAGTAAGCAAAAACTGAAGAATTTTTAGATTTGACAGCAATTTGCTACTATATATGACCCTAGGTTCTGAGTACTTGTGCTACTGGATATTTCTGCATTCTGTGAAATAATCCTATTAATGTGGCTGATCTGTCTTAATAGCTTATCATTTTCTTCATGTCTAATGTGACCAAGTTAACATTTAGGTCACGTAAAGGTTTGCTTGTAGGAGTACCTGGAACTTGGATTTTCCAGTTTTCAACAATTGTCAAAGTGAATCAATCACTTTTCTACTCTTCAGAGAGTTATGGAAGCGGAACATGCATTCCAAGTGTATGAAACACCATTTTCACGAAGATTTTTTTATATAGAAATTCATAACGTTGTACTCCCAGCAAACTCAAGATATACTTTTCAAATATTGTCAGAAAAAATTATTTAAGAAAAGTGTATGTGTTCATTGCTATGTTGATAACACAACAGTGGTAAGTGTACATGTTCTATAAATATTTATTGTTGAGTCAGACAACTTTCACTTTCATTCATTCAGTGATGGTTATTTGTGGATTCATCCGCAAACATCACTGAATAAACTAAGAGTTTGAATGGGATGATTCCCTGCCCCAATAATGAGACGCAATTCAAGAGACTTGTGGTGTCACCTCGGGCAAGAGACTTTATTCAAGATGTACCTCTGTTCACCTAGAAGAAAATGGGAAAAGGTTGACAAACATGTCACCTTGGTTTAGACCCAGGTAATGATATTGGTAGTTCTTTGAGCATGTACTAGTGGATGGAAATGTGCGCCTAATAAATATCCAATACCATTCATCCTTGAACAATGGTTAAGACACCTTTGTACATAAGTATTGCCATACTATTATTAAACAAAGATCCCTGCTGACAGTTCTGAATGTGTTCATTGTATTCTTGATAACAAAGTATTGGTTTATATTGATCAACTGTTTATGTTTGTTGTTGTTATAGTGGAAACGTTCATGCTCAATTATCAACATCATTTGTAAACCTTTCACTAAAGGATAGTGAATTCTGCTTTCAAACATCACTTTACAGCGATCGACGATGTGCAGACAATAGAACTTATTGAAATTAGTTGTTTGCACAACAATTATGAATACATAAGAGAGGAATGACAAACATCCATCTTTTCCTTTGAAAATTCTTTAGATACATTAACGAACCTGTAACCATCAACCTTTTCTACTCTTAGTGATATCTCTTGGGGTTTCCAAAGTATTAGTCTTTACACCTGTCTCATATTATGTTAGTTGTTTACAACGATGAACACCACAATTAGCATTGAGACATTTTAACATAGTGACAAACACTGATAGAAACGACAAGATATATTACTAACTTCGGAAAATATATGCAAACAAGCGCATTAAAGAGAACGCAGCTCACCACCAATAGCTTCCAAAAGCAGTCATAGAAGCTTCAGATAAATAAAGTTCATGAAGTCACAATTCGGTCTTAACTACAATTAAAACATCCCTAATTAATTATCTAGGAGACCACGATTTGCACATTCCACACGTAGCTAATACCTAATTTGCTAAGACGCGAATCATTACTTCAATGTTGGGTAATTGTTAAAGTCAGGTTCATAAAACTATAATTCATATTATACAGAACCAACAAACCCAAATGTGATGAACAAAATAAGAAAATTCGTATAAATTTTAATGCAAATTAGCTAACGAAGCATAAAAAAGTTACATCCAGTAACAGTAATGTAATGTTTTGTTTTATTAAATATGTTGTTTGGAAACAAAGATGTGAAAATGTATTTTTTTTTATCATTTATGCCATTTTGGGTCTAACATACAAAAGGCACATCTGCGCATGGAACTGATCAACTTTGTCAAGTTTTGTTGTGTTCGAGTTATTGTTCAGATAATTAGTATCATACATGTCATATACCGCTATATACCCGCTTTATATATATATATATATATATATATATGTTACAGTAAATCTGTGAAATCAGTAAATACATGTATTTACTGAAACTTTCAGTAAATCCATGTAATTACTGTTTCACTCAGTAAATACATGTATTTATCATATAATGGGCAGTGTTATCTGTGCAATAAACCCATCTTGTAATCATGATATCAGATCCCGGATAACAATGCAAATGAGGTCAAAACCTGAACTATTTTCTCAAAACTCCATGCATGTCATGCGAGTCTTAAACCGGTCTCTAAACATTGATAACGTCGTCGGGAGTTTTCAGGTTTTGTGGTTTTTTTATCGAATAAAATATCGTAAACTAAATATGTCAAACTTATCACGCATTCGTATTTTAGAAATAGCCTGGTTATCGAAGCATTTCAAGTTGTTTTCATTGTTTGTTTAAAAATAAAACGATATGCAGCTAACAATATCGGTTATCGAAAAAATAGGTGCTTCAATCTTCGTGCATAACATAGGCCTAGATCGCTTTGGTCGTGTCGGTTACCAACTTATCAGCAAAAACAAATCATATTCTAGTGATAGTACAGATTATCTAGTAGCGTAGTTACAAACGCAACAACCTCACCTTCGCAAATAGTCGACGTTTAGTCTAAGGATACCGTAACTGAACTGGCGTAACAGCTTTTCAAAATGCAATTAGAGTTACTTTCCCCTGTTGTAGCGACGTTGACAACTGGTTCTTACACATTTTGTGTTATTAAAAAGTACAATGTTTACTCGTGCATTGGAAATCAGACTGAAAATGTTCATAGATTGAAGGAGACGTTTCTATCACTGTGAAAAAAATCATTTCATGAAGGAATATTTCTAGACTGTTAACAACTGTACATCGCCGACAATATGACCTTCACCTTGGTTTATTGTGAAAGCAATTACTTCGCGAAATCTAGGTCAAACATATTTTTAGAAGGTATCATATTTTCGTTTAAATCCTTTTATTTCAACATGACAAAGGCTCGCATAATACAAATTTCATTCCTATTAAATGATATTAATGATACGGAAACACACTCGGTTAAACATCTCTATTTACTAAAATTTCCAGGAAATACACGTATTTACGGAAATAAGAGGCCAGTAATTACACGTATTTACTAAACATAAACACAAACACAGGGGAATTCAAACAATTACATTTAATGATAGAAACATGTCTGGTTGGTGGATAGATCTTATTTGTTGTAACAGTTAAGGCTGTTGTGGCACCTGGAATTGCACAACAACTTGGATTTAAAACATTTGCGTCGGTTGGACTGGCATCTCTTCACACCAGAGCAAGAACATTTAACGAAACCTTGCCCTCATGAAGCTGATTCTTCTGTCACTGCAGATCTGAGTGATATGTTCTTTTCATGACATACATCATTCAAGGTCAACAAATGTTGCGGACAAAGATCAAATTGGTTTCTTGAATATCTCCCATTCAAAATACCTGCTCGCACTGCAATTCTATATTGGTCAGATTCTATATCTCTGTCCACAATTACACCAAGTAGTAGTTGAATATATTATGTACAGATGTCAAATCAACGAATTTCATCAAATTGCTTTATTTTGATCATTTGTTTCATGTTTAATGAGTTATAAGATATCATCATTTCTTGCGATCACTTTGATGAAAACTAAACTTTTAATGGAAAAAAGAAAGAAGAGACAGAATTATTGTTCAACTATATATCCATCTATTGTATATAATTTGCCTTGTTCCTATATCCTTTACTCTAAATGTAAGTCATGAAAAATAAGTTAGGCTTCTGATGTTCACCAGAAGCTGCTCAGCTTTGTGTCAGGACATTTGTCATGTAAGTAATAATTATTATCCCCCTTAACAAACACACATCATCGTTGTACTGTATTACATTACATTTATATTGATTTACTTTAAATCATTCATTTTTTTGCATGAATTCATAATACTTTGCAATTTGCATGTAACTAGGGACAGCTATAAAGCCTTTTACTTCCATTTAAAGCCTTTTAAGGCCATAACCGTTTCCTTTGAGATTTTCTTTGAGCACTGAACTACACTCATTAGTGCAAGTTTACGTTTAAAAACTATTATTTATGTATTTGAAAAATTATCCATTGCGATTAAATGGAGTGTGAATTTTTTTTGTAATGCGGATCGTCCGTTTATATAAATATAAGCTTTGTACTTCATCCCATTGGAAAATTGACAGATTACCAAAATAAAGAAATGGAATTGGTCTGATGCAATTAAAAGACATTTTCTGCTTCAGACAACACTTGAGTTCTTATTGCACTCCACTGGCTCAATAATGCCCTTGTCTGATCTTTTCTTAATTGATTGTACAACCATTTAAAGACAGGAGATAGTACACAATGGTGTCTTCTTTAGACAGAGCCCTTGTACCAATTACCCTTCAAGCTACAATTACGTCCAATTGAAAGAAAATCCGTACCTGAGAATATTCATGACTTTGTCCTATAGCTCATCACAGAGCGCTGTTCTCAGTTGACAATTTCAGGATAACATACACAAGACCCAAGAGCCTATCAAATGACATTTATAGTTACCAAACATGGATATTTTAACCCATTGCATAATTCTGTCATCACATTTAATCATCTAAATAAGTGTGTCAACACCTGATAGTCTTCCTGCATCTTTGCTCTCGCATTAACATGTTATGAAATTAGCTATAACTCCTTGAAAGCCAATGCTGACACAAAAGATCAATAACTAGGTCGTGTAAATCACATCCTTTTTATCATGCAGAAAGGTCAGAAGTTCTTTTGTAAGGACTTGAAATCGTGAATACAAATTACATAAGGTTATTTGTTTTCCCAGGTACATGCTTTTAGTTTTAAAAATAACATTGTATTAATGAGGTTTCTTTTTTTTTCAAAAAAAAGGAGTGGGAAGTTAAATTAGCAGGTGCGCTTTGGTTGAAGTCCATCAAAGGGAATGCAGGTTCAAAATACTATAAATCAATACAAAGCAATTAGTGATATGTCAAGAAGTCACGGAAAAGGTTTGATATGTCTTGTTATGGCTTTTGCAGTAAATTGTAAATGCTCTCACATTGGTTGCTAATAAGGAACCAAACTTTTACATTAATGATCATGAACGTGTGCAATAATGTGAAACCATGTTGGGATATAACTTTCAATAAGATATGCTTAACAAGAGAGGTGAGATACAATTTTTGTAGTGAAGTAGCTTCTATAATTACGTCTTTGCTTTGTGATTGATATGCTCATTATTTAACTTATGCACTGTTGCAAATATGATTGAGTTTGAAAATAACTATTGACACTATTGAGGATATCTGCTCTTCTTTACAATACCATGATATCTCACGAAGTGAATACAAAGTCAAGCTATTTGTTAAGAAAGGACATTATTTTTATTCATTTTTGTTTAAGCATTATATTTTTATTGAAAATGAACGTTGAGTCGAATCAAAAGAAAACCTGTAGGAATGTTTGTTTTAAATAACTTGAATGCTTCTCCGGGAGTGATATGAATACAACAAATATCATAAAAATCAAATCTGTGATCGCATCTTTTATTTAATTTTATGAAACAGTGTTGTAGAGTCAGTGACAAATAACTTAGCCATTACAGAGTACAATTGTGTGAACATTTGAATTATCCATTCTTCTTAGCCATTTGGACATATGTCACACATCCTTTTATGTAACTATTGTCTTCTCATTATTAAAAATGTGTTGATAAATTACCCAAGAAGCTTTGAAAGCAATCACCATATCTAGAGATCAATAACAAAGTCTTTTTCTTGTAATTATTTTCTTCTCATCATGCAGAAAATCGACTCGTTAATCCACTTCAAAGGTCTTGAAATAGCAGGAATACAAATTGTATAAGATAATTTGTTTTCTCCGTTACATCATTTAATCATTTAGACATTGAATTAGAAAATAATCTGATTACAATCTAAGAAAGAGTTGACATGTTAACTAGCAAGTGCGCATTTTTGGAGGAGTGAATGTGCATGTTTGGGTACCTATAACAGAGAGTGTTACTTAAAAATCCTTTAAATAAATAACCAAGCAATTAGTGTTATTCAAAGAAATCACGAAATACGTTTAAATAAGTTTAGATTGTATTAATGTTATGTATGTTGTGTATAAGAAATAACTACCTAATAAAGATGGATTACATTCAAAGAGATCCTCTCTTCTAACATTTTAAAAAAGATCATATCCTAGAGATGTGATGGGAAGAATACCGATTGTTACGGCAACTCTCAATTGTCAGTTCAGGTAACCCTAGTTTTTTAAATTTTCTGTTAATGCAGTTTATTGACTTTACTGATATTTTGACAAGGCGTTATCTTTGTGCATTAAACATTATCACCACATAAGTGTCAAGATCATGACATACTTTGTCAAACATATCTATATGTTAAATTCATATTGAAGTTCCAAAATATATTAGTTTGATAATTAGTTTGATATAGCTAATGAAATGATTGATACAAGACAAATGATAAAGAGACACTACAGTTAGCAGTTTTTTATCATTTCATTTGGTGAAAATACAAACCCAAATTTCATCTAAGCTATAAACTTAACTTACATCACATATTTAAAACACCAAATACATGACATTATAAGTTAAATAAATCCAACAATATCTAAAATCAAACTGGCTTATAGAAGGCTATCTGTACAAAAACTAATTCAAACTATCAAATCAAATCTTTTCATTTGTTTGCTTTAGAACATTTTGAATAAATTGCGAACGACAGCACTATCATATTGTATATTGTTATCAAAATCATTACTTGATACTTTGTCGCTATATACTAAACCAATGAGCCCTAAAATTTATCTTTTCAGCAACAGGTCATTTATCTCGATCAAATTACACAATCGATGACGTTTTGAATATGTGACTCCATCAAATCCCATTGTCAAAATTTTACAGACAAACGAGCTAACAATCCCAATCCCACGAAATTGACAGTTGTTTGCAATAGCCCATTCATTTCGATCAAATGACACAATCGATAACGTTTGTAATATTTGACTCCATAAAATAACTGTGTGTGAAATTCTATACATAAACGAGCTTACACCCCAATTAATTCCTGTCACATGTATTGTTATATGACGTAATTCTGGGGCCTTTTTCATCTCCACGGTCTTGTGACGGTTTGATCAAAATCTGCATGACAAATTGGTTCCACTTTCCTTTAAGGTAATCTTCTGTCATGTGTAACTTTAATTTACTGTTGGTGAAATCTTATTGATTTGTATTGTCTATTAATTGATCTTTTATTTTACGTTTTGCTATGTTCATATTATATTTACACATTCAATATGTTTATTTCAGACATTATGATACAAAGAATATACAGGTTTTGTTATATTTTTAATTACAAAATACATTAAACTCAAAATACTTATATCATATGAAGAGATGCTTTAGATGCTTTTTTATTTGCTTTAATACCAAAACATCTGTTTCATGCAGTTAGATACTCAAAACATCCATACCTCTAATATCCTTGTATATTTTCTTTCCTGAACAAAACATATCATATTGAGCACGATGAAAGCTGATGAGAATTGTTATTCAAAGAATGCAATGTTTATCTAATGAATCAATTGGCATGATGCAATGCACCCACATGAAAGGCAGTAAACAGAACAACATAGAGCTTGCTACACAAGATCTAATATTAAAAAGAATTATTCAATGTTCAACATTTATCACAGAACACAAAAAGATCAAACCTCATTTGATATGTTTAAGAGACAATAAACATTTGAGGTATGTTTGTTGTGTTTGTTTTCTGCTTCTCTAAGATATACCTGATGATACAAACAAATTGTTATTGAAACTGAAACATTTGTTTAATCGGAAACGTTGTCATTGATTTGAAGTATTCGATACATATTTAAACGTTTAGTTACATTAGTTTTACTCTTTGTACTATCTTAGAAGCACGGCGTCAAAAAGGTTAACTTGTTGTTCAGATGTAATATTTTTTACCTCAAACCTAAACTGATGACCTTACCCTTCTACAATCCAAACCCTAACCATCGGAATATTTTCTTGTTAACTTTACTAATAAAGCAATGTTACAGACACGTTTTGGTAAGTTGAGACAAATACAATAATAATTGAAACCTTAATTTAACATTTTTGTTGAATGACATATGGTATCCAGAAGGTTTTTGATCAGAGTAAAGATTAGTACCTTTATGTTTTTTTCTGATTATTGTATCTTACTTGTAAATCAATATATTAGCCGCATGAACTGCAACGCCAATGACTCTTATACTTTAATTATGTAACTTTAGGTCATGAAAATAGCTCCCATCTCCTAACTTGCAATTTACCAGAATTATTTTGCAATATTAACAGTAAAAAGTCAAAATATGCGATCAAAATGAGTTAATAACACCAGATACAAATATTTTGAACTTTCTATATCTATGATGATCAATTTATTCAATTGCTAAAAGCGACATGAAGTTCCTTATTCATTTATAGACTGAAATTAACTGTTCTGCAATGACATTAGAAGAATTGCATTGTGATGTTGTAAGGTATTTAATCAAACTGCAATTATTCACCTATCAAATAAATAACCATATTTAGCATAAATGTAAAGTTAATGTTTATCATGTACTTAAAAATGAAGTTAAGCTTTGAACGAAGTGTGTATTCCACAGACATCACAATGTGACATTTTTTTACATTTAGGTTTGGAAGGACAGTTGACAAAATCTTGACACCCTCTCACCATTGATTATGGTAGTGCTAAGTCAAACACGAGGTAATCCCAACAGGGACAGAGCATCATGAATTATTTATTCCTTGACAAGATTGTCCTCGAAGCTCACACATTTCAATCTCTTGGCAATAATCCAATAAGTACTCAAGTGAAGAATCTAGACAAAAGGGTGTCGCCACTTTAAGTATGAATGATGGTTGGTTTAATTTGCTTGAAAGTTAACTACACTCAGCGGCGAAAGAAACGCCACAATTGTTCACAGCCAAAAACATACTTGTGCCAGATTAAATCGATTTTGATTGTCATCAAGAAACTATGATTTTTAAATGGGAATACACTGAAACGTGTATCAGTGTAATAACTGTTTGTTGTTTTTTATTCTTGTTCAAATACACTAAATGTGCCTTATTTTTCATGATCAACCTTTCTCAACTTTTGGAATTTGAATTGAAACATTACAAATAATGAAAATCAATTAAATGAAACATATTGCAAACAAATAAACCTGCTTGAACTTGATTAGTCGACGCATTATAGATGTAGGACGTCTTGAAACACACCAAAATGTTGTATTCTGTTCTTTAGATTAGTTCATGAGACTCTGAAATGATATTTTTTCAAAAGTGTGTTTTTAAGAAACATGATCGGATAATATTTCAAATTGTTTGAATGAAAATAACTGGCTTATGAAGACATGAAGTCTTTTTTTGTTATTTGTATTCATCTATCATGGATTAAATTATGTTCTGGGTGGTAACGTTTCTTTTGCCGTGGAATATATATTTCAAAATCTATGTACATTTTCATGTTATCATTACAACCAGGTTGTGAATGAATTGTTGATATGTTTCATTATATTTATTAATAACTAACAGAAATGAGCCATTGATTGTTTTATCATGCAGTTTTGAACATGTATTTGGATTTGAGGATGGGTTCTTATTCAAATTCAAGACATTTCACTGGGCTGTCGTTTCAATCCAAAATTTCAAATGAATACAAATATAAAAAAAATTAAAAGATGGGAAGCTTAAGATTTATGTGCAGAACGTGCTAGTTATATTTAGGTCTATCGACCATAAATCTTTTTTTGTGAAAACATGTTGACCTAATGGCGTCGATCCTCCTATTATCCTCCTATTATCTTTGTATTATCATGTTTTAACTATTCTGTAATTGAATAACTTACAATAGTCGGCACTTCTTGATATTATAAAATGACACTGTTCGTAATGTGTTAAGTGTACATTTATGTGACTCAAATAGAAGTAGGTCGCAGGAAAACAGAAAGTGAAATTGACACCTTTCCAGGATGATGAGTCAGCGATCAACAACCATCGTCCTTCTTTAATAAAAATGTGTTCAGGCGTTCACGCACTATCAGATTTTACTCTCCTGGTAGTGGCGAATTGTTGTTTTCTGGGAAAGCAATGCAAACATCATTATTATTTCTGTTAAAGGAGCACGTTAGGAAAGTAAATGATTGGTGAGAAACCTTGGTCTGTGTTTCAAATTATTGTCTTGGTATGTTAAATTATGAAAAAGCTTTCCGCTCGATAGTACAAACATGTTACATACATGTATATGTATATCTAATTGCGCAGGAACCACCCCTTCTTGAATTTTTATACACATGATCAAACCGTTAAGAATACTTTATTCAAAGATAGGAAGAGTGTTAGCATTGCTGCTTCATCATGATCTGATCAAAACAGTTTTATATGTAAGACTTCTTTGTCTTAGAAAAGGTTCGTATAATGAAAGAACTCTGGACTTCTCATATGTACAGAAAACAGACCAACACTCGGAAATGTAGCTCATTGCAAAACTTAGAAATCCAGAAGATGGTCCATTTGCGATACAGGATACTTGGAGATAAGTAATTACCATGTAGATTGATGAAATTGTGGACGATAATTTGCACATTCATGCCGATCCGGTCTTCAATTTCATTTCTGGGAGACATTGGCAACTTTACGTTCCTGACACCAAAAGACTTGAAATTTACTCAAAGTTCTCCAAATTGATCACATTGCAAACTCTATTTGGAAACTAAGGTTTGAATGTTTAGTATTTAACAGGTTACAGGTTTACTAAAGTCGGTGTTCTGTTTCATTTGATTAACGAAGTACATTCCTGAACAGGCAAATAGTTTAATAAGAAGTTTGTAGAATATATCTTCAGACCTAGGTGAACTCATATCCTCGAAAGATGATATAACCCCATTTTGACCTAGAAGATCGTATTTTTATTATCAGTATATTTATCTATCAAAATGATAATGCGTTCTATTTTTATGAATAAAATGAAGTTGTCGGTTCTCCTATTATTAAACATATGGTTAATATTATTTTCCATTTGATTAACTTGTGTTGTTATCACATGTGGATAAAGTTTAAACGTTAATGACAACTCGAAATTATTTTCTCAAGTTGGATTATAATACAGACATAATAAAGGCTAATAATTAACAAATTGACAGTTTTTTAAATATTTAAAACACAATTCCCGATACAACTCAAAGAAACATGACAGAAACTATCACTTATCATTATGAAAATAACCTGTTACATGTATTTGAGTAAACATAATACTTTTAGTCAATAATTTTTCAAATCCATTCTCATTTGACATTAACTCTATGTTTTAATACCATATACAATGATAGTAAAAAATTGTAAAATCCATGTCAAATTAACCTTCAACAATCATATTAAAAGAAGAAATTACAATGCCATGCATCAAACTCTAGAGCTATATATTTAAATGCCATGTTATCATCAGGTTGTGGGTTATCATTGTCACATTTTACCTTGTATTCGCATCACAAAAGCCAAATAAGTGTTGGAATGACATCGATGACAAACTTAATACAAATATTGAGACACAAACTCCCTTTGTTTTGAAGACCCACAACAAAAGCTTTTAAGCTTTCTTCTATCTTGTTATGAATTGAATGCGAATAGGTTGCAGCCGAAACATGACGTCAGAAGTTATTATCATAAGCACTGTAGAGATGAATGGTAACAGAACGTAATGTAAGATTTTACTGATTTACTGTTGATTATCAGAAATTAAATGATATTTAGTATGCCTGTGTCATGTTATTTTTGCGAATGATGTTAGTTTTGAATACATAATGTGCTTTAAAAGATATAAATCTATTCTTATGGTGGCAAGCTTGACACTCGGTCACTGAAGTCAATTTCAAACTGTTATGTATATATGATTAAATACTATGCAAATGTCACGTTTCTTTAGTTTTTGTTATACATGTACATGTACAATGGACGTGATGAACACTAAGCAGGACAATGGTAATGTGTTATGACAATTAAGGTGAAGAAAAACTCCTTTCCGAAAGAACATTACAAATAAGCCTTTTACAGTTATGGTCTCTACAGCTGACATTAGGTCATCCCTAGGAAATAATCGGGGAAAAAGACAAAAGGTGTACAATAATATGTATGAAATTATGTCATATTAAAACTGGATGGTGTAAATGTCTTTTTGTTTTCTGTTTAATATAACATGTTTATGTCTAAAACCCAATTTCATCACTTGACCATTGAGCAGTTAAGCTGATCCTTATTTGTTTCTTAGGTTTTTCCTTTTGTCCAATTTGTTGGCATTACACACTAGATCCGGGTGCTGTAGGGTATGAACAAAAATGACGATTCGAAAGTAATATTAAATATTATAGCATTCGTAGGCAATTGTAACGTATATATACACATATATATTAATTAAGCACCACCCCCCCCCCCCCTACTTTGTAAAATGAATTTGGGTGCTATTGGACTATTTGGATTAATTTGATGTATTGACCACTCCAGATATAACAATCACTTTTTTATTGACTATTTAATTGAACTATAGATCGCTAATGAGCAAAAATAACGAAACTATGAGAAAAACTGTAAGACTACTGAAATTTGGCCAAATATAACTATTGTCACAGGGGGAAAACTACACATTACACTTTGGATGTTAAGAATAAAAATAACAATTTTGATCCCTAGTTGACATTCATACACAAAAACCCTTTTTATAATCCATGATAAGAGGCTAGCAAGACATTGAATTTTCAGTACTTTTTTCATCAAAAATTGATAAAATGCCTATAATCTTAACATCTGTGAGTAAATTTGAGATTCCTTGAGTTGAAATTGTTGACCAAACAGTTCTTCTTCCTTTAGATAAACCATTTTCTTTGACAGTGGCCAATTAATGTCTTTGTGCAGTTTTTTAAAAATTCATTTTTTGATAATTTTGTGATTTTGAAGGTTCATCCTGCTTTAACGATTGACTTTTGCTATGAGGTTATTTACTAAAAAGTCATCAATTCACTCAAAAGAATGCTAATAATCACATTGCAGCAAAAAATATTGACTTTAATTTTCAAATTTAAAGTAACTTGGATTTTGACTAAAAAATACCAAGTTTATGTAAAAGCAGTTACTCAGCGACAGTAAACCATAAGCCAAATGAATTTTTTGTTTCCACAATGCTAAATGATAGTTCTATTTATAAATCCTTATTGTTTGATTGTACATTTGTTTTGTTTATTATCAGCAGTGTTTTTCTGTTTGAAAAAGTGGGGGGTGCTTAATTAAGTTCTTTGTGTATATAATAGTTCCTCAAGTCTCAACTCCCATAAGTCATTTCAACAATCGGACAATTTGAAGAAACTATAGATGCACATTTCGGATTTCTCACCTGGTCCCTTATACAAATATGATGTATACGTTATTTAACTAAATAAACAGTGTACACATATTGTTGTTGGTACATCAATTCCTACATCTTCTTGGTATGTCTTTCTTTATTCTACTTCTATCAACGAGACAGGATAAAGCATAACCATTAGATGAGTACAGGGGACACCACCTGGTTAAAGCTCCATCATCATACTTGCATTAATCGGGATGAAATTAGGCTATTGAGAATATAAATACATTACTCTGTAGAAAAATCTTTCGTCGAAATTTTGATATCACATTTAATTTTTTTATCAACAATAACATACTTATTTCGACGCCAAAAGCACAGTACACCCTGTAAAAAGGGCATAACATTTAACGAACCCACTTTCTGTGACGTAGTCATTATGGGGGTAGCATTTACAATGTGTCTCAACTGCGTTCCATGGGTAGCAACGAATACCTAATTCGGAGAAAAATCAAATCAAATCTAGTCTTGTGCGACAAAGACAGTTTTCAAGCGTATATTTAGAAACCGGAAGTTGTAAGATGGCCACACTTGATTCGCCTTTATGTCGACTGCCGTTTTGGTAATTTTGGTAAATTATCTTCTATTTAATGAATTTTGGCCTGATTTTCCCTAGGTTGGTCCCAAAATTTAGCAAAAAATATCAAGGAAAACAGTAAAATTACTTTTTAACATATTGAACTCTGATAATGGATCTTTAACATTACAATCTTGCACATAAATAATCAAAATCAATTACCACCATATAAACACAACTTCTCTCCCGATCTCTAATACAACATGTTAAACACATGGTTCTTTACTGTCAGATCAACATTGAGGACTTATAGCCTAGATGTTATAGTAAGCTTGTGGGTTTTCATTGTCAACTCGCATTCACATCATAGAGAACCGAAAATTTGTAGAAATGACACTTATGACACTTAATGACATCAAAGCTGATGCCCCGCTAGGTTAAGATTTTTAGCTTTCATGTTTTTTCATATTGAATTGTGTACAAATGCAATTCCCCAAAAATGATTGCTGTTGTTCTCATATGTATGCATCAAGAAAAAATTCAATGCATTTCAGTTTGGACGAAGAAGGATAAGACACAGTAGAGATACATAAGTGCAGTCCGAAATGCTAAACGGTTTTGAGAAGAATCAATAGCAACACTATGGAGAAGATTTTCTTTAGTCATATGCTGTATTATACCAGATGTACTATAGTACTACTAGATGAAGCTCGCTGGGTATACTTTATGATTACTCTCTTGGTGCTATTTCGGCTGATATGTCAAAATAGCTTATCATTTTCTCAATATCAAATGTGATGAAGTCACCAGTATGGTTAACATTTAGGTCATGTAAATATTTGCTTGTAGATGATTTCAATTGAAGTACCTGATAAAAATTGGAATTTCCAAATTATAACAATTTTCAAGAAGAGCCAATCACATTTTTACTCTTTATAGAGTTATTGAATCTGAATTTGCATTTAAAGTGCTTTATAAGCGAAGAACATTCTATAAAAAATTACAATTTTGTAACACCGATTGTAACAAGATTTTCTCTAAATTCCTAACGTTACACTCCCTGCATACGCACGATTTTTTTTCAAACATTATCAAATAAGCTATTTCCTATATCCTTCAAAGGTAGTTTTAGGTAAAATCACATTTCTTTAAATTCATGAAGTGTTACCATAAATCATTAATGTAGGTAATGTATATCACGTGTTCCGTTTGATATGTCCAGAAATCAGAATTGAAATCACAATTGTTTATTTCTTTTCCTGCATACATATTTGGATGTTTTAAGGATTTACTGACAAGAATACATGTCAATTTCATTAACAAACTAAGAAACTGTCTATCAGTTTTTTCTACTTGCAAGGCCCAATATGATTTCTATGTCCGATATCAGAATTTCAAAAGGTTCTTTTAAATATTTGATCAAAGTTGCCATATACAACTACTGTTCAACAAAGGTTCCCGCTGACATATCATTGTACTCTTGATATCAAAGGATTGATTTGTATTGATCATCTGTGTATATGTTTATCGTTTTATATTTGACACGTTCATGCTTGATAATCAACATCAGTTGTAAACCTTTCTCTCGAGCATAGTGAATTCTGCTTTATAACCTTTTGTTACGGTGATTGAAGATGTTCAGAGATTAAAACTTATTGAATTTAGATTGTTTGAAAAACACGACAACATCGGAGAAGAAGAACAAACATCCGAATTTCTTTTGATGTTGAAGACAAAATTATTCAGATACCTGAATTTACAAATTCGTTAACAAGTAACATGAAACCGCCAACATCGACTTTTAATGTTATCTCTTAAAATTTCAAAAAGTATAAGATTTTCTTGCAAAACCATACACCATCATAATGGCTCCAGTGCTAAATATCATCATGAATATTTAGACATTTTAACGGTATTATCTTTAAGGGAAATGTTTATAGATATGACCTAGATATGTTACTAACTTCAGCAACACATATCCAACAAAGCATAACAGAGAGCACATCTAACTTTACATGAACATCTAATAGCTTCCAATAGTGGTCATGGAGGCTTCAGAAAGAGGAAGTGCAAAAAGTCACAATTGTATCTTAACTACAATTAAATCAGAAGACATCTCAGAGACCTCGAATGGAACATTTCACATTTAGATTTTACTTATATTGCTTTGACGCGAAAATTACTTCCTGGCTGGTTGATTGTTAAAGTCAGGTTTGTGAAACTACAAAACATGCTCTAGGAACAAATGCAAATATATGCAAATGAGCGACCGAAGCATAAAAATCCAAACAGTGATTTCATGTTTTGTGAACTAAGTGTTCGAGTTAGTTCTCTGATGAAAGACTGGCATAACGTTAATAACTCATGCAAATGAGGGACACAAACATCATGGTAATATCATGTGAAAAGTTCCATTTCATTCAGATAATTAGTATCAGACACGCTATGTAATTAGTACCAAACCAATACATATCCGACTACTTCGTAGCGTGGGTATAAACATGAGAACAAACAAAGAAACTTACGTTTAAGTTAGACTGATATGAATATATTGTAAAAACAAATGCAAAATATTAAAAAAATCATCAACTTATTTATTAGTTAATCATATGTTTTATGTTAAATGAGTTATTGGATATCAAATTTCTTTTGTGATCCCTTTTTCACACACAAAATACTTCTGATAAAAGGATAAACAGAAAAGATTTATACTTGAATGTTTAACAATAAATCAACTTATTATATATATATATATACTTAGTTCGTATATGTTTTAAGCTTAATGTCAGTTAAAGTAAGATAAGCCAGGGTTCTGCTGTTCACCAGAAGATGTTCAGCTTTGTGTCAGGGCGTTTGTCTTGTAATCAATTATTGTCTCTTTAAACACAAACACATTATCATTGTACAGTTTATCTACTTCATCACATTACATTTACATCAATTTAACTTGATATCAATCACTTCTACATGAATTAAACGCACCTTACAATTTACATGACAACGAGGATCGGCGATAAAAACCTTGCTGTCTTCTCTGAGAGATTCTAAGAGCACTGAAATACACTGATCGGTGCAAGTTAACTATAATTCCAAAACTATCAATTGTGGTGAAATGTTGAGTGAATCCAACTTCTCCAACCCACCTTTGGATCCCAAGTTTTTTAGAAATACTACATACTATTAATTATAATTGATTCCGTTGAACGATGACAGATTACGAAAACAAGGAAGAGGAATAAATCTGATACCATTAAAAGACATTATTTTGCAGTAGTTACCACTTGAGCTGTTTTTCTCCTCCGATCCGATAATGCCCTTGTCTGACCTTTGTGATTGACTGCACAACTATTTAGAAGGAGAATGTACAGAACGTTGTCTTCCCTAGACAGAACCTTCGTACTAATTTACCTTAAAGCTGCAATGACCTCAAATTGTACGGAAATCCGTGACTAAGAATATTCACGACTTTGTCCAATAGTCCAGCACAAAAACGCTGTTCTTGATTGATACGTTGAAAGCTTGGTTTGATGATGTCTCGAAAAAAGATGAATCTATGGTTCCAGGATTGACGCTAAGAATCATGTGGGAAAATCAAACTAAAATTATGTTTTGGACCAATGCATATTTTTATCTACACTGTTAACAGCGGGTAAAAAGATGATGTCGACGACACTACTCAAAACTGCTATGTCGCATTGAATTATATAATGACTTACCTACTTACTTAAATTGGAGATTTTACAAGCACTTTCAGCGCAGCTGATTTCGCACTTGGGTTATTATATAATGACTTGAATTGTCATGTACCTTCTTATCTCTTGACATATTGAAGCAGCTTATTTGCACTAATGTATGTACCAACTAGCAGAGGATTAACTATTCACGTCCAATTTTCTATAGTTTTTACTTTGATTTATTTTCTGGTTTACATAAATCTTGTTATTGGTCTTCTCCGTTTTCAAAGAACTGAACTATTGATTGAGCAGATGTCCAAAAGCAAATGCGACGTTTAGTAACAGTGACATTTCTTTTAAAGAACACTTCTTCATATATATGCACTATATTTGAACATTATATATATCTATATCTTCCTAACAAACTCGTCGGCAAAAGTAAAAATCACTTCTTTGAAAAAATAATATTTTAGATGAATCGAAAACATTGCATAAAAATGCCTTATATCTATATTTATTTTATTTTTTCCAATTCTGATGACTACACTTTCCAAAAAATTTACTGCTCATCATCAATGACGGTCATCAGTTCTACCGAATAAAACTTGCAACCATCACAACGACCACCACAAAAACAAGAGGTACCTTTGGAAATTGACAAAGTTGTCCACGGATTCCATTTTAAATTTCTATTGTGCCTGATTTGCTATTTGTATCTCTTGGGTAAACAGACTGGAATATTGTGGATTTTGTGATGTCATATTGGACACACTCAAAACAAACATAAACAATAGTACTTTACCTCATGAAGGTCTTTCTGCTTGCATTAGATCACCACAAATCTCAATCTCTCAATCATACATCCCAAGGGGGTACACAATGCAAAAGTGAACCCAAAAAGATATGATTAGACAATATCGATATACTTCGTTTGTTCAAAGAAAAGAGCGACATTAACAACAATGAAATCATAGCTATTCGGTTGCTGACAACTTAAATTTTATAAATTGCAATTAATAATGGGCAGTTTAAGTTTCAAAATGATAGTAAACGTCCTATGAATAGTCCCCGATTAAACAATCCTTTATCTTTCAATTTACATGTTCAACGCATTCCACATTATCCCGTTCCTGAGCAAACTTTGATTAAATATCTAACAGTTCCAATTGATGAAGGCATCAAATACTTAGACCTTATTTTCCCAAAGGTAGTAATTTGGTTTGTATTTAAACTCGTCTTCGGCAATACTTTGGTCTTATGTAAAAAAAAGACTTGCAATATAAAACATTTAAGATTGTATAAAGCATCGAAATGGAAATCTGAAATGTTTGTCAAATAATAATTTGTTTTGTTAATTGTTTTGGACTAACAAAATTTTCCTAGTAAATTTCAAAATTGTAGCGCAGTTCCTTTTTTGTCAATGAATTTATGAAAATAGTATTTTTGACTCAAATAAAGTTCGGTTTCAGATTTTAAAGACATTTTACATTTTTAACCGTACATCAAAGCAACAAAAAGAAAATAATTTAAAGAGAACACAATTTATTCTGAATTAAAATCATTAGTTTTCCTTCTTCAATTGTAATTAAAAACATTCATATGAGAAAAACTTTTTCGATATTAGTTTCCCTTTGTCCAGTAAAATAAGTTCAACCACGTGTTATTGACATTTTATCTCCAACATCGCAATTGAAATTTCCCTGAATCAACAGTGATGGCGTATAATCAAACATCAATTCTGTAAAGAATAATGCTTTAATGAAAAACTTGGCATATTTTATTTGTTTTGCGAACATCTTGTCTTATAATTATTTTACTATTATTGACTAGAAAAAAATTATTTTTGAATATTTCAATGCATTTTATTTAAACCTCATGAAAATTGGAAATATATCGAAACATGATAATAACACTTTCACTTCATCAACTTTGCACGAACTATTGACCTACAAATAGCTCAATAAATATTTGGCCTTGGACTTTCAAGTTAATTGGTTTAACAAATCAACAATGGGCACCTGCTATCACGAATGAGGTTACATATTCGCTGTTAGTTAAACAGAGGTCATTTGTACATAAAACTGTTGATTTGTATTGAAATTTTGAGAGATTGGTTATCAAAGGTAAGTTATGCATAATACAAGCTGCAAACTCTATTATAACTTGTGGTTTAATGGAAACATCCTTCAAACATTTTGTAGAAGACATAACTTTGCATGATCATTAGTCATATTCCTTATATATATAACTTTCAAGAAGGAAGGCCACATGGTCTTTAATTTCTGGTCCAGTAATGTAGTTTAAAGGTCACATTATTTATCAATAAAGGTAATCAATTCATTTTGAATAAATGTTAAAACATTTTGATTTTGGAATTATAACATTTATTTGAACAATTTCCCATTGGAAATGGACTTGAAATTTGAAAAGAATAAGATAAATAATATTCCACTATTGTTATGAAAAATTCAAATGTCAGACATTAATTATACAAAATACTGAAATATGTTTAAAGCAATAATCATTACACTGACTAACAATGTACCATAACTAGATGTTAAGAAGACTGTAAAACTAAACATTTATCTAATAAATACTTCAATAGCAAAACGCCTGCAAAAACTATCTTAGTATGGACTGACAGACAAAATGGATGCTGAGAATTGTTGACCAATATTGTGGTAGGTTTTTATTAAAAACATATATTTTTCTCAATTATCTTTACGTTAAATATCAGGTATTAAAAAACCAGCCAAGCTTCTGATCTTCACCAGACCATAACCAATTTGTGTCATGGAGGTTGTTTTGTGGTTCATCAATACTGTCTTTTGCACAAATCAATGATCATTGACCTTAAAGATGTACTCCTTCCTATTACATTCAGTTCACGTATTATCATCCCTACCCCATGTACTTATCAATCACAATTAGAAATTCAAGTGGATCACTTCAACAACGGGGACGACAATATTAACAGGAACATCTTCAAATAGCATAGAACTTCTTCTTTACACAAGTTGGAAATCATATTGGTTTTTGTTTTCTAAAGCTTGACAGACACATTTGCACCCATTTTGTTGAAACTTTTGATTTCCACCAAGGCTTGGATGTCCACAAATGAAAACGTCTTCTAAAAGAGGTTTTTGTCTTTCTTTGACTATTTCTGCTATATAAGCATATATTCATCGGCAATTCTCCTATAATACCCTAATATGTATGAGCTCAAATGACTCGCATCATTCATGAATAGCCAGCCAATGACATAATGATTAACTTTTCTCTAGCAAAATTGGCCCCACATGGGATTCAGAAGCGTCGAGTTCGATATATTTCTCAAAACTCCGTCCAAAACAACATTTCATTAGCTGAAAAATTAAAACTTAAGATAGTAATTGATTACAACCCAATCACGTTTGTTTCATCAGACATCAGGGTAATCAAGGAGGTTTGTGCATTCAAATACACGCAATCAAAATACCATTAGCCTATATGTCAACATTTAATTTCAAATCCACCACTTTATGGGATGACTATGCTAAATAGACACATCTAGTGCTCAGATTGTGTGTAGTGATCTAATTTCGGTCTCTGTGTCTGGGAAAAAGAATTGATGATGTCCCAAATGTATAGCATACCATGGGAGAAGGTGCAATGCGTCTCTGTTTGGAATTACTTTGTCAAGCTGCTTTTAAATATTGATGACCAGATCTCCATGTCTGAGAATACGCTGAGTCCTGCCTATTTCAGTAATTCAGCACTTAGCGCCTTTACTTCTAGGAATAAATGTTGGAACCAGAACTGCAGACATGCCATATAAAAATTCCCCATAACTTCTGTTAAAATCTATAGGGTATATTTATGAAAAGGAGAGGATATTTATGGAGCTTTGTACCAAATTCACTTTCAATTTTAAAGAGAGACTCTTTTGAAAAGCATATTATATGCACTTAAAGAAACCTTTCAGAAAGTTAAATCTCCATGATAGATAAATGATTATTACTACCTAAAATAAAAATCTAATAAGATTTTGAATACACATGTCAAATGTATATGATTACTATTTATATATTTTTTAAATATATTTGAGTTATGGTACTTTTCAATAACAAATGATATGTCTTGATAAAATGACAGGATTAGGTTTTTTTTTATAGTTTGGCATGTGTTTGTTCTGGTATTGGGCAAATTTCCCGAGTTGATTACATTACGAACTCAATTTGATAATGTGGCATTCAAGCTGCATTATTTGCGAGTTTGTCACTTGACCCGAAACTTTGAATCTCCTGAGAATGTTATGGTTTAACCATGAAAGAGTTCTATAATAGCAATTTGTACAGATTGGTATTTCAGTTCTAATTACTATTATTTGAACAAACTAACTTTACTGATTTAACTGATTTTAAGCCTGTTGTTTCGGGTATAGAATTGATCAATTAAAACCGTTTGAACCTTAGTTCTAATATTGTTGATTTAAAGTCCCAAAGCTTTTAAAGTTGTCATTTGTAGGCTACAATAGAGACACGATATATTCTTTCAAAAAGGCAAATGTTAACCTGAATCCCTTTATGTGGAAACCCGGGGCTCTGGTTGACATGTCCAATGTTTAACATAGGACCAAGAAAGTTTTCCTTGCACCAATTACATTACCGATTAATCAAATATCACTGCAATGCATATCCTTTACATGCGACATTGAAAACAGTATGACCTTTGTAATGCAGTATTCAAAATATTCTCATTTATAAGAATAATACAATATCAGTTAAAGTTTTAATGCTCCCTTAAGTGACAATGGTTATTTTTGTCAAGAATTTCCTGGATTTAAAGTTTAAAGATTGATTTGATAGATACCTTAGACAAAGATCAATCCATCAATTTGGTAAAGGAGAAGATTTCTGATGTTTAATGAAATTACAATTTAAATAATCTGATTTAAACTTGAGTAAAGAATTGTCCAATAAATTGTATATAACATATTTAAGTGTTACCACGACGCATCGAAAGACAGACAACATAATAATTGCATGACAATCATGACTATGTACCCGTACTTTCTTAGGGTGTAAACTGTATACATTTTTAGGTGTTGATGCATTCATTATATCTAACATGAACATTTATCATGTTTGGTTGATATTATAACATTCTAAATTCCACTGTAAGAATTTATTCACATACAAGGCTTCTTTACAAAACTAATGAAACAAAATCACAATTTATAAGATGAAATATGTAATTATTAACAATGTTGGAATATTCTTTTTTCAATGTGGTTATATATCAGAGTAATATTCAATATGCTTATCTTTGGCAGCAACGATGAATAGGATAAAAACCTGAGGAGTAGAACTCTATTGAATAGAATGTAAATAGAAACTCTCAAAATGTGGGATCTTTGAGGATTGGCAAAATCGTTGATAAGACTTCTGAAAATTGGTTTCTAACGGGAACTGTGTTAAACATGCAACCACTTTAGATGTGTTATCAACCTCATCAAAAAAGTGCTATTATATGATTACAATAGTTGACTCTTTTTGAGCCTGTATTTGTATTGAATTGTAAGTAGCTTATTCACCGTGTTCTGAAAGATTAATTTCCACGATTGGATGGATATGTGCGCTATATAAATATTTCTTATGATAACAATAATGATAGATCCGGACTAGATTGACAGACTCAGGATCTGAGACAAAGGCCTAAACATAGAGAGGAAATACGTCTTATTAAAGTGACATGTTGATTCTTCCTCGATTCACTCACTGACTGGGTTGGCTCTGACTGATAACGGATATCCGTGTCTGAGATAGGACAGAAAGTGTCTACGGTGTCTGATATAGATATAAGATGGAAGAAAATGAAACCCATCTGTGTAAAGGAAATGCTATAGGAATCAACATGTCAAGCTTCTATTTACTTATGTAAGAATGTGCTGATTCTTGCCTACTTCCTTTAGCATTAGCCCCGAGCCTATGTAATTCGTGGTTATGTTAAGTTTGATGCCGAACTGCAGACATATCAAGTTGTTATGTCAAGGTGCTCTCTATGTGATGTCACAAAATATATATATCATAGAATGTATTAGATCGTTAATCAAAATAATATATTTGTCTTTAAAATTAAAATAAATGTATTGTAGATAATCAATGTGCATTTAATCATCAGGTTGTATTCTGGAAACAGAAAGTGATCATTTGTATGTGTTTGAATCGCCTTTTCTTCAATATTGTCATTATCAATAATTCATTTGATAATTTTGCCATAGTGCATTTCTTATTTTTGCTTTACTTATTTACTTTTTCACTTGATCTATAATTTCTATATATATTTAGGTATTCACTTGGAGACAAGATTTGGTAAACATGTTTAAGGACTCTTTAAACAATCTTGCTAAATGCAGGTTAAAGATTAAAGCTTTTTGACATGTATTAAGTTGATATGTAAAACAGCAGAATGAATGTCTTTGCATGAATCACCCATGAATACAATGAAAGATATCATTAATGAATTTAATTTCTCTTGACCTTGTATCCTACTGTATACTATACTGACCTAAGATTAATTTAAGAGCTAACGTTTTTTTCTTAACTTTACATTATCCAACATCATTTTTCTGAATATTCCATGAATTTCATAGTTTGTCGTCTCTCCTCGCCTCCAAAAATATGTCGCTATTAAACCTATTAAACAGACGGAACGTGTCAAGTAAAGACATGTTCGACCTATCCTGGGAGAGAATTTGGAAATGAATTGAGGAAGAGACACAAACGTTGGTTTCGTAGGGAAAATGAAATGAGTCACCACTATTGGAAGAGAACTCAAGTGAAAAACATGACTTGAGTAATATCTAAGGTGAGAGCATGTGGCATTCAGATTTAACCCATTTTAAGCAAAATAGTCAGCCAGACGGTGACTGTCACTTATGTCCAATGACATATTGGCAAACTGGTCCCAAGACCTGTACCCATGGCTAATTATATAACTCTATTCACTAATAGGGCATCAGTGGTGTATTATTAATGAATCTGTACCTTAAGCTAACGTTTAGCATCTCTTACAGTTTAAGTAGGAAAGTATTTATAGGCGTAATTTACAATCTTTTACCTTTTACAAAACAATTTGCTAAGACGTATTATGTATATTAGAGTTGATGGATTACTGTAAATTGTTAACGATAGTTAACAATTGCCTGATTACGTGTGTCAGGTCTCGACATTGTAATTCGGGATAGCATTTTGCTGAACTTTAAGAACTTCAGTAGAAATGTAAACCAGTTTGAAAACTCGAAAATAATTCAAGTAGTAATAGAGACAGGACATTTTTCACCCGTTAAAATGTAGTTGCCACTTCACCTGTGTTCTTCTAATGGACGTTTTGTGTCTAAAAAAGCACTGAAAGCATGTTAACTTACCAGGTGTTTTACAAAGACAAGAAAGGTCAATGAGTAGTTTTAACTATACTTCGCACCAATCAACAACGCCATCTGCAGTTGCAAATATACACATTTCTGACAAAAATCTTGACATTAAACAAAACTCATCACATCACATGGTGGTTATTCCATTTACCATGGACGAGCAGAGGTCATTTTTTATCCTCCTGAAAACGTGTTTGGCTCTGGGTTATAGCAATATTCAAAGTTACGTTTTTATTAAATTTTCTTCATACAATTGCCAGGACAAGAAAATCTTTCAAATATGTTCTTAACTATCATGATATATGTACATTTCCTAAAATGTTATAAGGTAAAATGACTACAAATCGGATAAATGTTTTAAAAATGGCTTGGGGTAGTATTGGGTCATATAATTCATCATAAATGTCATAAACTCATTTTGAATCAATGTTAAACGTTTAATATTTGAGTTTTAACATTATATTTAACAATTATCCATTGTAATGGGACTTGTGCACAATTTTAAAAGAATAAGAACAATAATATTTCACAATTATTATGAAAACTTCAAACGTCAGACATTACTTAATACAAAATACAGAAATAGTTTGAAGCAAATTTAGAACAGTGAGTTTCTGTGATCCTTACTAGATGTTTAGAGGCCTGTAAAATTCAAGTTAAATACTAAATAATACGGGACTGCTATATATGCTGACTACTTCGTAGTGTGGGTATAAACATGCTTATAAACCATAAAACGTTTAAGTTAGACTAATATGAATATATTGTATATACAGATGCAAAATCAACAAAATTCAACAAATTACTTCCTTGTTGATCATATGTGTTATGTTAAATGACTTATCAGATATCAAACTTTCATGATATTGCTTTCACAAAAAACTTGCTTTGATGGAAAGAGAGACATAATTGAATGTTTAACTATATATCTACTTATTGTATTAATATACTTTGTTCGTATAAGCTTTACGCTTAATGTCAAGCAAGATACAATAGGCCATGCTTCTGGTGGTCACCAGAAGAAGCTCAGCTTTGTGTCAGGGCGTTTGTCTTGTAACCAATTATTGTCTATTTTAAAACAAACACATTATCATTGTACAGTCTATCATTCACTTTTGCATGAATTCACCACAGTTTGTAATTAACATGTAACGAGGGACGACTATAAAGACATGCAGTAACGTTACTGTTTCCTTTGAGATCTTCTTTGAGCTATGAACTACACTGATTAGTGCAAGCTTAAGTTTAAAAACTGTTCAGTTATTTCCAAAATTATCAATTTTTATCAAATGGAGTGTGAATTTAAATTTGGCCAACCCAATATCCTCCATTTATATAAATATTAGCTTTATACTTCAACCCTTTCGAAAATTGACCAAATTGAAGAAACGAAATTGGTCGGATGCAATTAAAAGACACATTTTTTGCATCAGTAAGTACTTGAGCTCTTATTGCTCTCCACTGACCCAATAATGCCCTTGTCTGACCTTTTCTTGGTTAATTATGCAACCATTTAAAGACAGGAGATAGTACAAAACGGTGACTTCTTTAGAGAAGACTCTTGTACTATTCAAGCTGCAATTACCTCCAATTGAAAGAATATTCGTGCCTAAGAATATTCATGACTTTGTCCAATAGTTCATTACAGAATGCTATTCTTCTATTTGATACTTTGAAGGTTTGCCTTCAACCTGGGTGATATCTCTAAAAATGGTTAAACAATGGAAGCTACTGTTGGAACTTAATATTAAATTTAATATGAAACAAATTTCTTTAAAAAACCAAAAGTCAAAAAGTTTAATAAAAGATCTCCTGAATATTATTGAATACGCACAATTTATAAAAAGTGTCAATTTAAAAAAAAATCGAACAGCCAAAGATATATCTCTACACACCAATAACAAAACACTCAACACTAAAAAATCTACAGTCTTCAAAGTGGTTTTATTCAATTCCTAATGAAAGACGCATGCATTCAAAATGAAATTCAATTACAAATAAGTCTAACATTTTTGGCAACACACATCACGTTTTCATGATTTGGTTACGTTTCATTCTTGGAGTTTTCAGCACAAGTAAAGTTGTTTCCTTTAGAGCATGTCCTTACACTGACAAGCATCAGCATTTCAGGAGAAAATTCTTTTAAAAGGAATTATAGCAGTTTTTGCGTTTATTTGATAAATCCATTGGGGGGTTATGACGGTCTTATTTAGATAAATGTACTGTTAAAATGTGTGATTTGAGATCTTGTTTGCCTAATATTTGACATATTTATTTTAAGAAAACCATTACTATTCTTCTTTTTAATGGTGAGTTTCACTGATGTTCAGTAAATATTAAAAGTTACACAAGCGTGTCACTGCAGGTCTTTTTTTGTTTATGATGTAGTGTACCAACTATTGCTTTAATTTTACTTCTGTTCTCGTTGTAGTAGCCTCCGTTTGACGAAATTTTTCTGTTAGTTAAAGTACTTAGAGATTCATGTGGGAGTAAAACAAAATCTTCTCATAGTCTGAAATAGTTGTAAGCTACAGCTGAATCCTTTTATAGCTGAAAACAGGAAAAAAAACATGATACCTCACTCCCACTTTACATATAGTTATAAGAGTGTTGCACTGTAAGCATTCACAGGATCTTTCGACTCACTGCATGGTACTATACTTTACCCTACAGAGCTCTTTTCCGAAAAACACGTAAAGAAGTTTTTCCAAATTTGCTAGGGCTGTTTCATTTACTTTATCCTTTTCATAAACATTGAAATACAAAAAATATAAACACAGCAGACAAACCATAATTGGGTTTTCTTCACATAATGAAAAAAAAAGTTTTCGCTTCTCAAAGTGAAATGACGACAAAGTCGTATTTCATATCTAAAACGTCCCTAATGTTACATTTTATGAACAAATACGATAAAAAAACGCTTTATATTTGGAAATGTTATGATGCTTATGTAAAAAATGTCCTTTCGTTTAAAAAATTCAATAACACATATAAGGTATATTTGTCGTTTTTGGTTTTCTTTATCACTGCAATTGTCTGTATCATAAGCGTCGACTGTCAAGGCATTTTCCCTTAGAAAATATTTCCCCTTATCATCTTTGTTCTTTGTTGTAACATTGCTGATTTCAATAGATGTTTGATGTACATGTACACACATACATTGATGCAATGATTCAAACTTGATATTTTAAGCCTTTTTCTTGTAGCAAGACTCAAAACTACACGATAAAGACATTTTATACCTCCATGTATGTACATGCAACTTTAAGTCAAAACTTACATATCGTATTCGTCTTTCAATCTTCTCCATTTTAACGTTTCAATGTCTTGGAGCATGGAATTGATTGAAAGTACTGTTTCTCTGGCCCTTTTCTATTGTCACAAATTAGTCAACTACTGCCGGAAACGTTCAGTGTTGGCATTATCTGCAGTAAACTTAAGATTTCATGAAATTTTTATCGACAAATATTTCTTTTTGACACAAATGCCCTTTTAATTGCTTGTGAATTCATTCTTCAAGCGTTCAAACTGATTTCCAAAACCTGATGATTAAATACTTTACAGATGTTGTGGTTATCACAAAAAGATCATCAACTTGCATTAATGTCATATCGATTGCGGGAACCTAAATCAGTGATTCACGGTCAGTTGTTGGATGAAAACGGATTAACAAGGAAAGAATTTCAAAATTATATTACTTAAAAACAATCCCATGTTGACATTTAACTAAGTAAGACTTCTTCATCGATCAGCACATTGCTCACCATGATGCTCTTAGGTAACCTGATCATTCCCTCGACACTAAAGAATCTCTCTATCTTTCTTTGATGAGTTAGTAGACATGAGGGTCCTGACTGGATAAGAGATGGTAGACTGATCACTTGAATCTATTTGATCTTTCAGAGAAATTACAGTTATCATATGTTTTTTATCGTTGGGAATGTCAAGCTTTTAGCCGCACAAACCGTTCGAGCATCTGACGACATCAACTAGTAATGGAGTGACTCACGACATGACCTATGTCACACATCCTCTTGTGTAATTATAATTTTCTCATTATTAAAAATGTGTTGATAATTCACCCAAGAATCTTTGAAAGCAATAACCAATTCTAAAGATCAATAACAAAGTCTTTTTGTTGTAATTAATTCCTTCTCCTCAGAAAATCGAATCGTTCATCCACTTCAAGGGATTGAAATATCAAGAAAACAAATTACCGGTACATGGGATAAGTTGTTTTTCCCTTTACATCATTTAAAAATTTAGACATTGAATTAGAACAAAAATTTGATTACAATACAAGAAAGAGTGGAATGTAAACTAGCAGGGACGCATTGGTGGAGGAGTAAATGTGCATGTGTGGGCACCTATTACAGAGATTGTTACTTTAAAATACTTTAAATTAATACCTAGCAATTAGTGTTATTCAAAAAAATCCCGAAATATGTTTACTAAAAGTTTAACTTGTATAACAGTTATGTACGTTGTGTATATTAAATAAATACCTACATGAAGGTGGATAACATTCAAAGAGATAATGGGCATACATGTATAAACTAGCAGTGAGCTACAGCTAAATCTTTTCATAGCTGAAAACAGGAAACTAAATAGGATACGTAACTCCCAGTTTTCATGTAGTTAAAAGTGGCTTGCACTCTTACTGTTCACATAAACCTTTCGATACAGATTGTAACTATCATTTAACCCAGATTCACTTCAGCGTGTTATATTGTACCGTATGGAGGGAGCTCTACTTCGAAAATATATGTGAAAATTTGTTTTCATATTTTTTATAGTTTTTCATTTTTCTTTATCATTTTGATTAACATTGATAATCAAGAAAAACACATAACCATCATTGTGTTTTCTACTTGTCCCTCAACAATGAAATGGCGACAAAAGAGGAAATGTGCTATCTAAAACGTATATTTGTAAAACACTTCATGAACAAATACTATCAAAAAATCCCTTTAAATGTGGAAACGACATAATGTATATCAATTGTAATCTCAGATAATAAAGGTCCTTTTTAAAAAAATGCAATATCATATATAAGGTATGTTTGTTCTTTTTCATTACCTTTTCCTTTGTTTGTATTGTAGGCAATGACTGTGAAGACATGTTCCTTTAGAAACATAATTATTTTCCATCATCATCTTTGTTCTATGTTGAAACGATGCTGATTTCAATAGAATTCGTTTTCATTGATGTAAGACCACATATAAGCATACAGGCAATGCATGTCTGATACCTCACAAGCCTTATCCCTTGTAGCAAGATTCAAACGTAAATGACAAACACTCATTCAATGCCTAGATACACCTTTAAATGAAAATGGTATATCATACTAAGCATCAATCCATGGATAAAACGTCATATATGTACATTCGCCAATGAGCTTTGATCATTGGGTAGGGCAAGCTTTTTGCTGCAAGAAGAGTGTCCTAGCAAGTGATGACATGCTAGTAAACTGACAGGCAAAGGAAACTACACACTACATGTATAGATGAATTTATCAAATGTAAAATTACCAATTACAAATATTTCAAGTTTTTTAAATGTCGTATTGGCAAACCTATATGAACAAGAGTTAAATGATCGTTCAAAGAGTACTTTAAAGTATTTATTTATGATAAAAACATTCAAATTGTATGCCCAAAAAAATTAAATTTGATATTACACAAATGTTCATCAACAAAGAATTGTATGTAAAAATAGAAAAATGTGCATATTTTTCACATACAGTGTACAGTGAACATTTGTGGTAGGGATATTGAAAGTATTATTGCTATATCTTACAGATCTTAAATGTATCTAACACAACATTAACCAGACACCAAGTTTTTAATTCAAACTGCTGCAAATATGTTTTATTATTAACGTGATATAACTTTATTTATCATATATCTATCAATAATATGTGTTGTTTTGCGTGTGTGATAGAGGCAAGGACACAGCACCCATATTGCCGCCCGGTCCGCAAATCCATATCAGCCATATCAGACCGGTCCGCAAATCCATATCAATATCAGCCCGGGGGGACTTTGGGTTAGAGTTATCTCCCTTTGCAGAGTAACGTCATTGGCAACATAGATAGTATATTTTGCGTATGCATCACCAAAAACGATGTTTTGAAGCTTTTAGCTATAGATATTCTTTACAAACACCAAAAGGTTAAATTTTCTAGTAATGTAAATAAGTGGAGCTACTCACAATATTTTTCTCCAACTTAACTCTTTGTAATGAATGATTGTTTTGTTATTTTTATGACTTTTAATTTCTTTTTCAAAACTTTTTATCAATATTTTTTTTTAAGATAATTTTTTTGCCAGAGAAAAAAGTTTGATATATGATAAAAAGGTTAGAAAATGTCATTTTTCATATCATACCTCATATCAGCCCTCGACCCATATCAGCCCTCTGGCCTGCGGCCCTCGGGCTGATATGGGGGTCTCGGGCTGATATGAGGTATGATATGAAAAATTACATGTTATAACCTCTAAAAATCACATGTGATGTGTACTTTCATTTGCCTGACGGTTTATTAATTTGAAATACAAGAAGGTGATGCTAAGAAAGGGGATTATCTTTGAGTCAGTCACAGTTAATGAGTCAGTTTTGTTTTAACGTGTTTTGAAAATGTTTCAGAAACGGAAACTTTACCTAGAAAATCCTTGATACGATACAAAAGTGGATTCCTAAATACCTAAAAAATAAAACAGGAATGATTATCAACTCCATTATATTTATATTTGTCGTAGTATTCTATAGTAATCTAAACTATCAATACAATTTTATCACTGTTAGTAGTGGGGAACTAGGCATTTCATGTGCGGTTCAATTGATCCAAGATTGATCCGGTTAATTTATGCAGCGTAGCTCATTGAGATGCTAATGTATGCATGACGTCACAGGTCAGAAAGGTCGACCAATCAGTTAAGAGTAAAATGCAAGGATGCTCATCAAGCGATTCATTATCATTACTGCAAAACAAAGATTTCTTTAAGCCTACCCTAGACCACACAAGGCCGTCAGTCAAATCAGAAACGGGTTTGAATAAACGCGCCAGAGCTATCTTTAGCGTCACGTGACTCAGAGTCGAGATGTGGACACACCGTTGTTTGCTTAGAGCTTTAGTTAAGGTTTTGACCTACTGAATGACAAAAGCCTCTCGCTGTGTCAATAAAGTTTGGCTCTTAACAGCAGAACAAAATAGCGAGGTTAGTTTCATGCTATATTTTAAATGTTATAATCTTACGTGGAAAAATTCATATGAAAGTGAACCCTAGTGTGAAACGAAAGACACGTTAATCGAAAAACTGTTAACATTAAAGCTGTTTATCATTTAAGACTCGCATTATTTTATTTAAGCATGTTCAGACACGATGTATCACGTGACTGTATCACCCGACTAAAAGGCGCGCTCTACAAAATCTCGTTTTCTCGTCCAATACCTCAGTAGATACCTAGACGCCTAGACAGCTATGTTATTCACTTTTGTCAGTCTTATTGCTTATTACCTGCAAGATCACGTCACATTACTAGAACCATGGCAACGTACAGTGAAAACACGACTGAAGCAAGAGAGGCAAGCACGGAGCATGGACAGCAAGAGTGTTTGTTTCATATAGGAGCTACCCGCTATATAAACCATGTGAAAAGTAGTCTGACTTCATTTTCCACATTGTCTAGCTACAGATCAGTTGCCACTTGGTCTAGCTTACCATGGAACGAAAATTATACATTCCCGATGCACAGAAGTTTATAGACTTTTTTGAGCGTCGGCGTGGGGGACAGAAAGGAGGCCAAGCTCGACCTGGTTCTCGTATCATCAGCATTAGTTCTCCAGCTGATGGAACTGAAGACCAGAAGACCAAGAGATCACCAAAGCGAGTCAAAGCTATTAAACGCAAAGCAGAAGACGACAGTCTACCTTCAGAAGACCAGAGCTCACCCAAACATTCTTTTGTAGGGAAGCCATCTCAGCCTAAAGATTTCTTTCTAGTGTAAACAAGGACTTGGCCAACTGCGCATGCGTCATAGTTTCTGTACTACGCATGCGCTTCATTTAAATGTAATCATCCATGAGAAAGAGCGGCTATCATTCAAGATGTCCTTTCAGTGTACTGTGTGTCTTGGTTTGCTCCCTGTAGATGTTCGTGGGGAAGATAACAGTGGATGTTTTACTTGTGTTTACTGCAAGACTAAGTTGAAGTATACTTACCACCGGTTCTTAGTTCACAGTGACAAATGACTGTGAAAATAAAACTTTCTTGTCATGTTCCCCTGTGTACTTGTGGTGTTAACCAGAGAGTATAAAAGACAGTTACGGTAGGCACGCATTGACATTTTCTCTCTAACCAGCAGACAGATCAGATCTCAGAAAAATGAAGAGAACGTCAGTTGTGAGACCCAGGGATATTTTCTCCACTTTTGACAAACCGAGAAAAGCAAAGCTGAAAACTTCAACAAAGAAACAGGTTACTTTGAAGACACAACGGACTGCTTCTCAATCAAAAGGGAGCAAGCAGAGGAAATCTCCCAGTAAGCTGAAAATACAAACTATCTCGACCATACAAGGTGTTGTGAACAGGGCTGTAGCTGCCTTGAAACGAGAGAGGCTCGAGAGAGGGTATAAAAGGAAGCTACAAACTCTCTGCATATACGTATGGGATCGGGAATGGAGCAGGTCACCTGTCCGGATTGTGGGAAGAGCTTTACACGTAAGGACAACCTACTGAGACATCAAAATCAAAGTCATGGAAGGACATCTTACACACCTCCTCCTCTGAGTGACCAGTCTCTATTGCTGTCTCCGCCTCCTCCTCCTCCTCCTCCGCCTCCTCAGAGTGGCCAGTATCCTCCGCCTCCTCCTCCTCCTCCTCCTCCTCCTCAGAGTGGCCAGTGGAGCGGTCAGTCTCCGCCTCCTCCTCCTCCTCATAGTAGCCAGGTGAGCGGTCAGTCTCTGCCTCCTCCTCCACCTCCTCCGCCTCCTCATGAGCAGCGATTCCAGCTCGAGATTCCCTCCAACGCTCTCGTGGTTGGCCCGAGTGGTTCGGGGAAGAGTGTATTCGTCTTCAACCTATTACGACACGGCTTGATTCAACCCCTACCAGACTCTATCGTCTGGTGTTATTCTGTGTGGCAACCTCTCTACGAGAGCATTCAACAAGCCATACCCCAAGTCCAGTTTGTGAAAGGCCTACCTTACGATGTCGAGGATGAACATTACTTTGATGCCAACAAACAGAATGTCTTGATCCTGGACGACTTCCTAGCTGAAGCCAAGAATGATAAACGGATCTCTCGTCTGTTTACCCAAACCTCTCACCATAAGAATGTACTCATTTTATTATTGATCCAGAACATTTTTCCAAGAGGCAAGGAAAGTCGTGACATTGCTCTCAATTCACATTACGTTACCCTATTCAACTCCCCTGTTGACAGACAACAGATTAAGGTATTTGCCAGAAGAATATTCCCTGACGACATCACTAAATTCATGAGTCTTTACGAGAGAGCTGTTGATACACCTTATGGGAACTTAACCGTAGATCTTAAACCTGCTACCAGCGAAAAGAACAGACTTCACGTTAATATCTTGACATCCAATCCAACACACCATCAACCTAGCTTATACGACGAACAACGTGAGATAAAAGAGGACGTACCAACCCTAGACGTTCAGTCAGTTCGAAACCTTTGCGCTGAACAGACGTTTCTTGACGACTCCCTTGAAACAGCTTCTCATTCAAGCAGTGTAGAATCGGGGCCTTTCACTATGGCTACAGCTTGCGCCGATTGCGGTGTCTTCATTGACAACATGCACGACCTCCAACGCCACATCAAATCCTGGTGCCCAGCTGCCAATGACAATGCATTGACGTCCAGCAAGAGGAAACGGGTCAGATACATCAGTGACGATTCGGATGAGGAACAACAGCCTATGCAGAAAGGAAGTGGTATAGATGATTCAAAACCACTTCCTCGTAACTGGAAACCCATCAATGACATGGCAGCCGAAGAGTGGCAAAATGTGGGCTTGCAACGTATCTGGAAGCGTGTGTATGAGCTTTATTAAGGTGACATGGCACTCAACAGGACAAAATACAAGCGTCTCGGTCAGACAGTCGAGTGGACAGATCGGAAATTGAAACAGCTTTGGGATACTAAATTGATGGATAGTCTCAACAGCATCGTCGAGTTTACTCAATATTTTAAAGAAGCACCCTTGTTTGTACCCCTCCAAACCAGTCTAGATGAGATAGACCCGTCCTCGGACCAGACCATGATCAAGGGTAAAATCAGACGTTTCATTCATCCTAAAATGAAAGACATTCTCACTCGGCTGGATAGGCCTGAGTTAGACACTGACGCGGAATCTGACGTAGCTACTGACGGGAGTGAGGCCAGTAACGAGCAGAGTGACCAGGACTGATTTATAACAGAAAGTGTAGGCTAATCCACTGTCAGCTCAGTCTCCATCTCTGCTGAGACAAGATGAGTAAACCAAGCTTGCTTCATGTGGTAAAATCACCAAACCCACTCCAAAGACAGAACCACAAGAACAATAAGAAAAGACCTATTTCTCTCTATGTCAAAGGGGTGATCAAGCGAGGACCGCCAGGTCGACAGAGATGGCATGAAACCAAGGTTCAGAAAGGATAGTCAACTACATGGGACAGTAAACCACATAGGATACTCATGAAATATTTATCCCACCTGGACACAGTGACTGTTAAAATATAGCACATAGCATAGAGGAGACTTGCAAATAGCATAATCAGCACTTGATTCTGTTTTGTGTATTTTATGCATGTATTTCGACCCTGTATCAGAATCTTCTCTCTTTGTTTGTGAATAAATAATAATCAATAAAATGTCAGTCATAGTTTGTTTGTTTTAACTATGACAGAGTATTGTTGTAGACAGACAGTGAACGAGATCATACCATGTACATACCATGGCATTGTAGTCTATCCTCGGTTGGTCAGGACACATAAGGGTTCTCTCAATCTGGATATTTTCAAATAGCATGTTATAAAATGTATTTGTTGTTCAAATATATCAAACTACCTATCACCCCTTATACACGGTTTATGGACTAGTCCATTGCATAAGTTCCCATGCATGACATATAAATTTACCAATGAAACAAGGTTCTTTTTCTGTTTGTTAAATTCGATTTAAATATAGTAAAGTACATGTGAATGATTTATTAATAACGAAATCAATTTTTAAAACATGTATGTTAAACTGCTACCAAATCTACATTCAGAAATAGTTGCGGTTAGTCGCTAAAAAAGTCTATTCATAAGGACATAGACTATCTAAAATGAACCCTCTTTTCTGTTTAAAGTTCCGTTCTTGAGAAGGGGCATTTTGCAAGGGGTAATCAGGTATCTAGCTTTAGATTGACACAAACACCCCCTTACAAAAGATCTCTCCAGGCAAACTAATCAGCAAAGCCATTTACAATTAAATAGGTAAACATCACCTTCCAAGTTGACCTTATATCAGGATAACACAATTTATTTTCTCTCAGATATACACTTCTTTCCAAGTTTGCTTTCAAACATGTAGTGATTCTATTCTTTTCACATATCTACACTTTAACAGTTTCTTGAAAAGTCACTTTTAGACGTTATCACGACACCATAGTATCTTTTTATTTTAGTTAGTGGTTGAACAGCAGTCTATAAACTCGCTATGAGAAGCACACTTTATTGACTTAAGTTTGAGTCTTTTGTCATTCAGTAGGTCAAAACCGTCAAGGTGTATTTAGTCGGTTAAAGTAAACACCTCTGTATTCGGGAGTCCATTCGTCTCTCCGTGCTCAGCCTGTAGCTCTTGCTTTGACCAAGTTGCAGTTATGTTTTCACTGTAAGTTACCATGGTTCACTAGAGTGATCTTGTAGGTAATCAGACTGAGAAAAGTGAATAACATGCGACTCGTGAGCTGTCTTGGCATCTACTGAGGTATTGGACGAGAAAACGAGATTTTATAGAGCGCGCCTTTTAGTCGGATGATACAGTCACGTGATACATCGTGTCTGAACATGCTTGAATAAAATAATGCGAGTCTTAAATGATAAACAGCTTTAATGTTAACAGTTTTTCGATTAACGTGTCTTTCATTTCACACTAGGGTTCACTTTCATATGAATTTTTCCACGTAAGATTATAACATTTAAAATATAGCATGAAACTAACCTCGCTATTTTGTTCTGCTGTTAAGAGCCAAACTTTATTGACACAGCGAGAGGCTTTTGTCATTCAGTAGGTCAAAACCTTAACTAAAGCTCTAAGCAAACAACGGTGTGTCCACATCTCGACTCTGAGTCACGTGACGCTAAAGATAGCTCTGGCGCGTTTATTCAAACCCGTTTCTGATTTGACTGACGGCCTTGTGTGGTCTAGGGTAGGCTTAAAGAAATCTTTGTTTTGCAGTAATGATAATGAATCGCTTGATGAGCATCCTTGCATTTTACTCTTAACTGATTGGTCGACCTTACTGACCTGTGACGTCATGCATACATTAGCATCTCAATGAGCTACGCTGCATAAATTAACCGGATCAATCTTGGATCAATTGAACCGCACATGAAATGCCTAGTTCCCCACTACTACTGTTACAGAAATGTTTATACTTACCGAAAAACAATAGAATTTAAATTGTCTTCTGGGGTCGGATTGTTCAAATTCTCTCTATTAAACACATTAATTTGTATTAATGAACAGATTTCAGTTATTCATATAACAGTGTTTCTGCAAGTAATTGAAAGCCAATGCTGAAACGACAGATCAATAACAAGGTCGTGAAAAGGTCATTAATTCTTTTGTAAAGACTTGAAAATCGTGAACACAAATTAAATAAGGTTATTTGTTTTCCCAGTTACATGCTTTTAGTTTTAAAAATAACATTGAATTAATGAGGTTTCTTTTTTTCAAAAAAGAGTGTGAGAAGTTAAATTAGCAGGTGCGCTTTGGTTGAAGCCCATCAAAGGGAATGCAGGTTCAAAATACTATAAATCAATACAAAGCAATTAGTGATATGTCAAGAAGTCATGGAAAAGGTTTGATATGTCTTGTTATGGCTTTTGCAGTAAATTGTAAATGCTCTACCATTGGTTGCTAATAAGGAACCAAACTTTTACATTATTGAGCATGAATGTGTGCAATAATGTGAAGCCATGTTGGGATATAACTTTCAATATGATATGCTTAACAAGAGAGGTGAGATACAATTTGTGTAGTGAAGTAGCTTCTATAGTTACGTCTTTGCTTTGTGATTAATATGCTCATGATTTAACTTATGCAACGATTGCAAATATAATTGAGTTTGAAAATAACTTTTGACACTATTGAGGATATCTGCTCTTCTTTACAATACAATGTTTATTTCACGGAGTGAATAAGAAAGTCAAGCTATTTGTCAAGAAAGGACATTTTTAATATTCATTTTTGTTTAATCATTATATTTTTTATTGAAAATGAACGTTGGGTCGAATCAAAAGAAAACCTGTAGGAATGTTTGTTTTAAATAACTTGAATGCTTCTCCGGGAGTGATATGAATACAATGAATATTATAGATAGCACAACTGCGATCGCGTCTTTTATTTAATTTTATGAAACAGTGTTGTAGAGTCTGTGACAAATAACTTAGCCATTACAGAGTACAATTGTGTGAACATTTGAAACATCATTTCCCCTTAGCCACTGGGACATATGTCACACATCCTTTTATGTAACTATTGTCTTCTCATTATTAAAAATGTGTTGATAAATTACCCAAGAAGCTTTGAAAGCAATCACCATATCTAAAGATCAATAACAAAGTCTTTTTCTTGTAATTACTTTCTTCTCATCATGCAGAAAATCGAATCGTTTTTCCACTTCAAAGGTCTTGAAATAACAAGAATACAAATTACATAAGATAATTTGTTTTCCCCGTTACATCATTTAATCATTTAGACATTTAATTAGAAAAAAATCTGATTAAAATCTAAGAAAGAGTTGACATGTTAACTAGCAGGTGCGCATGTTTGGAGGAGTGAATGTGCATGTTGGGGTACCTATAACAGAGAGTGTTGCTTAAAATACTTAAATATATAAATAAGCAATTAGTGTTATTCAAAGAAATCACGAAATACGTTTAAGTAAGTTTAGATTGTATTTATGTTATGTATGTTGTGTATAAGAAAAAATACCTAATAAAGATGGATTACATTCAAAGAGATCCTCTCTTCTGACGTTTTAAAAAAGATCATCCTCTGAGATGTGAAGGGAAGAATACCGATTTTTAAGGCAGCCCTCAATTGTCAGTTCAGGTAACCCTATTTTTTTCAATATTCTGTTTATTCAGTTTATTGACTTTACTGATATTTTGACAAGGCTTTAACTTTGTGCATTAAACATTATCACCACATAAGTGTCAAGATCATGATATACTTTGTCAAACACATTATATGTTAAATTCATATTAAAGTTCCAAAATATGTTAGTTTGATAATTAGTTTGATATAGCTAATGAAATGATTGATACAAGACAAATGATAAAGAGACACTCTGGTTAGAAGTTTTTTATCATTTCATTTGTTGAAAATACAAACAAAAATTTCATCTTATCTATAAACTTAACTTACATTACATATTTAAAACACCAAATACATGACACTATAAGTTTAAAAAACAACAACAACATCTAAAATCAAACTGGCTTATAGAAGGCTATCTGTACAAACTAATTCAAACTATCAAATCAAATCTTTTCATTTGTCTGATTTAGAACATTTTGAATAAATTGCGAACAACAGCACTATCATATTGTATATTGTTATCAAAATCATAATACCTTTTTTTCGTCACTATACTAAACACATGAGCCCTAAAATTGATCCTTTTCAGCAACAGGTAATTCATCTCGATCGAATGACACAATCGATAACGTTTGTAATATTTGACTCCATGAAATAACTGTGTGTGAAATTCTATACATAAACTAGCTTTCATCCCAATTTATTCCTGTCACATGTATTGTTATATGACTTTTTTCTGGGGCCTTTTTCATCTCCATCTCCATCATTGCCTTACCCTTCTACAATCCAAACTCTAACCTTCGGAATATTTTCTTGTTAACTTTACTAATAAAAGCAATGTTACAAGTTGAGACAAATAAAATAATAATTGAAACCTAAATTTAACATTTTTGTTGAACGAAAGATGGTATCAAGAAGGTTTTTGATCAGAGTAAAAATTATTACCTTTATGGGTTTTTTTCTTATTATTGTATCTTACTTGGAAATAAATACATAACCCCCAATGACACTTATACTTTAATTATGTAACCTTAGGTCATAAAAATAGCTCCTAGCTCCTAACTTGCAATTTACCAGAATTATTTTGCAATATTTAGAGTAATCACCAAAATCAATATACGCGATCAAAATGAGTTAATCACAACAGATGCAAATGTTTTGAACTTTCTTCATCTATGATGATCAATTTATTCAATTGCTAAAAGCGACATGAAGTTCCTTATTCATTTCTATGACTGAAATGAACTGTTCTGCAATGACATTAGAAGAATTGCATTGTGATGTTGCCAGGTATTTAATCAAACTTGCAATTATTCACCTATCAAATAAATAACCACATTTAGCATCAATGTTACATTAATGTTTGTCATGAACTTTAAAATGAAGTTAAGCTTTGAAGCAAGTGTGAATTCCAGTAAATATGCAAAAGACATCACATTGTGACGATTTTCACATTTAGTTTTGGAAGGACAGTGGACAAAATCTGGACACCCTCTCACCATTGATTATGGTAGTGCTAACTCAAGCACGAGGTAAACCCAGCAGGGACAGAGCATCATGAATAATTTATTCCTTTACAAGATTGTCCTCGAAGCTCACACATTTCAATCTCTTGACAATAATCCAATAAGTACTCAAGTGAAGAATCTAGACAAAAGGGTGTCGCCACTTTAAGTATGAATGATGGTTGGTTTAATTTGCTCGAAAGTTAACTACACGCAGCGGCAAAAGAAACATCACAATTGTTCACAGCCAAAAACATACTGGTGCCAGATTAAATCGATTTTGATTGTCATGAGGAAACTATGATTTTAAAAGGGGAATACAAAGAAATGTGTGTCAGTGTTTTAACTGTTTTGTTTTTTCATTGCTGTTCAAATACACTAAATGTGCCTTATTTTTCATGATCAACCTTTCTCAACTTTTGGAATTTGAATTAAAACATTACAAATTATGAAAATCAATTAGATGAAACATATTGCAAACAAATAAACCTGCTTGAACTTGATTATTCGACACATCATAGATGTTCATGCAGGACGTCTTGAAACACACCGAAATTTTGTATTCTGTTCTTTAGATTAGTTCATGAGACTCTGAAATGATATTTTTTCAAAAGTGTGTTTTTAAGAAACATGATCGGATAATATTTCAAATTGTTTGAATCAAAATAACTGGCTTATGAAGACATGATGTCATTTTTGTTAGTTGTATTCATCTCTCACGGATAAAATTTTGTTGCATTCTAAGTAGAAACGTTTCTTTTGCCGTCCAATATATATAATTTTAAAATCTATTCAATTTTTTATTTTATCATTACCAACAGCTTGTGAATGAATTGTTGATATGTTTCATTATATTTATTAATATCTAACATAAATGAGCCATTGCCTGTTTTATCATGCAGTTTTGAACATGTATGTGGATTTGAGGATGGGCACTTTAACAAATTCAAGACATATTACTTGGCTGTCGTTTCAATCAAATATGTCAAATGAATACATGTAAAAAAGTTAAGGGGAGATTTATGTGCAGAACATGCTAATTATATTAGGTCTATCGAACATAAATCATTGGGTTTTCTCCAAACAAATTTGATCTATTGGCGTTTTTCTTCCTATTGCTCATAAAATGCATAACTTTGCATTACCGTATTTTAATGGTTCTTATCCAAGTAGCATGACATTGAACAACTTACAATAGTCAATAGTCTTCTTGATATTATAGAATGACACCGTTTATGAAGAGTAACATACATTTATGTCACTCAAATAGAACTAGGTGGCAGGAAAACAAAGTGAAATTGACACCTTTCTAGGATGATGAATCAGCGATCAACAACCATCTTCCTTCATTAATAAAGATGTGTTCAGGCATTCACGCACTATCAGAATTGATTCTACTGGTAGTGGCGAATTGTTGTTTTCTGGGAAGGCAATGCACACATCATTATAACGCCTGTTAAAGGAACATGTTGTATATGATTGGTGAGTAAACCTTGGTCTGTGTTTCAAATTATTGTCTTGGTATGTTAAATTATGAAAAAACTTTCCGCTCGATAGTACAAACATGTTACATACATGTATATGTATATCTAATTGCGCAGGTCACGAAAACAAACCCTTCCAGAATGTTTATACACATGATCAAACCGTTAAGTATTCTTGATTCAAAGATTGGAAGAGAGTTAGCATTGCTGCTTCATCATGATCTGATCAAAACAGTTTTATATTTAAGACTTCTTTGTCTTAGAATATGTTCGTATAGTGAAAGAACTCCGGTCGTTTTATTAGTACCGAAATCAGACCAACGCTCAGAAATGTAGCTTATTGCACACTTAAAAATCCAGGAGAGGTTCCTCTTGCAATAGAGTATACGTGGAAAGAAGTAGATACCATTTATTGTATGTAAAACGGGCAGATTGACTAAATCTGATGATGACAATTGATAAAATTGTCGATGATAATTAACACATTAATTACGATTATCAGCTTCTTGTTTGATTTCTGGGAATGTTAACTAATGTTAAATTTGATTTCATTTTATGGTTCCTGACAACTTAAAATTGATCAGATTACAAACTCTATTTGGAAACCAAGTTAGCTAACGAAGTACTTACCTGAACAGGCGATAAGTTAAATAAGTAGTTTGTAGAATATGTCTCTAGACCTAGGTGAACCCCTATCATCGAAAGATAATATAACTTATAAAATATCACTTATCATGATGAAAATAACCTGTTACATGTATTTGAGTAAACATAATAAGTTTTAGTCAATAATTTTTCAAATCCATTCTCATTTGACATTAACTCTATGTTTTTGTAACAAATACAATGAAAGTCAAAAATTTTGAAATCCAAATTAACCTTCAACAATCATATTAAAAGAAGAAATTACAATGCCACGCATCAAACTCATATAGCCATGTTATCATCAGGTTGTGGGTTATCCTTGTCACTTTATGGCTTGTATTCGCATCACCAAAGCCAAATATGTGTTGGAATGACATTGGTGTCAAACCTTATACAAATAGTAAGACACAAAATCACTTTGTTTTGAAGACCTTTTAAGCTTCCTTTTATCTTGTTATGAATTGAATGCGAATAGGTGCAGCCGAAATAACATGTCAGAAGTTATTATCATTAGCACTGCAGAGATGAATGGTAACAGAACGTAATGTAAGATTTTACTGTTTTACTGTTGATTTTAGAAATTCAATGATATTTAGTATGGCTGTGTCATGTTATTTTCGCGTATGAAGTAAGTTTGGAATACATAATGTGCTTTAAAAGATATAAGTCTATTCTGATGGTGGCAAGCTTGACACTAGGTCATTGAAGTCAGTTTCAAACTGTTATGTATATATGATTAAATATTATGCTCTTGATTGTAAAAGGAAAACAAATTTCAGGTTTTTTAGTTATACATGTACATGTACAATGGAAGTGATGAACACTTAGTATGATAACGGTAACCGTACATGTGTTATGACAATAAACATGAAGAAAAATTACTTTCGGAAAGAACATTATGAATAATTGAGCCTTTGACAATTATGGTCTTTACAGCTAACACTAGGTGATCCCTTGGCCAAAATAATAAAAAAGGTGTCCAATAATATGATTGCAAATATTTCATAATAGATCTTTCCCAACCGGATGGTGTAAATGTCTGTCTGCTTTCTGTTTAATATAACATGTTTATGTTGTCTTAACCCAATTTCATCACTTGACCATAGAGCTCTAGAAAAGTTAAGCTGATCCTTATTTGTTCCTTAGATTTTTCCTTTTGCTCAATCTGTTGGCATTACACACTAGATCCGGGTGCTGTAAGGTATGAACAAAACCCGATTTGACGATTCGATAGTAATGTTAAATAACATATCATAGGCAATTGTATATGATACTTCCTCAAGTCCTCACTCGCAATAGTGATTTCAACATTCGTCCACTTTGAAGAAACTATAGATGCACATTTCGAATTTCTCACCTGGTCCCTTAAGCATATATATGATATATACATTATTAAACTAAATAAACAATGTACACATATTTATGTTGGTACATCAATTCCTCCATCTTCTTGGTATGTCATACTACATCTATCAACGAGACAAGACAAAGCATAACCATAAGATGAGTACAGGGGACACCACATGGTTAAAGCTCCATCATCATACTTGCATGTTATTCGGGATGAAATTAGGCTATTGAGAATATAAATATCTCACTCTGTAGAAAAATCTTTCGTCGAAATTATGATATCACATTTATATTTTTTTATCAACAATAACATACTTGTTTCGACGCCAAGAGCACAGTACCCCCTGTAAAAAGGGCATAGCATTTTACGAACCCGCTCTCGGTGAGGATGCATGTAGGATATACATTGTGACTGTCTCATTTTCCGTAATTGCGTCCCATAGGTATTAACTTTGGCAGCAACGAATACCTAATTCGGAGGAAAAGAAATAAAATTCAGTCGTGTGCGACAAAAGCGGTTTTTAAGCGTATATTTAGAAACCGGAAGTTGTAAGATGGCCACACTTAATTCGCCTTTATGTCGGCTGCCGTTTCGGTAATTTTGGTAAATTATCTTCTATTAAATGCACTTTGGTCCGATTTTCCCTAGGTTGGTCGCAAAATTTTGCAAAAAATGCAAGGAAAAACGTAAACTACTTTAAAAATTGAGAACTCTGATAATGGATCTTTAAAATTACAATTTTGCACATAAATAATCAAAATCAATGACCACCATATAAACACAACTTCTCTCACGATCTCTAAATCAACATGTTAAACACAATGTTCTGTATTGTGAGATCAACATTGAGGACTTATAGGCTAGATGTTATAATAAGCCTGTGGTTTTTCATTGTCAACTCGCATTCACATCATAGAGAGCCGAGAATGTGTATAAATGACATTTATGACACCTAATGACATAAAAGCTGATGTCCCGCTAGGGAAAGCTTTTTTAGCTTTCATGTTTCTTCATGTTGAATTGTGCACAAATGCAATTCCCCAAAAACGATTGCTGTTGTTCTCATATGTTATTATGCATCAAGAAAAATTCAATGCATTTCAGTTTGAATGAAGAAGGATTAGATACAATAGAGATATATAAGTGCAGTCCGAAATGCTACAAAGGCTTAGAGGAGAATCAATAGCCACGTTATGGAGAAGAAGTGCTACGAGATGAAGCTCGCTGGGTATACTTTATGCTCACACTTTTGTGGCTATTTCGGCTGATATGTCAAAATGGCTTATAATTTATTTCATATCAAATGTGATGAAGTCACCAAAATGGTAAACATTTAGGTCATGTAAATATTTGCCTGTAGATGATTTCAATAGCAGTACCTGACGAAAATAGGAATTTCTAGATTATAACAATTTTCAAGATGAGGCAATCATTTTTTTACTCTTCATGGAGTTATTGAATCAGAACTTGCATTTCAAGAGTATTATAAGCGAAGAATATTTTATTAAAAATTACCATTTTGAACACCGATTGTAACGAGAATTTCTCTAAATTCCTAACGTTACACTCCCTGCATCCTCAAGATTTTTCTTCAAACATTATCAAAGAAACTGCTTCTTTTATCCGTCAAAGGTCGTTTACAGGTAAAATCATATTTCTTTGAATTCATGAAGTGCAACCATAAATCATTAACGTAGGTTCATATCATGTGTTTCTGTTTTTAATGTCATTTATATGTCAAGAAATCAGAAATGCAGTAACCACAGTTTATCTATTTTCCTGCGTTCATATTTGGTCTCTTTTAATAATTTCGTGATTACCAATAATGGTATTTTCATTAACAAACTAAGAAATTGCCTATCAGTTTTTAGCTATTGTTTACAAACGAATACCTATTTGAAATTCTACCTGCGAGACATAAAATGATTTCTATGTTTTATATCAGAATTTCAATATCCTGTAAATATTTAATCAAAGCTGCCATATAACTACTGTATAACAAAGCTCCCTGCTGACAGTTGTGAATATGTTCATTGTACTGTTAATAACAAAGTATTGATTTGTGTTGACCATCTGTATATGTTTATTGTTATTATTGTTGACACGTTCATGCATGATAATCAACATCAGTTCTGAACCTTTCTCGTGAGCATAGTGAATTCTGCTTTATAACATCACCTTACGGCGACTGAAGATGTTCAGAGATTAAAACTTATTGAAATTAGATTGTTTGCCAAACAATCACGACTTCAATGGAGAAAAAGAACAAACATTAGTATGGCCTTTGATGTTGAAGATAACATTCAGTTACGTGAATTTACAAATTCGTTAACAAGTAACATGAAACCGCCAACATCTACTTTTAAAGGGACAGTAGCACGTTTTTAGGGGGAATATAGGGTGATGTCAGGAAAATGAAAATTAATGGTTCCAATTGAAAGACAGTTTATTTAAACTAATTGGAACGGTAATAATTCAAATATATAACATAAAGTTTAGCCATGCGATTTCTTTTTCTTACACAAAATGAATTAAAGGTGTTCACATAAAATGGCCGCCAATGAATTTTATGTGAATCTTCATACTTTGTCCTCTGACCATGGATGATTGGCTTGTGCAATGAGATTTTTGACACTGTCAAAATGATACCTTTAGTATTAGCTTGAAAATCATCAGTGAAAATTTAAAAATATAAAATTATCAAAAACATGCTACTGCCCCTTTAATGTTATCTCTTAAAGTTTCAAAAAGTATAAGATTTTCTTGCAAAACCATACGTCAGTCACAATGACTCCAGCGCTATATGTAGACATGAGTATTGAGAAATTTTAACAGTATTAAATTTAAGGGTAATGCTAATAGATACGACAAAGCTATGTTACTAACTTCGGCAACACATATCCAACAAAGCATAACAGAGCGCACATCTAACTTGCCATCTACATTTAATAGCTTCCAATAGTGGTCATGGAGGTCACAATTGAATCTTAAGTACAATCAAATGAGAAGACATCTCAGAGGCCAGGATTGGCACATTTCAATCTCATGTTAAATGAGTTATCGAATATCAAAATTCTTTTACAAATAAATACTTTTGATGAAAAGAAAGACATAACTGTATATTTAATTATTGTTTAAATATACTTTGTTCTTATATGCTTAACGCTTAATTTAAGGTAATGTAAGATAAGCCAGGTTTCTGCTGTTCACCAGAAGCTGCTCAGCTTTGTGTCAGGGCGTTTATCTTGTAATCAATTGACCATTTTCCAGTTTCGCGAAACGAGTCGATTTAGAGTGACGTCCCTTTGAAAAGTCACGTGACCGCGGGCAAGCCGTCAAAGTTTACGTTGAGTTGAACGTTATTTTAGTCAACTTGTCATGCTGGCCTAGACCTTAAAATTTTCTCTATAAACCAATTGAAGGTCTCAAACGACTGTACACTGTTTAGACCTATTTTAAAGAGTCAAGAAAGATGACTAAGGCCTTCAAAAGTATTCCATGACGCACTTTTGTGAACTGTGGGATTAGGCTACACAACAGGAATAATAAAACTTAAAATGTTGAATTAAATCATTTGAAAAATTCTAGATTTGAAATAAGATTTTTTAAACTGAGAAATGTTATGGATTAAACTTAAAAAATAATCATAACGTTATTGAAACACGTATTAACATAAATAAAAAATTCTCCCACATTTCAAGGTTATAACAGTCTCTACTGCTTCTCTTCCCGTACCTTTGTCCATGTTTTGAAAATAGGATAAATAGCAAATGAAATATTTTGTAATGAATTTAATCTTGCATTTGAATTAAAAAGGTAAGAATCATAAATCAAAAGAGTTTGATTTATGAATTAAAGATACACTGCTGATATAAAAGAAATCAAGAAACTTATGAGCTACATTACATCAGAGATGATATTTGACGACGTACCAAGCAGTTTCCATTGATTTATTCTATCAAATATATTTATCATTTTATTACTTTTTAAACAGCCTTTAACGTCGAAAAACTTCAGATGTCAGAAATCCAACAGTGCGGGTGGGTTTATAGCAATGGAAGTAAACATCAATGAATTATGCATTTAAAATAAACTTAAAATTTAGATAATTCTTACGGATGAAACAGCTTGTTTGGTCAGAGTTAAAACACACAGGGGCAAAAGAAACGATATCAACTTTTCAAGAGGGCGAATTACACAATGCTGTGACTAGCGAAATGCGACAACTAGACCCAACGATAGGCTATGAATAAGTACTCACAATTTCATTCATCGGAGTATGATTCTTTTATTGTTATAAGTTTTATAACTGTTGAAATTTACTAGAGGTCCTAAACAGCTTTTTCAAGATGCTTTTTGGCCATAATGTAATAAATCGGACTTGAAAAGGTTACGAAATGTAGAAACTCTATAGATATAAGATGTTACCAATATAAATAACCTTCATGGAAATCAATTTGTTTAAGCATTTATATGCTGTATGACGCTAAAAAAAACAAGTAAAAAACTGTTTTCCCTCTCATCTACTTAAGGAGATTTTAAAACGAAAATTTTTGAAAGGCGTATAATTCAAATAACTTGATCAAATATATTGTTTGTAAATTCATAACTTGCTGTTGAAGACATGAAGTAACCTTGTTTCCGTCGTAGGTGAGACCAGGGCAAAGCGCGCCCCCGGGGCAAAGTGACCACGCGTAATTTCTCCAAACCTATCGACAAATGAAGTAATGTGTCATTACCAACGAATGAAAGTAACCGTAATGAAGCTTTGTGACCAACGATGGAATCATTTGCCTGAGTTGTGGACGCAGAATTTCAAATATTCCAAAAAACGCGATTTTACTATATCGAACAGATATGTCTCAAATTCAAATGTTTAATAAAAATACAAAGCGGAACATTGAACTCTCGTGCATATGTAACATGAATTTGTTTCATTAACTCATTGAATAATGAAATTTGTAATTACTTGCTTTAATGACTTTCTGTGATGTTCATAACAAATACTACCCTTGATGGGGCAAAACGTGCCGGGGGGAGCGCTTTGCCCCGTGTGTTATAAAATATATAATTTTGGTTAACATATTGGTGTTAAAGTTATTATTTTGCATTTCTTTAGCAAATAATGTAAAGGTGAACTATCATTTTCATATCAGCATTCTGCTTTTTTTTATATTAAAATGAAATATACCATTTTACTTAAAGGGTTTTGTTTTGTTAAAGAATCACGACAAGAAACAGTTACCAAAGCATATTTTTCTGTTGTTTTTTAAATCATGAATATATAATTCATTGTATATTAATGTTCAACCCTAAACGATAAGCAATTTATGCCGTTCTGCCAAGTCCGACACATAATAGTTGTATGAATTCTTTAATTCGTCCATATAACCAATTCAATTCATCTTATATTCTATTATTTCACTGGTTTTGATATTCAAAAACCTACATTATCAACATATCGTAGTTGAAAGAAATGTACATGTACCAACCATAACGATATTTGGTCATTGAGAATGTTGAACATGTAGGTCCATTACATGTTAAAGATGCTATATCATAGTGCAATAATTTTTTAAGTATTTTTAATGTATACGTTGTATTTTTAGAAAAATTTAGCGACCAACCTTGAGAAAATCGGACCAAAATTCATCAAATAGGAGATAATTTACCAAATAATACCGAAACGGCAGTCGACATAAGGGCGAATCAAGTGTGGCCATTTCACAACTTCCGGTTTCTAAATGTACGCTTGAAAACCGTCTTTGTCGCGCTCAACAAGATTTTATATTCTTTTTCTCCAAATTAGGTATTTGTTGCTGTCAAAGTTGATACCCATCGAACGCAATTACGGTAGTTGAGACACGGTGTAAATCCTACAAGCATAATGATTACGTCACCGAAAGCGGGTTCGTAAAAAGGCATGCCCTTTCTACGAGGGTACTGTGCTTTGCGCGTCGAAATAAGTATGTTATTGTTGATTACACAATCTAAATATGATATCAAAATTTCGACGAAAGATTTTTCTACAAAGTGATGTATTTCATTTCTCAATAGCTAAGTTTCATCCTGAACCGCTTGCAAGTATGATACAGCATCTTTAATGTTAATTCTATCCTTCATATGGGTTCGATGGTTGCCTTGCATTATCAAGATGATAGCTTTTGATTTGTATTGGCTGATTATATGTGTGTAATATCTATTACATTCTGTGTTGTTTTTCGAATGGGGCAAAGCGCCCAGGGGATTGGGCACTTTGCCCCAAACTACAGGGCAAAGCGCGCCCCCTTAGTCAAAATATATTTACGTAAAAATATCCTTATTCCGAAATGGCAGATTAAAAAAGCATGTGCCATGTTACAGTCTATCTGATAAGTATAAGAGATAGTGTGCAAGTTGCATTCTGTACATGTCGGGGTGCCCACTAGACTCACTTTTATGTTAGGGGGCGCGCTTTGCCCTGGTCTCCCCTAATTAACTATCTTGCATTTTATATGGTATGGTTTCTTTTGCCTCTGAGTGCTACACCGTAAATATTTGAATAATCACCGGCATTGAAAAGTCGTCGGGTTTAAGCCGCCTGCATGCCCTGATTCGTGAATATGTAGGACACAAAAATGTTTACAATGGTTATCGATATGCAATAACTGATATTATAATATCTTCATAGCAATCTGAATGAATTGATTTGCATAGAGTTATCAAAATTGAACATAAATGTCATGGCTTAGGAAACAGCCTTGAATAAGCGCCGGATCAAAATGGTTTCTAACATTGATAATCGCTAATACTCAGGGATTGACGGTACATATTAATGGTGTTATTTAGTCAAAAGCTACTGATTGTTGCTGAAAAGTACAAAAAAAGGCTAAAAGGTTCAGTTGAGAGACAAAATAACGGCATAGAATCATGATTTTGATCGAATAACGGACGATATACCACTGCAAACGTGAGTTTTGGGAAATTATTAATCGACAGCGGCGTTACTTGAAGGTCATGTGTTAAAAGTGTTTCAAAGATTAATTTCTAGTAATATACAGCGGTGTGCCAAAAGGATGTCGTATCATAATATTACCATAGATTTTCATGAAAGATTTATTTTTAACTAAGTAACTTTCAGAGGAATCACCATAGCTACGGTGCCATTTTTTCAATGTTTATTTTTCTTTTCGAATAGCATAAATTTCATCATCATATTATGTTAATTGATGCATAAGATTTTAAATGGTGGCTAATGGGAGACCTGTTTTACAACAGATAGTCATCGAATTATTTATTTTTAATACTTATGTACTTCAAACTGAGATGATTTCAAATATACATACGAAGTTTGACAAAGATATATACATAATTCATCGCATAAGAAATTAATTATGTAAACCGGAATAACATTAGTCTATTGAATTTACGCAAAATACGACACAATATGATACCTCTGTATATTTTTAACGACAAAATGACGGGTAGATGAAGAGATACTCGCGACATAATAAGCCAATTAATTTAATCATCGTCTACAATTTATTTCATAGGCCTAAGTATGACATCTCGTATGTTGTATACAACGTAGAAATACCAAAATGACGTATATTTAGAGTTTAAGATTTAAAATATGTAATGGTTCTCCGATCACATCAGATTTTACTAAATAACTCAGTTTATAAATTATTAATACAGTATTCTCCGATGGTACGTCAACTTAAATATATCTTTTGCATAAATTTATTAGGAAACTAATTTCATGAGAAGCCAAAAGGCCACAATCACTATATTTTGCGGTTAAATTTAATAAATCTTGAAGGATTCATATCATGCAAATTGTTCATGCAACGAAAATCAAACATAAATTGAGTTACATAGACTAATACAGACAACCTTGCGATGGCCTATGACATAAAAAGACAGATTAAAATTAAGAATCTCACCCTTTAACAATCATTATTTATTATTGTCTAATTTCTTTCAAATCAAACACTTTCCCATACACTTTTACAACACCAAAAAGTAAGGTACTGCACTAGATCCCATTGACGCCAATCGTGACGTTGCCCGCGGTCAAGGGCAGATAACTCTAAACGTCAAAACTGGAAAATGGTCAATTATTGTCTCTTTTAACACAAACACATTTTCATTGTACAGATTATCTACTTCATCACATTACATTTACATCAATTTAACTTGTTATCAATCACTTCTACATGAATTAAACACACCTTACAAATTACATGACAACGAGGATCAGTGATAAAAAACATGCATAAACCTTTCCGTCTTCTTTGAGATATTTTAAGAGCACTGAAATACACTGATCAGTGCAAGTTAACTATATTTAAAAAATTATCAATTGTGGTGAAATGTTGAGTGAAATCCAACTTCTCCAAACCAATCTATGGATCCCAAGTTTTTAGAAATACTATATACTATTAATTATTATTAATTCCGGTGAACGATTCACAGATTACCAAAATAAGGAAGTGGAATAAGTCTGATAACATTAAAAGACATTATTTTGCAGTAGTTAACACTTGAGCTGTTATTCTCCTCCGATCCGATAATGACCTTGTCTGACCTTTTTGATTCACTGCACAACTATTTAGAAGGAGACAGTACAGAACGCTGTCTTCCGTAGGCAGAACCTTCGTACTAATTAACATTCAAGCTGCAATAACCTAAAATTGTACGGAAATCTATGACTAAGAATATTCACGACTTTGTCCAATAGTCCAGCACAATAACGCTGTTCTTGATTGATACGTTAGGCTTGGTTTGATGATGTCTCGAAAAAAGGTGAATCTATGGTTTCAGGGTTGACGTTAAGAATCATAAGAGAAAATACAACTAAACTTTTGTTTTGGGCCAATGCATTTTTCTATATACAATGTTAACTGCGAAGATGAAGTCGACTACACTACCAAAACTGCTATATCGCTTGAACTATTTAATTACTTGAATTATCATGTACCTTCTTATCTCTTGACATATTGAAGCAGCTTATTTGCACGTATATATGTACTGCCTAGTAGAGGATTAAAAATACACATCCAATTCTCTATAGATTTCAAAATTTACTTTGATATAATCTCTGGTTAATATAAAGTTTGTTATTGGTGTTTTCAGTTTTCTAAGAACTGAACGATAGATATATCTGATATATCTGATTTAGCATATGTCCAAAAGCAAATCGACGTTTAGTTTCAGCAAAATGTTATTTTTCAATTAATCATTTAACAGTGCCATTTGTCTCAAAGAACACGTTTACATAAAAAACTTCACTATGTATCTACATCGATATATTCCTTATTAACTCGTTGGCAAAAGAAAGAATCACTTTATAAAACAATTTTTGATACTTTAGATGAATGGAAATATAAAAGATAACATCGAATATAAATGCCTTATATCCACATTTGTTTCTCTTCTAATTTTTCAATTCTGATGACTAAATTTTCAACAATTTTGACTGCTCATCACCAATGACGGTCACCCCGTCATGGAATAAAATCTGAAAACCATCACAACTACAAAAAAAAAGGGAAAAAAGTTACCTTTGAAAATTGACACGAGTCTCCACGGAATCTATTGTGCTCGATTTGCCATTTGTATCTCTTAGTTATACAGACAGGAATATTGTGACTATTGTGATGTAATATTGGAGACACTCAAAACACACATAAGCAATGGTATTTTACCTCATGAAGACCTTGCTTTAGATCACCACCAATCGCAATATCTAAGTAACACATGGACGTCAAATGATTTAAGTCGATATAGTTTTTTAAAAATATATACCTAAGGGGATACACAATGCGATATGAAAAGACAATATCGATATACTTCGTCTGTTCAAAGTAAAGAGCGACCAAGAACAAGAATTATTTCGGTTGCACACTTGATATTTACTGACAACTTAAATTTTATAAATTGCATTTAATAATGCGCAGTAAAACTTTCAAAACGATTGTTAACGTCCTTTGACTAGTCACCGATTAAACAACCCTTAGTCTTTCAATTTACATGTTTAACGCAAACCACATTCTCCGATTCCTGAGCAAGCTTTGATTGAATATCTAAAAGAGCCATATGATGAAGGCATCAAATACTTAAATCTTAATTTCCCAAAGGTAGTAATTTGGTATGTATTTAAACTCGTCTTGGGCAATACGTTGGTCTTATGTAAAAAAAGCTTGCAATATAAATCATTTATGATTGTATAAAGCATCGAAATGTTTGACAAATAAAATTTGTTTTGTTAATTAATTTGGCCTTTTCTTAATAAATTTCAAAATTGTAGCGCATTTCCTTTTTTGTCAATGAATTTATGAAAATAGTATTTTTGACTCAAATAAAGTTCGGTTTCAGATCTAAAAGACATTTTACATTTTTAACCGTACATGTACATCAAAGCAACAAAATGAGAATAAAAAGAGAATAACCAATTTTGTTAAAGCTTTTGATTTCCACCAAGGCTGGGATGTCCACAAATGAAAACGCCTTCTAAAAAGACATGTTTGTCTTTCTATGACGAGTTCTACTACATAAGCATATTTTCATCGGCAGTTCTCCTGTAATACCCTACTATGTATGAGCTAAAATGACTCGTATCACTCCATTAATAACCAGCCAATGACATAATGATTAATTTTCCCCTCGTGGGATTCAGATGCGCCGAGATTGATATAATATTCAAATCTCCGTCCAAAACAACATTTCATTGACTGAACAATTAATGCTTTAGATAGTCATTGAATACCTCTGTTTAGCAAATCAAGACGTTTGTCCCAACAAATAGCAGGGTAATCTAGGAGGTTTGTGCATTCAAATACACGCAATCAAAATACCATTACCATATGTCAACATTTAATTTCACATCCACCAACTTAATGGGATTACTATGCTAAATAGACACATCTAGTGCTCAGATTGAGTGAAGTGATCTAATGTTGGGTCTCTGTGTCTGGGAAAGAATTGATGATGTCCCAAATGTATCGTACACAATTGGTGAAGGTGCAATGCGTCTCTGTTTGGATTTACTTTGTCAAGCTGCTTTTAAGTATTGATGACCAGATATCCATGTCTGAGAATACGCTGAGTCCTGCTTATTTCAGTAATTCAGCACTTAGCTCCTGTAATTCTAGGAATAAATGTTGGAACCAGAAATGCATACATGCCATATTAAAATGCTCCTTAACTTCTGTTAAAATTTAAAGGGTATATCTAAGAAAAGGGGAAGAATATATATGAAGCTTTGTACCAAATTCACTTTCAATTTTAAAGAGAGACTCCTTGAGCTATGAATGGCATATTATCTGCACCTAAAGAACCTTTCAGAAAGTTATCGCTCCATGATAAATAAATGATTATTACTACCTAAAATAGAAATATAATAAGGTTTTAAATACACATGTCAAATGTATATGATTATTATTTATATAACTTTAAAATAAACTATCATCTTGTCTTTTGTTTTCTTTAGATAGGTTTCATAAATACATTTGATTTACTAATTTGAGTTATTGTACTTTTCAATAACAAATTATATGTCTTGATAAAATGACAAGATTAGTTTTTGCAAGTTTGGCATGTGTTTGTTCTGGTGTTGGGAAAATTTCCCGAGTTGATTACATTACGAACTCAATTTGATAATATGGCATTCAAGCTACATTATTTGCGAGTTTGTCACTTGAGCTGACACTTTGAATCTCCTGAGAATTTAATGAAAGTTATGTAATGGCAATTCTGAGAGATTAGAAGATCATTTCTAATAACTATTGTTTGAACAAACAAAATCTGACTTTACTGACTTGACTGATTTAAAAGCCTGTTGTTGCGGGGGAGCATACAATTGACTTATCAATTGAAAACGTGTGAACCTTAGTACTTATATTATTGATTTAAAGTCGAAAAGCTATTAAAATAAGTATTTGTAAGCGACAATAGGAACATGGTATATTCCTCCTAACACTCACTCACTTAACCTGTATGCTTGCAATGGGGAAACGATTGATATGCCAAATAGTTCAATTAGGACCAATGTTTTCCTTACACCAATTATCACTAGTGATGTATCAGATAGAACTGCAATGCATATCCATAGGCGACATTGAAAACATATAATTATCTTAATGCAATCTCTAAAAATTCTATTTATAAGAACAATAAAATTTGAATCAGCTAAGGTTGACATACTCCCTTGAGTTACAATGAGTAATTTACAAGGTTGTTCTGGATTTTTTTTGCTTTGAAGATGGAACATAATGTCTCTTTGATAGATACCTTAGACAAAGATCAATCCATCAAACGGTTGTAATGTTATTTGGTAAAGGAGAAGATTTCAGATGTTTAATGAAATTACAATTCAAATAATCTGATTTAAACCTGAGTAAAGAATTGTCCATTAAATTAAATGTAACATATTTAAGTGTTACATCTAAAGACAGACAACATAATTATTGCATGACAATCATGACTATGTACCCGTATTATCTTAGGGTGTCAACTGTATAGGTGTTGGTGCATTCATTATATCTAACATGTACAATTATCATGTTTGGTTGATATTATAACTTTCCACTGTAAGAAGTTAATCACAATCAAGGCTTTTTAACAAAACTAATAAAAAAAATCACAATTTATACTATGAAATATGTAAATATTAACAATGTTGGAGTATTAATGTGGAAACGTGGGGTACTGATTAACATGCAAATTCTTTAATAAGGGCCAAGAAAGTTTACACCAAATATCACTCCTGATTAATCATATATTACTGAAAATTACATTGAAAACAGAGTTTTTAAATGTAGTCTCCAAAATATTTTCTTTGATAAGCATAATAGAATTTGAATCAGCAAAAGTTGGAATGCTCCCTTGAGTTAAAATGAGTGTTTTTGTCAAGGTTGTTCTGTTTTTTCGCTTTAAAGATGGAACATAATGTCTCTTTGATAGATACCTTAGACAAAGATCAATCCATCACATTTGGTAAAGGAGAAGACTTCAGATGTTTAATGAAATTACAATTCAAATAAGCTGATTTAAACTTGAGTAAAGAATTGTCCATTAAATTAAATGTAACATAATTAAGTGTTCCCATGACAAATATAAAGGCAGACAACATAGTTATTGCATGACAATCATGACTATGTACCCGTACTACATGTATCTTAGGGTGTCAACTGTATAGGTGTTGATGTATTCATTATATCTAACAAGTAAATTTATCATGTTTGGTTGATATCATAACATTATAAATTGCACTGTAAGAATTTATTCACATACAAGGCGTCTTAACAAAACTAATGAAACAAAATCACAATTTATAATATGAAATATGTAATTATTAATAATGTTGGAGTATTCTTTTTTCACTGCGGTCATATAACAGAGTAAGTTTCAATATGCTAATTTTTGACAGCAGCGATGAATAGGATAAAGGCCTGAGTACTTTATTGAATAGAATATAAATAGAAACTCTCAAAATGTGGGATCTTTGAGAATTGACAAAATCGCTGATAAGACTTCTGGAAATTGGTTTCTAATGGGAACTGTGTTAAACATGCAACCACTTTAGATGTGTTATCAACCACAGCAAACGAAATGCTATTATATGATTACAATAGCTGTCTCTTCTTTGAGCCTGTATTTGTATTGAATTGTAAGTAGCTTGTTCACGGTGTACTGATAGATTGCATTTCCAAGAGCTCTGTGATGGTAACTGAAAGGTTTGATGCTAGATCAGGTGTTGAAACGGACGCACTTGACTCAAGGACCAGAAATTTGCTTAAGAGAAAGAAATCAATTCACATCTTACTCAAACTACTCACTGTATGACACCAACGAGTATATCAGCGAGAGATTGACCTGTTATTCTGAAATTTTCATATTTATAGTTAAAAATAATTGTCAACAATTTTTTATAATATAGTCTAAAAAGGTAACTAATGATTTTGTTTTGTTCTCATTATCCTTTGTATCCCTATTCCTCAATAGAAATAGTTGGTTAAAATATAGATATAAGATACGTCATAGTGGTAACAACCTCAATCGATGAATGTATCTGCATCCATATAGTAGTTATGGACATTGTTGTTAAAAGATAAGTTTGTGATACGTCCTTGTGTTATCGACCTCAATTGATGAGTTTACCTATCTTTATACATATATTTGTTCACTGATGGTTACATCATTAAATCTTCCTTTCAACATTTACTTACATTGAACAAATGTTTATTTTCACTGCTAAAGTGTATTCAGGCTGAAAGTTTCTTACTGTGTAAATATCGTTAGTTCGTCCTTACATATAACATTTTTGAAGTTGTAAGATTGATTTCAGAATTTCTATTTGAACATATTTTCTTTTTCTTTATGAACATCTACAATGGTATATTCGATCAATTAAAATGGATTGTATCTATATGTGTACGTCTTTGTTTAGTGGGCCAAAAGTAGGGAATTCTGTGCACTCTGAGGTATTTTCTTGAGGTACTTATACATGTTAATGAAAGAAAGATTAAGCTTCTGATGTTACCTAGAAGATGGCCAGCTTTGTTTCAGTGCGTTTCTCTTAGATCTGATTAATTATCTTGATCTAATAGAATATTTTCATCTTGTTTTGAGACCGTTGATTCAGATGGATCAGGTCAATAATTCAACTCTGAATGATTAAGTTTCTATCCTACCAAAAGAGCAATGTTTCTTACTTAATCCGTGATGATGACGCTACGCTCTTGTGTTCACATTTGATTACATTTTGAGAAAATCCTGATAATATTTGTCTTTTTATATCCGGGAAAGAGTTTTCACAAACAAAGCAAGTTTAGAATTTGTTGGCAAAATGTGAGACAGTAAATTTAGAAAACGTTACCTTTCGATTATTTTCCCTGTAAAATGATCTGGGTGCCTGGGTGTCATTTCATACGTTAAGTATGATGAGCACATGAAAAGCATGGGTAGCATGATCAAAACATGTAGGGGAGATCGGGGCACATTGGGACATAATTTACTCTCTGCAACATATCTTCTATTCTAATTGAATCAAATAAACAATAAGGACATTTTCTGGTCAACAGTTTAATGATGAACACCTTACCAAAGTGAAAATATCACAAACACAACAGCAACTGAGCTAAACAGATTTAAAAAAATAATTGTCCCTATGTACCCCAACTGTGGGTACATTGGGACAGACTTTGGGGTGCATTTGGACGCAAACTAATCTAGCAAAAAATATTAATATATGATTCCATTTCTAATAGTATTAGTCCTTCCAACTACACCAAACAACAAACTTGATAACATAAACAATGTTTGACAATTACTGCCAGTAAGTTATTTGCAAAAAGATCTGTTTGTAATTAAACAAATAAAAATCTATCTTAAAGTTTATAACTCAAATAATTTTTTTGGGATAATCAATACATACAATTATTCCAACATATTTATTTATGTGTTAATTTGAAATTGACTTTAATATTGCCAATATTATTTTTAAGGACTTTTTTTATAAAGATATAAATCGCATCCTGACAAGACACAATGAGTTGATTCTGACAAACGGTTAAATAAAAAATATTAACTAAGATCTCGTCACTCTCAATTGCTTCAAAGATTGAACTGTTCAAAACAAGTTGTAGGTCATTAAACCTTAAATGTATAACATTGATATTATGATGATCAACTTGACTCACCTGTATGGGGTGGATTGGGACATGTCCTATTAGGCACCCCAGTCAACATGTCCCAATGCACCCCAGTCAACATGTCCCAATGCAGCCACACCTACCCTTGCAATGTTTTTGTGACTGCATTACATAACCATGTGACAATCTGGTTTAAATCTTTTATCTGAGTACCACTAAATGATTATTCAATAAAGTATCACTCATGCATCAAAAGAAAAATACTGTATTTGATCACACAAAGGTTTGTTAATAAGAATCTGAATTTTACAAACGAGATGCAAAAAGGACATTTTAGTCACCAAACTTCAAAATGTTTCAACTGCATCCAGTGATGCAACAAAAAGTGCCAGTATGTATGATGTATCTCCATTGAGACATAATGAAAATGTGAGTACACATCTATAAATAACTGTTTTGTTTGGTGTCCCAATGAACCCAATGTCCCAATGTGCCCCGCTCTCCCCTACAATCCAAAGCAGGGGCGGATACAAGGATTTCAGTTTCAAAATGACAATTAGCTTGATGAAGGTAAAACGTCTATCATGTACTGTGAAATACGACTCTCAAAATGTATTTCATTTGGACCTATCTTTGTTGGGGTCCGCATCCCCCTTCTGGATCTCCAAAAAGTATAAAATGTTACTCGCAGAAGCAGAATATATTATAGAGCTCTTTTGTTGTCGAATCTGCAATAAAATCACAATTGCAGCGAGAAGATAAAGTTCGAATCGTACACATCCCGACCAGAATGACAAACTAAAGATCTGAGCAAAAGACCTCAACATATAGAGGAAATACGTCTTATTACAGTGACAGAATGATTCTTCCTTGAATCACCCACCGACTGGGTTGACAGTGACTAATATCCGGATATCCGTGTCTAAGATAGGACAGAAAGTGTCTACCGTGTATTATATAAGATGGAAGAAAGTGACACTCATCTGTGTAAAGGAATCACTATAGGAATCAACATGTCAAGTTTCTATTTAGTCTTGATGAAGAGGTAGATATGTAAGAATGTGCCGATCCTTGCCTATTTCCTAAGCATTAGCATCGAGCTCTTGTATTTCGTGGTAATTTGAGGTTTGATCTTGAACTGTAGACATACCATGTTGCAATATCAAGGTACTATTTGTGTGACGCCATTAAAAGATTATAGCGTAGATAAGGATTTATTAGATTGTTCATCAAAAAAGTATTTTTGAAATCAAAATCAATAAATTGTAGATTATTGATGTGCATTCTGGAAAAAGAAAGTGATTATTTGTATGTGTTTGAATCTCCTTTTCTTCATTATCGTGATTATGAAATAATCAATTTAACTTTTATTTTGCCATAGTGCATTTCTTATTTTTGCATTACACTTTCTCACTTGGTCTATAATTTCTATATATATTTAGGTATCGTTTAGAATATGTTATCATGAAATATTCACTTGAAGACAAGATTTTGTAAAAATGTTTAAGGACTCTTTAAACAATCTTGCTAAATGCAGGTTAAAGATTAAAGCTTTTTGACAAAAATATGCGTAAATGTTTTTATCATTATTAAATTAACTTTTAAGTTGATATGTAAAACAGCAAATTGAATGCCTTTGTATACTATCAGTTTATAGTCTTTGCATGAATCACCCATGAATACAATGAAAGATATCATTAATTAATTTAATTTCTCTTGACCTTGTATCCTACTGTATTTCTGTTTAAATTACTTGATTATACTGACCTAAGATTAATTAAGAGCTTTACGTTTTTTTCTTTACTTTAAAATATCCAACATCATTTTTCTGAACATTCCATGAATTTCATAGTTTGTCGTCTCTCCTCGCCTACAAAAATATGTCGCTATTTAACAGACGAAACGTGGCAAGAATTGGGATATGAATTGAGGAAGAGACACAAACGTTGGTTTCGTAGGGAAAATGAAACGAGTCACCACTATTGGAAGAGAACTCACGGGAAAAACATTACTTGAGTGATATCTATGAAATGAAATATAATTAGAAAAATTGATGTTTGATATATTTGAATTCCTTTTATTCGTATGTTATATGACTTAAAAGAATTTTTGCATTATATAATCAAGATTTTCCTCATCATTCTAATTGGAAATAGCATATTGTCTTTTTTCTTTATAATGAAATGATAAATTAACTAATAAACAGAAATCAAAATCACGACTTTTGTTTACAGCTCGTTAAGTATACAATCATAAATTATACAATCTCATACAATCTAAATTATTTAAGTTCAATATGTTTTCCTTAGGTCACATTATTAATTAATCTGAAAATGTTGATATCAATGTTTTAAGATTGCTCATGATGTAAGATGACAAAGTAGAGTTGTCATGAATGTCCTTAGTGGATGAAAAAGGTGATCCTTAAAGCTTTGATCAGATAAGGGATGGCATTACAAACGAATTCTCTTGACTCAAATGACTGACAATCCTTTTGGCTCCAAAACAAATTCAAACAAACATTTAAAGTATTGCAAAAATAAAGAAGCTTTAGCCCAAGAAAAAATCGTCCCCAAATATAAGGTGTTTTCATTGCAATGGCAAAATTTAAAAAGTTAACACTGCCTCCCACCATTGCTAGTCCTGAGGTGAAAAACCACTGAAGTGGAATTCAAACAGGAATGATATCACGTTGTTTTAAAAGACTTAATCTTGGGAACTTCTTTAGGTATAAAATACGGACACTCAACCCTCAAGTGTAAGGATAAGTTCCTTGCAGCCTAAGTATCTTTGGATTAAGGTAGAAAATCATCCTTCGCCCCAAAGGAATCAAGGATTTGCCTGCATACTTTGAATTACTCTGCAGATCGAAAAGAATTTTTAAAAATTCGTTCTGAGTTTCTTTTTTAAATTTATCTTTTCAATTTATATAAAAAGTATAAAAAAAACATAAAAGACATTACACATGACATCAGTGAGCTTGCTTCACAAAAATACAGTATTTTAATTGCAAAAGTGAGATGACAACGACATTTAAAAATTGCTGAAAAAAAACCTCTCAAAACAGTTCATTTACAAAAACGACCAAACACTGCTTAGATGTTTTTTAAACTTTATGATGATATTGCATCGTTTGAAATCTCAGATAGATAGCAAAAAATCATTTCATTTATACAAAGAAACACCGACATAAGTTATATGTATTGTTTATCTTTACTGCTTCTTTATACATATCATTAGCAATGCCTTTTTTGACATTTTCTCAAAGTAAAATAGTTCAACTCATCATCTTTCTTTTATATTGCATCAATACTAAATTCAGTAGAATGTATTTCTCTTTTATGTAATCACAAATACATGAAAGCAATGATTGACCACATGTTTCATAATCTAGGTACATCTCTAAATAATATGGCCCTTTGCCCTTATCTTATTTAGAGGCAGTCTAATTTTCTTCATATCAGAGTCCATGCTTCGAGAAATTTATGAAGTACATCAATGAGTGTAATAATTTTTCAATTATAAAAATATGCTTACTCTTGCAGTTGGTTGCATGAAGACGATGTCATACAAATAGAGCAGACTTGTGCAGAATTTTGCATAAAAACTTCTTTGTACTGTCCTAAACGGATTTCAAAAACATGTGAGATTGACTTAGACTCCCTCTTTTCCTTCTCTTATCCTTCTCTCTCTCTCTTAATTACCTTCATTTTAATTTGAGCATTGGTGCTTGACATTTTTTTAAATTTTATGAAACATGGAATATCAGAAGTATGTATCAATGCCAACAATAACTATTCGTATAGTTCAGCATAATCAGACCACTTATTATTCATGTCAAACCTTTATGAAATCTTTCATGAGATTAATTTTGTCCACATAGCTCTCTCCTATAAGTCACTCTTGGCTTGCATAAGTGATTAAAACGCTATGTCAATATGTCCCAGACCCTGGAGTTCATAGTTACCTTGCCTGAACCATGTATTTCCATTGCAGAATTCTGTCAACATGTTTCATTATCAAAAAAAGCCTGCTAAAACTAATCTAGTAGTATTATCATAAATCTGTCATTTAAGATCCTTCGAGTTTTATTTGTTTATCCAACATGGTTGCTATAAACCAGCCATTGGCGTCAACATTGACTGAAAGTGTTCATTGGCAAAATTGTTTAATCTTTGTGAATTGTGAATAATCGAAGGTAACATGGTGTTTCCATTTCTGCACTGCTTGGTTGCTGTTCTTTCCGATATTGCTAATTGATTTCCTGAAAACTTTTTCTTATAAGAACAAGTTTCTGTCTGGGGTTGCTTGATAAAGGTTTTCGTGAGTATGATGTATACACATGTCTACAAGTTGTAATCGATAACTCTGTCAACTCTTTGACATCTGCGATCACATCTCTTATATATTTTACCAAACAGTATTGTAAAGTTTTGACTTGAAACTAGACCTTTACAGGGTACAGTTGAGTTAACATGTGAACTATTAGATCTCTTTAACTACTGTGACCTATGTCACACATTCTCTGATGTAACTCTTTTTTTTTCATTTTTAAAAATGTGTTGATAATTTAGCCATTAGACAAACACCAAATCCAAAGATCAATAACAAAGTCTTTTGTGATAATAACTTTCTTCTCTGCATGAAGAAAATCGATTCGTTCATCCACTTCAAAGGTCTTGAAATAAAACAGAAATAAAAAGTTACATGAGCTTATTTGTTTTCCCGTTATTTGAACATCATTTAATATTTTAAACATTGAATTAAAAACACATTTATTTTCTGATAACATCATAACAACGTGTGGTGAGCTAATGTAGCAGGTGCGTTGTTTGAGGAGTGAATGTATGGGCACAGATACTTGCTACAGAGAGTTTGGCTTCAAAATCCACTGTTATCAATACTGAGCAATAAGTGTTATTATACGAAGTCACGAAATTCGTTTAGTATAGGGAGCTTTAAAGGGGCAGTAGCACGTTTTTGTGGGATTATAAGGTGATGTCAGGAAAATGAAAATTAATGGTTCCAATTGAAAGACAACGCATTAAAACTAAATGGAGCAGTAATAGTTCAAATATATAATATAAAGTTTAGTCGTGTGATTCTTTTTTCTTACACAAAATGAATTAAAGGTGTTCACACAAAATGGCCGCCAATGGATTTTAGGTGAATCTTACTGTCCTACAAAGCTAATCTGCTAATCAGGTGTAACTTCCATTTACTGTTGATGAAATCTTATATTTTTTATTGATTGTCTTTTTTTTAAAATTCTCCTTAAATCTTATCATTTCCCATTCAATTTTTTGATTTCAGACATTTTGATACAAATAATATACATGTACAGGTTTTGTTATATTCATAGTTAAAGACTAAATTAACATGAAAAGACTTATATCATATGAAGAGATGCTGTAGTCGCTTTCTTATTTGCTTCAATACCAAAACATCTGTTTCATTAGGGGAAGGGGAAGGATATATTTTATACTCTCATACTCTGGCTTGTCAATAACAGTTTAGTCCTGTCTATAGTAAAACAGGACACTGAATCCAATTATTCCACTGCAGGAATACAGGCATTTAATATTAATTTAAGATTCAAGTATGTTCCATTTTTTTGCAGTACATATAGGTTACTCAAAGCATCCATACCACTAATATCTTAATCCTTGTATCAAAGAATGCAATCAATTGGCATGGTGCAATGCACAGACATGAAAGACAGTAAACATCACAACATAGAGCTTGCTACACAAGGTTTAATATTAAAAATAGTTATTCAATGTTCAACGTCTGTCACAGAACACAATTTAAAAAACGATCAAACCTCATTTGATGTGATTCAGAGACAATAAACATTTAAGTAGTGTTTGTTTTCTGCTTCTCTAATATATTTCAGACGATACAAACAAGTTGTTATTGAAACTGAAACATTGTTTTATCGAAAACGTTGTCATTAAACGCAGTATGAAATAAATGTTTAAACTCTTAGTTACATTAGTTTTATTCTTTATACTTTATCTTAGAAGCACGGCGTCAAAACGGTTAAGGTGTTCAGATGTAATATTTTTTATCTCAAACCTAAACTTCTGGCCTTACCCTTCCACAATCCAAACCCTACCTATCGGAATATGTTTCTTGTTTAGTTTTACTAATAAAAGCAATGTTACAGACACCTTTTGGTAAGTTGAGACCAATAAAATAATTCTGGAAACTTAATTAAACATTTTTGTTGAACGAAAGATGGTATCAAGAAGGTTTTTGATCAAAATAAAGATTATTACCTTTATGCTTTTTTCTGATTATTATATCTTACTTGGAAATCAATACATAACCCCCAATGGCACTTATACTTTAATTATGTAACCATAGGTCATGAAAAGTGCTCCTAGCTCCTAAATTGCAATTTACCAGAATCATTTTGCAATATTTAAAGGATTCACCAAAATCAATATGAGATAAAATGAGTTAATCACAACAGATCGAAATGTTTGAACTTTCTAAGATATATGATCTATGATCTATGATGATCCATTTATTTATTTGCTAAAAGCGACATGAAGTTCCTTATTCATTTCTATGACTGAAATGAACTGTTCTGCAATGACATTAGAAGAATTGCATTGTGATGTTGTCAGGTATTTAATCAAACTTGCAATTATTCACCTATCAAATAAATAACCACATTTAGCATCAATGTTAAGTTAATGTTTATCATGCAGTTCAAAATGAAGTTAAGCTTTGAAGCAAGTGTGAATTCCAGTAAATATGCAACAGACATGACGTTTTTCACATTTAGTTTTGGAAGGACAGTTGACAAAATTTGGACACCCTCTCACCATTGATTATGGTAGTGCTAACTCAAGCACGAGGTAAACCCAGCAGGGACAGAGCATCATGAATAATTTATTCCTTTACAAGATTGTCCTCGAAGCTCACACATTTCAATCTCTTGACAATAATCCAATAAGTACTCAAGTGAAGAATCTAGACAAAAGGGTGTCGACATTTTAAGTATGAATGATGGTTAGTTTAATTTGCTTGAAAGTTAACTACACTCAGCGGTGTAGAAAAAGAAACAATTGTTCACAGCCAAAAACATACTGGTGCCAGATTAAATCGATTTTGATTGTCATGAGGAAACTATGATTTTTAAATGTGAATACACAGAAACGTGTATCAGTGTATTAACTGTTTGTTGTTTTTTATTCTTGTTCAAATACACTAAACGTGGCTTATTTTTCATGATCAACCTTTCTCAACTTTTTGAATTTGAATTGAAGCATTACAAATTATGATAATCAATTAGATGAAACATATTGCAAACAAATAAACCTGCTTGAACTTGATTATTCGTCACATCATAGATGTACATGTAGGACGTCTTGAAACACACCAAAATGTTGTATTCTGTTCTTTATATACTCACCGCCAAAAGAAACGCAATTATGACAATTTTACTTCTGACAGTTAGATATTACATGTCGGTTTTCTACCTTAATATTCATGTCGTGAAAGAGAATCATAACTCGAATGAAAGCACAGATTTGGTTTATTGTCAACATGACAAGAAGTGTCAACAAATCAGCTGGGACAGCACGTAATGCATGCTTTTAAGAAAGGGTATTTTCACGAAAAAAACGTTGAAGTCAATAACGGGTGTGACCGCCGTTTCCATTAACAACAGCTGCACATCTTCTGCCCATGCTGTTGAAGAGACGCCGGATGAACCTCCTTGGGATGTTGTTGTAAGCCTCAACGACGCTCCGTTGCAGTTGTTGCAAGTTACCTGGACGAACTGGTTGTTGTTGAATTCTTCTTTCCATCTCATCCCAGAGGTGCTCGATGGGATTTAAATCCGGACTTAAAGCTGGCCAATCCATCGTCTGGATGTTGTTGTTCTGGAGGAATGTCTGTGTGAGTCTCGCTGTGTGCACTCGCGCGTTATCTTGCTGGAAAACAAGATGACCCCTTTGTGCAAATAATGGCAGAATGACTGATCTTAACACTTCGTCGATGTAACGTTGAGCAGTAACCCCCCTGCCACGACCCTGGCCATTGTTTTGGAAGATAACATATGGTACTTGCCGTCGCCAACTGATAGCACCCCAAAACATGAGAGAAGGTCCTCCCCAACGGTCTCTTTCCAACACACAGGCTTCAGCAAATCTTTCACGTTGTCGCCTCCATATCCTGACTCTGCCGTCGACTGTATCAATGCAAAAACGGCTCTCATCAGAAAAAACAATGTCCTGCCACTGTCCATTGCGCCAGTTGAGGTGGACTGTTGCCCAGTTGAGTCGCGCACGTCTATGACGTGGAGTCAAACGTGAACCAACGTATGGTCGACGACAACGTAAACCTGCTACTGTGAGGCGCCGCCGTACAGTATTGTCGCTGATTGGTCTGTTGTGGATCCCAATGGTGTTTCGAGCTGTAGCAGTCGTTGGTATGAACCGATTTCGAAGATGAGAGTTCACAATATACCGGTCTTGTCTGTATGTCGTTACAAGTGGACGCCCGCTCCGTGCGTGATCTGCAACGTTGTTTGTTTGATTAAAACGATCAAGCAGTCTATAAATGGTTGATGGATGTGTTCCATAATGTCTTGCGACACGCTGGACACTCCAACCTGCCTCAATATTCCCCATGGCTCTCATACGTTCGTTGGCAGTTAAACGTGGCATGTTGACTAGTGCATGAAAATTCGAATGAAGCAGTTCATCGATGCCCGTTCCTTAAGAAGTATTGAAAGAGCAAGAAATTCATGCAAAGTATGCATTCTTAATTTCGCGCATGGTCTGTGCACGAGGAAAATTGAAAACATTCAATGCGCGTTTTAGTGCTGCGTAACGTTTTGTATGCTGCGTTTTTGGGAATCATTTTTCCTCTTAAGGTGAAAAATTTAAAAACACTTTCCTTTGTATATCAGAAAATTATTCAATAATGGTGATTTATCTTACATTTAATATTTTTGAAATTCGCGTTTCTTATGGCGGTGAGTATATTAGTTCATGAGACTCTGAAATGATATTGTTTTCAAAAGTGTGTTTTTAAGAAACATGATCGGATAATATTTCAAATTGTTTAATCAAAATAACTGGCTTATGAAGAAATGATGTAATTTTTTTTTAGTTGTATTCATCCCTCATGGATTAAATTTTATTGCATTCTAGGTGGTCATGTTTCTTTTGCCGTCCAATATATATAATTTTAAAATCTATTCACATTTTCATTTTATCATTACAAACAGCTTGTGAATGAATTGTTGATATGTTTCATTATATTTATTAATATTTATCATAAATGAGCCCTTGCTTGTTTTATCGTGCAGTTTTGAACATGTATTTCGATTTGAGGATGGGCACCTTTTCAAATTCAAGATATGTCACTGGGCTGTCGTTTCAATCAAATATGTCAAATGAATACATATAAAAAAATTAGAAGATGGAGAGATTTATGTGCAGAACATGCTAATTATATTAAGGTCTATTGACCATAAATCATTGGGTTTTCTCCAAATAAATTTGATCTATTGGCATTTTTCTTCCTATTGCTCATAAAATGCATAACTTTGCATTATCGTGTTCTAATGGCTATCCAAGTAGCATGAAATTGAACAACTTACAATAGTCAATAGTGTTCTTGATATTATAGAATGACAACGTTTATAAAGAGTAACATACATTTATGTCACTCAAATAGAACTAGGTGGCAGGAAAAGAAAGTGAAATTGACACCTTTCCAGGATGATGAATCAGCTATCAACAACCATCGTTCTTCATTAACAAAGATGTGTTCAGGCGTTCACGCACTATCAGAATTGACTCTACTGGAGGTGAAGATTTGTTGTTTTCTGGGAAAGCAATGCAAACATCATTATAACGCCTGGTAGAGGAACTCGTTGTAAATGATTGGCGAGAAACCTTGGTCTTCAAATAATTGTCTTAGTATGTTGAACAATGAAACAGCTTGCCGCTCTATTGTACAAACATGTTATTGTGCAGGCCATGAGAACCACTTCTTGGAGCATTTTTATACACATGGTCAAACCGTTAAGTATTCTTGATTCAAAGAATGGAAGAGTGGTAGCATTGCTGCTTCATCATGATCTGATCAAAACAGTTTTATATTTAAGACTTCTTTGTCTTAGAAAAGGTTCTAAGTGTGAAAGAGCTCCGGTCTTCTTATAAGTACCGAAAACAGACCAACACTCATATCGAAAATGTAGCTCATTGCAAAACTTAGAAATCCAGGAGATGGTCCATTTGCGATACAGGATACTTGGAGATAAGTAGATATCATGTAGATTGATGAAATTGTGAATGATAATTTGCACATTTATATCGATCAGGTCTTCGATTTCATTTCTGGGAGACATTCGCAACTGGCGCTAAGTTTTATTTCATTTAACGTTCCTGACACAAAAAGACTTAAAATTTACTCAAATTTCTCCAAATTGATCACATTGCAAACTCTATTTGGAAACTAAGGTTTAAATGTTTAGTATTTAACAGGTTACAGGTTTACTAAAGTCGGTGTTCTGTTTCATTTGATTAACAAAGTACATTCCTGAACAGGCAAATAGTTTAATAAGAAGTTTGTAGAATATGTCTTTAGACCTAGGTGAACTCATATCCTTGGAAGATGATATAACCCCTTTTTGACCTAGAAGATCGTATTTCTATTATCAGTATACATGTATGTTTCTATCAAAATGATAACGAGTTCTATTTTTATGAATAAAATGAAGTTGTCGGTTCTCCTATTATTAAACACTTATGGTTAATATTATTTTCCATTTGATTAACTTGTGTTGTTATCACATGTGGATAAAGTTTAAACGTTAATGATAACTCGAAATTATTTTCTCAAGTTGGATTATAATACAGACATAATAAAGGCTAATAATAAAAAAAATTACAGTTTTTTAAATATTTAAAACACAATTCCCGGTACAACTCAAAGAAACTATCACTTATCATTGTGAAAATAACCTGTTACACGTATTTGGGTAAACATAATACTTTTAGTCAATAATTTTTCAAATCCATTCTCATTTGACATTAACTCTATGTTTTAATACCATATACAATGATAGTAAAAAAGTGTAAAATCCATGTCAAATTAACCTTCAACAATCATATTAAAAGAAGAAATTACAATGCCATGCATCAAACTCTAGAGCTATATATTTAAATGCCATGTTATCATCAGGTTGTGGGTTTTCCGTGTCACATTATAGCTTGTATTCGCATCACAAAAGCCAAATTAGTGTTGGAATGACATCGATGACAAACTTAATACAAATATTGAGACACAAAATCCCTTTGTTTTAAAGACCGACACAAAAGCTTTTAAGCTTTCTTCTATCTTGTTATGAATTGAATGCGAATAGGTTGCAGCCGAAACAAGACGTCAGAAGTTATTATCATAAGCACTGCAGAGATGAAATGTAACAGAATGTAATTTAAGATTTTACTGTTTTACTGTTGATTATCAGAATTAAATGATATTTAGTATGCCCTTGCCATGTTATTTTCGCGTATGATGTTAGTTTTGAATACATAATGTGCTTTAAAATATATAAATCTATTCTTATGTTGGCAAGCTTGACACTCGGTCATTGAAGTCAATTTCAAACTGTTATATATGTATGTGATTTAATATTATGCTCTTAAATGTAAACAGAAAAAAATTTAATTTCTTATAAAATTGTGTTATGACAATTAACGTGAAAAAAGAACATTATGAATAATTGAGCCTTTGACAATTTACAGCTGACACTAGGTGATCCCTTGGCCATAATAAAAAAAAGAGAAAAGGGTGTCCAATAATATTTCATATTAGATCTTTAGATGGTGTGAATGTCATTTTGTTATCTGTTAAATATAACGATTTTGTCTTAAAAACAATTTCATTAATGAGTCATTGAACTCTAAAAGCAGTTGAGATGATTTTAATTTTTTCGTAGATTTTTCAAATAACCTTTTGCTCAATCTGTTGTCATTCCACTGATGATCCGGATAATGTAGGGTATGAACAAAAAGCGATGTGACGGTTCGATTGTAATGTTCAAAATATTTGTTCATCAAGTCTTAACTCACAAGTCATTTCAACAATTGGCCACTTTGAAGACACTATACATTTACGCATTTCGGATTTTTCACCTGGTCATTCCTCCTTATACATATATATGATGTATACTTTATCTAACTCAATAGTATCACATATTCTTCTATATCTTCTTATATATCGTTGATATATCATTCGTTATTCTACATTTATCAATCAGGAATAATAACAAAACAATTTTGCATAGACACATAAATAATCAAATTCAATGACAACACAACTTGTTAAACACGTGGTTCTAAACTGTCAGGTCAACGTTGAGGCTATCCAATAGGCTAGATATTATAAGCTTGTGGGTTTTCATTGTCAATTTGTATTCACGTCACTAGAGCCACGTATTTGTAGAAATAACACTTATGACATCAGTTGATAATTACAGCTGAAGACCCGCTAGGAAAAGCTTTCAGCTTTCATGAATTTCATACTGAATTGTTCGCAAATGCAATTAATAAAAAATGATTGCTGTTGATATCATATGTCGAAAGCTTTACACATATTCAACTCACCAAGAAAAAAAATCAATGCTTTTAAGTTTGGATGAAGAAGGATTAGACAAAATAAAGATATATAAGTACAGTCGTAAATGCTAAAAGGTTTAGAGAAGAATCAATTGCAACATTATGGAGAATACTTCCTTCAGTCATATGAAGTTTTATTGCAGATGTGCTGTAGTACTAGTAGGAAACCCTCGCTGGGTATACTTTATACTTATAATCTTTGTGCACATTCGGCTGATATGTCAAAATAGCTTATCATTTTCCCCATATCGAGATAATTGAGTCACCAAAAATGGTGAAAATTTCGGTCATGTCAATATTTGGTTGTAGATGATTTCAATTGAAGTACCTGATGAAAATTTGAATTTCTAGATTATAACAATTTTCAAGATGAGCCAATCACTTTTTTACTCTTTATAGAGTTACTGAATCATAACTTGCATTTTAAGTGTTTTATAAGCGAAGAACATTTTATCAAAAATTACCATTTTGAAACACCGATTGTAACGAGAATTTCTCTAAATTCCTAACGTTACACTCCCTGCATACTCAAGATTTTTTTTCAAACATTATCAAAGAAACTATTTCCTATATCCTTCAAAGGTCGTTTTAGGTAAAATCACATTTCTTTGAATTCATGAAGTGTTACCATAAATCATTAATGTAGGTAATGTATATCACGTGTTCCGTTTGATTTGTCCAGAAATCAGAATTGAAATCACAATTGTTTATTTCTTTTCCTGCATACATATTTGGATTTTTTAAGGATTTCCTGACAACAATACTGTCATTATCATTAACAAACTGAGAAACTGTCTATCAGGGTTTTTTTCTACCTGCAAGGCCTAATATGATGTCTATGTCGGATATCAGAATTTCAAAAGGTTCTTTTAAATATTTGATCAAAGCTGCCATATACATTTTTGTACAACTACTGTTCAACAAAGGTTCCCGCTGACAGTTCATTGTACTCTTGATATCAAAGGATTGATTTGTATTGATCATCTGTAGATGTTTATTGTTGTTATATTTGACAAGTTCATGCATGATAATCAACATCATTTCTTAACCTTGATCTTGAGCATAGTGAATTCTGCTTTATAACCTCACACTACTGCGAATTAAGATGTTCATAGATTAAAACTTATTGAAATTAGATTGTTTGCCAAACAATCATGATTACATTGGAGAAGAAGAACAAACATCAGTATTAGCCTTTGATGTTGAAGATAACATTCAGTTACATGAATTTACAAATTCGTTAACAAGTAACATGAAACCGCCAACATCTACTTTTAATGTTATCTCTTAAAGTTTCAAAAAGTATAAGATTTTCTTGCAAAACCATACGTCAGTCACAAAGACTCCAGCGCTAAATGTAGACATGAGTATTGAGACATTTTAACAGTATTAAATTTAACGGTAATGTTTATAGATACGACAAAGATATGTTACTAACTTCGACAACACATATCCAACAAAGCATGAAAGAGCGCACATCTAACTTTACATCTACATCTAATAACTTCCAATAGTGGTCATGCAATCTTTAAATAAAGAAAGTGAAAAAGTCAAAATTGAAACCCTCAGAGAATTGCGATTGACACATTTGACAGTAAACTTATAACTATCTTGCTTTGACGCATTAAATTATTCTCTAGTTGATCATATGTTTTATGTTAAATGAATTATTGGACATCAAAATTTCCTGTGATCGCTCTCACAAAAATACTTTTGACGGAAAGATTGACAGAAGAAAAACATAATTGAATGTTAAACTATATTTATCTTCTTATTGTATAAATATATTGTTCATATATGCTTTAAGCGTAATGTCAGTTAAAGTAAGATAAGCCAGGGTTCTGATGTTCACCAGAAGATGTTCAGCTTTGTGTCAGGGCGTTTGTCTTGTAATCAATTATTGTCTCTTTTAACACAAACACATTTTCATTGTACAGCTTATCTACTTCATCACATTACATTTACATCAATTTAACTTGTTATCAATCACTTCTACATGGATTAAACACACCTTACAATTTACATGACAACAAGGATCGGCGATAAAGACATACATAAACCTTGCTGTTTCTAAGAGCACTGAAATACACTGATCAGTGAAAGTTAACTATATTTCATTGATTTTCAAATGTATGAATTATGAAATGTTAAGTGAATTACAATTTCTCAAAACCAATCTATGGATTCAAAGTTTATAGAAATATTATATACTATTAATTACTATTAATTCCGCTGAACGAAAACAAGGAAGTGGAATAAATCTGATACCATTAAAACACATTATTTTGCAGTAGTTAACACTTGAGCTGTTATTCTCCTCCGACCCTATAATGCCCTTGTCTGACCTTTTTGATTGACTGCACAACCATTTTAGAAGGAGATAGTACAGAACGTTGTCTTCCGTAGACAGAACCTTCGTTCTAATTTACTTTAAAGCTGCAATGACCTCAAATTGTACGGAAATCCGTGAATAAGACAATTCACGACTTTGTCCAATAGTCCAGCACAAAAACGCTGTTTTTGATTGATACGTTGAAGGCTTGGTTTGATGATGACTCGAAAAAAGGTGAATCTATGGTTTCAGGATTGACGTTAAGAATCGTGAGGGGAAATCAAACTACAATTATGTTTTGGACCAATGCATTTTTTTTATCTACACTGTTAACAGCGGGTAAAAAGATGATGTCGACTACACTACTCAAAACTGTCCCATTGAATTATTTAATGACTTGAATTGTCATGTACCTTCTTATCTATTGACACATTGAAGCAGCTTATTTGCACTACCGTATGTACTAACTAGTAGATGATTGAAAATACACGTCCAATTTTCTATAGCTTTCAAAATTTACTTTGATTTAATCTCTGGTTAATATAAAAAAAAAATTATTGGTGTTTTTCGTTTTCTAAGAATTGAACGATAGATATATCTGATATATCTGATATAGCAGATGTCCAGAAGCAAATGCGATATTTAGTTTCAGCAAAATGTCATTTTTCAAATTATCATTTACACAGCGATTTCTCTCAAAGAACACTATACATATATATTCACTATGTATCAACACTATCTACATCGATATATTCCTTATAAACTTGTCGGCAAAAGAAAGAATCACTTGTTTAAAAACAATTTTTGATACTTTAGATGGATGGAAATATGAAAGAAAACATCGAATATAAATGCCTTATATCCACATTTGTTTCTCTTCTAATTTCTCAATTCTGATGACTAAATTTTCAACAATTTTGACTGCTCATCACCAATGACGGTCACCCCGTCATGGAATAAAATCTGAAAACCATCACAACTACCAAAAAAAAGGAAAAAAAAGTTACCTTTGAAAATTGACACGAGTCTCCACGGAATCTATTGTGCTCGATTTGCCATTTGTATCTCTTAGTTATACAGACAGGAATATTGTGACTATTGTGATGTAATATTGGAGACACTCAAAACACACATAAGCAATGGTATTTTACCTCATGAAGACCTTGCTTTAGATCACCACCAATCGCAATATCTAAGTAACACATGGACGTCAAATGATTTAAGTCGATATAGTTAAAAATAGTTAAAAATATATACCTAAGGGGATACAAAATGCGATATGAAAAGACAATATCGATATACTTCGTCTGTTCAAAGTAAAGAGCGACCAAGAACAAGAATTATTTCGGTTGCACACTTGATATTTACTGACAACTTAAATTTGATAAATTGCATTTAATAATGCGCAGTAAAACTTTCAAAACGATTGTGAACGTCCTTTGACTAGTCACCGATTAAACAACCCTTAGTCTTTCAATTTACATGTTTAACGCAAACCACATTCTCCCATTCCTGAGCAAGCTTTGATTGAATATCTAAAAGAGCCATATGATGAAGGCATCAAATACTTAAATCTTAATTTCCCAAAGGTAGTAATTTGGTATGTATTTAAACTCGTCTTGGGCAATACTTTGGTCTTATGTAAAAAAAACTTGCAATATAAAACATTTATGATTGTATAAAGCATCGAAATGTTTGACAAATAAAATTTGTTTTGGTTATTGTTTTGGCCTTTTCTTAATAAGTTTCAAAATTGTAGCGCATTTCCTTTTTTGTCAATGAATTTATGAAAATAGTATTTTTGATTCAAATAAAATTCGGTTTCAGATCTTAAAGACATTTTACATTTTTAACTGTACATCAAAGCAACAAAATCAGAATAAAAAGAGAATAACCAATTTTGTTAAACTTTTTGATTTCCACCAAGGTTGGGATGTCCACAAATGAAAACGCCTTCTAAAAAGACATGTTTGTCTTTCTTTGACGAGTTCTACTACATAAGCATATTTTCATCGGCAGTTCTCCTATAATACCCTACTATGTATGAGCTCAAATGACTCGTATCACTCCATTAATAACCAGCCAATGACATAATGATTAATTTTCCCCTCGTGGGATTCAGATGCGCCGAGATTGATATAATATTCATATCTCCGTCCAAAACAACATTTCATTGACTGAACAATTAATGCTTTAGATAGTTTTTGAATACCTCTGTTTAGCAAATCAAGACGTATGCTCAACAAATAGCAGGGTAATCTAGGAGGTTTGTGCATTCAAATACACGCAATCAAAATACCATTAGCCTATATGTCAACATTTAATTTCACATCCACCAACTTAATGGGATTACTATGCAAAATAGACACATCTAGTGCTCAGATTGAGTGAAGTGATCTAATGTTGGGTCTCGGTGTCTGGGAAAGAATTGATGATGTCCCAAATGTATCGCACACAATTGGTGAAGGTGCAATACGTCTCTGTTTGGATTCAAGCTGCTTTTAAATATTGATGACCAGATATCCGAGATATCTGAGAATGTGCTGAGTCCTGCCTATTTCAGTAATTCAGCACTTAGCGCCTTTACTTCTAGTAGTAAACGTTGGAACCAGAAATGCATACATGCCATATTAAAATGCTCCTTAACTTCTGTTAAAATTTAAAGGGTATATCTAAGAAAAGGGGAAGAATATATATGAAGCTTTGTACCAAATTCACTTTCAATTTTAAAGAGAGACTCCTTTAGCTATGAATGGCATATTATCTGCACCTAAAGAACCTTTCAGAAAGTTATCGCTCCATGATAAATAAAGGATTATTACTACCTAAAATACAAATATAATAAGGTTTTAAATACACATGTCAAATGTATATGATTATTATTTATATAACTTTTAAATAAACTATCGTCTTTTGTTTTCTTTAGATAGGTTTCATAAATACATTTGATTTACTAATTTGAGTTATTGTACTTTTCAATAACAAATGATATGTCTTGATAAAATGACAAGATTAGTTTTTGCAAGTTTGGCATGTGTTTGTTCTGGTGTTGGGCAAATTTCCCGAGTTGATTACATTACGAACTCAATTTGATAATATGGCATTCAAGCTACATTATTTGCGAGTTTGTCACTTGAGCCGACACTTTGAATCTCCTGAGAATTTAATGAAAGTTATGTAATGGCAATTCTGAGAGATTAGAAGATCATTTCTAATAACTATTGTTTGAACAAACAAAATCTGACTTTACTGACTTGACTGATTTTAAAGCCTGTTGTTGCGGGGGAGCATAAAATTGACTTATCAATTGAAAACGTGTGAACCTTAGTACTTATATTATTGATTTAAAGTCGAAAATCTATTAAAATAAGTATTTGTAAGCGACAATAGGAACATGGTATATTCCTCCTAACACTCACTCACTGAACCTGTATGCTTGCAATGGGGAAACGATTGATATGCCAAATAGTTCAATTAGGACCAATGTTTTCCTTACACCAATTATCACTAGTGATGTATCAGATAGAACTGCAATGCATATCCATAGGCGACATTGAAAACATATAATTATCTTAATGCAATCTCTAAAAATTCTATTTATAAGAACAATAAATTTTGAATCAGCTAAGGTTGGCATACTCCCTTGAGTTACAATGAGTATTTTACAAGGTTGTTCTGGATTTTTTTTGCTTTGAAGATGGAACATAATGTCTCTTTGATAGATACCTTAGACAAAGATCAATCCACCAAACGGTTGTAATGTTATTTGGTAAAGGAGAAGATTTCAGATGTTTAATGAAATTACAATTCAAATAATCTGATTTAAACCTGAGTAAAGAATTGTCCATTAAATTAAATGTAACATATTTAAGTGTTACATCTAAAGACAGACAACATAATTATTGCATGACAATCATGACTATGTACCCGTATTATCTTAGGGTGTCAACTGTATAGGTGTTGGTGCATTCATTATATCTAACATGTACAATTATCATGTTTGGTTGATATTATAACTTTCCACTGTAAGAAGTTAATCACATTCAAGGCTTCTTAACAAAACTAATAAAACAAAATCACAATTTATACGATGAAATATGTAAATATTAACAATGTTGGAGTATTAATGTGGAAACGTGGGGTACTGATTAACATGCAAAATGCTTTAATAAGGGCCAAGAAAGTTTACACCAAATATCACTCCTTATTAATCATATATTACTGAAAATTACATTGAAAACAGAGTTTTTAAATGTAGTCTCCAAAATATTTTCATTGATAAGCATAATAGAATTTGAATCAGCAAAAGTTGGAATGCTCCCTTGAGTTAAAATGAGTGTTTTTGTCAAGGTTGTTCTGTTTTTTTCGCTTTAAAGATGGAACATAATGTCTCTTTGATAGATACCTTAGACAAAGATCAATCAATCACATTTGGTAAAGGAGAAGACTTCCGATGTTTAATGAAATTACAATTCAAATAAGCTGATTTAAACTTGAGTAAAGAATTGTCCATTAAATTAAATGTAACATAATTAAGTGTTCCCATGACAAATATAAAGGCAGACAACATAGTTATTGCATGACAATCATGACTATGTACCCGTACTACATGTATCTTAGGGTGTCAACTGTATAGGTGTTGATGTATTCATTATATCTAACAAGTAAATTTATCATGTTTGGTTGATATCATAACATTATAAATTGCACTGTAAGAATTTATTCACATACAAGGCTTCTTAACAAAACTAATGAAACAAAATCACAATTTATAATATGAAATATGTAATTATTAATAATGTTGGAGTATTCTTTTTTCACTGCGGTCATATAACAGAGTAAGTTTCAATATGCTAATTTTTGACAGCAGCGATGAATAGGATAAAGGCCTGAGTACTTTATTGAATAGAATATAAATAGAAACTCTCAAAATGTGGGATCATTGAGAATTGACAAAATCGCTGATAAGACTTCTGGAAATTGGTTTCTAATGGGAACTGTGTTAAACATGCAACCACTTTAGATGTGTTATCAACACAGCAAACGAAATGCTATTATATGATTACAATAGCTGTCTCTTCTTTGAGCCTGTATTTGTATTGAATTGTAAGTAGCTTGTTCACGGTGTACTGATAGATTGCATTTCCAATAGCTCTGTGATGGTAACTGAAAGGTTTGATGCTAGATCAGGTGTTGAAACGGACGCACTTGACTCAAGGACCAGAAATTTGCTTAAGAGAAAGAAATTAATTCACATCTTACTCAAACTACTCACTGTATGACACCAACGAGGATATCAGCGAGAGATTGGCCTGTTATTCCGAAATTTTCATATTTATAGTTTAAAATAATTGTCAACAATTTTTTATAATATAGTCTAAAAAGGTAACTAATGATTTTGTTTTGTTCTCATTATCCTTTGTATCCCTATTCCTCAATAGAAATAGTTGGTTAAAATATAGATATACGTCCTAGTGGTAACAACCTCAATCGATGAATGTATCTGCACCCACATAGTTGTTATCGACATTGTTGTTAAAAGATAAGTTTGTGATACGTCCTTGTGTTATCGACCTCAATTGATGAGTTTACCTATCTTTATACATATATTTGTTCACTGATAGTTACATCATTAAATCTTCCTTTCAACATTTACTTACATTGAACAAATGTTTATTTTCACTGCTAAAGTGTATTCAGGCTGAAAGTATCTCACTATGTAAGTATCGTTAGTTCGTCCTTACATATAACATTTTTGAAGTTGTAAGATTGATTTCAGAATTTCTATTTGAACATATTTTCTTCTTCTACATGAACATCTACAATGGTATATTCGATCAATTAAAATGGATTGTATCTATATGTGTACGTCTTTGTTTAGTGGGCCAAAAGTAGGGAATTCTGTGCACTCTGGGGTATTTTCTTGAGGTACTTATACATGTTAATGAAAGAAAAATTAAGCTTCTGATGTTACCCAGAAGATGGCCAGCTTTGTTTCAGTGCGTTTCTCTTAGATCTGATTTATTATCTTGATCTAATAGAATATTTTCATCTCGTTTTGGGACCGTTGATTCAGATGGATCAGGTCGATAATTCAACTCTGAATGATTACGTTTCTATCCTACCAAAAGAGCTATGTTTCTTACTTAATCCGTGATGATGACGCTACGCTCTTGTGTTCGCATTTGATTAAATTTTGAAATACTGTTCATACATTGTCAGCAGGGATGTTAGGTTTTTTAGTTTTGGATACAACACACTTGAGGACGTCCTGATAATTTTTTCTTGTTATATCCGGGAAAGAGCTTACACAAACAAAGCAAGTTTAGAATGTGTTGGCAAAATGTGAGAGAGTAAATTTAGAAAATGTTACCTTTCGATTATTTTCCCTGTAAAAGCCTGTGTGTCGTTTGACACGTAAAGTATGCTGAGGACATGAAAAGCAAATAGCATGATCAAAACATGTACAATCCAAAGCAGGGGCGGTTACAAGGATTTCGTTTTGATGAGCTGCACCCTCAGAATGTCACAATTATTACTACTGACACGATACATTGGACCTTAAATAAGTTTCAATATGACAATTAGCTTGATGAAGGTAAAACGTCTATCATGTACTGTGAAATACGACTCTCAAAATTTATTCATTTGGACCTATCTTTGATGGGGTCCGCATCCCCCTCCTGGATCTCAAAAAAGTATAAAATGTTACTCGCAGAAGCAGAAGACATTATAGAGCTCTCTTGTGGTCGAATCTGCAATAAAATCACAATTGCAGCCTGGTTTGTGTCAAGAAAAGATAAACTTCGAATCATACACATCCCGACCAGAATGACAGAATAAGGATCTGAGCAAAAGGCCTAAATATATAGAGGAAATACGTCTTATTACAGTGACAGAATGATTCTTCCTCGAATCACCCACCGACTGGGTTCGCTCTGACTAATATCCGGATATCCGTGTCTGAGATAGGACAGAAAGTGTCTAAGGTGTATTATATAAGATGGAAGAAAGTGACACTCATCTGTGTAAAGGAAGAACTCAAAGAATATACTTGTCAAGTTTCTATTTAGTCTTGATGAACAGGTAGCTATGTAAGAATGTGCCGATCCTTGCGTATTTCCTTAGCATTAGTGCCGAGCTCTTGTAATACCTGGTGGTTTGATCCGAAACTGCAGACATAACATGTTGCAAAATCAAGGTGCTCTCTAAGTGACAGCACTGAACGCATATATCAATCAAAAGAATTCATTAGATCGTTCGTCATAATTGTATATGTGTTTTTAAAATCAAAATAAATATATTGTAGATAACCGATGCGCACTTAATCATTAAGTTGCATTCTTGAAACTGAAAGTGATTATTTGTACATATGTTTGAATTCCCTTTTCTTCAATATCGTCTTTCTGAAGAGTAACTGTTGGTAGAGTAATCAAACTCAAGAAAAAAACATCACTTGGGTAATATCTAAGGTGAGAGCATGTGGCATTTAGAATTAACCTATCCGAACCAAAATAGGCAACCAGACGGTGACTCTCACTTATGCTCAATGACATATTAGAGAACTATTCCCAAGACGTGTTCCCATGGCTTACTGCATTCGCTAATGAGGCATCTGTGATTTATTATTAATGAATCTGTTCCTTAAGCCAACGTTTTGCATCTCTTGCATTCAATGGTTTAAGCTGGGAAAGGTTTTACAGTTAAGTTTGGACAGCCTTGAAGTTCAGGTTTCATCATCCCTGTAAGGCCAGAAGCCAAATCAATTCGATTAGTTGTATCGAAAAGTGGTATTTTTGGGGGATATTTTAAAGGTGATGAGTTAACGTCAATGGTTAATATAACAATATTTTTATTGCTCGATACATTGTTACAGGTTTCTATATTGTATTTCGGGATAACATTTTGCTTATGTCAAGTGAAACGATATCAAACATCATTAAATCGATTGTTAATCTTGTAAAAATATCTACTAAGAGATTTATCAGGTGGTAATTTGAGAACTTCAGTCGTAATGTCAACCAGTTAAAAACTCGACATTCTGCAAGTGGGATTTCGTAAGTAGCACTATCGACAATTTTCCACTTCACCTGTTTTCTTCTAATGAACGGATATTCGTGTCTGAGAAAACGTCGGAAGCTGTTTGACATACCAATTGTTTTACAGTGACAAGAAGGTCAGTAAGTAGCTTGAACTATACCTTGCACCAATGAACATCATCATCTGAAGTCCCAGATATATGTGTCTAACGAATATCGTTGATACTTGATATTTCAAATATTTAAGCTTTTTAAGTTAAGAGCTCTATATAAACAAATCAACAAATATATCATGGAATGTGTTTTAAAGTTGAAGTGTTTTCGTTCTTGATAGAAAATTTTATATCTTAAAAACTTAACATCTTACGCCATGATACTTTAACAGCACATGGTGTGTGGTCATATGATGATTAAGACTGATATGCGGGCCCCCGTCTGATTGCTTCTTTGAGTGGCATTTAGAAGTTGGAAGTTAAATAAGGACGAATATTTTATGGATAACAACTTCTTTATTCTGAGTACACGACGTTTCGATACAGCTTCTTGTATCGTTTTAAGGCTTATTTCCCTTCTGATTGGAATTATCAAGGAACGTGACCGGTACAATTTAGTGAAGTGAAGTGGCAGTTTCACAAAATAACGTCGCATTTTCGTGTTAGCCAAAATAAACTACCTGCTGGTTGGATTAAACAATGCTTCTTTTAAAAATATATTATTGCACAATGTTGATAAAACCGAAAAATACATTTTCTCAAATATCCTTTTGAAAATGTTTAGATGAGATTATATAAAGAATATTAATATTGAGAATTTAAAGAATAATAAAAACAGTTTATTAGAAAAACAAGTTGATATCTTACAATGTTTTTTTGTGAACAACTTATTTTTAAGGAATTCATATGAGAGAAGAAGCACTTGTATGGGCAGAGCTTACAGCCTCAAGCTTATATAGGTCGCAACGTTTTAATGTAATCTAAATTTTTATTTGATTTTAATTTTCCTTTTTATATTGAAATTAAACTGAAATCATTTTTCAAATTCTGTTTAACCATTTTGAAACGTACCGGTTATCCATTTGTTTCATAACCATTTGTTTCGTGTGGCATGATCAGGCTGTGAAGTTCAAACACAGACCATCTGAATCGAGTTATTTACTTAATGAATTCCATTCTGATTCAGAATCTCAATTTATCGACATTTCGACATCGACATTGTATATACACTGCATCTTGATCAATATTTATTGAAACGTATTTGTTGATTTCATATTTTTATGCTATTTTTTCTGTGGCACCTCGAAGTATTCAAGGTATGGACAACAATGTTATTGCCTCAACACAAAGGTTGCTTTCGTTGACTTTTACATAATATTTGGTCAAATAAAACTGAAAATCAGAGTTGCCATGCATCTTATTACAATCAACTTTTATTACGGTCATAAGCTTGTACAGCTTTTGGTATTAACTGTGCAAGCTTTGATTCAAATGTTTTACGTCTATATTTTTTCCATATATACAAGAAATCATTTGTGAATTTGTCAGTAGAGTCTAGACTAAGTCCACCTAAGCATTTTCTTATGTGCATAACTTCCTTACATATTTACTTTCTACATTGCATCAATGAGTATCCATTTAATAAATACTGTTTATCACATTGGTTTACATAGTTGTGGGTCATAAAATATTCAAATAAGGGACAACTTAAGTGAAAAAATCGCAAATGGATACATTTAAAACGTAGTTGCTACGTTGCATGATAATTTGTCAACACATTGTGCAAATGTACGATATGGATTATTCCTATGGCAACGAAGTTAAATCAATAAGAAGACATACAAGATAAACATGTAAAGCAGATTGGATGGGCAAACTGAGTTTAGTAAGAAAACAATCACAGTTTACTTTGAAAACATTTGATCTGATTAAAGGACCAAAATTCGTTTTAAATGTGATTTGAACATGTCACCTAGAACTTTTAAAGTGTTTTTTGAAATTTTAAATGCCTATAGGGAATTTAGAAATGAATTACATTAAAAAGAATCCTGAATAGAAATTCTTTATCGTGAAAAAAAAACACCACTACTTTGAATGTATTTTTCTTTCATCAAGATTTTTCAATTTCTAACATTCTTGAAATCGATTTTTAAAAGTTAAACAAAATAATGATGTTATTAAAAAGTAAAACACGTTACCGTATCATTTCATCAAAACGTAAAATGTAAAATCTTACATATAAGAAGAGAATTTATATTAAACTACTCGATATACTATTTTTTTATCGATATTTCAATATTGTTATACATTGTATGTTCATTTGTTCACTTTGTATTACTTGAATCTAGACTATTTCAATTTACTTCATAGCACACAAGCACGTTACAAGAGGATGGAAAATATTTTACTACCGCTTCAAACTTCGGTTTTCGCAAAGTCCGAGGCATAGTCCAGCCACTTGTACTCCGCGAATTGTTTGGGGTCATTTATGACAAACTTTACCAAAACTGTCATCAGATGAAGAAGTATCGACTGTTGCAGGAACGGATCATATTAAAGAGTATCGACGACGTATAGTGACAACAGGAAGGTTTGAAGTCGTGATTACGATCGAAAGCGAACAATGACGCACGTCAATCAGTAATTTTTGAAGCTTATCTAAAGCAGACAAAATTCTGGTACAGGTCGATAACGTTTAATAGGTTTTATAATTGATATTCATGTAAAATGGACGTGTGAATTTTGCCTCCCCGAATATATACGCCTGTCTCAAGGGTCTCAATTGTAACAAGTATTTATCATAATAATTTCATTTGGGGGATGAATATGTCTAATGTAAAATGTCTAATACTTCAAGCAAAATCCTTACTTCTGTACAATTGTCTCTGTTCTTATTAATACTAAAACAATCCTACTGCTTATCATTTTTTAATTCAACATGGTTTTTTTCACATTACCATGAAAGTGATGTTATTCTGTTTTAATTTAATTATATGACATTATAATCAAACACCAGTATTGTTCTGACTTTATGCAACTTGCTTCTTATACACAACGTTGTGTGGTTATCAATGGTGGTATCTAGGTTGTTGTATAATTTACCCATGGTTTGGTTATCAGATAACCACTATGGTTTGCTTATCACTTATCAAACATGGATGACAGCACGTGAACAACAGTGACAGTAATGTCCCACCAAATCCCAAAATGGCAATTCTCACCAAAGAAAATAATTATTAAAAAGTCCAATTCACAAAATTGTAACGGCCGACATTTGCAAGAGCAAATGATTGAATATACTTTACGATGCAACTCACCTTAATTTAAATTCGTCTTGAGAATACCTTGTAACACAGATATAACTTTGTTTAAAGCAGGAGACAGCTCCAATTTCCCTATCTCCTTGTGGCCATGTGCTTTCGATGTTGTGCTATACCGATGCTTTGAAACATGAAATTCATGAATCCCGTGCATCTAAAGGTGAAATGAACAACATCCGCGCAGCCTTACGTAAATTGGCATGTTACGGACTGACATTTTATAGATTAGGTATCGACTTTATTTAGGAACATTATTTGTATCATAAAGATTTTCTGTAACCCTTTGACATATTATTTCGAACATATTTCATTTCAGTTGAAGATGGAGAAATTAGTTCTTTAGAACTCACATCAAAACAGTTGGTTACTGGCTAAGAATTGTCTCATTGACAACATACAATGTAGGACACGCTTAATCTGCACGTGAAATGACAGTTGTATGAGTATGCAAGCAAAATCGAAGTGATTTTTAGGCGTTCACTCCAACATTACACCCTTAAAACAACGTTTTGAACCTTTCTGTTTTATTAACGCTAAAATCATATTAAAGGGAAATAATTATCAACCTTTGCAATGTGGTGTATATGAAACGACCATAAAAGAACAGTCCTTTCGGGGTATTTTTGGTGGAAAAAATCAAACAGTGCTTCCCTGTTTATACTTATATATGATCATAATATATAACATTATTATTTCACACTTATGTTCATGTTTGTTAGGGTAACATTTATGTTGTTCTAGATTTAACAATTTGACAAAGAATTAATGGATCACTGCGTCCTCTTGAATTTCGTTTTGAACAGAACTGTCCTTTTAAGTTCTCTCCATTCAGTTAGAGGTCATTATATCAACCGTACCTGAATCTCATATCTTCTATAATATATATCCTCAACGTTAGTCTGATACACAGAACGTATTTTTGCATGTCACAGACTGAGACATTTCATAGACTAAATATCGACTTTATTTAGGAACATCAAACATACTTTGTATCATAAAGATTTTCTGAAACCCTTTCGAACATATTTCATTTCAGTTGAAGATGGAGAAATTAGTTCTTTAGAACTCACTCAAAACAGTTGGTACTGGCTAAGAATTGTCTCATTGACAACAATGTAGGACACGCTCAATCTGCACGTGAGTAAGCAAACGAATGTGAACTGAGGAGTTCACTCCACCATTACACTCTTAAAACATCTGTTTGAACCTTTCTGTATTAACACTAAGATTATTAATTAACAATTAAGTTGTTCTACATTTAACAATTTGACAAAGATCTAGAATAAAATGCATCACTGCGTCCTCTTGAATTTCGTTTCCACACAAAAATATAGTTCAATAGGACTGTCCCTTTAAGTTCAGTAGATGGTTAACACAGATATCGACTTAGTCAGGTCATTATATATACACCATTCTTGAATATAATAATGTCCATGTACACTTATCTTTAACGTTAATCTGACACACAGAACGTTTATTGTTTATAAAAGCATATGTTCATACATTTGTGTTTTCGTTTTTGCTAATGATAATATTTGTTTTTACTTCCATAAATGTGGAAGTGTATTGTTATAAAACAAATTAAGGACAATAAACCCTGCCCAAATTGTGTGAAACAAATGGTAGTAAAAGCTACTTTATGGCTTCAAAACACTTTTTAGTGACAGGTTTATGAGGAACATTATGAATGGGAGACGTGAAAATAACTTGTATAAAACTTGTAAAAGAATATCAGTCGACTTTTAAATTTCCAAATAAAATCTAGGAAATATGTCAATGTGATATATCGCAAGTATTGTCCGATTTAGTACTTGTTTAATCAGTGGATTTGACCGGCGATTAAATTAGCATTTCCCAAAGTAAACACTGTGTCACGAGACCTGTATACCTTGCCCAGTTCAAACTATCCACCATGGAACAAATTCATATATTTGGCACTCATTAAGTATTTAGATAAGGTTAAGCGTATAAGTTATAGGTCGTTCCGTGAGTACTACGTATATCTCTGCTTAATTTTGACATGTTTTAACTCGTCAAACCCGCTTGTCACATATCACGCAATAAAAGTATCATGTTTGAATTATACAGTAGTCTTGGACCCCGTTATAATAGGGCAGCCACTTAGCGTATCTTTCTGTGTAATGAACGTTAGTTTGAAGAGCTTCACAATATGCTAACCACACGGCTCTTTCTCAGAGCGGACTGAGACGGACAGTTCCCTTGTATATTATGACGAGTGACAAAGTTAGGCTGACCTACTTTCACTTACATACCAGGTAGAGACTTCAAAGAAGCAATATACACGCCGCTATGTCTACATATGATCAGGAATTCCATAGTCAGTTCGAGAGGGACTTCTTTCATTTCTTGCAAAGGAGAAAAAGGTAACCGTTTTTTTATCTTCAATCTGATTTATGTTACAGTTATATTCCATGAATATCATTTGTTGATAACGGGAACCCCTAAACTCTATTCAGTCTCGATTAACATATATAACAAGAAAGTACTCAAAATGGTATTTTTCAGTATTTAATTAATTTAACGACTTTATTCCTTATATGCCTTAAAACATTTTTCTAAAATGCACTACTTTCTAAGTGTCAAAGATTAAAGGTTAGGTGTGCAGTGTAATGAAAGGTATTAACAGTCCATTGCGAGAATGCTATTCTACACACTGTTTACACCCAGACGGGTATGTGTGAATGTGTAATTGTGGATCGGCGATTATCCCTATAGTAGATTGTCGGTCGAGGGGCTCTATACAGAAGATCGTGTAGATATTGCAATTTAATTCGCTCCTGCTATACAGGCGAGTGTTCAAGCTAGATTTGATAAATTGACATTCTTGTAAGACTGACACATGAATGTGGGTGTTGGTTTGCTTATCTCTCAAGTTAAACGTTTGTGAAGTAGCAGTTGGAATGCACTTTTTGGTTAAGATACGATGTACCCAACATGTTATTTCAAAAGAAACTAAGTTTAATTGTATGTATCGCGCCGATATTTTAGTAAGTTATTTGATATTTCATCCCTCCTGTTACAATTTATCTTTATTCCTTTACTTAATTTATATATCTTTAGAGGATTTAGTTTTCATTTATGCATTTCATATTTCACTTTCGTGTCTTTTGTAGTAATGTATTCAATATGTATGCATACGAAGCATTCATTGATCTATATATATTCACATTTCATTACCCAATCCTTTATCTGTTCATCCTTATATTTGCTCCCTCATAATCGTTCGTTCTTTTCATCATTATTACCATCGTCACCATTTTCTTCATCATTAATGATAATGGTGATGCTAATGCCATTTTGAAAGCCTTGTTTCCAGCGCAACTTCTGTATTGGCTGTACATTAATACCCTGAAGGAAACGTACTTTCAAAGCAACTACTAAATATAGTCCGTACTTCCGCTATTCAGGTACCCACATGTGCAGTTGGGTGGGCTGAGTGCAATGTAGATGAAGTGTCTTTATCAAGGCCACAACCCAGTGTAAAGCCCAGGTCAAACATGTTTGCTTTCTCCACTTGGATTCGAACCCAAATCTGTAGCGTGACAGACAAGCACGCTAATCACTATACTACCGTGATTCAACCCTATTGCCTCCATTATGTGATTTTCATTGATACATTTAGAAATTTTGATATTGACATCTTTTCAAAATGGAATTTCAAAATGGAGAAATATAGATAAACCTTCATGAACACATTTTGTATGTATCGATTTCAATGTTGTATGACATATAAGTCACGTCTGTTATTGTTCATAACTGTGTATAGAAAGTCTGCGCTAGTAGATGACTATCGCCTCTAGTGGTTGTTTATTTTCGCATGACACACTGTTACTTATACTTACTTATGATTTATATTTACAGAGAACAAGAAGCAGAACTCCAGATAATCACTGACAGAAAAAAATTAAAGGAGACGATTCATCAACTTCAAAAGTGCATCGAAATTTCACTGAAAGGTGTTACAAAGAACGAAGACATATTGTCGGAGATCACGGAATTGTCAGAACTCAAGCCAGTGTCAAAGGTCATAGACAGTGGTGTGTTTCATGAAAAACAAAGCAAGGTGGTAGAGAAACCCGTGAAATTCTACCGACCATGCATGGTGTGTTCTGACTACCACACAGACGGGGAACATGGTTCCTGCCAGGTTGATCGCACGGGAACAGGAACATCTTGCACATATTATGATGTATCATTCGAACGTCCGATCTATAGTGATTATGAGAACCAACCCGGTATGGTATATCTATGAAGTGTTTACTTATAAACGTTGAAATATCTTTATTTATTACCTACGACGGCAGACATATCGAGGTTCATATTTTTCATATTATGCCCTAGGGCAAAATATCACTTTTTCATTGTGACGTCACGTTATAAACAATGCTTTGACGTCACGGTTCACATAAGACCTCACAATCTATGCGGGGCGGGAAGTAGGTTTTGAGTATTTTATCTAATTCTGGCATTACGATAATAAACAGAATATTATATTCGTGCCCATGACATACTATGTTTACCACAGTCGTACTTAAATATCAGTATGTTCCTCGCTCTGGCTCGGAAAATACTAGTATTTTAATCTCTCGTAGTATGTCATGGACACTTATATAATATCCTCTATATATATATGGATGGTAGCAAGATGCGTTGGTATATCTTTTAACTGTTTCTTAATACAAATGAACATCGAAACTTCGTTCACCTGCTTGCGAAATAAAAGTTAAAAACATCATATTATTTTGCATATTAGCATAACGAAAAAAGGAAAACTTGAGTGTTTTGATATAGATATAGATATGAATATCTATGATATGTAGTTAAGGGACCTTCATGCCGACAGGTTATTAACATAGGGGCATATCATACAACATCATTTAAGGAAATAATAAATGACAGAGAGATTATATGATAAAAAATGTTCGTTTGGAAAATATGATGTTGAATAGTATATCATCCGGAAGTATTTGATATGCGGCGACACCTGTGTAATCTAATATATCGACATAAATAATACTATACTAATATACCTACATGAATAAGATATATGTACAAACTCATCGACAAGTGTATACAATACAATACAGGTCTACTATATGCCGTATAGAGGTTTAAGTTAATATATTATCATTTATGTAAATTTGCATAGCTTTACAATCCTGTGATATATCATATGATTTCGGCATACGTTTAAAGGTGGATAGTAAGGTGTCAACTTTGAACCAATAAGGACCAATTCAGTAAACTTGTTTTTACGCCCCCTCCCGCAAATGAAATAGCTTGATAATGTGTGTTATGTTTTATTCGTTTTGAATTGTGCAACCATTTTTACCATTTTGATATAGCTGTTTACATTTGACCATATCATATTTTTGTTGACAATGGGATATCTTTCATGAAATAAGGAAATGTGGTAAAGGTTAATTACACTAATTAACATAACAACTAAAGAATAGTCAGGTTTCTAACTTGTTTCGTGGAAATGTAAAGCTGATAGTGGAATAATTTTGAAAAATAATCTTTGAATCTTTGATGCCAAAACATTTACCCAAAGTTTTAGTTTCGAGTGAAACGCAAATCTCTAGTTTTGTCCAACTTGTGTTGTTGTGATAATGTCAAACCAATTAACGGTTAAATATTTTTATATATATCATTACATTTTTTGTATTTAATTTCTTTCATGTACCCGTTAAGTTATATTCTGAACCAAGAATGAAATGATAAAGAGGTTTAGATCCGGCGTTTGATTTTATATTAGTATGATAAATTCTCTTTTATTAATTATTAATAAATTTAAATAATACATTATTCAAAATAAATAAAAAATCAAACCTTTGTTAAATATATAATTTATTAATCAATGAATGAATATGTCGTTGAACAGCGGAGAGCATCTACAAATGGCCCCTTGTGGATCCTTATGATGAAGTGGAAGATCTTGCCAAAGACAAAAGGGTTTCCAATCTGGACAGACATTTCGGATGCCAACTTATTGATGCCCTTACTTCAACAACAAACTTCGCAAAAAGAATATTCAGAAAAGCCCAAAAGGAAAAAAGTAATGTGTCCTTTGTCTTTAATTGATTTTGAATTATTACATTACTTTTACATTTATTATGAGGCTTTGTTAATTTTATTTATTGAGCGTGCCGTTTTGTTACAATTTTTTATACTTTTATGAAAAAGATAGACCTTAAAATCTTTATGGTAGTCTGTTTGATAAAGTGTCTCCTCTGAAGGGGTCTTATATGTAAGAATACATCATCAATGAATACAGTTGGATAAGAAATCAAATGGTAAATCAATGATACACCTGGAAAAAGTTATGCAACATTTGCTTTCTCAATGACTGTCGTGAGATTAGATATCTATATTCGATTGATAAGGTGCGTCGTTTTAAAGTTAGCATATCTCAAGATAAAAAACAAACAGTATTGAAAAGTTTATCGTGTTAAAAAAGTGGTTGACGTTACTAACGTTAATCAGCCAAATTTCATAGTAGAAAATGTACTGGTTTTAAATTGATATCGACATTTACTTATTTCGACTATCTACTGGAGGCACACATTATATTATACATTATAATTACAAGATAGAAAGTCGTTTATGTAGCCAATGCGCACAAACGGTTTCCATCTCTTCTTCTTCTTGACAATGATGAAGAGCTGCCTAATAGGCCGTTGGCTGGTTCAGTTCGGTTATGTTAAGAATTTGTCTCCGAATATCTCTGAAGAAAACTAGGAAACCCTCCAAATCATGTTTATTTTGTGGCAGAACATTGAAAGAAAACATGAAACTTGACCAGTGTTGATTAAGTGTATAGTAATCCCAAGTCTTGATATGATATTTCATTGTCCAACTTGTTGCAGGTTTGTCAGATCGAGAGCTTGGTTCATGTTACGCCAGTATAGGAGCTGCCGAGGTAGAGAGGAATCACCTGGATAAGGCTCAAACCGCCTACACAGAGGCGCTGAGGATTGGCATCGACAAAGGTAACTGTGTGCTCAACAATCTTTGCAGAACGTGTTTGTCCTTTTCATGCTCTCCACAGAGGTAGCTCAGATGTATTAGCCCGATCTTGAAAAGTGTGACATGACTGAGCTGCCTCTGTTGGGAGAGAATGATACCGTTTTGGAATGTACCTATATTTAAAGGTGCAATGAAGCGTATGGAGGTAGTAATACTATCCCAAACATGCATACTGTTAAGTTGTCAGTTTATTTTCAATCGTTGGCGGTTACCTCCAGCATGCTAAAAGGCAACACATTTATTGCCATGATGTGCTGTATCAACTGTCAGAGTCTGTATAAATCCTAGCAGAAAATACCTAACATGTAGGTAAGGATTTGAGATAAGGAATCGGATAACACTTTACTCACAACAGATGAGTTAAGGCACCAATCTTTAAAGGGGCAGTAGCGCGGGCTTTAAGGGTGTTTTTTTTTTTTTTTTTTCTGATGATTGTCCGTTAATGCTAATTGTATTATTTTGATAGTGTCAAAAATCTATTACACAAACCAATCATCCATAGTCAGAGAACAAATTATAAAGATTCACATAAAGTCCATTCGCGACCATTTTTGTATGAACACCTTTAATTCATTGTGTGTAAGAAAAAGGAACCACGTGGTTATCAAGATTCAAATTTAATTAATTTAATGCGACAGAGGATGTAAGATGGGTTCGGATTGAGCTCATAATATAAGTATAAATACAGATGCAAGAGCGAAGTTTTCCTTTGGTTGTCATTTTCTGAAGTAAGATAGGATTTAAAACTGACAAAGTTGTAGTATCAAAAATATACATAACGAAGATCCGCACTAATTTCTACGTTTCGATTTGTAGATGACATACTACTGCAGTGTAAAGCCCTGGCTGGTTTGGGGACTCTTGCTGATATACTGAACGACGTGGAGTCTGCTACAAACAGCTACATAACAGCGTTAGATCTACTCAGTCACCAGCTATCTACAGTAGAAGTCACACAGCTTCAGGAACTCATAGAAGAAAAACTGCATTCAGCATTAAGAACTGAAACCTTTTGAACGAGAGACAGAAAATGTTCGTTGTGGATGTTCCATTAAGGAAAAAGACAGTTTGCAAGAGATGAAGAGAAATATATTTCTTTCCGATAGTACATTTGATACATAAGGTGATATCATATGTTTGTGAATTTGCTTCCAGTCCACAAATGAACTTGGGATTATCATATTTTGAGCCCTGTCATTACAAAGACGATGAGATCTGTTATTTATGCAAATTAATGTCATAATCATGATTTTATGCATGTTAGAAGTTTTTATTTACTAACCTTATTAAATCATTACATTATTTTAGTAAAAGAGAAAAGTTTGTTCCATAGACATGTGTTCTTTCAAGTATACTTGCCATTGATGTTGTCACGAGACACGGAAGCAATACTGTCGGTTGTTGTCTTACACATATACTCATGAGGATGTGGTTCTGATCTTTTTGTCATGTTCTCAAAGAGTCGAAGAGTCATGCCTTAGTCAGTATTCATTATTTATTCAATCATTTATTTATTGATATTTACTCATTTATAATATTCATTATGTATGAATGCAGAATATAGCATGACTTTATTCATCAGGTTACACTCAAAATGTTCAACGTTCAAAACGTGTAATAAATTATTTCAGTAACTTTTTTTAACTCATATTTTATTTTATTGTAGACACATAGGCCTATATGAAAATGGATTGCTTGATTAAATTTAGAAACAAACGTTATTAATTTTAAAAAAAACAGTTTTTAGTCGTTAAAGTGGTCATCAGCTGGTGGAGGATGGGGTAGCAAAATATGCATAAGCTTCGTACTGAGCAAAGCCAGTAACTTGCACTGCAAATTTACACTTGTTACTGTTGCTGGTAAGCGTACTCAACGAGTCTTCAGCCTTGAAGAGCGCCACAGAGTAGTTGTATCTGCCGCCATCTACAGTGGTCCAGTTTGTCTTCACTCCGATCTCCGAGGTGCAGTGAGTCTCGGTAATGAGGGTGATGTACCGCTGGAAGTGACGTCCTGGGGCCTGGAGGTCGGGGATGATGTAGCTGGTACTGTAGTCAGTGGCCGATGAAACTATAGAGGAGAAGGCGTCGTAGTTCATATCATTGCCAGCTATTTGGGTAACAAGAACAGGCTCAGAGCTTGAGAGATACACGTTTTTATCAGCATGGAAGACTTGATGGTAAACTTGTCTTGCTTGAAGAACTATAACATTGGTTTCGTATGTAATTATTGTGACCTTTGTGTTATTCTTTGATGCAATTATTCTCATGGTGTACTGGTCCATGTTGGTTACCATGGGAACGACATACTCACGACCCCAAGACGACACTGGTTTTACTTGGTTCAGCACATGATCTCCGTGCGTTCCCGGATAAACAAGAATTGTCGCGCCGGAAAACACCGCAACCGGTTTACTGCTTGCTATCCGTGTTCCTCCGAGATCACAGTTCACTCCCTTCCCCGACATATCAAACCCAATCTGGTACACGTCCCTCATGTTAAGATTCTTCGTGTCAGACTGGCCTTGAAGTACTGGGCAGTTTGATTTGATGTCAAGAACAACAGATGTATTGTCCTCGTAGGCTACAACTCCAATAAAGGCATTATTAGGAACAGAAGGTATGATGTACTCAGCACCATCTGAGGTAGGCAGTAGATATAAGGCAGCAGCAGCTCCTAGATCAGGACTCCTTGTACTAAGGGCGTACACACCCACTGGGACCGAGCAGGACACTCTGATTCCTCGTTTCTGGACATAGGTGCCGAGATTGTAAAACTTGGTTCCCGCGTCGAACATGGTGATATTGTGGTCAGTTACGGTAACAGGATGAAGCTGACCATCCTGGTCAACAATCGAGCAGGTGCCCGCTTCTCTTGACCGGAAGTAGAGGTCTCCAGTGACTGACCGCCCGAACATGCTGATATAGCTGGGGAAGAAGGCAAGTGTGAAGTTCCTGCCCTCGTACACGAGGCTTGCTGAAACAGTTGCTGTGATATTAGAATGATGAGTTATTGGTTCAATTTCGATGTAGGACGTAAACCTACATTGACTTTGTTGTAAATAATAATTATTTTTTTTATGATATACTAGAAATATAGAATCAAGTACAGTTATCGAAGTCATACAAACTCGTGATCGCAAATATATGCCTAATGACTTCCGAAAACTTGAAAGGCGTAGAAGAAGTTGAAGGGGATAATGTTATTAAATGATTAAGAAAGGAAAAAAGCTATATTTGAATGGAAATACATGTATGTCATTATCAATTCATATTGCTTTTACGTATAGCGAGTTGAGTCTCATTTATGCCATTTGATTATAATAATGATGTGGATATTTATATGGCGCTTTTTCCACATATTCTCATTACTCTGAAGGATTGTACTTTCACAGCTGCTACTCATCGTTAGTCGCGACCCAAGTACATCTTGTTTTCAGTCCATTAGTATAATTTGGATGAAGTGCCCAGCTCAACAAAGGATGTGACCCAGGTCACAAATTTGTGGTGTCTCCCTCAGGGTTCGAACCCGAGTCTCTGAAGTGAGAGGTCACTACGCTAACAACTAGCTTTCACCTAGCGGGAATTAAAAAGGTTAACGCTTCAGATATAAGGGGACAGGAGACTAAAGATACATTAACTAGATGTCTATACATGTTTGTGTTGCCACCATCAGGTCATTTACAAATAGCCGTGTGTACCTTTAAGAGTTCTGGATTGTTTATCTCACATCAAAGGTCATGACAACATTGCAGGTGTCTGTAAACAAAGGTCAGGTATAAGGCTATATACATTCACAGGTGGCAGTGAATACCTGGCTTCTGGACTTGGAACATTTTACTCCTCAGTACCAAGCAGGACGTTATCTACTGGTTGACTTACCTGTCGTTCCAAAGACAAACACCAACCGTAGGAGATGAAGGATAGCCATGTTGCACCTGTCGTACACCTGTAATCAGCTGATACTGATAAAGTATTTGTAACAGATATGTCATCAATATGTTGTTGCGTACAATATAAGATGTACACATAATCGGTATCAATGCAGGAATGCATTTACACTATACACCGTTCAATTCTCGTTTCATTGTCAACCACCTTTTGTACGTTTTAAAATATTTATCTTTATCCAGTGTGTAGATAGGCGAAGAGTTATGTCGGCAATTCACCAAACCATATATATATATTAGGATGATCTCGAAAAAGTCATGGTAAGGAAGTAGGATACACAATATGTATTCACCAAGCCTAGTTCTCTGAATTCGAACAAACACTATATACCTGGGGTTGTTAAAAGTAAGAAAAAAGTGAGAATATTGTAATCCACAAAATATGATTATCATTAATGAAAAAAGTTCAAATCTAATTATGATGCATTGTGGTAAGGTTATTTTTCAAAATATGATTATAAAGTCAGATATAGAACACTTGTGTTATCCAACACGATTAATCTTTATCTGAGTATGAAATTGAATTTGATGTTTAAATGTTTAATATACGTATATACAGTTAAAAGATAGCCATCATGTTTTATAATTTTCGAAGACAAAGCTCACAACGTATTTTCTTGCTTTAAATGAGTTGATTATGTTATGAAACTCAATGAACAGGAACGTTTATCGTTCAAGCTAATACTGTTTGAGATCAACTAAAAATATTTTTTACTTGTACAGAAGATTGATACCGCAAAGCTTTGACACAGTCAACGAATGACTCCATCTTTTTATTATGGGAAATATGATAGGACACTAGTTCATGAAAACATCGCAACTTATTTCAAATGTCTTTTCAGTGATTTGAAACATTTATTTAAATCAGTGAACAATATAAGTTATACCATTCAAAGGCGGGGTACACGGGGAGATATCCGCCTCAAGCTTGGTGTTATGCGACATTGTAACATGACTTCGGTAAATACTCGTTTCTGATTGGTTGATTTGAAGGATTTCCCAGTGTTAAATGGCAATGAACACCCGCAAATTGGCTGAGGCGAATCACCGCGAAAGGATACATTATTTGGTCCGCCTCAAAAATTAAATGCTCTGATTCTCCCAATATTCGTGCCCGATTCACATTTTACTGTTGTTATTGTCATTTTCTGACTTGCGCATTCCCGTAGATGCCAAAAATCCTTTTCAATTTGCTTTAGTTTTATGTAACTAAACTTTCTGCATTGGCTAAGTTTCTCCTAATTTGCCGCCTTGTGCCATGCGGCGGGTTTCTTTCGAATGCCGTTCCCATGGCACGACGTCACAAAGGTCAACGGTTATGACGTCATAATGATCGCGTCAACGTCACAATGGTCTGGGTGAGTTTAAGATTTTTGTTCAGTCGGGTTTGTTCCTGTAGGTTTATGAATTGTATAACTGTTTGCTCTCTCATAAATTTCACAGTGAAAACTATAAGATCTCATCGTTATGAGTGCAACTGGTTTGCAATATAACAACACTATTTTAATGTCTATAACACTGGAAATTCCTTCTTCTTTATAGCGGCGAACACCTATAACAATAATGGATCAGTCGTTAGATCCTTTCAACTCAGAGTTCCCTACGCAAAAATAGAGTTCGCTCTTAAAATGCGTGTAACTAACGGTCATGTTACAATATCGATAAATAGTTGCGTTTGTAAAATTTCCGGGATTCATTGTTATTCAACACCCGCAAATGTAAGCGTTTAAAACCTCCGGCTAACGCCGTCGGTTTTAAACTAAATTTGCGGGTGTTGAATAACAATGAATCCCGGAAATTTTACAAACGCAACTATTTATCTTCTAATTACCGAATGTTTAAACAAAACGCATATACTATGTAGATAAAGGGTAAGAAATTCGTAAGTCATTTTACTATAGTTTGTACAAAGCTACATATCAGTTGATCAAAAGTAACCAGCTTAATAATGTGTTCGAGGTAACATACATTGTACATTTCACGCACGCACGCTTTTTTCATGCTTTTTATGTGCCGGGGTATAATGATTTATTCCCCGCTCAAGAGAGGGATATCAGTATTTATTCAGAGTCACGTGGACCATCAGAGATCGAGATTCTTACATGAGGTAGGATAATAGTGTTTTCTGATATAATACACCTACGCATAAATGCACATGATGTACATGTCCATTACCAAGATACATGTCTGTACAGTGATTGTACGTATTTCACTATTTTATTAATTAACTATCAATGATATGGCACTAATACAATTTGAACGGCCTACACTATGCGATTCGGCAACTGGGCCAATACAGGTAAGCTGGGCCAATACGGGTCAAACTGGGCCAATACGAGCAGACTGGGCCAATACGACTCTGAGCATGCGCATATGTACACAAATGGCGCAAGTCCGAAGCTATCGCTTCAAAACTTTCAACATATATTACAGTTCACAAATCTCTTTTATAATTTGGATTTCGATGAAAAGGAACTCTCTTATGTTGTTCAAGTAAATCACAAAGAAGTTAATTAATAAAAATGTCATTAATCAAGTTTTTCCGTATTGGCCCAGTTTTCTGTAACTGGACCAATACGGAAAAACATGATTAATAACATTATATGATTGTAGTACTAGATATAATAGTTCATATTTGTGAATGTTTTGTCTGACCTTATATGTTGGTGTTATTTTAAATCAAATATGTATAGCCTTAACAGTGAGCCACAAGACCTTTGAATGCTATAACAGACACAATGCAGGCTTGTATTTCATTATTAAATCTTGCCGTCTACATAAATTATGTTCTGATTGTCACCTGTCATATCAGTGTCCAATATGAGGTATATATCATGTCTATGACACGATACATGTAGTGGATACTTTTTTTAAATAAGGTAGATCGTTCTAATAAAATAATAAAAAGAAGATAGTAGTGATCGGAAAAGGCGAGGAGGGGCGAGTCATAGGGCCCCCTGTCATTGTAAGGTCAATCGCTCCCGCTGCAAAAATAAGTTTTGAGACAACCCCTCGATTTACATACTACATGTACTATGAAGGTGTTGAAATCGAGGGGTTGTATCAATTTTTATTATATTTTTTTGGCAGCGGGTACGATTTGACTGAGAATGACACGGGAGCCTGTGGGGCGAGTAGGCTAGGTGAGTTACTAGTTTCGTACTGGATTTGAATCATTATACTCTATTCTAATAGTCATGCTATTTCTTGTTCATTTCCTGCCACAGGGTAAACGATCAGATAAATAAGATAAAGTGAAAACTGATTTGAATATTTATCTTAGTTTTTCGAGGTTGTCAACAGAGGCCAAGGATGGGTTTTTCTTTAAATATTGCAGAAATGATCCAGTCCAATTAAAAATGCTTTCTTTAGATATTCGATAGTCGTTCATTAATTATTGAGCTTTTAAGATAAGGGTTGCCCATTGTGATCTTAACTTTCGCTAAAGACCGACATTTGAATGGTGGAAATATTGGAAACATATTAATATCTCCCAGAGTGCAGCTTGGGTAAATGACAATGTAATTATTACCCGAGGGATCCAGAAACGGAAACTTGTTTTCTCAGGGTAAGAATCGTATGAAGCATTCGTAAAATACTCCAATCTCTCCAAACAATTGATTTGGTCTTTACGAGCTAAAATTCGTTATTGATATTATTTAAAGTTAGTTCCTATCTAAAAACAGTAACGAAACAAACCACAAAACTGATGTTTAAGGAGTGTCTGACACATCGATTTTTACAGTTCATATCATACCATATATAACGCAGATGATATCAACTTAGCGTCACGTGTTGTAAAACACCATCTGAATGGGATTCTGCGAATTTATCATTTCAGTGAATAATAACCGCCCCCGTTTTCAACCTGTTTAGCATGTGACAGAAATCAATACCTATGTACTGTATTACTTACATAAGCGTACAAATATATCCCTAGCGTATTGGCTGGAAATCCCGGAAGTTGGCCATCCACGCTTTTGGATCCGGTTGTTTTTTTCTGAAGCCTTAGGACGTCATCATCAAGGTGTATATTCCCGAATCGCGCTGTCTAATACACCTGGAATAGATTGCATATGATATTCATGATGAGGATTAGTGATAGTGTAAGGTTTCAATTAAATATGTATTATTTTTGTAAATATCAGTTGCATGGAATATTGGTGCAAGTGAAGATTTTAGGGTTATAGAGTTTTTAAATTATATTTTGTTTGTGATTGTCTATCCGCCATTTCTTTCTCTTTCTTTTTGTCGTATTTCATGTCTGATATTAAACTGAACATCAGTATTCAGATAACGTAGATTTATTTCGCAAGAGAATGTTCTGCATGGATGATTTGCCCCGGCTTATCATACATTTATAAGGATTCATTCACACAAGGATTTGTAGCTAAAAATGCTCTAAAATAGTTTGCCAAATCTGCTTGTGAAAGGCCCAGTAACGATTGCAACTCAACACAACAGAGTAAAGTGAAGTACAAAAGAAATTTAAAATACACACCACATTTTGTTTCGATTTATTCAATATAAAAAAGACAAGTGGTGCAAAGTGGTTTTCTCACGGCCCTAATAATATATATATATATGCAGAGGTTTGAACTAATATATCGATGCATGGTTTTTCTTTATCAAAATATGTTTGCTCAATGTAGGCAGGGGTAAAAATGAAAAAAATACACTAAAATGCCCCCAGCCATTTTAAGAATTTTGTCAAGAATGGAGCTCATTTATTGATTTTTACATAAAAGTTTTCTTTTATGTCATGTCGTTAAGCAGTTCCGTTTTATCAAAATAATTTTTCGAAAAGAAATTTTAAAAATTAAAAAACTTGATGAGTATGAATGTCATTTTTAGAGTGTGACGTCAAAAACATATATATATGATTCAGATAGCATCATTGACATCTACATCATGTTTACTAGGTTTGTTTTTGTATTGGAAACTGCTTAAAGCTTGCTGTGCTAAAACATTTGATGTTCTATAGTGCAACAAGCTTTATTTGTCATCAATATAACGATATACTTGTATTCATGTACGATTCCGATTTCTGTATCATTGTATGCCCATGTTTCTAATCTCGATAGCCAGAAAACAACTACATGCCTATATTTCAAACAACATCCATGGAACAAATCTAGTTTTTGTTATTAAAGGGGAATATCAGCTATTAAAATGAAGTCACCAGGAAAGAGTTAAGAAAAAAATTATTCTTTCACTATGTTATTATTATAATAATATATATATAATTATTAAAAACTCGTAGATCCAAATGCTTTTCGATAGATGATAAACAGCAAGGACCGAGGGTACACCCCTGTCTTTCTCCTGTAGAGCAGCTGAAACAGACAGTTTCCTCCCTTCGACTACAGTCTTCCCCTTTTTATAGAAATTTTGTAGAACTTGTTTGTTAAATTTTTTTACATGTTTAATGTTATTTCCTATGTCAACATGTCAAAAGCAAATAAAATATCAATAAATGTGCAACAGATTTTTCAATGTAGTTGAATGTCCTAGCAATGGGTATTAAAAGAAACAATATTTTCTGAACAATTTCTAGAATAGTCTTGAATATATGGTTAACCACACCGCAGGTATCTGTTTCAATATAATACCCAAACACGCAGTTTAGGAAATGACGAAATAATTATTTTGCAACAATTTATATTTAAATAGGTCGATGACCGATTGCTGCAACGTGTCCAAATGTAAATATACCACCAACACATAGACCTATTTGTGTCACTTCCTTGTCAACTTCAAAACAGGAAGCGTGCATGTAGGTAGTTGTTTCCGATGTAGGATTTTAAGACGCCCTTATCATATGGCACATGTACTTAGCATTTATTAAAGCTAACCTATAATAAGGATTTCTCTGACATAGAATTCTCTGGAATGAAATTTACAAAAAGTACAAAGTTGAACTAAAATTGTTTTGGAGCCATTAAAACATATGTATGAATGCAATTAACAATGATTCAAATGTAAAATTTATTGAATAAACATATATCATATTTGGAAGCTAACGGCAAAGAAATTCCATTGATGGTGATATTTGGTTTAGTTGATATTTGTTCATATCACTATCGTTTTTTCTCTGATCTTCTGATGGAAAATTGTCTTATTACGTCCTATCGGTAGATCAGACGATGATTGCATAATATTCATGTAACTAATGTATTTTAATTAAAAAAATTAAACAAAATTTGTTTTGATATCATGCTTTCAATTCCAACGATAAAATATCAGTAATCATATTCTTTCCATAATTTTCAAATAATCAATTATCCTAAAATTCCAATGCAAAATTTTGATTATTTTTTAAAATTGAATTTGTCTACAACATAAAGCATATTACATCCCTGCCCCTCGAATAATAGTATTTAAATAATGCAATGTCATATGCTCTGTGTATCAAATATCCATGTGGTCACCGAGTAGATGAGGTTCTTGCGAGTTTTCAGGTTAATTTGGAGACTCCGCATTCCCTCCCAACAGAGGCAGATCAAGTCATGAATATTGATTGAGCCTCCGTTCGTCTTAGACCTAATCTCGGGTTCCAGCAGTTTCCCCTGGCGAAAAATGCACCACAATCCATTTGAATTTTTGTAGCAGATGACAACGCTTCTCGCATGGAAAGGGTTTGTCATATCACAATGCCTTTTCCATGATTCAGTAGCCAAAATAATGATCATAGAACAGTGTCCCTGATTGCACAACTAACTTTGATTGCCTCCAATCAGGTATTTCTCATTCTACCCCATAACCTCGGCGAATAGGAACAGAGGCTCGATCTACATTTTATGAATCGATCTGCCTCTAAGGGGAGAGTATTGAGATTCGCAGGTGCCGACTGATAAATAGTAAAGATTGATATTGTATAAAATTTGAACTTTGGGGCATTTAATAACGAACAAAATTATCTGTTCATATTTCCTGCAATCAGCAAATATTTCTGACGAAAACACCCTGATAAATCTTGATTAATAACCAGTTCACATTCATTCAACTTGTCAACTCGTGCATCAATCTTGATGAAAGTGAGCATATGCCATTTTCATAGAAATATGAAGCCCCTTCAACCATATTTGTATTCAATTGTTTATAATTTGTGAAACATGTTTTTGATTCAATTTCTATGACAAAACATACTATTTTACTTATTTCATTAAACAAATTTGATCAATTTGAGTTTTAAACTTACGATATGGAAATTATTGAAACGTGTTTTTATGTACGTCTCATCTCGTACACATATATAGATTACACGCATTTAGTTACAGCGTAAAATGTACAAGCCGCAAAAAAAATAAGAGACAATGCAATTAGAAAAACATAATATGTTGCAATATGTAAGTAAGAATGAATTAAAACATTTGCACTAGATTAAAGAAGATAAATAAATGTGATAAATCCCAAATAATAAAAATACCTTTATTTATCAAAATCATCCATTTACACTCATTGGTTTAAAGAATTTAAAAGTAATCAGTTTCCTTTTCTTAACAGACCCATATTTGATATTTGAGTTATTTGTCATATATCTATGGAAAAAGATCGTGATAACCGGCATCGATATATATGCAAATAAGAATGAAACTCGAGACTTGTTTAAAACAACGCACTTCCCTATCGTGACTCAAAGCAAGTCTATATGCAATTAGTAATGATGTCAACTATAAAATGGTGACACATACATGTACATATATTTGTATATACATGTATATTGCTGTCACGTGACATGTAGGAAGTCGAACTGGACTGCTGACAATTACTCACACTATTGACCGTGAAGCCAGGTCAGCTTGACCTAATCCGAAGTGTATACCAAAGATGTGATATCCTTATGACGGAAGCAAAGTAGTTTAGAATGTTACGAGCGTGTACGAAACGAAAAACATTTAGTCTTCAGTTGAATTTTGTAAAATGTTAAGTGAATATTTATGTGTAGTCAATGGTCAAACTTAGATTGCAAATTGCAGCAATAAAAGATAGATTCACTGGTACTAAGGCTTTTATGTTTTTGTATAATACATTTAAATAAGTTACGTTAGTAACAATAAAATGGTTATTATATTCTAAGCATGCATGATTTTTTTCTTAACATAGTCAAGAAACTTAAAAATAGGACAAATTGGTCAACAAAGTATTAAATCAAATCAGTTGCTCCTTTCGTAATTAGTGCTGTGGGCCGAATGATATATCAAGCGTTAGTTTTAAAAAAGGCGTTCATTATTCAAAAGGTTTAGCTGTTGATGGCAGATCTATTCAGGCACAGTGGAAACCCTATAGTATATATCATGATTCCTACAATAATACATGTACATAAAACAGAAGGTTTATACCAATATTCTTTTATATTTTAAAATGTCTCTGGCAATAACAGGTAACTGGTTTGTGGGGGACCCGTTGTCGAACTATGAAATGGAAAACTGTTAAAGGAACTTAAACCAATAATAGATAGAGCCCTGCGGTAACTAAGAGCAAAAATATGGTAATGATTTTGTAAATTTTTGTTTATGTGTAAACTGTTTTGCATCGTCGTTTGACATATACTGGACAAATTAAGGTGGGGTATTTGATTTTTCTTTATTGAAAGTTGATCAGTGTGTAAATGAGAAATTTACCATCGTATACTACATGTAAGATCGCTACGTTCTGATATCTGCCACGCCCCACTCCGGTATGTGACGGCAATGACGTCATGAGATTGTTGAGGACAGGTGTTCTCGCAGACTTGAATGTATGGAATGTATGTAGATGTCACTGTCATGTCATCCAGTGACACAGACATGTAAACATAACAGTTCACCGCTCTCGTTCTCTGACTAGATCAATGTGGGTTCGATATATTGATTAGTGTTGGGTACACTTGTGTGGCCAAGGTTTTGAGTATGACTGATTTGTACAATGATCATGGCCTGTGCAAACATTGATTCTTTGTAGAGTATTTTACTAACAAACAAATATTTCTCCCAAATAGAAAAGATTGAAATGGTTGAAATGAAAATCTAATATATTGAAAACTCTGTCATAACAGAACTATAAAGAGACTAAATACTCTAGTTACATTTTAAACAGGTATTTCTATAATCAGAACTCCCAAGAGAGAATGGTTTAAACACATTTTATGGTTTACTACTCTTAGATTTAACGAGCTATGCCTTTTTAATAGTGGTTCGGCTCCTATCAAAATTAGTTAACAATTGTGCTTTTTATTGTGTCTACGTTCATGTAATGTAAACATACATTTTGTTGGTTTTCGGTTTTATGCATATTAAGAATCTACACAATAGAAATTAACTAGATGTCTTTATGTCTAAGAAGAAGGAACTTGCCCAATCATTTCTGTTACAATGATACAAAACAATTCACACAATTAAAAAGTTGATTATTTATTCTCAAGTTCTAAAATCAAGACTGTTACCAGAACTAACTTTTTAAATATTTTATTATGAAATGAGAACTGAATAGAATATATGGTGATGTTATGTAATGACGGACGACAACCAAAATAATTCTGTTTGAATTCTTTGAAATGGAAGATTCTTCAAGAACATTATCTTCAAGAATGCTCATTGTTTTAGAATGATAACTTTCAGTTTCATATATTATTAGGTCATCGCGGCCACGTAATGTCGATTAACCACGCCCGTTCCTGGAATGTTGATATCAGATCTAGAGATGATCTCTTAGACTGGAATGTGTGGAATGTGATCAGCTGAGGCGCAGGGAACATAAGCAGGTGACACAGGCAGGTGAGCACTCCAGGTGATGTGGCTACCTGCCGAGTCAAAACTAATCAATACCTGTACTACGTGCTGCAGCCGTGAAGTTAGTGAGACGTTGTAGGTACATGACACATCATAAATGAACATACATGATTTCCCTTACTGCAATAGAAGTCTACTGCGAGAATAACATTTAGGTTTTTTTTTTCAATATTGACAATATCTTTAAACAATGTGTAAAAACAAAATGGAGGCCAGAAGATGATCCAGACTTGCTGTACCTCAGAGGACTTGGTTGGTCGTCAATTGAATACTTTTGCTTTAGGGTCTGGATGACAGACTAATAGAGTGAATTCATTAACAAAATGTAACCATAAATCAAATGGATTCAATAAAGAATTTAATTCATGGCAACTCAAATATTCAGACTTCAAACTCAAGAACAAACGTTCAATTAAGACAGAGTCTGATTCAAGCGAATTTTCTTTTCAATGGCACTACGAGCGTGGAATAATGTATCCCGCAAAATGCATGTAAATGTTTTTATCCATGCATGCATTACTGATAAGATTTAATATTCCCGATAGTGTTGTCAGTTTGGGGAAAGAGAAAAGAATTTATTTTACTCTTGAACTGTTCATAGTTCTGTGAGCTTCATTAATTCCTTACAAAGAAAATAGAGACCTGTTATTTTGTCAAAATGTACAATAATGATATTTTATTAGTCATTTTGCCTTAGAACAGATTGTGTTTTTCTTCAATGGATTAGTATTATCAGTTAATACAAAGAAGGAAGCATTTCTAATGTATACCTTGTTCCAATTTTGTTTCATAACGATACCAAATGAACCCTGCCCTTACATTTATGTAACATATCATCATAATGAACGTGTTTTTTTTAACGGTTAGCTTTTCGATTGTGCATCATACACAACAGTCTTTCATCGTGTTTGATTGTTGGGTTTTATGAGCCTTATATTGAATTCGACATTTCGACACAGATTGTGTCGTTCTCGAGCCTCTGTTCTGCTTGAGAACGACACAAGAATCTGTGTCGAAACGTCGCATACAATGAACAAAGAAGTTGTCATCAATATATTCCTCTGCATCTTCATTAACAACTCTATCGCATGGTTTCAAAATCAAGCCAAGCACCTGACACCATCAGAAAAGATGAAGGTGCCACGCCCCTTTCAGGCAAGATCGGAATGTGTCGAATGTGTCGAATGTGTCACTTCTTAAGTTTCATATTATATAGATGACACAAGCAGTAACCTCAGTGGGCAGATTGTTCAGCATTGATGTTGAAGGAAGGACAATCAATATCTTGTCGATACATTCATCGTGACTGTGTCAACTTGGTGAAGATTATAGTTTCATTGCTTTCGTAATGTTCTTTCGATTATATCACGACGTCTCTGTGAAATATTTGCCAAAATAAAATACCGATACTTGATTGTTTATTATGTTGATTTTATTATGATCTCAATGAAAGATGAACTATTTCAAAATATCAATGTAAGGTAAGGTAAAATGTAAATCAAATATACCATACTGTATTTGTCCTTTATATAAATTCATTGCAATTGAGGAAAACATAATAGCCATAATGCGATTGTGAAAATCCTACATTCTTCTGCATTACTTAAACAGAAGCTGGGGAAATATAAATAATTGATTTTTCGTCATAGTCAGTAATAGACTAAATGGAATGTGTGGAATGTCTCCAAGTGTCATTGTCTCATCAAAATGCTTCAGATGACGAACCCGGGAAAATCTTAAGATGTATGATTGAATAAATATTTCACTTGCACGCTGCATTTGCAAAATTAGTCTTCTTGAGACTCCTTGAAACTCATATTCAAGTTAATAACCTATATATAGGACACATATAATCATGTATGTTATTCAGATACAATTGGTAACGTATGTCCAAACAAAAAGGGTTTTTATCATATACATTATTCATGTACATATTGTCAATACCAAAACCAATATTTTACCATCAAGAAATCTAAAATAAGAAATGTTTAAAATGTACTTCTGTTTCCACAACTCTTTTACCAAACTAAATGCAATCATGATAATAAATATATCTTCCATTAAACGCTTGAAGACTCAGTAATGAATGTATTATTCTTAAAAAGTCAAACATGTCCTATTAAGGAATTTATTGTAAGTGGGAAATCCTGACAGCACCTTGATGCAATATGAGTGTTCAAAATAAGCAAAGCATACCCAAAGACATATTTCTACGAGCTTGCATGCATTATAGTCAGGTTGATTCATCGTGTAATTTGCTTGCTCTTGTAGATACCATACAAAAAATAAAAATATGAAAACCCTTACAAATACGCCTGTTGAAATGTCACGATGCCCTTAACAGTACATGAATGAACAAAATAAAGTAGTATTACGTAAGTAGGTATGTGCTTTAAGCGTTTACCGTGAACATGCTCTTTCAGCAAAAGCTCTCTTTCGTGGAAAACTGAATAGGTAGTGTACACTGGGAAAACAAAGTGTGTGTTAACTTGCATTTATATGAAATCACATATGTAGGTTTTTTTAGTTTCAGCTGAATATTTACATTATAATGCATTATAAATATGCGTTTATACATCGTGAGGAGTGTTCACAGTTATAGGTAGTTGGTGACTAAGTACTAAATAGTCAATCATGGATGGCCTCTTTTTTGTAGTGCCAAGTATTCAGAAATGGCCCAGGTGATACGTATTGGTTTGTTTATTTTCATTAAAACAATTCATAGAAAAGTGCGCTGAAATAAAACAAGGTCAAAGGGTGCAGATTATGCAGAGTATTAAATCTATTCAACCAACTGAAAATATTCATATCATGATTTGATATAGATATTGTTAAGATTTGAATTGTGATGTCTTGTTGAATATAATTAGATATAAGGTACAATTTATTATGTTCGCCTACTTTAAGCTTATGTTTTCATCATGTCGACTAAACTATCCAGTATTCTGACTCATTTCAATTTGAATTTCAGATCCGTAATTCAAAATTACAAACCCATGCAACATGTGTATATTCGTGACCCCATTGTAAGCTAGGTACAGGGAATTCCTTATTGATCAATTACTTACCGTAATGGAATGTTGTTATGTCGCCTTATATGGTCATTCTACGGATACAGATCGATGAACCAATCACAGCCTCGTGATCTATGTAGGCAAGATCGATTACTTACTATCATTAGATTAAGAATACAGTATTGATCTAACGTAAACCCAGTGTCGTGTGACGCTATTGTGACTGACTTCACTCAGCATGTAAGAATCCTAGTGGGCTAGAATGAAGCATAGATGGTTGGGTTATACAAGAATTAGGTCATTGATTTTTATAAAACGTATAGGTGATTTATGATTTGGTTTTGATGAAATGATTCACTCAACGTATGTGTTCTTGGTGTTAGCGGGAAATTTAAGTATCAAATTATTTGACTGGATAAAGAATTTAGTTATCGTTATCGTCGATTCAAGAAAAATGATATATCCATATAACATTTATTTCGATGAGACATACATGTAACATGTAATATGTATGTATTGATATTGATAAAGGTTTTGATTTATATATTGACGATATTATTCAATCATTTGATACAAATGATAATAAAGATAATATATTCAATAGCAAGTCAGAAGGCAATCCTAAATGTCCATATCATGTTTCGCAGCTGAAAAGAGCGTTGCTACAAAATGCACATTGTCAATTGGTGCATAGACTGTGAATACAATTCTCACCTTAATAATTATATATTTGGTTTAATCACAGAGCACGAAATTGCTTTTTTTATCTCCATATCCTACATCCTTGTTAACCTTTGATAGTTATTATTAATTCATATCTTATGATTAACGTAAATTTAAAGATGTTTCATATGTCATCAATAAAGGTAGGGTAAAGGAAACATGTTGCACATCATTGAAAATAGATCAGCTGAGATTACTCAACCGTGACCAGAGACAAATGGGAACATTATACTTATCAATAATTTATGAGCATGCATAAGAATCAATAATTTTGTACTCAAGAACCTTTATTGTTCAGTTCTATTTACGCATATGTAATACTATGATTCAAGTTTTCCTCTAGATTTTGGTTAATGCGTTCTACGTGATTGTCAGATAAACATCATTTTTTGTAATTTATTCAATAACATTATGACATTTTCGTTTAATGATCGTTTTGGAATTAATTTCTACGTGATCATTTTAAAATAAATTTCTACATGATCGTTTTAAAATTAATTCTAAACGTTTATATCACTTTCTATCTGAACAAAATAACAACTTAAACAATAATTTTTGACGTTCGTTTCGATTAACAATCTAGATTTGAGAATATTTCTTGTTCAATACGGTGTTTCGTTGTTTAAACGATAAAATCATATTTATTTAATAAGGCAACACACTACTAATGTAGATCAGTTCAACGTCCTGCTTTGCTGCCGCAATTGCAATAAAGAATGGTCATTTACCACTTCATTGACCAATGTTAAGGTAGTAGTAAGGACAACTACAAAATATACACCACGAAGATTAATAGATTTAATTTTTAAGCGGCTATAACCAGTTTCATCAATTTCCAAAAGAAGATGCCAGAGACGCAGTTTAACAGATATAAATTGTAAGGGATAGATTTCACACGGATAAGTGTTTATAACGTTAACTGTCGACTACAACAGACATAGTAATACAACGAGCTCGTGCTCAGGTGTAAATGAGATCTGGTGGTCAGTAATGACCGATGCAACACCTTGTTGACCACTTGTAATGATGCAAGTAGTTATACAATATTGACAAGAATCAACAACCGCTCCCCTTTATAATTTAGCCGATTAAGATAGCGTCAATTTCAGCAATTGAGTGAAATTTACAACCCCTTCCTTATCAGAGCCATTGTACAATGTTATGCTACCAGATATAACAATCTGGTTAATTACACCCCGGGGCTATCTTCACAGACGTGTGTTAAAATGTTAGTTCATGTTATAACATCATGCTTGTCAATTTCAAAAGACAATGCAAATAAGAAAGGTAACGAGATTTGCAGGAAAACTGTGAAAGGAATATATAAAGTTGTAAGTGGTTTGATGTTTAGATCAATCAATTACGCTTCTACTTATCTGATCGGCAATCTGTTAATCTGCTTGTTTTGTGTCAGGTTATACGCATTCAGTGACATGTAAAATGATTCTGTTACTTTATCGAGATCAGATCGTTGATCATTAGTGTATGTATCTATGTATATAATGATAATCATGATGCTCAATTACCAACATTGGTGGATATTGACTTTTTTTAATTCTTTTGGAAGGAATTTAAGATTTGAATTGTTAGATTTGTGAATAATATTTCTAAAAGAAACGAAATGTCTTTTACCATGAAAATAATTAATAAGAACTTGTATCCCCAAAGCTAACAAAGATAAAGCTATCATTCGTTGGATTAATATCTTGACTTATGAGACAACATCCTGTGTTATTTAACATGGAAAACTCTCTGACTTTTTTACAAATGAACGTGGTTGCAGGCAAGGGGGTCCCTTATCACCTTATCACTTTATATTTGTTGCTGAAATATTTGGCTGTATGATTAGAAGTAATGAAAATATAAAAGGTATTGTGATTGATGATAATGAGTATAAATTAGATCAATATGCAGATGACACTGAATTATTTCTTGATGGTTCTGAACGGAGTTTAAGAGCTGCTATTGTTGAAATGAATACATTTTACAAAATGTCAGGACTTAAGATAAACATAGATAAGACTAAAGCAATATGGATAGGATCAAGAAGGAATAGTTCCGAAAAGTTATGCCAAGATATAAAAATTGAATGGCAAAATGTTTTTTTTTAATTTCTTGGAATAAGATTCCACAATGATCTGAACTCCTTATGGGTAATCAATACAAAGAAAAAGCTAGAGGAAATAAATAGACTGCTAGCTCAATGGAGGAAAAGACATTTAACTTTGATTGGTAAAGTAACGGTAATTAAAACCTTGGCCATGTCAAAACTAGTACATATTTTTAATACGTTGCCCAATCCCCGAAAAGAATTTGTTGCTCTACTGGAAAATATGTTTTTCAAATTTATATGGAATGATAAACCCGATAAAATCAAAAGGCTAAATTTGAAAAAGAAATATGAATATGGTGGTCTAAGGATGGTGGATACTGTTACTTTCTGTAATGAATTGAAATTATCAAACTTGAGATCTTATTGTAAAAAAATTCACATTGAAAACCCATGCAATATTCCTTTTGACGCCTTTTTTAAACTTGGTGCAAATGTTGATCAATTGATTAATATTGAAAACCCATATTGGAAGGATGTTTTGAAAGCTTGGAATATTTATTGTAAACAATACCATGTGAATTCTGATAATATTTATGAAATTCTATCTCAACCATTATGGTTTAACCATAACTACAAGAGCGCAACTCTCTATATTAAAAATTGGGCAAGTAAAGGAATTATTACAATTCAAGACATTTGTGATCAAACTGGTTTCAGATCTTTTGATAATTTGAAAGAAGCTTATGGCATAGGAGGCACCTATTTGGACTATTTACAGGTTTTGAATATTTTACCATATTCTTGGAAATGTACCATTAGAGACTCAGGCCATATCCCTATTGTGGATTTACTTATACCCAGTCATCACACAAATATATTAAAATCATGTAAGGGATCCAGAATGTTTTATGACACTTTAATTTCTAGTGAAGAGATTCCAAAAGTTTGTCTCAAATGGTAAACTTCTTTTCCAGATGTTAATCTCAACTGGAATAGAATATTTTTGAGTTACAGAGCAGGTTTAAAGGATGTAAACTTCTTGATTTCCAATACAAATTTTTGCATGGTATTATTTATACTAAAAAAGAACCGTTTAAAATTAAACTTGCTGACAACTTATCCTGTTGCTTTTGCAATGAGAATGAGAGTGTTTGCCATGAGTTTTACAATATTTTTGGAATGATCTTGAAGTTTGGATTAATAGTCATTTAGAGTCTAAAATCACTATAACAAAGTATCTTGTTTGGTTTGGAACAGTCTATCATGATAGAATATTGAATCATATAATCTTATCAGCCAAAAAATATATCCATGTCTGTAGCATCAAACAGCAAGTTCCAAAACTTACAGGATATTTGGTTATTTTGAAAGACATATTCAATGTAGAAAATATTATTGCTATCAAAAATAATAACATTCACTTACATTTAAAAATATGGTCAACCTTTTTTACCTGAATGATCAATGGATTACAACTCTGAATATAGTTGGAGATATGATAATATATATGTATGCTGTAATATTGTAATACTGTATAACAATGTGATGATGGGAACAATAAAAACATTTTTTTTAAAAAAACATTGGTGAGAGAAATAAAAACCTTGAAGATTGAGAAATGTTTTATTTGTATTTTGCATGAAAGTAAGATGGTACATGTATATTCCACTCTTGCTACTGAGATTAGGAGATCAATGATTATGATCATCAATGGTTCCTTTTTTGATTCGATAACATAAGTCATCATGTGAATAGTGGGATGTGGATGATATCGTTAACCGAACTGATTCAATTAGTATCCAAACAGTTTGTTCGTAACAAGATCCTTAATTGATAATTGATAACAAAATAATCTCAAATTATCCGAAATATCTGATCTGATCAAATGTTAAACATTTGTTAACAAATTCGAGAAAATGTCATACTAAATAACTCTAAATTTTAAGGAAAATATCCAAAAAGGTCCTATCCTACAAAATTTTTACACTGAAATTTTGAGTAGAAAAATATTTCCGAACAGTAGGTGATACAAACACTTTTAGAGGATTAAAGGAAAATATTAAATTCAAACTGGATTCTGTTTCAAATGAGAAGATTAAGATGAAGTGATTGTCAAGAAAATCGCTGTTCCATTGGTATGGTACATTAACTTGCTTAACGATATTTTGATATCACTTCGCCATTGACGTAATTAGCTTACACAACACAATCCTTTCCTGTTACAATGTTTAAGACACAAAGCTCGTTTGATTGTCTCGTGTATCTTAATTCCCTCCTTATAGTTGACGAAGAATCGCTCAAGGGGTATAGCACGTGAAAACATTGAAGTCAATTTCGCTATGGGATTATCACTCCTCCCCCTCTATAACCAGCTTCTCTATCACCCCCGGGCTACTTGCATCGGCACCCACTGAGGGGTTCAACAGGGATATGTGTTGTGTCCGTTGTTCTTTACATTGGAAACGATAATATTGTGTCATAATTGACTGACAACCCGTGATCTTGTACCAGGCGTATTACGTTGAAGATTAACTCAGAAAATAGACAATAAAGAGAGATTTGGTTTAAGAAAGAGTTAATTATTTGTTGGTCTAACCGATTTCATGCATGAGTTTTAAATTCATATGGTTGACGCGGTTTTTGTATGGCATTTTTTAACCGTTTCATCCAAAGGCATGGTCATGAATTTATTATTGTTTTAACAAAACCCCTATTAATTTTCAGTTCCTTTCTTAAGAAGAATTGCTTTTATTATTCCAAAATTGGGAATACATTGGTAAATTTTACAATAGTCTTTGGGATACAATGGTTGGAAACGCAAAAGGTGACATATATCGAATTCGTTCATTTCCATTTGAATTCTTTCAATAATGACATATGTGTAATCAAATTGTGAGAAATGTACATGCTGATGTAGGAAAAAGACATTAGATATTTAGTGACATCCTGATTCGACTGAATGAAAGAAGAAACATATCACGGAGATAAATCGTTTTTAATTTTGTTAATATAGTCAAACATATCACTGGTTGGTTTTAAAGAAAATACTCGAAAATACTAACAGTAACCATTTTTCACGATTTCGATCTATCTTTTTTTGGTACGTTTTGCCGTTAAATAAGCGAAAGATAATTTGAGAGATTTTTTATCTCATGTTTGAAAATGTATCAATATTTATAGATTGTTTTCACGGGAGCCAATAAAACTTCCATCGTGATGTGTTGCTTTAAGCGATTGACAGTTACTGTTGACCTGTCTTGGCCTTGGTATATATTCAGAGGTCACATCATGGCTATCAGTAGCCCCAGATCGTATGTTCATGATTTACTTTTACTTTTATAGATATCATGTCATCATTGGACAAACTCTAAATACTTAAAATAGATACAACCTATGATTCTAATTTTAGTATTTATTTTCTGATAATGAATAACCTTGACAAATCTTGACAACACGTACCGTATGAGAATATAAATAGGTTATTGATAACGCTTAAAGAAGAGACATGCTGAGGTTTTTTATCTTAGAATTATGCAGTATGAACCTTATGAAATAACTTTGCAGCCAAAATATTTCAATCAATTTAAAAAACTCGTCATTCATATCGACCTTTTTCACGATTAATAGAGTAAAGGCAAATGACCATTAATGGTTTTAAAGGTAACCAACTGGGACAAATGGGATGATTTGAAAATGATAAATCGAATCAAGCATGATAACCGATCAAATCTTTACCGTACAAATCAACAAATCTATAAAATAGTTCTATAAGATATCATCTTTCAAAACGTACAAAGTAATGAAATTCTTTACTTAGAGGAATCGAATAATATCAATTTTATATCAATATCAATATTGTAAACAGTATAAGCATGTTGTTTGGACCAGAGACCTTGAAAACTGAATAAATTCTGTCTGTCTGAATAATATAAATCTAAAAACTCAGAAAATATCCAAATTATCATATTAATACCAATTCTTAATTATTTGATGTTGCCGACACCTTGAAGAAAAATAGCAAACGTATTCTAAAAAAATATATGCTCTTATCACCAAAATATTTAAAACGTTACGTGGTATTGTTTTTGGAAAGGGAGGGTGCCTCCATTATTCTAAAAATAGAGCCAGTGGTTCTGTAGCTCATCAGGCTTCATATCAATTTTGCTTTAGGGTGTGGCAAATGTAAAATAAGGTTAAAGTGTGTAGCCACTGAGGCCCTTATTCGGGGCCATGGGGCCACAGGGCCACAAAAGCTATCAATCATAATCCTCACTAGTCAAAGAGTATATTCACAAGGTTTCTGCTTTCTTGGCCTTTTTGTTCTGGAGAAGAAGATAAAAATAGGTTTTAATGGCGTGGTCCCTCTGGCCCTTGATAGGGGTCACAGGGCCACCAAAGCTACAATTTATAATCCTCACTAGTCAAGGAGTCTATACACAAAGTTTCAGCTTTCTAGGCCTTATGGTTCTGGAGAAGAAGATAAAAATAGATTTTACGGGCGTGGCCCCTGTGGCCCTTATTAGAGGCCACAGGGCCACCAAAGCTACACTTTTTAATCCTCACTAGTCAAGGAGTCTGTACACCAAGTTTCAGCTTTCTAGGTCTAATGGTTCTGGAGAAGAAGTCCAAATTTCACAAAGTTTACGGACGGTTGGACGGACGGACGAGATGAGCTAAACATCTAATGGAAGTCTACTGTCAAAATGTTAACAGTTTCACTAAATTGGATGTGCTAATAATTCTTATCACCAAATGGACAGGAATGTTCTCTTTAAAACTAAATTAATGTTGACAGTGATGGAGCTTGATATAGACAAAAGCTGAGTATAATGTTGATTTTCGAAAAAATACTAAATAATCTGGCCAAGAAGGTGTTGCCCACTGGTGTAAAACGTTTGCAAAGTCAAAATAAGTTGTCTATAAGTAAATGTTTCCACGTGCACTTGAATGTAAAGATAAGCAAGTATTTTTTAATTGTGGTGATATATAAGTGTAGTCAGTTAAGAAAATGTTCAATATCTTCTGCCTAATCGTAGACGTATATAATTCCACGTCACTTTCACTCGTGCCATTTGAATCGTTCCCGCCTTTTGTGAGTTGTATATAATAACATAGTTTAACAACACTATTATAAACGCTTATAAGCGTTGACATGTGATTAGTTGAACAGTCGATTTGCATAATGCCAACAAGGGTGATATGAAGGGCATTAAATATTGAGATATATCGGCTAAAGATCGCCGAGTTTTCAACAATGCACTCATGATTCGTGTGTGAAATACGTTGAAATTTTCTTAATCGACTCATAACGACTGCTATTTGAGATACAATGTTCCAAATTATAAAACAAATGAATAATTCTTCACTGTGTATATTGCATGTGTTACAACGTTATAATGAGTGCATGTAAATCTATCAATACTTAATAACGATTTTGATACTTTATTGAAGTCAACTTATCAACAGTTTGTTTCTTCATTCCATACACTATGGATTTGAATGTGTTACTTGGTGTAAACAATTCTGTTATTACAAAACAGGCAACAATATACAAATTTGAAAAACGAAACAAAAATGTCGACATTGTAAGCATACTTGCATCTTCTTAACTTTGTATAGCGCTGTACAATAAAATCAAAAATGTTACCATTTGCAAATTCATTTTTTTCGAAGACGTTGATTGCTAAAATGATAATTGTAATAATATCGGGACTCTTTACGAATGTGATAGTAAATGTATTCAATTTACTATAAATATCACGATTAAGAATATTGTAAAACGAGAGGTATCCAAGAGAAGGTAAACCTATCAATAAGTGTTACGCATTCGAAGGTTTGGTCAAGAGACTTTTGTTCGGCATTTGTGTACTGAATATATAACATTAAAGGGGCAGTAGCACGTTTTTTTAAAATTATATATATTTTCAACATTTTACTGATAATTGTATATTAATGCTAAGCGTATTATTTTGATATTGCCAAAAATCTCATTTCACAAACAAATCATCAATAGTCAGAAACCAAATTATAGAGATTTACATAGATTACATCCGCGGCCATTTGTGTGTGAACACCTTTAATTCATTTTGGGTAAGAAAACGGACTCGCATGACTGAACTTAACATTATGTATTTGATTTATTTGGTTGAAATACATTGTCTTTCAATTGGAACCATTTACTTTCATTATCCTGACATAACATTATCTCCCCCCCCCCCCCCCCCCCCCCCCCAAATGTGCTACTGCTCCTTTAAACTCATTTCATATCGAACCACAACTCTATAATGTTTATAGACAGGCCGTGGTTATGCTTCTTTGTACAGATTATTCGTATATTGTTGTAAAAATACCTACTAACAATATTGATGACTTATGGTCTCGCATGGCTAAACGTTAATCTTTTTGAATATCAGTTTTATATAAGGACAGCACAGTGTTAAATGAGTTTGCATTCAAAATATCTTCATGTCCTACATAAATAGTACATAAGATATTGATAACTAGACTTTTAATCAGTCTCTGAAAAATAATATTTCTAAAAAGCAATTATATTTTTTTAATATAAGAAATGACCCTCTGAGAATTCACTACAGATCTAGACTTGCTCTTCAAGAGATTTTGTTAATGTAAAAATGTTATTAACTCCAGTTTTAGCGTAAGATTAATTGAAAACAGATTTAGTTTTGATTTTAGGATTAAAGTGTTTTTATCATTCAAGTAAATTCGCCTAATTCAAATAGGTTAGGAATGGACAATTCTGGCAACTTAAGCTTTATTATAACGTGACTTTAAAAACGTAAGATATTTGATGTAATGAGAAACGAAAATAGCAACCTATTTCATGTAGTTCTAAAAACCAAAAGGAAATCCCCACCTGTACATTAATATGGTATCACCTGATGTCAAACCTACACTGATTGTTAAATATTTAAAGATATTATGAAGATACTATTCTTAGGTTTTCATTTTTTTAATGGAAGATGAATAGATTTTAAATTTTGGGAATTTATGTTTATTTCAGTTTAATTTAAGTGATTTCAATGCTTATTTTTAAACATACATCACAATTTTTTAAACTTCACAAATATATTAAAATTTAATATTAAACTGGAAAAGAAAAGAAAGTTTCATTTGTTACATTAAACACGCATGCATAAAAAATGTTGAAAAGTAAAGATTGTTATTTTGTACAAATTTGTTAGAGAACGCAAAAAATCATTACCAGCTACAAATATTACCCTCTTCTATTAAAAAATCATAGGTTTTGCCTACAAAAACTTTAGTTTCATTCGCACGAGTGATTATCATAATAATGAATTTACTAAATTACTGTACTGTGATCAACTTTACTGTATTTTTTATTCATTTATGCTTATAAGTATATTAAGTATTTTAAATCATTGGTATTGTTTGTGATTGACGCATATGCTGTAAATTTCTATACCTTTCATAAAGTATTAGGAACATTTTGTTAAATTCATACTTAATTTTGTCAAAACAAATTCAAATAATGTGCTTTAATTCTGTAGTAGAGGATAACGTTAAAGAGGCAGTTTGCAGTCTGAACAATAAAATACCTACATAGTGATCAGATCATTTCCTATTAAAAAGGTGACTCATTAGTTTTGTCAGCTTCATTGAGAAGAAGAATTGAATAGGATGCAGTAAGCATTGTCAGGAACTAAAAATACTTGTAAAACCTGGAAAATTCCCCTGTTCCCTCATTCCAGACGATTCCAGGGGCCAGTTATGCAACCGTATGGTATGTCAAAACATATTCAGTGTCAAAAGATAATAAATGCTATAAATATCAAATCACTCCAGTAATAACAGTGACAACAATTGCGTTTATATTATGATACCGAAAAGGTAGTAAAATGATATAAGCAATGTATGTCATAACGCATATCAGCCAAGGTGTATCGCTAACAAACGTGAAATTCATTGATAACGGAGTCTGAAGTAAGCCTAACGTCTCTGGTCGATAAACCAATCACATCCCAGAAGGCTCCAGTCACGTGATGATGCACTCCATTTATGGAAGTAACTGATTACCTCACTTCTTTCTCTGCTATATAAACGCCTAACAGCTGTGTTACTAAATTAGAACACTACTGTATGACTGTACGGCCAACTCATAGCCTGGTATTTCCTGATGAGGGAATCCCCATAGCATAAACAAAAACAAGGCCACGCGGAGACTAACCTCATAACAAGCTAGTACCTCAAGCGATACACATCGAAACTGCTCAGCAAACATACCTATAGTGAAGATTGGTGATAACAGCGAACGACTTGACATTTCAACAGACAGTTTTATCTCTCAAGATATATCTTTATACTTAAACGACAATGTTTACAGCGACAGAACAACCGTTACACGTCCGACGGCGGAGCAATCACTTTCTTACCCCCCTCGTTATGCCCGAGAGGGAGGAGGGGCAGACCGCGCCCCTCCCTGACGATGATTTGGTTGAGGAGGGGAAGGAACTGTTTAGCAACTTCGTTTTGGAGGATATACAGCGTGAACAAGATGGTGTTACTGTTGAAGAACTCACAGCACAGATTAGGTAGGTTTTCGTGATAGAAATTGCACACGTGTTGGATTATTATGTTTACACATTAAACAAACCAGATGAATTGTGGATAACTTTGTAAACATACACAGTCTACAACTCTAGCAATGTCATTAGTTTGTTAGCCTGGCAAGTAAAGATTTGTTAGTGTGAACAAGATGGTGTTACTGTTGAATAACTCACAGCACAGATTAGGTAGGTTTTCGTGATAGAAATTGCACACGTGTTGGATTATTATGTTTACCATTTAAAAAACAGATGAATTGAGACTTTGTAAACATACACAGTCTACAACTCTAGCAATGCCATTAGTTTGTTAGCATGCCAAGTAAAGATGTGTTAGTTGAAGTGAACACATGAACTGCTGTACAGTGCGTGACTAGTTGTACCGAGTTACCTTGAGCATGACATCACTCACATGTGGTTATACAGTACTGTTGTATTGACGGAAGGCTTTATCTTCCTTCCTGTTGTTTTCGTGAAACGTTTTGTCATTCATGGGGTATGCAATATAAAGCAATGTACAGTTATGCTAAAAGTTTATAAAACACGCTCTCTACAAAAATACATATTGATGAAAAGGCGAAGCAAAGGATGCGTCATAGTACGTGTTTCAAAATTTTGGTCTATAACTTAAAAATATTTTGTTTGCGTTTAACCAAGTTTTACGTTGAAATATAGAAGGTATAATATTTTAACACATAAGTCCCATGTCTATTTTCTATTATTCGCAACCAAAAGTTATAATTATAACTAAAAATAATAATAATTTGATTATTAAGATATAGATTAAGATATGATGATTGTCATTTATCACAAGTGATAAGAATCAAACGGCGAGACTATTGTCCAAAAGTTTTCACTGTTGTGTCTCAGTTATGAGACGAGACACAGAAATAACCATCATCTCCATGGTAACTATGACACAGGTTATGTCATGTGACACGCAATTGACACGCGAAGTCCCAGAGTGCATTGCGTTTGGCGTTACTGCATTGTCATATCGACGTTAGGTCAATATTAATGTAAACAAACCATTTCAATGATAAGCGTATAATATAGATACGAAATCGTAGGCTAACAATTTGGGCTTTGCAAGTCAAGAAATTTCCTAATGTAAACTAAATATCTCAGATTAAATTAGAACGATGTCTTAATACAAGATGTATTTCAACAGAATATAAGATATATTTTTAGCCAGAGCGTTTGTGAGTGAAAGGTAAATCTACGTCAATCCGTGTCCTACATAGGTAATCTAACCTATTGTTTACCTACACACGGCGTTATCTTTCGAGCTTGACGAGGCGCGTGGCTATTATATTCAAGTTATATTTAACTTTTCTTATGTCTTTATTTAGACAAGAGGAAAAATCCAAATTCACCTGACGCTGTCTACGTCACAGCGAACATTTCTTATCTACGTCAATTCGAATATACGCATGATATTTAGTAATACTGACATTGCTTGTGCAAATATTTGTGTGTACACTTGTTGTTTTTATTTAAAAGGAAATGGAATACCCGCTATTACCTTTTTATACATGATTGTCGAAACAAACCTCGTCTACGCAGTTATTAAAATTAAATATTTCCATCTTTTTTTATCGTGTATAGTTAGTTTATGACGGGTATAATTTTTAACTATTCATGTTTTGTTGTTGATTTTGATCTGGTCATAGGTAAAGAAGTACATTAGTTTAAAATATATTTTTAACAATGAACAGTGTCATATAATTTTTTAATTGAGAAATACGACGTTTCAAGAATATATAAAAATTATTTCAAGAAAAGTATGTGTTATCTATAGTTGAATAAACATGACTTTTTCTCGCTTGTAAATAAACACGACAATTGAATCAAATATTTTCTAATAGATGATATACTTTTTTTTTAAATTAAAATAACTATATATCGTCATTACCAATATGTATTCTAATGTATATAATACAATTATATTAAAAAGAAATTAAATTAATTTATCATATTTCTTCCAGCACACCAGCAGGCTACAAGAACCCCCTGTGGGCTAAGGCGGGGCGCGAACTCCGATACATGGCGGACGACTTCGCTAAAACCAAGGAGCGGCAGCGACTGGCTCAAAGGGCTGCATCAGTACGTAGACTTCAAAACCTTACAGTTGCCAGTCTACTGAAACGAACATTGAATTTCGTACTTCAGATTTTCTGAATGCTGAGGTACGCGCATAATAAAGATGTTGTCAATTTGTTGTTTTTGCTCTAGTAATTGAATCGACTAATTAAATATTGATATGGTATTGTCACACCACGGGGACACTGCATGTGCGATATATTTCAGGGGCTGACGCAAGAGTATTGAATGGATAGCTCGCTTCTAAAGAGGAAATTGATTTTTTGGTCTCGTAAACGCGATAGGAGCGTGCAGTCTCTTGCGTGATAATTACACCTTATATTGGGAGGGGTGTTTTTGAGAGGGGTTGATGGATCAATTTGTCTTGTTTTGAAATCGTATCTTGGATAACTCTCAGGGCCTAGGAGTTTCTCTCGAAACTTTTATTTTCATAATAGAATCTTCCTCTTCGGTGAAATGGTGTTTATTATAAATCGAACTAATACATTCTTAACAAAGTGATAAGCTTTTCATCGATTCCACAAGACCTGTCGAGATTTCAAAAACGAACTTTTGCCTCCTTGTAATTTGAATACATTTTTCAATTTAATTGTTCAAATTAATGATTTTTTTTTATATTAAACAGCATATTTTAACCTAATCGTTTCTATCTTCAGGTGGACATCAACTCAGTAACCTTCGAGCAGTTCCGTGATCTTCTCTCGGAACTCTTCGTGCGAGGGGCGTACACCAAGGAGCGCGTTATGGTCCTCTTCTGTTTCTGTTCCGACCTGGCTGTCCGAGGACTCAGACTCGGGACCCAGGTCTGCAAGACAGTGGTCAGCTGGTCACTCAGCTTCATCGCCGACACTGTCTGCTCCGTGGTCCAGACCCTTGGCGGATGGGTCAGTATGATTTTTGAAAATTTAGAAATATTCAAGGTTTATGAAAATATCCCTACATTGTTATTTTTTTGACATAGTAAGTTTCTCCCAAGAGTCCAGTATTGTACATATTTGAATGTAAGTAAAGCTTTTGACACTTTAATAATTAAATTCACCATTATGTATTTATACTAAAATTTGGAGAATTTCTCTAAAAATATTTCTTTAGTTTTTATATTTTCTCATAAGAGTTGTTCTACATTACAGGGTAAGGTGCTCTGCCGCAATGGCGAGGTCCCACTGGGCTATGTGGTAGTCGGGGTGGCAGCAGTGGTCGGGACAGTGCTGGTGATGAAGTACTTGAACAAATGACTGTGACGTCATACAAGTGATGACGTCAGCCTGAAACCCTTTGTGCTTTCAAGATATTGATCTCATGTGGAGGTGCTGTTTTCTAGGACCTGTTCCTGACACGTTGTGCCAATGTGCCCTAGTGTTCCTGCACTGATGAAAATATTGCAATGACTTATACCACAGAACTGAATCCGTCCGGTTTTCATTTCAAACTTGAAATACATTTACTTTGAAAACTAAATTTTGGTTTAAGAAGAGACCGAAATTAAAAGATGTAACCAGTTTTGGACAAGACGCTTTCGTCTTTTTTAATGAACTGGAATCAGTTTGAAAGTGAAACCGGTTCTGACTACCAGGTAGTCGACTCTACGTTGTTGCCAAAGGGAGTCAGTCCATTTTACGGACACCAGTTTTGCACGTGCCAGTTTTCACCGTTTACAAACGCTGCACCAAACGTTGTCTTTTAACAAGATGTCATATCCATTGGTTACTTTTCATTAATTCAAGTGACTTTACAAGCATGTTCATGTTAATTAGTTGCTTTTTCTCCAAGCAAGTGACTCTACAAAATTGTTCATATTCAGTGGTTACTTGTTGATCTATTCAAGTGACTTAACAAATATGTTCATATTCATTTGTGACTTGTTAATCTATTCAAGTGACTTTACAAATATGTTCATATTCATTTGTGACTTGTTAATCTATTCAAGTGACTTTACACGCATTATCATTTTCATTGATTACTTGTTTTACAAAGCAAGTGACTTTACACTCATGTTGGTTACTCGTTATCAAAGCAAGTGACTTTACGGATATCGTTATGTACAAACGTTTGTAAAATCAAATTTTGTACCAAAATGCTATCGTATCGATAGGTTTCATCACTGTGTATATACCATTCATTGCCTGTATAGTAATGTGCTAGCCATTGACCGCAAATAAATTGTAGAAACGAAGTAGATATATAGATAGATAGTAGATACTTCATGGCATTCCATACTTTAGGTTGTAGTTTACTTGATTTGTGCTCGATCTCACACAAACTTTTTTCTTTTAACTTGCCAAACCTTGATCTCAGAGTTAAGTTCTTCGTTATATTTTAATTTTATTCGAAAAAGATTAATATTTTTTTAATGAGACCAATAAACATATTGAAATAATCAAGCTTGTTAATATCTAAGTGACCAACATTATGTCGATTTTGTTTCGATTTACGTAAAGTAATTTTCGATGAAAGAATTATCTTTTAAAATTGACATTTTGTTTGGAACTTAATTAGCATCTATTAAATAACTAAGGTCGGACTAGATTAGAATACATTATTATTTGCAATCGTTTGATAATCAAAAAGATAAATTATTTCATACAATAGATTGAATAATTAACAAGATGTCAAAAAGTTTTCAATCAGTATTGTGTATTTATCAGTAATTAATTCATCACTTCAGACCAAAGGTTCATTTGATCTCGTAATCATTCCACCCTGACAATCACCAACTATCATAATCAGTCACCGCGCCAGGAATCACGCTCAAATTTTGTATGTCATTTGTTTACAATTTATGTGTTCAAAATGCTCATGTATTTGTTTTACTTTTTTATATTTTTCTGAAATAAATGAAATGAATTTGAAATACATGTATTTGTTGTTGACTTAAACAGAAAATGAGAAGAGATATGTACGAATTGGAATTTAATCTCTTCACATCATGACTTTGACCAGTCTGTTTAAAATCGACGTTATCCAAGTGATAAATTGGTAAAAATATAATCTCAATCGAGGTTCGAACAAGCCGTGACGGAGAGGATATCCCGGCTGGTTCGAACCCCGATAGAGACAATATTTTTACTTTTGTATTCCCCGGAGCACGGTCGTTTTAATCAGACTGTGACTTTGACTTAGCTCAAGGTTTCGGAGTACTTTCAAATGTTCACACAATCCTTTTTTATTAAGGCTAGTTGGGAGGACACCCGGAAGATATAGGTTCAAGTTTCCAACTACGTCATGACAATAGACCTACGTCGTTCTGACATAATTTGAGAGTTTGGTCACTTGTCATACGCATTTCTATTATACAGAAAGACAAAGAATTGTAGTGGCTGTACATGGGTGTCGCGAGCACAAAATTATAATTTCAATGTAAAGGCGACCATTAAAGTTTTTTCATTGACCTTAGTAATAACATACTTCAAAAACAATTTTATAACCCAATCCCTGATTTGACCAAAGTCCGTTTCCACGTCGATCGCTATCTTAAAGGAAGATTTAGTTTTTAAAATACAGTAGAACTCTGATATAACGAACTCCAAGGGACCAAAGAATTATGTTCGCTATATCCGGTGTTCGCTATACACATGTAATTTAAATGGTATTATATAGGGACCGGACTTGAGAATTGGTTCGTTATATCCGATTGTTCGCTATATCCGAGTTCGCTTTGTCCGTGTTCGCTATGTCCGTGTTCTACTGTACCTAGATTCATTGAGATTAATATCTGTTAATACGATGTTAATGATAAAAAAGGGAAAGATGATACTGCAAAGTATCTATTGAACAGTCACTATCTGTGATGTTCTTGCAGTATGTTAATGGTACACAGGCTCATATCAGAAGTAATTGAAACTCCTTCGTTATAAACCCGAAAACACACCAACCTCTCTGAGGATATAATGGCTGTTCTTTTAATATACCACATTATCCTTGTACCTTGTAATATTTTGAGGTTGACCAAATTTGAGACAGCCATGCATAAACAAATCATTCTTACCTATTTTGAGAAATTCTTGTTTGAAATACTGATCGAAATCTAAATAAGTTAAGATCAACAGTTCCATATTTGTTAACAATATTACCCGCTATCAATGATATGTTGATCTAAATTTATTTCGATTAAATTAAGTTCGAATATACTTCCGAAGATTTCTTTGAATATTTCTCTCCACGTTATTGTTTGCGTGTTAATCATATTGATGTTCAACTCAGTTCTATATTCGTGTAATGGTTTTGTATTCTTGTAAGTTAAAATGGGGATTCAAATCCTCAATGGACGCGATCTCTGTCAATTACTTTGTAGAATACAGAAATAACACTGACTCCCCTTTGAAAAATGATATTTTTAATCACGTTAATTAGGCAAGTAAGAGAATACGTATTTACAATAAATGACAATATTTGTCTTCGTGTGAATTACAAAGATAAAGTATGATACTCTATTTTTGCAGAAAAAGATAATATTTAAGAATTCTAAATTTATCAGTTACACAACACACTCGTATCTAACACCTGGTCATTAGTTGAACCACGCCCAGTGAAACTCGTATAATTTTACCACGAGGCGTTTATCGTTAGAAATTGCTTATAAAAGAAACGTTTTACTTTCTTTTTGTCACATGTTCATTTAACAATTGTACCTTTGAATATTCGTTAAAATATATTGTTTTAAATCGCTGTAGAACTTGGTTAAAGTGAGATTTATTTCTTTTAATAGAACTTAAGCAAAATAGAAAAATGCAGTTTGCAATCAATATCTAAAACAATTAAATACTATAAATAATTTGCAATTTGTAAATGAACAAAAACAATTCAGCGATGACATCGTCAACATGAAATATACAAGAAAATCAACTATATTATTGATGATCAGAAATATATTTTAAGTGATGACATCCACGTAGCCACGCCCCAAAACAATGGAGCACGCGACTGCCTATTAGTAAGATCTATATCCTGTTGATGAAGATGAAAACATCATCACAGGAAAATTGAATCTAAATTCTTGTTTAATGAATCATGACACAATTGTACAGATCGCAAACTGAGGATTTATGAACAGGCTTTATGAATCACAAAGTAAGCTCTAAAAATAGAAGGGGATTCCCCGAGCGGTTTGAACCAGTCCGTGAAACTGCGTGCAGTATCGCGTAGCCTTGCGTGAATGGGGATAGCGATTTTCAGTCCACTTACTTTGTCGTTACAGCGACTTGAGAGTTTGTGAGATTAATCCGCTTCCATTATGCTCCCAGGCGAATTTCTGTCGTTTGAGTTTAGTTTGTTGATAAAAAAATTAAGCCTATTGAATTCTCTCATATATTTTGTTCGAATCATATGTAATAAGAATTGTTTAAATATTCAGCTCTAAATAGTGTCGCTGTCATACTAAAAATATGTGAGTTTAATTAGAGTGATAATTTTAATATACAAAATGATATCCATGACTAAATATCTAAATATGAAAATAAGCAATGTCAATGCAATGAAATGAACAAGGGGTAATTTTGTCAGAAGTCGATATGAAATTTACAAAACATACAGAGCAACGCTTCATTTTAGTGAAAGGGTGAATATTTTATTTAACTACTTGTGTTGCTTTTCTTCCTCAGAAAAAAACTATCTTCCATCAAATTATGAAAAGAGTAGGGGTTTTTCAAAAGAAATAAAAGTTGTTCCTTTATGAAATGAAATAATACCCTTTGTCAATGCCAATGTTCATAGTTTAGTCACAAGACATGTTCCCTTAATTTATTTCCACGGGAAGAGGAAATAATTTTTTAACAATATATTTGCAATAAATGATTATGATCTACCTTGTACAAAACCTAATGTTTTTAATTTTTTTCGATATTTTCAAAGCAATGATGTAATGGCAATATTGGTGCTAGTATATTCTATTGAAAAGTAAACAACAAATTTAATTCCGTCTACGGCCGGATTAATCCGACATAGACAATGAATAAAACACTTATTGAATATGATGTAAGAAATATAACTCCATGAAAATTATTTACAAAATAATTATTTTGATATATAAACTGACTTAGCATTATCATTCCATAACATATTTCCTGATGCAAAGTATCTGCATTTCACATCATATACAAGAGTCGCTTTCTAAAAAGCGTTTTAAATTATACGACGATATAACTATTTTACGCCAGTTAACACAGAAAACTGTCGACAGAAATTCAATGCAACAGAATCTACAGACACAACACAGACAAAGTAAGTCCAGTTTTTTTACGATTGAACCAGTTCAAACCAGAATAACAATTTGGTCGAGCACGCTTTTCACGTGCAGAGCAATTTCTCGCTCGCTTGTCAGAAACGATTGTGGTTGTTGTGACCTCCTTATCAGCGACTGGTGTCTTGGAAATTAGATCAATGGGTTTATTGAAAACTGGGAATTAGGAGGGCTGAAACGAAATTGAGATTGACTTTCAGATGAGGATTTCAACACCCCGTCATCACGTGACTTAATTTGTTTTGCATTCAAATTGATTTTTTTGTCAAGGGAAAAGTGTTTCCAGATTAGATTCTTTAAGTGAAGCAAATGATAACAGACAACGTGACTTGAATATTTTTTCAAGAAATAGCCTTAGAACTTTTAAAGGTGACCTTAACTTTGCAAAGCTAATGTCATTTAAAGGCAGTTCGCCCTGACGTTTATATTTAAGAAACCATGTTTTCAATTTATGAATGAAAGCCTTAATGTATACCGTGTTATTGTAAACCAACTGTGCTCATGGCGAATTCTTTTTGCTATAGATGTAGAAAAATATTTACCATGCACACCAATCATAATACTTTTGAAAATTTGAAATTAAATATAAATGTAAAATATATATGTTACATGACTTTGTATAGTACCCTATGAAAAGAAATAATGTGATACAAAAACTATTAAAATGCTGGAAATGTTATTATATTCTTAAAATCAAATCGATGAAACTGTTATCATATTCTTTATCATTAGTAAATGGGGTTATATGTCATGTGGTTTGATCTGATCAAAAAGTCACCAAAAGGTATTTACGATATGGTAAATTTGTAATTAATAATCCCCTTAAGTCCGTGCCCCAATGATCCGATCAAAATCTTAAAAATGAGTTTACCATTTTTAATTATAAAAAAAGAAGATATTTTTAAAGCAGAGTTGTGCCGTTAACTATGCAGTTATACGTTTATGTGACCTTAAATTACTTGAGAGCTATAGTTTTCTCATTGTAAAGATTTAACAGAAACTTCAAGTCGTTTACTGGTGATGTGGCATAAAACGGGCCTACCACAAATTAATGTCCAACATTGAGGGCACATGTGACACAGTGCTAAAATTGCCCTTTGTTTATTTTGCCTGATGATGCAAGTGCCCTTTTCGTTTCGTTTCTAAATACCGTACATCTTAGAATAACCTCTATTCGATTATCATAGTTTAAATGTTAATGTATTAAAATTAAACAATCATCGGGAATCAGGAATATTGAAATAGAGGCTATTACCACAAGTTCAGCGTTTCATTAACATTGCAAATATGCTATTCAAAAGAAGATAAGCTTCAGTCCTACAATTCTCCGTAACAGCTTCTTACAGATGCTTTACAAAACGGTAACTACTTGTTAACTCAGTCCAAATATCATGTAATATGGTGATCGATTGAGTTCGACACATAATGAAAGATGATACTTACATCAATAAAGGAACGCACTTGGGTCCAAAATGCTAAAAATCAAATTGCTTAATTATCTTGTAAAATTATTATTTCAATTTTTTTTCTTGTAGATACGTAACTTATATCAAAATGTTGACCACTTTTGACGGAACTTTTTACTTAAAGTGTTTAATTGAAACCAAACCGAAGAAAGAAGAAAATCAGAATTTTGACCTCATTTCCTTCTTGGAGAATGCCAGTGTTGTATCAGGCTTATCTCATACCTGTTCTCTGTATATGTAGTGTAATTATGACTAACATACAAAGTGATCTAAAGTTTTGACTATAACAAATCCATGGTGACAAATTTAAAATTTCAAAAAATTATGATATGAGATAGGAAATATTTCACAAACTTTTGGTTGGTAGCTGTAGTGGAGGAACCACTGAGTGGCAGCAGCGTGGTTCCATAGACAGGAATGTTGCAGAGAGACTTCTTGCACCGCCCCCAAGCAACACGATTTCTGACTCTATAAAGACCATTTTTACTTCCATCTAACCATTGCGCTTTTTAAATCAGCATCATCGTGGTATTGATTTTGGTACATGGAATGCCACTATGGCAGATGAAAGGACAAAACTCATAATGTTTCGACATTTCGTTCAATGGGCATGAATTAGTAATTTTACTGGATTTGTCGTTCTCGGGTTTTTTAAATATTGCATATAATTTCTACAAAGTTTTTATCGTCAATATATAATGAACCATTACCATCAATATTTCTTAATATAATTTTTAGATCATATATTTTCTATGCATGTAAGGCAAAGATCAAACTGTGACCATTAACATATTTTGAGAATGGAATGCACGTGCATCTCATGAAATGAATTGATATGACTATGTGCCGGGGACAAACCTATAGGCTCTCAACCACTGTGACATTTCAAAGGATAACTCATCAAGTTTACTTCCTTATCTACCTTCTTGAATTAAGTTTCCACACATGGTGTAGGGCAGTCTAGAAACCTAGCCTCAATATTACCCGTTTCACTCCGATACTGAGTCTCAGTATCGGAGTGAAACGGGTAATATTGAGGCTTGGTTTACTTAGACTGGGTGTAGGATGCCGGTGTGTGGTCAAATTTTGTGAGGCTATGTATAAGAGTTTCTTCCTAATTACATTTTAGCCGCGTCACGTTGAAAGGAGTGCCTGAATATCTGTATATAAAGGTGTTTGGATCTTGTACTTGTTGACAATGTGATGTGATCAAGGGTGATTCGTAATATCCATGATCCTCGTTAGCTTAATTCTTTAACTGGTCTGAATAATCCTTCGTTTAATCTTGAAGGTCTTCCACAGGGACCCCCAGAGAACCTGCTCGTGAATTCCCTTCAAGTGATATATCATACATCATTTTGCTTTGATACGAATGAAAATTGCTTTAGTCATTATAAATCCTAAACATCTCACACCTTCATCTCAAAATGTCAAAAAAAAGAGGAAAATCCACATGTCCAATGTATATTGATGCTACCGAAAAGTATCAAATACGTAACTCAGTGTAAGTTATGAAACCAATTTAGTATCAACTCGTAACTGTCATTCCGAATGGTTTCGATAACTTTCCCAAAAAAACGTTTGACTGATCGACGCAAGTCACTGTCAGGTTTTCGAACACATTCGCGAATTCATATCTTCTTATTTTCACTATACAACGTCGATTAGCTTTAAAACGATATTTTCTAGCAACAGTCGATACTTCTCGATCGAATGACACTATAAAGAGTGTGGTATGTGAGCCTCTTCAGCTTTCAAAACAGAACACAGTTTTTGATGCTTTCTTTTTCATAAGCTCGGATTCAAACAACTATTTTCATAAGTTTAATCAACCCTCTTATGATCATGTCGAATTTTTGTCAAAAACTGATACAGTAAGATCCAATATTTAGTACAAAATAAATATAAGGAACGAAAAGGCGAATGAATTTCTACAACTGTTTCAAGTCTCTCTCTCTCTGTTACTATTTCATTTTCTTGTTATCTGTTTTAGGCCAGTCTAAGTAAACCTAGCCTCAATAATACTCGCTATGCTCAATATGGGAGTATAGTGAGTGTTATTAAGGCTAGGTTAACTTAAACTGGTTTTGGTCTTTGTTTATTTATTAGAAATCAATTATCATCTGTTGGAGTGAGTTAATCATGCACGAGAAATAAATTCAGCAACAGCTTTTTGATTATTTTATGAGTGCTTCATATTAACTATTTCAATTGCATGTTGAGTCTGTTTTTGGATTTACAAGTAAAATTTACTTACTTACTGACATTTAGATTGTATAATGCGTTTTTGTCTTTGCGCCAGTACACCCTCATAACCTAAATAGCTTTGCTCGTCAAATCGTAGTAAATTATTGTTATCTCAAAACTATTTACAGATTTAAAAATGACATTTAAGGAGAAACTGAAAAATCTTCATGTTATAAAGGTCTTATGTTGAATAAAATGTGTATAATATATTGAATAGAAACACTACTGTTTAATCTAGAGTACCTATATTTCTAAATCTTTAAAACAATCAAAACATGTTCGAATTCTCTATGAGATGAATATTCATGAAATTCATTCCCTACCATTTAAATTCAATATAAATTTAAAAGTAACAGGAAAGAAGCATTGATATGAAAAACAGGTAAAAATAGGTAATGCTCGATTAGAACAATGATCATTAATTTAATAACCTTCTGAAACCTCAATTAAAACTAGACAACGATCGTTGGATGAATTGCACTAAAAAAACATGTCATTCTTTATAGACAGACAGACAGACAGATTGTTTATTAGCGTCTCACCATATGTACATTAATATATATATATATGAAAAATAAAAATAAAATCATAAATGGACATATGTAACATATAACAGGGCCGGCTGCAGAATTTTCGTTTGGGGGAGGTGCGTGCCATGGGTTCGAAAGTCAAAAGTATGAAATGATAACTTGGATCAAATAATATGTGCCCCAAGGGGAAATTAGCTTGTTGTCCAAATATATATAGTTACGTAAACGAATATATTTTTACATTATAAATGAACAATTTGAAATTGATGAAACCCGCGAAAATGCTAAACACATTTCAATTTTGATCTGTAACATTTATTAAATCAAAATCAAAATTTCAAAAGAAAATTATTTACGACAAAGGCTTGTTACATCTTTTCATTGATGTCGCTGAGTAAAACAGTGCATCACTAAGTTATATGAACATTAAAAAGCAAACGATTTGAGACCTCAAATGGCGTTTCCATATATGATTTCATGTGTAAGTTAATGAGAGGAACATTGAAAACATTTATTTTTACCGATTTTTTATTAAATTTTCATAGACGATTTCGGGGGAAAATGCACAACCATTTGAATTTCTTTATCAAATGACAACGCTTCTCGCACGGAAAGGGTGGTTCATTTCACAATGCTTTGGCCATGATTCAGTCGCCAAAATGAAGATTTTAGAACAGCGTCGCTGATAGCAATACTAACTTTGATTGTCTCCAATCAGGCATCTCCCATTCTATACCACAAAGTCATCACTTGATCTGCCTCTGTGGGGAGAGAATGGTATTTTTATGGATAAACCAGTGCTTTGTCCAAACGCCGCCTACACAGAGAAAAGAAGCTGTTTATCCATAAAAATCCATGTCATTTGTTAACATGTTAGTACATCGTATTTTTTTATTCCAATAAACACAAACCTCAGTTCCCATTAGATTGTTTTATTTGTCATCAGTAAATCTGGTGTCTTTGAGCGTTCCCAAAAGATACATTTCATTTTGTTGGCACTGTACATAATAATACACGTATAAAAAATAAACACAAATAAACAAATACATTGTAATCGATGGTCATAAAAATGGATTTTAAAATATTAGTGTAGCTTTTACTTATAATACGAAAAATTTAAGTTCTTTTAGTATGTATGATAAAAACCAATCTGATTATTTGCTACACTATACTCCGCATGTACTATAACCTGCATTACGCAGTGAAGTAAACTATGAGCTTATTTTAATAAGATTGGATAAAAACATGGAAAATAAAGCATGTGCAAAACTTCATAAATGCATGTTTCAATTAAAAATTGACAGATAACAGAAACAGCAGAGAATATTGAACTTCTCATCAAATGAAAACTGGTAACAAAGACAGAATCGAAAGAACAATAACAACAAGATATTTGTAGTGAGGAACAATAAAGAACTATTGAAGTGATATGTTACTCTTTGATTTTACTCTATAATAACTATCATTGTGTTTATTAGCTTAAATAAATGTTCTTATCAAGTACAAGCAGGATTCATGATCTAACAAACTAATTTGATGTCCCCATAAGGAAGTAAATGTGAAAACAATCATGACAAAGTTCTAGAAAATTATTTTTTGTCACAGGCTTTAATATAAGAAAGTTGAAAATTAGGAGAAAATGATTGCCCCCATGCAGTTATTCATCATTGAAAGACATTTGGTCTCAAATATCCAACATATCAAATCAAATGCATATCATAATTTACATATGAAATGATTTTCAAAAATTCTTCTCACTCTGTACAGACAATGCTCTTATATAATGTTTGCATTTCATAAAAAGTATCAAAATGTAAGTGCTTTGTATCTATAGCTGTTTATATATATAATAAGATATTTACATATAAAATCCATACATGTAAATGTATGAGTGCTTCTGTATAACTTGTCTTTGTCATAATATCAATACCTAAATTACATTCATTTTAAGACACCTTGTATTGTCAAGCAGTTCTGAAAACAGAAATATTGAACATAGGTACATGCAGTGTTCAGATATGTAATATAAATCTTTATAAGTAAGCAGAGCTTGTGGTTTGAAAATTAAACCCAACCTCCTTAAATTTGACAGCGTTCCAACCAGTGTCTGAAATAAGCATCCATAAATATTTGTCACTAAGGACCTACATATAAGAAAATTTGTGGGTCCAACTCTGAAACTGTAAGCATTATCAATCCGGACTGTTTTGACTTACTCTAAAATGATGGCAAATATTCTTGGTATCAGTGTCTTATACAACATTGTTGTTAGTTTAGAGTGGTGGTAATGAACTATATCTCACTGCAAGTTACAAAGCAACACATGTTAAGAAAACTGTGAGAATTTACGGGTTAACAGAAGATATGCAAATGATACCACCTTTTTTGAAACCTCATCCAATTTAGATTTGTGGGAAATGTGGACTGGCCTGGAACCTTTCCACCCAAGTTCCACCCGACCATTTAAAACTGTTTGAATAAATGACAAAAAAACGAACACATATTACACAATATTCTCAACGTTTTTGGATAAATAACCACATAAACAGATGTTGACATGCTCGATAAATATAAACAGTGGTTGGTTGTATCACCGCACTGCATCATTTCTGTATGTGCTTAACTTTTATCCCTTCTGGCCTAAAAACAGGCTCATAACGTATCTTGATTATTTTGGGTGTAAGGGTTAATGATAAAATATTATCACCTACGAGGGCAGTAATATCAGAGTTCATATTTTTCATATGATGCCCTTTGACATAGCACTTTTTCAAAGTGACATCATGTTATATATATTATATAATAAACAATGCTCTTACATTTAATACTTAGTTCATCTTGTCAAATAGCATGTTATGTCTCGTATCTGACCACTTTGGTTTATAAGGTTACGTGTCAATAACCCAATATGTTTTCCCATTACATAAAAACAACAGGTATACTGGGTAGTTTTATACTTCTTGCTTTGATTCTCTGACACTGTAAAATACACATTCCCTTAAATTCTCATTGGGAGGACGGTATCACTCGGTGAACACATTCTATTCTCAATTGATGTCACAGTTTAAACATTCACTTAGCAAAGCCAATAACAACATTCAAACTGAATATATCACAGGGATTTGGAAAGAAATCTTTGATAATGAACCATTTTCAGATTTTTAGTTATTTTCTTAATTACAAATGGGCCATCATAAGTTCTTACAACAATAGTAAACTTTAAGATTTGCCATTTGTTCATCCTAGGTGCAAAATTGAAGATGGCCCCTGACTTTCCCAGTTCCTGTAATAATATGGTAACGGAACCAGTTCTTACAGACACTTATATCAATACTTGATATTATATTTGAAAATATCGTTTCAATATAAAATGTATGTAAAAATCATTTTTAGGTCTGACAACACATAGTCTGGTCCAAAGTAAGTGACTGTCCTATCTTGGCTTTTCCAGTATATGTACATACCGTAATACATTCACTTAATGTACACAAGATGTATGGTGTCCACTGTATCATTGGTGATATGTTCGTATGATGATGATTGTGTTTACACAACAAGGTTTTGACATTAGCTTTTCATTTACACTATTCCCTACCCAAACACTTCTCTGTGTGATGACAGTGAAAGGTGTATTATGTTTTAAAAGGATAACATTCATGTAAGATGTATTGCATATTCTAGATACCAAACATTTGTCCTAGGCTTGACTATTCATTTGCAAGACATTTCACAGATTTATATTATGCCCTGTAAAAAAGACCTAGAGAGTACAAAGTGCGTTGATCTGTTGATTAAATATGCTGCATCATGAAGGGAGAGCTGAACATCACCGGTGTCATATATTTCATATTTCACATTTCCCTACTAACACATTACACAGGTCCAAGATAATACACTCGAGCTGTTCCTGATGTTGATGGGGTTCCACCAGTTCCTGATGTTGATGGGGTTCCACCAGTTCCTGATGTTGATGGGGTTCCACCAGTCGCACCCTGTGTAGGATCAGGAGCAGTTTCAGTCTGGGGAGAGTTACTTGCCCCTTCTTGGTCTTCCTCAAGTGACATTGCAGTCTCATAGGTCGGTGGACTCTCTGGAAAATCTTCATTTGGACTTGCAGTATACGGGGGTGGACTGACGTCTGGTTTAGGCGTCTGCCCACCAGATGGCGACGGAAGCTGACTGCTTGTATATTCATGGTAGGCGGGAGGGAGATCTTCTGGTCCAGCGACGTAAGCAGGGTTGGAGACTCCAGGGTAGGGGGGAGGAGGGTTTGATGTAGCTCCGCCCATATAGACCGGGGACACCACATACATGGTGCTGTTGTTACGGTTGTAGACGACCGACTGGTTAGGTTCGGAGTGTTGTCTGCCCCCACGCCGGGTGCGACCAAGGAAGCAGAGGAAGAGCGTGATGGAGACGAGAAGAAGAACAACTCCACCCAGCGTTCCACCAACAAGTAGTCCAATGGACTGGTCCTTTTGGGGTGTTTCTGGAAAAGGGCAGATAACAAGCAGTGAGAGAATTGATAGTTGAATTTGTCAAATTTCAAGGCTTTACTGGTATTTACCATGTAAAGATGTTATATTTGAGATCTGACTATCTTGAATACTACTTTATTACTCAACCGTGGTGAGATCACTCATTAGATAACAATGAGTTGGTAACACACATGTGTGTTACCTTCTCGTGCAAAGAAACGGAACTACTTTCGAACGTCACATGACATTGTCCAATCACGTGACTCATAAGTGGCGACAGTCAAATTTTACATTCTCAACAAAATGTTAATTAATGTAAAAGAATATTATCTTAGAGGATTTTTAAATGCATTATCTTTTTGCTAACCAACACAAATCAATCATTCACTTGATCCCTTGTCCACCTTCTATGCCATCACAAGCGGTGTTGCATCCTCTGCCTACCGTAACATTAACATGGCGCTTCGATTGTTTATTTGCTTCTATGCCACCATAACCTTTCCATTCAACAAGCACACAATCCGAACATGTTATCGTCTAACTACCTTTACAAAATTCTATCTCCCTATTCCTATCAACACATTCAGTAACTCATGTCAATGTAATCAATCAATCGCTGCCGTTGACACTGTTCACCTACATAACGTGACCTAGAAACAGGACACATTCCGATGACGTCACATGGCGATCTGATGACGTCACTTTGCGAGTGCATGATGTGTTGACAGTTTTCGTTGCTTCTTAGTGTAAACTTATTTTATCAATGCATCTGTTGATAATGAAATATTTTTCACCAATATACTTTGTATCATGTTTATAAGCGTATGACATGTGTAACGAACTATTTCATTTGGACTCATGGAAATCTATACTCGGGTTTCCCGATTGTTCCAAGTCAGCTGATTCATGTTTTGACGATTTGTTTACATTAATATTATATAAGGGTTGAGTAATAAATAAAATACTAAACTCATGGTAATGTGATAAAATTTTTAGGCAACTCGTGAATAGAATTTGGTATCAGACTCACTTTCGTTCGTCTGATACCAATTCTATACACTCGTTGCTTAAAAATGTTATCACATTACCATTCGTTTAGTATTCTCTATGTTCAGATTCTTATGGATTGCGAAACAGGGCAGTTGGTTAGCTGTTGGTATGGTCATTGCTGGCGATGTTGCCCGACTCTGAGGGTGTGGGTTCGAATCCTGTATGGGACTCAGCCCGAAAAGTACAAGAATCTGAACTATTCAAGATAGTGTGATCCCAAATAGAACATTTTTACATTTGTTCACTATCTAAATGCCATTTATCTCTAATGTTATTTAGATTTCAATCCTAAGACTCATAAAAAATGTCTACTTCATCAAGCACACCTACCCTCTGTCTCCTGATGAGCTGGTGTGACTCTGTACCTCAGAGTAAAGCCCTTGCCGCGGGTGACCGTGTCACTCTTGAAGACCAGCAGTAGGGTGGGGCTGGAGCTCTTGTAACTGGGAGTCTGACTCCCACAGAACACACCGATCTGGTCGCTCGACAACATGTCACCTGGATACAGTGATATTGAGTTAAATGTTCATGACTTCATTGGGCATTCAATTTTGCCAAGTCACTTATTCACACTAAAATATTAACAGAATGTAAAATCATAATTATATAAGATAATCCTGGATAAAATTGAAAATATCATAATACATGGTCACATAATTATAAAGGATAATGGCATAACTGAGCATATCATTATAGATATTTGGTCACATAATAATACACCCTGACTTAATCATACATGAACATGAAATAAGCATAGTAATTATACAAGATCACATAGATTCATACAAGATAATGGATGAAGCAAAACTTAAGTGATTCAACATACCATCATACATGGTGACACAGTCATACAAGATCACATAGATTCATAATCACCTAGAGCTAAACTAATCCTACATGGTGGCAGTCATACAAGACCACCTAGAGATAAACTTTAGTGAAACTAATCCTACATGGTGGCAGTCATACAAGACCACCTAGAGATAAACTTTAGTGAAACTAATCCTACATGAAACTAATCCTACATGGTGGCAGTCATACAAGACCTGGTGACCTAGAGATAAACTTTAGTGAAACTTATCCTACATGGTGGCAGTCATACAAGACCACCTAGAGATAAACTTTAGTGAAACTTATCCTACATGGTGGCAGTCATACAAGACCACCTAGAGATAAACTTTAGTGAAACTAATCCTACATGGTGGCAGTCATACAAGACCACCTAGAGATAAACTTTAGTGAAACTAATCCAAATGGTGGCAGTCATACAAGACCACCTAGAGATAAACTTTAGTGAAACTAATCCTACATGGTGGCAGTCATACAAGACCACCTAGAGATAAACTTTAGTGAAACTAATCCTACATGAAACTAATCCTACATGGTGGCAGTCATACAAGACCTGGTGACCTAGAGATAAACTTTAGTGAAACTTATCCTACATGGTGGCAGTCATACAAGACCACCTAGAGATAAACTTTAGTGAAACTTATCCTACATGGTGGCAGTCATACAAGACCACCTAGAGATAAACTTTAGTGAAACTAATCCTACATGGTGGCAGTCATACAAGACCACCTAGAGATAAACTTTAGTGAAACTAATCCAAATGGTGGCAGTCATACAAGACCACCTAGAGATAAACTTTAGTGAAACTAATCCTACATGGTGGCAGTCATACAAGACCACCTAGAGATAAACTTTAGTGAAACTAATCCTACATGAAACTAATCCTACATGGTGGCAGTCATACAAGACCTGGTGACCTAGAGATAAACTTTAGTGAAACTTATCCTACATGGTGGCAGTCATACAAGACCACCTAGAGATAAACTTTAGTGAAACTAATCCTACATGGTGGCAGTCATACAAGACCACCTAGAGATAAACTTTAGTGAAACTAATCCTACATGGTGGCAGTCATACAAGACCACCTAGAGATAAACTTTGGTGAAACTAATCTTACATGGTGGCAGTCATACAAGACCACCTAGAGATAAACTTTAGTGAAACTAATCCTACATGGTGGCAGTCATACAAGACCTGGTGACCTAGAGATAAACTTTAGTGAAACTTATCCTACATGGTGGCAGTCATACAAGACCTGGTGACCTAGAGATAAACTTTAGTGAAACTTATCCTACATGGTGGCAGTCATACAAGACCACCTAGAGATAAACTTTAGTGAAACTAATCCTACATGGTGGTAGTCATACAAGACCACCTAGAGCTAAACTTTAGTGAAACTAATCCTACATGGTGGCAGTCATACAAGACCATCTATAAATAAACTTTAGTGAAACTAATCCTACATGGTGGCAGTCATACAAGACCACCTAGAGATAAACTTTAGTGAAACTAATCCTACATGGTGGCAGTCATACAAGACCAACTAGAGATAAACTTTAGTGAAACTAATCCTACATGGTGGCAGTCATACAAGACCAACTAGAGATAAACTTTATAGTGAAACTAATCCTACATGAAAACTAATCCTACATGGTGATAGTCATACAAGACCACCTAGAGATAAACTTTAGTGAAACTAATCCTACATGAAAACTAATCCTACATGGTGATAGTCATACAAGACCACCTAGAGATAAACTTTATAGTGAAACTAATCCTACATGAAACTAATCCTACATGGTGGCAGTCATACAAGACCACCTAGAGATAAACTTGAGTGAAACTAATCCTACATGAAAACTAATCCTACATGGTGATAGTCATACAAGACCACCTAGAGATAAACTTTATAGTGAAACTAATCCTACATGAAAACTAATCCTACATGGTGATAGTCATACAAGACCACCTAGAGATAAACTTTATAGTGAAACTAATCCTACATGAAAACTAATCCTACATGGTGATAGTCATACAAGACCACCTAGAGATAAACTTTATAGTGAAACTAATCCTACATGAAAACTAATCCTACATGGTGATAGTCATACAAGACCACCTAGAGATAAACTTTATAGTGAAACTAATCCTACATGAAAACTAATCCTACATGGTGATAGTCATACAAGACCACCTAGAGATAAACTTTATAGTGAAACTAATCCTACATGAAAACTAATCCTACATGGTGGTAGTCATACAAGACCACCTAGAGATAAACTTTATAGTGAAACTAATCCTACATGAAACTAATCCTACATGGTGGCAGTCATACAAGACCACCTAGAGATAAACTTTAGTGAAACTAATCCTACATGGTGGCAGTCATACAAGACCTGGTGACCTAGAGATAAACTTAAGAGAACATACCATCATATATGGTGACGTAGTCATAGGAGCAAGTGTACGATGACTCCATATCTGACTCCAGGACCTCGAGAGACACTGTTGTTGTACTGTTGTACGATTTGATCCTCCAGACACACTCCGCTTCACTGCAACATTTAACGTCATCGTTGTTAGTCCATGCTTCATGGGTTTAAATAATTCTTAGATTATAATAGCATATATATATACCGGTATGTTAAATGGCTATTCAGTTTCTGAGGAATAAAGACTTTGTCTATTGATTGCCATTACTTGCCTGCCATAAGCATCAATACTTGACAAAAATGATAAGGGATATATATATGAACATTTTGAAATTATGAATTATTTTCTATATTGACTTCCTAATGATATATCAATCATGACAAAATTTAATAGCCCTAACTTACTTGTTCAGTGTATGTCAAAGCAATGACTTTTCTTTAATAAGATAAATGGAGATAAAGAATCAATGTTAAAAAATTTTAAGATGAAAGTGAACATGTACCTCATTGAACATTTCTGGGACCACCACTAAATAGGTTCTTACTTGGGATAGTCCATGTGGCCTGCTGGATACTTGAGTTCACTCCAGTGTGCTCTAGCTGTCAGAGTCTCCATCTCACCTGGCAGACAGGCTCGGTCAGCTGGAATACACAACAAAACAAAATTTGATGTTTATATTGTCCTTGAAACACATTTCATGCATTTCAGCCATTAGCAGCGACTTAGAAACACAGATCATCATCTGGAAAGCAGATCACAAATACATAGACCATATCATAGTCATGGCAAAAAGTGACTTTTTCCAACATTACCATTCATCATGATTATAGTTCAAGTCATCTGACTTGACTTGTGTATTACCCCAAAATGACGAAAACACCCAAAAAAATATTGTTCAACAAAATAAAGATGGGCCTATAAAATGTCAAGATACCAGAACTTCAATTTATATCAATACAAGCTAAACAACTACAGGCTATATAAGTATGGTAAAGAGTTTAAAGTTTGCTGTGACCTTGTAAATAAACTGACAGTTACTAGATCAACTGGGTGACTATTCTGAGTATTCTCGAAAGTATCCTAGTGAGGATATATCCTTGCTATTTAGGACAGGATTGAGGATATCCAAAACTTAGGATAAGACCCATCCTTGATCCTATTAAACCTGTCCTTACTTGGATACTGATCCTAGCTAGGATCAAAACTCTTTCTAAGTCAGGGAAATATGGAAACGTTTAAAGATTTGGGGATTCCCCTAGATATTTATCATAATTAAACACAATATTAAGGGCACATGTGGTGATTGGAAAAACAAGAACATGAAGAAAAAATGCTTTAAAAACTGTTAAACGACACCAAGCCGCATTGGTTTCAACGTTAATTAGATTATTTCGACGACACTTAAATAACAAAAAAATTAACTATTAGAACCAAAACTTAATTTGAAATTATGATGTAGAATAAATAACGATATTCAACATAAGTATGATATTCATAAGATCTATGATAATTTTACGTTTTCCACTATGGTAGCTGATAGTGAATATTCCTGTGAAGCCGAAGTGGACGTTGGTCTCGGCTGACGTGAGGTGGAGGAGGAGGCTCGGTCCACGACTCTGGAAGATCCGAATGTCGGGGTCGCTTGTACAGAAGTGTGACAAAACATGGTCGTTGGTGGTCACTCCTGGGGATTAATGGAAACTGGTGAAATCTACATTTAATAAAAGATGAATAAAGGAAATTGGTGAAATCTACATTTAATAAAAGATGAATAAAGGAAACTGGTTAAATCTACATTTAATAAAAGATGAATAAAGGAAATTGGTGAAATCAACATTTAACAAGAGTCATCAGAAGTTGACATATCCCACCGGTTCCACATGATCGTAAGATGTAAACCTTTGAAAGATAATTGTAAATTTGTCAAGCAAGGTTCATAATAGTATAAGCTAATATAAACGAAACCTTTCATGAACAGAGTCCAAATAAGAGCCGTTTCCATGGAAATAATAAAAAATAAAATTTTCAGAAATGTGAAAATATCAAAAGGCACCATTTCAGTAGGTGGGCAATACACATGTAGAGTTTCAGAAAGATATGTGGACCGGTTTTATATATATGAAACGAAACCTTTCATGAACAGAGTCCAAATAAGAGTCGTTTCCATGGAAATAATAAAAAATAAAATTTTCAGAAATTTGAAAATATCAAAAGGCACCACTTCAGTAGGTGGGCAATACACATGTAAAGTTTCAGGAAGATATGTGGACCGTTTTTTTAGTTCTGCTCCGGAAATGAAACCTTTCATGAACAGAGTCCATATAAGAGCTGTTTCCATGGAAATAATAAAAAATAAAATTTTCAGAAATATGAAAATATCAAAAGGCACCACTTCAGTAGGTGGGCAATACACATGTAAAGTTTCAGAAAGATATGTGGACCGGTTTTTGAGTTCTGCTCCGGAAACGAAATGATGGACGGACGGACAGACGGACGGACGGACATACAGACGGACAGGGCGATGACTATATCCCACGGTATTACATACCGGTGGGATAATTAAAGATGAATAAAGGAAATTGGTGAAATCTACATTTAATAAAAGATGAATAAAGGAAATTGGTGAAATCTACATTTAATAAAAGATGAATAAACTACATTTATCTTGCTCTATTCACCAATGCTAAGCACTTTACCAACCTCTAAAAAGGCAAAACAACACAAAACCAAATTGGTTTGTGCAATTTGCTTGCAGTCTATACAGATCAATACACCATTGTTTCTCTATTAATTCTACGTTTCCAATAATTGGATCACATAATATCATACTAAGATCACAATTTCAAATCACTTTTTATATTTCAACTAAGTGCTATAACTTAATAGTTAATATATATGTTGATGCTCCTATGATTGCCATTGTCATGATGTAGTGTATAAAAACTATGCTTTAGAATTATAAACATGTTCTTTATATTTATCTAATATTTCAACCATAGTGCCGATTGAGCATTCAAAAGTGAAAAATAGTTAAACCATAGACATTTTCTGAAAATCTTTTGAAATTATGAGGGTCAAATTACTAGAGAAAATACGGTTTATAGTGAGAAGGGCTGGTTGATCATTCTAAACACAAGCCCTGCTTGCCAGAAAGACTTGGTTTACCATCATACGCAACAAAGCGATCGTTCCTGCTCCTACATGGGCGGGCTCGTCCTTCCAGCTGAATGGTGACCACAGAGGCCGGGTCCGTCTCTATCAGCCAGTACCACTCCGAGTCTCTGTAATAGGAACCAGAACTTCAAGTGTTTGAAACTAGAAGGAGATGTATCATCCTGTCTCAGGGTACGAACATTATGCTAACTCCACTAATCTGTACCCTGGGCGCAGAAGTAAGATTTGCTCATGCGGCCCCGGCCCGACTTGGGATATAGCCAATCAAATCATTTTCTCAATAAAAGTTTATCGAGAAGGTGGCAGGAAAATGATTTGTTTGCTATATCGCTGCGCAAGCGAATCTAGCTTCTGAGCCCAGGGTACAGATTAGTTGTACCCTGAGACAGGATGACAGAGTGCCAAAACACACATGTACTACTCAAAAGAAGTTAAGAGTAACTATATTTCTTCTTGACATCCTAACAGATGAAGATATTACAATTGAGTGGCTGCACGTTGGTTCCACACAGAGAAATGTTCCACAGAGACTTGGTTGCAGCCAAAGAATTAGAACTTCTCTGTTGAACCTCCCTGTTAGTGTAGCCCAAAATTATTCTTCCTTTTACAAGATGGTATTGTTTACATCTGACCATGATGAAATCGAAAGCAGCATTATCTTGGTAGTGATTTCTGTGCTCAAAGTGTTCATGCAAAATGCATATGAAAGCTTTAAAGACATAGCCAATTCATTAAGTTCCCAGCAAACTGCGTTTGGATAATGCAAAGAGTTTCATTCACCCCTGTTTTTAACATCATTTGGTGTTTTTTCAGGAGACAGTTAACTCATTGAATTTTAAAATGGCATACGACTAGTACACAGATTTGGACATCAAGATATATTGAACCTATGTCAACATATCTCTTTAGAAATTTTTATTGTATCTTGTTTATTCATAGAAAGACATCAGGCAGAAAATCACTCGGACTCTTAACTTCTTTTGAGTAGAATACATGTACAGCAAAACCTGGTTATAATGCCACCATTTGACCAAGAGAAAATATGGCACTATATCCAGGTTGGCATTACACCAAGGTACGGCATTAAGAAGCATGTTGGCAAAAAAGCTACTACAAATTAATGACTATTAATGACAACCAATCAAAGTATCTCTGCAACATTATATTCAGGGAAAACTGACAAATGACACAAACATCCAATTTGGCATTATAACCAGTGACATATAAGTGCAGGAAATCCGTTCTGGCAATACATGGCATTACTTCAAGTTTGGCATTATAACCAGAGTTTACTGTATAAGACTAGAACTGAGGGTTCATTGGCAAAAAAAGGGTATCAAACGTACTCTTCATACGGAGAGGGGTAGCCAGGAGAGTATAAGTTCTGTTCCGATATGGTGGCGGTCAGAGTCTGTTTATTGGGCGTTCTCAGTTCTGTAGATAAACAATTTAATTAGATCAATTATTGTACTAGGAACAATACCAATCTTAGTGAATAAATATTAGATCAACAGTTTTGACACATAAGGTAATACTGTACAAACTAAATATTAACAGGTTGAAACGGTACATAAGGTTATATTTCATTTTATTGCCTCATAAATCTTTTTGTTGAAATGGTTTAAACTTCATTAGTTGAACATGGTTATTTACTATTCGATCTAATAGTCCGTGTGCACAATATATTTTTGGTATTCCATCTCCTATATTTCATGCAAGTTTTTCTTAATCACTGTTTGATATTTTTCTACATTAATCTCAATTAAAAGTTTGTTTTGGTCAACTGTACTGAATATTAGTGTTCTGTTTCACCAATTACAAATGATAAGATGTGTTTTATCGATAAAAAAAATCAAATCATACTTACTGACATTATAATAAGCTATTTGAAAACCCTTGAATGTGTTGTGTGAGTCGGTAGTGAAGGTAACATCAAGAGATCGCCCAGTGGACTGAAAACTGGACTGTGGATAGCCGTCCCCACACAGGGTGTGACCAGAGCGCACTGCATCTGCAGTAGTCAAGGTATTATGATGGTTATTGTCATTCGCAGTAAGAATCTTAAGAAAAGTTCAAGGATAATGAAAATGTGACAAAACATATTGGACTTATTTTATCTTCTTTGCTTATATTTCACCAGAAACATTATACATTCCTTGCTGTCTTATGGTACATATCATTATCATGATGAATGAAGATTTTGATCAGGATATAATGGTTGTTATTGTCTTGATGATTTGTCAGTACCTGTCTCAAGAAATGTTAAAGGATAATCAGAATGTAAAACAACATGCTGGACTTATTTCATTATCTCCTGCTTACATGTATATGTCATCTGAAACATTATGCATTTTTGGCAATCTTATGATTCATGTTTATAATCACCGATTATCATGATGAATGTAGAATCGGTTCTGGATTTTCAATTGAGAAGTACAGAAATTTTCCACAATCATGCTTCACAATTGAGACACAATACAAGCTTCTAATGAGAATAAAGCAAAACAAGTGCAACCTACGATCAGTTATATTGGCGACGTCTGTAATGCAGTTGTCAGTGCTGACCTCAATGACCTCGACCTTGACCTGGCTGACCGGACTCTTGCTGACCAGCCTCCAACTGCAGTTGGCATTGCTGCACAGAAATGCCATCAATTTACTCATTCCATTTGATTAAGCATATCCCTTTCAATTTTTAAGCAGTCAGAGAACTTAATTTGTTGATTACAGTAAAGGACAGTTAAAGAATATTTTTCAATGTGATTTTTTCCAACGTACTTTGGGTAGTTCCTGGGAAAGCCTGGTGAAGTGAGGTACTGCCATTCATCTTCTGCGTACAACTGGACGTTGTGGCAACCGACTGAAAGGAGACAAGACTAAATGTGCTCATTATGATTCTAAGTTAAAAGCATGTTTTACCTACAATCTCCTTTTATTAGAAAGACACCACAAGTTACTGAGGTAGATTATTCATTGACAAATTTACAAATATAAAGATTCGACAGTACAATATTATAGTAAAGAACTTTTCTGAGTGCATTTCCATGGTATTGCTAGCGGCTGACTGTATCGAGTTAAATCCATATCCACTACAGAATGCCTGAGGAAGCCAACCTAAATGGATGGCGAAACATCAAAAAAAATAACAATCTTATCTGATACCACTGAGTTCTTTATCAGTTGGATGGTCAACCCCCTAGTATTAAACAAAGAAAACCAAAGGAGAAAAAGAAAAACTTACAGTGGGGAATATTCTTATATTTGATCCTGAACTGTGGATTCAAGGCAAAGTCCTTGACCCTGACCTTTAGCCAAAGGTCACCAAGAGAGGTCACGTTGGTGATGTCAGATCCGCACCAAACATGCGTCTTGTTTTGGAACTCATCAGCACCTGAACATGCATCTGAGTGACTTGAAAGTTTGCATTGATAATGAGTTTATACAGTCATAATAAAGGTGCTTTAACTGTTGATAAGATTTTACTTATTAATAACCTGGAATCTTAGTCAATTTGCTTGATAACAGTGTAAATATCCTGATTGAAATTGCTACTCTGAATGTCAGGGTCTGTTAATTTATCAATTAAGATTCAAATTACAAATTACCATTGCAGCCGCTTTCATTGACGCATAAGGATGTAACAAAGTATAAATTACTTATGTGAACCAGCATGAAATATCCTAACACTTTTAGTTATCATGAATACATTTCCTGACAGTGGCATCTACTAGTGACACATCTTCCTAAAATACCAGTTTCTGAACTGTCAGTTTTATGCCTTGCTGCTGACCATTGACTTTTCTGAGCTGATAATGAGCGCCCCTACAGGCGATTGTTAGCAACCTCCAGTAACTTTCTGACTGGACTATTGCTTTCTCTCATAGTAAGCTAGAGATCAAGCACAGAAAAATCATGGGTCGGCAGCAAGGCATAAAACTGACATTTATGCTTTGCATAGGAAGATGGACAGTGGAGGCTAATTATTATTTTAGTTTAAAAATTCTTCAGTGAAAGTCCTATCTAATCCTTTCATGACAAAGAATCAAGAGTCCTCCATGGTACATTCACTTACCGTCATAAGCCAGCAGATAGTTAGCTGCATTGCTACACTGAGTCATAGCGAGGTTCTGTAGAGATAGTGCGACAACATCCACGACGAGTAAACCAGACGGATTACGCAGGTGCCAGAGACACTCAACATCACTGTATGGTAGCAGAAGAAAACAGTAAATGGTGTCTCATGTGGATAAATTTTAAAACATGTAAACATGTACATACACATTAGTTCCGAGTGAGTACTCCCTACATCCAACCTCACAAAGGAGTAAACGTATATACTTTGAATGCTATGTTTTCGACAAGAAGAATCCATCAGAAAATTCATGCTTTAATTTTGTTTTCTTATGCTGAAGAATGATTTAAAAACCTTCATACAAAATTATTTTGCTGATGAAATTTGACCAAATTGGGCTGTAAATTTCACAATTTTACATATAATGAGACATTTTCAATTAATTCTTCACTTTATCAATATTTTTATACAAATATAAATTAATATGATGGATACCTAGGTCCTTACCCATCAAAGCCCTATTGAGTAGGGTACATGTTATAATAATAATTTATCTCTATTACATACGTCGATTAATTGAATTTAAATGAAATATCATCAAAGAGGAATCCCAAAAATCATGATTTGCATATGGTATAAGATTCACAGTGATTGATATGTCACAGTTTGTTGCAGAAAGAAGTTCACTTTTGTATATGTATGTGTGACAGGGTGAGGTCAAAAGCAAGTTAATTAACAAGCCTACCTTCCTTGAATGTTGATATCATGATGAAGTAAATTCACAAGTCAACCTTATACTTGAACATTGCTATCATATTGAAGTTAATTAACAAGCCTACCTTCCTTAAAAGTTGATATCATGATGAAGTAAATTCACAAGCCTACTTTCCTTGAACATTGTTATCATATTGAAGTTTATTAACAAGCCTACCTTCCTTGAAAGTTGATATCATATTGAAGTTAATTAACAAGCCTACCTTCCTTGAATGTTGATATCATGATGAAGTTAATTAACAAGCATACCACCCTTGAAAGTTGATATCATATGAAATAAATTCACAAGCCTGCCTTCCTTGAAAGTTGATATCATGATAAAGTTAATTAACAAGCAAACTACCCTTGAAATAGATATCATAATGAAGTGAATTCACAAGCATCACCTTCCTTGTACGTTGATACCATGATGAAGTGAATTTTATGTAACAAGCCTACCTTCCTTGAAAGTAGATATTATTATGAAGTGAATTCACAAGCCTACCTTCCTTGAATGTTGATATAATTATGAAGAGAATTCACAAGCCTACCTTCCTTGAAAGGTGATATCATTATGAAGAGAATTCCAAGCCTTAGCAACCTTCCTTGAAACTTGATAAAATTATGAAGAGAATTCACAAGCCTACCTTCCTTGAAAGGTGATGTCATGATGAAGTTAATTCACAAGCCTACCTTCCTTGAAAATTGATTATCGTGATGAAGTTAATTCACAAGCCTACCTTCCTTGAAAATTGATTATCATGATGAAGAGAATTAACAAGCCTACCTTCCTTGAAAGTTGTCCCGTCTCATTCTGTCTGTGGGGAAGTTTAATGAATGGAATGTGTCGGTGACGGTCAACATCTCGGTGTCACCTGAGCAGTTACCTGTTGAACATTAATTAGCCATGTTCATTATGAAGATGTTGTTATAGGTTATGAAGCAAATAAACGACTATTATATTAAAACCTATAATAGTGATAAGGATATTGAGTGTGATTTTTTTGGCTGTGGTAAAGATTGATAAGAAGCTCAATGAAAATTTTTTATTTCAAAAGCAAATTTACAAAAGTGAAAACTATTATCCAATTACTTATAAAAGTATGATGCTGATGATAGTAAATATAGTTTGAAGAAATTATGTACACTTTTTTTATTAACAGTTTTTCAAATCAACACCCTAGTAAAATACCGTATATTTCAATGTATAAGGCGAGTTTTTTATGCCAGAAATTAGGGGGTCAAAGAAGGGGGTCGCCCAATACACAAGGTAAAAAACTAGAGGCCAAGTGAGGGGTATCTGCCAACCCAACAAGTCAAGCTAGTCGATGTTTTTTTAAGTGCTATTTTTCAAGTTTCTATTCTAAAAATGCAATTATGAGATACTTTATTCAGCAATTTGTTGTTTTCGTGACTGTTCCAATAACAATCTTTTCTGTATACAATTTGACATCACTCATTCAAAAGACTAATGTAAGCTTTCCCTTGCATATGTATGAAACATTAACAACAAATACATCTCAGTTTGACCTATCTAAAGCAGCTTGAAATAGAATAAAGAATATAAAAAAAACATCCATTGCATTACTTCTGCGACTGAGTTGTCATCAATACCTGTTGTATCTATAGCCAACCAGAAGCCTGTATCAGGGTATTTGACTCGGACCTCCAGAGTGCTCTTTGTCCCCGACATCCCAGCTCTCTCTGCTCTTGAACATGCCCCCATCAGTCGAGATCCACTCTCGGTTCCTGTAGTTCAAACAATTTGATTATCAAATAATGATATATTGTCATGTAAAGTTTGTGTGACTGCAAAAACCTCCTTAAGATTCCTTGTTCCTCAAAGTTTGACTGGTATTAGTTTTTCTTGGATACTCTAACCTTACAGAGGATATCATTTTAACTGATGTCTTATAATTATAATGATGAAAATTAGGATGAGTGCAATGTGGATGAAGTGCCTTGCCAAGGGGCACACCACAGGATGAGATCAAGGTCACAAACACAAACAAGATTTTCTGAAACATTGTGTTCAGGTGAACGCACTGAGTTGAATCACTTGCTGATGTTCCGAAACAATTGTTTTTATTCTAGTGTAAAGTGAGTAAACATGTTAACATACTCATTAGGATGTCTATTCAAGAACCAAAACTTCTGAAAGCAGGTATACTACTAAGATCAAAGATGCATTTAAGGAATCAAAAGAGTTTGAGAGAAGAGATTTTTAACAACAAAGTAATATTTGAACCTACCATCGTAAACCTCAACATAGTCCATGTATGACCCGTCGATCTGATGCAGCCACTCGGTTTGAACCTCCACATGGATACAGCGATCTCTGGGGCGGTCTGAGCGCAGGTTTAGTACCGGTCTGAAATAGATTATTATGGCTTTATTTATGGAACATGTATTGTCAGCATCACTGAATATTACTCTACTACCGGTAATTAAGACTCTTCATTCAAAATCATTTGATTATTAAAACAATTAATTGACTAATCAACTGAAATGTCCAGGAGTTTATACGGTTGTTGTCATGTGAAATTTTAAGTGTAAATGATAACTTAAAAAAACAACCCATCTTTCACCTCTTCAATGGTAAAAAGAAGATGAATATTAAGAATTATTACGAAACCAGTTTTACAAGGACTTAGGTTACCACTTTTATCATTGAAATGTGGTCAAAACAACATTTATTTCCAAGAAAGGGACCAGTAAACTGGCTCGCAGCCTTCTGTAATACCTCTCAAATAAATATATGTTATAGAATCAATAACTGAAGAAGCAGCTTAGTTGGTAGAGTATCCCTCAACCCTGAGACCAGGATTCTAGTCCTGCATGGTCATGTCATACCAAAAGACATTAAAAGATTGGAGCTGTTTCTTCCTAACTTGACACTATGATAGAACATCATTTATGGTAGACTAGCGCTGCACTGTGGCTGCGGGGTTGCACACAACACATTTCAAGTTTAGTTTGTAATACCGTAAGTACAATCAAGAAAAATTATTATTAGTAGAGAACTCACCTGGCTGTCTGAGAAGACAATCTAGGAATCCAGACAAGAGACCGCGACTGTACAACCTCCTTGTGATGTGGATCAAAATAATCTGAAATTGTGATTGGCACACAGAAATCATTATTCAAATGTTGTATATCGACTTTTAAGTTGCATTTTAGATTGGTAGTATAATGAAGACAAAGATAATTCTATCTATGAAAATTTTTTTTTTCACAGTTAAATTTGGTAAAGATCCTTATAAACTGGTATTCCACTAATCTCATCCTGTTTTCTTAGCTTCCTTGAAATTTATCCTTTAATGTTATTTATCTTATCTTTTGTTTCCATTTTTGTCATCTCATCATCATACCCATATGTCTAAATTGCTGTACCTCCCATCTTCTCCATATGCTTTAAAACAGTATATGGATCTATACCAAAACGTCACTTAGCTACTGCGGAAAGAGAAGTTGTTCATACATAGTTTGCTTTGCCAGTTCTTAAAATTTAACTTACAAGTTTCAAACAGGTTAAAACTGTGTGGAAAAACACAAATGAAATTAATTTCTTAAAAAATACCAAGTGGTCACTTACATTTATAGATCGATGAAAACTTGATCCTGAACTGATGACCAGCAGACAATGGAAGTGGTTTTAGACCGGAGATAATGGTCACCTGACTGCTGGAGGAGCGGATGAAACCAAATGGTCTGGTGCTGCCACATTTAGATACCATTTTTGTCGATGTCAAGTCGTCGCCTGGAATGGTTCTAAAATGTTTATTCTCTAGTGGCAACATAAACCTTTCCCCCAAAACATTAAATCCTCTTGATGCAGTTTTCATCCTTCTATTTCATTGGTATTGGAGGGATCCTCCCCCCCCCCCCCCCCTCCCTTCTCTGATGTCTTTTTTTTTAATTCACTTTTTATCACAGAAACCCTGTTACAATATGTGCATCCCCCCAGGGGAGAGGTAGCCCAATAAAAGTTGTTGGTCAAGAACAGGTTCCTGAATTTTGGTACTATTTACACAGGATACAAAGACAAAACATTCACTCACTCATACACACTTTTATCTCTATGTACATATAATAAAAGGAATCATAGTCAAACTATTCTCGAATGTTCATCAACTTGTCATTTCATAAGCGACATGACACATGTATACAAATTTGAGAGTTAGTGATGGACAGGATGCAAGAAGCAACAATTCGAAAGATTACACAATTGCGATATTATGATACAACATCCACTCTGATGTTTAGCTGCATTAGTTGTAGTAGTAATTTAATCCCTCGAGCCCTGCTCCTGTTTGTAAGTTTGTAATAACATTTTTTCCAAACAGATAAACCCGCATATTCATCAATGACTGTTGAAAATTTGCTTATAGACATGTGCCGCTAAAGGCTGATATATTGCCTAAGTGGCGTAAAACAATAACTCATTACTTTTAGATATCTATTGGTGTTGACAATGGAAGGTTAAGACTTTATAATGGTAAAAAGATTTGCACAACTTGCACCAAAATGAATTACAAACATGTTTACAATGCCTTTAAAGTGATAATGTAAAAAAAAAATGTGTCTTTTGTCTTACAGTCCATATTCAATAAGGATTCCAAAGTAGAAGCTTTCTGAGGAGTAAACCACTGGATATTGTTAACATGAAACTGTGCTGTTTGAAAAATTATCAGTAAAACGCAGAAAAAAGGTATGATCATACACACATACAGGTACATTGGAATGCAGTACATGAATGCAGTTATAATTATAAGCCGAATTCTCTGCCTTTTGTAATCAATAATCAATCAAACTGTGGAGAGTGCTCATAAAAATTATTGTTTAATAGTAACCATCAAATATTTCAAATGGTCTGTTCCCGCAGGTAAAGCCGTCATCAGCCCAAGCGATGACCTCCAGATTGATGACATCGGTATGACTTGCTGTGATGCTCCATCGACACACGCTCGTCCTGGATGTGGAAACAAAAGCTCGCTCAAGCTCACTCATGTTAATATGATTGTTTAACATCTCTGGTGAGGAAGGAAGAGGTCAGATTTTTATACAGAACTAATTATCAGAGGTAATCCTATGGTTAGACAATCCGTATAATTTTTTGTGTTTCTCAACTCCTTCAGCATGTGAGCGTGTGGTTGGAAAAAAGGAACAAAAAAACGTGGTGTGTATTTGTAGATATTTTGGTCATGTCGTGATAATGTGAATGAAAAGTAAAAAGCGGGGTTATTTTGAATATGACGGCAGACAAATAACAAATAAAAACACTTTTTTTATCTCATATCGGTCGTGTAGATCAGTGTCGGCGGGAGATGAGAAACAGCAAAAACAATATGGGTGACCAGAATGCTTTGCGACTCCATTATCGTAATATAATACTAAATAGTTATCCAATAAGCATACAGAGTGAAATGTATGAAACAATAGTTTAATATGATACCTGTATCCTTTAATTAACCCTTGACAATATTTCTTGTTGAAAACCATCTTTAGCAGTTAATTTATAATGAATTCATCTAACAAAAGATAACTGTTTATAATCATTTAATTTTCCCGGAAACTGTAACGTTAACACATAATGTTTTGGAAAGAGCCAAAATTTCTTTAGGAGGTATAAACATACACAACGTCTGTTCAAGGTACTTAGTTTGATAAACTAGGCCTTATGGTTTGTGTTTTATAGAAATAGCCAATAAAAGTAGAAAGAAATTGAAAAACCCCTTCATATGATGATTGTTCCATTTACCAAGTTTCAAGGCCTTTATATATATTTTGAATTTCGTCCCAGAAAAAAAATTCTTAGTTGTATTTCCATAGAACAACTAATTATAAATGAAGGATGAAACTGAACACCCTAAATTCACCACTTTACATGATCGATGCTTGATCAATATACCAAGTTTCAATGAGCCAGAGTGCTCATAGTTTTGTAGTTTTGGTCCAGAAAGCCAATTCATAGTTTCATTTCAATTGTTACACTCATATATTTGCAAGAAGAAGCTAAAAATGCCAAGAGGCACCACTTCACATGATGCTTGTTCCATATACCAAGTTTGAATGAGCTAGACATAAAAGGTTATGAGCTCTGATTTGGAAAACCAAATTATGAGTTGCGTTTCCATGGTAACAGCCTTAAATATTGGTAGAAAGAAGTTGGAAAGCCCAAAATGTAACACTGAGGATGAGCTAAGCCTTTTTGTTTTTGAGTTCTGATTCAGAAAAGAACAGCCTGCACTGACAAACGGACAGGCAGACGGACATAGGTCCTTTCTATATATCACCCTAAATTCATTTTGGCGGGGAATAAAAGTACATACCCAATGTCCATGGGGAATATAGGCAGGAGCTCACTTTTGCTGGTAGCTGGAATTTTTCTGATATCATCAGGTATACAAGTATGATCTGGAAGACAGAAATTATTTATTCATTTATTTCCTGAAATAATCAGCAGACTAGAGTCGGCTTGTACATCACTCAGAGGGAAAAGTGGGAAATTTATCTTAAAATAGTTTTTGCTAATAGGCATTCATTACTGTTTTCTTTTATCAACTTTTGATAATATTTTAACTTTCCTAAGTATCTCATTAGTAATGAATTAAATAGTTCATATCTGTGTCTGGTGATTATTTGACCAGGCAATAGCACTCAATATTTCATCACATAACAGTCCTTATTCAGGATGACTTGTTCGAAATCAAAAAATGTTTTCTTTTTCTTTTGTGGTATCATTTATAATAAACCATGAACAATACTTTGTTTTTGTGAGCATCATTTTATAATCAGCATTTCAAATGTGAACTTATGGATTTTTGTCAATAACAGAGTGAAGACTTTTACATTCTCTCATCATTCAATTTCCAATGTCAATTGCAGGCAAAAATTCTTCTAAGATTACGTTGCCGCTAATGGCTGAAATATTACCCAAGTACCCTTAATCATGAAACTATTTGAACTTACTTCCTGAGGTGGTGTATGTTCGAAGAAAGAATCCACTTAAAGCGTTTGTACTATCGGACCTGAAGTTGAGGTGGACATCAGTGGAGCTCTGGTAGAATCTGCTGCCTGTCGAACCACACCACACTGTTCTATCTGAAATCATACATCATACACAGGTGCATGAGTGTGCAGTCTGATTAAAATCGACCGTGTTACGAGGAAGAAAAGTAAAATATGTATCAGAGCTTTCCTCTCCACAACGCGTATGGTAGAAGTTCGAACCCCACTAGAGATAATATTTTTGCACTTTTTTTCCTCGAATCACAGTCGATTTTAATCAGACTGCATGAGTGTGCATTCTGATTGCTTGTATCTATTTATTCAAGAAATACTGAGTAGCCCTCAGTAAACCATTGTGTGTTTTTCAATTAAATATAGTTTTGCCCTGAATTTTTATAGAAAGATGCTGAAGGTTAGGGCTACTCATTACTTTTCTTGTATGTTGATTTTCTCTCGTTTTAAGTTAATCTCTCCAATATAAACATATCAAATTATCATTTTTATAAAAAATCTGCAACCAGTGCCATGACAAGTGACGTCATAGCACAATTGTTACTGACGTCATAGACCATTGCCAAATAACGTAACTCAAAAATCATACTTTATTCTGTAATAAAGTGTGGGCGGCAATTTGGATAATTACAAAAACAATACTAGAAAAGAGGACAGCGGTGTTGTGATAAGCATCCTGGTCCTCATGCCAAAACCTTTGGTTTTTAAATTTCTGTTGACCAATCAATCACACTTTTAAACATATTAAGCTTACCTTTATGATATTAACTTTGATTAAGTAAATGTGAACTTTGAGATTGTTTAAATTGTGTGTCTATAGATTTTTACACATTTGATAATAAACTGTAGTCACAAGACATTAGACAGTCAAGAAAGACAGTAAACAATAGACAGAAGACACTAGACACAAGAAAGACAGTAAACAATAGACAGAAGACACTTGACACAAGAAAGACAGAAGACACTAGACAGAAGAAAGACAGTAAACAATAGACAGAAGACACTAGACACAAGAAAGACAGTAAACAATAGACAGAAGACACTAGACAGAAGAAAGACAGTAAACAATAGACAGAAGACACTAGACAGTCAAGAAAGACAGTAAACAATAGACAGAAGACACTAGACACAAGAAAGACAGTAAACAATAGACAGAAGAAAGACAGTAAACAATAGACAGAAGACACTAGACACAAGAAAGACAGTAAACAATAGACAGAAGACACTAGACACAAGAAAGACAGTAAACAATAGACAGAAGAAAGATAGTAAACAATAGATAGTAGACACTAGACACAAGAAAGACAGTAAACAATAGACAGAAGACACTAGACAGTCAAGAAAGACAGTAAACAATAGACAGAAGACACTAGACAGTCAAAAAAGACAGTAAACAATAGACATAAGACACTAGATACAAGAAAGACAGTAAACAATAGACAGAAGAAAGACAGTAAACAATAGACAGAAGACACTAGACAGTCAAGAAAGACAGTAAACAATAGACAGAAGACACTAGACACAAGAAAGACAGTAAACAATAGACAGAAGACACTAGACACAAGAAAGACAGTAAACAATAGACAGAAGACACTAGACACAAGAAAGACAGTAAACAATAGACAGAAGAAAGACAGTAAACAATAGACAGAAAACACTAGACAGTCAAGAAAGACAGTAAACAATAGACAGAAGACACTAGACACAAGAAAGACAGTAAACAATAGACAGGAGACACTAGACACAAGAAAGACAGTAAACAATAGACAGAAGAAAGACAGTAAACAATAGACAGAAGACACTAGACAGTCAAGAAAGACAGTAAACAATAGACAGAAGACACTAGACACAAGAAAGACAGTAAACAATAGACAGAAGAAAGACAGTAAACAATAGACAGAAGACACTAGACAGTCAAGAAAGACAGTAAACAATAGACAGAAGACACTAGACACAAGAAAGACAGTGAACAATAGACAGAAGAAAGATAGTAAACAATAGATAGAAGACACTAAACAGTCAAGAAAGACAGTAAACAATAGACAGAAGACACTAGACAGTCAAGAAAGACAGTAAACAATAGACAGAAGACACTAGACAAAAGAAAGACAGTAAACAATAGACAGAAGACACTAGACACAAGAAAGACAGTAAACAATAGACAGAAGACACTAGACAGTCAAGAAAGACAGTAAACAATAGATGGAAGACACTAGACAGTCAAGAAAGACAGTAAACAATAGACATAAGACACTAGACACAAGAAAGACAGTAAACAATAGACAGAAAACACTAGACACAAGAAAGACAGTAAACAATAGACAGAAGACACTAGACACAAGAAAGACAGTAAACAATAGACAGAAGAAAGACAGTAAACAATAGACAGAAAACACTAGACAGTCAAGAAAGACAGTAAACAATAGACAGAAGACACTAGACACAAGAAAGACAGTAAACAATAGACAGGAGACACTAGACACAAGAAAGACAGTAAACAATAGACAGAAGAAAGACAGTAAACAATAGACAGAAGACACTAGACAGTCAAGAAAGACAGTAAACAATAGACACAAGACAGACAGTAAACAATAGACAGAAGACACTAGACACAAGAAAGACAATAAGCATCCTGGTCCTCATGCCAAAACCTTTGGTTTTTAAATTTCTGTTGACCAATCAATCACACTTTTAAACATATTAAGCTTACCTTTATGATATTAACTTTGATTAAGTAAATGTGACTTTTTTTTTTAGATTGTTTAAATTGTGTGTCTATAGATTTTTACACATTTGATAATAAACTGTAGTCACAAGACATTAGACAGTCAAGAAAGACAGTAAACAATAGACAGAAGACACTAGACACAAGAAAGACAGTAAACAATAGACAGAAGACACTTGACACAAGAAAGACAGAAGACACTAGACAGAAGAAAGACAGTAAACAATAGACAGAAGACACTAGACAGAAGAAAGACAGTAAACAATAGACAGAAGACACTAGACAGAAGAAAGACAGTAAACAATAGACAGAAGACACTAGACACAAGAAAGACAGTAAACAATAGACAGAAGACACTAGACACAAGAAAGACAGTAAACAATAGACAGAAGACACTAGACAGTCAAGAAAGACAGTAAACAATAGACAGAAGACACTAGAGAAAAGAAAGACAGTAAACAATAGACAGAAGAAAGACAGTAAACAATAGACACAAGAAAGACAGTAAACAATAGACAGAAGACACTAGACACAAGAAAGACAGTAAACAATAGACAGAAGACACTAGACACAAGAAAGACAGTAAACAATAGACAGAAGACACTAGACACAAGAAAGACAGTAAACAATAGACAGAAGACACTAGACAGTCAAGAAAGACAGTAAACAATAGACAGAAGACACTAGACAAAAGAAAGACAGTAAACAATAGACAGAAGACACTAGACCCAAGAAAGACAGTAAAAAATAGACACAAGAAAGACAGTAAACAATAGACATAAGACACTAGACAGTCAAGAAAGACAGTAAACAATAGACAGAAGACACTAGACACAAGAAAGACAGTAAACAATAGACAGAAGAAAGACAGTAAACAATAGACAGAAGACACTAGACACAAGAAAGACAGTAAACAATAGACAGAAGACACTAGACAGAAGAAAGACAGTAAACAATAGACAGAAGACACTAGACACAAGAAAGACAGTAAACAATAGACAGAAGACACTAGACACAAGAAAGACAGTAAACAATAGACAGAAGACACTAGACAGTCAAGAAAGACAGTAAACAATAGACAGAAGACACTAGAGAAAAGAAAGACAGTAAACAATAGACAGAAGAAAGACAGTAAACAATAGACACAAGAAAGACAGTAAACAATAGACAGAAGACACTAGACACAAGAAAGACAGTAAACAATAGACAGAAGACACTAGACACAAGAAAGACAGTAAACAATAGACAGAAGACACTAGACAAAAGAAAGACAGTAAACAATAGACAGAAGACACTAGACCCAAGAAAGACAGTAAACAATAGACACAAGAAAGACAGTAAACAATAGACATAAGACACTAGACAGTCAAGAAAGACAGTAAACAATAGACAGAAGACACTAGACACAAGAAAGACAGTAAACAATAGACAGAAGAAAGACAGTAAACAATAGACAGAAGACATTAGACACAAGAAAGACAGTAAACAATAGACAGAAGACACTAGACAGAAGAAAGACAGTAAACAATAGACAGAAGACACTTGACAAAAGAAAGACAGTAAACAATAGACAGAAGAAAGACAGTTAACAATAGACAGAAGACACTAGACAGTCAAGAAAGACAATAAACAATAGACAGAAGACACTAGACAGAAGAAAGACAGTAAACAATAGACAGAAGAAAGACAGTAAACAATAGACAGAAGACACCAGACACAAGAAAGACAGTACACAATAGACAGAAGACACTAGACACAAGAAAGACAGTAAACAATAGACAGAAGACACTAGACAGTCAAGAAAGACAGTAAACAATATACAGAAGAAAGACAGTAAACAATAGACAGAAGACACTAGACAGTCAAGAAAGACAGTAAACAATAGACACAAGACAGACAGTAAACAATAGACAGAAGACACTAGACACAAGAAAGACAATAAGCATCCTGGTCCTCATGCCAAAACCTTTGGTTTTTAAATTTCTGTTGACCAATCAATCACACTTTTAAACATATTAAGCTTACCTTTATGATATTAACTTTGATTAAGTAAATGTGACTTTTTTTTTTAGATTGTTTAAATTGTGTGTCTATAGATTTTTACACATTTGATAATAAACTGTAGTCACAAGACATTAGACAGTCAAGAAAGACAGTAAACAATAGACAGAAGACACTAGACACAAGAAAGACAGTAAACAATAGACAGAAGACACTTGACACAAGAAAGACAGAAGACACTAGACAGAAGAAAGACAGTAAACAATAGACAGAAGACACTAGACAGAAGAAAGACAGTAAACAATAGACAGAAGACACTAGACAGAAGAAAGACAGTAAACAATAGACAGAAGACACTAGACACAAGAAAGACAGTAAACAAGAGACAGAAGACACTAGACAGTCAAGAAAGACAGTAAACAATAGACAGAAGACACTAGACACAAGAAAGACAGTAAACAATAGACAGAAGACACTAGACACAAGAAAGACAGTAAACAATAGACAGAAGACACTAGACAGTCAAGAAAGACAGTAAACAATAGACAGAAGACACTAGAGAAAAGAAAGACAGTAAACAATAGACAGAAGAAAGACAGTAAACAATAGACACAAGAAAGACAGTAAACAATAGACAGAAGACACTAGACACAAGAAAGACAGTAAACAATAGACAGAAGACACTAGACACAAGAAAGACAGTAAACAATAGACAGAAGACACTAGACACAAGAAAGACAGTAAACAATAGACAGAAGACACTAGACAGTCAAGAAAGACAGTAAACAATAGACAGAAGACACTAGACAAAAGAAAGACAGTAAACAATAGACAGAAGACACTAGACACAAGAAAGACAGTAAACAATAGACACAAGAAAGACAGTAAACAATAGACATAAGACACTAGACAGTCAAGAAAGACAGTAAGCAATAGACAGAAGACACTAGACACAAGAAAGACAGTAAACAATAGACAGAAGAAAGACAGTAAACAATAGACAGAAGACATTAGACACAAGAAAGACAGTAAACAATAGACAGAAGACACTAGACAGAAGAAAGACAGTAAACAATAGACAGAAGACACTAGACACAAGAAAGACAGTAAACAATAGACAGAAGACACTTGACACAAGAAAGACAGAAGACACTAGACAGAAGAAAGACAGTAAACAATAGACAGAAGACACTAGACAGAAGAAAGACAGTAAACAATAGACAGAAGACACTAGACAGAAGAAAGACAGTAAACAATAGACAGAAGACACTAGACACAAGAAAGACAGTAAACAAGAGACAGAAGACACTAGACAGTCAAGAAAGACAGTAAACAATAGACAGAAGACACTAGACACAAGAAAGACAGTAAACAATAGACAGAAGACACTAGACACAAGAAAGACAGTAAACAATAGACAGAAGACACTAGACAGTCAAGAAAGACAGTAAACAATAGACAGAAGACACTAGAGAAAAGAAAGACAGTAAACAATAGACAGAAGAAAGACAGTAAACAATAGACACAAGAAAGACAGTAAACAATAGACAGAAGACACTAGACACAAGAAAGACAGTAAACAATAGACAGAAGACACTAGACACAAGAAAGACAGTAAACAATAGACAGAAGACACTAGACACAAGAAAGACAGTAAACAATAGACAGAAGACACTAGACAGTCAAGAAAGACAGTAAACAATAGACAGAAGACACTAGACAAAAGAAAGACAGTAAACAATAGACAGAAGACACTAGACACAAGAAAGACAGTAAACAATAGACACAAGAAAGACAGTAAACAATAGACATAAGACACTAGACAGTCAAGAAAGACAGTAAACAATAGACAGAAGACACTAGACACAAGAAAGACAGTAAACAATAGACAGAAGAAAGACAGTAAACAATAGACAGAAGACATTAGACACAAGAAAGACAGTAAACAATAGACAGAAGACACTAGACAGAAGAAAGACAGTAAACAATAGACAGAAGAAAGACAGTAAACAATAGACAGAAGACACTAGACAAAACACAGTAGTACACTCACTGCTACTAGCGGAGACGGGTGCTATGGTCAAGTAATCGTATTGACACACCCCCGCCTTCCCTTCCTCGACCTTGAACTCCAGGGCCTCGATGTTTATGACCTCCAGAGGGTCGCTATGGGTCAAACTCCATGTCAGGTTCACAGCACTGGAGTGAATAGGTCAACATTTAGGAGATTATCATTACCAGAAATTAACATATTTTTATGAAAGTAAGGTGAACTCAGAAGGGGTAAATTACTTACTTACCTAAATACAAAAAATCAAAAATTTAAAGCTTTGTCTGATAACTTTCACAAGAATACTCACTCGGGGTAAGCAACCGGGTACCCAGGCGAGTAGATGTACGCCGGGGTGGAATCTACCTCAACCGTGTAGCTCTGTTCAGCCAAGGCAGACGCTGAATGATAATTGTGTCAAAACATTTAGGATCACTCTGTCAGTTGTTTAAAACTCTATACATAAAAAAGGATATGTAAGAAAAAACGTTCCAGTCATAACTAACTGCAATGTCGTGACAGGAACCTTGTTAAATCCAGTTTTTAAACATCATGTAAATATCATATTATTTTTGCACCGCTAAACCTTTACCCATTGACTATGTAGCTCATCAGGTATTGCAGTCTCATTTCTAGACACCCGGCAATAAAATATCAGCTTTTGGGATGAAAGGTTCTTGAGAAAAAACAATAGACTAAAAGGAAAGAGTATATACATAAAATGCTTACCTTCAATGGTGGCAACAGACATGCCAGAGGGGTTGTTGCCGACATATTTGATGACGACACTGCCCCTAACGTCCACTATACGGGCATATGACTGACCACACCATCGTCCTAGGGACTTCAACCGTAGACTTTCTGGCAACCCGTCCTCTTCTGTATCTGAATGCAAGAAAATTGGGAACTTACGCAACTGATGAATTCAAATATAGAGCTTTTAAAGGGACAGTGGCATTTTTCAGGATATATTTGTCAGGATATAAAAATAAATGGTTCCAAATGAAGACAAAGTATTAAGACTAAATGAAGCCGTAATAAATCAAATATATAATGTAAAGTTCAGCCATTACAGTTTCTTACACAAAATGAATTAAAGATGTTCACAAGAAAATGGCCGACAATGAACTTTATGCAAATCTTTATAATTTGTTCTCTGAATATGGATGATTGGTTTGTGATATGAGATTTTTGACACTATCAAAATAATACATTTAGCAGTAACATACAATTATCAGTGAAAATTTTAAAATATAAAATTTCTAAAAACATGCTACTGCCCCTTTAATGTAAGCCTGGTGCATTATCCATTGATCTATTGAGAAACCGTTATCATGGATTCCAACCCAAACATCTGAATATAAGCTTGGTGCAATATCTAATGAGCTAATGAGGGACCATTACCTTAGGTTAAAACTGGGAGCAGCGTTTAATACATCATAATGAACGAGATGTCAATAAACATTATTTTTTTAACTCTCATCAAAACTGTAAAGGATATTATTGCTTATTGCTTTTTATTGGTTGATCAGAAATACCTATCATATTTCTTTTCATTTTGAGAAATATAATGTCCCCACTTGACATATTTAAAGTTTACAACAACCATTAACATAGTCAATAATATGTTACCAAAAGAGTTAACAAAGGTTATATAATCCTATAAAAATATTAACAAAAATGTGTTTGATGAAAATATGTTTAACATATAGGTAGCCATACATCATGACACAATGGAGGCGGATAAATAAATTCAGATACCATTGATGCCATTGGATGGAAACAACCATGTAACAAAATGCATGTGTTACAAATTTCACCTTGCTAATTTTTGTGTGAGGAGTATATAAATCCATGTTATTTTCTTGATCATTAATGAAAAGCTCGCCAGTTACCATGAAACATTTTGCGAAGATTGTGTAGTTCCATGTTTGTTTTCTTGATAATTATTGAAAGTTGCAAGTAACCATGAAATCCTTTTTGAGAAATATATAATTCCTTGTTTTTTTATCTTGATCATTAATGAAAAGGTCGCCAGTTACAATTAACCTTTTTGTGAGGAGTATATACATAATTCCTTGTTTTATATCTAGATCATTAATAACAAGCAGCTGACATGGTCGAGCTATATCCCCCGCAAATTGCACAATATGTATAGGTTTTCCTTATCATATTGCCGATTAATTTTTGTCGCACAAATTAACTAAAAATTTCCAGGATATGAAAGAAACTGTCCTAATAAAAAAAAAAAATCATACCAACTTTATGTTCACTGTTGGGCATAATTCGACTTAACTGACAAAATTAAAATCAAACGAATGAATTTATGTATTATGATTTTGTATCTCAATAACAAATTTGATCAAAATGTGATGATTAGTTTAGTTGTGAGATAGACAGGACTTGTATCAGATTTCCAACAGAGTCCTCATTTGTTTGCCAAAAAAGGCCAAATTTTATAAAAATATTTTCAAAATTGTTCTTCATGACACACCTTCATATGATTATGTATCTCCATATCAAATTTGATCAATATGTGATGATTAGTTTAGAAGTTATGAGCCGGACAGGACTTGTAATAGTTTTCCAACAGAATCCTCATTTTTTGCCAATAAAGGCAAAATTTTATAAAAATATCTAAAAAATTGTTCTTCATGACACACCTTCATATGATTATGTATCTTCATATCAAATTTGATCAATATGTGATGATTAGTTTAAAAGTTATGAGCCGGACAGGACTTGTAACAGTTTTCCAACAGAGTCCTCATTTTTTGCCAAAAAAGGCCAAATTTTATACAAATATATTCAAAATTGTTCTTCATGACACACCTTCATATGATTATGTATCTCCATATCAAATTTGATCAATATGTAATGATTAGTTTAGAAGTTATGAGCCGGACAGGACTTGTAACAGTTTTCCAACAGAGTCCTCATTTTTTGCCAAAAAAGGCAACATTTTATAAAAATATTTTCAAAATTGTTCTTCATGACACACCTTCAGATGATTATGTATCTTCATATCAAATTTTATCAATATGTGATGATTAGTTTAGAAGTTGTGAGCTGGACGGGACTTGTAACAGATTTCTTACAAAATTTACCACTTTTTCTACAAAATCCTAATATTTTATGTAGATTTTCAGAAAATTGTTTCTCATGACACATCATTACATGTTTCTTCATGTCCATAACAAATTTGAATTGAAATGGTTGATTAGTTAGAAAGTAATGAGCCGGACACAAAGTGTAACGGACGGACGGACGGACGGACGGTACCTATTTTAATACCCCCCGCAACTTCGTTGTTGCGGAGGATAAAAAGGTCGCCATGTTACAATGAAAAGGTCGCCATGTTACCATGAAACTTTTTGTAAGACGTAAATAATTCCATGTTTTTTATCTATATCATTATTGAAAAGGTCGTCAGTTACCATGAAAGATCTCCACGTACTGCTCCTCGCATCCCGGACTGCCCTGCAGGTTGAAGCCGCTAGTAGTTACTCGTATGAAGTCATCTTGCATTAGGGCGCGGATCTTGAAGACGCAGGAGTCTCTGTCGCTAAACAATCATTTCAATCAATGTAATCAACCATAAGTCGTGGCAGTTGTTCATATGTGCATATGTGCATAATAACTTCTGCCCAGCATGCTCTTTAGCAATGGAATCGATAAGATTGGTCATAACATTTGAAAGATAGTTGTTTGTACAAAATGGAAATCTATGCATAAATATTACAATAACTTACGTATATAAAAAGATCAAATGCTTGTTTCTATAAAACAAAAGTTAACTATTTTGTTTTACATATCTCTGGCTTTTTCAAATCCTCTATTTATGCAATTTGCATATCGACATTCATCTGACAATTTTGTCTTACACTCAGACTGTAGTTTAGAACATTTTTCATTAACATACGTATGAAAAGCAACTCTAGATCTGTCGTGAAATACATCTGAAATTTCCTATTTCTAAGGTTCCTTTCTTATACTTAATATAATAATCGATTTTGAGAATTGTTATTTTTCAGAGACTGAATATTAGTCTACTGACAAATGGTCAAGGAGTGTTACAGAAATGATGTCGCCTACAAAAAACATCTTCCTACGCAAAGCCTAAAACGCCAGTTTCCGAACTATCAGTTTAGTTGTTGCTGCAGACCCTTGAGTCTTCTGTGCTGTTATCAGCGCCCCTAGAGGCGATTGTTAGCAACCTCCAGTGATTGGACTATTGCTTTCTCTCATAGTACGCTAGAGAGCAAGCAGAAAACTCAAGGGTCGGCAGCAAGGCATAAAACTGACAGTTCGGAAACTGGGATGTTAGGCTTTGCGCATAGGAAGCTAACAAGAAAAGAAGTAAATAACCAAAATAATGTTTTCCTACCCGTCGATTTTTAGGGTCTTCTTGGTGTGCCTGTTCAATGTCACTTGTTCCCCGCCGCAGAATATACAGCATTGTGTTTGCTGGGACCTCGCTGGAGAATACCAAATATAATTGAAGAACATACCATATTTACATTTCTCACATGTCCATATACGTTATATGGCTTGTCCCACTGTAACATTATCTTTTACGAAAGACGTATGCCGGTTTGAGAAAATAATCAAAAAATATTTGAGTTTTCTTAAAAGTTATTCAGTTGAATTCAAAACTATTACAATTTAGAAAAAAAATTATAATTTAGAAACAAGCGACTAGCGAATATAGTGGAACTTTCAAATTCCAATTTTGAATTATATAAGAAGACATGGACAGATTAAGTCGAATTTCATTACAAATTTGCAGCTGTCATGATTCCCATGAGTGAAAAGTATGTAAGTATTTTTTTCACACAGATTACATCATAATTCAACTGGACTAAAGTATAGCATCGGTACATTATTTTTTACAAGTCTTTATGAGTCCAATTTTATCATAAGAAAGAAAATTATAAGTATCTTAACATTCCTAGTATAGCGACAGATACCCTTTTTGAAGAAAACCTTTAAACTAAAACATGTTTGAAGTTAATCGTCTCCTCGGCGGTAATGTAATATTTTATGAGTGATTCAATCAATTTGACAATCTAGAGGTGTGCATTCACAAGGCACATGTACCGATGACCAAAACATACAAAAAGTTATCTAAGATATTACAGATGTCAAGTTTCGTAACATTGAAATTAATATTCGGAAGGACGGTTGTAAAACCATGGGGAAACGATCCATATTTTGAATTCATAAAAAGGCGTAAACAAACAGTCAGGCTCTGAAGGTCTACCGTTGCTGAATCAAAGTTATTGCCAAAGTTAAAAGTTTTCAAAACAAACGCCGTATACCAAGATGAAAGTCAGTCAGTACGATGATATCAATTATTATGTGATGTAATGTAATATGATGTAATATTGATTATAGAAGAGTATGGTAAATTGTCAATATAATTGTTATAGAATGGTCTAATACCATATTTTACAGATGTCAAATAAGAGTTGAAAACAGCTGTTATCTATTCGGGGGATATAAAATCGAAATAGTTATCAAATAAACTGATGAAATGTATCATTGCATCAGTTGCCGATTAAATCTCTTCTTATATGACAGTTTAGGAGGTTAAGGAGCCACTCCATGAGTTCATAGGGTCGCACATGCAAAACTTTACATTTAATCGAGGAGTATCTATTGTGTATCGTGTAAGCGTCATCTACGTTGAACAGTAAAATTAGGAAGGTTTGAAGTCGTCGTAATGATCGAAAACCGGACAGTGACGCGCGTTAATCAGTCAAATGTAATTTTGGAAACTTATCTAAAGCAGTAAGAATGCCAATTACACATTGATAATGTTTGATAGGTTCTATAATTAGTATTCACGTTAACTGGATGTGTGAATTTGGTTTCTGCGAATGATTTATAAATGATTTAAGATTTTCAACGAAAACAACAAATTCTCACATAACTGCCATTTGGGGATGAATATATCAGATGTTTTGAATTGATGTAATTCAATATTCCATTTACGTAAGTTTTAAAGCAAAATAACATTTGTTGAAAAGCATGGAATGGCTATTTAATGAATCGTTTAGACAGCGGGAAGTGTTGTTTGAGTATAAGTATACTATTTTCGAAACAAACGGATTGACGACGCCACAATATTCAACACCAGTAATAGATTCGTTGGCATCTCAGGGGATGAAATGATAAGATGTTCAAAGCTGAACAAAATGATCATGAAACCAGCGCCGAATCTTGAAAAGGAGAATTTTCAAAATTCAATTCTGAGCCCTGTAGGCTTTCGTATGTAATTACTGTTGAATGTTTCTTTAATTTGTATTCTGGTGACTCTGGAAGTTTTTCATCCATAACATATTTTCCTTATGCAAACTCTTGAATCACACTATTGTAAATGTAAAATGAAAAAGCCCTGGTCCATCAGGCTTCACGGTGGAATTCTATTAATTATTTTGGCAAGATATATATTCACACACAAATACCTCATCAATTCTTTAAATGAAGCATATAGGACAGGTGAGCTTTATAAGTAAAAAGCAAAGTCTAAATACATAATATATATACCAAAGAAATTCAAAGAACACTTTAAAAACTTTAGGCCAATTTCTCTACTTAATATTTCCTATAAATTATAGCTTCAGCAGTAATGTCGACACGTATTAAAAATATTCGTCCAAACCTAATACGTGAAGATCAAAGGGAATTATGAAAAGCAGATAAATTGGAGAGTGCACAAGGCAGATTAACGATATTATGGATCTCACTGAATATATGAATAAACCAAGACTCTTAAAATTGACCGATTTCGAAAAAAACCCTTTGGATTCAGTAGAATGGCTGTTTATCGAAAAATGCTTCGATTTCTTCAGTTTTGGGCAATCAACCAGCATTAGTTAAAAGCTTTTACAATAAAATTAATTCAAGTGTTCTTGTATATAGATTTCCATCAAATTTTATCAAAATACACGTGGATGTAGACAAGGTGATTCCCTCTCGTCATATATATTCTTCATTGTAGCTGAGATCTTAGCCCATATGCTCAGACAAAATAAGATAAGAGGCATAAATATGGTTGACCTAGAATATTTATTCGCACAATAATTAGCAGATGATGCAACTAAAATATTAGATGGATCTGAACAGTCAGAGAACACTACGAGTACTTGAAGCATACGCATCCTTTTCTGGACTTAAGATAAACATAGATAAAACTAAAGTTGTCTGGATAGGTTCAAAACAATTTTCTAAGTGGCAATATTGCAGAGGCTATAACCAAGACTGGACCCAAAAACCCTTTTTGTTCTACTCGGCATTCTATTTCAACATAATAAATCAGATATTGTAGAGAAAACTATAAAGATAAACTGAAGAAAATTGATACAGCAATGGAAATTTGGTCACTTAGAGACCTTACATCGTTGGGAAGAATAACTGTTCCGGTAATATTACCAACATTTAATCATTTATTTACCTCATTAGCAAACCCAAAACTCGAAACCATAGTAAATTTTAAAGAAAATGTTTCAAATCTATTTGATATGGCAAACAGAATATTATTAAGAGAGTGGTCTTAAAGTTCCAGCTATACTTGAAACAATCAAGGCCCAACAAATATCATGGATTAGAAGATTGTTCGTATGCGAATCTAAATAATACGATCTTTTATTTTCGGCATGCCAAGTAACTCAGTGTTAATGGGACCGTCGTATCTTATACTATATCCCAAATTTGATTAGCCCGTTTGGGTTAAACATAGATGGTTTCAATAAAGTGTAACCTATATAACCTAGACAAAAACGTAAAGACTTATATAAATATAGATTGAAAGATTCATCACTGTGTACATTTTGTAGGGTTGAAATAGAACCATCCATTGACTATACCAATGCAAATTTGTCAAAAAGCTGTGGCAGGATCCACTACAATGAATTGAAAAAGAAACTGGCACCCACTTAGATCTAACTATCCAAACAATAATTCGGAGAATCAAGGAAAGAACGAACGAAATAACAAAGAAAACGCCTATACAAACAATGTAAATATGATACCTTTATCTAATTTTGGCCGTCTGCCGCAGCTTATTTTCTCGAGGATGTCAACTTGACCTTATTCTACCGCAACTTGTTTACATTTGAAAATGTCTTTCTCGCAACTTGATCGTCAGTTGTCAAATGATGTATATTTTTGTAAAACGTGTATGAGAGTGCTGTTCCCAGTTGAAAAAGAAATAAACTGATAAAAAAACAATATTGTAACTCCATTCTTTAATGTAAGCGGTGGCGTCAAAACACTTCATCCTAAGTGAAGTCAATACTGAGTCGGGAAAGTTTTATCAATGTTTCACTGAAAGGAAAACGTACGATGTAAACAGTTATCAATCATTTTTTCTCAATGGTTGGGAACAAAGCAGGGCTTAGATTTTCGAAGCTCTCTTAGTGCTCAGATGGTCGTAGGCTAATGTTAATGTATGGTATTACGACTATCGTAGCACTAAAAGAGCTTCGAAAATCTAGGCCGCAGACTATATATCTTGTCATTAATACCGAGGGGTGCTAAAGCCTTCAACTCATGCAAACTTCGAATGTCAGTTCGATAGATCTGCGTTTCTTTCTGGTTGGAATACAAGATTCAGATCCTTTTATTGTCTTTATCTACGGATAAGTGGTATATGTAAATGGAATATATCAGACAGAAAATAGAACCGATCAAAATGACATTGCTGCGAAAATGAATGGTGGACAACTCTTGTTCGTCAAATATAACTCTACCAGAGTCGGGTATAAGTCAGATATACCCACCTTCCCTCGGTGCATCACTCAATATACCTCCTGTTTGAATCGTGATCCTCGGCTCCGCAAGGCTACGCCTCGGAGACCCACGATTCAAACAGGAGGTATATTGAGCGATACACCTCGGGAAGTGTGGGTATATCTATTACATATTCATTGTTAGCGATTTAACGACGATGTCATGCAGACCGGAATTTTTTGTTTTGTCGTATTTTAATTAAGATCAGTCTCTTATTTTGTTGACCCTATCATATTGTAAACGCTTTAACAAAATAAAAAACGGGTGAAATTAAACACGACACAACACACTGCTTAAAAGATGTTGTATTTGTTTTCAAAGGACACTGACGAGTAACTGTTAAAGAATATACCTCCGTTTGGGACTAATGATTTAAAAACCAGTGCCACTGTTAATATGTTTATTGTCTAATGTATATATATATATATATATATTATCATGCATGTTTGAATTTGTGTGTACATAAACACAAAATGAATAAAGTTATAAAAAAATATATTGTCAACTAAAAGATCTCTCCAAGTAAGAATATAACTTCCTGGTTATTTTGTGATTAATTATTAATAAGCATGCAGTGTTACTTCATATATAATTTGAAAAACATCGATTTGTTAAATATTCAAACATGCTCTTTCACTGACCCCCTATCAATGTTTTCAATGCAAATAACATTATACTTTTACAGGTAAAAACTTAATCATTAAACACATTATTATAAGAGACACACTGTATGTCCTTTTCTGGCGGTATATGAGAATATGTATGTCATTAAAACAATTAACAGTCATTTTACGTAACACTATTGTAAGTCTTAAATGTGAATGTATTATATTTGTGATAACAAAGTTTTTTAAATTGTAAATATTACATTAAGACGATAAGTTGTGAAAAAAGTTCTTAGACAATTAGACAAAATAATAAATAATGATATGTTTTGGGGGTCTAATTTTCAACAACAGGTGAACCAAAATAAGAGGATCTCCACTTCGAACTGAATATTATTTAACAATGAACTATCGATTTAATTATTGTCATATAGATTATGTTATGCATATGACATACAGGAGAATGACGAGTAACAACAATTAGACTTAAGCCAGGTCAATGAAACTTCGCTCAAAACAATTGAAATCCGAATTAAATTTGCACATTCTGAAAGCAAACGTCAGAATGTCACATTTCACCTGTGACCCCAAAACGACCACACCTGTCAGGTGTTAGTTAACCTACCTGTATGGGGGAATACTAAGATCAACAGGTAAATCACACTTGAGATGCAGTTGGCCATGATCCTGTCTCAACCCAACAGGTAACTCGGGTCGCTACTGCGTAACAACATCAAAAGAGCCGACACACAGGTGGATTCAGGTGAAACAGACGGTCCCTAATAAGAATCGATCATCCTCCATGGCATTGGAATAATTCAGGTGAACGCCGATTCACACCTGTAATCATTTAATATCCTCAACTTTCTTCATTTCCGCAAACGCTCAGTTTTTGTCACTGTACTTCAATAACAGTAAGACTTAAACCTGTAATGTGTTCTTTAATGGCGAAATGTCCACAGGCAAACCTCGCGCTTTGTCAACCGTCTTGCCTTGCTATAAATAGACCGGAACGGGCTAGATACCCCGTTATAACGCTTCAGGATTTTACCTGTTAGAATCTTTACAACGGCCATAATCATTAATATATACCTAGATTATGTTTAAACCAGTTAAAGTATTAGATATATTGATATTTACAGTTCTAACAAATCAAATGGTTTTGAAAACGATATAGGCGTTCCCAATGCATCTATGCACATTAAGGACGTAGGTAACGTTATTTATTTCATAATAAAAGATCACTTAACTCGTGTTGAATTAAAACTTATTAGTTATGTTAATGACAGAATCAGGGAGTGATTTATGTAAATAAAGAGAGTTCTCTCTCGTAACCCTTTTGGGTGGCCAATATGAAAAAAAGTGAGGATTTTAATCATGATAGTATTCTATTGGGTGACACCGTTAAAAATAATATCTCTCTCATTGGTGACTATGCCATCTATTAATGGCAACAAACACATTAAAGACCCTCTCTTATATATACGTATCTTTTTAATAAATAATTGATCGCCATATTATTTTCAGAGTTTTGTTATTCGGAACAATAAAAAAATGAAAATAAAGATAGTCCGCCTGAAATACCGAGGGATATAAAATATATTGAGAATGGGTTGCGCACAAAATGAATATTGCCTTCGTCATTCTTCAAATGAAAGCACTGTCGGAAATACTATAAATGGTATTCGTATACATTTTGAAAAAAAAAATATATAAAACAAGCATCACTAACTATGCAAATATGTTTTTTCTAAAGGGAGTTTTACAGACCAAACAATCGCGTTTGACTCACAACTCTTACTCTTACAGGAAAGAAATCTAAAAAGCTGTCCGGAGAATTGCAACTAAGGATAAGACAAGTCAGGATTATAAAATCTGAGAGGGTTTACATTGATTCAGAATGAAACAAATGTAATTTTATTAAAGTTTATTTTATTTTTACCTGTACATGGGATTCTTTGGTGGTATAACGAAGTTAGAAGTTGACATTTGTAGTCTTTATTTCAATATACAGTGACTATTATTATTTCAGACAACTTACATTATTATTTAGAATGTGTGCAGCTTTTGAAAATACTTTTCTCATTACTGAGAACAGAGAGATGTTCTTGATTAAAGAGCAACTCCGTACGTGATTTGCTGTGTATCATATTTACCAAACTTCACAACAGTGTCATCTGACCGAGAAGTATCGACTGTTGCAGGAAAGAATTCTTTTAAAGCTAATCGACTTAGTATAGTGACAACAGAAAGGTTTGTTGAAGACGAGAGGGTGATCGAAAACCGGACAATGAGGCGCGTGAATAAGTCAAACGTAATTTGGAAAACGTATCTAATTCATTCAGATTGACAGTTTTGAGTTGATAATGTTTGATAGGTTATATCACAAGTATTCATGTAAAATTGACGCGTGAATTTATCTTCCGCTAATTCATTTGACTGTTTTAGGATTTTCATTGAAAACACGTATTATCTATTGCATCCAAGCGAACACTAAAAAATAGCGTTTTTTCCCTCTGTGGTAAATAAGATAATCTTGTTTCATAACGCTGTATAAAAAGTAGCCATTACCGGGTCTAGATTTTCATTCATAAATTCTAGATTTTATTGATCTTTACATGTAACAGTTCATAGAGCGTATAGAGATTTGTGTACATTGTGTTGGTGTCCTATAGTTTTAAATAAAGTATTCAAACTTTGACGTACTGCTATAAAAAAAAGACCCGGTATTCGATGAGACATCGTATTCAAAACGAGCAAGTCTAGATTTAATATCAAAATTCTTACTCAGTTACTGTTGCGTCTATTTTTTCAATATTTTTTTATGACGGTCTATGCATTCATGCTGCTTCAATCTGCAAGGATTAACTGTTTTTCCTACAAATTAAAGATGCAATTATAGGTAATATTGAGTACTTGAATGTTTACTTGTTGAGGTTTATATAAATAATGTGATCAAGTATTATGAGTTGTACAGCTTATGACTGTGTGCACGTTTTACATATTATGTAATCGTTGTTTATTGTTATCATGCATCAATTGGAGTGGTAAATAACACATTAAGCCTCCACGTAAAAACTGCTTTAATCTTCGTTGATTGTATTTTTAAAGTGGTAAAATAAATATGCAAATAACGTTTTTCGTTAATTGACTCGGTCGTCAATACAATACAACTGGATAATTTTATATTTCAATAAAATTGGTAGGTCATGCAATAATAAAGAAATAGCAACGTGCACTTCACATTCTAAGGTTTTCATTTCTTACATGAAATATTAAAATTGAATGACACGTTTCTTCAATTAGTACAATATCATTAAATTACCAGAGATTCAAAGAAATATATCGATATTTGTATCTATTATAACCATAGATAAAAATAAATATATAACATACCACGCTATGCATCACAATACAGGGGAATTTTCCAAACCATGTATGTTAAAAAATAATTAAACATGTTTAAAAAATCACGTTTGTCTCAGCTCAGTTCAATAGGAACATATGATAGGACAGAATACGGACGGTTAGTCACCTCATAACGCTAAGGGGAAAATTCCAAAGTATATATAATTTTCATTAACAGTTAAACATGTCCAAATATCGCAATTTTTATATGCAAAGCATACACTTAAGAAAAATTGTATGAAAAACGTCATAGAGATTAATTATATTAATTAATCAAGACAATAGATGATATTGGTAAGGGGAAATTTCCCCAATATACAATATCCAGGATCTTTATATATTTCCATGAATCACTCCAAACATCGTTTTTTGAAAAATCTGCACTCGATAAACTCAACAGCAATCAAAACTAATTATCCTAATTAACCAGACTAGTCATTAATGAAGACGACTAGACATGCAAATAAGATATACCCTTTCCCATCTCCATATATAGTATCAAGCGCCCTAAATACGAACTGCTCCCTACGACACGTAGAAACATTTCCTCTGTCTACCGTGGGAACTCAGCTGGCGACACAGGCTGGTAGGTTTGCTGTGTTTTGACAGTGTTTTCTAGAAATTTAGGGTCTATTTTGTATTGAAAATTACATGGGTAGAACCTGGGGGTCTCTATGTCCTACTGGAAATTCAATCAGGCCGTGAATTTTAGCTGCTCTGGGGTAAAACTGTTTGAATGCAAGCAACAGGCACTGAAAACCCTTATGACCCTACTCGATGGGGGCGGTGGCCGAGTTAGACTATTTCCGTGTTAGCAAGGCTCTCGCTTTGTCGGGCGAGGGCTGATGCTGCTCGTTCAAACTCGTTGTCTGCGAATTTGTTCAGACATCGTCTCGTGAAGTTGTATATTTGGACTTTATACTTTGGCAGGGAAATTTCCCCGACTTGCAGGAATTGTTTATAATTTATTCCGCTAGGGGTCGTATGAGTTTGGCCCTTAGGGGTGGATTATGGCGAAGGTTTGAGCAGACGTCTAGAGGTAGAGTTTGTGCCCAAAATGTGAGTTTTAGACCCAATTCTTGAACTTTATGCACCTGAGATGGAAAATATTGTGTTTTTGGCAACTGAAAATAGTAACTGAACTTTAAAATGTTTGCTTTGTATTTACACAAGGGGCCTTCCAGGGATTAAGGGAGCATTCATTGTAGCGTTCTGTCGTCAGGTGCTCGTTTTGCTTATTGATGTGCATCACTGGTTTTCTCAATATCAATGATGTTTTATTGTGGCATTTAGTCGAATTTCAATTTGGAAACATTTAAGGGATTAATATATTCATTTTGTTTTAAATTTTAATTCTGGTTGAAACATAAAAAAAAATGGAGTTAGCAAGTTAACCTGCCTTGAGCACACATGATGTTAAATATCTATGCCAAACCTAGCTGTAACGTCTTGTTGTCTATGTAAAATTTTAAAATGCATTTGTCACATCTAAATTGAAATTTAAGACACCAAACCTAGTTATATAGAGAGGGAAAAGATAAAAGGATCTATTCATGTGTAACATACTTTACATGCAATATTGCCATTAATATAGTTATTATTATGTCACTTTTTTCAAGGCCTATGCAGACTAAGTTTGTTACCATAAGTTGAAAACCCATACACCATTAACAAATATAAATAGGGTCCAGTAGTGACTATTTTTAGCAAACGTAATCTGACTTATTCTCTCTTAACTAATCCATTCATCTGTAATGATTTCTGCAATATAGGTCGGATTTGGCAGTATTTATAGTATTCTGATGGATTTACCAATCTGGAACTATTTGAAATCAGGTAAATGATTAACATCACAGGTATATCATGCTTCAATTTGAATGTAATTAATTTAGATACCCATGTAAAGTTTCATTTTAATCACATTTTATGTTGTGCCAGACATTATTTATGAAACTAAAAAAAAAAACTTTATTCAAAATCCAGATATTGTCAATTTTTTGTTTTTACTCAACTGAATTTTAGATATTTCATTGAGGAGCTTCAATATTAAATTTTAATTTCTGGAGTCTTTGAAGCAATATCTCGTTGGCCAATCCACACAATGCCCAAACAGTATATTGACAGCCTAAGTGTTTGAATTGCGCAGATGTCAAATAATTGGAATTACCTTGACTTTTATATCAAGGTCACTTTTAGTAGTAATTTTTATTTTATTTTTGTTTATACACTTGTTAATGCAATGTTGTATGTATTGTTGCATCAATGCAAATGCTTACATTGAGGGATTTTTGCAGTCACTAGTTTGTTGAAACTTTGACCATGTTTTCAAAGTCACCACAGCTTTTCACCACTTTGCATAAGCCATTGCTTTCAAAGTCTTCAGAGCAGACATCAGTCAACTACAGTGACTTTGACTTTATTTTCAGAATCAGTCACCATGGCCTATTTCAAAACCTTTTTAACATAATTTGATTATGCCATATAGCAGAATCCTTTTTAACCCATTATAATCTCCCAAGAACTCAATCAAAAAATTTGAAAAAAGGTAGTTGTCGCTTCATACCAAATGCGATAATAACTTGCTGATTAATTTGTTATTAATTGTTAATAAGCATGCAATTTAAATTCAAACATAATTTGAAAAAAATTGATTTGTAAAATATTCAAATATGCTTTTTCACTGAATTTAAATTGCATGCTTATTAACAATTAATTCTATTCAGATATTTTCAGATATTCTTTTATTTAGTTGTTCTTTAAATGTTTAACATAGCATGTTATTTTATACATAATTTTATAATGCTGATTAGGCCACATCCTCTTTGAAACCCTTTTTGTTCTCTGAAGAATATAAAAGTAAAGCATGGTGAAAGTTTTATTATGACTTCTTGGTCAGTAAGGTAAAAAACTTAAAGTGACACAGAGTATCTTTCTAAAATTTCATTTGGTTTTGATAAGCTACAAAATATCTAATATGCTGATTGAAGTTCATATCTCATCACTGGACTTGCATAATATCTCTAAAATGCTTGATTTTATGGAGAAATCAAGAAAACATCTCAAATATGTTTAATATTCCAAATTATGCATCCAATTAATCTACGTATTAGTTACAATACCTAATAAACACTATCAAATCGAATATATCTTCCTGTCAGCTTATGACAAGGTTTCAAAATTATGTTTGGCGAATTTGCGTGCGCCATTCGAGCCATATTGTCCGGTTTTCGATCAAAATCCCGACTTTGAATGGCCGTATTTTCGCTCTAATGTACTGATTGACCTTTAACTTTTTTCAGTTACAGTTAGTGGTTCCCGGTGTAATAACATTGATTTCAAAATTTGACATATGTGATCCTATCAGGCTATCAACATACTCTGTGTCTCTTTAAGATATTGTTCCCCACCCAACCCAAACCTTCAACAAACATCTTTAAGTGACGTCCTATTGCAATGAGTTGCCTTCCTATAAAATGATGACAAGCATAGTAATCTAATTACTAGCTGTTTAAGTCATTCATTATTCATTAATAACTAATAAGGGGTGTACAATAATATAGTTGTATTGGGATATAAGAACACATCATTACTTAATGAAGAAACATATATGGATGACAACTTCTTTATTCATGATATGCGACGTTTCGTCACACATGAATAAAGAAGTTGTCATCCATAAACGTTTCTTCATTATCATCATTATCGAAGAAACTTCATCAATACATACTGCAATACAAGTTCCTTATCTGATGTTTATTTTTGAGCTTTTGCAAAATATTGCAACAGATATTTCCATACAGTACAAATATATTTCACTATCGCAATAAAAAAATCAGGCTAATACACAGGTCTATGTTATCTAATGTTGAAAATTAATATATGTTGTGATAGGTGTAAGATATGAAATCAATTTCTCCAAAGATGAAATAAAATCTGTGTATCCAGGTATGTCTACACAATTAGTCAGCATTTTAGTGCTTTTCATTTATTAAAAATTGTTGCTTGGCCAATTATGCTTTACATGTTAATGGGCTTCTTTTACTTATTTATGATGCTTCAAACAAAGATTGGGCTGGGGTTATTTCCGCAATGTCCATCTATAGTAGAAACAAAAATTTACAACCCTTATATTCTCTTTTTCAGACACAATGTATCACCGATTTAACACCAATACCAAGAGACAATGATGACCTTCACCATAACCCTTTGACCTCCGACATGCGACCTGTTGGCAGCGATGATGCAGTGCAGGTCATCACTCGGTACATGTGCAGATTCTGTGGTCGCCAGTTCCAGAACCTCTCTGAGATGCAAAACCACACCCAGGTGCACTTCAGCGAGAAACCTCCACACGCATGCTACGTCTGCGGGCGAACCTACCGAACTCCATCGAAGCTGCAGAGGCATGTGAGAGTACACAGCGGAGAGCGGCCATACGCGTGCTCCATCTGCGGGAAGAGGTTCACACGGTCGGACCACGTGAAGCAGCACCTGAAGGTCCACATGCCTCAGCGCCAGAAGAACGTGTGCCGGCTGTGCGGGATGAGGTTCATGAGGAGGCAGACCCTACAGGCTCACCTCCGTAGTCACGGGGTCGTCCAGGTGAGTAGTCCTTGTTTAGGCAGGTAAAGCAGTTTCTGTAACGGGGGCACTCATTATAGAAGCATAAGTAGGGTTGAGATGCCTTCCCAATGTCTTTTTATGGCTTCATACGATAATGTTCGATTTGTTCTCCCATGTTCTTTCAGTATTTCCAAAAAAATATATGTTGTTTAGCCAATGATGATGATCTAATACTTAGTGAAATGATCATTTACTGTTTCACATGATGGTCATTTGCTGATTTTTAGCTCAACAGGACTGAAAGTCCAGATGGGCTTATGGCATGGCCCGTCGTCCGTCCGTCGTCCGTCCGTCTGTCGTCCGTCCGTAAACTTTTGACACTTTCGACTTCTCCTCATGAACCATACACATTAAAGAGCTGAAATTTTGTGTACGAGTACCTTAGCATATGGAGATTCTAATTTGTAACTTTGGTGGCCTTGTGACCCCAAATAGGGTCACAAGGGTCACAACTTTAAAAACCTATTTTCATCTTCTTCTCCAGTTCCAGAAGGACTAGAGAGTTAAAAATAATATGTGCCGACTCCTTGGCCAATGGGGATTCTAATTTGTAACTTTGGTGACCCTGTTCTCCCAAATAGGGTCACAGGGGTCACAACCTTAATTACCTATTTTCATCTTCTTCTGCAGTTCCAAAAGGAGTAGAGAGTTAAAAATTATATGTGCAGACTCCTTGGACAATGGAGATTCTAATTTGTAACTTTGGTGACCCTGTGACCCCAAATAGGTTCATAGGGGTCACAACCTTAAAAACCTATTTTCATCTTCTTCTCCAGTTCTAAAAGGACTAGAGAGTTGAAAGTGATATGTGCAGACTCCTTGGACAATGGGGATTCTAATTTGTAACTTTGGTGAACCTGTGACCCCAAATAGGGTCACAGGGGTCACAACCTTAAAAACCTATTTTCATCTTCTTCTCCAGTTCTAAAAGGACTAGAGAGTTAAAAACGATATGTGCAGACTCCTTGGCCAATTGGGATTCTAAATTGTAGATTTCGTGACCCCATGACCCCAAATAGGGTCACAGGGGTCACAACCTTAAAAACATATTTTCATCTTCTTCTCCAGTTCTAAAAGCACTAGAGAGTTAAAAACAATATGTGCAGACTCCTTGGCCAATGGGGATTCTAAATTGTAGATTTTGTGACCCCATGACCCCAAATAGGGTCACAGGGGTCACAACCTTAAAAACCTATTTTCATCTTCTTCTCCAGTTCTAAAAGGACTAGAGAGTTGAAAGTGATATGTGCAGACTCCTTGGACAATGGGGATTCTTATTTGTAACTTTGGTGAACCTGTGACCCCAAATAGGGTCACAGGGGTCACAACCTTAAAAACCTATTTTCATCTTCTTCTCCAGTTCTAAAAGGACTAGAGAGTTAAAAACGATATGTGCAGACTCCTTGGCCAATGGGGATTCTAAATTGTAGATTTCATGACCCCATGACCCCAAATAGGGTCACAGGGGTCACAACCTTAAACACCTATTTTCATCTTCTTCTCCAGTACTAAAAGGACTATAGAGTTGAAAATGATATGTGCAGACTCCTTGGCCAATCAGGATTCTTAATTGTAGATTTCGTGACCCCATGACCCCAAATAGGGTCACAGGGGTCACAACCTTAAAAACCAATTCTCATCTTCTTCTCCAGTTCCAAAAGGTCTAGAGAGTTAATATTGATATGTGCAGACTCCTTGGACAATTGGGATTCTAATTTGTAACTTAGTTGACCCTGTGACCCCAAATAGGGTCACAGGGATCACAACCTTAAAAACTATTTTCATCTTCTTCTCAAGTTTCAAAAGGTCTAGAGAGCTGAAATTATCTGTGCAGACTCCTTGACCAATGGGGATTCTAAATTGTACATTTCGTGACCCCATGACCCCAAATAGGGTCACAGGGGTCACAACCTTAAAAACTTATTTTCATCATCATCTTAAGCTCCTAAAGGTCTATTGAGCTGAAAGACTGCATGTAGACTCCTTGGCCAATTGGGATTCTAAACTGTAGGTTTTGTGACCCCATGACCCCAAATAGGGTCACAGGGGTCACAATCTTAAAAACCTATTTTTCTCCATTTGATGACAGTCTATGGCAAACTTATTTCTCCCTGGATATTTTAGTGTGGACTTCTTTCACTGTCTGATATTGGCGATCTAGAAAGTGTTGAATAATAATACATTTGTTTTGTAATTTTTTTATAGGTTTTCTTGCAATAGGTAACATCAGTTTCATTTTTAGCTCATCAGGACTGAAAGTCCAGATGGGCTTATGGCATGGCCCGTCGTCCGGCGTCCGTCCGTCCGTCGTCCGTCCGTAAACTTTTGACACTTTCGACTTCTCCTCATGAACCATACACATTAGAGAGCTGAAATTTTGTGTACAAGTACCTTAGCATATGGAGATTCTAATTTGTAACTTTGGTGACCCTGTGACCCCAAATAGGGTCACAGGGGTCACAACTTTAAAAACCTATTTTCATCTTCTTCTCCAGTTCCAAAAGGTCTAGAGAGTTAATATTGATATGTGCAGACTCCTTGGACAATGGGGATTCTAATTTGTAACTTTGGTGAACCTGTGACCCCAAATAGGGTCACAGGGGTCACAACCTTAAATACCTATTTTCATCTTCTTCTCCAGTTCCAAAAGGAGTAGAGAGTTAAAAATTATATGTGCAGACTCCTTGGACAATGGGGATTCTAATTTGTAACTTTGGTGACCCTGTGATCCCAAATAGGGTCACAGGGGTCACAACCTTAAAAACCTATTTTCATCTTCTTCTCCAGTTCTAAAAGGACTAGAGAGTTGAAAGTGATATGTGCAGACTCCTTGGACAATGGGGATTCTAATTTGTAACTTTGGTGACCCTGTGACCCCAAATAGGGTCACAGGGGTCACAACCTTAAAAACCTATTTTCATCTTCTTCTCCAGTTCTAAAAGGACTAGAGAGTTGAAAGTGATATGTGCAGACTCCTTGGACAATGGGGATTCTAATTTGTAACTTTGGTGAACCTGTGACCCCAAATAGGGTCACAGGGGTCACAACCTTAAAAACCTATTTTCATCTTCTTCTCCAGTTCTAAAAGGACTAGAGAGTTGAAAGTGATATGTGCAGACTCCTTGGACAATGGGGATTCTAATTTGTAACTTTGGTGAACCTGTGACCCCAAATAGGGTCACAGGGGTCACAACCTTAAAAAGCTATTTTCATCTTCTTCTCAAGTTCCAAAAGGTCTAGAGAGCTGAAATTATATGTGCAGACTCCTTGGCCAATGGGGATTCTAAATTGTAGATTTCGTGACCCCATGACCCCAAATAGGGTAACAGGGGTCACACCTTAAAAACTTATTTTCATCATCATCTTTAGCTCCTAAAGGTCTATTGAGCTGAAAGACTGCATGTAGACTCCTTGGCCAATTGGGATTCTAAACTGAAGGTTTCGTGACCCCATGACCCCAAATAGGGTCACAGGGGTCACAATCTTAAAAACCTATTTTTCTCCATTAGATGACAGTCTATGGCAAATTTATTTCTCCTTGGATATGTTAGTGTGGACTTCTTTCACTGTCTGATATTGGCGATCTAGAAAGTGCTGAATAATAATACATTTGTTTTGTAATTTTTTTATAGGTTTTCTTGCAATAGGTGACATCAGTTTCATTTTTAGCTCATCTTGCCTGTATAAAGCAAACTTGATATGATGCCTGATGAGCTACAGAGCTAATGGTTCTATTTTTAGCTCATCTTGCCTGTATAAAGCAAACTTGATATGATGCCTGATGAGCTACAGAGCCAATGGCTCTATTTTTAGCTCATCAGGACTGAAAGTCCAGATGGGCTTATGGCATGGCCCGTCGTCCGGCGTCCGTCCGTCGTCCGTCGTCCGTCCGTCGTCCGTCCGTCCGTAAACTTTTGACACTTTCGACTTCTCCTCATGAACCATACACGTTAGAGAGCTGAAATTTTGTGTACAAGTACCTTAGCATATGGAGATTCTAATTTGTAACTTTGGTGACCCTGTGACCCCAAATAGGGTCACAGGGGTCACAACTTTAAAAACCTATTTTCATCTTCTTCTCCAGTTCCAGAAGGACTAGAGAGTTAAAAATGATATGTGCAGACTCCTTGGACAATGGGGATTCTAATTTGTAACTTTGGTGACCCTGTGACCCCAAATAGGGTCACAGGGGTCACAACCTTAAATACCTATTTTCATCTTCTTCTCCAGTTCCAAAAGGAGTAGAGAGTTAAAAATTATATGTTCAGACTCCTTGGACAATGGGGATTCTAATTTGTAACTTTGGTGAACCTGTGACCCAAAATAGGGTCACAGGGGTCACAACCTTAAAAACCTATTTTCATCTTCTTCTCCAGTACTAAAAGGACTATAGAGTTGAAAATGATATGTGCAGACTCCTTGGCCAATCGGGATTCTTAATTGTAGATTTCGTGACCCCATGACCCCAAATAGGGTCACAGGGGTCACAACCTTAAAAAACTATTTTCATCTTCTTCTCAAGTTCCAAAAGGTCTAGAGAGCTGAAATTATATGTGCAGACTCCTTGGCCAATGGGGATTCTAAATTGGTGATTTCGTGACCCCATGACCCCAAATAGGGTCACAGGGGTCACAATCTTTAAAACCTATTTTTCTCCATTAGATGACAGAGTCTATGGCAAATTTATTTCTCCTTGGATATTTCCTTGGACTTCTTTCACTGTCTGTTATTGGCGATCTAGAAAGTGTTGAATAATAATACATTTGTTTTGTAATTTTGTTACAGGTTTTCTTGCAATAGGTAACATCAGTTTCATTTTTAGCTCATCTTGCCTGTATAAAGCAAACTTGATATGATGCCTGATGAGCTACAGAGCCAATGGCTCTATTTTTTAAATGTAATTTTATAAAAAAAAATTATCATAACTTATTTTTGTATGATATGATGCTTTACAGGAAATGTTAACCTTGCAGGATACCCTTATTCTAAAAGTATAGAGCTTTGTTCCCAAGATGTATAAATTTCCCTAGAAGTTTAATCTGATCCCAAGATGTATCATCTTGTTTCCTAGATGTTTAACCTTCCTTCCAAAAAGTATAACTTTGTATCCAAGATGTTCATAGTAACCTCTTCCCAAGATATAATATCTTTTTCCAAAGGTATATATCTTGGTTTCCAAGATGTCAAACCTTGTTCTAAAGATGTCCATGCTGCAATGATGTATTTTTACACCTCCAAACTGACCTAAGATGCAATATTATATGTAAGAAAAAACACTAACCACTTTCTGTGCAGGTGTTCTCGTGTAACCGGTGCGGCGAGGCATTTGAGTCCGCTCTCCAGCTTCATCACCACAAGGAGACTCACAGCAACATCTTCTACGGGCAGAGCAATGACGGACTGGATGCCGAGGGTGGTCTACCAATCAGCATCAAGCGTGAGCCTGGCGAGGAGGAGAGTCGACCAATCCTGGGCCTGGCTAAGTTTGGGCTGGGACCTCAACCAGATGTGAAGGAAGGCCTGGATGGTCAGGTAACGGAGGAAAGCAACAACCCTGCTCTCCTCGCTAAGATCGCTCTTGACCTCGCGCTGAAGGCTCAGCTAGAACCTGAATACTCAGAGGACAAAACTAGTCAAGTGAACGGACATATTGAAGGACAAGACAAGAAATCAACCCAGATGGACACAGACGGAGAGAACGAGGAAGACGAAGACAGAGAGAATGACAAGGACAAACCCCAGATGTCCATATCAAACTGTTTCTCTCTTGCATCAGGGAACGCAGCGTTGGACAGCATGAATCTGAAACAGCTTGAAGAGGGGAAGAGTACAACTGTCAGTGACGGGATGAAGATGATACTGATACCGTCAGACCTGGCAGATGATGATAAATCTGATAATTCCAATGAAGAGGATGATGAAACTGGGTCGGAACTCAAGGTGAAGGTCGAGGGAGAGGAAGAAGGGGAGAAAGAAGACAACATCAGTTCAGCAGACGTGTCCTCCTCCAGCAACAGTGAAGACAGGGCATCTAAACTTGTTTCCATCCTGCCCAAACCGCCTCCAATCCTAAGTGCACCCATGATGAGGAAAGAACGCTTCAATCTTCCGACCAACACATTTTCCAACATGAGGAGTCTGTTGACGTCTGCTCCAATGCCCGGCATGAGACCATCGCGACCTGAACCCCCTCTGCTCTGTATGGGAGTTCCGGGCCTGTCTTCAGCTACAGCGGGGGGCAAGAGTTCTGGTTACCTGTTCGGGAGGAAGATGATACGGTGCGACCATTGCTGCATCTGGTTCGAGGACCACTCAATGAGTCTGCTTCACATGAGTCTACACTCCGCAGATCAATCCGACCCCTTCACCTGCCGCAAGTGTCTTAAGCGACTTGGAAATCGTCTTGAATTCATGGCCCACATTGTTTGGCATTTGGACCCGAGTATGGAAGAAAAGCTTATGAAGCGCCCCTAAAGTTCTGGATATATGTTCATAATATTCAAAGTGACACAATACTTCATAAAATCTGATCATATAACATGTTACATTTATACTATAAATTGGATATCTTTTTTGAATATTTGAAGCTGTAAATGCTTTAGGCATATTTGTATGTCATCTTTATTGGGCTAAAGAAGATTTTACATGAAAACATCTAATTTTAGTTAAAATTGTAAATTTGGAAAGAGATTTATGATTTAGTGATATACATTTATCAAAAGTAAGCAGATGAATTATTCAAATATGATCAGATTTTGAAGGTGCTAGAAATGTACTCAAACTGTAATTATGCACAAACTTTTCTTGCCCCAAACATGGATGATCATTTCCCCTTAAAAGATTTTCAACTTGCATCTGTCATGATACCTTCATAGTGTGATACCAATCATCTAAGCAATTTTGTTTCTTAACAAAATATACCATAATATGTTTTCATGTTTGTGTGTTGTTGACAATTGAAATGTGCCTATACACTCTATTTTGTATCCATAAATCTTGTTGCAACAATGTGATACACTTGTTCAAGTTTGATGGTGGATGGAAGGCTTGTTTTCCCAACATCTAAGTAAGATCAGACCATTTCCTGCCCTCATTGGCTGACAGATTGTAACCGAACTCGTTCGTTGGAAAGTATGAACTGGGTATGAACAGCCAGCCAGACTTAGTAAGGGAAGAGTGAATGTACTGGGGCGTTGAAAAAAGATATAAGTGAACACTTATCTTGCTTGACTGTTTACTTACTCTTGTTCAACCTTCGTCAGCATGAAGGTGACAATTATGACTTTCCTAAGAAGAAAACTATAATTTCTCAAATAATATCCTTTTCAATCATGAGACATGCATCTAGCAATAGGTTTATGGTGACAAATTTAAAACCAAACAAGGGTATGCTTTTAACCATTTTCCTAAGCAAAGCCTAAAATACCAGTTGCTGAACTGTCAGTTTTATGCCTTGCTGCAAACCCTTGAATTTCCAATTCTGATATCATTGCCCCTACTGGCAATTGTTAGCAACCTCCAGTTACTTTCTAATTGGACTATTGCATTCTCTCATAGTAAGCTAGAGAGCAAGCACAGAAAATTCAACAGTCTGCAGTTAAGCATAAAACTGACAGTTTGGAAACTGGCATTTTAGGCTTTGCATAACAAGATGCCTTTTAACAGGTCTGCTATATCATATTCCCAGTTGCAATTTTAAAAATTGCATGAAGAAGTTGATAGTCTTACTGAATATAAGGGTAATTTGAACAAAGGAACTTCTTACCTGAGATGTAAAATCAGTGTATAAAATAGAATTAAAACCTAGCCTGTCCTGAAAATTAATTGGTCAATTCCTAAGGGGAAAATAAAGGGAAAAAAAAGAAAAGTAACCAGTCCTGACCAAAAAGTAACCAGTCCTGGCAAAAAGTAGCCAGTTAAGGACTGGTGGACGGGCTATATTTTATACACTGGTAAAATCATTCTCAAAATGTCCACAGCTATGACCTAATTGTATCATCATATGATTAATGCAGCTCCCTATAGAATAAGATGAACGTCTGTTATAGTTTTGAAGACAGGAAATGGTCTAATCTTAGTTAGTGGGTTCCAATTTGGACCTTGTTAAGAGTTACCTCCCTTTGATGATGAGATAAACATCACTGCCATGTGAAATCTCGTGTTTTCAGTGACTGAGCCATGTGATCTTTTTTAAGAGTTTGATATTAACAAGTTGTTGATCATGTATAATACTGCATACTAGTTATGATTCATGGACTTGTGATCATATTGATTTTATTTGAAAACTTGCTTAAATGACTTTTAATATTGTAATGATAATCATTGTTACAGAGCAGCCTTATTAGTTGATATCGTTGTTACTTGATTTAAATTTTAGATGAAGTTTGGAGTATTTGTTTAAAGTTTTGACTGTTATCAATTTTAGGGCATTCAGTCATGTATGAAATGATTTTGAATAACATTTTGGTATCATACCATCACTAATGCTATTTCTTTCTGAAAAATATTTATTCTCTTTCAATTTGAATTTCATTTTCTAAAAGAATTTTTCATCAAACATAATAATCAAAAGCATTTTATGACCATCCTTATTTAGAAATTTAATTCAAATCAGAAAATAATGCTATTTCTTTCTGAAAAATATGTAATCTCTTTCAATTTGAATTTCATTTTCTAAGAGAATTTTCATCAAACATAATAATCAAAAGCATTTTATGACCATCCTTATTTAGAAATTTAATTAAAATCAGAACATTTATCTTTGATACTTCATAAAGCTAAGTTGTGCCTACGAATGCAACTTGTTATATACAGCATAGTTTTGCTATTTTAATAGTCAAAATCTTGCCTGCATAATTGTTGAAACAAATTTTTGAAAAAGGGATTTCAGTTCATTAATCAAGGCAAGAGAGTAGTTTTTTTCTGTTATTTGTAATATATTATGCATGTTGATTTTTCATAGAGTGCATTTTGATTGTTTCCCTTTGTCACAAATCGTTGCATGTTTTCTTGCATGGAGCTAGGTTAGTTGATATTTTATTTATTGTACTTTATGAGATTATATTATGTGATGTTTGTTTTAACTCCAGTAGCATAGTTAATAAGGAAAGCCTCATTTTGAGAAAATAAGTTCATTTTTAACTAATCTTGTTACTGGTTGATTTGTTTTAAACTATGAAAAGATAGATTTAGTTACATTTCTTGCATAATATGGATTTTGATAAAAAAATTATTATTGATCATCTCTGAAGACAACTTTGTTTTAATATTTGTGGAATTTTCTGCAATTCTACAATACCATATATAGTGCTTTTTCTCCTTTATTAGTAATGTGCGATGTTGAATTACTAATATGTGAATCATAAATATCTTTATGAATTTGAAATTTTGTTTTAGATATTTTAAATCATGGTGGTGAAAGATATTAAATTTCTACATTAGATTGGCAAAAGCTAAGGATCGGACTCTGATATTTTAGCTAAAATACAGATTTAATGAAGAAAGTATCCAAAAAGATTTCCAATTCAAGAAATAAACAACCTTTACAGGTCTGCTCAAATTTCAAATGGTTTTTCCCTACTTTTCATAAATTCAAAAAATAATTTGAAAAGCTATTTTAATTTAATTTTCATTAAAAGAATTCTTTTTTTTTAATTTGGAAGATTTTTATGATTTCACATCAGTATGATATATCATATGTTAAAGAGTGACTAGATATAAAAAATGTGATACTTTTGTCAAATGTTTACAATATTTATGATAGCTAGATAAAAGAAATCTGTTATTTTACTGCCTGTTTTTGAAATTTGACTTTTTTGTATTAATTATGTCCACAATTGTCACAAATAATTTAAGTTTCTTTAATTTATCTCTGATGTGGCCTCTAGTCTCAATGTAGTCCGTAGATAAATATATTTATCATCTATTTATGTTTACTTCAGTCACAAGTATACAACTGTGTATATTTTTTCAAGAGGGCAATGTGGGTTTTCTATAGTCTTTGTCAATATTTAAAATCAGAATTTTATTTTGATTTATAATCAAGATATTTCAAAAGGTCTTATCATATACAGGATATTTTTCTGTATTTATGGAAATTGTATTCAAGTGTTATTTTTCTGGATTTGATGCTATGTATAAGAGATGTTTTGAATGACATCTTGGTAGTCAGCATGGGACATTGTTGATTGGAAATACTTGTTTAAGAGACTGTTATGTTGGAGAACTGATTGTTAGAATGGACGTCAAACTGGTTTTTGATTAACTCTGGTTGCGAGATTGTCAGTTCATTACTCTAATTTCTCTATTAATTCAACCCTCAAATTTTCAATAGATTTTCAAAAATGTCTATGGTTGAACTATTTTCAATTTCAATTGCTCATTCGGCACTATGGTTGAAAGAAAGATGACAGCAATGTATTCATTATCAGGATATTTAAATCATTTTCTGCAGTTTCGATTATTATGCTTTTCCAATTATATTTTCAGCAAAGTAAACAATGATTTTAAGAAATAGATGAATCAAAGGAGCATCAACTTCAAACTTTTAGCACTTGGTTGAAATTTCAGAAGTGATTTGAATTTGTGACCTCAGTATAATATCATATGGTTGAATTATTAGAGTGGTTGAATTAATGGAGAAATTACAGTAATGCCTGTTCAGATTTTATGTTGGCAAATCTTGAAATTTACCAAAACTGTATGTTATCTAACTGTATAAGTGCTCTGGTTTGATACCTTAATGGTGGCACTGATTTGGATATCTGAATGAAAATGATGTTATTCACAAACAATATGCATGTAACAAGAGATACCCATAATTGCATATGATGTTTGATTGACAGCTGTTCTGAATTGAGAGTGTGACTCTTTTTCGGGCCTCCTGTGATAGGGGCCATGAAGTTGGGTGATAATGTAATTGTATACATGTACTTATTACATTTACATACAATTTTTAACAACCATTTACAAAGCATCAAAATGACAACTTTGTAATCTTAAAAACTAATTGTTAACTACTGTTTTGAGTCAAGTTAAATAATTTTCTTAAAAAGGAAATGTTTACATATTTCTTTTCAGAAATTTTGAAAAGAATTCAATGTTAGGAGAATATATAAATGCCTTCAATTTGGGGAAAGTTTTAATCTTACTGCATAAGGCATCAAGTTTGTTTTTTATCCGGGTGTAATTTAGTTTTTTATATGGATTAATATGGGTTGAAGTTTATCTTTAGAAATTAATAATAAATAAAATTTACTCTGTTACCGGGTATATGACCTCACAAATATTTTACAGTTTTGAAAATTATCTTGCCCCTAACGAAGAGTTGGGTTAACAGTCATTTGACATGATAGTTTAAGCATATGGCAATGTGTTTTTATTTTCCATGACAAAAAGGAATTTAAGTTCCACATAAAATATGCCGTGGCCTATTTTAAAGTTTAATTTGATTAAGAAAATATTAAATAAATTCTTTTCTTAAGTTGTTATACTATCAATAACAATTTGATTTCAACATAAATGTTTTTGCCTTTTTTGTGCAATCGTAGTTAATCCAGTAAAAAAAATTGCGGTTTGAAATATGATAGCGGAATTTCTTGTGAGGTTTTAATAAAAGTAAGTATTTTTTGTCAAAACATATTCATTTGTCTAGGTTTTTAAAAGCCACCAGATCTTGAAAATCAAAAAATATAAGTTATAAACATAGTTTAGATTTAATTGGTAAATACAAATTATACAATTTATGATGTACTTTTTTGGAGTCATTCAAATATGAAAACTTCGATTAGTGAAATTGTCAATAGATTTTACTACAACCACTAGTTGCTTTAATTTAATTGCAATTTGTAAACTTAAAACCTTGATAAAGTCTCATTTTAGAATAAAAACAGTAGCATTTGCATTTAAAAATATACTTCAGGAAAATAAGCTTATTCCTTTGTCAATTTTACCACATTACCCTAAGAAAGCGTTACTTGTTTTGTGTCACTATGCACTTACTTCAATGACTAGGAATATAGATATTATCCTCTCTCTATCAATAACTTATAACCCCCTCATAAACTGTGATTTTCACACAAACAGTAGACGTTTGTTTATTTAAAAAAAACTATTATGAAAGAAGCACAAAAAGTATTGTGAAATAATAGATGAACAATTTATGTTTTAGATAGATATGGGTTGTCAAGAAACAACCATTTCATTTTGATTGATTTAACCATTCACTCCTATAATATTTTTATTAAATTTTCATCATCTATTTATACTTGTTTTAAAGTCATGATTGTTAATCAATGTATATGTAGTAACCAAAACAAACAATAAACATCTGAATTTCTATTGCATATGCTATTGGTACAAATTTGAATTTTCATTGTTTACAAAAAATTTATTTTACGATAAAAGACGAGCTATAACCACCCTAGACAATATAAACAAATATTTATTTTGTAACAGTTTGTATTTCAGTCTTCATCAGATTGACAAGTTTGTTTTACCCCCTCAACCCCCTGTCATTAATTTCATATAAAAGATGCACATATTTTATTTGATAAAACTTTGCTTGATTTATTTTTTCACTTTTCTCTGATTATAATGATCACTTCCACTGTGTCAACTCTCTGGTTTATTTATGGTAAATAAACATTGTTGAATTAACTTTTGTGTTTTTTTTACCATCTATCCAGAATTGACCATGTTCCAAGGAATGAGAGTTTAGAAACCAACTCACTGGCCTTAAGAGGTTGCCCTGCTCAAATACAGATGAATCTATCAAACTTCATATCCCATGTTGAATTAAATTTGTGTTTTACCACCCTCCATCCAGACGGTCAATCTATCAAATCAACCAGTCTAAGTAAACCTAGCCTCACTATTATCCGTTACACTGCTATACTGAGTCTAGAAAGGTCTGGTTGAGGGTCGCGTCAGCCGACCTTTCTGCGACCTATGACCCTCCAACGTTATACGTGCGAAGGCACACTATTGTGGCTTGGTAAGATCAGTTCTGATTGGTCAACTTGGTCACGTGGGCTGACGCGATTCTCAACCAAGCCTTTCTAGACTCAGTATAGCAGTGTAACGGATAATAGTGAGGCTAGGTTTACTTAGACTGTCAAATCAACCATGTTCTGAGGAATTAAGTAAGAAATGAACTCTCTGGCCTTAAGAGGCTGCCCTGCTCAAATACAGATGAATCTATCAAACCAGTTTATACACAGGAACCCGATATTGTTAATAAAATGTAGGTAAAACGTGGGTAAGAAAGACCCGTCCCCTCTATAAATAGAGTAAAGTACTCTATTTATAGACGGGACGGGTCTTTCTTACCCACGTTTTACCTACATTTTATTTACAATATCGGGTTCCTGTGAGTTTATATCTCATGTTGTGAAACGTGAACATTTATTTATTCGGACTGGGTCAATTGATTTAAAGAGCCACCTCGTGAGTTATTGGAGGTCAAATATGCCAACTTAACCAATAGTGTCATTTGAACGAGAGGTGTCGACTGCTGCAGAAAAGAATCATCTTCAAGCTAATCGACGTTAATTAGTTTTAAAAAATAGAGCCATTGGCTCTGTAGCTCATCAGGCTGTATATTTGATTTTGCTTTAGGGTGTGGCCAATGTGTTTCCCCCCTTAGTAGTTGGCTACAGGGTCACAAAATCTACAATTATTAATCTTCACTTGTCTAGGAGTCTGTACACTATGTTTAAGCTTTCTAGGCCTTATGCTTCTGGAGATAAAGGTGAAAATAGGTTTTTAGGGCGTGGCCCCTGTGGCCCTTATTAGGGGCTACAGGGCCACTAAAGCAACAATTTATAATCCTCATTAGTCAAGGAGTCTGTACACAAAGTTTCAGCTTTCTAGGTCTTAGTGTTCTGGAGAGGAAGATGAAAATAGGTTTTTAGGGCGTGGCCCTGTGGCCCTTGTAAGGGGCGACCAACGCTACAATTTTTATCCTCACTAGTCAAGGAGTCTGTACACCAAGTTTAAGCTATCTTGGCCTTATGGTTCTGGAGAAGAAGTCGAAATTCCACAAAGTTAAGGACGGATGGACGGACGCCGTACACCATGCCATGCCATAAGCCCATCGGGCCTTACAAGCCAGATGAGCTAAAAAGGTTTAAAGTCGTGATTATGATTGTGAAAACTGAACAATGATGAGCTGCAACCTATCAACGTAATTTTGGAAGTTCATCCAAAGGAGTCCGAATGACAGTTATGATTTAATAATGATTGATAGGTTATATAACTAGTATTCATGTAAATTGGTCTTATGAACTCAGCTTCCATGAATATGACCGTTTTAAGATTTTCGTTAATTAGAAATTTTTTTATCATATGGCGAGACCAAATTAATTAGTTGATTTACGGATCCGCCGACTACGATTTTGGCAAATTCCCAAAATAAAAAATGTTTATTTGAACCCCGCTCAATAAAAAATGTTGCATTGCCGCTGGAAAAAAAATCTAAAATATTACGAAAATACGAACAGTAAAAGGGAGACTGCCAAAAGTACTCGCTCGAGAAAGTGTGTCACCCATTATCATTGTTTAATGTTACAAATTTCCTGCCCTTCTTCGTAATATATCAAAGTTTAAACACATCGTCGTCAAAGATACAATCTCTCGAAAGCACGTTGTTTTCCCCAAACCGGTGTTTCAGAAATTAGTTACTGGTTTGTTTTCATTCCAAATTACGAAGGTAAATTTTGATTACTAGTAAATAAAATTATATGCGTAACGAAATATAAATATTCAAATACGATGGACTTAAATAGAACCAAAGAACCGCTACCATAATTCAAAATATCAATTATATTGCAAAAGATCAAAGAATATGCAATGAATTTGTCAACTTTATCTGACAGCAGTTACCAAAGGAAACACCGTTTGAAATTACAATCGTATTTTCTTAACGACATATAGACATTATAAATATTATTTCGAGCTAATTAAACATTTTTGATCGTTTTTTCTTCAAGTAATATGTAAATTAGAAAAATGAATTCATTGCATCTTTGTTGTAAAATAAATCATCAGAAAATTTCATCCAAAAACTTGTTTTATTTAGACATTTAATATCTTATCGGTAATGTGTTGTCATGAAAATGTTACGACCGCATGTTATTCTGAAAATGGCCATTTGACTTTGGCACTTCGTGGTTTTGTTTTCTTGCATCCTTTTGAAAAACGATTTAAACATACGGTTTTAGACAGCAAGTTCACAAACTACGGATAATTCTACGATTATATGATACAGTTTTAATAAGACTATTTACAAATTCGTCAAAATTTAAGTGCATGAAAATTGCTAGCAATGTTGATAATCGGCGTTCGCAAGTCGTCAACAGACTAGTTATTTTTCAAGTGGTATAAGGTAAACATTTTTATCTGATTGTTGCAGAAATAGTCACAAACAAGGTTTTATTTATAGAATTAGAAATGAGTCTATCTCGAGATTGATTAATATAAACGATCTTTATTTATTTCATTAATTATTGATTTTGTTGTAAGTGTGATTTTCTTAATAAATTTTATCAGAATACTTCTTATTATATATTCAATCAAATTTATTTTGCAATCAGATTAAAAAACTATAATATTAAGATTGATCAGGGCAAAAGATAAAAACAATTTCTTTTGCATGATAGATTTTCAGAATGAGTTATATTATTTTAAATGATAGACTTATAATTTTAAATGTCCCATTATTAAGTTTTTTTTAGACAAAATATATCTATTGATAAAAAATCCTTTTACACAGATAGTACTTACTTCTGCATGCATGATACAATAAAACAAAATCTGTGTAATGAAAAACAAAACAATACTAAAAATTTAAGATAAAATCGGTGTTTTCGCCGGCCTCGTGTTAATCAGTTTTCAGGCAAATCTTTGTCGACACTAGACCAAAAAGCTTTTTTTTTTTTTTTTTTTTTCCCTCCTGCCTTTAGCCATTTTGACCTCCAGAAATCCGTAAATCAAGTAATTAATTTTGTGTGGCCTAAAATTGCCATTTAAAGTGACACAGAGTATCTTTCTTAAAATTTTATTTGGTTTTGATAAGCTAAAAAATATCCAATATGCTGATTGAAGTTCATATCTCATCACTGGACTTGCAAATATATCCATTTATGCATAATATCTCTAAAATGCTTGATTTTATGGAAAAATCAAGAAAATATCTCAAATACGTTTAATATTCGAAATTATTCATCCAATTAATCTACCTATTAGTTACAATACCTAACAAACACTATCAAATCGAATATATCTTCCTGTCAGCTTATGACAAGATTTCAAAATTACGTTTGGCGAATTTGCGCGCGCCACTCGAACCACATTGTCCGGTTTTCGATCAAAATCCCGACTTTGAATGGCCGTATTTTCGCTCTAATGTAATGATTGACATTTAACTTGTTATTTACAGTAACAGTTAGTGGTTCCCGATGTAATAACATCGATTTCAAAATTTGACATATGTGATCCTATCAACATACTCTGTGTCTCTTTAAGGATTGAATGTGAAATATTTTGAATTTTTAGCTCATCTGGCCTGTAAGGCCCGATGGGCTTATTGCATGGCATGGTGTCCGGCGTCCGTCCGTCCATCTGTCCATCCGTCCGTAAACTTTGTGGAATTTCGACTTCTTCTCCAGAACCATAAGGCCTAGAAAGCTGAAACTTCGTGTACAGACTCCTTGGTTAGTGAGGATTATAAATTGTAGCTTTAGTGGCCCTGTGACCCCTAATAAGGGCCACAGATGCCATGCCCTAAAAGCCTATTTTCATCTTCTTCTCCAGAACCATGAGGCCTAGAAAGCTGAAACTTGGTGTACATACTCCTTGACTAGTGAGGATTATAACTTGTAGCTTTTGTTGCCCTGTGACCCCTTATAAGGGCCACAGATGCCATGCCCTAAAAACCTATTTTCATCTTCTTCAGAACCATGAGGCCTAGAAAGCTGAAACTTTGTGTACAGACTCCTTGACTGGTGAAGATTATAAATTGTAGCTTTGGTGGCTCTGTGACCCCTAATAAGGGCCACGCCCTAACAACCTATTTTCATCGTCTTCTCCAGAACCATAAGGCCTAGAAAGCTGAAACTTTGTGTACAGACTCCTTGACTGGTGAAGATTATAAATTGTAGCTTTGGTGGCTCTGTGACCCCTAATAAGGGCCACGCCCTAACAACCTATTTTCATCGTCTTCTCCAGAACCATAAGGCCTAGAAAGCTGAAACTTTGTGTACAGACTCCTTGACTAGTGAGGATTATGATTTGTAGCTTTGGTGACCCTGTTGTTCAGTAACAGGAACGTCCTTCAAATCTATTTTCATCTTCTTCTCCTGAAGTATAAGGCCTAGAAAACTGAAACTTGTCGCCTATATACTTAATTTTATGATTGGTGCCCCTGTGGCCTCTACAATGAGGGAATCACATTGGCGGCACTCTACAGCATAATTGATGATGAAGCCTGATGAGCTACAGAGCCAATGGCTCTATTTTTGTAAGGAATTATGCCATGTAGGTACATATCAAAGCAAAACAATATGTGGCAAAAATCAGAGACTTGCCTACTCATCCTGGAATGTAAGACTATAGTCTGACGTCGGTTGCAGGTGTGTGTGTGTGTGTGCGTGCGAGCATCTTTGTTGCTCAAATAAATAAGAACAGTAAAATTTCTTGGTAACAACTTTGAGGATATGATGTTTTCGGAGTACATGCTCTCTCCACGAGTGGTCTTTATCATCCCATCTAATTGAGTCGGTATGGTTTCTAAAACCGATTCCGCCAGGGGCTCAACAACTCTTGTCTGCAGTAGAGAATTGTTAGCGACACTGAATTTGAGCGCAGTACCATCCATGGTTCGCTTCTTTCAGCAGATGCTCCCAGGTTTCACGGCAATGCATAGCCACAATAGTGGTGCAGGCTTTCTCCCTGCAATAATACTAGCAGCTGTGATACGAGTAAAATACTCTACCCCAGATAACCTCACCTCTCTGTAGGTGATTTTCATAAAGATAATATCCAGAGATCTTGCTTTCTTATAAATAGGTACCTCTGCTCATTGTATATAATATTTAAGAAAGAATGTATGCCCAAAGAATGTTGTCAGTCAGCCTTTTCAGTAAGACTTTAGCACAACTAGACTAGTTTTGCATGGATTGGCGCCTCATATCTAAGCCCCACCCCCTTTGAATACTGTTGCTAGACACCCCACGCTTTCAAACAAAATGGCCACAACCGTCCAAAACAATGCTCATTTGAATTCCTGAAAGTCAGTACTTCCACAACAATCACTACAAGATAACATAAAACAAACAAAACCAATTATCAAACTGATATTTATTAAGAACTTGCTGTAAATGTTTAAAACAAAGCTTTAAAGTCAACATAATTGTCATTTCACCCATAACATATCGCTTCTCCCAGTGTCTCAACATATAAAACTATAAATAAGCACTTCTACTTAAGATCTATTGTAACTCTGGTAAATACACTGCTACTAGGCGTCATATCTAAAAGCCTTATTTCTACAAAAGTGCTGGGCAAACTTAGTAAAACAACCTTAACATGATACTAACAAGACATCTTATCCAATTGAAAAGATAGAAACCAATGCATAATTAATATCTATCGGCATTTATGTATTTGTTGTTATGTCTTCATTTTCTAAAATATTATTTAACAATTTTCTGTTTATTTTGCCTATATCTTTCCATAAACAGTTTTTGAGACATGACATATCTAAGGACCCGATTTATTTAATATTACTTTTATTTTCAAGGGATTTTTGCATGTAATGTGTGCACACAAAAAATGCAACACATCGCATCGCAAGGAAAATAGGATGTTGTGTAGTCCTAGCCGTAACCAGATATCTTTATATCATTATTTATTTGACGCATTGGATCATTGCTTTCCAGGATACAGACCTATATATCAATAAATTTGCCTTCATAATTCTTCATATTGCTTGACATGATTCATAATTTAATTAACAAATTCATGATTCACATGTACAAAGCTTGATAAAAAGTTTGTAATAATTCATGTATTTCCAAATATGATAATATTTCATTCATCTTCCCAATGACAAAATATGAGATATGCTATAAAAGCACTGATAACTGTGCGCACATAAGAGCCATAATGAGTAAGCACTAAGTTCAAAATTATAGGAATTAACAGTGTGACAGAAACAGAATCAGAAAGATTGCAGCACAGAAAAGTCTAAATCTTGACTTGTACCTTTAGGGGGATTTACAAGAAATACTAACTTTAAAAATGATATCTTTGACAGGCATTGTACTTGCTTGTTAAGGGTATCTAAACCGAAAGTAGCATCTCATGCAATAAAGAAGTTGATTATCCATAAAAACTTCTTCTTTAAAAAGGATACTTTTAGATTAGCATGTTTTGAAGCTTACTTAATTTTGACATTAGCTTAAATGATTAGATTTGGTTAATGACTTCCAATTCAGTCAAAGGGTACACTTAATGATGACTTAACCATATATCAGCTGATTTCACCTGTAATACTTCAATCTGATTCATCATGTTCTGCTCAGTTTAGATAATGATGCCTATTGATAAACTACTAGCATGAGAACTTCTTCAAACTAAAAGCGCAAGAATTCCATTAAACTGAAATAGAGTTTTAGGGCATCAATCAAACCTGAAATGACAATCAACACAATACTAGTATTGCTATGAACAGATAATCTTCAAACATCGTAATTTCCACTGTAAAGAAGGTATGGTTTTACATCAAACCAATCAAACATTTTCCAACATTTCCATGGTTATGACTTGTTGATTAATATAATAAACAACTAAATTTGTAAATAAACTTAACATTGCTCTTGTTGACGACTGTTCTATTGATCAAACAAACAAGTAAAAACTTCTGACATTATAGAAAAATAATAATCAATCCTCAAATTTTCACTTTGGAAATGCTTAGTTGATAAAACCAATATCAATGATACTTGCAACAATCGTAGCATTCATAAAGCTCCAAAGATATTGAAATTGAACCTGTATCCCTTTAGTCTGATTAATATTGGCCAAATTCTGGGGAATATAAGTTTCTAAAGATTAACGATCGAAAATCGAACTTGTTATTTCCATAGGTTTCCTCTCCACTGAGTCCGACCAGTCCTGTAGGTCGCACGTTCTGACGTTAACTCAGCTAACCAATCACAAGCCGCTGACAAAAGCCTTCGGTATCAGTAGCTAGGGGCAAGTAACTCATGTTAACCATGCTTTGTACATGATCACCGCTAGCGGTATTATATGCGAGATGATGTGATTGGTCTGCTAACGAGTGGGTATTAGGTGCACTAAATGGGTAAAATACATGCACACTGGGGTACGGTCAGACCTAGTGTAGAGGATCCATAGAGTTAATATTTCAAATATATAATTCCTCGGATCTTAGCCGATTTTAATCGAAAATCAATCCTCATAGCCCTAACCAAATGAACCTGAATCATAGCCTATAAGTTGTACTCAAATTCTTCAGAAATAATAAACAAGGTTTTGTAAGTTCAAGGTTTCACAGTTGAAATAATGGCTGTAAAGAATATGGCACTAAGTCCCAGCAGTAACCTATGGAGGGATATCAACTTAACATAGTGCATAGTATACCAAACATATAACAATACTCAAAATATAATGTACAGTCATGTAGGGATTAACTTTATACAGCATCTCATTTAATGATTAAATTCATAATAATAACACAACAACAGTTCATATTCACATCAAGTAACAAAAAAAGGATAAAAGTAACTGTTTAACCTTTTTAATTGAAAGGGAATTTATCAATATGCCGATGTGGATTTCATTAGAGAATATTTTCGATTCCTTAGAATATAAGTTTTATCACAGTCATGGTTTTTGGAAGTTTGTAAAGTTTAATTTTCCTTCTGACCACATTTTTCTGATGATCATCTATATAATCAAACTCAGAGGTTTTCATGTTAACACTATGTCTGATGGTTGAGTTCCTCGGGTCAATACAATTCACCTGTTAGTTACATGAGTGCAAAATCAGCTCTGCAGGGCTCATTAGAAAAAGAAAAACTTAACAGCAAACAATCCTTGAATAAGAACTTGCAAATTAGGATATCATGTAATGGTGTATCAGTATTACACTAGCAGGTTTTGTCATATAAGTCTAATAAATCTATTAAAGAATACTCCTAGATGATATTTCACCCATTTACAACATGACATGCATTATCTTACATGATATGCATTATCTCCATGACATGCATTATCTTCCATGACGTGTTATCTCACATGACATGCATTATAATACATGACATGCATTATCTTATATGACATGCATTATCTTCAATGACATGTGTTATCTCACATGACATGCATTATAATACATGACATGCATTATCCAACATGATATGCCTTATCTTCCATGACATGCCTTATCTTCCATGACATGCATTATCTTACATGACATGCATTATCCAACATGATATGCATTATCTTCCATGACATGCCTTATCTTCCATGACATGCATTATCTCACATGACATGCATTATCTTACATGACATGCATTATCTCACATGACATACATTATCTCACATGACATGTATTACCTCACATGACATGCATTATCTCACATGACATGCATTATCCCACATGACATGCATTATCCAACATGACATGCATTAGGAGATTTAAATCACATTGTAGCCTCAAGACTAGAATAGAATTGTTCCGAAGTAAGTAAAGCACCAGTCCAAAAGGTTTTGATTATGGAGACAGTAAAAATTGGTTTAATAAATACATCAGATTCAAATTTCTGACAGCGTAAAATGCATGTCTTCAAAGATTCAGTCATAAACTTCACAATGTTTATTGTATTAGATATAAATTGGAATACATGTATTACCAACTAGTGTGTCTTATCAATCAGATAGAAGCTAGTGAATAAATTAATATATATATTCATGTTGTGATATGTATTGATACTGAAATATTAAATGTGAAGAACATAATGCTCTAGAACGTCATAAAAACAATTTATTGAGTTATCAGTATGTTGTTACCAGGAAATGTAATATCTTCAAATTTTTGACTGTTTGAAATATTATTTTACAACAAATGTTAACTTTTCAAGTCATTTCAAGTTTCTAATCCTTACAAAATATCAACTGTATACAAAATTATTTAATGATATGTTTAGATGGTGATATGAAGGAAAATATCTGTATACAAATATATTATTTTACATAAATACATTCAAATCATGTGACTTACCCTAGTGACAAAATTAAATAAGAATGAAGTAATCGTGAGAAAAAGCTGGTCTAAATTAGTGGGAAACACCTATTTTTACTGAATACTTAAAGTTTTAATTAGTAACTTATACTAGTTTGAATATAGTGAAAAAAGGCCTTTAAACAGGATTGGAGTGAGATCTCTCTGAATTACAACAATGTCTACATGTTTCACTACGTTGTATCTACATAAGTAAATATACACAACCGTACAGTACACACATATATATTCATGTTAATATACATATATACTTTCATATAGGATTTCATACAGAATATTGTAAGCAAGAAAAGGAAATGTATTATGTTTCACTTTAAACATACCCTATATCATAAAGCAATATAAATCACAATATTTATAAATACAGTAATATCGTGTTTCAATAAAACAAGTATTTTCCACCAAACTCAGGGGATGCATATTTCGTTTCCATGGTAACAAACATTCACCATGACAACAGAGATCTGCCTGGAATATTGAACATCAACTCAGGCACCAAACATTGCTTGAGGAAATCGTATTATTAAAATGCCGTCTTTCAAGCCCATTGAAAATACATAAAGTACCACTTACAAACTACTGGTCTTCAAACTTCAACAATAACAGGATTCAAAGAGAAAGTTTACCCGGTTTATGGTTCTTAAATATAATACTGTATGTGTATTCTAAATACAACAAAACCAAACACTTTCACCACAAAAGCAACTAAAATATGGTACAGTACACAACTATAATACTAATCATTCTATTGATATGCTAAGGTAAAGACACGAATTGAAAGAGTTTTTGTTCAACGGGTTTAAGAAAGGCCTTGTGTTGTGAGCAGCATTGGACAGATTTGACCAAACAGTCTAGCCAATCAAAATAGGATTAGGAGATCTTTCATTTTGAACTATCCAATCAGGAACAGCATAGCTTATCTTCCATGAGACCCCAATCTAAATTCATCACATCGTCAGTGTTCAATTCAGAGAGCACCTAGCATCATTATACATCTTTATTGGGCTTTACAAACCCCCTTTCTAAAATGCATATAATGAAATAATTTAAGGTTAACCCATTTGGAATTATCCCTGATGAAGTTAGTTGTTTAGAACTGACATTATTTTCTAACTTTGATAACAGTATTATGAATGAAAATTGAAGAGTGACCTTAACCTTGTCTCATATTACTTCAAACAATAATCAAGACATGAACCTCCTATTTCATCCTAAAATGAACACTGCAAGCAAACATTGAAGCCGTGTTGAGGAGGTCAGATCCTTGACAGGTCTCCATACAGTTTGCTTCTTGCTCTTGGCAACAGTGCAGTGATGTTCCCTCGATAGAGCAACAGACACTCAATACCTCACAGGCTCTTGGCTATCTTCAAGCTAGAGACGAGTAGAAGCACGTGCCTGGGACTGTATGGAGAGTTGTCTTGCCTTGTGGCAGCCAGAACACAAATAGTCCCTATCCACGCTCCCATAGAAATCACAACCATCAGTCCGGCACTTGCTGCCCAACTCAGTCCCTCGTAGTGTCTGTCCTCCTGTTTGTGCACCTGAACCCATCACAGCAGTTGCTGATTGGCTGGGGGCCACATATGTTCTTGTTCCTGATTGGATGACAGTACTTTCAGGTCTCACATCTGATTTGTTCACACAGGACTGAGATTTGGTGTTTGGCTGAACTATTCCAGATGGAGGCCTTGCTGCTGTTTGGTTGTAACCTACAGAAGTTCTAGAGTTTACCTGACTGGAAGCAAGGTAGGCGCTAGACCGCTCTGGAGGATTGAACTCACTGAACTTGTAGTCGACATTGTCATAGTCAGGAGAAGGAGTCCGAGCAGGATGTCCAAGTTTGTCCACAGAGGATACATCACCCACGGACCGAGACTGCTGTCTGTCGATGGTTGAAGCCACCAGCAGCCTGCTATCCTGGGAGAGAGGCCTGTTTGAGTTGCCGTCCTCCACTCCAGTGTAAAACTTGGACTTGCCGTATTTGACAATCTGATCCTCCCCTATCTGTCCTGCCTTGGCCCGGCCGGGGAAGGTGTTGTACACAAACTGCCCCTTCTGCTTCTCCTTATCCAGGGCCTCCTGCTTCTGCTGGTTGTAGCACTTGGAACACAGGTAGGCAGTCTCCGCTGTTCCAAACATCTGGCAGCCAGGAGTCACGCAGGCCACGGTCGGGAGGGTGGAGTGCATGCTCACTCTGTTCCTGATCTCCTCATTCTTCTTGCGCCACAACTCCCGGTCCTTCTCAAACCGTTGTTCTGTCGTCTGGAGGTAGTTTTTCACAAGTTCTTGTTGCATCTTTGATCTTGTGACGGTCAGTTTAGCACTCCACACTCTGTCTCTACCAATGTCGGTAGCAATGGTGGCAATTACCTTTGTGCTCTGAGTAATGACACTACCAACCGACTGTCGTCTGAGGGCTTTTTCAGAGTCACCCATGTTCTTCATAGCTTTTCCCAAACTACCAAAGTTTTTCTTGATCTTCTTGCCCATGCTCTTGCCGATGCTGCCGAACTGTTTGGCCACACTGTGCATCTGCTGAGACACCTTGGCTTCCTTCTTCTTCTCCTTGTTGCCAACACAACCCACACTATCATCAGACTCGTACGATCCACATGACTGTTTGTCCGAGTCGTAGTCTGGGTCAAGGATGGGTATCTGCAGCTTCTCCACGTCCATGAATTGCTGCAGCAGGTTGAGCCTGTCCTCTGTCCCCAGCTCCGGGATCTTTTTGTTGCTCGGCTTGTTCCAGTCGTAGCGTACCCCCGGGTCCACATGGAAGTGTAGCGGCAGCAGCTGGAAGCTTGGGTCCACCAGTGGGATTGCAGCTGTAACAGATACAGGTAATATTACACGACTGCAGCTGTAACATACAAGAGCTGGAACCTAGGGTCCACTAGTGGAATTATAGCTGTCACAGATAGAGGAATGTTATGAAACTGCAGCTGTTAAGTATAGGGTATCAGATTATGACTGCAGCTGTAAAAGACATCATGTCTGCAACAGTATTACATTACATTAAGACATCACATGAATGCAGCTATGGAATTAAAAGGATACAACTTCCAATACCTTGCCATTTACATTAAAACAAAGTTTTTGTCAAAAGAACTAAGTACATCACAAAATATAACATATTTGAGTGGATAAGTTTACCAGTACAGCTTTGATATTAAGCAATAACAAAACATCTCTCCCCTCCATCACAGGTTGCATCCTTGACAGTCGAGAGCATTTTGAGAAGTAAAGTTTACTTATTTCCCTTTCAAGCTGGTTACACTTCTCTGCAAATAGAGTGATAAATACCCACCAGGTAGATATGGTTTATCCTCAGGAGACGAGTCCTGCTGCATAGGAACGAGGGCGGAGAAGTGAGCTGCATCGTACGTCAGCAGCAGCGGGGATCTGTAGCACGACTTGGATTCACACTCCAAGGGGAGGTAAATCCCTCCGAAAGGGATAGGTGCCAGCGCCTCCCCTCCTGAGTCTTTGAGGACGGTGTCTGCGACGATGACGATTGGTCGCTGGAGGACAAGGGCGAGGACGAACACGTGGAACTCCTCGAGACTTTCATACACCACCGGATCTGTGGATGTGTTGCTGCTGGGGGCAGTAGTAAATAGATTATTTTATGATTAATGTGTAATTGGTACTGAGGGAGTAGCAGCAAAATTTTTGTATTGAATTTCATCTAAAACCTGCACTCTTACTATTTGAAAGGTTGTTTATTCAAATTGGTTGGTCAATGTAAAGCTGCTGAATGGGTTTGGTGAAGTAAGTGGTAATTTACTTTAGAAAATAATCCATCAAAAATCCTTGGAAAAAGCAATGGAAATATATTCAAATGATAGATTGTAAATGACAACCTTGATATACCATTTACTTTAACAGTAGCCTTTCTTTGTTACTGGTGAAATGGTGTCAATGAAACGATAAGTGACATTTCAATTTTGCTCTGAATAAAACAGTCAGCTTTTCAGAAATACGACTGCTAGTTTGATCTCTCTGGATGTCTAAATGAGCACCAAGCTTACCCCTGTGTGACGGGGCTATCACAGCAGCTGTTCCTCTTCGATGTCTCGGGGAATGTGCGGGGAGTCGGGGAGGACAGCTTGAGCAGGTTGTCCCACTCCGCCTGCCACTCCTCCTCAGATAGCACCAGCCCAGACTGAAACAGTAACAGGTGCCCTTTGGATATGCATCGTATTGCCTGGCTTGTATGATAATTTACAAAGTCAAGGTTTTGTTTGTAAGTGGAGAATACACAGCAGGACAAGTTTTGAAAGGGACGTTCAAAAAAAGGTCTTCTTGCTTCTTGTTATAAAGCTTTTTTATTTCGGACAGTGACTGCTGTGTTGACAATACACATGGGATCGAGCAGGAAGTCATGTAAAGATTCCCCTTGGTGCTTTTAAGGGATATATATTGTACGAGTTGATACCAAAACATCTGTTGACACAATATGTTACAGGTCTTAGAGTGGATAGAAATAGAGAAAAATAAGTGTCCTCTCATGTCAAAGATATCTGATTAAAGTAAGAAAGTTAAGGGGCCTACCAAGAATATTCTTACTTAATCAGCAAGTGTTGACATATTTGCCATCAGAAGACACTTTGGTGTTGTTTTTCATCCAAAGTCATTCCTTAATAGTTTTCAGTCAGAAAACAAGACACTAACCATAAAACTGATGTAAAACAACTTAAACAGTGAGGTCATAGCAATTACGGCCTAATCTGTAGAATTTTCAAACTTTACTGTACGGTACCAATTGCTAAAACTATGCTTGTCACTTCTACAATCAACATGTCGTCATTGCCGTTGCTAGGTTACACAGCATCAGTGGTATCATATTGCAAGAAAACTTTCAATTCAAGATGTTTAAGACGTAAATCAATATCATTTTGGGAAGCCAGTTTTGGATAGTAATCAGCCTAGACCTCCAAACAGGAAATTGCACTCAAAAAAGGAAATGTTATAACAGGAAACACAAAGCTGACACAACAACTCACCTCCTTGTTAGCGAGGGTCTGCTGCCACCTCCACCGCCGGTACAGACTGTCCTTACATGAGCCTGACGTCAGCTTGGCAAACAGTGCGTTCCTCAGGATCAGCTGCCGGTCGTGGATACCCCACATCGCTATAGATAACAATAGGTATCATTACCGGTACTTAAAATAGATTTTGATTTCAAAGAAGCTTAAATTCAGACAGAATCAACTCTGACAAAACTCAGACAAAAAAAAAACTCTGACAAAAAAGTGAACATGGCTCACATCTCCCTGCAATCTGCTTATATGCCATGGATCATAAGTCAACGAAAGATGGAATTTCTGAAACTGCTTACTAACTTGATAATAGGAATCGTTTACTACCAACAATTGAAAACTTCTTTTCCTAAATGGAACATAAATTGAAATAACAGATTAAAGGCAATCAGTCTGTCTATTTTAGAAATGGCTTTTAAACTCAATAAAGTGTGCAGTCAGGTGTACCAAAAACAAAAAATTTCATCCAAAGGTATAGCATCTGAGAAAACTGGTCCCCATTGGAACTTCGACCCTTAAATCAATCAGGGGCCATAACTCTGTCAAAGTTAATCTTTCAGAAATAGTTTTATATTTTAATCAAGAGTCTTATCAGGTGTACCCATAACCAAAATTTCATTCATCTAGGTGTTATTGTTTCCAAGAAAACTTTTCCCAATTGTACACTATTCTGTGACTGAGGGAATGACCGCCATTATCTTTCACAATAATAATTTCACTAAACTCAGGCTCTTATCAATAAAGAATGGCAACTTTACAGGAGTAATAGACAAGAGCTTTTCCAAAATGAGTTGATCAAGTCATTTGTTGGACAGTTTTTCAGTATTAGCAGCATGCCCAAAAATAGAGCCATTGGCTCTGTAGCTCATCAGGCATCATATCAAGTTTGCTTTATACAGGCAAGATGAGCTTAAAATGAAACTGATGTTACCTATTGCAAGAAAACCTATAAAAAAATTACAAAACAAATGTAACGATTTCGGAATAAATTTCCTTACCCAAATGATTTATTATTAATCAACACTTTCTAGATCGCCAATATCAGACAGTGAAAGAAGTCCACACTAAAATATCCAAGGAGAAATAAATTTGCCATAGACTGTCATTTAATGGAGAAAAATAGGTTTTTAAGATTGTGACCCCTGTGACCCTATTTGGGGTCATGGGGTCACAAAATCTACAATTTAGAATCCCAATTGGCCAAGGAGTCTACATGCAGCCTTTCAGCTCAATAGACCTTTAGGAGCTAAAGATGATGATGAAAATAAGTTTTTAAGGTTGTGACCCCTGTGACCCTATTTGGGGTCATGGGGTCACAAAATCTACAATTTAGAATCCCCATTGGCCAAGGAGTCTGCACATATTATTTCAGCTCTCTAAACCTTTTGGAACTTGAGAAGAAGATGAAAATAGGTTTTTAAGGTTGTGACCCCTGTGACCCTATTTGGGGTCACAGGGTCACCAAAGTTACAAATTAGAATCCCCATTGTCCAAGGAGTCTGCACATATCAATATTAACTCTCTACTCCTTTTGGAACTGGAGAAGAAGATGAAAATAGGTTTTTAAGGTTGTGACCCCTGCGATCCTATTTGGGGCCACAGGGTCACATAAAAGTTACAAATTAGAATCCCCATTGGCCAAGGAGTCTGCACATATCATTTTTAACTCTCTAGTCCTTCTGGAACTGGAGAAGAAGATGAAAATAGGTTTTTAAAGTTGTGACCCCTTTGACCTTATTTGGGGTCACAGGGTCACCAAAGTTACAAATTAGAATCTCCATATGCTAAGGTACCTGTACACAAAATTTCAGCTCTCTAAAGTGTATGGTTCATGAGGAGAAGTCGAAAGTGTCAAAGTTTACGGATGGATGGACGGACGGACGGACGACAGACGACGGACGGACGACATACGACGGACGGACGGACGGACGCCGGACAATGGGCCATGCCATAAGCCCATCTGGACTTTCAGTTAAAAATTAAATTTTAAAAAATCTATAACCTCCAAAAGGCACATCTACATGATATGGAGAGACAGCATACCAAGTTTGGTGATGATTGGTCACATAGTTTTAGAGATATGCTCTGGAAACGAAATGGGAACGCCAACGCCAACGCCAACGCCAACGGGAACTCAGCTAAAACCAATATGTCTCCCGACCCTTCGGGGGGCGACATAATTGAATATAGGTAAACAATGACTGATGAATATCTGAGATGATCCAACCTAATGAGGCAGCATGAAGAAGGCAGTTCCCGTCGCCGGATGTCGCCATCGGAAGAAGTCGCTGACAGATCCTCATCTCAGCCCACCAGTTGAGTCGACCTGGACAAGGGAGACAAAAAGAAGTGAAATAGAAGTGATAAATGTCATTCAGATTGATACAGAAAAGTTTGAGAGTGCTCAAGATCTTGGACAGAAATTATTGACCAAGAAACAAGTCATATGCGGATGGGTATTTTTCCTTATTTTCCGCATTGCAATATTTTACGATACAGTAGAGTCTTTTGCGATATGTATTGCAATATATTGGAACTTTTTAACTTAATGATTTTGCATGTTCTCTTGACCAAATAGCACTGATCATTTATTGCTGAGTTGTGTGCAAAGGGGTATTTTCAATGACTGGTTATGAGCTTAAATGCTTTGTTTTATTTTCATTACACAAGTTCACACTTTGTTTAAAGCCTTCTCATAAAAATAATGTTTTATTTGAGTGTGTTTTTATGAGGTTTTTTTATGGTAATTGTTAATGTTAAAACGTTATTAGATATATTGGATGCATACCGATATGTATCATGATATTTCTATATTGCAATATACCGATATCCTGATAATACCACACATCCTTAGTATCTTGACTTTCATGAATTTATGGAAGTGTGAAGAATCCCTTCACTAGAGCAAGAAATAGTCAGGTGGTGATAATATTGGCTAATCATAAGGCTTACAAGATTATCCACTAGTGCATGCTCAAGGTGCTATCAACATTATTTAACCGAAGTGGCTCATTCATTCATGAAACCTACTCATCTATCAAAAAAAGCATATGGGTAATAAAGCTGCTTGAATAAAGAGGGCAAGTGTAAACTCACCTGCTTGTTCTAAGGAGACCAGGGTTGATGTTTCGATGAGGTCCTTCTCCAGGTAAGCGCGGAAGTCCTCCGAGTAGACGGTGAGGTCAGGGAGGACAAAGGTCAACAGGTACATGTGGTCATGGCTGTCCTCCTCTATATCGTGCAGGACTGAGGACCGAGCCTCCGATACCAGGTTTGCATTCTCCATGATGTTCGAGATACCTCTCTTCAGCTTCGGGGCTACAAGGGAAATGGTAGAATTGTAAGATATTGCGGAAATGATGACTTTGAGGATTGTTATGATCAATAACACTGTCGCCGTCATCATTGTCATCACCAACATCATCATCATCACTACCAATGCAACCTGGAATCATTAGCTCCAGCAACTCTCAAAGGATAACATTCAACATCATTCTTCATTTATCATCTACTATAAAAGGGAGAACATTGAGAAGTACAACAATAATCATCATATAGATAACACGATATATATATAACAAGATAACACAACTCACTGTGATCTCCACCAGACTTGTTCCCGGTCTCTTTGGTTTTCTCCTGTTGACTAGTTGGTGCTGCCACCTTCTGTCCGCCCCGTTGGTCCTCCAAGGATCGTGGCATTGTCTCCTGGACCTTGCTCTGCCTCTGGAGGGGCACCTGCGGAACTCGGAACCCAGCCTGGGTCTGGGGGCCTGGCACTGCTCGATGCTGTAGCTGGGGGGAGGAGGTGGGGGGTCGAAACTGATGCTGTTGCTGGGATGAAGAGTGCGGTGCCCTGAACTGTTGTTGTGTCTGCTGTTGCTGTTGGCTCCAGTCTGTTGATCTTGTTGGGGACTGTTGTGGTGTAGGTAGTTTGACAGCAGCACCACGTTCCACCTGGATGGGAACTATTCTCTCCACGGGCCGGGCTCCTGCTTCTATCTGCCTTCTGTCCTGTATGTCTTGGTTGACTGGGAATCCTGGAACAGCGCTGCTATGTCTATTGATGGGCATTGTGTCGTACCCTGGCCTACGGGAAATGATTGGGGACCCCCCTGCCCGCCCCACCCCTGTGTTAGTGTAGGTCTGGGGGTAGGCCCCTCCCCCTCGCTGGCCATAAAGTGACCTCTGGGTGGGTCCCACGTGCTGTATAGGGATTGGGGTGCCTCGACTGCTGGACTGGTTCTGCATACTATACGACCGCTGTGCCGAATCCAAACACAGTCGTTCTATTTGTTTGTAGATGTCTGGATTCTGCCAGTTATTCTCTGTAAAGAAAAGTTTACCAAATGAATTTGATTAGAAAATAAACAAAGGATTTTAATGGTGAATTTTCCAAATAAATTCTTTCAAAGCAAAACAATTTAAAACCATTGGCTCTGTAGCTCAGTAGGATAACGGTAATTCATCATAATGGGCACAGACTGACCATAAGGGGCCACAGGATCACAAAATCAGATTATAAGGGCTCGATCCTTTTTAGGCTTTTGAAAGGCTGAACCAGTATGACAAAAATAACACAAATCATTTATCAGATTACTACATGAAGCATCATAGAATTTCCCAACTTTGACATGATGAAGGGTGGCTACCTCTGAGAAGCTTGAGAGCAAACTCTCGGTCTGCCCCGGTCCTGTGTACGAGCTGCTCCAGTACTGTGCTGTGAGGGGTGGACGCCATGTCCGGGCTGTGATCATCTCGTCTCTCCACTACACTGTCTCTCAACCCCGCACCGTCACTGCTACTACGGCCAGTCACTGGATTACAAACAAATAATCTGTTACTGAATCGAATAGTTTAATAAGATAATTTAAATCTAGTTGTGAATACATTTGACTTATCTCGGACTGTCACTCCTGTACCTCAGGACAGTCGTTAATCACTGCTTTCAATGTTTAAATCATAATTTCACAAAGGTCATCCCATCTCCTTCTGTTTCATCTGCCTTGTTATTTTACTGCATGTCAGTGGATCACAAAAACTTGTTCATAGTTTGATGCAGGTCATATGACGAGGTATTTTAAAACAAGCAAAAACATAAAGCCATTGTCTCTGTTGTTCGCCAGGCTTAACACATTTCAAAACATGGTCAAAGGCTAATAGAGACCTTGAAAATAAGGTCAAGGTCAAGGTCAAAATCAAATGGTGTCTGCACAATCCCCATATGAAGACTTGTACTAAGTTTGAAATCATGAGATATTGTGCTACCAAAAAAAGAACGGACGTCAGGAGGTGAATACTATACATATATATCTCCTACACCAGGTGCCAGAGATTCACAGAATCTATTAATCATAATACAGATTAGCCAAGCACAGTCATTTAAGTCCATAGTTTCCGGAGAGGATGAAAATGGCCCACAAGGCCTAAATAAGAAGACACAGTATCACCAAATCTGCAATCTATAATCCCCGTTGGCCTAGCTGCCCCAATGCATGATTTAGCTTTCCAGGGCCAGTGCTTATCATGAAGAAGATGGAGAACAAATAAAAATGAGTCAGAAATTTGTCAGCCTTTAAGCCCATATTCAAAACCAATGGCTGATCATGTGAAGTTGGACCATATTAATTATGTATAAGTTATTGTATCTAATCTTAGACGAAACAATGTCATGTAACTGAATGTCAACCATTGTCTGAAGATCAAGCATGAAGTCTTGAAGACCTAGGTACCGTGAGGGTAGTCCTAGTTAAAAAAAATTATTTCATAAGTTTGACATTTTTTATTATGAACCAGTTGTTAACACAATACTGACAATGTGGTCCTTTTCCGGGAGACTTCTCCAAATATCAAAGTTAGCAGTATCATTTCAGTGCATCAGTCACAGTTGGTTTTTTCTAACTTTGAAGTACTTCTATTTCCTTGGTGATGATAGTTTCCCTTGGACTGATCAGAGACGCAGCTGTTAAGTGGGAGGGGGACAATGAAGGGAGGGGAACTATGTTATTAGCCTCCACAAGCCTATGAGTCCCGGGACTGTCCCATGGAACAACGCAATGTGTGCACTGTGCCCCATGTCAATATGTTACAAGCAGGTTAGAGGCACAATCAATAGACTCTCTCTCTCAGTGGATGTAGAGTAATGTACATAATATCACTAACTAGTGAAACACATGTTTGACGGGGAGCCGATACACAGGCAGATCAATACATCTAACCAGGTTTGCTGCTAATCTGCACTCAACTCAACAATCCAGGCACATCCAAGTGTGTAAAGTGTGGGAATGAGAGCCCAGGCTTTACAGAGGTGTGTGGGCAACGTGGGTCGCTTACTATCAATAGTTTAGTTTCATATGCATCTATATGCATGCATTCAACAGTTTTTATCAGCTTAAAATTCCTCTTTAGTCAACACTGCACCTCGGCATCAAATTTGCAAAGAGAAATGGCATCTCTGAGAAAAACATCCAGGAACACTTGTGAAAGAGGACAATTTAACATCACTGTGTAACACCTTGGTAATCAAATTAGTTGTAAAATTAACCTGATGAAAGCTCTGAATTTTTAACAAATACATTTCTGAAAGGTCAAGCAAATCATGTGTAGCATAGTGATAACTACATCAAAGGTGGCTGTTTTGATTCTTTGTAAATACTTCTGGCACTGACATTAACTAATCCAGAGGTCAGAGTTCAGGGGTCAGTGTTAGAATAGACAAACTCCCAGTTTCTGAAAAAGTTTATTCAGTCCTATGAAAAATGATTATCAAAAACTTGAATGGAACATCATATGGTTAAGATTAATTTAAATCTAGACTTGCTTTTCAAGGCACATATTTCAACAAAGGTTGAAGTTTATATGAGATAAATATCCTCACAAAAAGCAACATGTGAAATTTGTAGCACTATCATTTTGTTCAGTTGCATGCTTTTAAAGATCATTGTGTTTGTCCAATGTGATTAATTATCTGAATTAGGGTTATTAATCCTAAATGTATCATTTCCTGTTGTATGGCTACCTATAGAAAGATAAACATATTTTGCTGAGAGAGTGAGTGAGTTATTGTTTAGCGCCGCTTGGACATATATTTTGCTGAAAAACATTCTTGTTGCTGAATATTTTGTAAGGAGTATAGTAAGGAGCGACTGCAAGTCAGGCTAGGGGTAGATGTACTGTCGTCTTAATAAACTGGTTTAACTTGACTACCACACCTTTTTGCCTCCAAACAACAATATATTATATTTAGAATAAAACTGTTCCTTAAGTGGCATTACTGAGAGTTTTGATGAATTATTCAAATAAGTGGAAACTACTCCCATTAAACTAACAGCAATATCAAAATTGTATATGACTCTACTTCACTTATGATAAGTTGAGAGTTTCAAATGAGCATTAGTTTAGTGGAGAAGGACTGGACTAGCGAAATAAAACAATCTGAAGTCAGGCCTGGTTATTATAAAAGCAGATCATGATCATGCAGATTTATTTGTTAAAGGGAAAAGGTTTCAGAAATGTTCTGTTAACTTAACATGACAATATATGTATTATCTGTATCATTATCTTATCATAATTTGTATTGTTGATTTTATCATTGTTTATTTTGCCTAAAAATCAAGTTTTGTGTCCAAATTAAATGTCTTTTTTACCAAAACCCCTTGAAAATATCTTATTGTGATGTGTATCTCAATGATAAATCAAGATATGTATCATATCATGAAAGGCCTGTATCGCCACAACTCTGAAAATAAATAGACTAAAAAAGATAAAATGTTATTGAATCTTGAGGGTTAAGCTGCAATACTTGGGCTAATATTTATATACCCTTCAAATCATATATAAATAAGGAAATATTCTTATAGTAAAAATCAAGAGGATATAAGAAATTATGCTCTAAGTGCATAAATACTAAAACAAAGTCAATTTGAAACATTTTGTTTCCTCTTGGAGCGCATTACTATATCCACTCAAAATATTCCCTAAAAAAATCCCCCAATGAACCTATTGTAAAATAATTCCAGAAATCACTACAATGATTAAAATGATGGGCAATTCTGTTGAACAATCTGATCTGAGGATAAACTAAGATGAAAAGAATAACAAACTATCACGATTCAAAGTGCTTAAAGAGTCACTCAGTGGGTTGCAGAGGGCCATATTTGACAATGTTTACCATTAGTGTCATAGGATCGAGAATCAACTTTTGCAGGAAAGTATCATTTTTAAGCTAAGCGACATGGTATAGTGACAACAGGATAGTTTAAAGTTACGATTATGATCAAAAACAGGAAAATGACGTGCATCAATCAGTAAAATTTAACTTTGTAAACTTATCTTAAGAAAGCAGAATGACTGTTATGAGATCATATTATTTCATATATTATATAGTATTCATGTAAATTGCGCTTGTGAAGTAGGCGTCAAAGAATATATATGACTGGTTAAAGATTTTCATTGCAACAAGCATTTATCATATAATCGCCATTTTAAGAATGACTATTTATATAACCAATTATGCCATTTTGTTTGTATCATTGCATAAAAATATGCTATAAAAGTAAGGGAGTGGCTCTTTCAAGGGTTATATAAGATGAAAAAGAAAACTGATGTATGTCAACTTAAACAAGGACCTGTTAAGGAAACAGTTGATTTCCTTCAGAACAAGGAGTGTCTATATACTAGGACGTGGAGATTGTTTGTTAGCAAGTATTCAACCATGAAGTGAATACCACTTAATAAACTAAGATCAGCTTACAAACACGTATTGACAAACAAACTATTTATAACATCAAACACTCCTTACAAAAATTGCCTCTAAATACATAAAGAACATTCTTGCTTACCCTACTAGAAGATTTAAAAGCGTTACGTAATTTCTCCATTAATTCGACTTCTCCAATTATGACCACATGACAATTTAATAAGGTCATTAATTCAAATCACTTCTAAAATTTCAACCATGTGCAAAAAGTTTGATGTTGATGCCCCCATGATTAATCTTTTTCTTAAAATCGTTGTTTAATTTGCTGAAAAAAATATAATAATTGGAGAGCGTAATTATCTCAACTGCAGTTGACGATTTAAAATATCTTATTGCCCATTATTATGTTGTCATCATAAAAACACACATGTTCTTGATATTTATCTAATATTTCAACCAAAATGTCAAATGAGCAGTCGAAAGTGAAAAATAGTTCAACCATAGACATTTTCTGAAATTTTTTGGAAAATTTGAGGGTTGACATCATAGAGAAATTATGGCATTTGATTACCCCAATTAAAAGTCTTCATGTCATAAAATAGCTGTGCAATACCTCTTGTCCGACAGAAACACTGAACAATATTAGAAACATCCTCATGATAACTTATAAAGTTACCCAGCTTAATATTAATGCCTCCAGCATGATGTGTCTGTAATTAACCTCATGACTAATTAAAAACCTGAGATACATAATAATAAGCATCACCTTCCACTCCTACAAGCTCCCCAAAATAAATAAACAAAGTATAATCCTAAAAACCTCTTCAAAGTACATATATCTTTTTTTAAATTTTTTATTTTATTTTTGAGTTCATATATCTTACTAAGCTACCACTTATATGTTAGCTAAACTTTCTCTGCATAATCCCTTTGAAATATTTTTGTCTTTACATTATACATTCCTCATTTCTGTAGTTTTTTAGAGTAGTCCGTTTCCAATACCCGAAAGCCCAAAACATTAAAGGAGCCTTGAGCCTAAAAAATGTTAGCAAGTCTAGACAGCTGAAATTAAGAATTGGGGATTCTTAGTATATTTTATTTCAAATAAAAAAAAAAAAAATAATCAAATTAATCATAAACTCTTTTTTTCAGGAACTTTACGTAGGGCTACGTTGATCTGTGTTTGGTTTGCATTTTTAATGAAATGTATTCAGGTGTGCCATTTTAAAGATATGTACATGAAAAGATCACATGAAACTCCTCACAAATACCATGCTGTTGACAAAGTGTATGTTCTTTTTTCCTCAAAAATATCAAACCTTCTTTCAAAAGGAAATTTTTTAGTTGTTCATGACTTTATCAACCAAATATCAACCAAATACAAATTTGCAAGAGTAACATGAATGTGAATAAAGTTTTACATAAATTATGATATCTTATTGAAGGAGAATCTAGAGCAATGGATTGCCATGATTGTTTCAACTGGTCAACTAGTTATGTTTGGACAAGATTTTTAACCAGTTGAAATGTTTTGACCGCCAAATATAAGAGGTGAGGTGAGGTGATATGGGGTTTATCGCCGCTTTCAAGCGTATTTCAATTGTATTGCGGCTGCTAGTATTATTGCAGGGAGAAAGCCTGCAACACTATTGTGGCCATCTATTGCGGTGAAACCTGGGAGCATCGGCTGGAACTAACTCACCATGGGTGGTACTGGGTTGAAATCAGGGTAGCATTGCACCCAAACCTGACTGCATGTAGAACAGTTCTCTACTGCAGACACAGTTGCTGAGTACCTGGCGGGATTCGAACAACGGACCTCCTCATCCGAAGCTGATCGTGCTAACCACTGTGCTATCCTGCTCCCCAAGTATAAGAGTCTGACGTCTTGGTTGAAATAAAGCAGCAAGGGATGATAATCTCAATGTCATTATGGAATAAAGAATCTGGGGGAATTTCCAGATCCAGTTGTAACTTTACATTGACAGACGATGATTATCAAGTGAAGATGAAAACAATATCTGGCAAATTCACAATACACCATAAAATTTGAAGTAGATTTCTTAGCTTTTAGTATGTACTGTATTAACATATTCTAAATGCAATCACTCCCTGTCTGATTAAAATTGACCATGTTCCAAGGAATAAAAGTTTGAAAATATTGACACTATTGAGATACAAACTTGTTCTACTTGAAGGTTACCTCTCATAAGTCATAACCCCACTAGATCAGACAGAAATGATACATTTGTCATGTGGGAATGAATATGCAAAAGGATTTGAATTTATATAACCAAATATGGCATTTAGGCGTGTACAAAAGCAATCAAAAGATATCAACAACTAATCAACATTGTTAGTGACATTGTTGCCGATTGTTTTAGCTTTTCATTTAGTTTGGCTAAATTGTGATGTGATTTCTTCTGGTAATTTTGAGAAGACTGCTATTAGAAAGGTTCTATCAAAACACAATCACATTGCTGGACTAATGACAAGCCAAGCCCGGCTAAATGTTAGACAGATGTGACAGTAACCTGATACTGAGTCCAGGCCCTATTCAGATAAGTAGTTGTATTTCTGTTAGGTTTAGAGATATATAGTGAACCAATAACAAGGGTTACTTGAGAGTAACATAATGCATTCAAACAATTTTGATATGTTTAAAGGGGGTGATAATGATCATAAAACATGGTTTTATATAAGGTAACATGTCAGTAGACTAATTTTGATTGAGTTCATAATTTGTTATAAAATAATCCCTTTTACATTTTGATATAATGGATTTTCTATCAGTACTTATTTGTGTATATTGCAGTGTCTAGACTTGATGAATAGGACTAAGACTGTGTTAAAGGCTCCTGTTTAATTCTGTTTTATACACAATAATGGGGAGAACTACCTAAGAAATAAAGTATTTTGAAATGGCTGTGCATGACGACCTGTCTCAATTTTGGTATGTAGTGACAGCAGCATGGTGATATGGGGATTCGGATCTACTATAGAATCGGAGATGGGATCAACAGAAGATGGGTAAAATTAAAAAGATGAGGAAAGAACTGCCATCAACCCAGGACATTATCCTCAAAACAGTCAGGAAAATGAAGACTGTTGGAGGAGTCAACGGTGTCACTGACTCCGAAACACAAAATACTTTTCTGGCTGTTTTGTGGATAACTTCCGGGTTGATGGCAGCTCTTTCCTCATCTTTGTAAGATATAAAGATACCATATTTCATTAAAATACAACACAGGATATACCCCAGGCCTATCATAGAACCAAGTGGTCATTAAGGGCCGAAATAAATTCAACCGTGGATAACGCATAAAATAATAATGTTTCAACCGTGGATAACGCATAAAATAATAATGTAACCCTGACCTTGAATAGAATATTGATGGAAAGAGGGTACTGAACAAAATTGAACCCCAAAGTTGTATTCCAGAAAATATAGTAAGCATATTTGCAACCTTGAGACCTTTCATGATTCGAATCAACTATCCGCTAATATCTCACAATGACTCATATATTACAAAAGAATTGCAACGATGTTAAAGGGGTTTTATTGATGACATGCAGTGAAATTGATTGATTGACATATTGATTCGAATGGAGATGAGTACTGACAGTTTGATAACATCGGCCTAGTTGAAAAGGATTAGTATTGCAAGATAAGAATAAAGTGATTGATTTTGACCACATTATCTGATGTAAACAAATCATGATTAGTAAATTAACATATTGTATTAACATTACTAGGTTATTCTTTTAACTTGACTAAAATAATAATTGTGAGTATCCATTGCTTTCATGTTTTAAATAAAAAACCACTTATATGAAAGTATATATATTTTGTTTAAAACAGCCAATGAAAAAATAACAAATATATAATATCAAAACAATATTAATCAATAAATGGCAATAATTTCTTGCTAAACAATTCCTACCTATGTTGACATTTTCCCAGGTCATCATCAGCCTAAGCTCTCGGTATGGGGACAAACGCAACACTGTTTTCAAAATGAGACATTTCAGCCTAAAATAGCCATGGACCAATAACAATGTGACTTTTCCAACATGTGTACAGTATGCCTACGTATTACAAGCTCACCAGCTTTGACCGACCCCGGTGATTCATACAATAATAATGTACGAAAAAATGCAAACATACGTAAAACTTCAACCCCATTCCGCTAAAAGGGTCCATGCCCTTAACAAATCCTGACTGACACCATTTTTGAAAAATATATGCGTTATTTTTTAAGTGCACTGTCACTCCTGCTATGGAAATGGGTGTTTTGATTTGTTATGTTGTTTTGATTGTGAATTAAAACTGATCTGGACTCGTAACTGGAATGTGACAGTGTAAACCGAATGCGTGTAAGAAATAATTTCCTCCGACCACGCTGTCAGACGAAGGGGTCAATTGCGGTTATCATAATGCGTTACCTTGCTCCGCTCGCTAATCCAAATCTCTCCCTTTGGTAATTAGACATCCGCCATGTTTGACTTCCCGTTTCCACTCGCGCATGCCCAGTCAGGTTAATAAAAATATGATCGGGGCGGGAATTTCAATATCTTACCAACGAGAGATCCACGTGGCTTTTTGCATGGGAATTTTGCTGTAATGGACCGGAATATATTCCTCACCATTTTGGCTCTCTTTTCAATAAAAACTAAGTAAATGGAGGCATATACAACAGTTGACCATATTGAACTATGTTATAATGTTTATCATAACAATGAAAAACAAATTATAATGTTTCTCATAACAATGTAAAACAAATTACAATGTTTATCATAATAATGTGATACAAACGACGTTATTTTACGTTATCACATAGAACAGCGGTAAGATATCGTCTTTATTTACTGAGAGCAACACAATTATTGCTTAATTGTTTCACCTTGTACATAACATTTGCGTCTTTTAAATAAAAAGGAGATCAGTTTATATCCTTTCACGTGAATCTGAAACTATGAGTACATTTTAAGGTAATTTGTGAAATAAAATATTACTGAACAAACTTGAACCTCAAGCTTTTGTGCTCCTTTTAAAGTACAGAATATTTTAAAAAGACAAGAAAATGATAAAATTGTTTCTCATTTGTGATTTCGTAAATGTAATACTCATATTTCATTGTAGCATAATAACTGGGACCTCTAAAGTGGTTTCGCATCAAGAACCGTATAAATTATGATTATTATTATTATTAAGTCAGACAGTGCTCCAGATAAGCAGCGTATATGCGTATTTAACGCGACAAAATCCTGTAAAAAACACCAATTAGTTTAAACGCTTGCAGTACAGATACGCAGACATTTTCTTTAAAACCCAAAATAATAGAATAGCCTGCGTACTGTATGCAGCGATTTGTAAATGCTAGCGTAGTCGAACCTAAAATTGTGACAAATGGATAACTCTTCAAAATATCAAAATTCAGTATTTGAAACATGTTCATTAGTATCTTTACATTTTAAAGATAATTTTATAGATAGATAGATAGATAGATAGATAGATAGATAGATAGATAGATAGATAGATAGATAGATAGATAGATAGATAGATAGATAGATAGATAGATGGATATGTATTCTTTATTTCCTCCGAAGTCGAAGATACACTTGTAGGAAGACATAATCATTTACATTTATATACAAGTTGCATAATGTTTAGATTAGCACAGGTATTTTAAGGGAGAAAGCCAGCATTTTACACTTTTAGCTATAAGTTTGATGCATTTAAACCACGTCTCCTGGTCAAGCTGCTGAACATAGATATTTGAACGACCACCAAACATAAATGAGACAAATTGGTCTTCATCGTTCCATAAATTAACAAAAGCATTTACATCTAGCATGTCAACTAGTGACTCAATTAAAAAAAGTCTACTATTTTGCATAAGTGAACAATGAAGCATTATATGCTTTACAATATCATAGGCAACAATGCCGCATTCACAAGTATGAGATTGAATACATATAATGTGCTAATACGTAGAAGAGAAGCAATTTCATAAAAAAAAACATTCGGGCATTTTATGGCAGGCAGCCCACAATCTGTGACCTTTTGTAGGATATCTAATTGTACTCTATCTCTCAAAGCTTATAGTCTTAATTTCATAACAGTAGAAACATAAACATCTTCAGCTTTTAGTATTCTTTCTTTCACAGTACAGACCACTCGTGCTTTGGCATAAATAAGGATTTCATCTCATAATTGTTTACTTGCATATCTAAGTCATACATTGATACAAGATTTAACATGTGAAATATTGCGGAAGATTTGCTATAACGTTCTTTATCCAGGGACGTAGAGTATATATACAGACATAATCTATGGGCATATATCTATCTATCTTACAATTATCAGTGAAAATTTGGAAATATGAAATTATCAAAAACGTGCTACTGACCCTTTAAACAACCGCTTTACTTGACTGTATCACTTTTCGGTTTTCTATCAGAGATAATTCAACAATATAAGAACTGGGGTTTCTTTTTGTCAATTTGTCCAATAAACACCTTGAAAAAGCCTTTCATTATGACGGCGTAATTAACATCTGTGAAAAAAAACCCTCTGGGCAAGGGTTAACAAAACTCGCCAAGTGGGACGTGTAACCAGACTCCCACACTGTGCTCTTTATAAATGATCGTAAAATGACTTATTTAACTGAGTAGTCAACATTTCATATAAGTAAATTAAAATAAAATTGTGGCTATGAAAACGTTAACATTGCACTTATGACTAAGTGTTTTGTGCAGTTTGAGTCAGTTATTGCTTGGTGCCCCAAAGGGCACCAAGTATTATGATTTGATTTTTCTAAAACTTTTCTGAATTCTCTCTATATTACTCTTGATATTTTCAAAGGGAAGCCGCGCCAATCACATGTGTTGTATCCAAATCAAAAGACCAATGAACAGAGCTGTAGCAAAAAATGCATTACGTCACCATGTGGGTAATACAAAATATTTGGCACATTAAACTGTGGAATATGATTTCGCTTTAAATGTTATATTAAAAGAGAAACAATGTTTTCTATTAAAGATGCTGATAAATGTTAACAGACTCAATAAAAAACATCTTCATTTGAAGAAGAGTCTGCATTTGTTCCAGATAAAGCATTAATTATTTCGCATTCAATACTCGCAGAATCCACTTTTTTATAACCCACGCGATTTAATTTCTGGGCTCGCCTGGCGAATTAAAAGTAATGTTTGTGTAAGTACGATGGTGACATCGAAATAAAACTTATATTTACTAATAGGTAGATCACTTACGACCACGTGACAAGTCATACTTAACGATGTCACTAAATGTTTACGTTGAAAACATGTATTTATTATCAGAGTACTGAAATTGACTCAGTCTGATTAAAATCGACCGTGCTCCGAGGAATAAAATATAAAAAATATTGTCTCTGTCGGGGTCGAACCATTCGGGATATCCTCCGGCTCGGTCTGAATACACCCACCTCTATCGCGTGTTGTTATAACCAGTTTAGCGCAGACAGAGGAAAGCCGGGCTGGGTGAGGTTCGAACCCCGCTAGAGATAATATTTTTACACTTTTTTCCTCGAATCACAGTCGATTTTAATCAGACTGGAAATTGACTCATGCTTTATTTAGAATATGACCTACATCGCTGGTTCCAAACGTTAGCTCAGCGGACCTGGGTTGAAATCCCGTCAGATCATCGGAAAGTATTTTCTTTATTATCTGTTATACTACTGTTAATAATTAACCAGCATGACAAGGAGATATCGTTTTGGCAGTACGTTTTGCACAATTTCCTGTCATTGTCAACGCTACATGGCAACACAGTGCTTCTACTTCAAGTACTAGTAACTACATCACAATGCCACAACATCATAAACATAATGACCTCAATATGCAATGACATCACTGTCTTGAAAATCTAGTGTTGTTGTGTTCAGAGATTTACATTTTTTCTCTGAGATGTCGAAAAGAATGAATTTGGATGATAAATAGATTGTCACCCTCGTGTATTTTGATATGAAATATACCAACAATCGTTGATGAATGTAAAAAATATTCATAACTTTCAGCAATTCGTGTTGATAGAAATTAATTTTGTGAAGTTAACTTTGAGTAATACTTGTGTTAATATTAGTGCTGTTATCCAGTGTTGTATATTTCACTTATCCCCCGAATTGTTCGACAAATCACAATCTCCTTCATCTGCCTATGCGGCACCAAGCATGCCTTTTTAAAGGCATTTCTTGTTAATTCAAGTATGATAATTTGATGAGGTCGCCGGCAATTCCTGCAGGGGATGAATGGAAATTATATATAATTGTAGTTAAACAACGAAATTATCCGGATTTATATCATAATGAAGTAATATATATTTATATATGCATTTAGTAATACCTGGTCTGAGAAAGGAATATTTATAATGTTGAAGAGAGAACATTTTAATGGCAGCGTGATGAAGTTTCCTGAACTATTCAGTATTGCGTAATTTCAAAAACTGTTCTCAGGTGTAAAATATCCCCTTTTCTGTTATTGTAAATAAAAGTACGATGTGAGTAAAATATCTACCTGACCATCGGACAGGCTACTTTTGAAAGACGACCATCCCGTTGAAAAACAGGCTGTTTCGGGCGGTCGGCTAGGGAGGTTTTTTACGCTGTCTTTTGGCATTACATTCTCCATTCTCATGGCCAAAAATATATACAGGTCTCAAGTATTAAGAAAAACACGTTATCTATAATTGACTTGAAAAAAAGCATTGTCAAGGCCGTTTTCAATGTTGAAAAAAAATATAGCTTGTTTATTTCACAACGGTGACCAATGTCTGTATTTTACGAATGCTTCACCTAGTTTACAAATTTACCGACCTACTGAAATGAATAAAACGAATTATAAAAATTATTTTTAGTGTTTTAGAATAACAATGAATCCCAGATATTTTACTTTTGCAACTACATATCTTGTAATTGTTTATAAAAAGGTGTGTATGTATATATAAAACAAGCAAAAAAGTGAGCGTGGCTCACTAATAACCCCGACCGTGCATCCCTGACTAACTGAATTACTTTTTACTTTCAATATAGTCATCTCTTGCACAGCATTTGACCCCCAAAGAGGAATTGAGAAAAATGACTAATCCAAAAAATGGAAGTTTGTAAAAAAAAAAAAAACACAAAAAACACTCATCAATTTTAGTATTGAATTGGCACTGCACCGCTCCTAGTATGGAAGAAGACATGTGCAAAATGTGAAAAGAATCAGATGAAACCTTTTTCCCGTAATAGGTCGGACAAATCTGATATTGGAAAATGACTAAGTTCAAAACATGGAAATTTGTAAAAAATTCAAATTTTAACGAAATTTGCTGTTACTTCACACTGCACCCCTCCTAGTAGGGTAGAAGACATGTGCAACATTTGAAATTAATCGGATAAATAGTTGTCCAGTAATAGGTCGGACAAATCTGATATTGGAAAATGACTAAGTTCAAAACATGGAAATTTGTAAAAAATTCATAAAAAATTCAAATGTTAACGAAATTTGCTGTAACTTGGCACTGCACCCCTCCTAGTAGGGTAGAAGACATGTGCAAAATTTGAAATTAATCGGTCAAAAGGTTTTCCCGTAATAGGTCGACAAAAAATGTCCTCGGACGGACACACACATGGACGGAATCGTTGGTATTACTAGATACCCCGGACCGTTGGTCGGGGGTATAATAAATTGCAACAAACAAAATGTTTCTTATTGGAATAGAAAGTGTTGTTGCATGACAGTGATATTAGGTTAGCACAGTGGTGTAGTGGTTAGCATGCTGGCCTCTCACGAGGTTTGATTCCTGCTGGAGACACACAAATAAATTGTGACTTGGGTCTCATCCTGTGTAGTCTTAATGGACAAGACACTTCATCCACATTGCACTCAGTCCATCCAGCAGTACCATGGGTACCTGAAAACTGGATGTACTGACCTAAGTGGTAGGGATATGCGCTGAGTAGCAGCTGTGAAAGTACACTCCTTCAGGGATATAAAGTAGTGCTTTGAGGATGTCTTAGGATGTGGAAAAGCGCAATAAGAGTATGCACATTATTCTTATTATTATATTTATTGGAAATTTTAACTTATTTGGTACAGTACAGAGTCATGAACAATATGCATATAGCCGGGTAGTGCAACTATTTGATTTCTACAAATTTAAACTTTGTTTTTTTTTTAATGATAGTTTGGCTGTAACAATTCTTGTGATATTCCTATCAATGCCACATGGACTGATATTGATATGCTTTCTATAAGATAGGCATACAATAACATGAATAAATTGAAATGACAAACAAAAGGGAAGCTCTGTCGGGTACAACATTTTAATCATACTGAAGTTCACTAAAATTGTAATTCTAAATCCAAATCATCTTCTTCATCATCTCCTAAGGAAAACAATGATGATGGAGCCTGTTTGACATTTATCACACTCAGTCCTGCTCTATTGTCAACACATGGACCAGTCTCAAAGTCTGGATAGAAATTACCATTTTGCTGGGAAGACTGCCCAAGAATATTTCTTTTAGTGTCATCATTTGATCTTTGTTCACTTACATGTCTTTTTGAAATGATCACCCTGCTTTGTTGTTGATCTCTAAACTTATCCTTTGGAGAATTGTTTTCATTTCCATCTGATGATACTGAAGCAGTCCTATTGCTCCTTTGGTGTAGAGAAGGATGAGTAGCCTCCCTTTGTCCTGACAGAGTTGTCTCCCCTTGATGACAAAACGTTACTCCTTGTGCTGGTGATGCCTCCTCTTGTGAGAGAGACTCAGTTATATTGCTTTGATAACAGTTCAAGTAGTATTCACTTTCAGAATCATCACTTTCCTCTTTCTCCTCAATGAATGTTGACCATTTGCTTTTCATGCTTGAAATACCAGACGATATCGGCTTTGGTCTACCTTCTTCCAGCTTTGATCCACCACCACTGAAATGCATTGAGGCTCCAGGCGCAAGTCTTCTGCAAGTCTGAGGCTCACAAGCAACTGATGCCAATTCAGATAGCCTTTGATCATTTGAATCTTGTTCGTTGCTGAAAGAACTCCTTGACATTCCTACAAAGGGTTGATTACGCTGTGCAGATGATTTTACAGATATCCTTGTAGACTGAAGATCTCTTGACCAATCAGTGACACCTCTTGTAGACTGAGGATCTTCTGACCAATCAGTGGCACCGCTCTTAGACTGAGGATCTTGTGACCAATCAGTGGCAACTCTCGTAGGCTGAAGATCTTGTGACCAATCAGTGGCACCGTTCTTAGACTGAGGATCTTGTGACCAATCAGTGGCCCCTGTTATGTCCTCATGTTTCTTACACGCTTTAAGTGGGTTTGAACCTGAGGAAAACCTTTCTGAATCAAGTTGAGGCCAATCCTCAAACTGTGAACGTTGGTTCCACTTTCTTTTTGATTTATATGTCTGACTTTGTCCGTGGTCGTGTATGTTCTTTTTCCTGAAATTATCAAGCAGAATAGTTTCCTCAAAAGTCTGCAGAGAAATTACAGCCGACAAAAATATAGAATAAGGTTTGTGATTCCTGTGATGAGCCAACTAGAATTGTTTGGCTTTCATTGATTCAGCAATTCTAAAAGCTTGTTCTGGAGCCAACACATTTTAGATATGATCTTATTCTCGACTTGCGGAATTTAGAGTTATCGTTCCTGATTAGAGTTATCCGCCCTTGGGAACAGGTATATGCGCTCTCGACTCGTTGACGTTACCGTCATGGGTCGTGATTATTGCGTCTTAAAACCATAAAATACTGCAGTAATTCACCGGTGTATCGGTGTATCGTTGCACCCTTAATACATAAGATAGTTAATTACTTTCTTGACAGTCCTATCGGGTTATTTTTGTATAAACGAACTGATTCAAGAAGAAGTAGTGATGCATTTTATTCTAAGTCAAATTGTTAAATCTAGAACAACGAACATGCTACCATCACTAACATATACGACAATAAGTGCGAAATAATCATGTAATAATATAGCAGGGGAATATTCTCGAATTTTGTTTCCTCCGAAAATACGCCGAGAGGACTGTCCCTTACGATACGCATTCACACAAAAGTTATTTAACCTAATAATTACATATTGAGGGTAAGCTTGTACTATCTATCTGTGTCAACATTTTTTAGAATTGAGAAGACATTAAGTTAAGTCGTTTAAAGGGAAAATATTGTTGAACAGTGACAAGTTGATACAAACTGACAAATTTCCGTACAAATTAATCGTTGTAAAATATTTTCTCTTTTCACATACCGAATGTCAATGGAATAAATAACAAATCATTTTTCCCTTCCTTGAACTTCTGAAAAATTTTCAATTTTTGAAAAAATTATAAAAAGTATGTGTACTTAAACCCCGACTGAATGCGTATCTTTAGCCTACATTTCCCGCCAAAGAAGGAGGATACTCATTCGAAAACGTCAAGATCTTTTGACAAACAAAAAATCTATTCAAAAGCTTTTTCTACAAAGAATTGTCATTCAAAGCCTACACTTTAACAACAACAGAGGTTTTGTTTTATCATATTTTGTACTCGAATGGCATGACTGATAATTCATCTCTTAGAGAAGTGAGGTGCGTAATTTTACCCGTCAAAACTGTTCATTTCTACTAATTTTGTTCACTTAAATGAGATGTGAAGTATTTGTTATTAATAAATTACTGAATAAAATGTTTTATCCATAAATAGATACTTATGTCCGATTTGTTTGCCTTGAGATAGTATTATTATTTTCACATTTGCATCAATTAGCACATCATAAACAGAATTATCGAAAAGATCTATACCGGGCCCGTTTAAGGAATTAACTCAATTAAATACATTTGAAATAATATATTATATTACAGACATGTGAAGATTTACATACTCAAGCATAAAATACATTCATTGACCACCAATGATAAAAACCCGGCAAATAATCACATTTACACAAAGCGACTATTTCGTTTTTGCGCGACCCATGACGGTAACGTCAACGAGTCGAGAGCGCATATACCTGTTCCCAAGGGCGGATAACTCTAATCAGGAACGGTAACTCTAAATTCAACAAGTACCGAATTACAGAACAAATGTTTGCCACTAACACAGCAATATCCCCCCTCGCTAAAATTGGAATCACTAATAAGTTTTTATCATTTGGTAGGCAACATACCCTCCATTAATTACAGTAACATGAAATTGAATGATAAGTCAAATGACGATGAAATGTTTGCTGTCATATTTATCAAGAGATATCAGGGACAAATATATTCACTGAACTGTGCAGTCACCTGTGGTGAACTTGAAAATATGGTCAGAAGACAAGTTTTTATTTACTTAATACCGATAATAACAGATCATCAATCTGTGTAGGGTTACAAACAAAAATTTCGAAGTTTTGGGATGTCATCTCTACTTTATCCTTTAGAAAATAATTGACCTCTTCCTGCTGGTGTTGTACAGCTGTCTGTCTGTGGTCCACATCTCTTCTCCTCCCGGATCCTCCTCAGCCTCCTCCTCCTCTTCTTCACAATACTCCTCCCATTTAGAAGCCTTCTGAAAGCATAAGTACTCACCAAGCATAATGTTTAGTTACCAACTTGAGTATCAATCTTATCGATTTATCAAGCAGAAGAGAGCAGATATTTTTTTCATCCAACATTTTTTGGTTAAGATATGTCAAGGAATGATATAGGCTTTAAATAGCTATCCAAATAGTGGTAATTTGTAAATTAAATGAAGAAAAATCTCAAAAAGTTACCAGCCTAGATGAAGAATATTGAGGTTCTGAGTTGTCCCATGCCCTATTTCATACACTGGATACGTGGTAAAACATCATTTGTCCTTATTTAAGTTCAAATCATGTCACTTTCTTTCAATTAAACAGAATATGCAAAGCTTTTTTAACAGTTCTATCTATTTTTTGTGGAAACAGAATTCAAGGGGACATTTCAGTTATTGCATATGTAATGATATTAGTACATGATTATAACACATGTTGAAAAATGTTTATTTGTTACTGAGGAAAACGTTTTTATGATTTATATTTGAAAACTTGATAAAGAAGAGCAAACAAGCGAATTTCGTTTCCACAAAATACCCCCAAAGGGCTCTCTCTTCAATGAGCATCCTGTCCATGGTGAGTACAGTCAACAACATATAAAATTTAAGGCCTTTTTAGGGCCTTTTTAAGGCTTCAAAACCCAAAAATAAGGCTTATTTGTCACTGAATAATAGGGCATTTATTAAAGAGAAAATGCATCTTCGTAATTAACTTGTGGCACTGTTCGAGAGATGGAATTTCAAAACATTTAAAATCAACTAATGAAACCTGAATGTTAGAATTGTTATCTTCACGGAGGTCGACACAAGAATATTTATGAATTCAAGTGAACTTATTTCACAGTTAGAAAAACACTTTTGCTAAGTTTAAGGCCTTTTCAAGGCTTTGTGTCAATTTTTTAGGTCTTCTTAAGGCAGTGTTTGATTTAAGGCCTTTTTAAGGCAGTTCTTAAAATTCCAGGCCTTTTTAAGGCCTGTGCGCACCATGCTGTCTCAGGGTACGAACATTACGCTAACTCAAACAAGCAGACATAGTCATCAACATCCCCCGCCTCCGGAACAAGGGCAATAACTCTGGAAAAAATAATTGTACGGTTCTGATTTTCGAACTCCATCAAGGTATTGATACCCTGGAGGCACACAAAAAATTTGATAATCCTATCTTTAAAGGTTTCTGAGAAAAATTAGCTCCTTTAACTTGGATGGACGGACGGACGGACGGAGCTCAAACCTATATCCCCCTTCCACTTCGTGGCGGGGGATAATAATCTGTACCCTGGGCTCAGAAGCTAGATTCGCTGACGTGGCCTGACTTGGGATAAAGACAATCAAATTATTTTCTCTCCATATTCTCAATAACATTTCAACAATAAAATGATTTGATTGGCTATATCCCAAGTCGGGGCGTGCTAGCGAATCTAGCTTCTAAGCCCAGGGTACAGAGTAGTGGAGTTAGCATAATGTTCATACCCTGGGACAGGATTTTTAATGAGTAACAACCTGTGTACACAAACCTGCTCTCTGTTAAATCTGACCACATCTGTCTGTAGATCCATATCAGCTGCAATAAACCCGTGATCTGTTCTGGACTCAAGAGATGGCTTTTCTTCAGCCATACTTGATTCAATCTCTCCCCGTAGCCTGTTCAGTTTCTGTACATGCACTCGACAGTCAGCTCCACTCCCTTCTCCATATATCTGCAATAATCAAAGTGGTACCATTACTTATGAATTACATATAGATTACAAATAGGTTATTGTATTCATGATACTCAAAATACTTAAACTTTGCAGGTCGAAGAGAAGTCTTCTCAGGATGAACTACAAATTTAATTTATTTGTCATTAATTTATCTGACAAATACAAGTATAAATAATGTCATCAGGTTATACCAATATTTGTACATACATATAGGTACTAACGTTTCCCATAGATAGCTTTTTAAAATGCATTCGTAATATATAATGTATAATAAAGTAAATATCCAGATTACATTTACATGATAACAAGGTTCCCCACCCTGATTTGAGTAAAATGTTGAAATTACATGAAAAAAAACCCAACAACTTAGGGGTCACATTTTTTTGCCAAATAATTCCATCCTAATTTTCCTTCTTGACAGTTTTAGCTTTCCATAAAAAGGGCACTTGTAAATGTTTAGGATGTAATTTTGGATTTTTTAGACATTTTCCTGATAATAAATTTTAGACAAAATCAAGGCGGGTAACTCTGTGCGAACCTCATTATAGCATTTGTGTTAACATCCTTGCGTTCAGTTACATGTTGTATGCCGACAGTATCCTTCTTCTAACATTGAGTGTTCACAGTGGCCACTGAGCATTCACGAACGAACCGGGATTTTTCAGGTTACTGAACTCAAGACTGATTAAATTGTTGCTGCCTCGGTAAACAAGAGGGAATAAAACAGAACTCATGAGGTTGAAGCTTAGCCTTAGATTCTATACATGGCGATCTGAAATGGCAGTTCATACTGTACTATGGAGTAAGCATAATTAGAAGCTAGCTTGTTTCCCACTCCCATACCCAGTGGGAACGACGAAACTCGAAAGTACAGTTGAACTCTTGTGCATAATACTCAACACTGACTTACCCTGGGTTTACAAACACTACTGGCTGGCGAACAGTTATCGCCGCGTAACAGTTATCGCCATCACCTCGCTGTAAGGCATTTAAGAATTCTTTCACATCCAATCCTTCTTTTTTTCATCAGAGGACCTATCCCACTATCAAATTATTACCAATAAAAAAATTCACCAAAAGAATTTAATTTTCCAGATGCCACGAAAGATAAATTTTAGCACGTGGGAAAAGTAAACAAGACGGGTAAGGCACGTGACCTGTCGAGATGGCTTATAAAATATTCAAAAAATCATACATTTATACAAAATGATCCTGGCTATAGTTATGATAATGAATAAGGTCAATTGTATGATTGCAAATAATTTTATAATTACTTTCCTAGCAATAATCGTGGTTAAAACGGGCCCACTTTACGGCAATGCTGTCACTGATACCTTCACTCACTGCTACGGGGTGTAAATCAAGAAAACAACAAACAATGAAATAATGCAGCATATATATGTCTCAAAGAATTCAATTTAAACCTGGGATAGTTTTCTTTTCAATAATTATTTATTTTGCCACAATATTTCACGTCTACCCGAAGTCGTCTGGTCCTCGCTAAACCGCTTGGATGCGGTCCGATCGAGTCGGGTGCTTGTCACTGACAGTCGGTAACTTTGCCTTTCGGGGGAAGGTAAATCAAATCAAATTAATAAATATAGATACGTCTTTGTTCAAAGGATATGATATTTCAGTATCTCTGAAATTTTGCAAGAATTTGGAAGTGAATTTAAATTTTGTAAACTGATAGCGTATGTTGGCGATAATTATTACGGTTAGGTGCTACGAAACTCAGTATTGGTCCGTTGCAATCTAAATAAATTTAGATCAACAGGTTTTATATTTGGTCATACTGTTGATCTAAGATTGGCCCGTAAGGCGGGTCATCCCGCTGACCTCTGAAATCAGCCGCTCGGCCAATCAGAAAAGTTGCCCTAGCTCGCTGGAAGTTTAAAAAACTCAGCAGCACATCTTTTGAAATTGATGATGTTTGGAGCTCTGTCATTAGGAGCGGACAGAGCGACCATTTCGATGAATAATCCGATTGCTTGGATGTATTAATAGATTATATTTTTTCATATTAAAATTAGTGAGCGTATTTGCTAGTTGTCAATGACAAATGATGATTGCACGTCGCACAGATACTAACGTTGCGAATAATAATCACAAAGTTAGAGCTTGATAAATGCCAATATTTATGAAAATTGACATGCAAGGGGAGGTAACTCCTTTTTTTATCAAACTCGTTTGTACTAATTTCTTTCATTTCCATCCAAATAATTTAAAAATAGAGCCATTGGCTCTGTAGCTCATCAGGCTTCATCATCAATTATGCTGTAGAGTGTGGCCAATGTGATTCCCCCTTTGTAGAGGCCACAAGGGCACCAATCATAAAATTAAGTATATAGGCGACAAGTTTCAGTTTTCTAGGCCTTATACTTCAGGAGAAGAAGATGAAAATAGATTTGAAGGACGTTCCTGTTGCCTTTATTAGGGGCAACAGGGTCACCAAAGCTACAATTCATAATCCCCACTAGTCAAGGAGTCTGTACACAAAGTTTCAGCTTTCTAGGCCTCATGGTTCTGGAGAAGAAGATGAAAAAAGGTTTTTAAAGCATGGCATCTGTGGCCCTTATCAGGGGTCACAGGGCAACCAAAGCTACAATTTATAATCCTCACCAGTCAAGGAGTCTGCAAACAAAGTTTCAGCTTTCTAGGCCTCATGGTTCTGGAGAAGAAGATGAAAATAGGTTTTTAGGGCATGGCATCTATGACCCTTATTAGGGGTCACAGGGCCACCAAAGCTACAATTTATAATCCTCACTAGCCAAGGAGTCTGCAAACAAAGTTTCAGCTTTCTAGGCCTTATGGTTCTGGAGAAGAAGTCGAATTTCCACAAAGTTTACGGACGCCGGACACCATGCCATGCCATAAGCCCATCGGGCCTTACAGGCCAGATGAGCTAAAAATAGTGATTTTTTTCAATCATAAAACTAAAAATATTCCATACAACCAAAATAAAATCAACCTACTGATATTTTTCTTATCAGTATCAAAAGCAAGATTTATTTTTTACAATGCACACTGTTATTGAGAACAGGCCATAAGCCATCATATATTTCTTCCGTTCACACCTTGAAATAGCGACTATGAACTGTTTGTGACGTCGAATTTGATTGATCAAATCGCGAATTCCTTATTTGCATACGAAAGGTCACCGGGACGACCTCTCACACTGGTCAATCTTAGATCAACAGTATGACAAAATAAAAAATCTGTTGATCTAAATTTATTTAGATTGGGTCCGTTGTTATTTTTAGCGGCCGTAGAAAAGTAGAAAATAATTTACGATTTAAACATTTATTTTCTGACAGGACAATCCCTAATCAAGTATTATGTAGAATATTTACCAAATTTGATGATGCGTTTTGATATTAGAAACGAAAACGTCTAAAAAAACGGCGATAACTGTTCGCCAGCAAGTACAGATACAGAACTGATCAAAAATACCTTTTTTATGGACTGCTTCTCTCCACACATTTTACACACCCACTTGTTTACTTTCTTTTTTTGTTGTACCTGGTAAGTTCTGCAACTGCAACATTGCAATACTTGAAATGTTTGCCCAGGCATCCCTGTGCAATAAATTTTAGTACCACCTAACTTCACCTGATGCTGTTTACATTTGCCGCCATATTGCGCTAAAGGGAGGTAAAGTCTCGCTCTATTACTTCCATGCACGCCTCTAAAAATTGTTCTGTAGTTTACTTCCAACTTCGCAAATACGCCTAAATATGAAGAAAACGCATTTCACACCTTGCTTTAACGTGATACCAAATTTATACATATTTAATAAAAAAAACTTTATTCATTGAAAAATATTTGAATAGATAGAATTCTACAATATGGGACAATGCAATCATTTTAATAGTCAAACAGTGTATTTATAGATGCAGCATAAATGGTTTTAAACCAAAATTAGAATATGTGAAAAATAAAATTGTACGTTACTATGATATATCAAAATTTGTGTTTTTGTCGACAGAAACTGAAGAAAAGTTTTTTAAATATTGGTCATCTCTGCACTTACTATTCAAGAATAGTCCTGTTTGAAAATAATGAATTGTTAAGAAATAGTCCTGTTATGCTTAACTTATGTATTTATCAGCCAAATGAGGAATTATGTATTTGTACATATGTGCTGTGTGTATAATGTTTGATTTGCCTGTATCACAAATTATGGAAAATAAAAAATAAAATAAAAAAAACAATATGGGACATTAAACCCGCTCTTATCTTAGCAAACCTAGAGTAGATATACGAATGAAACCAATTTCTCCAGTTCTCGTTCAAAGTATCTCTTGATCTCATCACATTTCACTAATACGCTTTCGCGCCTTTACTGGCATTTGTTTATGACTATGAAACATTGGAATGTTTAGGCAGAAACCCTATATACTGCTATATAATGTCCCTGTCGTGGCAACCCGCTTTTTCAATGACGTTTTGACTGTACAGTTCTTGTTGTTTGCATTTATAAGTTCTTCTAAACATTCAGATTGACTTTTTGAATTTTGAACCGATTTGTGAAGCAAAATGTAAATATGAAAACACAAAATCTCATTAGTAATTATCACAACCATGTAGTTCAAAAGTATAGAGACAGTTGCGTTCCTGATTTTGGTATACTTTTGGTACCCTGTGAGACATAGAATGGTCCCTAACCTGAGCGCCACACATATGGATGCCTGTTGAATACTCCCCAAGGAGTTGAATTGGAAAAATGATCGGACGGTGAAAGAATGCCATTGACCAGGGGAAACAATGTAAGCGCCTTGAGCAACCACGAGTGGATAGATATGCGCGCTATATAAACATTAATATAATTTTTTTTTAAATGCTACAAATTATAAACTCTCGTTGAATAGGTTTGGGTTTTGTATTTACACCTGATGATACTCGTGTTCGAATTCCAAACCCGTTCTGAAAGATTATTTATGACGGAGTTATGACATTGGCAGTCTTATTAAAATCAACTGTGCATCATGTCATATACATAATAAAATATTATCGTTGCATGTTAACTCTCACTGCAGTTCAGCATCAATTCTGTTGTCCGTTGAAAGGTATATTCAAGCATTCATTTAAGGAATCGGCTTATTTACATGTTCCCAAATCAACATTGTTGAGATATGGTTGCCGAGGAACTGTTTCATATTTTTGTGCAGTATAACTTTAAGCCTGAGTCGCTGTTTAAAGACCACTATTTAATCGGATTAGGGGTACGGGATATAGCTCAGTCGGCAAGAGCGCCGGTCTCACGTTGCTGAGGTCCGGGGTTCGAATCCCATCCAGGCCAAGGTGTAAAAACCCAGAGTTCACCTCTGTTAGAACTCTATAAATCTCACCCTGGAGCCCTAGTGTGAAGTGCAACAAAAAAAACCCTGCGCATTTAAAATATCCCACGAATTCATGTCAGTGGCTGAATGGTGGATACATGAACACGTGCATACGCCGAGCTGTCGGTTATCAGCGTTCAGCAGTGTTGGACAAACTGCTGTGACTATGTGTCTCAGTTCACCCAGCTGTAAATGGGTACCTTGTGAGGCATAGAATGGTTCCTAACCTGAGCGCCATATATGGATGACGGTTGAATGATCCCCAGGGAGTTGAAATGGGAAAAATGAACGGACGGTGAAAGAATGCCATTGACCAGGGGAAACAATGTAAGCGCCTTGAACCACTAGTGGTTGGATATGCGCGCTATACAAATATCCATATAATAATAATAATAATAATGATAATCGACTTCCGGTCAGCGATTGTATTTTTCTGGGAAATGTCATGATAAAACGGTTTTATAAATTTTACGTTTTTATTGAAACAAACCATTTGTATGATAGAATATCCAAACATTTACAAATTATATATGATGAGCCTTAAGAGCCACTCTACAAACGTTTAACCCATCTGATCGAAAACTATCGACTGTTACAGGAAAGTATCATTTTAAAGCTAAACAAGTCCTATATAGTGACAACAGGGAGGTTTGAAGTCTTGATTATGATTTAAAAAAACGGACAATGACGTGCGCCAAACAATGAAAAGTAATATTGGAAATTTATCTCAAGGAGTCAGAACACACCCTATAATACGCACCGTCGACAAATGAAGGCAGTCGTAGTTACGGAAGCGGCCTTTTAAAAAAAGTGTAAAGGAGTGTTAAGTAAATGGCGAGTAAATGACCCTTGTGCATTGATGACCTGATTGACCCTCCTCGATATGGTACGTAGCAGTGCTGCATCTAACAATGCCACAGTTTGAACGGGGGGTTCTCATCTACGTATACGGCGACCAATAAATTACAAAAGATGTTCTATCGGGTTCAAGTCGGTACTACAAGCAGGCCTCGGTAGCATTGTAATGGCTTCCCGATGTAGAATCTGTGTTACCACTGGCTCGGTGGGGTCTAGCATTGTCATCCATGTAAACGGTGTCTAACGTTACGAATCAGTGCTTTGTTTTTGCGTACAGTGGATACTGTTGGGCGTCCAGATCTCACATGGGTCTTTAACGTCATTGGTTTGGACGTGTTTTTGTACCAAAGGGGTGATAACACTGTAGTGATACCCCAACTGTCCAGCAAAAGTTCTGCAGGAAATTCCGATATCTCGCATACCAATTTTCGCCATCTCTCTCCTATTGATAATCTATGCCTTGCAATAATTGTTGTAGCGAGTCATTGTTATGTACTTAAACAACAAGAAACCTCATAATTTTTCCCATGTTAATTGGTAAATATGCACAGAAAACATTGTCAACTTCAAAAAACACCAAAAAACGTTTTCATCGGTCCTCTAATAACAAAGATATCGCCCTTCAAAGTGCGCAAATTTTAGGCTTCTCAATTTGACAGTCTGAAAAGGAAATCTACCGGGTGAACGATATTGCCTTTATTGCGCATGCGAGAAAGGGCGATGTGATGTGGCAGGTTATGATTGGCTGAGAGAAGTTACAGAACAGTTATACACAACGGAAATGGGCCTAATCAATGTAAATATAACAGACAATTGGTGGTAAATAAACAGAATAAACATGTTTTAGCACGATTTAGAAGCTTCATCTGTCCGGCAATAAAACAGAGTAGTAATTAAACAGTTATGGCACATCGTAACTGATTGTGTAATTACAGGCCCAGGGAGTCGCGCTTGGGATATTTCACACTCTTTGACAATGTTGTTACAAGAATTAGGGGATGTTGTTTTAGAAATCAAGCATGTCTGCCCATCTATGACACGCCCAGTTGTCAAAGCACTAGTCATCCATTGGTCAACAATAAGACAAACTAGATCCAATCAAAAATTAAACATTTAGAATTTATCATATGCATTGCATCTGTCTTGAGATGAACACATTCAGTACACATGAGATGGAGTATTTTGCGTTTACAGTGACTTCAGTAAGGTAGGCTTTGGTCACATGATATGTAAACTAAACTTTGTGCATTCAAACTTATATGTATACATATTTGTTATTTCAGGCAGTTGTTTGCGTTAGAAGTTTACAAATATTTAAAATTTAAAATAACATTATCTCAAACAAAGATATAGAATGGTATTTATTTTACGCTGATGAGTTGTCTCTTTGTAAACTAACATTGTTTCTTTATTTGATTGAGAAACGCTCAAGACATGGTGTCAAAAGGTGTATATCCTGAATATCCTTGTATTGCGAACTTAATACAATTTCATGACATGATGCCTCAATGACTCTCTTTCCGAATATTTCGTAGTGTGTATTTAGCAAAACCTCATTCAGATTATATTATAATACTTCAGGATTATTCATAAGTTCCTTAAAACATTTCACTAACTTGTTTAATTTGTCTTCAATTTTATCTGGCCACTCATCACAAAATCTGAAAAGGTAAACTTAGAACTACTAAATTCAAAACATAACTATACCGTAATATCTAAGAGATTTTCAAAACATGATTGAATATTAAGATTTTGCCTTGATGAAATATCCTTATGTTTATACCATTAATGAAGATATAACCTTAGCATTTAATTGCTTTGTTGTATGTTTTCGAAAATCGTTGTTTCAATACTGTCACTGTATATGATATGTGTACTGATCTGTCCATGTTTACGTTACGTCACTATTTTGTTAGGGAGCGGCATAAATATAAACATATACCCCGTTTCTTTTTTTAAAATAAATATGCGAAACATAGTTCTATGACAGGGCTATGACATACCATGGGGAAACGGTCTTTTCGTAGGAGGATCCCGTTCGTAGCAGTGCATTTTTCGTAGGAGGATCCCGTTCGTAGAATGTCTTTTCGTAGGAGTGAAAAAAATATATGTTCGATTTACTTTCTATTGTTGACGTTTAGAACTGTAACTGGGCAACATAATTTTATTCTCCCAGTTACTTACCTGATTAAAGTCTTTATTAACAAAAACAACACTCAGCATTTATATATTTCATTGAAATGTTCTTCTTCTACGAAAAGACCTAAAAATCCTCCTACGAAAAGACCGAAATTCATTCCTACGAACGGGATCCTCCTACGAAAAGACCTACACCCGATTCAACCAAAATTAGTAAATGTCTTCATTATATATGTCTCACTAACTAACCGTCATACTGGAAAGTTGTTTTCTTTGTGTGTACAGTAATTATACGCCAAGTAAGTAAGTGATCGCTTGACTCAATACTGTAAACAATAGCAATAGCCTGACCAGTTTGGCAAAAAAGGGCGATGTGATGTGGCAGGTTATGATTGGCTGAGAGAAGTTTTACAGACTGAAAATATTATGTTTGTTTTCAAAGTCATTACATGACTATTTTGCGCATGTTTTTGAACAAACAAAATATCGATGTTATCTCAAGATATCTTTATGTATCCATTTCTGCATTGTGTACCCCCTCGGGGTTACATGTTCTTTAACTGATGATGTTCATTGTTCGCATAAACAGGACATATGTATTTTATTCAACCATTACAGTATTCAGTATTAGTCGCAAAATCATAACAAAATGATTATACTTCTGATTTACTCGACTATTTGTGAATTGTTCACATATTAACTTGTACCACATTTAAAATAAAAACTAATCTTACAAAATCCTGCAATTTTTGTGCGCAAAATTGTACGTTTAGTCTCTTATCTCCAGTGTTTATTGCCTCCCACCCTAAACATATCTTCGCATTTGCTTTCCGTAGCGCGCCAATGCCTTCCGTAACTACGAGTGCCTTCATTTGTCGACGGTGCGTATTATAGGGTGTGCAGACAGTTACGAATTGATTAGGTATGATAGGTTAAATAACTAGTATTCATGAGAATAGGACGGGTAAATATTGCTTCCAAGAACATATATTATTATTTAAAGATTTTCTTAAAAAGCAAGTCTTTATCATATTATGGGGACGGACTATAAGAGAAAGTTTGATTTTAAATAATGAATCATGCCATTTTCGTTCGTATCAAAGCAAACAATATATTATGGTGACAATCACGGAGTGGCTCTTCAACAACAATGCCTTGTTATGCCATAACAGGACATTTCACTCGTTACGACGAAGATCGGCTTCACTTTCAATTGATGTTATGTTTTATCGAATGGACATTCTTTCTTGTCAACTAACTATACAAATAAAGCAAAGATTTACCCCCAGTAACATGCTTCAAATCGTTTGTGTTATAACTAACCTGAATGTAACATTTGAAGCCCCCTTGAATTTCGTTTCCACACAAAAAAATTACCTGATAGGACTGTCTCTGTAAGTCAACGAATTTATCATTGCCCCGATTCATTTATTATGATGACTTTAGAACATATGCGTAGCACCGCTTACAAAGTATGTCAAAATATTCGCTATATTGAAATGACAGTCGATGTCAATATGCGACTTATCTTATAGGAAAGGATACCGAAATGATATTTAGGTTGCAATATATAAATATTAAAGCTCACGATCATTAACAGTTAGCAAATCAACACGGATTGATTAGCAAACACTATGAAAGATCATTATCATAAGCGACAATAATGGAACCAACGACTGGAAACAAACCTGGTTGTAATCATATATCTACATATATATATGTATATGCAAAGAAGATCAGTGGGTCGCGTGACAATATCAAACAGTTACGCCACCTGGTAACAATACCATAAACAAAACATAGCCAACCCCCCTAGTTGGACATAGTTAAACCTGCGTCTCTTATCACGAGACAGGACTGCTTCAGCGTTGTCTGTGTAGAGAACAAGGTACAATTTTCTATGACCTAAAAATGTTTTTACAAGGTTGATTGTTTTGGAGGTATTGTCTGAAGAGAGTATGGACCGATAGAACGTGTCTTAACGGGAATGCAACGTTATAATGTCTAAAATGGCGTAGTTTGAATTTGACTCCATGGTAGTTTGGGTGCACAGTGGAACTGGGGTCGTTTTGTCATAAATGTTTATATATTAAGACGTATATATGGCAATATTTTGTAACAAAAGTGCAATTTTAATTTTTGATTTCTGTTTTAAATTACTGGCATGATTTTGTGCAGTGAACTTTATAGTGCTCTGAACCAAGCATATGCTAATAAATGACAAAGTATATTTCAACTTCAGATGGAGAATCTTTATGTCAGTTGGATACAAGTGTTCCTGTTGCTGGCTTCTGGACTCAGTGGTGTCTCATCTACCGATAATGACATTGGTAAGAAACAGTTCTATTTAAGTATACACTTGCTTTATAAGTTAACTAAGGAATAAACTATTAAGATAAAGAGTATAAACTATTAAAGAATAACGGTTTAATGAAAGTAATAGCATATCCTGTATCATTCCGATGTGTAGGTGAGAGGTTCCTGATGACCTTTCCGACCATCTCTTACCCGTATGTCCTGGGCGTGGCTGGTGCTGAAGACGGTTGGTATCAAATCGAGAACGGATCCAGACAAACTGTTTCAGCATACAGCTCGGCGAGTACCGTGGTCAGCGAGTTGGGATTTGATGGTGGAGAAGGCAGGTCACTGGTCGTAGAAGCTGGAAATGTCCAGATATACGGTGGAACTAACCGCTTCACCTACACACCAGTTCCTGTGTCTGCTCTCGGCACCAGATATATCGTCTCCTCTTGTCTAGACACCTTGTCCTTTACAGCCATAGCGACACACGACTTTAGAGCAGACGTCACCATCACGCTAAGGCTTCCAGACGGTAGCGTCTCCTATGACGGATTGACGTACACAGATGGCGAGACTCTAGAGCTAAGCATTGAGAAACATCGGACTCTGATATTGAGGCTGAGGAAAGATCTTACGGGAACCATCATCACATCAACACAAAGTATAGCTGTGTACAGCGGTTTTGAGAAATCTGACATAGGTGTTCCTACCACTGTTGAGGTGTATGAACAGCTCCTTCCGGTCGAGTTGTATGGACTGGAGTATGTAGTAGCAGTGGACGACACCAAGGGATGGACTGGTGATTCTGAAAGGTATGAATTGCTGGCTGTGGGTGAGGAGTCAGAAACGGACCTTATCTTCAACAATGGAACAGATGCCTCCCTAAGAGACGGTGTTTTCAAAACATTACTGGTTCAGAACGAGAGCTTCAGCTTTACAGCAACCAATCCAGTAATGGTAACACTTTGCAGGAAAACCCAATACAATAGTGGTTTCCTTCTGGTTCCTCCTGCCTCGTTGTACTCGGCCCAGATAAATATATGGGTTGTATCAGAAAATGACAAACTCGTCATTCTCACTGAAAATAATGTATCAGATATTGACATCAAGGACTCATTGCTATCTATAGTTCCTGTAGACCGATGGGACTCAATCATAGACTCCAACTACAAAGTAGGATGGTTGTCGACCGTGTCGAATAGTCCTGTGTCTTTTGCATCGAGTTCTCCATTCGCCGTGCTTTTTTTAGGTTTCTCTTCTCTGTATGCAGGCGGATACAACATAAAACGGGCACCTGCTTCAGGCCTATCACAGGGTAAGATGCTTACTATGCAAATTAGGTTTTGATAATGGTAATGATAATTCTTGATTGTTCTCATAACGAGGAAAAATCGAAAAATTCTTCATGTCTCAAAGCACCCGACAGCTAGTTAATTCGATGAGCTACTTTAAATATAATTAAGAAATATACAGTATATGTTATCTGGAGTCAAAATACTTGTTGACATGGTAGGAGGTAATTAAAATTATTGAGTTTGAAAAATAAGGTTGAATTAGCATTATCTTTAAATAACAAACATCAGTATTTGTAACAGAGAAAATAATTCGCCGGTTTTTGCATTTTTTCAAACCTGATCATACGTATTAGTATGGGGACTAATAAAGTAAAAAGTAAAAACCACTGGCAGCTTTTTTAGTGGAAACACGTCTTTGGGGAGGGAAATCGATTCGCATTGCTAAGCTGAAGATAATACGTTCAAATTAAAGGGGCAGTAGCACGTTGTTTGATTTTGTGTATTTTCAATTTTTCACTGATGATTGTACGTTAATGCTAAATGTATTATTTTGATAGAGCCAAAAATGCCATTTCACAAACCAATCATCCGTTGTCAGAAAACAATTTATATTATAAGATTCACATGAAGTCAATTGGCGGCCATTTTTGTGTGAACACCTTTAATTCATTTTGTGTAGGAAAAAGGAATCGCATGGCTGAACTTTACATTATTGATTTGATTTATTACTGCTTCATTTAGTATAAATGCATTGTCTTTCAATTGGAACCATTTAATTTAATTTCCTTGATATCACCTTGTATTCCCCCTAAAACCATGCTACTGCCCCTTTAAAGCTTCTTCTTTTGATTGAAGAACATTTTCAGGCAATCGGTTACATTAATTTACGTTTTCGGGAGCTCCTTAGTCCTTATTTACCTTAAAAACGTTCAATTGTCCTTTTAATTACAGTGAACCGGGGCATATCTATCTTAAGTTGTCTTAATGTTCATTGATATAGTCTAATTTTTTTTGGTGTGCTTGAGGTTTGGCTCTCCTGTGTGAAGGAATGAAAGTAAATGAAAGATGTCCTCTTTTTGAAAAGATATATCTTTAATTAACTTTGTACTTTGTACATCACTAACCATTTTTTGACTTTCTAAATATTCTTATTCAATGATGGCACACCGAGAGTCGAAGGGTATGTATGAAATGTTTGGTAAAATTAAGATCTATGTATAAGATGGATAAATATCATTGAACATATCACTTTTTATTCGTATCTTAAAGTTTACCTATAAGCTTTTATAACATAACTTTCATGACTTTAAAATGCAATTCCATAACGTATGCAGCTGGTATGATATCCCAAGAGATGAAAAAACGTGTAAATTTTTTAACTCCATAACCATCGCAGATGAATAACATTACAATTTCATTGTCAAGCGCTTAACAATTTAAGGAAACAATATTTACCTAGCTCTCTTACGAAATTTCCAAATATATCAAACTTCAGAAAAATCATTTCTACAAATAAATCCCAAGACTTAATAAATTTATCAAAATTTATCAAACGTCTTTCATCTCTTGTGAGAAAGGAATAAGTGCAATTTAAACTTTGTGAGTCTATCTTCTATCTTGAATTATGTATTTATTTATATGTACTACATTTTGTGAATATGCTCTTGTACCACCAAGGTGGTTTTATGAGAATAAAGAATTGAATTGAATTGAAATGTACCGGTACATGAAATTTCTACCTGTAGCTATTAAGCATTACTATTTATCATTCGGTATTATTCAATATTTTCTTTTCATTAATTACCTGACTTTATATATTTTGATGCTTACAAATGTAATTTCTTCAATTTGATTACATTTAATGATTAATACGATGTACATTTTTATCATTTCAGGTATCCTTTTGGTTGGTTTTCAAACACTCATTCTGTTTTGTGGATAATAAATCATTGATTAAACATGTTCATCAGTTTTAAATCAAGATAACAAGGTAACAACTAAGAAATAAGCTTTTGGGGGGAGATTGGGGTATGTTGACAAGCCTATCTAGCCAAACCATTACAACCTGAGATGAAATCGGATCTAAATTACAAGATAGATTGAGGGGTGTAAACGAAAAGTGAAGGAAAAACGTGTTTATTACATATATACAACGTTAACGTCTTTCATTTAATTGACCAGGGACGATCTATATTATACAGATCTGAATATATATCTTCTCTGATTTCACTTAACGTGAATTTAGTGCTTACTTTTAAAAAACATTGACACATAGTTTATATTCGGGTGTTGGTCATATGATTATACCTTATGTAATCCAGACTTAAAACATACCTATTCTCTGCATATTATTTATCACAATGAACTGTAAATATTCTTGTAAATATCCTGTCGCGCTTTGAGCATGCCTTAGGGTATGGAAAAGGCGCCATATAAATATGCATTTATTATTATTATTATTATGTCAGCTATAGTGATTCCGTGATCCCTTTATCATAGCTTATATAAAGAAGAACCAATTAACTATCCAAAGCCTTCAGTCATACCCAGGAAGCGTGACACATTTGTACATAATACGCATATATTCAGGTCTTTCGACGGCACTCATTGTCATTCGATGCGTTAAGAGAACATGAGACATTGCCATGATGATTAACAATGCTTTGACGGTTTGGCCTAAGAAGGGATGGGACAAATATGATATTTTAGCATTCGTGTATTGCTGCAAAAATAGAAGCTTGTTAACAATATTTTTCATAAAATACCCAATTAAATAAATGAATTTTTATTAAATTTTATATTTGGATTATTCATTAAATGTAGACCTTTTCAATGCGTTGGATACTTAAAATTATTGTATGTACTTGGTGTTTGAATTGCAAGAGTCAAATAATGTTATGCCTACCAAAAATTTATCATACATTTTCCCAGCACAGGGGTGGCATACTTTATGTTTTTGTTTGCTCTCATTCAGCAGATGCACGTAAGCCTCTGTCTTCTTCTTCTTATATATTTCATCGGCCTGTATAATAATATGTATTCTTTTATTTCCATTACATATACGCCAACACTTGACAGATGTACCTGTCTCAGGTTGTCATCAGGTCGACTTTGGGAAGGAAATACGACACTGGCGGCATCACCTCCGACAGTCTGGCTACCTTGGATCCCCTGTGTCAACGCGTCCTCATGTCTCTCTAGTTGGGAAGCCTCCGGATCTGCTACCTTGGATCCCCTGTGTCAACGCGTCCTCATGTCTCTCTAGTTGGGAAGCCTCCGGATCTGCTACCTTGGATCCCCTGTGTCAACGCGTCCTCATGTCTCTCTAGTTGGGAAGCCTCCGGATCTGCTACCTTGGATCCCCTGTGTCAACGCGTCCTCATGTCTCTCTAGTTGGGAAGCCTCTGGATCTGCTACCTTGGATCCCCTGTGTCAACGCGTCCTCGTGTCTCTCTAGTTGGGAAGCCTCCGGATCTGCTACCTTGGATCCCCTGTGTCAACGCGTCCTCATGTCTCTCTAGTTGGGAAGCCTCTGGATCTGCTACCTTGGATCCCCTGTGTCAACGCGTCCTCATGTCTCTCTAGTTGGGAAGCCTCCGGATCTGCTACCTTGGATCCCCTGTGTGAACGCGTCCTCGCGTCTCTCCCGTTGGGAAGCCTCTGGATCTGCTACTTTGGATCCCCTGTGTCAATGCGTCCTCATGTCTCTCTAGTTGGGAAGCCTCCGGATCTGCTACCTTTGATCCCCTGTGTCAACGCGTCCTCGTGTCTCTCCCGTTGGGAAGCCTCTGGATCTGCTACTTTGGATCCCCTGTGTCAATGCGTCCTCATGTCTCTCTAGTTGGGAAGCCTCCGGATCTGCTACCTTTGATCCCCTGTGTCAACGCGTCCTCGTGTCTCTCTAGTTTGGAAGCCTCCGGATCTGCTACCTTGGATCCCCTGTGTCAACGCGTCCTCATGTCTCTCTAGTTGGGAAGCCTCCAGATCTGCTACCTTGGATCCCCTGTGTCAACGCGTCCTCCTGTCTCTCTGGTTGGGAAGCCTCCGGATCTGCTACCTTGGATCCCCTGTGTCAACGCGTCCTCGTGTCTCTCTAGTTGGGAAGCCTTTGGATCTGCTACCTTGGATCCCCTGTGTGAACGCGTCCTCCTATCTCACTGTTTGGGAAGCCTCTGGATCTGCTACCTTGGATCCCCTGTGTCAATGCGTCCTCGTGTCTCTCTAGTTGGGAAGCCTCCGGATCTGCTCCCTTGGATCCCCTGTGTCAACGCGTCCTCATGTCTCTCCCGTTGGGAAACCTCTGGATCTGCTACTTTGGATCCCCTGTGTCAATGCGTCCTCATGTCTCTCTAGTTGGGAAGCCTCTGGATCTGCTACCTTGGATCTCCTGTGTCAATGCGTCCTCGTGTCTCTCTGGTTGGGAAGCCTCTGGATCTGCTACCTTGGATCCCCTGTGTCAACGCGTCCTCGTGTCTCCTTGTTGGGAAGCCTCTGGATCTGCTAACTTGGGTCCCCTGTGTCAACGCCTCCTCATGTCTCTCTAGTTGGGAAGCCTCCGGATCTGCTACCTTGGATCCCCTGTGTCAACGCCTCCTCATGTCTCTCTGGTTGGGAAGCCTCCGGATCTGCTACCTTGGATCCCCTGTGTCAACGCGTCCTCATGTCTCTCTGGTTGGGAAGCCTCTGGATCTGCTACCTTGGATCCCCTGTGTCAACGCGTCCTCATGTCTCTCTAGTTTGGAAGCCTCCGGATCTGCTACCTTGGATCTCCTGTGTCAACGCGTCCTCATGTCTCTCTGGTTGGGAAGCCTCTGGATCTGCTAACTTGGATCCCCTGTGTCAACGCCTCCTCATGTCTCTCTAGTTGGGAAGCCTCCGGATCTGCACCTTGCATCGTTCGCCAGGACAACAGGAAGAAGTTTGTGGAGGAGACAGTGTCCAGCAAACCAATGGGATCTCACAACAGACTTCAGCGCCAGTTTGTCCTGGCTAATGATGTCAACAAGAAGACCAACAGCGATCTGTTTGGACTTCTTGATGACACCATTGGTCGACTCCACGATGCTGTGTCAGCAGATCTAGCGGACTCCATCCGACGAAAGACGACAGGATTGGGACCAAGGCCGTGTTGCTGAGATTTCTTCGGCGGGTAACCGACACCCTAACGGTGATGTTGGAGGTTACAGAGTCAAGAGATGTGGTGAAAATTGGTTAAAAACTGTACATTTATTTAAAATGATAACAATAACTTACTATTTTCCCATATCATTATGAAAAAGGAAAAAATAATACAACATCATTTAGTCCATCTCACATTACATTCTTATACGATGTTTAAAAAGATTTATAGGGTATGACTATACTACCTTCGTAAACATAGTTTTTTTAGACTTCTTAGGCAACTCGACCTGGTTTTAGCATCCTCTAAATAATCTGTTCTGATTTTCCCAGTGCGGTGGGTTTTTTCCCTCGGTTTTCTTCCCTTGTCATTCTTGATAGGGTTAATTTTTATTTTCCCGAACTGGAAAGTTTTGGCATTCTACAAGTAGATAATAATAGATATCATTATTTGCATTTGTATTTATTTTCTTTACTCATGTTTGATATTTTGTTTACAGATGAATGTGATGAATGAAGGGCCACGACGTCTGTGCTGTATGTCATTCTAGTGTAATTCTACATACATGTAATAGTAAAAATTACAATTTTAAACATATATGTACAAGTATATGTATCAATTGTAAATATTTTCATTTCTTTGATATAATTGTACATTTGAAATGAAAGGCTGATTGTAACAATGAAATTTAGTTAATGGTTGCATTTATTTATGTGTAATAATATATATCTTGTGAAATGTTTAAATAAATTTTAAAAGCAAAATTGAGTTAGTGCTTATTTTTAAATATATGCTGTAGACCGCCGCTAATGGCTGAAATATTGAAGGGCCACAACATCCGAGCTATATGTAAACACAAGTAATAATAAATAACTTGATTGTAAAACTGAAAATTTTAAATATATATGAATGTATGTATCTCAGACAGTATAGATATCAATTATAAATGTTTTCATTTCTGTGATATAATTGTACATATCAAATGAAAGGCTGATTATAACAATAAAATGTAGTAATGGTTGCATTTCGTTATAATGTGTATATATATATATATATCTGTATAGCAAACGGGTGATATGTTTGAATAAATTTTTAAGCAAGTTGAGTCAGTTTTAAAACAAATATATGCTGTATCTCTTGACCGCCCCCAATGGCTGAAATATTACCCAAGCGGTGTTAAGCATTAACTCACTCACTGTACCTCTAGATTATCCATGTTGCGATCCAGATAATGTGGAAAGATAAAAAGTTATACTTTTCTATGTGTTTCATGAGCAAGGGCATCCAATCGTGACTTGTGTAACACTCAAGATCCAATCGAAAATGTTGCAATGAGTAACACACAAAACATGATATCTATTAGAAACAAAAAATAGTTTTTAGGAATGTATTTCTTTACAAAATCCGTTTCGCGTGACAGCGCAATTTGAGCAGTGCGGGACTTCCATAGATTATTGATAATTATCATGATCAGTGACGATGCACGAGAAATGTATGATTACGAAATAGCCATTAGAAGCAGAAGATCAGCCATCCATGGTTCGTTGTGAGGTTTGTAAGGTATATTTTCCGTTCTTTGTGGTTTTATTTTTGACTTGAAGTGAGAAAGACGATAGGGTAGGGTGTAATGATTGCTAATATCTCGAAATCGCTAGGGTTTGGATCTTTTTGGTTGTCAAATATGAATCTTTGATAAAAGACGGTCCCGTATTGATAAGGTCGCTCATGCGGAAATTCTTACTTCAAGATGCATTACAACGAAGACGCTGGAATAGCTCGATCAACCTATATAGGACAATACCTCGTATATAGGAACTACTTTTGGTAGATCGACTTATCATCCTACTGCACTGAGTAAGGTAACTGCAGCTACCTTCCCCGAAAATTGGCGGAACAGCAAAACATTGCTGATCGTGAGTTTTCTTCAATGCATTTAGCAACAATACTAGGATATGTTCAGTCATGTAAACTATGCGCATGTCTTGGATGTGTACCAAAGATTATTTTGATGACATTTCAGCATTCAAGGGGTGTGTAAATAACAATCTTTGTTTTAAAAAAACTCAAATGAGAGTAAGGTAACTCCGTAAATATCGTCTGACATGAAAACAAACTTTTCACCAGCAGGGAAATTCGATCACTTCCTTGTGTAAAACTATCCAGGCGTTTACGTTTAATACAGTGTGAGTAAGCAGCGACGAAATGGACTTGCCTCGGGTACCCTTTTAATTTCAAGTGTCAAATATATAAATGGATAAGAATAGTGAATAAATGTAAGGAATCAATAAAACGGTTATTTGTATTTGTCTATCTTTGTTTGTAAATATGTCATCACAATTATGCATTTTAAAAAAAACACAAGATGAGATAAACATGTAAGGTACTCATAAAAAAGTTCGTTTTGTTGTTCTCATTTATCCTGTTTTGTTGTTACAACTTTTGCTCAAGATATGATCTTTTCATTTGTACAATATTAATGCTTATTGCGTATCGTTCATATTGTCTAATTAATATTTTGATGTTTATTTATCATTTTGAATTGAATGTTTATGTATTTATTTTATGAGTTCACTATATCAATTGATATAGGGTTCTGCAAGTGTAAATAATATGTTTCATTAGTTCTTGTCCATGCTATCATCATCATGTGACAACATATGATGATTTTACAGCTACCTTTCTCAATGTTTCAATTTTCTAACATTTATCTTTCTCCACATAATCAATTTACCTTACTTAAAAACAAAGATTGTGATTTATTTACACACTCCCTGAATTCTGTGCCTTGAAACACGGCCATAAATTTATTCAAATCATGAAACCAGTTAATTTTCCTCTTCGTATTCAAGCCACGTGCTCTTGATTGTGGACAGCTCGTGCGATATGACATTTACTTCAAATCTGTGCATAACAAGGTGAAATCGACAACATCCGTGCAGCAACACCTTTTGCTTCATAGAGAGAAACATTCGATCGACTGAATAGTGCCTAATAAGAATATCATTTGCTATAAATCACAATTTCGCGGTGACGTTTTGAAAATATTGTTTCAAACTATTTTATAATTTCAGTTAAATGTAGAATTTCGGTGGGTTTTTTAAAGTAGAAAAACTAAAAACAGTTGGTTGCTTGCTCAGATTTGTCTAGTAGACAACTTCGCCATGACATGCTCAATCTGCACGTGAAATTCGCGTATTGTGCAGATGAAAATGAAGCAATGTTTCGAAGTTGAGTGTACTATTAAATAACTAAATATTTGGTTGATGCTTTTGTTTTGTTTAAATGCAAATTGGTAAAACCATGTGGTGTATGTGAAATAATGACCTCGACCTAGTGAACATCTGTGATAACCATCTTGCTGATCGCTCGATGGTTATTACAGATATTCACACAGTCAGCGGTCATTATTCCAACCATACAAGTCAATGAATATAAGATTTGATGAAGTATTGGTAAAACAATATTTTTTGGCTTTTAATTTCGCATATATGTCGCGTTCGGTGGAAAGGGGGCATTAGGTGATCAAAAGTTAAGCTACGACAATTTGACCCTCGTTTGATTCAGAACAGCTGTGACTTGTGCTTTCTATCTAGTGGTTGAGAATAGATTCCTATGGTTGTTGACGATGATAATAATAAATTGTTTGACTTGAATTGGTATTATCAAATGGTATTACAACAACTAAATGATACAGGTATATAAATCATATTTACTTTTTCTTAGAGAAAACATTTATTCAACGTGTAACATTAAGCTTCGAGTCATCAATAATAAAAAAAAATCGCACAGTTATCATGAGAATTGAAGTCGTGTTCATCTGATCCTTCACACTTAAAGCAAATGCACAGTTGAGAATTAACGAGTCGCGATGTGTCTATTATGGGTCAAAGTTTTAACAAGACTTTTCGACTGTGTATATTGTCAAAAGGTATCCAAATTTATCATGGCTGAAACTGATATCAGGACACTTAAACTCATGTCCCTCGACGCAAAATTTCAACTGTAAAGTTGTGATAAAATGTGGTAAACACCTTCCACGTGTAGGAAACAAATCAAATATAATAAAGTTGACCCGAGAATAGGGAAGTTACGTTTTGTCCAATCCAAACAGTGCATTCACAGGAGTAAAAGTGGGTAAAGTTTCATTTTCAATTCTCATGTTTTACTGCGTGGGTGGGCATTCTTTTTAGTCGAGTAATTAAAAATAATTTTGTTTACCTGTAACAGGTTTAAATCGTTTGTGTTATAATCAGGTACACTATATGTAAAAACAAAAAAATAAACTGATAGGAGTGTCCCTTTAAGTCAACGAATTTATCAGACACGATATAAAGTTGAACATTCTGCGCCTTTATTCACTTCTTAATGATTGCAATAGTGCATGTCCATAGCACCGCTAACACGGCAAAGACTCATGTAAATATTGAGAATGTTGAAATGATTATTATGTTAAGTTATGATATTAAATAGTAATATTAAGTACATATATTGTGCTAATGATCTTATAGGAAAGAACACTGTAATAAGATGTCATACTGTTTGCAATATATATTAGCTCATGATGACTAACAGTTAGCAACTTAACACGTACTGAATAGTTATACTAAAGAGAGATCGTTATCATGAGAGACAAGAATGGAACCAACCAACCAAGCAAAATGGCTTTACATCTCTCTATATATTTGCATTGAAGATCGTTGGCCCGTGTGACAATATCTAGAGCTTACAGTTACGTCACTTGACAACAATAGATAAATTTTATAATAGCACAGCAGCTTTTCCCATTGGTTGGACATTGATAAGACCTGCGTTTCCTACAACAGGATGTGACTACTCCTGCGCATGCGTTGTCTGTGTAAAGAACAAGGTAAGTTTTGGAAGACTTGATTTTTGTTACAAGATATTATACTGTTAGAAGATATTTTTTGATGACTGTATGGACAGGTACAACACGTATTTGAATTTCGACTCTATAGCCGTTTGCGTGCACAAAAGTTATATATCAGATACATGTATATCAAATCAAATCATTGATCATTTTGAATATCATGTTGTTACTGGTCACTCATCTAAGATCTGTCGGAATTCCCTAGAGGTCCGTGTCAAATGGAAGTAAGATTTCAACCGGCCACTATCATTCTTTTAAAATATTTTGAAAGTAGAAAGAAGGTTTGAACACCATTGCTTTTCTATGTAAGGCAGAAAGCGCCGAGGTTTTCTGTTTGAGAACACTTGATTTGTTACATCACCAGAAAACAATATGTGTCTTGTTGCCAGAATGGTGAATTTCCAATCTACAAATTCAAATTAGATCATCGGAAACAAGATAAGCAGACGAAGATTCTCTCAAAAGAATACGAGTTTAAATTGAGGTCTGTAAATACTCTTCCAATTCATGTCATGAAAATGCATACACCTTTTATCCAAGTCACTGTTAAATAGTGATCATTGTGGATTTTAATTATAATTTTTCGCGTACCTTATATATCTTTATGTCAACACGGACTTAAAATTTCGGGATTTATATAGGTTTGTAGAGAATCAGAAGCGTTTTGTCAGTAAACGTTTGGTAAACATATATATCGTATTTAATGAAACATTTATGGTTATAAACAGTTAAGTTATTAAACTGATTTTTTTGAAATAAGGGTTCTTGTCAGGTTGCAAATCAAGTAAGCCCCATACGATACGGACGCGCTCATGCAGCCTCGGTAGCTTATTTCAATGAGTGGACACGGTGATTTACCATGGGATAACCCGACACAGCAAAGCGTGTGCACATATATTTGTACGTTTTGTGTTAAGAAGTAATAAAGAGCAGATATGGCGGGTTTAATTATTTCATTGATACGCCGAAATGTCCGAAGAAGCTGGAATCTGATTGGTTGCATCAGGATCGGCCCTACAAACTGATTGACTGTCATATTCGGGGTCATCCTGTTCAAAGTTCACCTGGACACGGACTTCTACGGGATTCCGTCAGATCTTAGATGATTGACCAGTAACAACATATGAAAAAAGGAAGCGAATCAATAATTTGTGGCATTGTGGAAGGAACTGCAATTTTAATCTTTGATTTCATTTTTAGGTTACTGGCATGATTTTGTGAAGTTATAGTGCTCTTAACTAAGCACATGCTTATGAATGACCAAGTATATTTTAACTTCAGATGGAGAATCTTTGTGTCAGTTGGATACAAGTGTTCCTGTTGCTAGCTTCTGGACTCAGTGGTGTCTCATCTACCGATAATGACATTGGTAAGAAACGGTTATATTTACGCTTGATTAATAAGTTACCTTAAGAATAAACTACTAGTATAATGAGTAAAAGTATTTTTTTCATGAAAGTAATAGCAAATTCTTTATCATTCCGATGTGTAGGTGAGAAGTACTTGATGGCCTTTCCGAACATCTCTAGCCCGTATGTCCTGGGCGTGGCTGGTGTTGAAGACGGTTGGTATCAAATCGAGAACGGATCCAGACAAACTGTTTCAGCACACAGCTCGGCGAGTACCGTGGTCAGCGAGTTGGGATTTGATGGTGGAGAAGGCAGGTCACTGGTCGTAGAAGCTAGAAATGTAGAGATATACGGAGACAGCCCCCACTTCACGTACACACCACTTCCGGTGTTTGCTCTCGGCACCAGATATATCGTCTCCTCTTGTCGAAATAGCTTGTCCTTTACAGCCATAGCCACACACGACTTCAGAGCTGACGTCACCATCACGCTAAGGCTTCCAGACGGTAGCGTCTCCTATGACGGATTGACGTACACAGATGGCGAGACTCTAGAGCTAAGCATTGAGGAACATCGCACTCTGATTTTGAAGCTGAAGAATGATCTGACGGGGACTATCATCACATCAACACAAAGTATAGCTGTGTACAGCGGCTTTGAAAACTATGACAACATTATAGGTGGTTTTACTATTGAGGTGTATGAACAGCTCCTTCCGGTCGGGTTGTATGGACAGGAGTATGTAGTAGCAGTGGCTGATTCCAGGCGATGGCCTGGTGATTCTGAAATTTATGAAATGCTGGCTGTGGGCGAAGAGTCAAAAACGGACCTGATCTACGACAATGGAACAATTGCCTTCCTTAAAGACGGTGTTTTCGAAACGTTACTTGTTCAGAACGAAAGCTTCAGCTTTACAGCCACCCAGCCAGTAATTGTAACACTTTGCAGGAGAGCCCAACACAGTGGTTTCCTTGTGGTTCCTCCAGTTTCCATGTACACTACTCAGATAGACGTATATATTGTATCAGAAAATGACAAACTCGTCATTCTCACTGAAAATAATGTATCAGATATTGACATTAAGGACTCATTGCTATCTATAGTTCCTGTAGATCGATGGGACTCAATCACAGACTCCAACTACAAAGTAGGATGGTTGTCGACCGTGTCGAATAGTTCTGTGTCTTTTGCATCGAGTTCTCCATTCACCGTGCTTGTTTTTGGTTTCACTTCTCTGTATGCAGGCGGATACAACATAAAACGGGCACCTGCTTCAGGCCTTTCACAGGGTAAGATCTCAGTCTTCTCACCATACAGGTCCATTACTTAATATGCAAAGCTTTAATAATAAAATTGATAATTCTTGATTGTCCAAATAACAGAAAAGTTGGAGTTTTTTGTGTCTTAACAGAAACCGGCAGCTAGTTAATTCAAGCGACGATCTGCCTTATAAAGCTTTAATTCAAGCGACGATCTGCCTTATAAAGCTGTATAGATATGATTCTGAAATATATGTGTTTTCTGCAGTTAAAATACTTGCTGACATGGTTGATGGACTCGTGAAGCTGACCGGTCAAGTTAAAGCTTCTTTTTTTAAAATTGCAGAACATTTTCTTGCAATCGGTAACATAAATTTATGTTTTCGGTCGCTCACTATTTACCTTGTAAACGTACAACTGTCCCTTTAATTGCAATGATCATATCTATCTTCAATCCATCTAGTCGTGATTTTCGTTGATATAGTTAAACTAATCTTTGGTGTGCTTGAGGTTTGGCTGTCTTGTGTGAAGGAATGAACGTGAATGAAAGATGTTCCCTTTTTGGATAGATCTATCTTTAATTACTTTTGTACTCTGTAACAAGCCTTCATAAAAATTACTAATCATTTGTGAAACTTTTTTTGAAATACTCTTATTCAATGATGGCACACCGAGAGTCCAAGGGTTTGTACAAAATTATTCCATTACCATTAGGTAAAAGCTATGACCTATGGTACAGATCGATAAATATCATTGAAAGTATCACCTTTAATTAATTTTTAAACTTTACTTAAAGGCTTTTATGACATAACTTTCGTGACTTAATGCAATTCAATAACGCATGCAGCTGTTCATGTAATGTTCTAGCTGTATTTCGGTATTATCTAATATTTCCTTTTGATAAATTACATGACTTTATACATGTTGAAGCTTACAAATGTAAATTCCCTCAATCTCATTTTAACCAAATAACTGATAAGATGTATTTTGTTTTCATTTCAGGTATCCTTTTGTTGGTTTCCAAACGCTCATTCTGTTTTGTGGATCATAAATCATTGATTAAACATGTTCACTCTTTTATAGTTAAACTTTGTCATCTGTTTTCACATCATATAACAATGTTATCATCTTAGAAAACAAACTTTTGGGAGGGGATTGTGGTATGTAATAAGCCTATCTAGCCACAAGTCTATTACAACCCGAGGTAACTTTGGATCTAAATTACTAGATAGATTGAGGGGTCTTATCGAAAAGTGAAGGAAAAAGCTGTTTGGATTTCAAACAACGTCTTTCATTTATTTGTCCAGGGAAGATCTATAGTATACACTGTATATAGATCCTTTCTGATTTATGTTAATGTGAATTAAGCTTTTAATAACCATAGCTAGTTTTATTTCGGGCGTTGGTCATATTGTTATACTGCAGTCAACCAAGCTAAAGAATTCGTTGATCCCTTTATCATAGTAAAACGAAAACGAAGTATAGCCTTCAGTCATAACCAGGAAGCTTGACGCATATATACATAATACGCATAACTCATGTCTTACAACACTCATTAGGTTCTTATTTGTCATTTGATGCTTTACGACATCATGTAACATTGTCATGATGATGTGATTAACAATGCTTTGACGTTTTGGTCTATGCTCGACTTTACGTTTAAAGGGAAGATGGGACAAATATATTTTAGCATTCATGCAAGCTTCTTTATAATATCTTTTATAAAACATCCAATTAAATTATAGTGCAAACATTATATATATAAAAATAAAACCTAACCCCCCCCCCCCCCAAAAAAAATACAGAGACCTTTAGAAAAATGCTATCAGTGTTGATCATGAGATGATGAACTGCTTTTCTGGAGACCTTCATGTGACGAACAGCTAGTTGAAATAGTGGATCAAACGTTATGCTACGATAATTGGAACATCATGAGATTCTAGCCAATTCCCTCACTGCTATGTATAATTTTCATAAATTCATGAACTATTTTAAATTCTCACATCTACCAAATGTCATCAGCTCATATTCGCGATTGGACCCTCGAAGCATGTTTTGTACTTTTAAGGGCGCTGGTATCTGCGACGCATCTATTGCAATTAGAAAGTAGTTTATTCTTGAAACGTATTAAATTACAAAACATCTTTAAAGGGGCAGTAGCAAGTTTTTAGGGGGAATATAAGGTGATGTCAGGAATATAAAAAATGGTTCCAATTGAAAGATAATATAAATGAAGCAGTTATAAATCATATTTAATATTTGCAAGCTCAGCCATACGATTCCTTTTCTTACAATAAAAAGAATAAAAAGGTGTTTAGACAAATATGACTGCCAATGGACTTTCTGTGAATCCTTTTAGTTTGTCCTCTGACTATGCATGATTGGTTTGTGTATTGAGATTTTCGAAGCTACCAATGTAATACATTTAGCATTAATGTACAATTATCAGTGAACATTGAAAATATAAAATTTTCAAAGAACGTACTACTGCCCCTTTAACGTCGCCTATCCAAGAAGTTAATGATCAATGATTAAATTGTATTCAACACATGTTTAATTTGATACAATAGTTGGTTATGTAAGAATAACATCAGTTATTCTACAAATTCTATTTAGAACTTTATTTTTGATATGATACCAAATAGTATGAAATGTCCACTGGTTCGTATTTCTCCGGTGGGCTTAACCTTTAACCAGTTTATTAAGTACACAGAGAAACAGTTGTCTTTGTTATCAAATGTTTAATATACGTACAAAATACACGCCATGAACAAGTTATATCAACAATTTAAATTCACACAGAATCATATTAACACGCTTTCACACAGAATCATATTAACACGCTTTCACACATTCCAACAAATTTAATATACAAATTTGCACAACCTTCCAATACACTATAATGAAACCTTTGATTCCAAAAGGGGTCGAAGGTCCTTTTATATTCCACTTTCAGTCAATCCCCACATATTTGGAAATGTAATGTCTTGAATATTGTGCTGTATATGTTAAAGAAGATAACATTAGTGAAGTTCTGGTTAAAAGACATTTGTGGCTTTTATTTTCGCAAATTTGTGGAAGGGGGAATTAGTGGATCAATGGTAATGCTACCTTATATGGACCCTCATTAGATTCAGAACAGTTGTTTTTATCTGGGGGGTTGAGGATACAATCCTTTGGTTGTCGACGACGATAATAGTGAAATGGTAGACATGAATTGGCATTATTAAAAGATATAACGATAACAATAAACCATACAGGTATATGCATATCAAGTATATTCACTTCATCAAAGAGATGAAATTAGTAAAGGTCAAAGGTCATATATTGCTTCGATTCATCAATCATAAAAAAAAAACTTGGCACAATTATCATGAGGATTGAAGTGGAGTTCATCTAACCCTTCTTCCGTTAAAGAAAATGCACAGCATTGTTATTAGTTGAAGGATTCGCAATTGTCTATTAGGGGTAAAGGGATATCAAAGTCTGAACAAAGCTCTCAAATTTGTTCATGTCAATAGGTATCCAATCATATCATGGCTGAAACTTACCTCCCTTAACGCAACACCTCAACAACAATAATGTTATAGTAAAATGTGGTAAACACCTTCCACAGAGAGCGAGCAAATAAACTTGACCCGGTAATGAGGAAGATACGTTTTGTCCACATCAAAGAGTTCATTCACAGGAGAATAAGTGAGTAAAGTTGTTTTATACAAATTGCGAATTATCAATGCTAAACTCACGAAACACTAATGATTGATGTTGGTGTTGGTTCCATTCGTATCACAGTGATTGCACTTCTTTGTCCACGATTTCACAATCTGTATGGTAACCTGGTTCAAACTGTCAAGCAAGCACACAAGTAGGGTTCCTGGTCCATGGGCTGCGTGTCCATAGCAAACAGATTTTGGTCAATTTCCATAAAATAAAAAAGATCATTGATTGAACCATTTGTCACAAGTCAAGTGGAGTTTCCCAAAGTTACTGCAGATTCGACGACAGACCAAATTCCATTGGTCGCATGTCCACAGATAATGGCGCTATTAGCGTTCAAGTCAAAAACAACACAATGAATGTTCCACTTGTTAAAATGAAAGTTTAAAGATGGATCACAGACACAATCTAATCAATGGTATGAGAAGGGAGGACGGTCTTCATGTACACACTCGCAAACGTCAAGTAATCCTCGTCCGTATAATGTAGAAGCTTCGTGTCACTAGGACCCATTTTTTCTTCCCCGTCTTCTATGGACTTGCTTCTTGGTTTCCTACACTTCTTGTCACATATTGCCGTCACTGTCAGCAAAATAGCCTGCAATTCAAAATTACGTTAAAATAGTTGATGATTTGAATGTCACATTCTTACATATCTAGTAAATTTCACCAAAGAAAAAAATTATCTATAATTTATGTAACCACATTAAAGTAAGAATTTCAATTGATGTTGGACAAATAATTAAAGTAGTTCCTGTGAATGTTCACACGACTAGAAGGCGTTCACACAAGTATGAATTATTTTGACCATGCTCTAGACCAATCAACGTTCGTAAAAAAATTGTAAAATTTAGAGTTTAAAATGACTAAAGCTTGAAACAACGTTTTATCAGTGTCATTGCTTACCCGTTTACTAGCATTCTCAGACATGACGTCGCGATCAAAGCTTCTATTTTGGACATTGCTACCATGATCGTAAACCTGACAAATTCTGCAGTCTCATGGTGAAAACATGTCTATAAAATTCAGAAAACTGATTTTATCACAGTTTCGGTAAACTTTGAATCAATGTGATGGTTTGTCAGAAAACCGGAAGTACGTACACACAACAGACAGGCAAGTCCTGAGTAGGTGAGTGTCAGGGCGAATCCTCCCACCCCCACCATCCAGCCGCCATAGATAGGTCCTATGAAGTCTCTGAAGTCAGAAAATTAAGAAGGATAAGGATAACTACTTTTGGAAGGGAATATTGAAATTATTGGAAATACAATTGTTTGAAATATTAAGCTTTGACGCAACATCATTGTATGTTACCTACCCCACAGCATACATAGAGCACCAGATTCCGGCCACCGCCCCATTGGTCTCCATATTGTCTTCCAGACCAGCGTCCCTACAGTACATATAACATGTAGTTACAGGAGCAGTGTACACGTCATGATAAGACATGATAAGGCCTTATGATAACTCAAAATTAAAGATATTCATTACCATATTTGTTGTGGTACCAGGTTATGCGATCAAGTCATCGCGATATTCCCGATATTACCAAATATTTTTAGCCTGGGATACATGCGTTTTTTTCTGTATTGTTTTATGACCTCAAATTTACATGAAACTAGTTTTATTGTTATTATGACCTGCTTCCTAGTTGATTTTGGGCTACATAAGTCAACTATGCTTAGACATAGACAGAAGTATCTCAAATTATGTGCTACATTTAGCATCAATTCTGAAGTAACATGTAGTAAAGAATTGAATTCGTATAAAAAAAAATAACGACGCCAATGTGCTAATTTGGAACGAACAAACCCCCTTTCCAAACAAATGGGAAACTGTTTTTAAAGAATGGAGTGGAAGATGTCCAATTTAAAACCACTATTGAAAAGATTTTTCTCGCGTTGAGAGAAACTGATTATCTTCACAGTCCGACCAACTTACATCGCCACGTCCAGTATAATCTCGTAGGACGGTATGATAGCCATGCTGATAGCAACCCCCAGCACAATCAGGGAGACAACAGTCAACCATATCTCCCTGTAACACATAACGGACTGATAACAGAGGGTCAATAAACACTGCAACATTCTATCATGGGGTCAGTGTTTGACAGTTCACAAGTTATATAACATCACCAATAGGCCTAGCAATCTGAAACGTGACGTAGGTCTTGTTATCAGTACTTGATACCTAAATACTTTAAGTGACAAGTCCGTGGTGTTTAAAGGGGCAGTAGCACGTTTCTTTTGAAATTTTTATATTTTCAATTTTTCACAAATAATTGTACGTTAATGCTAAATGTATTATTTTGATAGTGTCACAAATCTCATTACACAAACCATCCATAATCAGAGGATAAATCAGATTCACACAAGGTCCATTTTTATGTCTTTCATTTGAAATCATTTATTTTCCTGACATCACCTTTTATAAAAACGTGCTACTGCCCCTTTAATGTCGACACAGTTCGGTATACAAGAACTTTCAATTTCTAATCTCGTATATTTTTAGCATTCGTGTCCTTCAAAAGACATGATCCACATATGATCTTTCATATGATCCACAATGAAAGCATTTCAAACCCTGAAGCAGAATTATTTCTATTTTGAACGCCAGAGGAATACTGGTTAAACACTAACGCATAGGTAAAATGCAAGGACTGTGTAATATTATCATTAATGTAAGCCGAATACCCCAGAGATAAGTTATACTAAGAAGCTGATCGAAATATTCGTGAGCTAATAAAGTCGATTTAAACAGAAATATGTGAAATAAAGACAGGTTCATGAGACACCCACCTGTAATCAGGATCAAAGCCGAGAATGGGGGAGCCGCCTAACAACAGGTGCGAGAGAGCACAGGCAGCGAAACCGGGGATCATCAGGAGACGGTTGTCTGGCTGAATTATACATGATCATCTCTTAAACCTTTGTGTAAAACGAGGAAGGTATTGGCACAAGAACTCACTGTCACGTTGGGAATCAAACGTTACAAGGACAATATATATTCAGATAAACAGAAATTCATATTGAGATTTATAAATATACTTATAAGGAGGCTAAAATAATGTGAAATCTTATATTTTACACCATATCAATACATTTTTAACTGAACTGAAGCGGGAAGCAATGTTGTGTGTTACATGAGAACGGACCCAGGTTCTTCAGAAACAACTATTATCAATTACTGAAAAAACAGCCTCAAAGATTTTTTCTAAGAAGTCGCTCAGAAGTGAGTTATTGCAGAATTGCAGCCATTAGCGGCGTTTCTTAATTCAGTACATCTATGTTAAAGTTAACTTAAACTACTCTGGTCTCCACAATGTGTGTATCAGTAAGGGACTGACCAGTCTATCGCAGACCCAGCTGGAGACGGGAGAGCTGACAGCGTAGGATGCAGACAGGATGAGAAAGATGATCCCGCTCATCTCAGGAGTCATTCCGAACTGCAATACATCAAATTACAAAACATAGAATTATGAAAATCAGCATAAAGAGATCAGAGGTACCACACAATATACGCGGCAAATTATGGGGTTCCCACTGGGGACGGCATCAAATAATAAAACAATTTGTGCATGTCAACATGAATAATAAATAGAAACACTATTTTAAATAAGAAATCCCGAAAGAAAGACGGCATCATGGTATACATGTATAAGGGTATTTTTATCCTCACAGCTTCTTTCAATCTAGTTAATACAATTGTCTGTTTATCATTTGCATCGTATCGCCTACGAATGTATTCTCTAGTAATATCAACATGTACTTGTTCATCGCTCCTCTTATCCGGAAACTGCCGATAATTATACTATTCCGTCATTTCATTGGCTGTTTAGTTATAGGCAATACTAGGCTAAATCTTAGAATGCAATACGAATATTGATAGAATGTATATCCCCTTTAAGGAAATTGGTTATAAAGGAGTTTTGGACTAACTATGCTGATGAAGGCTATTAAGGTTTGGAGACGTGACAAACAGCTAAACTCACATCAGTTAACCTGGGCTCTAGAATGGGGTCGAGCACAGCCCAGTTTCCCGCCCCAATTACCACGGAGAAGAGGGTCACCAACGCTGACACGTCCCCCAAGATAATCCGGGCTGCCGACTTCCGGTTCCGTTTCTTCTCAAGACTTACCGAATCGTTCGTTGGTATCAACGCCTGGCGTTCCGCAATGGTTCCTTCTTTAAATGAACATTAAAGTATAAGTGTGAACAAGCTGCAGACCCTTAAAAAACTTGTTCCCTTAGTATTACGTAAGACATTGAAGACCAGAGAAATATAAAACCTAATAAACAGCAACTTCCAATTCACATCAGATCGTCGTAACTATAAAACCTTAACATGTCACGCCCGATTTGGAGTTCAGGTTAATTCCCTACATTAAAAATGTTTAAAACATTATGTTCAAAGTTTCGAAGTAAAGCACGCTCGAAAATCTGCAAAAAATTTGCATGGACGCTCAATAGCAAATTTGCATTTATGGATTCATCGCCAAGTGAAAACCACAGGCATTTCTTGACCTACCGCCTTATATATTTAAGTCAAAACTTACCATGCGGAGCGGGAATGAGGCAGTAGTTGAAGGGAAGACTAGATATGATGAGCCCTCCAATCACCACGAACGGAAGGACGAAGCCACCTATCTAGAATACACATGAATTGTATATAAGATAAAATCAAATGGTCTGTCTTCATTTTTTATACATCTCATATCGACCACATTATTACGAATTTTTTAATCGAAATATCTGGTTTATCTGTCTTTCAGCATGTGTAAGTCATATTAGGTAGAAGATGCAGGAGATATGAAGGCAAGCCTATTAAGTATATACTTTTCTCTGATTTTCAGTGAGGGAATAGTGGGATGTAATTGCGTTGTAAGAATTTCGTGGTGTTAGCGTACATACGTGATATTTATTTTTGAAATACCACAATGATAATGGGATAATCATCGTTATCTTAAGGATCACTTATTTCATAACTGAAAAATTATAAATTGACATAAGAGCTATCTTATAATTGAATTTTTTTTTTAATCCAGAAAGCATTGGACACCGTTATCACGTTGTGTACCGTGTACAAGAATCCCCCGATGGCAGGACCAACTGTCATTCCTAGACCAACAAACACCTCCGTCAACGCCTACAAACAGACAGCAGACAACATCTGGTTAGCTGAAGAATATCCACTAAGGTTTTTATGCAATGTATTTTCATGAATTGCAATGAAATCAGAACGTTTCATCAACATGTTCATGAATATATGAACTAAGTAAAGTGACATGAGGTTTATGGGAGATGAGTTAATGTCTTAAGTCTTGAATATGCAACTTCTTTGTTGGCCATATTTTGACTTTGGTTTATTGACGTCATAATATGAAATACGATTGTGTGTCAAATGAATAGTTTTTGCGTTGCGTTGTTCAACCTTACACAGAGTCACAATGTTGATGGGATCACATATGTCAAATTTTTAAAAATCGATGTTATTACAACACTCACTGTTACTGAAAATTACAAGTTTAAGGTCAATCGCTATTTTTGAACGATTAGAAGGCCATTTAAAGTCGGGATTTTGATTGAAAACCGGACAATGTGGCTCGGGTGGCACGCGCCGCCAAATGTAATTCTGAAATTTTATCAAAAGCTGATAGGAAGATATATTCGATTTGATAGTTTTTATTGGGTATTGTAACTAATAGGTAGGTTAATAGGAGGAATAATTTCGACTAGTACACGTATTTTAGATGTTTATTCGATTTTTGATAAAATCAAGCATTCTTGAGATATCAACCATAAATGTATAGATTTGCAAGTCCAGTGATCAGATATGAACTTCAATCAGCATATTCGATATTTTGTAACTCATCAAAACACAATTAAATTTTAAGAATAATAAAGTGTAAAGCATGACAACAACAACTTCCATCTTTTAACGCCTTTTGGTATGATGCTAACGGAAATCGAACCCCAGTCTTCTGGGTGACGAGCGGACACTCTACCAACTAAGCTACGTCCCCTGTCCTTTCATAGAAAATTTGAGATCATAAAACTTCACATGGAATGTGATTTCAACTCACGAAGACGGCAGTGAAGAAGTTGCCGAACTCCTGGGAAGCCATGCTGAAGGTTGCAGTCTGCTGGGCGGTGACTCCCATAGAGAGGACGATCTGCATCAGGAAGCAGAACACCACGAACATGGTCTGCTTGTTGTCGTCAGGGATGTAGTCTAAAATCCTGTGGGATACAAGGACCAAACGATTTTGCATATGTTCCCTTATCTTTATGATGCTGTTTTTAAGCAGGATAGAACACAACGAACATGGTCTGCTTGTTGTCGTCAGGGATGTAGTCTAAAAACCTGTGGGATACAAGGACCAAACGATTTTGCATATGTTCCCTTATCATTATGATGCTGTTTTTAAGCAGGATAGAACACAACGAACATGGTCTGCTTGTTGTCGTCAGGGATGTAGTCTAGAATCCTGTGGGATACAAGGACCAAAAGATTGTACTGGTGCTAATTGGTTTGGTGTGAAGACGTTGTTTGGTTAATGGTGTTTCTTAGCGATAGAACAACGTGATACAGAACACCACGAACAACATCTGTTTGTTGTCGCCAGAAATGAAGTCTAGATTTTTGTGGGATAGAAGGTCCACTGTGCTAAATCTGGGAAGTAAAATAGCTAGGATAGAATAGCATATAGTCCCTTAAAATGTGTTGTTGTTTTAGATAAAAACATTATTTTCAATATTTGATATAAAAATAAATATATAGAGGAGTTCTAAACAATCTTTATTTGAGACGTAAAGCTGAAGCATATACACTTGCCAAAATTTTCTCGGGTCTGGATAACAGACTTTAGACAGGACAAAGGTTTATTTTAAATTTATTAACATTTCCTTAAAACGCCACGATGTTTCCGTATATGTGCCATAAAACGAGAGAGGTCCAAAAGATTCCATGACAACCAGGGATCTTATGAAGAGAATTTTACCCCTTCATAAAGATTCACCACACCAAGGTCCCAAAATGTCCCCCCTACGAGTGGTGTCCAATGAATGAACAAATGTTCGAAACGCAACCATATTGTACACTCACGAAGATCACTTAAAGAAAGTTTACAGAAACTTTAATTCTTAGCAGAACTGCATGCCTACCCGAAGAGCAGCGTACATCCCCCTGCAAAGAAGACTCCGGCCAGATACACAAACCTGGAACCGATCTTTGGCAACTGAAATGAAAACAATCAAATTCGTCATCCATATGTATTATGCTTCTTTCCCCAGTTAGTTTGTTTTTGTGGTGTTTGCGACATGAAATTGGACCTGGGTTCTCGAAAAATAAAATGATAGCAAACAACCGTAGCATAATAATATAAAAGTGAATGAACGAATTATTGTTAAACGCCGCTTGGACAATAATTCAACCATAAGCGGCCTGTCACATTTAAGTCAAATAGATGATATTTAATAACGCTATATCATATTAATGATTTTATGATATGTTATTTAGAAACCGACATGTGCAATTCAACTACATGTACTGACCAGTTTTCCGATGATCGGCGAGAAGATGACCTGTCCTAGCGCGTAAGCAGCAAACACCCAGCCGGATAGCACCGTGCTGATACCTCGCAGAGCTGTCTGGATACAGAGATGTATAGATAGTTGTAGAGAGAAGAGCAACATCTTTGTGAGGCATTTTTGAAGGAATGACAGTAATGAAGAGGAATATGTGCATAAAAACTTATTTATTAATGGTATGAGACGTTTCGTCACAGTTCTTGTGTAACCAAGTGTCTGTTAAATGGATGTCTGAATTGGGAGACAACCGTTTACGCATTCTCTCCTCACAGAGGCAGCTCAGTCATACCCGAGTCGGCCTCTGTTCTATTACGGCTAATACATGGGATAGAAAAGTAGAAATCTGATTGGAGGCAATCGAAGTTAGTTGTGCAATCAGAGACGCCGTTTCAAAAGTGGTCATTCGCAAAAGCTCGGCTATTCCCATGTGGTTCGGCAAAGCTATCGTTGAACTTTAACATCCAGGGGAGATAACTCTTCCTTCTACAAAACATCGCTTTTTACCTATTATTAGTTTCTATTTGGTAAATTATTAAAATAAAATTTATCATAAAACAAATAACAATTTACACGATTACAAAACAGTATGTTTTTAATAAAAAAAAACTATCCGTATCTGATTTTCAAACTTTCCCCTCTCACACTGTTAATGAAAAAAAACCTTAAAGGCATGATGCGTTTTCAAGTCACTATTGGACCGTTGAGAATTCCCCAAGTCGTGATATCCTAAAGGTGTTTTCATTGGCTGCAATTAAGGGAGATAACTCAAGTAACAACTTTTTGCCGCTAGGGCAATCTGCAGGATCCCTTGATTTTGGCGTAATAGAACAGAGGCTAACTCGGGTATGACTGAGCTGACTCTGTGGGGAGAGAATGCCGCTTGCGATACTATAATATATATGTATATACTGACCTCCTCTGGGTAGAGCGGACTCATGATGGACTCGCTCATCATGATGATGAAACTGGTGGTGCACAGACTAACCAGAATGCACTTGTGCCGCCGAGACAGGGACCGGAAGGAGAATGACGAGCTTTCGACTTCCGGCGAGGCTGGTGTCTCGCTGTTATCGTTGTCAGACCCGTAACTGTAGCACGAGTTGATCTGCAAGAAAGCAGGAACTGTCTATGGGCTTGTAATGGCAAAGGCGTAGATAGAATTCCAGGGGAAGATTGAAGAGAGCAAGTTTCTATACACCGCAATTCAAGTTTTAAAATTCAGGCTTAAACTGGTTATTGAGAATTGGAATAACATTAAATGCGTGGTGTAGATCATACATGCTCAAGTTAATAAGGTTCAAGGCCAGATTAAGCAATAGGTTAAAAATGTGTGCTACGGAAAGTTTTTCTTCCGGTGTCAAATTCTGTAAAAGAAGTCAAACGCACATTTCCAGGGGGTTTTGTGGGTACATAAGCAAAAGCAGTTATACTAATTGAATTTCTTCAAAATAATCACTGCCTCTTTCAGGAACTAAACTAGAGATCTAACTTCGTTAAGAAGGAGCATTTATATATTTTTTGTTTTAAGAAGTTACATATTTTTTTCATCACAGTTTCACAATGTGCCAATGTGTGGTATAAAATTTTTTATTATCATCTTGTTTTTATAGAAAGAATGAGTGTTCTCTCTCGTTTATATACACATTCTTGAGATTCACGCATGAACGATTCCACCTTAAAGATGCTGTTTCATACTTGCATGCGGTTAAGGCTGAACTTTAGCTATTGAGAAAAGAAATACATCACTTTGTAGAAAAATCTTTCGCGAAATTTTGATATCATTTTTAGATTGTTTAATCAACAATGACATACTTATTTCGACGCTCAAAGCACAGTATCCCTGGTAGAAAGGGCATAGCATTTAACGAACCCGCTTTCGGTGACGTAATCATTATGCGTGTAGGATTTACACCGTGTCACAACTAGCGTGTTTGCGTTCGAGGGGTATCAACTTTGGCAGCAACGAATACCTTATTCGGAGAAAAATAGAGCCATTGGCTCTGTAGCTCATCAGGCTTCATCATCAATTATGCTGTAGAGTGTGGCCAATGTGATTTCCCCTTTGTAGAGGCCACAAGGGCACCAATCATAAAATTAAGTATATAGACGACAAGTTTCAGTTTTCTAAGCCTTATACTTCAGGAGAAGAAGATGAAAATAGATTTGAAGGACGTTCCTGTTGCCTTTATTAGGGGCAACAGGGTCACCAAAGCTACAATTCATAATCCTCACTAGTCAAGGAGTCTGTACACAAAGTTTCAGCTTTCTAGGCCTTATGCTTCTGGAAAAGATGATGAAAATAGGTGTTTAGGGTGTGGCCCCTGGGGCCCTTATTAGGGGTCACAGGGCAACCAAAGCTACAATTTATTATCCTCACTAGCCAATGAGTCTTTACACAAAGTTTCAGCATTCTAGGCCTCATGGTTCTGGAGAAGAATATGAAAATAGGTTTTTAGGGAGTGGCATCTGTGGCCCTTATTAGGGGTCACAGGGCAACCAAAGCTACAATTTATAATCCTCACTAGCCAAGGAGTCTGTACACAAAGTTTCAGCTTTCTAGGCCTCATGGTTCTGGAGAAGAAGATGAAAATAGGCTTTTAGGACGTGGCCCCTGTGGCCCTTATTAGGGGTCACAGGGCAACCAAAGCTACAATTTATAATCCTCACTAGCCAAGGAGTCTGTACACAAAGTTTCAGCTTTCTAGGCCTTATGGTTCTGGAGAGGAAGATGAAAATAGGTTTTTAGAGTGTTGCCCCTGTGGCCCTTATTAGGGGTCACAGGGCCACCAACGCTACAATATATAATCCTCACTAGCCAAGGAGTCTGTACACAAAGTTTCAGCTTTCTAGGCCTTATGGTTCTGGAGAAGAAGTCGAAATTCCACAAAGTTTACGGACGGACGGATGGACGGACGGACGGACGGACGGCGGACACCATGCCTTGCCATAAGCCCATCGGGCCTTACAGGCCAGATGAGCTAAAAAGTAAAGAAAATCTAGTCCTGCGCAACAAAGACGGTTTTCAAGCATATATTAAGAGACCGGAAGTTGTGAGATGGCCACACTTGATTCGCCTTTATGTTGGCTGCCGTTTCCGTAATTTTGGTAAATTATCTCATATTTAATGAATTTTGGTCCGATTTTCCCTAGGTTGGTCGCTAAATTTGTCTAAAAATACAACGAATACATTAAAAATACTTTATAAATATTGCAAATATGATACAGCATCTTTGAAACTGAACCTCTCACTAATAGTCTTTCATAAAGGAATCATTTTCACTTTTCAGCATATACCTTCAAACCGAAACAAAACATTAAGTACATACCTCCGTGCTACCGCTCCCGCCATAACTGGTATGGCCGGAAGCCAGCTGGTTTTGGGTGTCCATTTCCGAGCGGCCATCGGTTTATTACATCACTACCTCTATCAACAGACAGAAATAAACAATGGCAAACATAGAAAACAATGCAGTCGGTCAGATCCTGATAATTTAGGAGTGCATAATTACTTTTTCATTTCATATAATTGTAGTTTTCCATGTTAACAAAAAGACGTTGAAGTCTGTATATATATATAGGCAACACATTTGATATTGTAGGAAAGAGTATCAAATAATTTTCAAAATGGTGACAAGATTTTATAAGTGTTGCCTCAACAAATACACGGAAAATTTAAACCGTAGGACTGGACTACCTTTTGAACTACATCAAAGCTCTAAATGAATATAATATTACAGCAATACATCCCAGCCCGACTCCACAATTGTACCAGGCCACACTGTGGCCTGAGGTGTAGGACGATGGAATTTGCACATCTTAGTCTCCATCTTGCCAAGGGTATGATCCAAATTTGAAATTCATAGCATTATGGTGAAAAAATCAAAGAAATAAAATACGTCAAAAAATCAAACTGAAAAGAAAGATAAAAGAAGATTTAAGGGTGGACAACCTTTTACGCCCATATTTGAAGGACCTTAAGACAAAACCGAAAATGATATTCTAATTGCTGAGCTTTCAATGTCAACTTCATTGGTCTTCTTTGATAATCACCCCAAAACTTAACTCCAGCCACGCTCTTATTATTGTGGGTTAGGCAATGAAATGTATTATCTCAGTTTCTATTCTACAAAGAAGCTGATAGTTTTCCAAATCTGCATCCTTGTTATGCTCTTATTGTCGGAGGTTAGACAATGAAAGTAATACAAAATCGCGTCGTGAAATTGCTTATCGGCAGTAGTAAAGTTTTCGATCGAGAAAACATACATTATCAAATCTAAAAACTTAACAACGTTTCTCTTTATGACCTCATTGTTTTAATATAAATGATAAAGAACACTTGTTGTTAGTGAGTTTGTAATTCAAGTAATTCTTTTAAGAAACCGACATAATCGACTACGAAATACATATAGAAATAAATAGAAGATTGCGTCCTTCAATATGTGCTTGCACAGTATATGCAACGCAGGCAGAGCACGTGCAATGCAGGGCCATTGCATTATGCAGGATTTATGCCACGAAAGTCGATGCTTAAAGTCCCAAAGCCGATATTGGATAATTGATTTATCTTTAAAATGAAATAAAATCATAATTACAAGAATTTTGCATTCGATGCTTGTTTTAATTTATCCTTAACCTATAATGATTAATATGCATTTCAATGGACGCCTATAATTCTCTAAACTAAAGTTTTAACTTATGATTTATATTATATTGCTTTGGCTTAAATATGGCGTTTAACAAGAGATCCTTAAACAGAAACTATCTTTGAGAGTGAATCAAATAGCATTTATTTGGGCCTTGGAAAGTCACATCAGAGTATAGGTTTCCGAAACAATTTTTTTTTACCGTGATCTAAAAAAGCTTTGAGTTACTTTTTCTTATACCACAAATGACATGTATAATAACACATCCTCATCACACTGTCTTCAAATATATCGATATCTTTCATGGGAGTCTACGACCTCTCTGGTTCTTAACACAGTTTTAGCAAATAAAACAGCAATTGTAACATAAGAAAAAAATTATCAAAGTTTTCCACTCACCAGTTATAGCCTCGAATGAAAACCAACACGAAATGTGGTCAGTTTGATATATCTCAGTATATAATCGATTTAACATTTTCTGCAAAGTACATGCAAAGGTAGGCATGCAGATAGCGTGATAAGTCATGTGACAAGAGATAAAACAACCATGGAATAACACTGTATAACAACATTGTCACTTAATAGTTTCAAACACGACATGTATCGGATGTATATATCAACAGGTTTATCACCTCAACAATCAAGTTATCAACCCGTTATCATATCTATCAAAAGACGTTTCCAGGTCATTCTTTCTTTAGAAACATTTATCTCTGTGACATATATTTTAGGCGTGATATTTCCGTGTCTAAAATGAAAGACACATTTTTAAGTAGTTTTACCAAATCAAAATAAATAACATGACAGCAAAGGACATTGAGAGCGATTTTGTACTTGACGTTCAGTGGTTAAATAGCTGATTTTGCCATTCCATAGACAATTCTACCAATGTAGATTAAATCGAAGACATGACATCGTTTCATACGAAACAATTGTAATTAAATACACTCCACTGGTCTGAGGATTCTAGTGACAGTAGTTCATAAGATATGAATAAGATTATAATTTCAACACAAGTCATTTAGCATCAACTAAACCATGCTAAATGTTTTCGGACACTAGCGGCTAATACTTTTCACCGACTCTTATACGTGTCTATTACAATTCAATGCAATGCATTTCAATGTCATTTCATATTCCTTTATCAGTTTATTGTTCCATATGTATTTCTTATCAATTCTTTATAATAGATACAACACTTGTGATAACGAATGACGTCAACGATTGTCTCATGCGTCGCGTCATATGACGCCTGGTTATATAATCTAGTCAGGTGACCGCTATTAGATAAAAGTTCGATAAACTCGAAATCGCGCTTATGAATTCACAAGAGAAATGTGAAACATATCCGGCCACGACATGAAATCTTATTTGCATTCTGAAAAAAACAATTCATAGCAATTTGAAACATATCCGGTCGCATTGTGAAACATATTTCGCCTTCTTGAAATCAATTCTTTTCAATTTGACACATAGCAAATCATATTTTGAAACCCTAATACTATTCTTGAAAACAACTCATCACAAAACATAACCGTGTCGTCACAATGTGAAACATTAAACGTAGTCATGAACCCAATTCACCATAATATGAAATTAACCCGTCACATTGCGAAACCTAATAAATTATGCATTAATAGCAAGAGGAAAAATAACCTGCTACAATGTGAAACATTATTCGCAATCTTAAAAACAACACATCACGAAATGATACATAACCCATCACAATGTGAAACATGATTATTGAAACAAATCATCACATTATGAAACCTAATTCGCAACTTAAGAAAACAATTCATATTCCTATTGAACTTACCAGTCGCAATGTAAATCATAATTCTCACTCTTGAAAAGAATTGATTACAAAGTGAAACATAACCCATCCAAACGAGGAACATTAAACGTAGTTATGTGAAACATAACACGTCACATTATGCAACATAATATGCATACTAAAAACAATTCATAGCAATGTGAAACATAACATGTCGTAATGTGATTCATGATTTGCAATCTCGAAAACAACTCATCACAAAATGAAACATTACCCATAACAGTGTGAAACAAAACATGAGTTATTGAAATAATTCCGATCATGATATGAAACTTAATATGCAACTTAAGGAAACAATTCATATTAATATGAAACATAACCTGCCGCAATGTAAAACATAACCTGTCCCAAGGAGAAACATTAAACCCATGAACCAAACTCACCATAATATGAAACATAACCCGTCACATTTGAAACCTAATACGCATTCTTGAAAACAACTCATCACAATTTAAAACATAATAAGCATTCTTGAGAACAACTCATCACAATTTGAAACATAATATGCATTCTTGAACTCATCACAATTTGAAAATTAATACGCATTCTTGAAAACAACTCATCCCTATTTGAAACAAAATACGCATTCTTGAAAACAACTCATCACAATTTGAAACATAATACGCATTCTTGAAAACAACTCATCACAATTTGAAACATAATACGCATCCTTGAGAACAACTCATAAAACAAGTGAAACATAACACGTCACAATGTGGAACAGAACCAGTCGCATTGTGAAACATGATACTCATTCTTGAAAACTAAAAATTATTATCAGGAACATATCAGGTCACAATGAGGAACATACTATTCTTAAAAACTATTTATCACAAAGTGAATCATAACAAAGCGCAATGTGAAACATTAAACGTTATCATGAACCCAACTCACTATAATGTGAAACATACTCCGTCCCAATATAAAAACCTAGAATGCAGTTATGAAATGGCAATAAACCAATGAAAGCAATTATGATCTTTTTTATAAAAACAAATCTAATCATATTTCGTAAAAACAAAAGGTTTTAAACCAATCGATCATAATATATTTTCCAAATTCATTTGATTATCTTAAAAAGCATTAAGAATTCGTAAGATGAAGCTATTCCAGAAATAAGGAAACTGAAAACGTACACACTTTAACAGGACAGTAACGGCAGATTCCGCCAATTAGAGAGGCTATTTATTCGCTTAGAATTTGGTATTTAGATGGATTTCAGTGAACATGGGGGGGGGGGGGGTTCGATTTCTATTATAAGGTTGATCCAATATTTGAAAATCAGGTTGACATTGCAAACATTTTGAATTCAAGCATTGATATACAGTAGAACAAGGATATAACGAACTCCAAGGGACCAAAGAATTTAGTTGCTATATCCCATGTTCGCTATTCACGCTTGGCGACCATACATAGGGCTAGTGACGGGACTCAAAATCGTTCACTATATCCGATTGTTTGCTATATCCGTGTTCTACTGTATAGGATTCCTTTGGGCTAAAAAAATCTGTTATCCAGCCTCTAAAGCAAATAAAAATAAAAATAGATGAGCCAACTTCAGTCTAGAAAAGGTTGGCAAGTATAGAAATTAAATATTGTTCAGGACTCCTTTCATTCTATTCTATATAAAAATTAAAATGATAAAATTAGCCATGAATTGTTATTTTCAGTGACTATATGTTAGTTTAGGCTAATAAAACAACAACGAGCAATTAAACTGCAGATGTTGTTCTAAAATTATTTATCGTAATGTCGTGTAGATCTAACATGGACCTAAATCATACTTTTTAAATAACAGAAATTTCTCTTAATTGTTTTTCATTAAATTATGGTTTATTACAAATAATGCACCTTATGTCCTTTGACATTTCAAACAATAGAGCCATTGGCTCTGTAGCTCATCATGCTTCATATCAATACTGCGTTAGGGTGTGGCAAATGTGGCCACCAACGCTATAATTTATAACCATCACTAGTCAAGGTGTCTGTATACAAAGTTTCAGCTTTCTAGGCCTTATGGTTCTGGAGAAGAAGATGAATTGGTTTTAAGGATGTGGCCCCTGTGGCCCTTATTAGGGGCCACAGGGCCACCAAAGCTACAATTTATGATCCTCACTAGCCAAGGAGTCTGTACACAAAGTTTCAGCTTTCTAGGCATTATGGTTCTGGAGAAGAAGATGAAAATAGGTTGCCACCAAAGCTTCAATTTATAATCCTCACTAGCCAAGGAGTATGTTCACAAAGTTTTAGCTTTCTAGGCCTTATGGTTCTGTCGAAGTCTAAGTCGAAATTCCACAAAGTTTATGGACGGACGAACGGCGCCGGACACCATGCCATGCCATAAGCAAATCGGGCCTTACAGGCCAGATGAGCTAAAATACAATGCGAAAAAGATAATATTTTGCAATTTAAAGACAAATAATTTAAGGAAATAAAAAGAAAATATTGTTGTCATTAAGTAATATTTTGTGTTATCCGATGTAATTTAAAAAAAATGTGTTATGACTTGTGAATGAGTTGAATAAATATAACTAGTATTCAAGAGGACGAGGAGTTTTATTAATGGTCAACTTCTTTATTATAGACAGACAGCCAGTAGCGGCCTGTCGGTCTTGATTCTTAAAAGACTGTACACAGTGGTCCTCTTCCAACTTTTAATATTACTGTTAAACAACATAAAGATAGTAATGCACCTTAAAAGGTAAAATACTAAAAACTAATAGAAACATAGGTTATAGCGTCATAATCTTATAAATACGTGTTAGAATGAAATCTACGTCACTCATGAGTTTAGACGCGATCATTCTCCTGAGTTGCCGATGTACAGGGAAGCCATGATTCAACTCGTAGGAAAAGGTTGTACGTTACATATCTTTAGACCTGTAAACATATTGTAGCATAATAAATTCTATCATTAGTCACCATTAAACCATCCCTAAAACTTCGCCCTTCTCAAGATGATGTAAGAATTGAATATTAAATGACAATATATTTCACCAGTTTCTATTTCACACTGACTTCAATACCCATTCAAATTGTAGAATATAAATCCCCACTCACTTTCTCGGAAAGATAGTTAACAATGCCAGTTGATGGTGTCCCAGATAGAGCATGTACCGCAGAGTCACATGCCCTTATCGAGCATACATGCACAAACAACTATTCTTCACATGGTAAGCCGATATCTCTCTACGAGTACAGTCACACTAAAACACCCATACAGACGGCAGAGTTGACATGGAATACACTAGACTTAAAGGGGCAGTAGCACGTTTTTAGGGGGAACATAAGGTGATGTCAGGAAAATGAAGATAAATGGTTCCAATTGAAAGACAATTTATTTAAACTAAATGGAGCAGTAATAAATCAAATATATAATAAAAAGTTTAGCCATGCGATTTCGTTTCTTACACAAAATGAATTAAAGGTTTCACACAAAAATGGCCGCCAATGGACTTTATGTGAATCTTCATACTTTCTCCTCTGACTATGGCTGATTGGCTTGTGTAATAAGGTTTAGATACTATCAAAATAATACATTTAGATTAAACGTACAGTTATCAGTGAAAATTTTGAAATATAAAATTATCAAAAAACGTGCTACTCCCCCTTTAACGCTCTGTCTCTAAAAATGTAATGACGATGCAACTAATATATCGTTGATATCAAGCCTCAAAGAAAAAGGATTGTCAGATTTTCAAAATTTGCATTTCAGGATGTTAAGTTTTAAATGGGTTATGTCAGTTTAAATGTTATGGACTACAGTGTACGTGTAAGACTATACCCATGAACGCAAGCGAGTACTTCTACCACGCAACTACAATATGGGACAGCGAGATAAAGATTAGAGGAACTTGAAACGAATGCAATCAGTCAACCTTTATTTCAGTACTTAAAAGGTTTCAGGCCTATAGTAAGTTCAAATGCAGATCACATCATTCATTTCTCTGCTTTGAAAACATTCTTTCTATATAACGTTGCATAATAGAAAATACATTGCAAGATTTACTTGTAAGTGAGTATTGCTATTTGTAAAAAATGCCGAAGTTTTGTTCTATCTGTGTAACTTAAATAGTATGTTTAATCTAAACTAATTAAATTATTATTATTTGATTATTATCGAATGTATGCATACTATGATCCTTTCCAACTGATAAATTTAATCGAATGCATGGATTCAGTTTTCGATCATACAGCTTCAAAATATTGGTATGGACCGAAGTTAATTATCGTCTATTTAACGGTTTTATTAAATGAGTACTTATGATCTCAACACAAGCGGACTTTAACTCCGAAACAGTTATATATCTCTTCTTATATTCCGAAAAAAACCCACAAATAATAAATAAATAAATTTCATAATCTGTTTGTGTCCACAGGCTTATAACATGTTTGCAACTTGTAAGTTGAACTTGTATCACTGGCGTAACACTGAACACAGTGAATGGAACAGCTAGCCAGTCGATGGGATAAAGACACTAAATTATGACTTGTAACAACAGGGTCTATAGAGGAACGGAGCTAGAAGAAAGATGCTGATAAATGTACACTAAATAGAAGTAATCTTTACATAAATATATCATATGTTACCATTCTATGATAATGAAGAGAATATGTTTTTAAATGCAGCTTTCGTTTACTGCTGTCGTCCTTTTTAAGAACATCAACTCTCACAGGTTATATTGAACAATACGCCAAGGGCGTGTAGTCTATACGCATGACTTGATTTCTTAAAGACATGACACACGTTAGATATTTCGTCACTGCTGGGTACGTAACCGGATCATACGTTATAAAAGAACTTCTGTCATGAGGGTCACTAGCTCTATACCCGGACCTTTCTGATAAGCTCAACACGAGCTAATAAAGGCTGTAGCCGTTAAAACAACCCCTTTCTATATTTGAAGTATCTATGCATCTACGTTCTCTTTGACATTTACTCACATGCTAAAAATGCAAATATTGCGGGGTCAGAGGTCAGAATCTGATCACAACAACACAGAATGGTTACTCCAATATCCAGAATTCTGACAAGAAAAATACTCACCAGATATGTAATGGAGGAAGGTGACCGCGAGTGGTCAGTGGCTATCGTGGCTTGTGAGAGGTCAAGTCTGTTTACAGGAGATATTTCCACGCGAGGCACAGCCACATATGTGTACGTTCCTGCCCACTCAGGCGGAACTACCCCGGCTGCGTTTGTGCGCCGTGTTCTTGTTAGTAGTTGGAAAACGAGAACTTTGTATTTATGTTGTTCATATTATAACGCTACGTGTTGTACAATTCATACTCAAATATGTTGATATCAGTAAAACCTTTTTAATTCCAGTTTTAATATATCTCTAAATGTCATATAAAATTAGTTAAACCGACGGAGTTTTGTTGATAAAATCGTTAACACCAGAGACATTATATAAAATATATCTGTATGTAGAGTCTCTGTTAACACCGATACATCCACTTATCACTACGACATTAATCGTGATAAACCGGATGTTAGTAAATGGATGTCAAAAAGGAGGGACTACCTTCTTAAAGATCTCATATCTAGTTACATATGTGCTTTCGGCATTTCTATAGAGAACCTGGATTAACTATAGCTTTGTTCTAACAAAAAGGTGAAAGTTCAGTATGGAAACTGTTCGGTCGCCTAAACGCAACCGCCCTGTCACCACTCATATCAGTATGACAGGTATAGCCTTGTGGTTGATTGTAAACAAACCTGACCTACACACACTGGATTGAGGTGTTACTCATACACATATTTCTCTGATATTAAAAAACGAAAAATAATGTGTGGATAAAAAAGAACAATATACACATTAGATACGAAGTAGACAGTTATTCTATCTTTGACACACTGTAAATTCATTAACGGTATTCGATTGAACATTTAGTTTGTTGTCATTTTTAGCTCTCTTTGAAACTAGACACAGAGAGGTACACTTTGTTTTCTTATTTTGCTTATAAAAGCACGTTAGCTAAATGTTCATTAAAAATATGAAGCGTATAATCAAATGGGTGTTGTGCATTTAAGATATGAAGAATATTAGGCTAATGCTTGTTGTGTATTTAAGATATGAAGCATATTAGCTAATGGCTGTTGTGTATTTAAGATATGAAGCATATTAGCTAATGGCCGTTGTGCATTTAGGCTATGAAGCATATTAGGCTAATGTTTGTTGTTCATTTAGGATATGAAGCATATTAGCTAATGGTTGTTGTGTATTTAAGATATGAAGCATATAATCAAATGAGTGTTGTGCATTAAGGCTATGAAGCATATTAGCTAATGGTTGTTGTGCATTTAGGCTATGAAGCATATTAGCTAATGGCCGTTGTGCATTTAGGCTATGAAGCATATAAGCTAATGGCCGTTGTGCATTTAGGCTATGAAGCATATAAGCTAATGACCGTTGTGCATTTAGGCTATGAAGCATAATAGCTAATGGTTGTTGTGCATTTAGGCTATGAAGCATATTAGCTAATGGCCGTTGTGCATTTAGGCTATGAAGCATATAAGCTAATGGCCGTTGTGCATTTAGGCTATGAAGCATATTAGCTAATGACAGTTGTGCATTTAGGCTATGAAGCATATAAGCTAATGGCCGTTGTGCATTAAGGCTATGAAGCATATTAGCTAATGACCGTTGTGCATTTAGGCTATGAAGCATATTAGCTAATGGCCGTTGTGCATTTAGGCTATGAAGCATATTAGCTAATGGCCGTTGTGCATTTAGGCTATGAAGAATATTAGCTAATGGCCGTTGTGCATTTAGGCTATGAAGCATATTAGCTAATGGCCGTTGTGCATTTAGGCTATGAAGCATATTAGCTAATGGTGCATTTAGGCTATGAAGCATATTAGCTAATGGTTGTTGTGCATTTAGGCTATGAAGCATATAAGCTAATGGGCGTTGTGCATTTAGGCTATGAAGCATATTAGCTAATGGCCGTAGTGCATTTAGGCTATGAAGCATATTAGTGAATGGCCGTTGTGCATTTAGGCTATGAAGCATATTAGCTAATGGCCGTTGTGCATTTAGGCTATGAAGCATAGTAGCTAATGGTTGTTGTGCATTTAGGCTATGAAGCATATTAGCTAATGGCCGTTGTGCATTTAGGCTATGAAGCATATAAGCTAATGGTTGTTATGCATTTAGGCTATGAAGCATATTAGCTAATGGCCGTTGTGCATTTAGGCTATGAAGCATATTAGCTAATGGCCGTTGTGCATTTAGGCTATGAAGCATATTAGCTAATGGTTGTTGTGCATTTAGGCTATGAAGCATATTAGCTAATGGCCGTTGTGCATTTAGGCTATGAACATATAAGCTAATGGCCGTTCTGCTTTTAGGCTATGAAGCATATTAGCTAATGGTTGTTGTGCATTTAGGATATGAAGCATATTAGCTAATGGTTGTTGTGCATTTAAGATTTGAAGAATATTAGGCTAATGTTTGTTGTTCATTTAAGATATGAAGCATATTAAGCAAATAGTTGTTGTATATTAAAGATATGCAACATAATATGGCTACATGACAATTGACAACATCACAGTCTATTGTAGAACATCGTTTATGCAATACCTTACTTATGAAATTGAATGAATCGTTTTGCTTATTTGACAAAAACGCTCAGTCAAGTGTCAAAGTTCAGAAAATGGAACGGATATGTGTGCATACCATATTTCCTCCTGATTAGGAGAACAAACAACTCATTGAAAATACATGTTGATAAGAGGACATCACACCATGCCTCACATGTTCATACACATGTAAGAATTAGTGAATCATCAAAGCTCTTTCCGAAGAACAGAGACGTATTTTATTTGAATTATAGAGAATACATTTCAAACCTCGCAGATTTTATGCGTTTGGTTTTCAATTCGATATCAACTGTTGTCAATGTAAAAATAAACATGTAACAATCAAACGTATTACGGCCTATTTCCTTATGTAAATAATATATCTTAGCTTTTATATTGTAAAGTGTCTCGTAAGCCAAAAAAAGGCTGGCTGTTAAGTATCTTTTATGACTCTTACATATGTTATAAACTCTGTATACTTAACTTGTGACACTACAATAAACTACATCTGTCTGTCTGTCTGTCTTAAAGACAAGCAACCGAACATAATAGTACCGTTTAGACTTTATTAATCTTATTTTGTTTTATCAGGGCATTGTCGTCGACAATTGGTAGCAAAATGTGAAAAATGTGTGAATATTCCATAAGGCTTGGTGCTAAGTGATAAATGATTCCAGTCACTTGAATATATGAAACTCGTGAGCATGTTCTTTTCGGATGATACACTTTAAAAAAGGGTGGGTATATCTAGTGCTTATAGAAATAAGTGATAAGAGAGAGATTGGGTGTATGATGAAATTATGATCAGGTATATGTGTAAAGTTTTACATGGATAAACACTCTTAGTCACTGTTTACATTGCGTTAGATCTATTTTCCTACGTAGGTGAGGACGTATAAGGACTGCCATGATTGTCAAGAAAAATTTATGGTTTTATTCTAGGTAATCTTGTTTTGTCAGAAGGTAATGTGTGTGGTTATAAGTTAGCTTACCGGATATAAACACGTTTCAGTATATATAGACTAACAAAAAGTCGCTGAAATAAGAGTTCATGACTGATTTCAATATCTTAATTTTTTATTGGAGATGAAATACAATATAGACCTTAAAGGGGCAGTAGCACGTTTTTAGGGGGAATATAAGGTGATGTCAGGGAAATAAAAATAAATGGCTCCAATCGAAAGACACTGTCTTTTAACTAAATGATGCAGTAATAAACCAAATATATAATGTAAAGTTCAGCCATGCGATTCCTTTTTCCTTCACATACTGAATAAAAGGTGTGACCGCCAATGGATATTTATGACTTGTTCTCTGAATATTGATGATTGGTCTGTGAAATGAGATTTTTGACACAATCATAATAATTCATTTAGCATTAACGTACAACTAACATTAAGAAAGGGAAAAAATTAAAAAATCGTGATACTGAACCTTTATCATTCTTAATTCCAGACCAAATGCTGATACTAGACTTGCCAACATTTTTGCCAACATTTTTGCCAACATTTCTAGACTAAAGAAGGCTCCTTGTTTTTTGCTTTGGATAACCGACTGTATGCAGAACACAGTTATGTTTGATAGTTAGATTTAGGGAATTTAAATTCTCTATCAAAGTCAATGTGGATAGTACATCTCCAGGTTAAGTACAGTGGGAACTTGTCAAACCAAGTCAAGCTTGAAATGTATCTCCACAATTTGAGGTGGTGATGGATTATTTGTTTATCTATGAATGACATTTAATGTACATCGAGAATTCAACGAAAAATGTTAAATAATTTTTAATTTATCTGAAAGATAATTTCAGAACACTTGTCCATGATCATGAGTAGACCACTTGTTATGTTATTTTCTGTTATTATAAAATTGATATATTATAATATATATTATATTGCTAAATTTATCTATATTCAAAGAATTCTGTAAAATTAGATTGTTGCCATGCATTTATTAAACATTGATGGTTTTGTTATGGTTATAATAATAGCATGATTTAACAGTAGCAATGGATCAACGGACAAGATAAATGGAAATGAAGCTCATCTTCTACAACATATTTACTGCATTTGCCATTCGGTTGCAAGAATTTGAATCAATTGAGGAATAAAAAATCGTTCTCAAGATAAGAATAAGATAAGATGATACTTTAACAAGTAAACAACGGAATGGAAGATACAGTTGATGTCAAATTGACATGTCATTAAACATGGACAAAAACAGAAAACTCTGTACCCACTCAAACCAACAAATTGTATAATTGTAAACTTCATAAAGGCACACTTATTAGCATAACTTATACATAAGGGATGCTGTAGAAATCAAAATTGAAGAAATTGAGTAGACTAGCAATGGAGTACGAGGCTTTAAATATGAAAATAGAAATGTTAAGAGTTTAGGACTTTTGTTGGCAATTTTCTTTAATGACGTGTAAAGAGAATTGTAAGAGCTACACGTTGCTGTTGTGTATTCCCAAATAAAGCCTTTTATCAAATTTGAAGACATTGGACGCAATGATTGACATAACGAGACATTGAAATGTGGTAAAAATGTCATGGTTGCCTGTGAAATAATCTAAGGTTACAAAAAAGGCTATTGTTTGCTGAAAGATAGAATGAAAGTTGTGTAAGCGTCGTATATGTATACTTGATAACAAGGTTAGAACAAAAAATCGGGTGGGGCCGGTAAATCAGTTTCAAAAGACTCTACCGCCTCAAATAACTATACAGTCATATGGGCCTAGCCTAAAAAAACTCTTCAGTCAAATGGGCCTAGCCTAAAAAAACTCTTCAGTCAAATGGGCCTCCGTAGCCTCAAATAACTAATTAGAGTCAAATGGGCCTAGCCTCAAATAACTCTATAGAGTGAAATGGGACTAGCCTCAAATGACTATAGAGTCAAATTGGCCTAGCCCCAAATGACTCTATAGAGTCGGGCTATATATTGCTAGTCCCAGATGACTCCATCTTTCCACGGCTGGGTGAAAACGTATCGAGCAACTCGTCGTTTAGACCTTGCCATCACAAGGTAGAAAACTGGTGATCCGGAGCAGCGACACCTATCGTGATCACGAGTTACGCCCCTGATCAGCTCTTTCAACAATAGCCAATGAAATAGCCGTTTACACTCGGAACAAATCAAAATACTAACAGACGATCTTTTTTAAAAGTATCCGAGTGAAATTTAATTTTAAACTTCAGTCCGCATATATGGTTGTTTTCATGTTTTTGATGAGCATCGAGAATGCAGAGAAGACAAACATTAATGAATCACTCAAATAAAGTGTTTCTCTTCCTTGTAAAACGTATACAAAAGTATTTTTTCAAATCGGTTCATTTAACATGCTGTCTTCTGATTGGACTATTCTACTTCCGTACAGCGGGTTGAAATGCTAGCACAGAAATTAAGGGAGGAATGGGAAAGTTTAGAAACTTTTTCGTTTCTCCCGTGACGTTGTGAAGATGAGATGACTCTAGAGTTATCTGAAACCAGCCTGAAATAACTCAGAATGGTATTTTGGCTAGAGTCATACAATGTATGAGGCTGATACACCTGCAGATGTCGCCGATTTGTATTGAAAAATATTATTAGATAAATCATGACATACCGCATAGAAATAATGTGAAAGGTGGTCGTCGTGGTATTTTGAAAGTGCTGTCGACGGATGTGCATGTGCAACACGTACCCTTAGGGTCAGTTTATGGTGATGAAAGTCAGGCATGGTTTTAATGACCGTAAACACTTTGCATACGATTGTAATTCATTCATCATCTCAATTGAATCCAGTGAAAGGCTTTTATTTATATAATTCATAACATCATAAAAACAAAATCAGATAGAGTCAGTCATCAGTCCTGAGGATCAATTGACTTCAATTGTCTTCCTTGTTTTTGAACACCGCAGAAACAGATTATGGATAGGATTCTTTTTCAGCAAAAGGATGTTTGCAATGAGATGCGCTTCCGTTTGTCGGCCATATTGCTTTTCAAACTGTTGCCTTTCAGGAGTGGTTTCGTAAGAACTGTATGGACGAAATCATGGGATCAATGTTCCCAGGAACATAACTCCTTGTTCAGGACTCTTGACCGTGAGAGTTTTGCCCTGGGACTCTTTGTTTAACTCAACTCTGATGCATTCCACTGGCAACATCGTTAGGCCTGAAGTAAAAGAAGATGAAAAGTGACTAAATCTTCAAAAAATACATTCTCTCCCCACATAGGTAGATAAGGTCATGAGATGTTGATACAGCCTCTGTTCTATTATGTCGAAATCAGTTTCCCCTGGCGGAAAAAATAATTGCACCACAATCCATTTCAATTTCTTTATCAAATGACAACGCTTCTCGCATGGAAAGGATGGTTCATATCACAATGCTTTTGCCATGAATCAGTAGCCAAAATGACGATTTAGGAACAGCGTCGCTGATTGCACAACTAACTTTGATTGCCTCCAATCAGGCATCTCCCATTCTATCCCACAAAGTCGGCGTAATAAAACAGAGGCTGTATCAAATTTCATGACTTGATGCGAAATAAAATTCAATCAAATTCCTACTCTATGTAAACCTAAGTATACGAAGGACTAGAATTATGGAGATCGAATCTATCCGTTGGGGGAATTGTTAAACCAAAGATGGCGCATGACTAAGATGTGAGTATTTATAATATTTCAGAAGCTGATTACATATATTAAATGACATTTTCTATTAATATATTATCTATTTCCTTATAATAGACTCTGAGACTGGAAACCGAGCACTAAATAGCTTCAGCATGTCCGGGTGGTGGCATCCATTTTCACTTAAATCATCCCTGGGATCTTTCATTATGAAATACTCGTACTCAACTCATTAACACCCTTACAGGCTGCACTACCTTACGGAGATTAAAGTCTTCATGAAGAATTGCAACAAAGGTACATCTTACACTAATGATTTGCAAGTTACCATGCTATTGAATGGAGTAAGTTAATCAAACATAAATGGGCCCTTCCAAATTCTTTGAAGATACATGGAATAATGAATTGGTATTGCTTTGGGAACTATTAGCAAAACCATATTGATATAATGGCTGTATTCCCTAGACACTTAAACACCTTCCTTCATCAAACCATTCAAGCGGTACCAACTTCCCCCATGATTAGCCCCAAGAAAAGATTGAACCGCGGTGACTGACGATAGGTTTTGGTGGAAGCTTTCTTTAATTTATTTTGTGAGAGAAAACTATCCAGAAGATTCCTTGAGGATATATCTGCGATGTTTAAGAACATGACAGCATTGATCTCCTACCTCCGACATTTCCCTGTTGTTGAGGGTGTCCAGGAGCTCGCCCATCACCTCCGACCTGGCACCCATCAGATCAACCAGCTGCTTCTAGGTACAGATACAATAACAGAAAAAGTGATGATATAACCGATGAGATTGACCAAGTTTGTCAACGAGGATTTTTTTAACCGATGAGTGAGACCCTGTGTGTCGACAAGTTTTTTTTTTCAATTTAAGAGATGATTTTGAAAATATGACACATAGAAATGAAGACCTTGTTTTCTAAAGAAAAACCGAAAACTTTAAGATTGTACCAACATGCGCATTCACTTATAAGTAAAAAATTAAAGGAAATCATTATTCTGAATACTCTTTGGATAATGACCTAGATAGACTAGGCAAAGAAAAGCCTTCCTACACCATAGCAATCTGTAAACATTTATAAACCATAGCAACCTGTGAGTATTGATACAATAGCAAACGGCGAGTAATGATACAATACCAACCTGTGAATATAGTGTAAACATAGCAACCTGTGAATATTGATACCATTAAAGCAGGTGAGTATTGTTACTATATCAACCGGTGAGTATTGATACCATTAAAGCAGGTGAGTATTAATACTATATCAACCGGTGAGTATTGATACCATAACAACATGTGAGTATTGATACCATCGCAACCTTTGAGTATTGGTAACATAGCAACCTGTGCGTTATATGATACCATTGCAACCTGTGAGTAATATACCATAGCAACCCTTGGGTATTGATACCATCGCAACCTTTGGGTATTGATACCATAGCAAAAGCATGATAAACCATAGCAACATGTGACTAATGACACACAATACATGTAGCTACCTGTACATTATTAGGTGTGTGTTCCGTAGATTCTACGCTGACCACGGACGACGGTGTTCTAGGTCCACGTTCTTCAAGCACCTGTCCTTGAGAGTCACGCGACACTTGGCGCTCTCCCCTGTCCCCAGGGATGGCGATGTTGATGAGGGTGTGGGATGGGGCGTCCTGTCTGTGGGTGAACACACAGTCTCTGCATATACTCACAGAGCAGTCGAGACATCGGAATACAGCCTCCACTTTCTGTCTGTCTGCACACAGTCCGCAGTGGCGGTCTCGAGTTGCCTCCCTTACATCGCGGGCGATCTCAAGGCTTGCAAATCTCTGGAATTTAATTAAGGATGTGCATCGATACAATCATATGTTCCTTACTTAGATTAATTTTAATAAAGATAAATTTATTCAGTGTTATTGGAACAATGGTAACACTTAAATGATAATAAGGCTTGATGAAGTATTCAACTTTATGACAAGGCATTGCAATACGCTTCATTAAGTAGACATTCAGAAGTTTACAATATACGAATGAGAAAAAGTTCTGTGGATTTTCAACTTCTTTGTTGCGACTTAACCATCCATAGAACTTTTCTACATTAATTGTAATTAGCAAAATAGTAAATTATTCTAGGATAGTGATTTTTTGATAAATCAATAATATTTTTTTATCATTTTTATGTTTCATGATATCATTTCACTCATTCATTGATGATTCATTTTTAAAAAAAAACCGTAAATCATGCAACTTGAAAAAGGACAGTATTTAAAACTGAAAGGAACTACTCATAAATGCAGAGCTGGTTTGGGATGAAATTCTATTTAAGTTAAAACAATCCTGCTATCTCGCCATTCTACCTTGGCACCGGAAGTTCTTGATGGGTTGTCCCCCGTAGAAGCTGACCTTGACAATCCCTCAGATGACTTAGAGGGACGAGTAGAGGGTTTAGGCAAAGGTTTACTGTATCGTCGTGGTGGTAATGGTGGAGGGGTATCCTTTGTTGTCAGGCGATAGCTAGTAACCTTGGCCTTCACCTTCATCAGTATGTGACCTTGACCTGTAGTGGTCGTGGGATGATAGCTGGCTAGACATGGCGTGCAAAACGCCATCTTGCATTGAAGGCAACGATCAATTGCGGCCGACTCGCAAATAACGCACAAGCTTATCTGAAACATTTATATAAATCACAGTTGCAAGTTATAGAGTAAGTATCTAAAGGAATTTACGATTAGAATATTTTGTTGAGACATTCACGCAAGTATCCTTTTGCTGTCAATGTTAATTAATTCATTTGGTAATACGTCTTTTATTTTCAAACATTATTCTGTTGAAAAAAGATAGAATGGTAGTGTTCCTTCGCCACATTAATTTGACAGTCCTAAACGCGTATAAAACACTAGACGTACGAGTTTATGTAGAGCTTGTTCTTATCTAAGGCATAAACATAACTCAATGGTGGTATTATTTTTTGTAACATAGTTATTCTTTCTCTTTTACATCTTTAATCAGATGTTATCACTTCATTTTTGCGTACCTTAAATCGGGAAGCCCGTTCACATGCAAATATGAGATGTTTTACAATGCCAAAGACGCGATTTCTACTGGAGGGAGCTTCTTAGCTCCTGCTTACCAACATTTATCCGAACCTAAGACAGGATATGATACAAAATGTATCCATTGATATGACACAATGGGCTCGTAAAAAGAAAATGGGGATGCTCCTACTCGCCAGACTTGAGGACCATGGAAAAGACACTTCGAACTATTAGGTTTGCTTCTCGGGACTGAATGTAGAAAATCTTCCCATAGTATTTTAAGGCATCATTTGCATTTTAAAAATATTTTTACACTCCTTCTGTGATTATTAGCTCTTCTATATATTGAATATGGTTGTGAATAATAGATTGAAGGATATAAGCACATTGTTTTTGTTGATATCAGAGATATTGCAGAAACAAAGTTTACCAGTACATATTATATAAGAGTCACTTAGTAAAACAAGAAGAGACGAGGTACCTTATCGAGATCAGCCACAGAGAGGAACTCGTGCTCAGAGCCCTGAGGATGGATTGAGTGTAGACAGGCGGTACAGAATGACATGGTGCACGTGCTGCAATAGACTGCTGCAGGGGACGCTGACCCCGTTTCGCACGTGCTGCATGCTTTCTGTGAGACGTTCTCCCTGTTGGAAGTAGTGTGGTCAGGATGTGCCGTCTCAGATGTTGTTCTATGGTTTGTTTGATCAGATATGATCTGCAAAGACGTATCCTGAGTGGTGTATTTTGCAGTGGTCACTCCGGTATTGGCTTGACTTTGAATTTCTTCGGAGGTGACATTTGGATATATATTCCGCGATGGAAGTGTGATGGTTCTTTCAGTTTCTGCTCTCTTGTAAATCTGCACCAAGCTGTCGAGTGGAAAATTCTTCTTCAGTGGAACCACCTTACTACCGGGTCCGATGGGAGTCTTGCACTCTGGACACTCAGTAATGGCGGCCTTGAGGATGTTGTGGACGCACTGCTGACACAGAGAGTGAAGACAGGGCAGCAGGATAGGGTCTGTGTAGAGATCGAGACACACACTGCAGGACAACTGCTGTCTCATCTCTCTGTCCATCTCCTTGTTTCTCGTCCGGTCCACAGATCAGAGGTCAGGGGTTACAATCAACTAGCATTTCGAAAGAAAAAATCCTTAAAGTTATATTTGTTATTGGCAGCATGAAGGGACAGACCTGCTCCTAAAGGGTAAAAAAATATTCGATTCCGTGCTAAATTGTTATACATGATTAAATATTTTAGACTAGTCTGTATCTTGTTTAAGGGCATATATCGGGGTATATTTTGTTGAAACGAAATTCGCCTGTGCGCTCTTCTTTATCAAGGTCTCAAATATAAATCAACAAAATGTTACCCCCAACATCATGTTGGTTGTGTTATAATCATGAATTGAGCAGTAAATGAATAAACCGAAACGTCCTTTTGAATTTCGTTTCCTCAATAAATACCCCCATAAATACCTTGTGTCACGTCTTGCTATACCTTCATAGTTCAACCCTTCATTTGTTTGTTTCGAGAATTTGCATTGGTTGTCGCGACTAAACGATTGCAATCATTTTATTCTATTTGGTTTTTATTCATGTAGATGTAATCGTAAAATAACCTTTGATATTGAACTGAATATAGACAGGAAAAGGGGATTGCAACGTGCCGTATCTAACGCCTTGCCGACATGGTATGATAAAACATCTAGGTCGATACAAAATTACAAATACCATAACACAATATGCCCGTCCTGTGTGCGCCATTTATTAGTTTCTTGAAAAACATTAACGACAATGCAATGTATGTCGTTAATGTACAACTATTTACGACAGGGCATGAATATAAGATAGATTTCAATGATATCGTATATCAAGCTCTGTATCGATTTTTCATACTCAAGTGTCAACAAAAGAGTTCCAGCAACAAAATTTAAAGACCAATTTCTATTCGTTAAAAGATCAAATGCGAAAATCATATAAATAATATTATACTTTTTACCTTTAGCCAGGTGTGGTAACGTTCGGCTACTTCCGCGTGTACATAACAGACGAACCTGTGGTAGGGCCTGCCTTACTGATAAGGGTAACAATGACGGTAATATATGAGTACGGTCACGCAGTGTATTCTGGTAGTCTGATCATAGACTGTTGTGCATTATGTGTTTACCTTAAAAATTGATTTTGTTTGAAACAAAACCTTTAAAGGGGCAGTAGCACGTTTTTAGGGGGAATATAAGGTGATGTCAGGAAAATGAAAATTAATGGTTCCAATTGATAGACAATGTATTTAAACTAAATGGAGAAGTAATAATTAAAATATATAACATAAAGTTTAGCCAAGCGATTCCTTTTTCTTACACGAAGTGAATAAAAGGTGTTCACACAAAATAGCCGCACATATATTTTATGGAAATCTTCATACTTTGTCCTCTGACTATGGATGATTGGTGTGTGTATTGAGATTTTTGACACTGTCAAAATAATACATATAGCATTAACTTACAATTATCAGCGACAATTTTAAAATATAAAATTATCAAAAAACGTGCTACTGCCCCTTTAATGGTCTAGAGGCTGGATACATAGTACTTTTCATTTCAAAGGCTTTTCCTTTCGCAGAATTTCCAAATCAGGTAAAGCAGGGTAACCTAGTAGGCCAATCACAGTCTGTTGTGAGTTATGTGTTACTATAAATCAATTTGTATACCCTTGTCTGAAAAAATAACCTTTAAGTCTAGGGGCTGGCTTAGTTGTACTTTCATTTCTGAAAGGCCCTTTTCCAAGAATTTCTAAATCAATCAAGATAAGCTATTAAGAAACTGAGTATGTCTGTACATGAAAGGAAACATTGTACGTGGGAGGAAGGAAACTTTGATTATAGACACGCACAACAAATGATAAATAGATAGAAATGAATAGAAATGCATATGTAAATCATCATGAATTATACAGAAATATAGGTTTTATCAAACAGTTTATTTCATTTGGTACAGCTGTATTTTTAACGTTAATTGCACATTATTTAAATAATCCTAATATTCTAATCATTTTAAGTAAGCTATTTTATGTTTCATATTATATTTATGATAACTTATTTGTTTGTAATAAGAAATTCAAAATTCACAGAGATACGATATAAAGATTATTGGAATCCTTAAAGTATATGAAAATATCTTAATAAGTAATACTATTAGTTCCAAAAAAAGATTCTTCTGGATTTTGTAAAGCCGCGCTTTATAACCTTTATGATAACCGTTAAGATATTCATTCTTAATCTTGCTTAGCTACAGACGCACCAAGGGACAAATTAGAGATTCATGGTTGATATAATGACTTTCGACTGAGTGAATATATGTCATAACCAGCGAGCGATCTGCGATTAATTTCGTAATATTATGTTTATACCAAAAAGTTTGAAAAGTTTTTGTATCGGTGTAATGGTTGAGTGAACTCCTTACCATGACTTGCCTATCATTTACATACTCATAAAACACGCATTTCACGTGCAGATTAATACAAATAATGTTTGATGTTCCAAAATTAACGTGACACTCGTTGGTTTTCATTAAATATTATTTTGCTCGAAAGAATCTTAAAACTAAACTCTTATCTGTAAATATATATTTGGTCATGGAAGGAAATTTCCTAATATGTATTGGATGAATCTTTTATAAGCTTCCCGGTTATTGAGTGCAAAAGAATAACCATCGCAAACCAAATGACTTATTATTCAATTGTTCATTATCAAATATGTTATTAGCAAACTAATTTATGCGACAGATACGTACATATTTGGTGATTGGTTTATTTGGGATAGTGAATCGTACAGCAGGCAATAAGTATAAAAACATTAACTAGAGCTAACACCTTTCCCATTTACAAATTAAAGTAGCAACCAAACGGGCTAATTATTGAACCAATTTTTTCAAGTGACGTGCCATACGTTTTAAAATATTTAGACCTCCAAATTTCCCCTTGTGGGTATTATTCAAATAATTTTAAAACAAAGTGCGAAATTTTAAATAATTTGTCATACAATCGAACAGCAACCATCGAGAAAGTCGACCTTTCTTATCAATCGGTACACAGATGAAAAAAAGTACATTTCCTAATAAAAGAAAAATTATTAGCTTGATGAACTCAGATTATTAAATCAGATCAATGCAATTTCTTGTTATTGTTTTAGCAATCTACAATTATAATACATTTGTTATACTAAACCACAATGTAGACAAGTTACTTGTTTTTTCTCTCTCAGTACAGTGTTTTAGCATTAGCTCAAAACCTCCTCGATATTCGAACCTTTAATCTGTGGGTAAACGACTAAACAAAAGAGAAAGCACATAAACAAATATTGTCTTTGGATAACAAAAACTAGCAAATACCTAGGCCTAAATTTGAAAAATATAAATCATAATCAATCACACACGAGAATACCCGTTTATTAGCATTTAAACATAACAGCGACGTCTAAGTGTATATTCAGTATGATACTAGATTCCACTATGTAACCAACTTTAACTTGCCTTTATATCGAGTAGACTACATTGTTATATAAAAGGACAAGGGTTTTTTAGTTCATTAAAGTTCCCATGTTTCGAATAGATTCGTTGAGCTTATTGATGCACGCCATGACTTGGACGTGTTGAGCAAACTCGTAGACCTATATATTCATTTAGTGATCTGAAAAAAAATAAGCATTGAAATCTAAATGGGTTTGCCACGATGATATGGTAATATCGATAATAGGTTAAATCAACACATTAATATAATAACTTACAACAATAACAAATAAATAATCTCGTTGTGATGTCTATCTTTTTCTGTCCCCGATTCCTGTGACACTCGAAAGTCCCATTGATTGTTCTCGGTATTTGAGCGTACGTATAAACTCACCACAATCCCATAATGCATTGAGCTATGAACATCCTCGACCCTATTTTTAGACATGTCAATTCGCTTTCAGATTTTTGGCTGTAATATCATAAATGATGATCGGAAAATTTTCCAAAGACTGGTAAATGCTCTTCATGCATTTTTTGATTTTTTGGTAATGTTTATTAAGGATTGATAACTCACGGAGAGTCTCTTTAAGTCCATATCGAGTCTATGAAATGTACCAATCTAACAGGCAAATTTACGTGAGGCTGCGCGGATGATGTTCATTTCACCATGAGATGCACGCACTTCATGAATTTTCACGTTGCAAACCATCCTTTCAGCACAACATATAAAGCACATGGTTGCAAGGAGGTTGGGAATTCGGAGCTGTCTCCTGCTTCGAAACAATTTATATATTTGCTTCAATATATTCTTAAGACGAATTTAAGGTTGGTCGCATCGTATCATTTTTCTCTTTCAAATGGCGGCCGTTTCAAATTTGTGAACTGATATGCACAATGTACTAATTTATTTGGTCACAATTGACAATAATGCTTTATACTCCTTGAGTTTACTTTAAGCAACCCTTTCGAGATGTGTTATGATATCACGTGTAGGGGAAGATTTTTGTTCGAAGGACGATACGGCAAGGTCTGAGACCTGCCGTATCCAGAAGTGGGCCCAACTGTTCACGGGGCGTCGTCCATTTTTAAACACTAATAACCAACCAATGGTGGTTATATGATAACCAAACCATGTGTATGAGTTATCCAGGATAACGACCAAGATACAACCATTGATAACCACACCACGTGGTGTATTGGAAAATAATTGAGGATAACATGGATAATGACGATCGATTCGATGCAATAGCTATTGGATATGTAGTAAATAATAACCCGGTACCGAGGGGTTAAGGAAAATAACCTCGCGAGGTCGTGGCCCGAGCAGAGGTTATTTCCATAACCCGAGGCACACGGGTTATTATTTGGCTTACACTCCCGCGGAACACTCCTGCAATGGTTTGAACTTAATTTGTTTATATACAATTAGTTTTTAAACGCTTTAGTGATATTATTCGCGGGTTTAACATGTGTTGATAAGAATAAATATTTAGACTACCTGAATACCCACCAGATTAGGGTTTTAGAACTAAACCCTTGATTTCTTACATTAATAACTATTTTATAACGGTGTTTCAAATAAATTGGTTAACATACACATAATTTATAAACGTTTTAGTTATATATTTGCGGGTTTGATATGATTTGATAAGAATACATATTTAGACTTCTTACGATAACCCCTGGTTTTAGAACTAAAAACTTAATTCCTTACATTAACAATTAGTGTATTGCTATATTAATATATATCAATGTTAAAGGTAAAAATAAAAATTCAAACATGACACAACAAAATTTACATCAACTGCCATGGATCCTCGGTAGTTCAACAGGTAGGAGCTCTGCTTGACAACATAGATCGAGGTCCCTGGTTCGAAATCCACTTTCCTTGTTCTTAAATCTTTACTTTCTTGATTCATTAAAAATCCAATTTTTACAAGTCTAATTGTTAGCATTTGTTTCTAATCAATGTCTTTATTTATTTCGGCACTCAAAAGGCCTCAGGCCTTTAGTACATTACATATACATTGTACATATACATGTTTACAATCTTATATCCGACCAAGGTGGTTATGAGATATCCAACCTACGCGGATGTAGCTAACAGCATATAACATTCAACTAAAATAAAGGCATTAACTTTTCAAGGGGTGTAAAGGGTAAACACGTTTAGGAAGGTAGTTACGTGTTAAAACTTTACTAAACAAGAAGGGTTATAACCGGCCAAGGGGTGTAACTATTAGAAAATACAATGCAGTTGAACATGTTCTCCCTTTTTATCTGTAGTTCAAAATCTTTTCAACGGCCATGTTCTAAAAATAATCAGAAACACATTCGTTCCATGCTTTGTTTAAAAAATCTAAATGTTATTATCTGCTAAAACTTACTTCAAATGCTTATTTGGGACATTCAGCTAAAAGTATCATAGATATACTTACTCTCGCCAAAAGCTCGCCGACACAACTATTCGACATGTGAGTCACTCCAGTTTACTGATAAAGGGTAGAGGCTTTTATTAAATCTACACTGTATAGACTTTTACAGATATTGATTATCTCAAATTTCATGTCATTCATATTTAAATGAAAACCTTACCTAACAAAACCAGTAACAAAAATCAACATGGTTACAGCGTACTATATTTTCGGATCGCAATGAAATGGAAGTCAGAAAAGATAAGGTGTTATTTGATTTTGAGCGGCGTAAAACGTGAATTGTATTTTGAAGTTTTATATGTTCATATTTATGACTAAACGAATGCAATACCGACCTTCTAATGCCTGTCTTCAGCACCGAGACGGACATTTTCTGACCTTACTTATATATACGTATAACATTATTGTAATGAAATAAAGTGTTAAAAATTAAATTAATCCATTTTCTCCATATATGTTGACCTTGCTGTGACCTTGACCTTCGACAGTTCGTATCCAAAACTTTTTTAAAATGTTGTACTTCTCAAGAGATAATATATACAAAATCTAAACTTCCTAGCACAAAAACTTTTCAAGTTATTGTGTTTACAAGGAATTGCAATAACTCATATCTCACGACCTTGACCTTTGACCTTCAAGGTCACACAATTATTGAACACTTTTTATTGAGTATAACAATCATGTATTGATTAAAAGTGATCATAGTTAAAATTAAGCATTTTCGCTTAACCATGCTTAAGTCATGACCTTGCTGTGACCTTGACCTTTGTCAGATTGTAGCCAAAACCTTTTCAAATTTTTTACTTTTCCAAGGATGATATATACCAAGTTAGAGCTTCATAGCACAAAACTTTTCAAGTTACCGTGTTTACAAAGAATTTTGTGGTGATTTTATAACTCGTGACCTTGACCTTTGAACTTGAAAGTGAACATGTCATAATGATTCCCTGGAAGTATTAACATTTAGACATGTTCATGAGTTCTGAAAAGCTAAATGGGATAAAGTTATACCCCAATTTAGTGCATTTTGTAATAACTCATATCTCATGACCTTGACCTTTGACCTTCAAGGTCACACAATCATTGAACACTTTTCATTGAGTATAACAATCATGTATTGATTAAAAGTGTTCATAGTTAAAATAAAGCATTTTCGCTAAAACATGCTTACGTCATGACCTTGCTGTGACCTTGACCTTTGACGGATTGTAGCCAAAACCTTTTCAAATTTTTTTACTTTTCCAAGGATGATATATACCAAGTTAGAGCTTCATAGCACAACAACTTTTCAAGTTATCGCGTTTACAAGGAATTCTTAGAGTGAATACATAGCTCGTGACCTTGACCTTTGACCTTGAAAGTGAACGTGTCAAAATCGTTCCCCCGAGGTATGAGTAGTAAGGTATGAATAAGAGTTCTGGAAAGCTTAGGGGAAAAAAGTTATAGCTAGTAGTACGAGTGCGGCGGCGGCGGCGGCGGCGATGGAAACTTCACAAAAACTGATAGACGGGGCTGCTAATAAAACATATTTTTACCATTCAAGATTAGTTATGAGGTTTCTGAATTTCTTTGGTCACAACTGACAATAAAGATAGATACTTTTTTGCGTCTACTTTGAGCAACCCTTTCGAATTGTGTAAGGATATCAAGTGTAGGGGAAGATTTTTGATCGAAGGACGATACAGCAACGTTTCGCCTCAGACCTGCCTTATCGTATACACCGAAGCATCTGTTCATGGCTGTCTTCCATTTTAGATCACTAATACCCAACCCATTGTAGTGTTCTGATGACCAAACCATGTGTATAAGATATCCAGGATAACGACCAAGATACCAGCATTGATAACCACACCATGTGGTGTATTGGAAGATAATTGAGGATAACATGGATAGTAATGATCAACGATATACTCGATGCAATAGCTATTGGATATCTATAAGAAAATACAATGCCGTTGAATATGTTTTATCTGTAGTTTAAAAACGTTTCGGCAGCCATGTTCTAAACAATTTCAGAACTAAACATTCGTTGCATACTTTGATAAAAAAATCCTTCATGTAAACATCTGCAAAACACTTACTGCCAATTCTTAGTTGTGACATACAGTTTAAAGTTTTCATAGATATACTTACTTTCGCCAAAAGCTCGGTCACCTCCATAAAGGATACTGGCTGGGGACCAGTTATCGCTGTTTTTTCGAGGTTTATAACTTTTTGACTTAATTGCTTTTCAACCAAATGAAACATACTCATATTGATGATTGATTAGCTATTTGCCGTTCTTTTTTGCTTGTTTACAGTTGCCGATCGTGTATTTGGGTAACTCCGCGAAGCGGAAGTTCGAGTGTCTGTGTTGTGCTTTCAATCAATCAATCATTTATTCTCATAAAACCACGTAGGTGGTACAAGAGCATATATACAAGTAATGTTACACAGTATATAGTAAGCAATAAACATATATTTATATAAATATATATACAAAATTCAATACAAGATGGCTGCAGTTAACTGTTTTTTGTTAGAGATTCTATTTTTGATACAAATTTTGATAAATTGATTATTTGCTTAGAGTCCTTAGTTGAGAAAAGTTTGACAAAATTATGTAGGCTTGGATACATTGAATCATTGGATAAGATATATGTTTTCCTCTCATTACAAAGTCTTTACATTAAAAAACCTAGTGACATTCATCAGCAACAGAAGCATGTGAAGTGGATTTACATAATCTACATGTTCTTTCACAGCGTGGTTTATTTTCCCAGCGGCCAGTTTCTATTGGTAGATAATGGTTAGATGTGATAAATCTCAATAATGGGATAGAAATTCGTTTCGGGAAAGAAAGATAGGTTTCAAATAGTGGAAAATCTTTAAAGTATTGATAATAAAATCCCTATGAGCTTGAAGCGATATCACTTCTACATTTTTGAATAAATTGGTCTATAAGATTTTGCTCTACCTGCGAAACTAGCCACTGAGTTGTACAAGATGACGGATTTTTAAATATATACGATAATCCAATACCATCTAAAATATGTTCGACTTTTGTCAACACGGGGTTATCTATTGTTTTTGCGCAATTATTTATCATAATTAGATAATTGTAGATAAGTTGTGATAGTTTTGGTGTTTCCGTTTGGGAGTTTAATTTATGCCAGAAGGTAATTAATCGTTTATGAATGCTGATAGTGATTGGAAATCTCCATAGAGAAAACATCTTGGGGTGGAGTTTCTGAGTCCTGTTATAAGTCGGAGAAATTTTAGATGGATATTTTCAAGGCAATCAAGATCTTCAAAAGACCATATTTCTGAACCATAAGATAGGATAGGCAATATCATTGCGTCAAAAGCAAACAACAAACAGTCCAAAGGCAAGTCAATATTTCGTGGTTTTTTTCAACAAACTGAACATAGCTTTTTTCGCACTTTCACAAATTTCTTTAATACCTGTGACTAATTTTCTATTTCTGTGAAATGTAATAACCAAGGTAATTATAAGTATCTACGATATCAAGTGTTTTGTTGTCATAATAAAATTCCAAACAACTAACAGGACCAGTTTATCGCCACTTCATAATTTATTGATTTTCATCTAATGTAACATAAATTTTTTTTTAATGAAATTATTTCCTTTTTCATTATAAAAGTATTGTACACATTTAATAACTGAACATTGATCAAAAATAAAAAATAACTTAGTAAAACTTACTGTTGTTGTGAATGTCGACGACTGCCGTGATTGGCTGATGTTATGGACGCTTTTTCAACTATTGTCAGTTTCTTAATCCCTTCCATCAATGGAAACAAACCGACTGAATACATAATTAATTTTAGTAAGTAATGCTTTGCATATGTAAACAAGTATATAAGCAACAATGTAGAAAACATCATGTTATTCAAGTATTATTCATGTAAATGAATCAACATTACATTCAATCACATCATTCTACGTGAGACCAGTAAGACATAAAATGGATATCAAAATGGTCTTTTCTTGGCATATTTGTCCATATTTTTCGGCTACGATTTTCAGGCGGTGACTAAGCTTTGGTAATTATCAAACTGCAGTCAAAGCTTAGTTTTATGACTCTGACCCTTTTTCATACATGGAATCCCCCCGACCCTGTTATAAATTTTCTGAATTTGTTCTTATGATTCATCATATTATATTTTTATGGTTAATTCACCATGGAAATGTTTTCCGATATCCAAGTTTCCGGTGAAATTGCCGTTCTAAAATGACGCGATCAGATATGCGCAAAAACGAAGTAGTGGCGTTAAACTGGTCCCTGGCGATAACTGGTCCCCAGCCAGCACAGGTTTTTTAAAATCTACATTGTATAGACTTTTACAGATATTGATTATTTCAATTTCATGTCATTCATATTTAAATGCAAACCTTACCTAACAAAACCAGTAACAAAAATCAACAATAAATTGCTGTATTCCTCATTTTTCACCATATGCTTGATAACGGTATAAGAATCTATACCGAAACGTTGCCACCATCCAATAAAGAAGTTGTTCATCCATAGAATTACTCTTGTCTTCATTATACCATCAACTTCTAGAATGCCACTCAAACAGCTCAAAATCAACATGGTTACAGCGTTCTATATTTTCGGATTGCTATGAAATGGAAGTCAGAAAAGATAAGGTGTTATTTGATTTTGAGCGGCGTAAAACGTGAATTGTATTTTGAAGTTTTATATGTTCATATTTATGACTAAACGAATGCAATACCGACCTTCTAATGCCTGTCTTCAGCACCGAGACGGACATTTTCTGACCTTACTTGAGTTTTTCTAGCTAAAGGTGCGTTCTACATCAACAAAACCAAAGTTAGTTGGTATTATGAATTTATAGTTTTTACTATTGAATATGGTATTTTCTCTACCTTCAATTTTAAATACATTTATGTTTTCCTTCTTTGTGATAATAAAGCAAATTGCATGATTTATAATAATAAATTTAGAAATAATAACTCTGTGCCGAGGGGTTATAGAAAAGGTTGGAAAAGCAGAGGTTATTTCCATAACCCGAGGTAAGCAGGTTATTATTTGGCTTACACTCCCGCGGAACACTCCTGCAATGGTTTCACCTATTTTTTTCGCTGGTTTAACATGTTTTGATAAGATTAAACCTTTAGACTACTTACAATACCCCCTGCTTAGGGTTATAGAACTATAAAACTTGATTCCTTACATTAAAAACCATTTCATTGAAATATTGATATATAATTATAGAAAAAAATATAAATCCAAACATGAAAAATTAACATCAAGTGGCATGGATTCTTGATAGCTTAACTGATTAAGGCGTTGCTAGACAACATAGCGATCCCTGGTTCGTTGTTAAAAAAATCTTAATTTTCTTGTTTGATTAAAATTCCAAATTTTACAAGTCAAATTGTTTGCGTTTGTTTACATTCCGACCAAGGCGCTTGTGAGATAACCAACCTATGCATATGGAGCTTAGGGGGAAATAAGGGATATATAACCGGCCAGGGGATGTAAATGTATGTGTCGTATTCATCCCTAAGTAAAGAATAGACTCCTCAAACTCGTCATTAGTTGTGCACATCTAGGCTGCGTTCGTTTTGACCCACTCGAGTGTAATCTTGCGCATGCTCGGATGCCACTAAGAGTATGTTTTACTGAGTGTCGCACTTGGTTGCCTGGCTGTAAACAATATGACCGAAAAATTGAATTTTTCACAAACAATTTATCATTAAATTTTAACAACACATGGTCTCCATAATCACAGATATGTTATAGTTTTCCTTTAACCAAATCTAAACCTCACATGGGCATGTTGCTAATGTGTTAAAACAAACTTATATTTGAGTAAGTATGCATGTGGTATGTTATAAACACTGTGTCAATTGACGTACTTCCGTTACTCTCACGACCTCCCTCCCCGATTTAGCAGGAGGGACATTGAGTGACTCTAGAGTGCATACGAGAGTGACACTATGGTCGTTCGATTAGGAATTTCATCGCTCGTGCGACACACTCTGTGCAAAACGAACGCAGCCCCAATGGCGAGTTTGAGGAGTCTATTCTACTTAAACCTAAATTCGAAACCGGTTTGAGTTCAAGCACAACTTGCACGTGAACCTTGCCACACACGTCCCTGTTTACTATTGACGAGTTTTTACCTAATGACGACTTATAAAAGAAATCACGTGAGCTCAAGGTCATTTTCAACAGCTACGCTCAAGGAAAAACACCGTATCTGAAAATGCCCCCAAGAAAAATCATGTTATGCCATAAATGTTAGTTGATGTTGGTTTCATTTTAATTTGTAGTTTCGTGTTTTCACTACTATTCACTACTAACAGAATCTATGAAATGAGGACTCTATACGAAAGTCTAAGAAGTAGACGTGCAATTCACAATTTTCTTATTTTAGAAGAACAAATATGTCTTACTAATAGGAATTGTAAATCATACATTAAATCGTTACGAAAGGTAATCATGGATATAGAAAAACATGGTTTTTGGCGTGCATTATTATGTTACTCAACGAATAAGTTGAACGGCTATATGTGTTGAAATATCAAATTTTGTTCACAACAAGACCTAGTGATGCATAAAATATAAAATAATTCTCCACAAATTATCATATTTGTCACACATTTAGAGACATTATATAGCCCATATCAATGCGAGATTAAACAAACCTTCAAAGCAATTTGCACGGGATGCACGTGCGTTGTCACGGCAACTGTGAAACTGACATCAAATTCAACAAACGAACTCGTCAGAAACAGCATTTGTAACAGGCGCTAAATTTTAGGACTGAATAACAAACGTGATTTTTGAAAATCATTGTCTGTTTTAATGTCACTAGATGTAAAACTATTAGGGAACAGATAATAAATAATTAGTGTACAGTATCAGTGCCAGTATTGACATTAACAGCTAATTATATTGACTATTGACGAGTAACAACCAAATATTGACGTTTTATTATAGATATTGACGATTTTTCCCTTGGATATTGACGAGTTTTTAGAGCCGAACATACAACTAATGGCGATTTATTTAGGTTTAAATAGCATTTATATGATAAATAATGTTTTCAATGAAAATCGTAAAAAATCTTATATATTGACGGGTGCCCAATTCACACATCCAATTTGCTTGGTTACCAGTTATGAAGACTATCGAATATCAACTCGTAACTGCCATTCTGAATGGCAAAGGCATATATGTCTTCAAAAAGTGTTACTCTCTTAGTTAACACCTCAGAAATTAATTCACGTAGAATATATTTAATGGAGCATTTTAATCGCTCAACACTGCCTGGCAAACAGTTCTTCGGGTCTATTATGCTAAACTTGCCCTTTGAGAACATGCACGTGTACTATTTATCTCTGATTTTGATGCGCCCATAAAATCCTACTTTATGATATGCAATCATTGCTAAGCAATAAAGTTTTTGCATGTAACATATTGTTTCTTAAGCTTACTGAATTAATGGCTAGGTCAAGGATGCCAAAATCATTCAATTATATACCAGTCCAAAAAATTCAAATAACATTTGTATATTGTCCTTTCAATAATATATTATGTGCGCATGGTTAATATGTATATTTTTATTAAAAAGGCTATGTTACTGAAAGTTTGGATTTAAATACTGTAAGCTATGCAGTGTCTGTATTGAGCTTTGATTTGGGGAGTTAATATGTATATTTTTATTTAAAAAGCTATCTCACTGAAAGTTTGGATTCAAATACTGTAAGCTATGCAGTTTCTGTATTGAGCTTTGATTTGGGGAGTTAATATGTATATTTTTATTTAAAAAGCTATCTCACTGAAAGTTTGGATTCAAATACTGTAAGCTATGCAGTTTCTGTATTGAGCTTTCATTTTGGGAGCACAGATGGGGGACACGATGTCAGATGGTTGTTGTTCAAAATGATGCAGCCTCAACGTGGTTGATTTTATTGCTTTGGGAGTGTATCCCCGGTAGTGAATAGCTTGATAAAGACATTTCCTAAAATAAACGTGATGAAAAATTCCATAATTAAAAGAATTATTCATTTTTTTTAAAGTAACTAAAGTTTACAAGTAAGTAGCACCATGTAAGGTATACTTGATGGTATGAACAAAACCTTTAACAAATATATTCTATTTTAGCTACATACATTTAAAATTGTTGCAAATGATAAACACTACTAGAGGGTTCCTTAAAATTGTTTGAGTAGCATATTTAACGACACTTAGGGCTTTCGTGGTAAGCTCAACGAGACCAACCCGTTTGAATATGAATAAAACAACTAGAATAAAAAAAAGAGTTATAATACTGATGTTCTCTGTTTATTGAAAAATAATATTATGACATGTTCATATGAAAACAGTAATAAACCATCATGGAAACGTTCATAAAATCTCAAATAACAAAAACAGATCACAGTGTTTTCTACATCATTCTGATATCATCTGCAGTTCTTCCCTCCAGTACCATCTTACATTTTAATATCAAAACCAGCCAAAATCTGCCATTATCAGTTACAATATTATATCACTGACAGTCAAAAACCCCACTTCTATAATTGTTAATGCATTCCTCATCCCCTATTCCCCAAGACTCCTGTAGCGTTAGTGCTCAACTATTTCAGGCCTTGATATTATGTCATGAAGTAATGGGTGTCAGCTTTTGAATTTTTAGAGCATGGTGAGGAAAACCGATCCTGAAGTTTCAACTTCAAATGATAAAAGAACTCGTCATGCTACTTTAATCTATCAAGTATACAGTATATTAGTAACAAATAAGATCGTGAGAAATGACTGGTTCTCTTCGTAAACACCATTCATGTACATGGTGTTTTCAAAAACAAATATGACAATATTTGTTCTATAAAATTTCTATATAAAGAACAATATGATGATTGTTTGCAATGGATGGTAAATATTTACCTATATACATGTAGACAGCGAGGTTCTTGTCATGTTAATACTGCACATTCAGCCTTATTGATGCAAATATCTGCCTTGAATATACTCGGTTCATCATTTTAACGGTTCCTACACAAATAACATATAGATGTAGTGTATATATAATGGGTTAAAGGTAGATAGAAAGTTATTGCAATGATCACACCAAGCTGCACCCGACAAAGGAATATAAGCAGGCCTCGCGTGTCGTTTGGAACGTTTCATCAATGAAACCATGAGGACACATTAATCTGTTGTCTTTTCAAATAATATTTTGACGTTTTAGAAAATGTTTCACTATCATGTTATGGACAACAACTTTGTTATTGCCAAACAGGCGAATGTTACTAAAGTGTAAGTGGTAGATCCCCACTACTGTTATGTGTATCACAAAAACTTATTTTCTCTTTCAAAATTATTTTCATCACGTCAACAATGATAAAACTGCTTCTAAATGAATGTTGCAATGGTCTCTATTTCTGTTCTTCTTTAAATACTTAAAGGGACATTTCTATCAGGGTATCTATTGTGGAACGAAATTCAAGGGGACCGTACACTTTATGCATATAATGCCATAACCATATTATTATAATACATCCAAGTCGAAACAAGTTACTGGGAGGCATTTTTGCTGATTTATATTTGACAACTTGGTGAAGAAAAGCACACAAGCTAATTTCGTTTCCACAAAGAATACCTCGATAGGTATGTCCCTTTAAAGGGAAGCTACAACTTGCTTAGTCTTGATGTAATTGTGTGTATATTAGAGATCAAACATAATCGTTTCATGCCCTTGTTGGTTGTTGCTAAAGATGGATACAAGGATGATAACATTACATATAATTGACTTGAGATATAATGCCGTTGCATGTAGATGACTCCAATAATTGTATACTTGTGTAAGTTCCTTTTGGCACATCGTTGTTTACCCCTTTCTCCTTTTCGATTTCTCATCACACTCCGTGTCGCTGAAACCAGCAAAATAAAACATTAGAAAGTGTGTAGATAATTATAACAATCGTTATTCAAGAAGGAAAAAATCAAGAAAGATGACATTAACCGAACGATTAAAGGAATGATCTAATTTTAATCATTTTGATAGTTTAATTGAGAAACTTGAGAAACCCCTTTGAGCTGGATTCTGTTAAAGATAAGGCTACGAAAACAATCGTTGTTAATTGTTTATAATGAATCAATTTATATGTACATTTAAAGATTTTTTTTAAGGTGTATGTATGGCATCGACCTATATAGGTCGAGAGGCTCTACCTGTAACCCCACTGGAGAGTATGCGGCACAGCGGAAGTTTCGATCTACGACCAAAAATACATTGTAACGCACAGCCAAATTTGCATGATAAACAAGAGTTACCTCCCCTGACCTACCTCCAGCTCAGCTCGCCTCCCTTCCAGCACACGCAGAAGTTCAGCCATTGCTTCAGCTCGGATATCCATCAGTTCAACCAGCTTCAACTGAAGCATTATTGTGTATTAGATACTGAACATATCTGAACAAGTCTTTGATTATCATTGAGAAGATGTTCATAGAAAATTTCTGGTTCTTGACGTTTCGGTGTTTATGCTAAATCCTTCATCATGTTGGATGTTGAGCATACTAATTGGGAAACATACGTAGCATATATATGTAACTTTATTATATTAAGCACAAAATTTCCTCAGTGAGTATTGCCATTAGTCCTTTTCAGTTTTCACGAGTTGTCCTTATTGGGATTCAAACCTACTTCCAGAGTTGGCTAACAATAGCAAGAACTGTTAGCGCCTTTGAATTATAAGCCAATGGACGAATATGAAATGCCCGGATGAGATGCCCAAAAGACGTCTATGAAGAGCTATCAGTAACCAGTGATAAGAGGTAAATTCTGAGGGGAAAATTAGAAAACTCTGGAAAGTTCTTGAATTCAAATACTCTAGTTGGATGATTATCCAGATTCACTATTATGAATACAAGAACAAAGTGAAGATGACATACCTGCACTGTGGAACTCTTCCCGGGAGCACGTGGCGCTGAGGGGGTGTGTCCAGTAGATGGCGCCTGGTCAGTCTGGTGGAGTCTGATGTCCACTAGGGTGTGGTTGGGGAGAGATTCCCCGTGGGTTCCACCGCACCCCTCACAGAAGTAGCGGGAGCAGTCGAGGCAGTTGATGACGGCCATGTTGCTGGTGTAGTGAGCGCACTCGGAGCACGGGAATGTACCTGTCAGCTGGACTAGCCCTCCCATGTCGAACTGGCTCTGTTAGTATGTAGATATTGTATGTTATGCCATTGGTTTTTCTAATGATACTATACAGACTAAAGCATCTTTTACGGTCAGTATGCATTATTTGTTCAGAATGGTTATTTCCTCGGAACATGTACATTAAATTAAGGAATAAGTTTCCACTTAATCTTTAAACAGCAAATTCATCTTCAAAAAGGTAAGATTTGTCAATATGAAATACAGTTCCAATAAAGCAGTTCTTGCCGTGCCCATTCCTTGCATTGAATACTAATATCAAAATAAGTTATACTTACGCACGAACGCAGACCTTCGATAGAACAACCACTATGCCTTGATTGACCCGTTGGTTGCATCTGATTCCCGCTCTGCGATCCAACACCGGGCTGTGTTCCTTTTCCGCCTGTGGGCTGGCCAGTCCCGACACCTCCGGTACCAACCCCTGTCCCTCCTGTCCTTGCAGCTGCCCCCATCCTGGATCCCGTCCCTGTTGCCCCAATCCCAGTAGAAGGTGAGGGCTTGGAGTTTGCTTTGAGTGTGTGACCGGGGATGGTTTTGGTTGAGGGATGCCAATTTAGGAGGCACTGGTCACAGAAGGTCATTTCGCACTCCAGACAGCGGACAGTGGATGTGGAGGGGGAGGCGGGGTCACACACTGGACACTGCTGAAAAAAATATTCTTGTTTGATATTTTTTGTTTAGTTTAGTAAATACCCAAAATCTTGGATAACGATAAAACATACCTTATTCATTCAGGGTTTTGGATTAATATTCATTGCATTTGTTATGTGTAATGATTTACTAGAGTTAAGATCCATAGCACCCTTGTATGGATGTATGGAATGTGCAAATCAGTAGGCAATTATTTTATTTCAAACGTTAGTAATTGCTTTGTACCGTTATAAACAACTTTAAGAGATGATCAGGACATGGCTGCACGATTGCACACTTGTCATAATCAGACCGATAGCTTTGACAAGAGGAGAAAACCATGAGTGGTAAGAATAGACATCAAGTTAAGATAGGGATGTTTACCTGTTGGCGGTCGTCTTCCTGTGGTTGAGGAGTGAGGTTGTTGAGCTGTGTCAGTATGTGGCCCATCCCATCAGGATGATAGCTGTGTAGACAGTAGCTACAGAAGGATAACCCGCATGTCTCACAAAAGGTATCAGCTGGTCTCTCCTTGCCTGGTATACACGCGATGCAGGTGCGAGGAATCTCTGGAACACTCGGAGCAGGTGCTTGAGAACCTTGTGGATCTGCATCAGTCACCCCTGGAACCTCTTGTCCTGGAACCGTCGGAATTGTCTGGTTTGCATTCTCGTCTGTTTGCCGCATACTTTCCAAAGTGTGATACACATTATGATATGGCTCAGGGGTCTGATATGGTGTGGGTAGAACTGGAACTCTTTGATGCTCCTGACCCTGTTCTTTACGAGCTTTGGAATGCCTGACTGCTGGTACTGGGGGTGATGTTTTCGGTATTGCTGGCAGAGGCCGCTCTGACATATTGACTGGAATGTATTCGTTCCTCTTCGGAACTCCTTTGGGAGATTGAAGTTTAGAAGCGGACTTCTGACTCTTCAGAGGGGACTGTTTATAGATAGACACCATACTGTTGAGTGGAAAGTTCCTTTTGAGAGACCAATGTCCACCATCAACCAAGTGGATATTTGCATTGCACTCCGGACATTTGAAGGTGAAAGATCTCACTGAACCGTGGTTGGTCATTTTTTCGACACAGCCTCTACAAAGCGAGTGAAGACAGGAGAGCAGCACGGACCAGTCATCCACGTCCGTCACTCGCGAGACGGGCCGGCGGAGTGAAGCGAAGCAGGCGCGTACCAAGACGGAGGACGGACCAGTCACTCACGTCCGTCGCTCCCCAGACGGTACAATTGGAGTGAGGCGAGGCCAACCGCGTACTAAGACGGAGGACGGACCAGTCACTACCGCCCGTCACCCGCCAGATGAACCCAGGCAGAGCGGAGCGAAGCAAACGCGTACCAAGATGGAGGACGGACCAGTCACTCCCGTCCGTCGTTCGCCAGACGGACCAAGGCAGGGCGAGGTGGAGCGAAGCAAACGCGTACCAAGACGGGGGACGTAACAGTCACTCCCGTCCGTCACTCGCCAGACAGACAAGGCGAAGCAAAGCGAAGCAAACGCGTACCAAGGCGGAGGACGGACCGGACACTTCCGTCCGTCACTCACCAGACGTACCAAGGCGGAGCAAAGCGAAGCAAACGCGTACCAAGGCGGAGGGCGGACCAGACACTCCCATCCGTCACTCACCAGACGTACCAAGGCTGAGTGAAGCGAAGCAAACGCGTACTAAGACGGAGGACGGACCAGTCACTCCCGTCCGCCACTCGCCAGACGAAAGAAGGCAGAGTGAAGCGAGGCAAATGCGTACCAAGACGGTGGACGGACCAGTCACTCCCGTCCGTCACTCACCAGACGGACCAAGGCGGAGTAAAGCAAAGCCAACGCGTGCCAAGACGGAGGACGGACCAGTTACTCCCGTCCGCAACTCGCTTCTACTTCTGCTTCTACTTCTACCAGGTAGTGTCACTCGCGAGACGAACGAAGGCGGAGTGAAGCGAGGCAACCGCGTACCAAGACGGAGGACGGACCAGCCACTCCCGTCCGTCACTCACCAGACGGACCAAGCGGAGTGAAGCGGGGCAAACGCGTACCCAGGCGGAGCACGTGACGATCAACTCACCCCAGCGGAGCGGACGGCCAAGCTGACACTGCTTGCACACGTCCCACACAAAGCCGGAGGTCAAAGGTCAGACACCCGGAGGCGTGACCTACTTAACCGAGAAGCTTGAGCAGCACGTGCAACCCAAGCAGCACAACCCGAGCAGGGTCGCGCGATACTGAGTAGCCTGCCTGTCCCACAGGCAGAAAACCCAACCACAACAACCTCCAAATGTGGCAAATTGGAAGGAGATTAGGAGGTAAGAGAAGATACTCTTACTCCCAAGGATCGATAAAAAAGGTCTACGAACTTAAATACTTAGACAAGGCAAGATAACTTCGAGAGAGCTCAGAGACACAACCGATCACTGAGCGACAGGAAGTTGGAATGAGGTTTTGGTCACGTGACCATAGGTGGCGCGGCGGGGATATGCAGGTAACTCCTGTGTTGTTTTTTCTGTGTTATGGGTCGAGAGATAATTGATAGGCAATCAATGGGCTACGGTGAGTCGGAGACGGTATAGTACGTTAAATAATCATAGTTATACCAGTTCTCACCTATTCAGACAAATTAAATTTTATGTTATTTTCTATATCATGTGATGGAAAAATACAGTAACAATATTAGGACTTATCAGAACATATGACTTTTCACTATTTTCGTCAAAGAAAGGCGGTCAAACTACAGGCGGGGGTATGTGAGCTGCGCTCACGTTTGCCTTGTTAAATATATAATGTAAAGTTCAGCCATGCGATTCTTTTTTTCAAACATTATATGAAGTAAAGGTGTTCACACAAAAATTGGCCGCCAATGGACTCTATGTGCATCTTTAATATTTTTTCTCTGACTATTGAGGATTGGTTTGTGTTATAAACTTTTTGACACTATCAAAATAATTCATTTAGTATTAACGTTCAATTATCAGTGAAAAATAGAAATTATAAATTTTCAAAAAACGTGCTACTGCCCCTTCAACAGATTAATAGAAAGCTTTTGAATTGGTTAACAAATGTGATACTGTAAACCGAGTCAATAGTATTGCATATATGCAGACCGTACGGGGAAGTTAAGTACATGTTCGGTGTATTAGATATCTCGCATCGAAGGAAGCATTTTCAAAGTTAGTTTGTCTAATATCAAAGTTTGCACAGCTATTTTCATTAAATTAATATCACGAATAGTATGTCACCAGAAACACAATAAAAATATATACAGATCGACAATTCTATATTTCTAAGTACTGTCAATACTAGTATTATTGCTTGGTGCCCCAAAGGGCACCAAGTATTATGATTTGATTTTTCTAAAACTTTTCTGAATTCTCTCTATATTACTCTTGATATTTTCAAAGGGAAGCCGCGCCAATCACATGTGTTGTATCCAAATCAAAAGACCAATGAACAGAGCTGTAGCAAAAAAGCATTACGTCACCATGTGGGTAATACAAAATATTTGACACATTAAACTGTGGAATATGATTTCGCTTTAAATGTTATATTAAAAGAGAAACAGTGTTTTCTATTAAAGATGCTGATAAATGTTAACAGACTCAATCAAAAACATCTTCATTTGAAGAAGAGTCTGCATTTGTCCCAGATAAAGCATTAATTATTTCGCATTCAATAATGGTAGAATCCACTTTTTTATAACCCACACGAATTAATTTCACGCTGGGCTCGCCTGGCGAATTAAAAGTAATGTTTGTGTAAGTACGATGGTGACATCGAAATAAGACTTATGTTTACTAATAGGTAGATCACTTACGACCACGAGACAAGTCATACTTAACGATGTCACTAAATGTTTACGTTGAAAACATGTATTTATTATCAGAGGACTGAAAATTACTCGTGCTATATTTAGAATATGACTTACATCGCTGGTTCCAAACGTTAGCTCAGCGGACCTGGGTTGAAATCCCGTCAGATCATCGGAAAGTATTTTCTTTATTATCTGTTATACTACTGTTAATAATTAACCAGCATGACAAGGAGAAATCGTTTTAGCAGTACGTTTTGCACAATATCCTGTCATTGTCAACGCTACATGGCAACACAGTGCTTTTACTTCAAGTAACTACATCACAATGCCACAACATCATAAACATAGTGACCTCAATATGCAATGACATCACTGTCTTGAAAATCTAGTGTTTTAGAGATTTACATTTTTTCTCTGAGATGTCAAAAAGAGTGAATTTGGATGATAAATAGATTGTCAACCTCGTGTATTTTGATATGAAATATACCAACAATCGTTGATGAATGTAAAAAATATTCATAACTTTTAGCAATTCGTGTTGATAGAAATTAATTTTGTGAAGTTAACTTTGAGTAATACTTTTGTTAATATTAGTGCTGTTATCCAGTGTTGTATATTTCACTTATCCCCCGAATTGTTCGATAAATCACAATCTCCTTCATCTGCCTATGTGGCACCAAGCATGCCCTTTTAAAGGCTTTTCTTGTTTAATACAAAGATCTGTTGATGGCCAAAATCATATCCTCGAACACTTTGACAATCACATATCAGTTAATTCAGAAATCTTCTATTTAGAGATCATTCGCTTCGTCATGGTGATAATTATAATTTTGAGGCATGATATCATTTCCTTATATCCAGATGCTATTAAGTTCAATGTTATCACACAGTTCCAATTCCTCTGGTGCGCGTTAACAGTCTGGCTCCATTAGGAAATAAAACATATTTTTACCATTCAAGATTAGTTATGGGGTTTCTGAAATTTCTTTGGTCACAACTGACAATAAAGATAGATACTTTTTTGCGTCTACTTTGAGCAACCCTTTCGAAATGTGTTAGGATATCAAGTGTAGGGGAAGATTTTTGATCGAAGGACGATACAGCAACGTTTCGCCTCAGACCTGCCTTATCGTATACACCGAAGCATCTGTTCATGGCTGTCGTCCATTTTAGATCACTAATACCCAACCCATTGTAGTGTTCTGATGACTAAACAATGTGTATAAGATATCCAGGATAACGACCAAGATACCAGCATTGATAACCACACCATGTGGTGTATTGGAAGATAATTGAGGTTAACATGGATAGTAATGATCAACGATATACTCGATGCAATAGCTATTGGATATCTATAAGAAAATACAATGCCGTTGAATATGTTTTATCTGTAGTTTAAAAACGTTTCGGCGGCCATGTTCTAAAAAATTTCAGAACATTCGTTGCATACTTTGATAAAAAATCCTTCATGTAAACATCTGCAAAACACTTACTGCCAATTCTTAGTTGTGACATACAGTTTAAAGTTTTCATAGATATACTTACTTTCGCCAAAAGCTCGGTCACCTCCACTACTGATAAAGGATACTGGCTGGGGACCAGTTATCGCTGTTTTTTCGAGATTTATAACTTTTTGACTTAATTGCTTTTCAACCAAATGAAACATACTCATATTGATGATTGATTAGCTATTTGCCGTTCTTTTTTGCTTGTTTACAGTTGCCGATCGTGTATTTGGGTAACTCCGCGAAGCGGAAGTTCGAGTGTCTATGTTGTGCTTTCAATCAATCAATCATTTATTCTCAAAAAACCACGTAGGTGGTACAAGAGCACATATACAAGTAATGTTACACAATATATAGTAAGCAATAAACATATATTTATATAAATATATATACAAAATTCAATACAAGATGGCTGCAGTTAACTGTTTTTTGTTAGAGATTCTATTTTTGATACAAATTTTGATAAATTGATTATTTGTTTAGTGTCCTTAGTTGAGAAAAGTTTGACAAAATTATGTAGGCTTGGATACATTGAATCATTGGATAAGATATATGTTTTCCTCTCATTACAAAGTCTTTACATTCAAAAACCTAGTGACATTCATCAGCAACAGAAGCATGTGAAGTGGATTTACATAATCTACATGTTCTTTCACAGCGTGGTTTATTTTCCCAGCGACCAGTTTCTATTGGTAGATAATGGTTAGATGTGATAAATCTCAATAATGGGATAGAAATTCGTTTCGGGAAAGAAAGATAGGTTTCAAATAGTGGAAAATCTTTAAAGTATTGATAATAAAATCCCTATGAGCTTGAAGCGATATCACTTCTACATTTTTGAATAAATTGGTCTTTAAAGGGGCAGTAGCACGTTTTAGGGGGAATATAAGGTGATGTCAGGAAAATGAAAATAAATGGTTCCAATGTAAAGACAATGTATTTAAACTAAATGAAGCAGTAATAATTCAAATATATAATGTAAAGTTTAGCCATGCGATTCCTTTTTCTTACAAAAATGAATTAAAGGTGTTCACACAAAAATGGTCGCCAATGGATTTTATGTGAATCCTCATACTTTGTCCTCTGTTTATGAATGATTGGCGTGTGTAATGAGATTGCTGACACTGTCAATATAATACATTTAGCATTAACTTACAATTGTAAGTGAAATATTTAAAATATAAAATTATCAAAAAACGTGCTACTGCCCCTTTAAGATTTTGCTCTACCTGCGAAACTAGCCACTGAGTTGTACAAGATGACGGATTTTTAAATATATACGATAATCCAATACCATCTAAAATATGTTCGACTTTTGTCAACCAGGGGTTATCTATTGTTTTTGCGCAATTATTTATCAAAATTAGATAATTGTAGATAAGTTGTGATAGTTTTGGTGTTCCCGTTTTGGAGTTTAATTTATGCCAGAAGGTAATTAATCGTTTATGAATGCTGATAGTGATAAGAAATCTCCCGAGTTCTCCATAGAGTGGAGTTTCTGAGTCCTGTTATAAGTCGGAGAAATTTTAGATGGATATTTTCAAGGCAATCAAGATCTTCAAAAGACCATATTTCTGAACCATAAGATAGGATAGGCAATATCATTGCATCAAAAGCAAACAACAAACAGTCCAAAGGCAAGTCAATATTTCGTGCTTTTTTCAACAAACTGAACATAGCTTTTTTCGCACTTTCACAAATTTCTTTAATACCTGTGACTAATTTTCTATTTCTGTGAAATGTAATAACCAAGGTAATTATAAGTATCTACGATATCAAGTGTTTTGTTGTCATAATAAAATTTCAAACAACTAACAGGACCAGTTTATCGCCACTTCGTAATTTATTGATTTTCATCTAATGTAACATATTTTGTTTTTAATGAAATTATTTCCTTTTTCATTGTAAAAGTATTGTACACATTCAATAACTGAACATTGATCAAAAATAAAAAATAACTTAGTAAAACTTACTGTTGTTGTGAATGTCGACGACTGCCGTGATTGACTGATGTTATGGACGCTTTTTCAACTATTGTCAGTTACTTACTCCCTTCCATCAATGCAAAAAACCCGACTGAATACATAATTAACTTTAGTAAGTAATGCTTTGCATATGTTAACAAGTATATAAGCAACAATGTAGAAAACATCATGTTATTCAAGTATTATTCATGTAAATGAATCAACATTACATTCAATCACATCATTCTACGTGAGACCAGTAAGACATATCAAAATGGTCTTTTTCTTGGCATATTTGTCCATATTTTTCGGCTACGATCTTCAGGCGGTGACTAAGCTTTGGTAATTATCAAACTGCAGTCAAAGCTTAGTTTTATAACTCTGACCCTTTTTCATACATGACATCCCCCCGACCCTGTTATAAATTTTCTGAATTTTTCTTATGATTCATCATATTATATTTTTATGGTTAATTCACCATGGAAATGTGTTCCGATATCCAAGTTTCCGGTGAAATTGCCGTTCTTTTCACAAACAAAATGACGCGATCAGATATGCGCATGCGCAAAAACGAAGTAGTGGCGATAAACTGGTCCCTGGCGATAACTGGTCCCCAGCCAGCACAGGTTTTTTAAAATCTACTTTGTATAGACTTTTACAGATATTGATTATTTCAATTTCATGTCATTCATATTTAAATGAAAACCTTACCTAACAAAACCAGTAACAAAAATCAACATGGTTACAGCGTTCTATATTTTCGGATTGCTATGAAATGGAAGTCAGAAAAGATAAGGTGTTATTTGATTTTGAGCGGAGTAAAACGTGAATTGTATTTTGAAGTTTTATATGTTCATATTTATGACTAAACGAATGCAATACCGACCTTCTAATGCCTGTCTTCAGCACCGAGACGGACATTTTCTGACCTTACTTGAGTTTTTCGAGCTAAATCTACATCAACAAAAGCCAAAGTTAGTTGGTATTATGAATTTATAGTTTTTACTATTATTATTTATTTTTCTCTACCTGCAACTTTAAATACATTTATATTTTCCTTCTTTTTAATGATAAAGAAAATTGCATGATTTTTTCGAAAGAAATAATAACTCTGTGCCGAGGGGTTATATAGAAAAGGTTGGAAAAGCAGAGGTTATTTCCATAACCCGAGGTAAGCGGGTTATTATTTGGCTTACACTCCCGCGGAACACTCCTGCAATGGTTTCACCTATTTTTTTCGCTGGTTTAACATGTTTTGAAAAGATTAAACCTTTAGACTACTTACAATACCCCCTGCTTAGGGTTATAGAACTATAAAACTTGATTCCTTACATTAAAAACCATTTCATTGAAATATTGATATATAATTATAGAAAAAAATATAAATCCAAACATGAAAAATTAACATCAAGTGGCATGGATTCTTGATAGCTTAACTGATTAAGGCGTTGCTAGACAACATAGAGGTCCCTGGTTCGTTGTTCATAAATCTTAATTTTCTTGTTTGATTAAAATTCCAAATTTTACAAGTCAAATTGTTTGCGTTTGTTTACATTACGACCAAGGAGCTTGTGAGATAAGCAACCTATGCATATGGAGCTTAGGGGAAATAAGGGATATAACCGGCCTTAAAACAAAGTTACGTAAACATTAGTATAGTTTTGTTTTCGTTCTTCGCTAGTGAAAGTCTCCAATAGTTGACTAATTTACGGAAGGTCTACAATAGTTTGTTGGACCGATACCAAGAATGTTGCCGTCGAAATCAATGCGCTCGAACGCAACTGCCTGAATCCCGAGAAAAGTGCTCAAATCCACTTGAAAAGTGCATGCAAAACTAATGGCGACTTGGACGTAACCGACCAACAAGCATCGCACAATGTTATTAAAGGTAAAAGGGACATGGGCACGGTTTATTTTAGGAGAGTAGAATTATCTAACAAAAACGAAAATAAGATGTTTCAAACTACACATTCATTGCATACTTTGATATAAAATCCTACATGTTAACATCTGCAAAACACTTACTGCCAATGCTTAGTTGCGACATACAGTTTAAAGTTTTCATAGATATACTTACTTTCGCCAAAAGCTCGGTCACCTCCACTACTGATAAAGGGTACTGGTTGGGGACCAGTTATCGCCGTTTTTTCGAGGTTTATAACTTTTTGACTTAATTGCTTTTCAACCAAATGAAACATTACTCATATTGATGATTGATTAGCTATTTGCCGTTCTTTTTTGCTTGTTTACAGTTGCCGATCGTGTATTTGAGTAACTCCGCGAAGCGGAAGTTCGAGTGTCTATGTTGTGCTTTCAGTCAATCAATCATTTATTCTCATAAAACCACGTAGGTGGTACAAGAGCATATATACAAGTAATGTTACACAATATATAGTAAGCAATAAACATATAAATATATATACAAAATTCAATACAAGATGGCTGCAGTTAACTGTTTTTTGTTAGAGATTCTATTTTTGATACAAATTTTGATAAATTGGTTATTTGCTTAGTGTCCTTAGTTGAGAAAAGTTTGACAAAATTATGTAGGCTTGGATACATTGCATCATTGGATAAGATATATGTTTTCCTCTCATTACAAAGTCTTTACATTCAAAAACCTAGTGACATTCATCAGCAATAGAAGCATGTGAAGTGGATTTACATAATCTACATGTTCTTTCACAGCGTGGTTTATTTTCCCAGCGGCCAGTTTCTATTGGTAGATAATGGTTAGATGTGATAAATCTCAATAATGGGATAGAAATTCGTTTCGGGAAAGAAAGATAGGTTTCAAATAGTGGAAAATCTTTAAAGTATTGATAATAAAATCCCTATGAGCTTGAAGCAATATCACTTCTACATTTTTGAATAAATTGGTCTTTAAGATTTTGCTCTACCTGCGAAACTAGCCACTGAGTTGTACAAGATGACGGATTTTTAAATATATACGATAATCCAATACCATCTAAAATATGTTCGACTTTTGTCAACCAGGAGTTATCTATTGTTTTTGCGCAATTATTTATCAAAATTAGATAATTGTAGATAAGTTGTGATAGTTTTGGTGTTTCCGTTTGGGAGTTTAATTTATGCCAGAAGGTAATTAATCGTTTATGAATGCTGATAGTGATTGGAAATCTCCCGAGTTCTCCATAGAGAAAAAATCTTGAGTGGAGTTTCTGAGTCCTGTTATAAGTCGGAGAAATTTTAGATGATATTTTCAAGGCAATCAAGATCTTCAAAAGACCATATTTCTGAACCATAAGATAGGATAGGCAATATCATTGCGTCAAAAGCAAACAACAAACAGTCCAAAGGCAAGTCAATATTTCGTGCTTTTTTCAACAAACTGAACATAGCTTTTTTCGCACTTTCACAAATTACTTTAATATCTGTGACTAATTTTCTATTTCTGTGAAATGTTATACCTAGGGAATTATAAGTATCTACGATATCAAGTGTTTTGTTGTCATAATAAAATTCCAAACAACTAACAGGACCAGTTTATCGCCACTTCATAATTTATTGATTTTCATCTAATGTAACATAATTTTTTTTTTAATGAAATTATTTCCTTTTTCATTGTAAAAGTATTGTACACATTTAATAACTGAACATAGATCAAAAATACTCCCTTCCATAACAAACCGACTGAAAACATAATTAACTTTAGTAAGTAATGCTTTGCCTATGTAAAAAGTAATTAAGTATATAAGAATTATGTAGAAAACATCATGTTATTCAAGTATTATTCATGTAAATGAATCAACATTACATTCAATCACATCATTCTATGTGAGACCAGTAAGACATAAAATGGATATCAAAATGGTCTTTTCTTGGCATATTTGTCCATATTTTTCGGCTACGATCTTCAGGCGGTGACTAAGCTTTGGTAATTATCAAACTGCAGTCAAAGCTTTGTTTTATAACTCTGACCCTTTTTCATACATGAAATCCCCCCGACCCTGTTATAAATTTTCTGAATTTTTTCTTATGATTATCATATTATATTTTTATGGTTAATTCAACATGGAAATGTTTTCCGATATCCAAGTTTCCGGTGAAATTGCCGTTCTTTTCACACAAAAAATGACGCGATCAGATATGCGCATGCGCAAAAACGAAGTAGTGGCGATAAACTGGTCCCTGGCGATAACTGGTCCCCAGCCAGCACAGGTTTTTTAAAATCTACATTGTATAGACTTTTACAGATATTGATTATTTCAATTTCATGTCATTCATATTTAAATGAAAACCTTACCTAACAAAACCAGTAACAAAAATCAACAATAACTTGCTGTATTCCTCATTTTCACCATATGCTTGATAACGGTATAAGAATCTATACCGAAACGTCGCCACCATCCAATAAAGAAGTTGTTCATCCATAGAATTACTCTTGTCTTCCTCATAAACATCAACTTCTAGAATGCCACTCAAACAGCTCAAAATCAACATGGTTACAGCGTTCTATATTTTCGGATTGCTATGAAATGGAAGTCAGAAAAGATAAGGTGTTATTTGATTTTGAGCGGCGTAAAACGTGAATTGTATTTTGAAGTTTTATATGTTCATATTTATGACTAAACGAATGCAATACCGACCTTCTAATGCCTGTCTTCAGCACCGAGACGGACATTTTCTGACCTTACTTAAGTTTTTCGAGCTAAAGATGCGTTCTACATCAACAAAAGCCAAAGTTAGTTGGTATTATGAATTTATAGTTTTTACTATTATTTTTCTTTTTCTACCTGCAACTTTAAATACATTTATATTTTCCTTCTTTTTAATGATAAAGCAAATTGCATGATTTTTTCGAAAGAAATAATAACTCTGTGCCGAGGGGTTATAGAAAAGGTTGGAAAAGCAGAGGTTATTTCCATAACCCGAGGTAAGCAGGTTATTATTTGGCTTACACTCCCGCGGAACACTCCTGCAATGGTTTCACCTATTTTTTTCGCTGGTTTAACATGTTTTGATAAGATTAAACCTTTAGACTACTTACAATACCCCCTGCTTAGGGTTATAGAACTATAAAACTTGATTCCTTACATTAAAAACCATTTCATTGAAATATTGATATATAATTATAGAAAAAAATATAAATCCAAACATGAAAAATTAACATCAAGTGGCATGGATTCTTGAAAGCTTAACTGATTAAGGCGTTGCTAGACAACATAGAGGTCCCTGGTTCGTTCTTAAAAAAATCTTGATTTTCTTGTTTGATTAAAATTCCAAATTTTACAAGTCAAATTGTTTGCGTTTGTTTACATTCCGACCAAGGCGCTTGTGAGATAACCAACCTATGCATATGGAGCTTAGGGGAAATAAGGGATATAACCGGCCAGGGGATGTAAATGTATGTGTCGTATTCATCCCTAAATGATAAATAATGTTTTCAATGAAAATCGTAAAAAATCTTATATATTGACGGGTGCCCAATTCACACATCCAATTTGCTTGGTTATCAGTTATTAAGACTATCGAATATCAACTCGTAACTGCAATTCTGACTGGCAAAGGCATATATGTCTTCAAAAAAATTTACTCTCTTAGTTAACACCTCAGAAATTAATTCACGTAGAATATATTTAATGGAGCATTTTAATCGCTCAACACTGCCTGGCAAACAGTTCTTCAGGTCCAGTATGCTAAACTTGCCCTTTGAGTACATGCACGTGTAGTATTTATCTCTGATTTTGATGCGCCCATAAAATCCTACTTTATGATATGCAATCATTGCTAAGCAACATAAGTTTCATACATTCTCTCCATTCTTCTGATTTCTCACATGCGGCTATCACAAACAAATGTGTGAAAATAAAGTTTTTGCATGTTACATATTGTTCCTTAAGCTTACTGAATTAATGGCTAGGTCAAGGATGCCAAAATCATTCAATTATATACCAGTCCAAAAAATTCAAATAACATTTGTATATTGTCCTTTCAATAATATATTATGTGCGCATGGTTAAAATGTATATTTTTATTAAAATGGCTATGTTACTGAAAGTTTGGATTCAAATACTGTAAGCTATGCAGTTTCTGTATTTAGCTTTGATTTGGGGAGTTAATATGTATATTTTTATTTAAAAAGCTTTCTCACTGAAAGTTTGGATTCAAATACTGTAAGCTATGCAGTTTCTGTATTGAGCTTTGATTTAGGGAGTTAATATGTATATTTTTATTTAAAAAGCTATCTCACTGAAAGTTTGGATTCAAATACTGTAAGCTATGCAGTGTCTGTATTGAGCTTTCATTTGGGGAGCACAGATTGGGGACATGATGTCAGATGGTTGTTGTTCAAAATGATGCAGCCTCAACGTGGTTGATTTTATTGCTTTGGGAGTGTATCCCCGGTAGTGAATAGCTTGATAAAGGCATTTCCTAAAATAAACGTGATGAAAAATTCCATAATTAAAAGAATTGTTCATTTTTTTAAAAGTAACTAAAGTTCACAAGTAAGTAGCCCCATGTAAGGTATACTTGATGGTATGAACAAAACTTCAAACAAATATATTCTATTTTAGCTACATACATTTAAAATTGTTGCAAATGATAAACACTACTAGAGGGTTCCTTAAAATTGTTTGAGTAGCATATTTAACGACACTTAGGGCTTTCGTGGTAAGCTCAACGAGACCAACCCCTTTGAATATGAATAAAACAACAAGAATTAAAAAAAAAAAGAGTTATAATACTGATGTTCTCTGTTTATTGAAAAATAATATTATGACATGTTCATATGAAAACAGTAATAAACCATCATGGAAACGTTCATAAAATCTCAAATAACAAAAACAGATCACAGTGTTTTCTACATCATTCTGATATCATCTGCAGTTCTTACCTCCAGTACCATCTTACATTTTAATATCAAAACCAGCCAAAATCTGCCATTATCAGTTACAATATGATATATCACTGACAGTCAAAAACCCCACTTCTTAGTTGTTAATGCATTCCTCATCCCCTATTCCGCAAGACTCCTGTAGCGTTAGTGCTCAACTATTTCAGGCCTTGATATTATGTCATGAAGTAATGGGTCTCAGCTTTTGAATTTTTAGAGCATGGTGAGGATAACCGTTCCTGAAGTTTCAACTTCAAATGATAAAAGAACTCGTCATGCTACTTTAATCTATCCAGTATACAGTATTTTAGTAACAAATAAGATCGTGAGAAAGGACTGGTTCTCTTCGTAAACACCATTCATGTACATGGTGTTTTCAAAAACAAATATGACAATATTTGTTCTATACAATTTCTATATAAAGAACAATATGATGATTGTTTGCAATGGATGGTAAATATTTACCTATATACATGTAGACAGCGAGGTTCTTGTCATGTTAATACTGCACATTCAGCCTGATTGATGCAAATATCTGCCTTGAATATTCTCGGTTCATCATTTTAACGGTTCCTACACAAATAACATATAGATGTAGTGTTTATATCACATGGGTTAAAGGTAGATAGAAAGTTATTGCAATGGTCACACCAAGCTGCACCCGACAAAGGAATATAAGCAGGCCTCGCGTGTCGTTTGGAACGTTTCATCAATGAAACCATGAGGACACATTAATCTGTTGTCTTTTCAAATAATATTTTGACGTTTTAGAAAATGTTTCACTATAATGTTATGGACAACAACTTTGTTATTGCCAAACAGGCGAATGTTACTAAAGTGTAAGTGGTAGATCCCCACTATTGTTATGTGTATCACAAAAACTTATTTCTCTTTCAAAATTATTTTCATCACGTAAACAATGATAAAACTGCTTCTAAATGAATGTTGCAATGGTCTCTATTTCTTTTCTTCTTTAAATACTTAAAGGGACATTTCTATCAGGGTATCTATTGTGGAACGAAATTCAAGGGGACCGTACACTTTATGCATATAATGCCATAACCATATTATTATAACACATCCAAGTCGAAACAAGTTACTGGGAGGCATTTTTGCTGATTTATATTTGACAACTTGGTGAAGAAAAGCACACAAGCTAATTTCGTTTCCACAAAGAATACCTCGATAGGTATGTCCCTTTAAAGGGAAGCTACAACTTGCTTAGTCTTGATGTAATTGTGTGTATATTAGAGATCAAACATAATCGTTTCATGCCCTTGTTGGTTGTTGCTAAAGATGGATACAAGGATGATAACATTACATATAATTGACTTGAGATATAATGCCGTTGCATGTAGATGACTCCAATAATTGTATACTTGTGTAAGTTCCTTTTGGCACATCGTTGTTTACCCCTTTCTCCTTTTCGATTTCTCATCACACTCCGTGTCGCTGAAACCAGCAAAATAAAACATTAGAAAGTGTGTAGATAATTATAACAATCGTTATTCAAGAAGGAAAAAATCAAGAAAGATGACATTAACCGAACGATTAAAGGAATGATCTAATTTTAATCATTTTGATAGTTTAATTGAGAAACTTGAGAAACCCCTTTGAGCTGGATTCTTTTAAAGATAAGGCTACGAAAACAATCGTTGTTAATTGTTTATAATGAATCAATTTATATGTACATTTAAAGTTTTGTTTGTTAAGGTGTATGTATGGCATCGACCTATATAGGTCGAGAGGCTCTACCTGTAACCCCACTTGATAGTATGCGGCACAGCGGAAGTTTCTATCTACGACCAAAAATACATTGTAACACACAGCCAAATTTGCATGATAAACAAGAGTTACCTCCCCTGACCTACCTCCAGCTCAGCTCGTCTCCCTTCAAGTACACGCAGAAGTTCAGCCATTGCTTCAGCTCGGATATCCATCAGTTCAACCAGCTTCAACTGAAGCATTATTGTGTATTAGATACTGAACATATCTGAACAAGTCTTTGATTATCATTGAGAAGATGTTCATAGAAAATTTCTGGTTCTAGACGAATTGGTGTTTATGCTAAATCCTTCATCATGTTGGATGTTGAGCATACTAATTGGGAAACATACGTAGCATACATATGTAACTTTGTTATATTTATCACAAAATTTCCTCAGCGAGTATTGCCATTAGTACTTTTCAGTTTTCACGAGTTGTCCTTATTGGGATTCAAACCTACTTCCAGAGTTGGCTAACAATAGCAAGAACTGTTAGCGCCTTTGAATTATAAGCCAATAATGGACGAATATGAAATGCCCGGATGAGATGCCCAAAAGACGTCTATGAAGAGCTATCAGTAACCAGTGATAAGAGGTAAATTCTGAGGGGAAAATTAGAAAAATCTGGAAAGTTCTTGAGTTCAAATACTCTAGTTGGATGATTATCCAGATTCACTATTATGAATACAAGAACAAAGTGAAGATGACATACCTGCACTGTGGAACTCTTCCCGGGAGCACGTGGCGCTGAGGGGGTGTGTCCAGTAGATGGCGCCTGGTCAGTCTGGTGGAGTCTGATGTCCACTAGGGTGTGGTTGGGGAGAGATTCCCCGTGGGTTCCACCGCACCCCTCACAGAAGTAGCGGGAGCAGTCGAGGCAGTTGATGGCGGCCATGTTGCTGGTGTAGTGAGCGCACTCGGAGCACGGGAATGTACCTGTCAGCTGGACTAGCCCTCCCATGTCGAACTGGCTCTGTTAGTATGTAGATATTGTATGTTATGCCTTTGTTTTGTAATGATATTATACAGATTAAATCATCTTTTACGGTGTATTTGTTCAGAATGGTTATTTTCTCGGAACATGTACATTGAGTTAAGGAATGAGTTTCCATAAGCAAATTCATCTTCAAAAAGGTAAGATTTGTCAATATTAAATACAGTTCCAATAAACCAGTCCTCGCCATGCCAATTGCTAGCGTTGAATACTATTATCAAAATAAGTTATACTTACGGACGAACGCAGACCTTCGATGGAACAGCCACTATGCCTTGATTGACCCGTTGTCTGTGTCTGATTCCCGCCCTGCGATCCAACACCGGGATGTGTTCCTTGTCCGCCTGTGGACTGGCCTGTCCCGAAACCTCCGGTACCAACCCCTGTCCCTACCCCTGTCCCAACCCCTGTCCCTCCTATGCCTGCAGCTGCCCCCATCCTGGTTCCCGTCCCTGTAGTTCCAGTCCCAGTAGAAGGTGAGGGCTGGGCGTTTGCTTTGATCTCAACTAGAGTGTGACCGGGGATGGTTTTGGTTGAGGGATGCCAATTTAGGAGGCACTGGTCACAGAAGGTCATCTCGCACTCCAGACAGCGGACAGTGGATGGGGAGGGGGAGGTGGGGTCACACACTGGACACTGCTGAAAAAATATTCTTGTTTGATATTTCTTGTGTAGTTTAGTAAAATCCAAAATCTTGGATAACGTTAAAACATACCTACATCATTCAGGGATTTGGATTAATATTGATTGCATTTGTTATGTGTAATGAGTTACTAGAGTTAAGATCCATAGCACCCTTGTATGGATGTATGGAATGTGCAAATCAGTAGGCAATTATTTTATTTCAAACGTTAGTAATTGCTTTGTAACTTTAGAAACTACGTTAAGAGATGACATGGCTGCACGATTGCACACTTGTCGTGTAAATAGAATCAGGGTGATAGTTTTGACAAAAGGAGAAAACCATGAGTGGTAAGAAAAGACATCAAGTTAAGATAAGGTTGTCTACCTGTTGGCTGTCGTCTTGCTGTGGTTGAGGAGTGGGGTTGTTGAGCTGTGTCAGTATGTGGCCCATCCCATCAGGATGATAGCTGTGTAGGCAGTAGCTACAGAAGGATAACTCGCATTTCTCACAATAGGTCTCCGCTGGTCTCTCCTGGCCTTGCAAACACGTGATGCAGGTGCGGGGAATCTCTGGAACACTTGGGGCAGGTGCTTGTAAACCTCGTGGATCTGCATCAGCCACTCCTGGAACCTCTTGTCCTGGAACCGTCTGATTTGTCTGGTTTGCATTTTCGTCCGTTTGCTGCATACTTTCCAAAGTGTGATACAGATTATGATACGGCTCAGAGGTCTGATTTGGTGTCGGTAGAACTGGAACTCTTTGATGTTCCTGACCCTGTTCTTTACGAGCTTTGGAATGCCTGACTGCTGGTACTGGAGGTGATGTTTTTGCTGATGGTATTGGTGGCAGAGGCCGCTCTGACATTTTGACTGGAATGTATTCGTTCCTCTTCGGAACTCCTTCGGGTGATTGAAGTTTAGAAGCGGACTTCTGACGCTTCAGAGTGGACTGTTTATAGATAGACACCATACTACTGAGTGGAAAGTTCCTTTTGAGTGACCAATGTCCACCATCACCCAACTGGACATTTGAATTGCACTCCGGACATTTGAAGGTGAGAGATCTCACCGAACCGTGGTTGGTCATTTTTTCGACACAGCCTCTACACAGCGAGTGAAGACAGGGGAGCAGCACGGGGTCTGAGTAGAGTTCAAGACACACGCTGCACGATAGGTGGCGCTCCATCTCTACATCCGGGTTCTCCTCGCCCCCCAGAAGAGGGGTGGCGGCGTTCATACAGGCCATCGTGTCGGGGATGGGAGGTTCTGTAGGAGATGAGTTATGAATATTGAAAATCATGTTTTTAAAAAATGTGGCAACCATATACAATGAGGAAAATGGGATCAGTGTGTTAAGATCATTACATTAGATAATGGTGAAATCATGAAATATGATGAACATTAGATTTGAATATGTCACATAATGGAAAATGTTTCGGATAATTTTAGAAAGCAATGAAAATAACTGAATCTATAGCTAATGAAAACCTTATTCCTCTACCTCTATATGAATAACAATACTCATACGACTATTGAATATTGAAGACGTTATTTGATGTTGTTCATGTGTTTCGAAAAAGGTTGACAATCAGTTAAAGCTTTAGTTATCGCAACATCTTCGGTATGATAAAGCGGAGCTTCTCCACAGTTTATTTATCATTGACAACTAATAATTTACAACTGTATCGAAGAGGATAATAATGAAGACGAGTAAATAATGACAATTTCTTTATTCATGGTATGCAGCGTTTCAACGTAGGTTCCTGTGTCGTTTTTAAGATTCATCAAGAACAATCTTATGTGTTGTTCGTTGTAAATATATTCGCTAATAATACAACACAGAATGTGACATGCTAAGACGCAGGATCAAGGGAGACTTTGATGATAATAGTTGTGAGATCTCTCAATAAAATGCATCTTGACGTTTTGAAAGTTAAAAATAAATAATATAGATACAAAGCAATAGACAAGATCAAATGTCTCATAAAATGAAGTAAAGGTGTTCAGACAAAAATTGGCCGCCAATGGATTTAATGTGCATCTTTATTATTTTTTCTCTGACTATTGAGGATTGGTTTGTGTAATACTAATAAGCTTTTTGACACTATCAAAATAAATCATTTAGTGTTAACGTACAATTATCAGTGAAAAATAGAAATTATAAATTTTCAAAAAAACGTGCTACTGCCCCTTTAACAGATTAATAGAAAGCTTTTGAATTGGTTAACAAATGTGATACTGTAACCCGAGTCAATAGTATTGCATATATGCAGACCGTACGGGGAAGTTAAGTACATGTTCCGTGTATTAGATATCTCGCATCGATACGGAAACATTTTCAAAGTTAGTTTGTCTAATGTCAAAGTTTGCACAGCTATTTTCAATAAATTAAGTATCGCAAATGGTATGTCACCAGAAACACAATATAAATAAATACAGATCGACAATTCCATATTTGTAAATATTATCAACAGTAGTATTTAATATAAAGTCATCTGATCTAAATTTATTAAAATTGCCAGAATCATATCCTTTAGCACTTTTATCATTTCAGACAATCACATTTCATCAATTCAGAAATATTGTCTTTAGAGATCATTCGCTTGGTCATGGTGATAATTATAATTTTAAGGCATGATATCATTTCCTTATATCCAGATGCTATTAAGTTCAATGTTATCACATAGTTCCTAGTTAATTCCTGTGGTGGGCGTTAACAGACTGGCTCCATTAGATATTTTAAAATAATATTTTTACCATTCAAGATTTGTTTAAGATGGTCAAATCCAATTAGTGCATTATTCACGCTAAACTTTATCACAATGATAAAATATAAGAGCAAAGTATGAAGATTACGTAAGAAAGCTGAACGCTTGTGAGCATATCCTGACCAGTAAATTAAAATTCAAGGCTCATTACATCACCAAAAAAACTGGCATAGTAAATCATTTATGTGTTTCATAGCTAATGAGCCTTATTACATAAAAGTTACCTGTACAAAATTTGTTGAAATGTTCAAGAAATGAAAAAGACGTTTCACACTGAATAGAAAGTATACAATTCTTTGCTTCCTGGGTCTATACCAGTGAAACCAGAAAAATATCAAATAATACGTATCAATGCAATCATATGATTAGTTAACAAAATCTATACCTGAATCGGGTTTAGGTTATGGGTTAGCCTGTTAGCAGTTGTCGATATTAAAAGGTTATCGTAAGATTCGTAACTGTCTTGAAAATATGTCTATGGTTTTACAAACTATCACTGGAAGTTTAACAAAAATTAAACCTATCATCATAGAAAACTGATGTGATAGATTTACATGACATGCAATCTAACGTACGTTATAAGTAGACACGACCTTTGACTGAAATGGTATTGCAAGAAATTGATAAGTCTACAATAACATTGAAAGTTGAAAACTTGGTTTACATGGTTTATGAATTAAAGCTGATATAACGCATGAACAAACGATTTAGAAGCTGACGAATAGTAAAACTAATGTTGTCAGTGAAAGCTGATGTAAACAAATGACTTGACAATTCGGAAGTTGATGAAAAATAGTGAAAGATGATAGGCCCTTTAAGTAATAAAGTAGCAGTTTTGAATAATAGCAGTTGACGAATATAATGTTATTAATCAAGTTTTTTCGTATTGGTCCAGTTACAGGTCCAAGGTCTGCTGTATTGGCCCGAGGCGAAGCTAGTTAGTTAATTAATAATAGTTATTATAAACATATGTTTTCAGTGAAAGAGGATGTAATAATAAACAAACATTTATGATGCGGATGAATAGTTATAAATATATTTTCAGTGAAAGTTGATTTAAATGATAAACTAAAAAATTAGAAGCTGACGAATAGTAAAACATATGTTGTCAGTGAAAGTTGATGTAATAATTAACTTACAATTTGGAAACTAATGAAAAAATGAACATACTTTTTCAGTGAAAGATGATATAAGTAATAAAGTAGCAATTTGGAAGCTGACGAATAGTAAACATATTTTGCCAGTGAAAGCTGATGTAATAATAAACAAACATTTATGATGCGGATGAATAGTTAAACATATATGTTCACTGAAAGTTGAAACAAATGATAAACTACTAATTTGAAAGCTGATATATATAGTTAAACATTTTCACTGAAAGCTAATATATCATTGACACTCTTCATTGGGGGAGTATTCATATACTGATCGTTTCGAATCGAAACAAGAACTTCCGTGTCGTTGTGACGCATAAAGACGTAACGTTTGCCTTTTTATATTTATCGGATCTTCGCTTTTGACGGACTGGCGCCTTCACACAACCTCAATATCTGTGTTCAGCCAAGCATTACTAGTGACAAGGTATAACGCCGAAAAGTATCAAGTGTTTTGAATGACCCCGTATATTTGCCAACCTAGTCTGTCTAAGAGCTCCTGAAACAAAATATATTTAAAGACCCACGCTAGTCTATATTATTGCAGCAAGTCTAGATCACCGCAGTTTCCCAGAATGAACAGCTTCAGTGGGCTCAGTTATTACTCTTTTAATAATTAAAAAGTTGCATTTCGATTATATATTTCAATTTCAATTTTCAAAATTTAGTTTGTTGTTAACCTTGTTATTTATAGACGAAAATATGTTATTTATTAATCTAGGCTGTTTAGAAATAAAGATACCATGTATACCGACTCCTTTACTGTGACTACAACGGAGTGTGCTTTTTAGTGAGTCTTTATGTTGAGATTATAAATATTATTTAACAAAATATATAAAATATTATTTAACGCTAGTCTGCGCGGCTCGACATGTGCCATCTGCTGTGTGTCTGTTTGTTTATTGATCATAGTTGTGTAGGTAAGTAAATATAGGTCATAGAGACTTACAGCCCCATGATTCACTTACACGAGTCTTTCAATGCTACACACTATCATTACCGTGGATATTTAACACATGTTTAACAATGGTATTTTATGCTTAGTCAGTTGAAAACATCACCTTGGGGCGTGCTGACACGCTTGGTGTACAATAACACATATTAAATCATGTGAGCGTGAAACATATATATACGCATAGTATATGCTTGTTGGGAAACTCATGTAGAGCTATACAAGCAGAATGGCCATGGATTACTTCCTGCATATCTCCTTCGATACTTCCTGAATATTGCCTCCCTCATTTCCGTAATTTTTGTTTTGGTAAATATGATATTAAGAACAGAAACCTTTCCACGTTTGACCTATTAAACTTCAACATCGAATGGGTACACAAAACAAACGTAAGTTTCAAAGGTTGTTTCATGATATACAAATGTCGTAATCAATCGTCAATCTGATAAACAATATCTAAACAAGAAACACTAACCTGATTTTATAATCCCCTATTTTAACTAACTTTCCTCTATTTCCGGGTAAGACACTCTCGACAGGTATAAGTTCTCTTGGGTAGGGAGATTCCAGTGTCACTGCGCATGCTCACTTCATGCCCCAGCTTGGTTACTTTGTCAACTACGTTGTCATAAGATAATTATAGACACAGGAAATTCCTATCTTATTTATAGATTAATTCGTGTCCATTCAAGCGATTGACGCTATCATTCATTAAAGTTTTATTACATATTTATATATACACATAAGATTTAGTGCATGTTATGATTAAGCCTTTTAAAACGTCAAAGTCATAAGACGATGCCGGACGAATGAGTAGAGATTTTGTCATTTAATACCGTTCAAAGAAAGACATTATGTATTATCATATAGCTAACAGATTAGTTGTTTAAAACGAAACTTGATATATTTATTTATCCTGAAATATGCTAATCATGTCCCCTTGTGCTAACGTTACACAAGAAGATATGGCTAGAGTGGCCCACTCTTTGTTGGGAAACGTTTCTTCATTTTCCCACTTTTGTAACTGCTTTTCAATTCAACTTTTATGTCAATGACGATTATATCATGTTCACAAACAGGAAAATATATGAAGAAGATAAAGGCAATATTATGGATATACAACTTCTTTATTCAGGTTTGCGACGTTTCGACATAGATACTAATTTCGTTCTCAAGCAAGTGACGACATCATCATCACAACTTATAGAATGCCCATCAAACAAGGAAAATATATGTTACATATTTCCAATAAGTAATACCAAAAACTTAATAGAATAACAAAACTTTAAAATTCTAGATTGAGAACATGTTTTTTTCCATAATTGTCACTGAGTTTGAATATTGTTAACCCCAAAGCTATCACGATGAAATACAAACGCGCCGCACTAAATTTAATGATTCACTGCAATGAAAGTAAAGCAAATCAATATATTTAACAACAAAATATTAAAACATGAGCTCCAAACGCCCGTGCATCTTGAATATATAAACATAGGCATTTTATTGCAATTTCATAAATATTTTTAAGCAGCTACAGGTAGAAACGCGCAAATTTCACATTCTTGTGCACAACGACTGGTAGGTTTTTGCTGTAGAACAAAATATTACTTTTTAAAATTAAAAATTCCTTTCGACTTTTAAAGTGCGCTTTAAGTTCAACGTACCATTTTGATATGATCATGATGTAATTCAACGTACATCACACTTATACAACCAGGATGTTAATATTGCCGATGAGTGGCTGCATGACCGTTTGTCACAAGGTTGATATAAACATGGGAAAGAGTAAATATCAGATGGTTCAGACTGGATCAATCTTCTTTAATACGATGAATTCATTTCGACCATTATTTGGGTCTTGTCAAGTATGATTACCAATGGAAGGTTACATATATTTAAACAGGAACAAAACAATAAATTCATATAATCCACACATAGTTGTGTGCTCAGATTGACAGGAAATCAGTCATTTGTTGTCAATTTTAATGACTGCACCCGGTACTTAGTGCTTGGGGCAATCATTACGTGATTGATAAAGGTGTATATGTGTATATATCCTCTGACATGTTGCCCATATTTGGGCATGCATTGTATGTCAAACGTATTTTCAGAGAAGCACCATGGCGGACATTCTCTCCCCACAGAGGCAACTCAGTCATACCTGAATTAGCCTCTGTTCTATTACGGCTAATACACGGGACAGAAAAGTAGAAATCTGATTGGAGGCAATCGAAGTTAGTTGTGCAATCAGCGACGCCGTTTCAAAAGGGGTCATTCGCAAAAGGTTGGCTACTCCCGGCTATTCCCGGTGATTTGGCATTCAGGGGAGATAACTCTTCCTTCAACAAAACATCGCTTTTTTACCTTCTCATTAGTTTTTATTTGGTAAATTATTAAAATAAAATTTATCATAAAACAAAGAACAATTTACACAATTATAAAACAGTATGTTTCTTATGAAAAACCCTATCCATATCTGATTTTTAAATATTTTCCCTCTCACACTGTTAATGAAAAATAAACCTAAAGGCATGATACTTTCGAAAGTCACTGTCCGACCGTTGAGAATTCCCAAAGTCGTTGATATCCAAAAGGTGTTTTCATTGGCTGCAGATAAGGGAGCTATCTCAAGTTAAAACTTTTTGCCGCTAGGGCAATCTGCCGGAACCCCAGGATCTAGGCGTAATGGAACAGAGGCTAATTCAGGTATAACTGAGTTGCCTCTGTGGGGAGAGAATGCATGGCGGAATTTCCAACTTTTACCAATATTCAGCTGTTTCCGTAAATAATTATCATTGTTGTTTTGATGTTTAAATATTCCGTTTAAAATTCGACTGTATATATTATTGAATGGAATAAACTATATAGCTGTGGATTGTGTTTTGAAAACAAATTTGAATTGACTGACGTAGGACAGAAAACGTACATTCAGGGGCAATACCATAATTATATAATGCATGCTAGGATACGCTACGACTGGTAGTTGCGACTGAAACAGGGTTATTTCGTGTCTTCGAGAGCTAACTGAACTTATCTTTAATTTCTAAGCTATGTCTGTTAACGCTTTTGAAAAATACGCCTTAAAATAAACGCCGTTTAAACATGTTTAGACGAAATAGGATAGTGAAAATGACCCTTTTGCTTGTTTTAAAACCAACTGAAAGACATCATGCACGAACAAATGAATTAATTAAGGTTTTATATGTTGATAACATCTTTTATTTATCCAATTTTTAAATTTCATAATTTTGATATTCCAAATTCAAACATTATGACCAAAATTAACATTTAAAAAGCTATTTTTGGACCCTCCTGTATTTGAATAGTCATACAATTATAAGAAATATAGTTTGATGTTTGAAATTGTGACAACTTCTACACAACTGATGTGCTTATAACAAGGGTTCGTAGTCGCATTTCATTTACAACTAGATTTTGTTTTGTACTCTTTTGAAACGTTGGTGTCGTTTCTTTTACACCTGAGTGTAGAAACATGAATGCCTCGTCATTACCATTCATCATTAATTCGAAGACCATTAACATTCACTTAAATCTGTATTAGAACAAAGTGTTATGTCTCGCCTAGGTCAATTCAATTATACAAATTTAATTATTTTTGTTGATAGACCTATAGCTTTGTATATGGGAAATATTTAGATAAACAATTTCCACAACATACTTGATATTGGAAATAACATGAGTGACAGTCTGGCACAATGAATACAACACGAAGTGTCTAAACTTTGGCATTTACCCGAGTAACAGCGAGTGTCGAAAACATTATCCTATATGAATAAGTACCAGTACATGTGTGTGTGTAAAATTTTGTAAATTATGGAAATTTGCCAGCCCTTTCTGTCAAATAAAGGCTGTTTTCTACTTAGAACTTATGCTGATAAAATGGTAACGGTCATGACATAAAAAGTCTGAAATCACTTCGATTCTTCTGCCTTGTCTGAAAAAAATTAATGGTTTATGACTGCAACAAAGAACATTAAAACAAAGTTTATAATTGAGAAATCGTGTTTTGATTAAAAACTAATGTTCTTGGACAACAGTGTAAATTTGAAGTAAACATTTTATGCACAGTGAAGCGAATGACTCATTGATGCCTTGAATGCTTATACGCAAAGTGTTATTGAGGTCATGTAAGACTTAACGGTCATAATACCACGAGTCATGCAAGTATCAGTACTTTACGCCTAACTATTCAACACCTAGACCAATACGACGCAATTTAGTTCTGTCGTGTTTATTTCTTGCAGAAATTTCAAGAAAACTATAAAAACACCTGCCAATAATAACTTGATAAATTCCAAGTGAAGAGTATTATTACATACAAGCGTATGGACATGTGTTATGCCGGTCAAAAAATTGCTATTTTGATTCGATCTATTTTTTTCACATTTAATCCTTGCAATCATCCTTAAGATATTTGTCATTTTAAAGATATTTCATCAAATTAATATTTGAATATTTATTAGGTGTCCTGAGATAGATGCACACGTATCTTTCATTAGATTTCAGTCTATTCATCGTGACATTAACCCTTGAAGTTAAAATACACGATCATTACTATCATCAAATAACGATATAACGTTGTCAACCGCAATATGTTCTCGATGTTAATTACACAGAAACATCCAACTTGTTTCATGTTTAGTTAAAGATTATAAGCGTGCCAATATCTCTGACACTATTATCGAAGAACGTCCAACCTGACACATGGTAAATTTGGGAAGGACAAAGGTTAACACGGTCATTCAATATAGCATTGCTTCTCCAATTATTTATCTTAATTTCATTGAAACTCTATTTTTAAAACATCTTCTCCTCTCAACAAATAAGATATTTGTTTCTATTTCAAGACAATTGTTGTCGTTAACTATTTGACGAGCAATTTCTATCTACTGGATTCTATTGCAAAGCAAACTTACAACTGCATTTATAAGTGCAAGGTCACTTAATGTTTTAATAACCTTGAACTTGTACTGGCAAAGTGGAACTAATTTTAATAATTTTTAATAATTCAATTACAAAATAGGCAACAAAGTTATACCCTTCCTTTTTACAAAATTTATTTTACATAGGGGCATTTGTGTAAATTGGATTTCAAAATATCTATAATAAACTTGACAATTGGAGGCAGTTCAACCATTTTCACATTTTAATTGACTGAAGTAGGATAGAAAAAGCATAAACATTAACATTCACTACCATTCGTAGTTAATTAATGGTCTTCGATATTGCATTAGAATGTTAATTTGATGTAACATTTTCTTAAATCTGTTTAAGATCCTCAACTAAAAAGAACTCTTATGTCTCGACTTGGTCAAACAAGTTTTATAATCATCGTTGATTGATATAGAGTTGTATGGGACATTTGAGATAAACAATTTACACAACATAATAAATATTGGACATAATATAAGTGGAAGTGGTATACTGTGACTACAATACCAAGTGCCTAAACTTTGGAATTTTCCAGGGGAACAGAAACTGCCGAAAACATTATCCTATATGAATACGAACATACAATATACAGACAATAGAATACATCGTCAGCTGGGTATCTGTCACATACATGTATGTACCATCATAAGGCAAATTCCCAGTGACTTCATTTTGTTTTTATAAATTTTTAGCATTTTTGATAATTCGAAAGAAGTCATGTTGTATTCATATTTTATACAGAGCAGGGGTTCGTATATGTTACGTTCGTGTTATTTAGTGTTTCCCCTTTGCTTATATTTCAAATGACGCCTTAACGTTTTCATTATTCATCATTTTATTTGATACTCAGTTTTAAGAAACTTGATACCCTGAAACACGTTAATAAACTGTTTTAAGAACACTGACACACTGAAAATCTCGTATACACTGTTCAAAGAACATATGATAAATAAATATGAAACCATTTGAAACAAAGTTTTAGGAACCTTGATACACTTAAACAATTAATTACACAGTTTGAGAACAGTGATACACTGACACATTTTGATACATCGTTTTAATAACCTTGATACAGTAAACATTTTGATACACAGTTTAAGAAAAGTGATATATTAAAACTCTTTGATACACTGTTTTAAGAACATTAATAAATGTAAACTCTAAAAAAATTACATTAAGTCTTTACCCTTTGCTTAGATTTCAAATGACTCCTTAACATGTATTTTTCATTATTCATCATTTTTTTAAATTTATTTGATACTCAGTTTTAAGAAACTTGATACCCTGAAAAACGTTAATACACTGTTTTAAGAACACTGACACACTGAAAACTTGTATACACTGTTCAAAGAACATTGATAATATGAAACCATTTGAAACAAAGTTTTAGGAACCTTGATACACTTAAACAATTAATTACAGTTTGAGAACAGGGATACACTGAAACATTTTGATACACTTTTTAATAACCTTGATACAGTAAACATTTTGATATACAATTTTAGACCATTGATACTTTAAAACACTCTAATACAATGTTTCAAGCTTGATAAAGTTGCAAATTTTGATACATCGTTTTAATAACCTTGATACAGTTAAACATTTGGATACACAGTTAAAGAACAGTGATGCATTTAAACTCTTTAATACACTGTTTAAGAACACTGACACACTAAAATTCTTTGATAAACTGTTTTAAGAACATAAATTTAAACCATTTGTAGCAAGCTCAATACACTTAAACAATTTATTACAGTTTTGAGAACGGTGATACACTGTAACACTTTGATACACAATTTAAGAACTTGATACGCTGAAACACTTTAATAAACTGTTTCAAGATCAATGAAACATGAAAACATACACGTTAATACACAATTTAATAACTTTGATACACTGTAATACTTTGATACATAATTTAAGAACTTTGATACGCTGAAACACTTTAATAAACTGTTCCAAGAACATTGACACACGAAAACATTTCAAACACTGTCTAAAGAACATTTATACCCTGAAGAATTGTTGTAGTACCCAAAAGTGCACCAGTCCCACAAAACGGCTTTCTTCGCTACAGATCTCCTTATTCCCCAAATACACAACATGCGGTGTTAATCAAAGTACGACTCGAACCCACCGGCAGGTCCATGTGACGGGTTGCTCAGCTTAGTTAGGGGGATATGCGGATTAGCTGGATTATCGCCCCCTTGCTCTCATATCAGAACTCTTCTCAATCCCACATGGATCAAAGGCTCGTGGTGATGTGGCGGAGGAACATGCAGGGGGTGCTTCTGCTACTGTTTGTATTGAAGAAAGAAGTTCATGTTCCTCGAGCACCTGCTAATAGGATAAGCCTTTGACGCGTCGTATCGTAATGCCGAACTATGGGTGCCCTTTGGGATATGCTTGCATCTTTGTACTTTCCAATCTCAGAGACGACTTGAATCTTATTTTGGGTTGATTTAAATAATGGCAAGCATCTGAAACGATGTTTGGTGTATTTTATAAATTGGTTTTATGTCATTTTCGTCACGTTTAACAGAAAAGCTTGGTCTTTTTTAAGAACATCGTCTGAAGAAATAAAGCTATATTTATATAACATTGACGTGGAGTAAGAGGGGGGGGGGAGGTCTTGTTTGTCAGTGGGTGTCCCAACCAGGACTTTATTAATATTCAAATGATATAATAAATTTAAAATGTTTCATTGGAAAACGGTTAGATTGAACTAAGATAAAAGCCGTGACATAATCTAATATGACACCAAACAAACATCCAGTGACGAACAACTGTTTCGAAAATCCATTTAGTAGAAAAGCCGAAATACAAGCAGAAAATGGACGATTTGCATTTATGTCAAGTATTGTTCTATAACACCAAACATAATCAACAGAAAAGTATCGAAGACTCAGAGGATACCAGAAGTATGGTCATTGTTTTAAACTAGTTTAATAAAAAGGACAGTTGACAATTCTAATGTTATTCCATGCATGAGTCATACATAAAGCGTCATATAATACGCATTTTAGTAAAAAGGTTTACGTTACGTGATCTACATCTCAATACTTATATTCTCGCGATAGACCTTGTACTATGGGGATGCATAACCTTGACTAAGCTTTGCTACAAGCCCATTAACTTCATCCATAGACAGCCTGGTACAACCACAAGAGTTTATTGAGAAATGAATGAAAATAGGATCCATTGCAGAGGTGGTCCATTCGAGAAAGTGTATTATTTCTAAATATGTATTTAATCCTTTAAAGTATTACGACCCAAAAGACAAATATTTACAAAATATATTATTCAAAAGTTATGTTTTAATGAAAATGGCGAAAATTACTTGAAGCACAAATCGAAATACACCCTCATTACTCGTGCATCGTGTCATAGTTCTTTACTGCACTTTACCATGCATTAAAATGCTATGTTCAAGTAACTAATGAAGCAGAAATGAAAGGGCAATATTCTAAAGCATTATCTTTTTCATGACGTTGATATATCATTTAATTTAGTTTGGGAATGATTTGTAAAATAAAATTTCTCATACATATGAGTTGAATTTTTAGTGGTCCATGGACAACAACCTCTAACTTCCGCCACTCGACAATTCATGGTTTCAAACATTTATGATAAATTCATATTGAAAATATATGAATTCTGCGTTAATGGAGCTAAAAATTGGTATTATGAACTATGTAGTTTTCAACAAAACAATAATTCTAGATAAGCAATGGTGTCACACTTGTGCATGGCTCAAATCAAGTTCATCCTCTCAAGCTCTGAACATCGCTTTGTTTGAAAAGGTTTGTTTCAATAACGTCTTGGCAAAAACATCCCATTTGTGTTGACAGAACAGATAAGACAGCCCAAGGGCATTGCAACTGCATACGTGCCATGCCTGACACCGTGTGTATTGCAAAGGGAGATAATCCATTATACATCATTTTGCACCTTTCTGAGCATGCGCCTCTCTGAACAGCCATGATGTCAGTGTGGCGGTGTGTATCTTTAAGGGATTAATGTTACAAATAGAGCATTTTGATTTTTTTCAAAACAAGGTGCAGTTATTTGGTTACGAAAATAGGATTTAAGAAAGTGTTTCATTGTGTGAAACTATTCAGGAGTGAATATAAGATCGGGTTTATTAAGATCAAGAAAATACTCAGAGGTCGAAACTTTTGTACCTTCCTGTACTTAAGATGCAGCGATCTGATTAAATGTATAAATACTTCATTGAGAATATAAGACATACCAGGAGGGATAAGGTGGTAGAGTTTCAACTTAGCTATCTAGAGTTCTCTCATTTCAAATACCATTATAAAATAATGGTTTTATTAAGAACATAATTTAATTCAAATATATATTTTATATATGATTTTATTAATTTTTGTATTAATTGTATTCTAACTTGTTTAAATATATTGCATATTGTACAGATAAGAAGTGACAATTCTACCTATGCGCACATTTGTTCGTAATAAATGTTAGTGTCAATGTTCCTATATGAATGCTCCACATTTGACTTTAACCAAATCTCTTTAATGGTGTTTTACATGAGGAATAGAGCTATATGGCAACCCCATGCTTCAACATCAGATGTTGGTATACTTATCTTCTTTCGTGATTTTTATTTTAAAGTATTGTTGGATAGCAATACCAAATAAGTAATAAGAAAGGACATAATTCAATAGTGGATGCAGACAACATAACTACACTATAATATAATCGACTAGATAATACCTTTAAAAAGCGATGTGTTCAGAAATAGCCGTTTGTCCTATATGAAAACATTAGCAACACACAAATATGGCATTGCGCATACAAAGCCCACACTTGCCTAACCCAGCAACACCCATATAAAACAACAAATCATAGTGTTTTGAATCATTTTAGGAAAAAGTGAAATGGAAGTAAGGTCACAGCATATGATTTTTTTTAAATTCGCAGCAACACCATTATACACAGATCAACAGATCAAATTATTCAAATTCAATTATGCAATAAATCGAAATTGAAGTTCACATAGGTCTCAGCACTTATAAAAACAACAAAATTGACTGTGTTCTTTTAATACAAGAAATCTCAGCCATGACCAGCTTTGATAAGTCATGCAAAAGAATGAATTTGCAGAAAGAGTTATCTCCTTGAATAGAAGACTCCAAGACTATAAGTAATATCACAGAATTATATAACAGATATACAATGTTGATACAAAAATTACTTACTTGTGCTAGTTGCGTAACATTTGCAACGATAAAACATTTTAAAACAAATTAAACATAATTTTGTTAAATAGAGTTTAGAAGATAATAGAAAATGGAATTTAAGATTCATTGACTGATTTTTTTTCAGTGCAAGACATCTCAGCCATGACCAGCTTTGACAAGTCATGCCAAAAAATGAATTTGCAGAAAGGGTTATATCCTTGTCTAGAAGACTCCAAGATAACCCCTTCACGTGTAAGCCGTGTCTCGTCTAGTCCTGTAAGCCAATGCTGTCATGTTACTGGTAATCCCACGTTACATCAACACGGATTGATACGGATAGACGGGCAGTTCTGCATGTTCCTGTGAACTCGTGTCTGCGTCATGGGAAATCGCACATGCTTGATAATGTGGACGGGATCATTTAATTATGGGACATGTTCTTTCGAGATTGCAGGTTGTTTGAAGATGTCTTACATGAAGTGCTTAAATGGTTTTTGTTGTTGTTTCAAAACATGTTTACAATGTAATGAATACGACAAGAACTTGGTCCAAGTGCTCTATTTTGACTTTCTTAGTTGTATTATGTTCAGATTGAAATATGGTGTATTTCACTTTTAATTGAATCTAAAGTGGCATTTATACCAAGAGTAAAATTTAAAAAATTTCATTTGGTAAGAAATAGTTTATTATCGTGTTGGATGTACAATGATGTTCACTTTATTATCACTCGTCATTGATTAAAGGGACATTAGCACGTTTTAGGGGAAATATAAGGTATTGTCAGGATAATTTAAATAAATAGTTACAATTAAAAGAAATGTATTTAAACTAAAAGAAGTAGTAATAAATCAAATATATATAGTAAAGTTCAACCATGCGATTCCTTTTTCTTACCCAAAATGAATTAAAGGTGTTCACACAAAAATGGCCGCCAATGGACTTTATGTGAATCTTTATAATTTGTTCTCTGTCTATGGAAGATTTAGTACGTCTCGGGTTGCCATTCTTGACAGAGAACAAGGAGGGAAATTTTCATTTTTACGCTTTATCTTTTTTGAACGGTGCGTTCCTGTATATATTCTAATTATCGCTTGACATGACTCTGTGACGTAACCTCGATTTCAAGAATTGTTTACGCATATAAACTACCCCATTGTCTAGTACATTACTTTCTTAATTATGATCTTATGGTAATAAATCATGCAGGTTACCTCAACTTAGTATATCCGTCACGCAATTCAATTCTTGTATTTTCGGTTTGCAGGCCATTTGCCCGCAAACAATACATAATACAAACATTATCCAAAGCCTGCTACATATCAGAAGTAAATTTTATTGAATCAATAAAATCTTCACCTTAAGACCTTGGAAAGTTTCACTTATGAAACTAAAGTTAATATGTTAATCACTACATAAATGAAACTCACAATAATTAGATTTAAAACTCTTACTTAAGAATATTATGGTCTTCATCCTTCAATCTATCCATCAATCCGTCTATCCCTAATAAAGCTTATTAAAGCTGGAACATAAATGCATTAACCCTCTCATTCGACATAATATAATAAGTGGGTGGAAACTACGAAAAGTACACTATGTTCGACATAGAATTATTCACCCCCTCATTAGTCCGCCCAAACGTACTTTATAAAATAAAATAATAGTCATTATCCTTGTGTCCATCCGTCCGTCCGTTCTTCCGTTACCAGCGGGGTCTGTGTTGATCGCCTCTCCTACGTCACACTGGTCAAGCAAGACATCTGGAACTGGCCTTCGCTCTGTTTGTATATGGACTCCGACGTTTGACTTCTTGTCCCCGATGTTTGCTTTCAATACTCAATGTTTTCCTTTCTGATTTGCTGATTCTTGATAAATGTTTTACCAAACTCAGACCGAGGTTGCATATGTTGAGGCAGAGGTTATAATTTGAATGTATCATATGTTCCCTCTGCTTGCTTCTTTACATAACAATAGGCATGTATGAATACCAGTAGAACTGTTGTCTAACTTCATCGTTTCTATTGTCCAATGGCTTAACGAAGAACAAGGGATGACATTGGAAATATAGAAATGTAAACTTTATCGAAGCTAGACGAAATGTAAACATGGCTTTGATGTTTGAACGAGGTGGGATTACGTTAGCAGAAATGTACTTTAATGTCGGATATTATGATAAATAAATTATGATTAGTAAGAGACGCGAAGAGAAAAAACATGAAATTATTATGTGTATTATGGAATTTTAGAATTTAATAATTTAAAAGTGACTATATTGAATTGAAGTAAATATATTAATTTGTCATGTCTTGACCAATGTAGACGTATTACTAAGTTTAAGGAAAAACTTTAAAATATTCATGAGAAAAGAAACAATTAACACGAATATAACATGAACATCGCAGTTGCACTAAACACTCAAACTTAACATGATGACTTATTTTGCAGAATGTGCTCCTAGGAAAGTAAAGAGCATTATGAATTCCCTACAATGATTGTCCCAGGAATAATTTTGAAAACTGTAAGCATGACATGTCCTGTCAAGTTAATAATGTTGAATCCTAATGTTTATTGCCAACATGAATCATACTTTTTATAAACGTCATTAGGGATTCCATTGATTTTATCTGTCATGAAGATTTTTCAACTTTAATTTTTGTCATTACCAGCTTTCGTTTTTCGTAAGAGTTTGGGTGTAAATAATATGTAAGTGCTGTATTGAATTTTAGTATTTTCTTAGCATAGTTATACATATTCAGCTTCCGTTAATGCCATCATGGATGTTCATATCTTGTAATTCCATCATGGATGTTCATCTTAACCAAATGCCATGAAGCATTTTCAAAATCGTTGATGCCATCATAAATTTGCATGTACATATTTGTAAATGTCATAATTGATTTTCATATGTGTTAATGTCATCTTTGATTTCCATATTTGTTAATGCCATAATTGGTATTCATCTTTGTTAATGCCATCGTTCATTTTCATGTGCTTATTTCATAACGGATTATCATATTTTCTAATGCAATCATTGATTTTCATATTAAAATGTTAACGTCATCATGGATTTTCATGTTTGTTGATGTCGATATATATAGTCATATTTGACAAATGTCATCGTGTATATCAACATTTGGTAAATACTATAATGCATATTCATATTTTGTAAAAATCATCATATTTATTTCTAACTAGTAAACGTTAACATGTATCTTTATAGTTGGTTAATGTCATAATGTATATTCACATTTGCTAAATGTCATAATGTATATTCACATTTGCTATATTTCATAATATTTAATCGTATCAGATGAATATAATGTATATTTATAATTGGTAAATGCCATCATTTCTATGCATGTCTATTCATAAATGGTTAATGTCATTATTGATTTTCATCTTGGGTGTGTTTAGTTATGGATTTCAATATTTGATAATTGCCACGATTGATTTTAATAGCAAGTAGATGCCATCGTTGCAAACAATAGAACTATCCATCACATTCTCAAAAAAAAGTTTTTGTTAAAAAGTGAGTGTTACAGAAAGGCGATTATGTTCCATATTGAGAGAATCTGTTTATGCTTTGGGTTGGTCTTATCCGCTGATAATTGCCACGATTGATTTTGATAGCAAGTAGATGCCATCGTTGCAAACATTAAAACTACCCATTACATAATATTATTTTTCAAATAATTTTTTGTTAAATAGTGAGTGTTACAGAAGGGCGAGTATGTTCTATATTGAGAGAATCAATTGTTGTTTATGCTGTGGGTTGGTCTTATCAGCTGATTGTTCACGCACGCAAGGTTACCAAGCTTCGCCCTGTCGCCGCTTCTAAACACAATTAACGATCATTTTGTAAATATTTACTAATTAGCTTGTTGATTTCTGAAGCTTCCAGCCTATTAACACAACATTTCTTTTTCGATATTGGACCTACTGTCAATTTACAATCAAAACAAGGCTTGCTTATCCTTAAAGGTTTTGCTTTTTATTCATGGAATGTGGAAAAAGGACAAAAAGATGTTTTCGTCTATTTCTTTCTAATTTATTTTCAGGGAAGCAATTAAAGGCGTCAAGAAATCAATTTCTTCCTCCCTGACGTTAATGCAGATGTAAAAAATATAACATATCTTCGAAGATTTTTTATTGATAAGTATTGAAGATACAGTTAAAAAAGGTAGACATAAAACATGACTGAAGGTTTTACTAGGCAAAGAACCTTGGCCAAGGTTTGTTTCACTTTGTATGAATATTATTGTCATTGAGTATTTAAGAAGATGCCAAAATCTATCATTAAGTGCAAGGTTTATGTTCTTAACTTCAGTTATGATATATATCATAACAACATATTGTCAACGCCACAAAGTCGATTTCGCGGAACGAGAAGTAATAGACTAATGGACACGTACGGATTTTCTCATCAAATGAGAACGTAACATAACGTATGCTTTGGAAAGATTTCGGGTATGATGAATATGTGATCCTTAAACGCAATTGTCATAAAACCAACCCCATCCCAAGTAAAATTCGTGATGCCGAATCGCCAATGCGAAAAATTTCCTTTTTAAATGTTTCTAGCGATGTTTTCAGGTGTGTGGATATTGCTCAAATAACCTATATTTCTTTAGTAATAGATGATTTCTTACCTGCATCACCAAAATGACACCTTTGCAAATTCCATCTGTAAAGATTGAAATTGATTCAGTAAGTTGTTGGTATGTTTGTACATGATGACACTCCTATCAATTATATGGTTCATTTTGCAAATACAAAGCAAAAAAAGTAGTAGAGTCACAAGTTAAGAGATGTGCGTATTGTTTTAGAACCAGCATACATGTTGCTTATATAAATCATGAAAGTCTATTGAACCTATCACTCTGATATTCGCAAACACTCATCATTGACGTCATCAAAACTAAAAGCACATTTAAGACTTTTTGAATACACTATACCAACCAATTAATCTTTCAGAAGCAATGATATTTTACATGTAATAATCACAAATACCAATTCAGAGTAGACCCTTTCTTAACGTGAAAACATCAGAATTTTCAAGGTTAAAGTTTGAAAAAAAAATACCGGAATACGAACAAGGCACATGCCTAAAGCATCAAGATAAATTTGCAAATCTTGCACTTCTGGACATCGTCCCTGGTATGACATCATAATAAACAGGGCCAGCTTCTCACATAACATCTAAGTAGTGACCGGCGTTACTTCACATCTCCAGGCCAGGGTCGTGTAGAAGTTGATGTCCCTCCTTCACACACGATGCCGTTGACGCTGACGCAAGCACTGTTATTCCATCACCAACCACAGACTGACCCTATTGAAATACCTCAGCGCGCTAACTTTTCGATTAAACAGAAAAATGATTTGGAACAATGGCGATTCAATAAAGTCACATTCCGTTTGAAGAGGGAGAACGCATCCTATTGTTGGCATGGTATTAGCACCTTGGAGAGAACATTTACATCGCGTCTTAGTAATTAGACGGGAACAAAAAGGGCAACATTCAAATAATGTAAAGTTCTCGGAATGTCCGATTGTGTTTGGCAAGGATCTCTTCCAGGAACTATCTTGTTGTATTTGATATGTCATTATAACACGTAAATGCGATCTTTTGGAAGGTCAAACTTTTTTATTGAAGATTTCTGATTATACGATCTAGTTTTATAAAAAATCGATTATGCACAATAAAAAAAATAATAAATTGCGTCAAATTATATTTCCATGAAAGCTTTAATTACGTCATCAATATAACGTCTACGTACACAGGTGATTAGTTTGCAAAAACATCAAATAAAATACTCATTGATGAAATGTAAATGCAAACCACTTTGAAAGATACCTCCAAGACAAATGGAGCAAGCAGCCGCTTAGCCACAATGTCTGGATATGATTGTTATTGTTTACATTGGCTCATCAGCTTATTTGACAACCTATCATTTGTTTGCTTCATTATCTTCATATCTTAGATGTTTATTTGATTAATCATATTCAAAATATAACCTTTGGCAGGGTAACTAACAACCTGGCATCAAAGCAACCGTTGATGTCATACATGGTAACCTTCTGGACATGACCTTCATCTTGATGGTGTGTATTCTTTATGGCCATGTCTTTGTTTTCTTTCTTTAATTATTGAGAAAATACTTTCATTCTAAGAAACATAAGTTATTATACAATTAAAATGTTGGATTCGTGTCACTCAAATTAAAATTTATTACTGTGATTGAACGCATTTTTTATTTATGTCCAAAACAAGATTTATGTACCAGTATAATGGCGAACAAATATTTCTCTTACATTTCAAAAAATGTGTTTTTATACTTTAATCAAAAATATCCCCGGATTATCAAAAATATTCTAATGAACATGACTTATAAAATTCAACGCATTACACGATAATGAAATTTACATCTATATCAAATTTATTAAATATAAATGAGATGTTAACTGACTTTTAATTGCTCCCATCGTTGATTACAGGTATTTCATACTTTACATGAAGTATATAAACAATAAACTGACACAGTCTTTAATTCAAAAGTAAAGATGACTATCAATAGTAGGGAAGTTATGGTGTAAATATTGGAAATAGTGGTAACTATTTGTCTTTGAACTGAGCCAAATTGTCATTCCTTATTGAAATAAATTTTTTCACATTGATCCTTCAAAATAATCAAAACATTTTAGATTTTGGAAATAGTACTCATATTAGAATTTGGGTAAGTTACGTCATATATTTCAAAGATATAAAACTTTAGTTTTTCAGTGCATGACTCATATCTACTTAGAAACTCTGTGGAAACGTCATTATCAACATAATGCTTATTATCGTCATTCTTGACGTTAAACACAGTTAAGAAGCCATAAAATACCCGCCTTCAACAACTTTAGTTCTGACTATACTTACAAAATTACCTAAACTAATCAGGATTTGGTCAAACAAAGATTTTTTTCTGTGTAGGCCAATTTTCGACTTTGGTTCTTATATCGTCATACAATAGAATAATTATTGAACTACAAGGAATTGAAACTGGATCTAAAATCAGATATTGTTTTGAATGTCTTCCACATAACCAGATTTATATCAAATACGAACGGGTTCAATGATACCTAGAATGAGGTACTTATAATAATCAAATGTTTCATTTTAAGGATTTTTGAGCATTTCACGTTTTGTTACTTTTGCGATAGCATTTCAAAATATTGAACTTATAGTGACCTTGCATTCTCTCCCCATAGAAGCAGATCAAGTCATGAAATTTTGATCGAGACTCTGTTCCAATTAACGCCTTACCCAAAGGAACCTGATCTATGGTCGGAAACAGTTCCAGTCGGAACAAATATTACAAGTTGAAGACGTCACAAGTTTAAAAACGTCATCGAAGATGTCCCGTCAATTCTAGCACTAAAGTTATAAGGAGTTAAGACAACATATCCTGGTTGAAGGCTGCCAGTTGACCACCACACGTTGAGGTATACACACGATGGGGGGTCGGGTTCTCAAGGCCCCGACACTGATGCTGTTGTTGGTCAACATGGGGCCACAACAAACAAACCTAAGTTTACTTTACTTCCGACTACCCTGTGTTTGTCCTGCCCATATGTTTGTAGGAGGACGTAACTTGTGTTTGCCTTCTGATATTCTGAAAGAAACATTTAAGCTTTTTTCTTCAATCCCATTTTGCGACCTAAAGAATGACATTTTCTTAAGCCCAATGTCAGAAACACTTTATTGTATACAAAAGCTTCATAATTATGCGCTGCTTAGAAATTTCCTAAATTCCCTCGGGATTGTTAGTCGGCAAATAACATATTGTTGGAATTATGCGTTTAATTTCATGATTCCTGTTATACACTGACCACTTAATTCGTATGTTCTAATGTGCTATGACTTTCGTTAAAACATTCCGTAAAGTGTCATATTTTTTTAATATGTCGCAAATTGCCAAATATGTATTATGTCCTCTTATATAGTCTATTCTAATCATAGTTGAAACAATGTACTTAAATATCATAGGGTCGTAGAATGCAAGTATTAATATAAGAATAAGAAATCCTAAAAATTAACATCATACATTCATTAAGGCATCAAAGCATGCACCAGAAATTTAAAACATTAAACATTTATGTAAAAATGTCGACGTAAACTTTCACATTGCAACCTATATTGTGACCTTTCCTAAAATGTCAAGATATCTATATATGTACATATACTTAGTCAACATAACCTTGCACCACAAATCCCAACCAGTTATTTGCGAGTTTACAACAAGACATAGTTCTGCCCTCCCCATAGCAAGACATCGCCACAGTGTTACTGCGTATTTAACGCATCTATATTTGTATCTTTGCTTTACTTATCTATGTTTGCGCAACTTATCAACGCGGCTATTTTTGTATGAACGGAGACGGAAAGTGATTTCAAATTATATTGGTTTACTATTTTTCATTTTTGTTCACCTCTTTAAAAATTACAATACAGATGACCAAATGGCAAATATGAATCAATGATAGTCTCGAAATTCAAATGTGAACTCAAATGAAAAGTTGTTTATTGTCTTAAAATTACTCCTTCACTTGTACATATTTTGCCAATTTAATGTTTCATTTATGATTAATTTACATGTGGTTCAATGTTTCACATCTCATTGTTATTTTAAATGTGATGATGACACGAATCAGCAAGAAAGGTTAATATGTCATACATTCAATTAACGTTAGCTTTGTTCTGTTTATTAAATAGCTTATCTCTGTTTATTCAAAGTCATTCTACAAAAGTCAAGCATTTATACTGCATCACACCAAACTGAATATCATGTTCTCCGACAATGTTTATTTGTAAATATGCTCTCTCCTACCTTTAGGAACCTTTAAGGATGGTTTTGTGAGAGAAATAATGCAATGAATGTTAATTATTGATAACCTCCCTTGTTTCATATCAGAAAAAAATTCAGTACTTTCGTTGTCATAGATATAAACATGTTGTGGAGAAAGTTGTAAACATGATTATGCTGGATCAACAAACTGCGTCGAAACTCCGAATGCAAATAACTGGGCGTACAGAAGAGATCCCTGGCCTGACCCAGCATTGCTGTGGGATACGAGCTAAGTCTCTTACGTGGTTTACAACACGCAAAAACAAAATGAAAACACTTCTAGATTGGCTGTATGAGTACACAGGTGTTCAAAACCTTAAAACAGATTCAATCAATGAATATTTGATGAACAATTATGTGACATTTTGGCTTTTATTTCCTAGACCCATTGAAAGATCTTGTGCGCGTCTATATGAAGCTATGAATAGGAAAATGAAGGGAAACATGACTGCAGGTATTATACATTAGTCATAGGAGTTTACAAACTTGGGCATACAAACCAGAAGCTTATATTCTAAACTGAACCACATGTACTATAGTTCAGAAAATTACTCTCTATTCTTTTGACATATGAAGGGGTTTTGTATTAATTAAATCAAAATGATTTTATCTGATTAAACATTCCCTTATTCATATGCAAATCTCATTTATTCACAACTTTAACATGAACGACGTCTCCAATTGATGAAGACTGATAAATAAGTAAACTTCTCGTCCAAATGTGAACCAGCAGCTTATGATTCTGCACATACTTATCATCATGAGTCATATTCATAAGTCAGAGAGGGTGAGTAAGACTACATACAATCCATGTCATAACGAGGCACTGTTATACAGTTGCAGATGACCATCTCGGCGATCTCTCTGATCACTGGGCGACTAGATACCAGACTAGTTCCCTATCTCTCGTCACGTCCCCAGATCACAATCCACAGCTCACGTCACGCGTCATCAATATACACCTAACATCAACACGGGAGCAATTGTCTGTGTTGACACATTTCACTTGTCGCTTAAAGTTATTCCAAGTTGGAATTCAATCAAAAAAGTCCAAATATCTGCAAGCAAAAGACAATTGGTCCTTCGCATACGTTTCTCTTGCAGACGTTTTTTCAGCAAATATGAACACCGTGTTTACCGTTTCGTGTCTCTGAGCATGCGCATTGGGACTCTCGCTTAGGGATATAAATCCCTGGTCCTCCAAGCGTCTTCACTCTAGTTCTTACTCCAGGGATAGCAACTACTACTGCAACAACTATTGCAACTACTTCATTTGTTGCAACATCTCTTTACTCCTGCTGAGCTCTGTGCAACAAGCAGTAAATATGGATTTATTAACAATTGTAACCCTTCTGACGTCTATTGTCTGCTCTCAAGGTAAGAACACCTTCTTTTGCTTTCATTCATCTTTTAAAATTGCATATATATATATTTCTTATATATTTCAATCTGTTTTGATATGGAATGATTTATCGAAGCTGGGTTTAAATTATCTTTGGGTGCATTTTTGTTATGCATGCTGTATTAATTCTCGCCTTAACTTTATATTCCAATTCTGGACTTATATTTTCTTTGCCTTCTCTTAAACCAATGTGTGGCCTTTTTTTAATTCAGAAAGTTTGTACATTCGGTATTGGAAGATTTTTCTTAAATCAGCAAAATATTGCTTTACGTTAAGGTTTGGGAATATTTCTCTATCAATTTATCAAAAAATGCCCATCAGCTAGAATATTCTTAGCTTTTCGTTACCATATTCCGCAAATCAACTTATGTCATGTATTAAAGATGGAAACGTTATCCAAGTTACCAAAAACAAAAAAGCAATAAGCAATTAATTTGAATCTTTTATTTTGCAATGACGTTTCCTTGTTTTACCATAGGTAATATACTTCTAGATTCGATGAGAGTCAGAACAAACTATGTCTTAAGGTTAAATCATATATAAATTTAACCATGTTCTTATCTTTCATAAGTTCCTTTCATCTACCAAACCATTTAACCATGTTAGATCCTTTAAGAGTAGGAAAAGTACAATTGTATAAATTCATTTGCAAATTTTGCAAAATACAGTCTGGTTACATTATCAGCAATGGATTTCAGGTCTATTCAACAAGTTCACATGCATGGAATCATAATAAATAATAGAAAAACTTGTTCATCGTCACTTGCTTCGTAGAACTGAAACAAAGAACTAAATGCAGACAAGGGTGATAGTTGGTGCTTTGGGCATATCAGAATGAAAATTGATGCTTTGGGCATATCAGAATGATAATTGATGCTTTGGGCATATCAGAATGTAAATTGATGCTTTGGGCATATCAGAATGTAAATTGATGCTTTGGGCATATCAGAATGATAATTGATGCTTTGGGCATATCAGAATGATAATTGATGCTTTGGGCATATCAGAATGATAATTGATGCTAAGGGCATATCAGAGTGATACGTGATGCTCAGGTAGTGCAGTAGTATAAAGTGCATGACAAAGTGAACCATCCCTTGACACCTATTCCAATATGCAGTTGTTTGATTGGCTCTTCACGCTTTGAGTCTCCTTCCTGACAGCTCGCACCTGTCCGCTACACTAGGAAGATGGTGTGGACCAACGTGCAATTTGGGATATCGCATGTTTGGTCAACGACCCTTGACCAGTGGTCATTCCTTTGTTTGTGTGGTATTCCACAGCAGCTTATTTGTAAATAGTAGAAACAGGGGTTGGGGTTCGAATCCCGCACCAAAATGAACTTTTAGGATAGGCTTCCGTTTTGGTTTAGAAAGTATAATGTACATTTTGTATTTGTTGTGTACGTAAATATGTAGTTGATTACCGATTATCGAGATAGCAAGAAATGGAAATAAGTTCAAATTACGATTGTTTCCTGGAAACATTACTTAAATTTTACTTCACTTCACTTACATTGCAAATATGTTCAAATTGCCAATTTCAATATCATCGGATTGACTGACCTGCATGGCAAAATTAATTTTAATATTCCATAGTCGGAACCATGATGGAAAAAATCACGATTAAAAAAAACCTGGTTTTTAAGATCCCGTGGGTCGGTGATGATTATGGGAACGGTGCCAGGTTCGAATCCTGGAAATAGTGACCTTCATCAGATTCTACATGCCAAGGGATTTGATAGCCAGAAATAGCTTCTTCACATCAAACTAGTATCGACTCTCATGGATCAAGTTTCAGAATTCCTTGAGATAAAGTTTGAATAGAGTTTAGCTGTTTTTATAGGACTTAAAGACTTTGAGTGTTGAAAAATAGTTTAACATTTGATACTGAGATGCTACTTGAAACATTAGACATGTACGGCTTGGTTGATAGAGTTTAGCTGTTTTTATTGGACTTAAAGACTTACACGTTGAAAAACAGTTTAACATTTGTTACTTAGATCCTACATGAAACAATTTCCCGACCCTAAAACCAAGAGATAGCCCAGAAAGATGAAACCGACATAATTGTATTAATCAAAACAGACGAGATACATTCCCCCTGAAAATTCAGTAAAAGCGCGAAATGTGTATGTGACAATTGATATATCGACAGTTTCTTTTTTAAGCAACCTAAACAGGTCGGTTTGTTGAAAGAGTCCTTACAGTGCTGTCATACAAACATTAAAGTCTATTTTTACGAACTTTTCCATTATTTGAGGATGCTTTTTCAGACGCTTGACATATATTAGCAATCAAGTTTCGTTCTTAGCAAAAACAATTACCTTCGTTTGCGAAACAAGCTTTGGCGATAAACACGTCGAAGAAGAAAACTTGCCGATGTTGTCCGAATGTAAACATCCACGTGATGCCTATGTGTGCCGAGGTGAGGAAAAACAACTTCGACATTCGGAGCTTCTTCATATTGGCCCAGTCAACACATCAAGCGTTGTTGCTCTTTAACTCCTTAGACTAAATTATTTTAACCGGGCTGTTTTTGTAACGATTCTCTTAATGAAGTCAAGCGTTCTAAAAAGAAAAGTAGGCTAACGAGGCTCTCAAATATTTGCTGTAAAAACATTAAGCAAAGAAGTTGCAATTTATAAAAGTTTATAGTTACATTTGGAGGTGCCGATTTAAGTCACTCCCTCATTCGATACACCTAAACTGTCAACATGTCGGTGTCAAAATGTTCTTATACTTTGTATAAGTCAATGTGTACCAAAGGCCCTCCAAGTTGGGTTGCTGGATTTGAAAAAAGCTGATTGCTAAGATTATGCTTCTGTAAATGTTTCAGGTTTCATTGAAACATTATTTCAGATCAAACGGGCAAATGAAGTATGAAAACAATGAAATATCTATGGTTTTTACACTTACACTTAGAAGGTATATGGACAGGTTTTTCCTTTTACAAATTGATATGTTTTATTTTTTGTAATGGAAGTCCTCTTCATGCCGCAAACTTTCAACTCTCCCATTTTCGATTGAAAATATAAGATCATACAACTATGTGTCAACTATTAACTGCTTTTTATCTTTTATAGAAATGAAACAGCTTACTCTCATATCAATCTTTATGTTTCTTAACTGCATCTTCTAGCCACAAATAATATTAGTAATTGTAAAAATATTTTTTTTCCAATAAAGACTATTGAACGCAAAGGGATTTTTGAACAGACTGTAGATACTCACTGACCTCTTACTGCTACGAATGCCACAAGCCACTTCCTTTGCGTGGTACCGAAGGCTACGTTTATAAAGTCTTGGTCACGACGAAGGCATAGGCATCTCAATAACTAACAATACTTAACTACCTAAAGCTTACTTAACCATACTCCTTGATTAGAGTCAAAATGTATGCTCTACGGTAAGATCAGATGGTAGACAAACGAGTTGGAACATGTAATGAACATTATCTATTCTATCTTCTTCCAGCAATTCGCTGTCATGACTGCACAAGTTGGAACCCGTACTGCCGAGAGACGGTGAACGAACCTTTCAGTGAGGCCGTGGCGTCTGTGGACTGTGACAAGACGGACACATGCTTCGTGAAGAAGGAGGAGAGCGGAGGTGAGTCCAGGTTTACTTTAGTTCCTCGAATAGTGCCAAGCTTTCTTGTAAATGCTTGTTTAATTACTTATACGTTGCAAGAAATTCCTACGCCATCTGAACACAAATTCAATTCTTCGTCAAAATACTATCCTGAAATCTCGTGTTCCCATAGGATGAAAGGTTTTGATTCTATGAAAGATTATGTTTATGTCCTAATAAGAAAACTTAATCTGGCAAGCATAAGGCAGAATTAACCATCAAGTTAAATCTCATGCAGTATGGTAGCGCTTTGAATATAAGGACAATGATGATCATTTTACTTTTCTACTTCCTAATAACTCATAATGACCAATTCATTCTAAATCATTCGTTCCTACTGCAGTTATCTCCCGTGGTTGTACGGACTGGTGGATGGAGACTCAGGTTGACATCAAGTACGAGGGGTGTCGAACCCAGGAGGTGGAGTGGGTGGGCAAACAGACCTGGTGCTTCTGCAAGTCTGACCACTGTAACGGGGCATCAGTCGAGATGCTGGAGGCCGGAATCGTACCTGAACCTCCCAAAACTGACAAAGTCGAGAAAACCAACCGTATTCAGGTACACTTACATCTCATTCACAGTTCAGTTGGTAGAGCATCCGGTCAGCAGCTGGAAGAACGCAATCTCATTGAAATCAGACATATGTGTTTGCTGCATTACGTTACGCATATCTTAAGACCTTAATTTATTGAGATTGAGGATAAAGTTATTCATTTAGTTCGAAGGCCATCATTCAAAAAGACGTTTAAAGGTAGAAGTTGTCTCCCTTGTTGGACGCTCGACATAAAACGATAGAACAACGCTTGTTGTCGGGTGCCTTGTGCTCAGAGAGAAGTTACTAATGGACTTTATAATAACGACAATAACAAACATTGATGAGTTCTTGGGATTTATCTCGAGGATATAAAACATGTTTGTGTTGGAAGTTTCACAGAGCATGAATGGATATAATATTTGCATTATCTGTTCCACAGGATGATGGTTGGATTGGCTGGGACTTCTCCAGAGACTGGCAACAATGGGACAAAACTGTTTCAAGCCAAGAGAACTCTTCACCCGTAAGTGTCATAACAACCCACCAGCCACCTTATATATTCTCTTAAAACTAGATATTCTGTAACCCTCTATCTTTCTTATCCCTGTTGTAAAAAGTCTTTCTGTTACCCTCTCCTGACTCTATCCTACAATGATTCCATCTGCCTTCAGGAACCCGAATGGAAGAACTGGGACGAGATCGTGACTGTGCCATGGAGCGAGTGGGAGCACGACGGAACCGGAAGGAAGTCGACCCCGGCTCCCGTTGTTGAAGTCAAACCCGACCAGAAGTTCGACGACACCAACCCCGAGTACAACCTGGAGGAGATTGACCACAGTTTGGACCCTGCCTGGCAGCTTTGGTGGTGGCATGCCGACTCTGACAGACCCACCTTCAACGACTTCGAGAAGACCTGGAAGGCTCCTAGCTGGGTACAGGAGAACGATGGACATGGTTGGGACTTCCCTGTGACTGGACGAGAGGAGGAGCAGGATAAGACTACGAGCACCACCACCACCGAGACGGTCTGGACCTGGGGCAAGGGCTGGGGACATATCTTCCCCTGGTGGTCCGGCAGACGACTTCCGCTCACAACTGCGCAGCCGCCAACCACCTACGTTACCGTTACAGATGCACCCATACGGAACCCAGTTATCATTCAGAACGAGGGTGACAATACCCTGGACGAGATTGTCGAGAAACCGGAACTCACAAATGAGCTGGAGATTTCTGATGCCCGTAAGTTTCATATTCTCAATATAAGATAATGTTTTTACAAATTGTCGAATGTTTGCAATATCAGAACTTCAACGATTTGCATGTTTCACTAAGATAATGTTAAGTTTTGTTTGTTTGCTTCTCGAATGCAAAAGCAGTAAAATAAAACGTATTAAACCTCCCAGTATCACTTAAAGTCTCTTCTGCGTTCAAAAAGATTGTTCACACGTCTGATCTATTTTTTGCAGAGTTCTTCTGCTGGGACTGCTACAGTGACAGCCCCCTGTGCGGGAACAGAGTTGACACCCAGAAGGCACACTACCTCGGCAAGACTCCCTGCCCGTCAACTAACAAGTGCTTCGTCCGGAAACAGGGCGATGGTGAGTTACCTTCACATTGTTCTGTGTAGAAATTTTACCTGTTGTAGAGAGTTATTTGTGCCTGGAACAAATGGTCTTTCGAAAAGCTTTGGTTATTTAAATTCTAATGCTAGAAGATTGTCGAATCAGATGTGTTCAGGGTATTAAATAGCTGATGCTATGTCTGCAATCCAATTTAAAGGACGATTGGTAATGGTCTTGGCGAATGAGACTTTTCAAAGAATTTACCTTCATTGTCCTTAAGGAGAATTGGTTTTATTTGTTTTGATCATGTGAACTGTTTTTGAGTAACTATCATTTTAGTTGATTTAAACAATGTTAAGGTGATATTAAGTCCACATGTATGCCAAGCATTGTTGAAATTCATGACAACAGTCACGTTTCGATTCATCTAACTTAAGAGAAATATAAATCCTAACGTCAATAATAAGGATAAACATAGTTTCACACCATTTACATTTCTGAGAAACACGTGGACAGTTTCAAAACTATGAATGGAAAGCTTTCCATTCAACACTTTTACACTTGTCTCTTCACGTGTGTTGTTTTTTGGCTTTCCGAGAATCAAAAGATTCATATTAGTGTCCAACCTGTTGCAATTTGCAAACAATCGCAAAGAAAATAAACCAACATGTTGGTCCAAGAATTAACACTAATCCATTCATCTCATTTTTCATTGTTTGAATTATTTGGTTCTTTGAGAAGGGGCAATAGCGAAATTCTTTGGTAGAGAGTCAACATTGCGGTCAGTCCATTTAGCTACCATTACATAGTTCTTCTAAAACAAACTTTCCACAGGACATAAAAAACAACAAAATCGATATTGACATTCCTTAAACCAATGCAAAAATGAACATCTCTCTATTTAGTCCTCACCAAGGCGTGTTTGATTTGGCAATGGTACTAGAAAGAGCGTACTCGAGTAACAGAATGGCTAAGACAGGCGACCGTAAGGTCAAGAGTAATCCAAATCAAATGAATCTTGCTTTGTATAGAATCAAAGTCTGTCTCAGGTCAAAGATTCTTTTACAATGTTTCAAATAAGACATGACCTGTTTTGCTGTTAGCATTCTGTGTTTATTGATTTCTGGTCGTTTTAAGCGCCTCCACTATCTAAAAATAGGGAATTTTTGATAATTTGACTAATCAATCATTGAAAATCTTGAACATTGAATTTATGACCAGTTTCTATATAAGTATCATTTTGAGGTTGTAATGGTCCATTGTTTTAATGAATTTTCATCTGTTAAACTGATAGGTAATTATTCTGTTATGAAAAACAATTATCGTTCCTTTAACATTATCATCTTTCAAATCAGGCAAGTTTTGAAGTAAAAATGTACCTGGTGCTTAACTTTCGATTCTATGTAGTGTAGGGATACCAATCTGTCGAAGGAAGTGATGTGAATGAGGCAATTCAGGAATACCGTTTACGAATATGTTGCATAACGCCAAATTAATATTGACGGAAGCTTAATTACATAAGGAAGTGATACAGTAACTCCCCTGAATCAAACACAAATAACTACATGTAGTTATTTTCTATGTTGTCGTCTTCATCCTGTCAAGCATAGTTCATCTTCGCTAACAGTCTATGTAAATATCAGCATCAGTACTCCCTATCTTTTATGTCAACAACTTATTTTTTTCTATTTCTATAAACCCTCGTCTAGGATCTGTTTATTTCAGTAAAACCTTTCAGATGAATATCATCCCAGGCCTTTTAAGGCTACGGATTTCAAAATATCATAAAACTGTGACACGTGGTTACATTAGCGAATATTTCTTTTCTCAACATCTTTCTGTAAATCCTTTTTGACAATCCTCGCGGATTACATGACTGTCAACAGAGGACAAGAGCGTGGCTATTCCATTCCCGGGGTTGACCGTTCAAATCTCTCCCGGTTTATCTGCAGAGTGTAAGGAAAACACAGCGGTCAAAACACTGCCTTGTCTGAGTCCAACATCCTGCATTACACTTCCAACATAGAGTTTGTTTAACAGGAAATACTGCAATAGCAAGAAAAGATTCTTATGAATATGCCCTTTGTATTATCGTGTCAACTATGTCAGACTTTGTGAAGTGAAAATCGCACTTAACCTGAAAAACACGAGTTTTATAAAGTAGTCATGACTCAAATCAAAGGCGTCTACAGAAATTTAAAACGGAACATGATCCAAACATCTGAAGTTACTTCATGGCTCCTCTTCCTTCCTACAACAATGGTATAGTCATCACGACAAAAGCCGTAAATAATTAACATAATTGAATAATTAAATAATAAAATAATTTTTGTTACTTGTTAAATTTTATCTGAATTTGTTGACCATTCCAATTCATGTAATTTTTCATAGAATAATTATATTAAAACCATAATAAAGTTTCCTTGAAAATATCATTAACGCCCTTGTTTCCTCCCCAGTGTTGTATCGAGGATGTGCGGACGGGTGGGTGAGCAGCGTCATCTCCTCCGACTACGTGGGGTGCCGCACCCAGATGCTGTGGGGTAAGCCTGTCGAGTGGTGCTTCTGTACTGCATCTCTCTGTAACAGCGACTCCATGGATGACATTCAGAACAAGTACCTCAACCCACAACCTCATCCTTTCAAAGGTAAATATATTTAAAATCTTCTTGGTAGGCCAGTTGGTATATAATGGACATTACCTGGGCGAAATCGTCTTACCACTGGCAAATCGTCGTTTTCTCTTGAAACATAGTCGTTAGCTTTGGTAACATTGTCATTAGGTCTAGCAACCTATTCATTTATACTGGTCACTTACTCACCTGATCTCTCAGTATTGTCATGAACTCTCGCAATATCTTTGACAAATAATGGTCATTTATTTTGCAACATCCTCAGACAGTATCTTTTGCAAAATAATCATAATATCTGAGAACACAAAGTTTCTCTAATTAAATTATCGTTAACCTAACAGGCATTGTGTCTATCAAGAACATTCATTTTGGTAAACTCTGTCTCATATCTTTGAACAAAGAAATTTCATTTTTGAAATTCTCAATCGTTATATATTACTCTTTGGTATGAAACCATTCCAGTTAGACCTTTTATCATTAACGATAATAATTATAGGATGTTAAATAATGCACCTTGGTCAACATTTGATCACAATGTCTAGAAATATGTCAATCGTTGAATAGTACAATAATGTAAGGAATAAATACGACAAACTTCATATCCATTAAGCAGTGCTCCAAGCTATGCAATAAAGATCTCTTCTTGAAGATAGAAAACCTTTGTGATTAACACTTTTATAAAGTGTATATATTGTGTTAAGCAAGGACATCCACTTACTCCGTATCTTTTCTGTAGGAAACATAACAACAACGGAATCCTCACCTACAACAACTCCACCAGAGAAGATAACGGACAACACGACATCAGAAGAAACCACAGAAGATTCAGACACCACATCAGAATCGCAAGATTCCAGTACGCGGAAGATCGTAAGAAGTACTTCAAAGTTTATGACCGCCCTGACAAAAAACGGTCATTAGCAATTTGGAGTGACAAGGATCGTTTCGTTAACTGGGCTTTTTTCAAGACCTAGTATCACTATCAGTATTATACTGTGATAACTTACCTGGTTGTATCATACTTGTTCTTTTCTTCTGAATATCATAGAATATCAAAGATATTCATATTTGATTAAGCAACACTTGACGGACTGAAGGGTTTGAAAATCGTCAAATAATGATTATTTTCAACGATGAATCAACCCGTCGGGTGTCCTGAGAGTGAATACTAGTTTTGAAAACAGCCTGTATATAATATCTATCTGTGATTGTTGAAAAGCTTCTTGAAACAGTGCTGAACTTCAAGAAAACCGTATGCTGTATTGTTACCTTTGTATTACAATGTATAAACTTCCGCGGGTGAATAACTGCGATAGCCCATGATTGTGTCACACATATTGTACAGAATGTATTATATTGATCAAGAAGGTTGAATTAGAAAGGACTATAATCCTTTCTTTAAGCTACCACCGTTTCGAATATACGGGCCCAATATAAATGATATGTTTATTTGTTGCTTTTTGCTTCATCTTCTCTGGACCTCTTGTTAACCTAATGCTTTTTTCATAATGGTTTCTTTAGTACCTTATTACTATTTTTCTAATTAAGGATTACTTGATATTTTGTCATACACGAGACAACCGTAACTATTATTTTTCAAAGTAAACACTTTATTCAAAGTAATTTAAAATCGGTTAAAGGTAAATAGGAAATGAAAAGACTCTAACAGAGCAGGTATGTTTCAATCTCTTTAGGTAATTGTTACAGTTCAACCCTTTGTCATTATGCACTGTCAAATATCCTCATTCAAACATCGAGCCTTTCCCTTTAAACATCCTTACGACTGTAGAGCAAACATATAAATACATCAGTCATATCTTGTCTGACTAAAATATAAGAGAGATGGGCCTTCTCTTCTCTGTCTGTGTGAGGCCCGTAAATACTCTGAAGTACATCCTATCCTAGTCCACATGGGGAGGTTTACCTTGTCTGTTTACCTGTGTTTACCTGAGCTTCTGGTCCTCAGGTAACCAGGTGAGACACTAATGAGGCATTGTCCTCCTCTAGGTACTATCTCTGTTTGTACTTTACTTCCGTATTGGCCAGTTGGTACACGGAGTCCATACATCCCGTGTCAACTTCAGTAGATCTGGTGTGTCAAAATGTCCTGTGATGGAGATGTCATATTTACCTTTTAGGACAAAGAAACATTCTAAATATTTCAAAATAATTTCAGATAACTTCTTAACTTGTCATTTCCCTCGGATTTATTCAGGATTGTTTCACTTTAAATCTGTATAATTCATTATGCAATTACTCTTTTATCTTCTAGGATGAACCTTTAAATGTTTAACGTCATCGAGCTTTTAATTAGTTGCCGGTTTGGATATGTTATATTCACCTTTTAATTAAGTTAGACTTGGAAGTATTCGAAACGACAATTGGAGATAACTTCTTAATTTCTTGGTCGAGTATCCTTGCTTTAGTAGCTAGTTTAACAAATGAAAGTGTTGAAGATGAACATGAGTTGTCTTGCAATTACAATACCATGTCTTGTTGTTGATGACATGTAAACAAGAAGTGAGGGCGTTGCACAATATAAGAGTGCAACAAATGTTTACCTATATTGTAGATATCCGTGCGAGTGATGAGAGAATGTTGAAAGCTGCCTTTGTTATTTCTGATATATATTTTATGAATACACTTGCTTCTTTGTACATAGTCACCATGTATATTTTACAAATATATGAATCTGTTTATATTTCTATGAGAAATAAAACGTATATACAATAACTTTCTTTTGTCTTATATGTATATGTTTGTAACATTTAAAAAAAAAGGTAAGATGTTCCCGATGTTACACAGTTTTAAAAGATTATTATGTGAGCGTACTTTTTCTGTTATCCCATTGGTCATTAAAGACCCAAGGAAAAATGTCAACCTCTGGCTTCGTCCTCGGTCAATATTGTTTACATACTTTGTGGAAGATGTTTTTGGGGTGTAAAATGATACTCATTATCTCTCTCTAAGATCAGCTCTGCTGCCCTCAGCCCAAGCCCGCTCTCCGTCCCTCATACCAGCCCTGTCAACTCCCTCTCTCTAACTCAGCCGTCGGACAGACTAGACTTGCTGAGGCTTTGTCACAAACATGTTCATGATTTCCATGATTGTATATTGCATTGCATTGATATTATCCTACCTGTAACAAATCACGAGACAAGAAGGTAGTGTAGAGATCTTGACTTCATTGTGCTGAATAGATATAACTTTTTAATTAGTTTCTGTGGCTGATGTGGAAGGATCTTGTCCCTTTCTTGGAAACGCATTCTCTTCAAATTTGCAATAATAAAAGGCTTGTTTTAGTGACCAAAAAGCGCTAGTAGTTTAACGCGTTTGGTGATTTTTTTTTATCAATTTGTTTCTGTTCAAATATTTTTTCATACTTAGTTAGGTTGGATTTCTGTTAACTAAGAAAACCATGAACTCCTCTGATCATCTGAAAATCACGCCCATGAAACAATAGTATACAGTGTTGTAAAGTGGACTAGGAGCTAGTCTACTAAATGTCCTAAACAAAATGTTGAGATTCAGGGGTCCCCTATCAGAGGAAGAGCCATCTGGTAACAAGCTATGACAGGTTGACAAGTGGTTTATGGTCTGTGGCACCGCTCGCCAGTAGAAGGAACGTGAAGCTGGAGAGATCAAACGTTTTTGCTCTGCTCACCAGTGAGCAAATTCTATGTACATCTTCCACTAAGTATACATCGAGTCTATAAAAACAGGTATTGGCGTCTTCACTAGTCTATAATTGTATAATATTTTAGAAGTCAGCGATAATATATTAGCATACAAACCACAGCGTCACATTGATAACGATTAAGATTTTTTTATCCTGATTCTCATTCCGAAGATACTTCTTGAGAGTCGAACAAGATAAACAAAAGGAAGCAAACATTCCTTGGATGAATGTGCTGTTTTTTCTACAAGTCATGTTATTTTGAGCTTGCCTAACTCTAAATCTCCAGATGCGTCGCAATTTTACTGCTCTTCGGTGCTTCTCTGGACCATATAGACATTTAAATTGCAAAACAAGACATAATAATGATCAAAAGGTGTTTTCAATGTTCAAACATAATACTTTTTTTTCAATATTATTAAGAATAATGTTTTTTCACCATTTTCACCTAATTATTCGATTCGTATTTTATTTTCTTTACTTAATAATTAAATAACACACTGCTTTAGATGAATTCATGCATTCTTACAAAATTAAAGCACTGTTTTCTTCATAGTTCATAACTTTGAATACATTTTCTATCTGTTTATCTATTGAGATGTTTCTGGAAATGAACAACACTTACCATTGTGTTTAGTTTATCAGATGGCGGGTAGATTTTGTGTATGAACATGAGTTTTTTCTGTTAAACCCTTCAATATACATATTCATGCAGCAAACTGTTGATTTTCTGCTGATTGATTGTGAAAATTCATTAATCATGTACCATATCCGGTATGAAAAACGTGTCTACAGTGAAGGGCAACGTCTTACTGGCGTGTTGTTATCTTCTTCTTGTCAAAGGTATATACAGAATATTGCAAACCATTCTACAGAACCTTCTGTGGGGAATTCTGAAGAACATCATACCAAATTCTTTAATTCTCCATCCTTACAACGTTTAATTAAGAGAGATATATGGATGACAACTTCTTTATTCATGGTATGCAACGTTTCGACACAGGTTCTTGTCATTCTCAAGCATGGGAAAAAATGATAAAGTGTGAAAATATATTGGTAACAATAAAGTATTAAGAATTTATCATCCATATATACTCCTCTTCATTATTGTCATTCCAACTTTTAAATTGCCCCCAAGAACTTACAAACTTGAAGAAATTAATCCGAAATGAATGAATCCAAAAGCTGCAGTAATTCGGTTGTGGAAGGTGATTGTTATGGTGAAGTTTGCATCAATTTATTCAGTGCATTGAATGATAATTTTCAGTTTAGTATCCAGCACAGACAATGTTAAATGAAGCATTACAAAGGAAATAGCTGGTTGGTGATACCACATACTAAAAATAGAGCCATTGGCTCTGTAGCTCATCAGGCTTCATCATCAATTATGCTGTAGAGTGTGGCAATGTGATTCCCCCTTTGTAGAGGCCACAGGGTCACCAATCATTAAAATTAAGTGTAAGGTGACAAGTATCAGTTTTCTAGGCTTTATACTTCAGGAGAAGAAGATGAAAATAGATTTGAAAAACGTTCCTGTTGCCTTTATTAGGGGCAACAGGGCCACCAAAGCTACAATTTATAATCCTCACTAACCAAGGAGTATGTACACAAAGTTTCAGCTTTCTGACCTTATGGTTCTGGAGAAGAAGATGAAAATAGGTTTTTTGGGCCTGGCCCCAGTGGCCCTTATTAGGGGTCACAGGGCCACCAAAGCTACAATTTATAATCCTCACTAGTCAAGGAGTCTGTACACAAAGTTTTAGCTTTCTAGGCCTGATGGTTCTGGAGAAGAAGATGAAAATAGGTTTTTAGGGTGTGGCCCCTGTGGCCCTTATTAGGGGTCACAGGGTCACCAAAGCTACAATTTATGATCCTCACTAGCCAAGGAGTCTGTACACAAAGTTTCAGCTTTCTAGCCCTTATGGTTCTGGAGAAGATGAAAATAGGTTTTTAGGGCCTGGCCCCAGTGGCCCTTATTAGGGGTCACAGGGCCATCAAAGCTACAATTTATAATTCTCACTAGTCAAGGAGTCTGTACACAAAGTTTTAGCTTTCTAGGCCTGATGGTTCTGGAGAAGAAGATGAAAATAGGCTTTTAGGGTGTGGCCCCTGTGGCCCTTATTAGGGGTCACAGGGTCACCAAAGCTACAGTTTATGAACCTCACTAGCCAAGGAGTCTGTACACAAAGTTTCAGCTTTCTAGGCCTCATGGTTCTGGAGAAGAAGATGAAAATAGGTTTTTAGGCAGTGGCCCCTGTTGCCCTTATTAGGGGTCACAGGGCCACCAAAGCTACAATTTATAATCCCCACTAGCCAAAGAGTCTGTACACAAAGTTTCAGCTTTCTAGCCCTTTTGGTTCTGGAGAAGAAGTCGAAATTACACAAAGTTTACGGACGGATGGACGCCGGACACCATGCCATGCCATAAGCCCATCGGGCCTTACAGGCCAGATGAGCTAAAAATGGACTGGTTGTTATCACTGGGCAATGACAACTCAAACACTGTAGATTTAATGAGATTTCGCTTTTGTTGTCAATGGTGGACGTCAACAATTTGATTCGGTATGTTCAAACACTGGAGTAAGATGGCAACTTAGGTTTTCATCTAAAGCTATCCTATAGTAACAAGTTTTAATACATTAGAGAAACTATGGCATTTTTATTTAAAGAAAATAACTAAGATGTTTTCATTAATTCCATTGATATATACAGATGTCAAGCACAATGAAAAAAATAATAGTTCATAAGAGGGTTTTTCATTAAGAAATGAATTCTCTATTATATATCATTAATTTTTATTATTTGTAGTAATTTGACATAGGTCGGTTTCAACTCTTTTCCTTGATAATCTAGTGCAAACTTGACCATATTTCTCTACTTATGATATTTGAGAAAATAATTTATGGTAATCCTATACAATTTAGCATGGTTGGTTACCTTTTTGTTCCATCTTGAACTTTCAAGTACCTCTGCCACTTTCAAACTTATACCAACAGACCCTCTCATGATCACAGCTGAATAATCTTACAGCGATTTTATTTACCGCGGTCATCAGAGTGGGATCTCCTGTGTGACTGGTCCAAATTGTCGATATTTACCAATCAATAAATACAGTAGAACACGGATAAAGAGAACAATCAGATATAGAGAAAAACAAGATGTGTTTGTGAAACACGAATGCCCCCGGATGCATCCTGCTCGCTGTGTCAAGGTCAAGGTCACAAGGTCAAATGTCATGGTGTCATCTGAAAGGTCTCATCACAAGGGATCCATATGTCAAGTATCAAAGACCTAGCTCTGACTAATCAAAAGTTATGACCAAGGTTAAAGTTTTTTGTGGACAAACGGACGGACAGACGGACAGGTGAAAAACAATATACCCCCAGAATCTCCGATTCGGGGGCATAAAAATTCAAGTCCTGTCCCTATATAATATCATTAAAATTATATGCGTATAGCGAACACCGGATAAAGCAAACTAAATTTGTTAGTCCCTTGGAGTTCGTTATATCCGTGCTCTGCTGTAGTTCCGAAAGCTTATGTGTCATTTAGTGATAAATTCACTTACACAATATGTGAACTAACCACAATCTCTTTTGAAAACAAACAATTTGAACAAAAATTTTTAAGGTTTTTAATACTTTTTGCGATATTTACAATTAATGTGTACAATTCATTTGAACAACAAAGAGTCATGTGTACGAATCTTCATCAAGAATGATTTCATAGTTAAGTTTCTGTCTGAAATGCAGTGCAAATGTAACAATACATTAACATCAGATCTTAATAGAACACTTATTCAGGACAATCACTTATAAGCACTAAACATACAAGATCTGCATGTGACAGGCATCAATGTGTGAATATGGCAGTTAAAGGGGCAGAAACACTTTTTAAGGTACATAAAGAGGTCTCATGAGAAAGAAAATAAATGTAACCGACTATGCCTTTTGTTTTAGTGGAAAAAATCAAACATTTCCTATTGTTGAATAAATATAATTGGAAGCGGAATTAACATTTAGATAAAGCAATGTAAAATTTTGGGACATTTACTTTTTTCAGTTTTATGATGATTTAGAGTTAATGATATTTAACAATTACTCAGAGCTGGTCATTATTTTTTTACTTATTTTGTAATATGTGAGTTTATGATAACTAACAACTGCTTGAAGATATTATATCAAACTGGCCAGGCAGCTTGATAATGACAGCTAGGGGTGGTGATATGGGGGTTAATGCCACTTTCAAGTGTATTTCACTTATATCAAGGCTGCTAGTATTCTTGCAGGGAGAAAGCCTGCAACACTTATGTGGCTATGGTGAGATTTGAACCCTTGACCCCTTGTTCCGAAGCTTAATGTGCTTATCACTTCGCTATCCCACCCCAAGCTTCACAGTAAGTGAAGTGGACTCTTGCTTTGACCAGTTGAGACTAGTGACTCATTTTCTCTTAAGATGATATTATAATAATTAGGGTATTTATATAGCGCACATCTCCACACCGAATGCATGCTCAAGGTGCTCCCTGAATTATTACCCTAAGCTGCCGATTAAGCGCTTGATGGGTCCCCTCCAACACTACTTTCACCAGGTACCCATTTCCTGCTGGGTGAACAGAGGCACATTTTGAATAAAGTCTCTTGCCTAAGGAGACACCACGAGTTATTCAACACGTGTCTCAGTGTGGGGCAGGGAATTACCCTTCAAACTCTCAGTTCATTCAGCAAAGAATCCGGTAACCCACCCATCCGGCGAGCCCCGCCAGATGTTGCTGAACTACACTGATAGCGGTCAACTGAGCTTCGCACAGGACCACGTGCCACCACTATATTACCAGACATTCATCATACAAACACATATTATAAACAACATTAACAAATACTTTATATAAATATGTGTGACTATCAAATAATATAACAATGGACAGATATTGCACATATTCTTACATCAATATATTTAAGAAGATTAGAAGATACATATTTCTAATCTTGGTTTGGACCAGCCTTGGTTATTAACCTTCAAATATACACATTGGGCGTCAGTTTAGTTTCATCTCAAGTTTGTGTCAAGCTCATAGATGAATGGCAAATATGAGTCATAAATTCTGAATCAAAATATGGTTACACTTACACATAATGATCATATATTCAAACAGAAGTTTAAGTCATTGGACATTAATTTGGCAGCAACTTGCTTGTACCAGGATAGAACCAATTCTATACAAAAATGAGAGTATGTCAAATAGTCAAATACATGATTTGTTCATCTTAATTTTTTAAATATCTAACAAGATGGTGTTACATGAACAACTGAGTCAATTACAGCACATGATTGAAAATATGTCAAATAACCTTATTTTCATTTCAATATCTTTTTTACGATTTTGCGAGTTCAGAAAATATTCCTCTGACGTTAGGTTTGGTCACTTCCTCTCCAAGCGTGTCCAGCGCCAACTGTAAACAAGAGAAGTAAACAAGTAAACAACACTAGTACACTAAGTGGGTCAACACCTATAATTGCTTAACTAATTGTGTTATTAGGTCCTTCCTTTCCTTCATTAAACAGGAATCTCTGAGAATGTACTTTAACAGGATGGAAGGAACAAACACAGTGTTTATATATAAAAGTACCTAAACCATGGTAATTGCTTAACAAGATCTATCATGCCTTCTCTTGCTTGCCTCCTTATACAGGATATGTAGAGAGTACATTTGGGATGGATAGAGGAAAAAGAAACAGTTGTATTTATGGTGTCAACAGCATTGTTCTATGGCAAATAAGATGTGCCCTTCCAATGTTGATACATCATACGGGCAGGAGAACATTAAAACATCCTATCAGTGTCAACAAATGTTATACAAACATTTGTAAATATACCTCGGATTTGTTTCATAAACTTTATCTATACAGCAATTTGATTGGAAGTCACTGTATTTCTAAGTTGTTAAGGATTGGGAAAGGCAGGAGTCAGGTGAAATTTTGCAAATTGGAAGAAAAAATGGCCCACAAGAATTTTAAAGATGACTATTTAAGGGAAATGGCCCCTTTTTAAATTCAGAAAATTATTAATAAGCCTGAAAATCTCTGAGTTATATATAGATTAAACACTATTCTATCCAGTACCAACTAAATATGGGCAATCAACATTTACAAAATAAAATTATATGTCACTTTTTAAAAAACCACTTTAAAAAAAAATCATTTGAAGAAATATTTGCTGTACCTGTCTAGCCTCTGACTGCTTCATGTCACCGCGACACAAGATGAGGTTGATGAGTTGCTCCAGACGGATATCAGGGTGCTTCTTCACCAGGCCCTGTGGTCAGATTGTGTTTGGTCATTGCAGGTGAAACTTCCGTGATTTTACCATATATATGACAAGATCTTCCTTATTCAACATGACATGACATGTCAAATAAACTGGACATGACATGGCATGACAAATAAACTTGTCTTTCAAATGATTTATCTTATTCGATAAACTGCTGTATGTCAAATACTTGTTGACAATGACAGTTTTTTTATAAACATTTACATCGTAAACTATAAACGAAATTAAAGGGGGCAGAAACATGTGTTTATGGGGAATATAAGGTGACGTCAGGAAAATGAAATGGTTTAGGTTCCAATTGAAAGACAATGTATTTAAACAAAATGAAGCAGTAATAAATCAAATATAAAATGTAAAGTTCAGCCATTGGATCCTTTTTTCTTCAACAAAATGAATTGAAGGTGTTCACAAATAAATGGCTGCCAATGGACTTTATGTGAATCTTTATAATTTGTTCCCTGACTATGGATTATTAGCTTGTGTAATAAGATATTTTTAATACATTTTTAATATTTGACAGGTTCTGCAAATTGTAAACCTCTGGTTTAGTTGATGGATACTAATGCAACTGGTGACGGCTGAAATCCATCAATTTTGGTCATGCTCCTTTTTCAGACACTGATTGTATGATTGTATTTCACATCATTACGAGGTAGAAGTGGTTCTAGATTCAAGGACTGTTTGTGTCCAACATGAGTGTTGTGACCTCTACCCCACAGACCTCCAACATGAAGCTCAAACACTCCCTAGTGGACTCAACAATCACCCTGACTTTATGTTTGCATACCAAGACTTGTTACAAATTTGTTTCCGTTAAACAGTCACTTTGATTAGGCAGTTTCGATAATTTTGTTGTCATCTTCATAATAAGTTGTTCTCACTGTTGATACTTCCTAATTGTTATAGTATTAAACAATCTTAGTAAAATACAGAAAATATACATAATTTTGATGGATTTAAAATGCATGAATTGAAAGCAAGGAACAAATCTACCTTTTCACTCAATGAATGTGACATTATCTAAATTTGAACTTTTTTCTCAATTAGGTTTGATATTCATTTTATCCAATATCCATCATTGTTTGACAGAATAGAGAAAGGAAAGAGGTTCAAATATACTAGCACTTGAATATAGGTGAAGTTTCATACATTTATCAACAATAAACAGAAATTCTGATAAAAGAGTAGAAACAAAAGACTTACCGAGACTTCAAGGGAGAGCATAGATGTATCTCTGAGTTTAAGGACTTCAGCTAGCGCATACAGCACATCAAATATAGAGTTGTCCTGCAGATAGAAGGATATCAGGATAAACATATATTTCATATCAGTCATCAGTTAATATTTTGAAGATATTTATCTTTTCATGACAAATACCAAGTTTATCTAGTCAGGTGAGATAGTAAATTGAAATTTTCATTAGTGATAACATATAACTTTTCTGCCTCACAAGCATATTTATTATCATTTTATGAACGATGAAATGCAGCGTAGTTCCCAAGTGATCAGCTGAGGGGGTCAAATTGGCAAATTTCAAGCAGACGGGCCTCTTTGCAATGTTAAAAGTATCCTAAATCTAATAATTTCAAGGGACACCAAGCCAAAAGGCTGGGTAAATTTTCCCAGGACCGCCTCTAGGAACAACACTGCCTAAGTTACATTACCCAAACAAGAAACACAGTGAAGTACATGTTCTTGTTATTGAAATTTGGACTTTCGTGAAAAGAAAACATCCTTTCATGAAACAAAGAATATGTTTAATGTTTAAACACCTTATATCTACCATTTAGATGTTGATAAAGACAAGACTGACCTGTTGAGGTGACACTTGATGGAACAAATCCTTCAGTGCATTTGCCTCTTTAACCATCTTGTCAGCCGATTTCTTCCTCTCGTCATAGTTCTTGAAAGACAATTTTCTACAAGGGAAGCAGTCAAAACAATATTAGGAAATCGTAAATGGTTGATGTAAATTCTTGCAAAAGAAAAACTAAAATGTGAGCATAAGAATACATTTTGTGAAATGAAAAATTAAATTAGATAAAAAATTGGTACAACCAAAACAAGCAGGATATATTTCCATAGCACACATTTTATGACCTGCAATTTAAAAATGTAAAGCCACTAGCATTCAGAGATAAGTTTTGATATACAAGATGTTTTAACACAGATATCTCCCCAATACACCATTAAAACATAGAATCTAAAAGCCACATCTACGTGATATGAAGAGAATGTATACCAAATTTGGTGAAGATTGGTCAGGCAGTTTCAGAGTTATGCTCCGTAAACGAATGGGAACGCCAAAAGCAGACATGGACACTGACACTGCAGACGCAGGGAACTCAGCCATAGCCAATATGTCTCCCAACCCGCCAGAAAGAAAAAATATCTTATCTGTAAATGAACCCACCTGGAGAGGAGAGCTCGTAGATACTCTGTTAGAATTCTTTTCTGTCCGGTTGTCACCAGCTCTAAAAAGTTCTTAGGTCGAAGATGAATGAAATCCATATTGTAGTCTTCCCAAGTTGCACAGATCGTGATCATAGCATTGGTGCTCCCCATCCTGGGAAGTATATATCCATTCTTATCAATGCTGATAGCAGTTAAGTTGATATTCCAAATTAAAATTTATTAACTGATATAAACATTTCAATGATTTATCAAAGAGAGTTGATTAGAGAGTTTGTCATTGGTTACAAGCACAGAATGACAGCATCTCATCTTGATTGTCATCTTCCTACACAAAGCCTAAAACACCAGTTTCAAACTATCAGTTTTATGCCTTGCTTCATACCCTTGAGTTCTCTGTGCTTGCTCTCTAGCAGTAGGGGCACTATAGCAGCAAAGACAGTAAAGGATCTGCAGCAAGGCCTTAAATGAAACTGGCGTTTTAGGTTTTGGGTAGGAAGATGCTTGATTGTTTGTTTTTCAATTATTATGCATCTGAACAAACTATCGTAACTGTACACCAGAAAACCAGAGGCACAATTCACCTCACATCAACAGAACATTTTATGAGAGCTTCCATTAATTTCTAATTCATGTCAAATGTCCCAAACTACCGTAACACTACTTCTGATGTTCCTTCCTCCCAAGTTTATAAAAAGTTGCCCTTATTCTTACTATTTTTTAAAATGTTTATGAACTCAACATATATGTCATTTTACTCATAGCTGAATATATTACTAGAACATGTCAAAACAAACAACAAAACACATCAATACTGAACTCAAATGTAGTTCATGAAAATTTCCTATCTAAACAATCTTTCGTTAAATGTCTCACTTGTTTATGTATCTATCATATAGTTGTTGAGATGACAATAGTTGCAAAATAACTCAATACACATACATGCCAATGTTGTCAAAATGTGAAGAACTGATAATAATGTTTTCCATCTTTTCTTTATGTCTTCTCTATCATGCTAACCTCATTATTCACTAACATTATACCTCACCCTATTAGAAGTAACATGTAAATAAGCCAGTCACACCTACCAGGCTCGTGTCATGAGCTCATTGAGACAGTTGCTGTCCTTCAGGTCTAGGAAAAACTCAGCCAGGATGATCTCACAACTGGAAGCAAGAAAAAGATTCAAACTTGATTAAAATGACATTATCAATTTGACATATGCAACACTAAAATGCTAACTGTCACCCATTCTTGTATACATTGTGAGCTAGTGCCTTTAATCAGTTTGGTCTTCTGCTTCAAAGTTCATCAGTAATTTGGAGACAGGTGCTTGGGCAGGTCTGCTTTTGGATGGGTAGGGGGGAATGCATATTGAATTCAAGAATTTGTTGATAGATTATCAAAATCTATATCTTTTGTGTAATAAAATACATACAGGATTTAAAACCGGCTATGATCCTTTTTATCATCAATTAATTTCAAATTTATAATGTGGATCAACTAAAGGATGCAGGGACGGGACCAACCGAGGTTGGTTATCTTTCTCCAAGTTTATGATATATATTTCATGTAGTATTCAACCAATACTCTGTGCCCACCAGTATGAGCTGGTCTTGCCGAAGTCGGCGGTGAGGTTCTGGAAGCGGTCCCTCCGTATCTCGGTATCCTCCTCCCCCTCTTCTTCCTCTTCCTCATACTCATTCTTCAGGTAACGCTTCCGCAACTGCTTCATGTAGTCTCCGAACCCCAGGCAGTTGTTCGCATTGGCTATCTGTGGAGGCAGCGATACATTTAGTCCTGCTTCATATATTCGCAAATTTTAGCTGTGAAGGTTTTTGCATGGTTACACATTGAGTAAGTGAGTTATTGTTTACGTCACTTGGGCAATATTTCAGCTATTTTTGGCGTGCTTACACATTGAAGGACTCCTTTTAATTAAAGACATGGTGCAAGCGAGTCCCTGACCTCAGCAGGTCATATTTGTATATTGATCGCTGGCAGGTTCAATATTTGACTGTGAGATGAATACAGTACTCATTCAAACAAGAGTACATGGTTTGTGGAGGGGATGTCATATAAATTGGATATAATATGAGTTACCATATTTGTTTATGACAAATGTGGTTCAATATTCATATTTCAAGAGTGGAAGAAGGGACACACTGATATTTAGGCACAAGTATTATCAAAGTATTCCATGGGCACGAAAATCAAATAAAACTATCAAAACATATTAGTGAGGGCGATTGGCATTCATTTGGAAAGCAACATCTTAGCAAAACTTAACTTAAAGGCATTGGTTATAGTGTAACGTCACATTTGAAAAGTTTCATTTTAGTTTCAGTTTTGTTGGGGGGTAAATATCATTTCCATGTACATGTCTTTAATAGCTATGGTTTGTTTGATTGCGGTCAATCTGATAAAAGCTTATTCATCAAATCTTTGATTACATTATCATAAAGAAAGAAATGCTACTTACTGTGTATTGTATAAAGAACTTTTGTTCATTCCTGTTGTTCACATGACGATCTTTGTAAACGTTGATTTCACCTGTAAATGTATAAGAGAGAAGTGTTCAAAGAATAAACTACAGTAGAACTCGGATATAACAAACTCCAAGGGACCAAAGAATTTAGTTCGCTATATCCGGTGTTCGCTATATGCATATAATTTTAATGATATTGTATAGGAACGGGAATTGAAAATTTGTTTGCTTTATCCAAGTGTTCGCTATATCCATGTTCGCTATATCCGTGTTCTACTATATCTATTATTTCTAACGATCAGTTTTGTCCTAGTGAAAAGTATTTGCTTACAAAAGATTTATTTACCTTAATAACAAAATGTATTTCAATAGTTTTCACAACAAGAGTTGAATGTTTGTAAACTTTAAGCTTTTAATTATTTACAACTATTGAAGTTAAACATTTGAGGTAGATTGCTAAAACAATGTGGCAAGTAAATGTTCCTTATTTGCACTGACGGCAAAAGCTAAATGACTTTTAAATATTACTTTGAATGTTAGCTTGTTGCTAAATTCTTATCCAAGGTAGCGACTGAAAAAGCTAACAAGTCAAAAGAGAATCGCTCACAAACTTAACACCTATAATTTAACTGTCAACAAAAAGTATTTTGAAAAATATATAGTCAGTCATTTCAATGATTATTGATTTCGTTGTATCTCTCATATAATATTTTAGCAAGTATTTATCTGCATACTTTTGTACTCTCTGGCAAACTGACTGAGTTCCTCTGCAAATAGCTCCAGTACTTTTTTCACCAGGTCCTGACTAATCAGCTGGGCTACTTGAAGCTGTAGAAATAAAAATAATGTGGATACTTATATGGCGCCTTTTCACATCTTTAGACATGCTCAAAGTGTTACATACATCATTACCGTGAAGGATTGAAATTTCACAGCTGCTTTTAGCGTGATTTATAACCATGTAGGTCAGTACATTCTGTATTCAGGTACCCATATTAATAGCTATGTGGACAGAGTGCAATGTGGATGAGGGGCCTTGTCCAGGGACACAACACTGGATGAAACCAAGGTCACAAATTGTTTAGGTCTCCACCAGGATTCAAACTTAGGTCTCTGGCTTGAGAAGCCGGCATGCTAACCACTACACCACCGTCATCCACATGGTTTAAGTTGGACATCATGGTTTGTTGACAGTGTATGAAATAATTTTTCAAGATCACTAGCAAACCGGGCTAGAAAGTTTTCAAAGTTACTAGCCCAAAAGAAAAATTACTAGCCCAAAAAAGTAAAGATAAAATTTTTTTGTCTGACATTCATTGTTTGAAAAATAAATACATATCTGCTCAAGAGGTCTTGGCATGTGATGGGGGTGATCAGAAACTGTTACAAAATAGTAACTGAATTAATTACAAAATTGAACGAAAAGAAGTCAAAATATTTTTGATATACCAATCCACACTAGCCAACCGGGCTATCATTCCTTTTTTTCTACTAGCCCAGGCAAATTTCAACTAGCATCGGGCTACCGGGCTAGTGGTTATTTCGGACACTGTTTGTTGATACTTAAAGAGAAAGTTCTATCGCTATTTTACACGGGAAAACTGTTTATATTGAAAACCTTTTTGGATGGTTATCTTTGAATAAAACTACAGTAAAAACCAATCAAAGTATGTATTCAATACATGATTGAATATATCCAGATGAAAAATTACACTGATGGTAATTTTAACTGCTATTTAAATTGAAAAGTTAAAAAAAAAAAATCTAATTCATGCAAAACAAAAACATAAAGAAATCAAACCATTTACTAGATAAACAGATATTATCTATTGTAAATAGATAGATTAAATATGGAAACAAATTGTTTAGTAGGAATTTTGGTAGTTTTTTCAAATAGTCAAAACCATGGAAGGAGACTCCAGAAATTCTTTTTTTCCCAAATGATATGATAAATTGTCACTCGACTAGCTTGAAGTTGACATACATTCTGCTCCATCATCTGGAAGATAATGACCGGGAGGGGAGTGTTGAAGTACCCGTCTCCGTCAGCCTCCGGGAGTTCCTCCTTGCCCCAGTCCTGGAACACAACCATTTTACATTAACTCTATAATTCCATCTAGTTTCAACAAGCTGTAATGTCTAACCTCCTACAATCATGCATTACACTAAAGGCAAAATTGTTCCTTGGGAAAATTGCCAATACAGCTTGGTCTACCTGCTAACGTATTAATTATCTGTTCACCTTCTTATCATGAGGTACCTGACTGAGCTCTTTGAATTGCAGGTCATTGTGAGGTGTTTGCCATTCTCGTCTATCTTGATTGAAAATGAATTGACAATTCAAACTTTGGGAAACAAAAACTTCAAAATTACATCAAACTGTTCACTATGTACCTTGACGTCAGATTTGAGAGCGTTCCTGGTCCATTCAGCTATGTTTGATTTCATGTTCTTCAGGTAGCTGTGGAGTGAAAGTATAATGGTCACCAAAATAACCCGTGCTTATTACTAGCAGAATTTTAACATAGAACTCATGCATGCTTCCCTCAATGAATCTTCTTATAAATTAACGATAAGGTGTCTTATATGTGATATTTCTTTTTATAAAACATCACCTTAAAATAATCAAAGCCAGCAATATTTTAATTTGCTAATTAAAATACATACTCTATATCAAAATCATTATTGACATATCTGACAAGCAAGCAGAAAATGGGAATTTCATCAACATCTTCAAAATCCATAGTCGAAAAATAATTAAACTAACAAGTACATATATTCATCCAATAAAAAGAAAAGAATCAAGTTTTGATCATTTATGAATTGTCCAAAAATAATCAACTACATTTATGATCCAAATATGGCTTCAACTAGGGCAAATGAGTTAGGAAAGGAGATCCTTGCTCCTCTGGAATTAACTATTCCTAGACACTGGCCCTTTAAAAATCAATTCCAAACACTACTACTGACTGGTTCTGCAGATCTTCAATGACGTTGTTCTCCAGGAGAGGTCCCAGTTCCAGAGCTTTGGTGTCCACCTTCAGCTCAGGGTGTCGTAGGAGCTCTGGGGAACTGAAGTGATATGTTGTCAAAAAAATACGTCATTTTAGACTTTTAAGAAGAGATTTATAGTCCAGTGTTGAAATAATGCCTGCCCACCAGCCAAATGTTGGTTACTTTCAGAGAAGAGGTCGGGTAGCTCAGTCGGCAAGAGCGTCGGTCTAACGTTGCTGAGGTCCGGGGTTCGAATCCCATCCAGGCCAAGGTGTAAAAACCTAGAGTTCACCTCTGTTAGAAGTGTCACCCTGGGGCCCTAGTGTGTAGTGCAACAAAAACTGCGCACTTAAAAGATCCCATGAATTCATGTCAGTGGCTGAATGGTGGATACATGAACATGTGCATACGCCTAGCTGACAGTTATCACCGTATAGCAGTGTTGGACAAACTGCTGTGACAATGTGTCTCAGTTCACCCAGCTGTGGATGGGTACCCTGTGAACTGGAGAAGAAGATAAAAATAGGTTTTTAAGGTTTTGACCCTGTGACCCCAATTGGGGTCATGGGGTCGCGAAATCTACAATTTAGAATCCCTATTAGCCAAGGAGTCTACTCACAACTTTTCAGCTCTCTAGACCTTTTGGAACTGGAGAAGAAGATGAAAATAGGTTTTTAAGGTTTTGACCCCTGTGACCCCAATTGGGGTCATGGGGTCACGAAATCTACAATTTAGAATCCCCATTGTCCAAGGAGTCTACTCACAACTTTACAGCTCTCTAGACCTTTTGGAACTGGAGAAGAAGATGAAAATTGGATTTTAAAGTTTGGACCCCTGTGACCCCATTTGGGGTCCTGGGGTCACGAAATCTACAATTTAGAATCCCATTAGCCAAGGAGTCTGCACATAAAATTTCAGCTCTCTAAAGTCATTGGTTCTGGAGAAGAAGTCGAAAATGTGAAAAGTTTACGGACGGACGGACGCCGGACGCCTTGCCATGCCATAAGCCCATCGGGTCTTTCAGACCTGATGAGCTAAAAAAAAAAGAGGTCAGCAAGCCAGAAGAGCTTTACAGTCCAGTGTTGAGATAGTGCCTTCCTGGTTACATAGAAGAGGTCAGCAAGCCTGTTGACTTATCTGATTTTTGAGGTATTAACTCTCTTCACTTGTAGGACTTCTTTTCAGAGGGCTGATTGCTTTTCTGTAATTTCAGACAACAAACCATGCTTGGGGGCTAATAATACTTCAAACACTGATTTATTGTCCAGTTTTAGGTATGGGGGACTCTAGACATTTTAGGTAAATGCAACAGCAATTATTCAGATTCAAGAGTCAACTTATTTCATTGTAATTTACATAAAATTAAAAACATTACAATAGGTTCTTGAAGTTCAGTTCCTAGTGACCCTAAAAGGGTCTGAGAATCTTCAAATAAGGCTTTTACAATGCTTAATATTACTGCTTGTAGAGCAAAATGTATTTGTTGTATATATTTTATATATCTACCGTATTTAATTGTGATCTGGAAAGCTCTTTGAATGTAAAGCAAATTTCCCCTCAGGGATAATAAAGTTTATCTTATCTTATCTTATCTTATCTTATCTTATTACTGGCAATAAATATATAATTATAATGACAACAGAAGTTAACGTACTCATAAGCATGGACCCACTGTAGGAGAGAGACAATCTCGTTCCCTTCGAGCTCTTGGTCTATCATCTCAACCAGCTGAAAACACAAACAATCAACTGTCTCACAAACAAACAATTCTCACTATAAAACATACTATTTGAATTTTTTCTTTACCCTCGAAATGCTGCTACAACAAAATAACCTGTATTATCCTTAAAGTTATGTTTATAACCAACCGAAATTCAATTAAAGATGATTTATCACTAAATTAGTTTTGATTCCTATTAATATTTCCAAACACTTTCCATGAACTATTAACACAGGCTAAGGGTTAAATTTGATCACAGAAACAATATACTCTCTGGCTGTATAACAGAAATGTTAAAAATCAAAATCATAGGATTCTCTCTTATAAGCTGCAGATTAAGGAATGAAAGATTTGTTCTTTACTTTTATATTTACAAACACTACTACAACAAAGAATTATCAAGAAGAAGAACAAGTTCTTAATTCTGGATAAACAACTTCTTCATTGCATCCATATTGATTATCCATAAGAACTTGTTCTTCTTCATCAAACCAACTTCTAAAATGCCTCTCAAAAAAAGAAATATCTGTGGACAAAAACGAAAGTGGTGCTCAAGGACAAAAAACTTCAAATTTTACTTGCTTTGATGCCAATCAATTTATGTCAAACAAAAATAATTCTTAATTCCACTCACATGGGCCCCGAGAGCTTTATGGTACATCTGTATGTATGTCTTCTGAATCTTGTAGTCTGGAGGGAATACTGGCGGTAACAGGGTCTGCAACATGAAGTCTCGGTCAATATTGTTCTTCATTCATTTGCTCAAAACAACAATTACATAACTTTTTTAAAACTTTTTATGCTCAATGAAAAGTATGTCTCAAGAGCAAAATGCTTTCGAGCAAATGGGCAACATGTAACTTGATCAGAAGTATGTTCAAGAGTAAGTTCTAGTGAAAGAAATCAAGAGCTGTTGAGGCTTAACCATTCATAAGCACTATCTTGAACATAGGTCATCATACCTGTACAACCTTCAGATCATCTATCATGAGTTGTCTAGTGAGTTCCAGATGCCTCACAAGCCACATCTTGTTGCTGTCCCGATTATCTAGCTGGTTCCCTTCAATTCTGCAGAGAAAATGTAATTTTACATGACAAATCATTCACTTTATGTAACAAGCATTAAACTGTTTAAAGATAATTCACTCAACTCATCATTTTCAAATGGATAGCAGATTGTTTTTATTTTTAGGAATATTTTCAATCAGAAGCGTATATTTGAATTTCTATTCAGAGTAGTATCCTATAATATCAAATTTGATACTCATGAAATTTGTTCTGTTCAGGTATGAATGGAAATCCTCCAAAATGTTGTTTGTTCAAAAAGAAGTTGCTATCCAGAGATCTTGCAAACCTCAAACCTACATAAACAGATCTGACTCTGAGAGGATATCCAGTGTCTGGTATCTGAACCCAGCACAAGGAAAAGAGTTATAGAGCCATGCCGAAGTTCAAAATTTAGCCTGGACATAAAACTCTTTCTCTTTACTCTCACCTTCCAGATATTGCCACATCAAGGACCTCGAAAACTTTTTTTCGCCATTGTTTAGGTCGGCCAGGAGGCATAAAACCAGTCTGTTCCCTTTTCCTTATCCAGGCTTGATCCATTCTGTGATTAGGGGAGAATAGATTGAACAGTTCAGCTGGTTTAACAATTGGGTAGTGGCTGTAGTAGTGATTCATCGTCAGCAACAAATTTATTCTATAGGTTTGGCAAATGTAGGTCTTACTAAAACTAGATTAGCGTTTGCGGGATACTGCAAAAGCAGAGCAGCCCCGAAACTTAGGGTTTCGCCTCACCCTGTTCCGCCGTTTACAGGCCTCACCAAATTGGGAATTTTCTCGTGACCTTGACCTTTGACACTCAAGGTCACACAATCAATGAACACATTTCAATGAGTATAACATTATTGTAATGAAATAAAGTGTTAAAAATTAAATTAATCCATTTTCTCCATATATGTTGACCTTGCTGTGACCTTGACCTTCGACACTACGTACCCAAATTTTTTTGAAAATTTTGTACTTCTCAAGAGATAATATATACAAACTCTAAACTTCATAGCACAAAAACTTTTCAAGTTATTGTGTTTACAAGGAATTGCAATAACTCATATATCATGACCTTGACCTTTGACCTTCAAGGTCACACAATAATTGAACACTTTTTATTGAGTATAAGTTAGAGCTTCATAGCACAAAAACTTTCAAGTTACCATGTTTACAAAGAATTTTGTGGTGATTTTAAAACTCGTGACCTTGACCTTTGAACTAGAAAGGGAACATGTCATAATGATTCCCTGGAAGTATTAACATTTAGACATGTTCATGAGTTCGGAAAAGCTAAAAGGGATAAAGTTATACCCAAATTTAGTGCATTTTGTAATAACTCATATCTCATGACCTTGACCTTTGACCTTCAAGGTCACACAATCATTGAACACTTTTTATTGAGTATAACAATCATGTATTGATTAAAAGTGTTCATAGTTAAAATAAAGCATTTTCGCTAAAACATGCTTAAGTCATGACCTTGCTGTGACCTTGACCTTTGACGGATTGTAGCCAAAACCTTTTCAAATTTTTTTACTTTCCCAAGGATGATATTTAGTTTGATACCAAGTTAGAGCTTCATAGCACAAAACTTTTCAAGTTATCGCGTTTACAAGGACTTCTTAGAGTGAATACATAGCTTGTGACCTTGACCTTTGACCTTGAAAGTGAACGTGTCAAAATCGTTGTAGGTATGAGTAGTAAGATATGAATAAGAGTTCTGGAAAGCTTAGTGGAAAAAAGTTATAGCTAGTAGTACGAGTGATGGCGATGGAAACTTCACAAAAACTGATAGAAGCCCCGTCCTTAGACAGTGCTGCTAAAAACATTGCTTTGCAATAGATAACATTTATCACTGTTTTTAGTAGACACGCCTGGTAAGCAAAAAAAACATGCTACTGCTCCTCTAAAAGCAATCATCTTTAGCCTTTAATACATGTATACATATGATATGTCTGACCTCTCCTCTCTCTCGATGATGCGAAGGGCGGTGACGATGATGGTTGGGTCCCGTCTGACGGACATGAGGGTACGTTGTAGGATGATCCACAGTTGCTTGCCCAGGTCCTCTGAGAGCTTTTCAACATCCGCAAAGTAGCGCTTCAGGGTCTGCATACAACCAGATTTTGTAAAACATGAAATATTGACATATCCTCATGACATCTATAGTGAAAGGATGTGAAATGTGAGATTGACGATGATGTCAGGTGAATAGGGTATAAATACCACTTTCAAGAGTATATAACTTAAGTCACAGTTGCTTATATTATTGCAAGTCAAAATCCCACAACATTACTGTGTCTGTGCATTGCAGTGAAACCTGCATACATTGGCTGGAACTAGCAAACCGTGGGTTGTACTGCACTGAAATTCAGTAAAGCATTGCACCGAAACACTACTGTGGGAAGAACAGTTCTGCAGACAAAGTTGCAAAGCCCTTGGTGGAAATCAAACCCTAGATCTGAAGCTGAACATGCTTTCAATAAGCTATCACACCCTGTTAGAATGGATATCATCACAGAGTACTCACATTGTTGTCGGTGGGACTCTGATTGGGTTGTCTGTGGAGTTCCAGAAGTAGGTCGTCCCTCGACATCTCCAGATCGGCCAAACTGCAAAACATATATTGCAATATGTATTGCATTTTATACAAAAAAGACTGAATTAAAAATAATTTAATTTTACCTGGCAGTCACAGGGTACAATTATCTATTAATATACTGCTCATCACTTGGGAAGAAAGCAACATCTCCAATGAAGCAGACATGAATCGAACCCCTACCTCTCAAGTGATGCTCTACCAACTGAGCTCATACATATGTGAATTTGAAATCATAAATACAGATCCGTTTATTTTTCAACATAATGAAAACATATCGATAATAAACTTTCCAAGAGGATGATAATTCTGTCATCAGTAATTATAGTTATAGACAGGATGTTGAGAATTAGGTATTTGAATGTCATCAGACTCAAATAATAAAATTTCCAATAACCCTAACTTATCACCATTATCTTAAGTATAAGTCAACAATATTCAATTTGTATTCCGCTATTTCTTTAAATCTACTAACTACATTATCTAAACAAAAGAACCATCGATATATGCATTAGTATTTCATGAAATCAACTGAAATTAAACAAAGTCTGAAGTCTTTATTGTTTTCAAAGGTTTACTTGTCTGGGGTTTTTCTTCGTTTTTTTAACAGCAATAAGTGCATTGAAATCTAGCAAAGTAACTAAATTTTTCATCACCAAACACCAAAACTGCTGTACTCACTGTTTATGGGCCTGCAGCAGTTTGCCCTCATTGATGTTTTCCCTAGTACGAGACACACTCTCGGGTACTGTGAAGATGTGCTTCAGATTCTCCTGGGCTGCAGCTAGCTACAAGGTTCAAAACTCAAATTCAGGCATAAAACATTTCAGAAGTAGTTCTTAATCAACAGTCCAGATTAATATTTCTTGAGAGGATAGTTAAAAAAAAAACATTCCCAAGAAAATCAAGGATATCTTACTGGCTTAAATTAAAGGATTTATCAAGCAAGGCATTAAATGAGAGTTTTTCAACAAGTGTGTCACATGTGTTACTAAAAACAATCACATTTATGTAATATATTAATAGTCAACTGCAATCAACTTCCTATGAATTTAAGTTACTTTTGAAGAGCTTTCACTAAGATATTCAAGCAAGAATCCTCGAATCAAAATAGTCGTCAAAGTGTATATGTCTTGCTGCATATTTTTGTTGTTGTAAAAAGACAGCCTCTACCCCTTTTTAAATTCCTTGATCAACCTTTTAGTATAATACCCTGTAACATACATACCTGACAAAACTCGGTGTTTTCCTTCTTGAGTTCTCTCAGTTTGTCATGCAGATTTTGAATGGACTTGTAGTTCTCTTCTACTTCATCCAGACTAAAAAAGAAAATGACATGACAATTTTGGAATTGATGACAAGAACTTTTTTCGAAAAGAGGATGACTGTCATCATGAATCTAGTCGGCCGCTGAGGAACAGGCGGGGCAGAATTTGGCAGTTATATACATGTCTTTGGGGTGAGACCCCCTTCATCAGACTGAGGATATTTGGGATTGGCTCTCCTTTTATACTCTTGTGGAGATGCATTTGAATGATATCATAGGGCATTGTAACTTTAAAATTAATTTTTAAATTAGTTCAGTTCCCATAATTTTTCATAAATAATGTATCATGTGAACAATTACAAAACAAAACAAGAAAGTACTTACGAGGTACAAAATTTACAAAAAGATACAAATAAAGATGTAACTTGATTCTAGCTAATCTTGGACCAATAGAGAACTTTTTCTTTAGAATGAATTATTTCATTCATGACATATCATATTCATTCTTCCAAGTCCCTTATTTTCAATCTCAGTTTGATTGAGTTTGATAATAAAAAGAAATTGCTGCGAAATAAAATCCCTTAAATATTTCCATTATCCTAAACATATATCAGTTGAGAGGCTACATACGATTGTTTGATCTCGTACACGTCCTGTAGAGCACTCTGCAGCTGGTTCAGTCCGGTCCTCACTCCATCCAGCTGGCTCTGTACAGCTGCCTTCAACATAGCCTCCACCGATGCCTGTAAACAACAAAGTTGCCTTACTACTTAAGTATGAGCAGTTATATTTCACCACCGTGTCGTGATTCAAATACTAAAATTAAGAAAAGATCCATAAAAATATTAGCTGTGAGTCCTGGGAAGCAAGGAGTTTTATGTGGTACTATTTCTTAACTTATTGGAGGACTCAAATTACTCTGTTAAGACTCACAAGAATCTGTGGTATCTATTACTTAGATTCAGCAGTTCAAATCAGTAGATTGATCACTGTATGAGCATCACTTCTGTTTTCCTTGATGTAATTTAACCAATGAAACCTTACATGAAAATAATTAATTTAACAACAAAACAGTCTAAATTAAAAGTTTAGTTTTTCAAACAAACATAGCTGTAAGAGGCACAGTTACCAACAAGTTCCTCCTTCATCTGTAATTTTTTTCCATTTATACATAGACATTTTCTTGTGTCAATAACCTTATCTATAAAGTATAAATCTCACCTTTTTCCTGTCTGCTCTACGCTTGAACTGATCAACTTTCTCGAGTTGTTCTGGCCGCTAAAAGAACATCAGTAAGTTATATTGTACTTATTAAAGAGGAACACAGCGCTTGTACCTTAATCATCATGTCAATAATATCAAACATCATAATGAAAACTAAATCATAAAACAAATTTTTTATTTACCAGTAGTTGTCATGGGTAAAAGAAGGAAGAATCTATCATTTCATACTACAATTTTAAATAGATCTGTATTTAGAATTTAATTTTTCCGATACAACTTTTAAAAGATGTTTACCTGCAAGAGATTTGCAACTCTTTTAGCTGCAGCCTCCCGAGCATCAGTTTCCACTCGACCAAGTTCAAGGGGGGCCGGCGCTGGTCCAATATTACCGTCCTCCGCCATCATTAGGCACAGGCTCTGTAACATTTATAAACTGTCACTTTACAAGTTACGGTAAACTCTTGGTGTGCTATCTACAAGCATTGTCAAACAGCAAGAGCGAACATTGGTCCTATTCATTTTATTCTTTCTATTCTAAACCTTGGATCCCTATAAACATTGTTATATTTTAATTCACATGGCCTGCTTTAGCAAAAGTTCTTGTACTTTTTCAGACTTAGCCCCATGCAGGATTCGAACCCACACCCTCAGAGTCAGGCAACACCACCAGCAAAGACCATGCCAGCCAGTGTTGTTCCTAGAAGAGGTCCTGGGAACATTTGCCCACCCTTTTGGCTTGGTGTCCCTTAAAATATTCAGAGTTAAAATAATCTTACCATTGCAAAGGGTCCAATACGCTCTCATTGAGTCTCAATATGCCAAAATGACCCCCTCAGCTGAACGCCTAGGAACAACACTGCCAGCTCTTACCAACTCTCCCATTTCGCCAACATTCAAGCTCAACAAAGTCAATCGGTAGTAAGCTGTTGTTAAATTCATTACTCCTCTGATAGATGTTGATAGGCACAACTCCTTAAACTGAATGTTTTAGAGATGGCAAATGCCATTTAGATAGTGAACAAATGTAACATTGTTTGCATTTGATTTTAAATTGAAGTTACAGTGATGATGTCAACACTAAGAAAAAGTGATGGATGCACTACTTGCTCAGTCTCCATTCTTCAGCCATGTGGTGGAGAAAAAAATTTAATTGACAGCAAAATACACTAATTTATTAAGGAGTGCAACCTCCAGTTTTAATAAGACAATTAAATGAAAATGCAATGCTGCAGTTAGTGTAAGTTTTTAAACTTTAAGGTTGTTTTTGTGTTTATATTTCATGTTTGGACACTTAAAGGGGGTCTCCAACTTCAATTTTTCACTTCCAGTGTTTTATTATCGAGGCCCCGAGAGGGTCGTAAATCTCGATCAGCGCGCTGCCTACTCTGCGCTATTTTAACTGCGCAGCAACCTAGTCTAGCATGGTATGGGGAACCAGCGTTTCGTTTTTTTAGGAAAAAAGCTTCGTAGAGGTCTTCAAATTTTCATTTAATATTGTGAATATGTATTATATACTTTGATGTAATATTTACAAAGTATCTACTCAGTTTATTTATACAAGACATTACATCGATCGTAGTAATACATTTGATGTACAATTATTCTCCTTTGAATATGTATACTTTCATTTACAATGATAATTTATTGCTTTTATGAACTTATTTCACAATCTATACGGAACTGTTTTTCATTACGAACCTGTAAAAATCCCATCTACGAACCCGTTTCCTCTACGAATAAACCTACACAAAGGTATGGTTGCTTCTCTTTTATCTTATCATATATTTGTACGAAATATTGAATGAGGGGGGGGGGGTATTTCCTTAACTCGTATGAACAAGAAAAAAACATACCGTCTAGAAATATCCATGTATAAGATCCGCTGCATTTGTTAACATCATACATGCTCCATCAAGGTTTAACATATAGTGATGAAGGGGAGTCCTATGAAATAAATTTACATTCTTTTTCTTCTTTTCATTGGTCGGATTATATTCTTCAATATCATTGGTTAACATTTTGTCTGCAGAAAGGTGCCAGGACAATTGGCGGTCACTGCCATGTACGAATACGTTAGTCACTAGTCTAGACATTCGGTCTGCAGTAAGATACCAAGACAGTCGGCGGTCACTGTTATGTACTAATTCGTTGGTCACTAGGCCAGACAATCTGTCGCCTATTGTGATTACAAGTTAGTTAGTGCCCGGACAGTTATGTCACTGTTTACGTCATACGACTAGACATTTCGCACTTTCATTGCTATAGATACACAACGTATAAAATGACAGGTGTCCGGTCGTCATAAAAGAAAATTACAAAGATAGATAAGGTGGTACTAACGAGATGTATATTGTATCTATGTATTTGGTGTGTACAGTGATTACAAATATCAGCGATGTATTTTATTATCTTCACAATTAAACAAGTAAAAATAATCCTGTTTATTTCACTGCCTGAAATCCGAGGAGACATTACTGTTTATGATAGAAAGATGATAAATATTTGATCTATTTGAAACATTTAGACAAAGATTAAATCTTAACTCAATTTAACAACAGCAACGCACATTCATAAAAACATCTTTATGAAAGGTTATAATCGGTGTTCGGTAAAATAGTCCCGGTAAAAAGTCCTAATTTTGCCTAGGAAAAAAGTCCTATTTGTAAAACCCAAAGATTTGATTAAAAAGTTTATTTACATGTACTTTGTATATGATTCAACATACATTTATGATATCGAGATATTTGTGACATTTCTGAATCACATTAATATTTCAACATAACATCAACAAATTTATCATTTTTGGAGGAGGATTCTGCCAGTTCAAAACAAGTATATTTTTTTGAAGTTATTCAAGACGGATTATTATTCTAAAATGAGTGATCTCTTTAAAAACTATTTTTTAAATTGTTACCTATGTACGGATTGTGTTCATCGATATGATGTTATTATCCGCAAATTATCTTTGTTTTCTGAAGGACACGCATTAAAATAAGCCTATTGGTTGTTTGCGTATCCTATTTCATGTATGATTAACATTACTTCTTTTCCTGTTACTTTTTTTCCGATCACCTTAACATGCATATATATGTTTAAACCAACTTATTCACTACTGTACTGTTGTGATCTTACTTAAGCATAAATGAAGATTGTATAAAACATTTTGGTTACAAAACTATACTATACAGAATTTTAAAATCTGAAGCTACACGACAATGAGTGTTAATTCTGTTTCATCTGATAAGACATAATGATTGTTCAATTCTATTCCGCTGGGTCATTGACAAAACAGCTTTTTGCTCGATAGGAACAAGATAATGATTCAGTCAATCAACGACCGCATGTCATAAAGGGGAATTCCCCCGTCACAATGACCGCACCTCGTTTGGCCGGCGCCTAGTCCGTGTCACGTGACCTCTTTCCTCGGCTATGGCATTACGTAACTGTTGGTCAATTAGGTGTGAAAGCCTCAAGTACTAGTTCCCCTTTAATTCACGGATTTCAAAGTTAATAAGCAGAAGGTTTTAGGTGTTAAAATACTTATACCGGTAATAGGCAAGGTGATAAATGATGTGTTTGATTAAGCACCTGCCGAACACTCGGAAAACAGTGTATGTAAATTGACCAAAATGTTCAAAATATCTTGATCAACGTATGGTTTTCTACCTAGATCAGACTATTATATATCAATTGACTTTATTATGTCAGTTGCAGAATCTACCCAATTTGTTTGGCATGTAATTTTCTGTAAATCTGTGTTTATAAACAACAGACAAAGAACTGGTAGTGTTCAACAGTTTTGATATTTATAATGAAGCATGTCAACATTGATTTTATTTATGATTTACATATATGATGAATATCCATCACGCTCTAAACAAAGAAGATATCAATGAGACAATGTGTTTGAGATTACTTAATGTACTTCCACTACTGTCTACATCAAGGGCCGCTAATGGCTGAAATATTGCCCAAGCGGCGTAAAACAATAACTCACTCACTTCAAGATTAAGTTTTTGACATTTCGGCATCAGGAAATGAGAGAGAAATATTCAACAAATTTATGACATTTTGGGTTGCTATTAAAATCTACACTTGTTGTGCCTTCGACGACTTACCTGTAAATGTAATCACAACAAGTCGGGAAACCAAGTTACTTGTGTGCGCAATACGTTAATACAATATTCTGGACATTCTGTTTACGCCTCTTCCTGACTGGGCGCTGCCATATTTAATCTCGTAAAATAACGTGAAATCTCGTGAATCAAACTTGACAAAGTTATCTCCCTTGAAACTAAGTAAGAAGCCCTCATAAAATAATGGACAAATTTTTTTTTACTTTTTAGTTTGTTAAAATATATAACTTCCATAAATATGTAAATATTCGTACGTTACATGTTGTTCTCTGCTATATCTGACTTACATAATACTTGTAAGTGCTTGATACTAAAAATGTATTGTATATGTTCCAATTATTTCTTTCATTGCCTAAATAATGATCTATTTCAATGAATTTAATTATGAAATATTTTTTTCAACTTGTGATAATATTTTGCAGATCCTAACATAGTTTTTGAGTTGGCATATACTATTTAGTTAAAATATACCTTCCCCTTTCGCATTTACTTTTAGATGCTGATAATCTTACATTTTCTATGAATTGACACTGGACAAAGTCGTTTAAGATTTTAAAAATTAAGATGAATTTGATTAAATGAATGTTTTTTAGGATGGATAAAAATCAGATAAAGATGTACCGGTAAGCACAAAGTATTTGGAATTAGTTAGTTTTGCAATTTACTATTTAAACATAAGACATTGCAGACATCAGCCTGAAGCTAAACCTTTTCTCTGAAAAAATGTACAGTCCTTCATGCTTTAACAGCTACATTAAAAAAAAATATATCTGTAACTCTTTTAGGGATGGGTAAAGTTCCTCAGTTTTGTTTTGTTATATACTGCGAAACAGGAAAGCCTATTGCAAAATATTGGTACTTCTTAAGTTTTGCAGTTCTTGTAAATATCAGGGGTGTAATGAACAACAATCACTGTGCTCAGCTATCAGCCGATTTAGAAAGGGAGATTTTTTATTTACTGTTTATGAACTAACATCTGACACTACACAAGTTCACACTTTGTTAAGAACTTTCTATAAAATCAAGTTTTATTTGGTTGTGTCTTTCTGCAATTTTAGAAGAGAGTTGTTTATTTTAAAATGTCCGATATATTGGACATTTTCAGAAGTGTTCACCGATTTGTATCATGTTGTTTCTGTATTGCAATATACAGATATACTGATAATATCCTAATACAAAGCATGGTAAGTGAAACAGAACTGCTCTGAATTCAAACAGTGGATGAGAGGGTCATGAATTATCATTTGAATATTGAAGAGATAGTTATTAACCACTTCCATATCAACAGAAACATCAACAACAAAATAGAATCATATCTTGAAATGTTCTCTGGGGTGGTTGAAGCTCAAAGATATTTTTCAAAATTGTCAGTGAACTTGAAAAATCTCAGGTTCTTATGCCAAAAACTTATACATATTGATCATCAAAAAAAGGAAAGGAATTTTGGTGCAAAATTTCTATTGAAACTAGAGAAGTTATTGAAATATGGCACTTACAAATGGAGCATGCATGTTTCAATTATGTTAAGGTGTTGTTTTGAAAATAATGTCAAGGTCAGCTTTATTAAACTGGAACTTAAAAAAATGTTGCTTATTTCAAAATATTAAACAAGAGCCATCAGAAGAGATGGCTTATCCCCCTGGCCCCACAAAATTGAATAATCAGTTTAAGCAAATATTTTGATATACTGATTGTGTGAATAATGTTGTATTCATACATGCAGCTATTTTATTTCTGAATCCCAGTGTTACAAGTCCGAAAAAGGAACCAGGGGGATTTAATAACCAACATAAGACTAAGATAGACCACAGCTAGATCTTTCAATAAGTACCGGTAAATGCTTATGTTATGCCATCGTCAACTTCCTCATGTGAACGTGAAGAGAGGAAAACAACTATCCTGTTTGATTGAATATGCTGTTTGATTAAAACATCTTCATTCCTTGGTGAGACACAGTTTAGAAATTCTGCTCCAGAAACGCATTTCTAAATTGCAGTTCCATGGAAACTGCAAAAATTAAAATGAATGATCCTGCTGATTTTAAAGTCACAATAATCAACTGTGTCTAGCATCTTCCAAATAAGTTGCAAGTTCTTAAGCGAATCCTATGAATGATTCTTGATATATCCTGCTGACTAGTCTGAAAAGTAAAAGTTTCGTTTTGACCTTGAAATGAAGGTTAAGATCTCAGGTTTTCTAATTGGAACTTTCTCACATTGTCATGAACCAACCTTCAAAATTTTAAACAGAATCAAGGCTGTGATTTTTAAAGTTATTCCATTTCATTTCTGTATGGACGCTTCTCAACAGGCCTACATATCCACCACTTTGCAGCAGGCTCGTATAATCAAACTATAGAGAACATACACTGATTAATGTTTCCATTGAATATTATCTAAATGTCATTCCATTGGAATAAATAGAGAATCTCACTTAAGTGTCTTCTGATATCAAATATATAAACACAAGTTGATAAAAGTAACAAATATCTGAGGCTTGCCGAGGATATTTCCTTTTATCAACGAGTGTTGATATATTTGATGTCAGAAGACACGAGGGTGAGATTCTATTTATCATTCAAAATAATTTTTCATCACATCAGCATGAAAAATGTACATCTTCGTCCTCATTCAATATTGTTTTCCTCGGGTCTATAAACAACAGTTATTGACCTCATCACTAGTCTATATTTGTATAATATTACAAAGTTCACCTGGGAAGCACAATGTTTTAGAAATGTTAGATACCGTATGATAACAAGCTGTCGGGTAAAAAAAACCCCTAAATTTGTATATGAACTTGTGGCCTTAAACCGTAAAAAGCATTGCAAAAAAGAGGCAATGGCTCTATAGTTCATAAGGTTTCATATTGTTTGATATTGAAAGACGTTAGCCCATTGGTTCTTAAAGACATCCTACAACAGCCATACTTGAAACAGGGTTACATATTCGTATCCATCCCACTAAGATTACATATTTTTCACAATTTTTATTTTCTTGAAAATAAAACATAAGAATATGGACAGGCAATGTAAATTAATTTAACTTTAACTAGTTTGATGTAATTGTAATGTGATCAAACTTGAATGTATTAGGGGATGTGTGTATAAAAAAATATCCTTTAATCTCTATCTCAGTTTTCAGCATCTACATTGAAAAATTCATTATGTTATGCATCACGATATGCATCCTTCAAAGTATAGGATATATTGTGGACCAATGTTTTGCGATACGATACTGTATTGCCGTATCATTACACCTTTAGTCACAGGGCCATCAAATTTATAAATGTACAATCCCCGCCATCATTACACAATCTTAAAGTTTTCTAGGTTAAGAAGTCGAAAAGGCAAAAAGGATAATGTTCAGGATTGACTGACAGATGACATGTCATAAGCCCCTGAGGTCTTACAGACCAAAGTGGGAAAATAACCTTTGATTTCTGTGATAAGAAATCAATAGTTCCTGTAAATTTTGTTTTCAAATATGAACAACTGAAATTTCTGATATTACAAACATTTATTGATCATGATGTCATCAACATATTGTAATGTATAGTAACGAACACAAAGACAGCTTGCTGTGTCAATATATATACACATTTTACTAAATCATACCTGCAAAATGGAAACATTCTTGCATTTTTAAGACATATTAGTTACAAGTTAACAGTAATCTTGGTGACAAAACAAGAAACATTCAAAAGATTGGACATAGAGATTTCCAAAAGGGGAGACAATCATGGATTTTCTGATATAACAGTATATTGCAATACCGGTAAGTACATTTGCTTTTGAGAGAAGTATCTTAATGATAGGTTAATAAAATAACTTAAATACAAACGAGTTGTTCATCTTATGAATAAACATCATCATAAAAAGTATTCAGGAGTATTGTATAATTCATAAACCTTTGACTTGTAATGTATAATTTCCAGAAAATTTGAATAAGTTATGGTAAAGAAATCATAGATGTAAAATGCAGCCAGCTGTATCCATTATCAAAGAAGGTTAAAGGGGTAAATTTTTCAAATACTGCCCTTCTTATTGCTTACTATATCACATTTCAGCTGACCCTGCCAACATAGCACACTGACTAAACATATCAACATATCAGTGAATACGGTATTTCTTTAATGAGAAACAACTTTTAGGGAAGCTGTTTTTGTTGTTGTATCAACAACATTGTGTTTCAAAATCTGACTGAACAAGTTAACTTGCACCCTTAACAGGAGCAGAAAGAAACAATACTGCTAATAGGTTTCTTCTAGTTTTCAGTTCGCTTCTTCATTTTATGTTTATTGCAGCTTGATCATATTAAATCTTGAAATTGAAACTATATTCTATCCAATTGCAACAGTCTTACAACACTTTGAAAAGTTCAGCTATTGATCTCACAGTAGCAAATACTTTTTTCGTAACATAAACATTAAGAGAATGCAATACAGTCAGACCTCGATAATCCGTCCACTGATAATCCGAATCCCGCGGTATCCGAGCGGTAGCCAGCTGTAACCAAACTAATCTCTATATAAACTCATTAAATGTTGATTCATTAATCCGTTGCTTCAGTCTCCGAATCCGAACGCCAATTAGCTGTAACGGATTAGTTAATTATCACTATTTCTGCTTCAATAATCCGGCCGTTCATCAAATCCGTTCAGGTAAGTGATCAACACACTGATTGGATCGGTAAACTTCAATGACAGTGGATTGACATGTGAGTTTAGCGTGACGGTAGTTTGTGATTGTAATAAATTGAAATGTCTCACTTTGTGTTTCTGGAGTTTATGATTTTAATAAATTGTGTAATAGTTATAAATATATATATGTATATGAAATAAACTCGTTTGATATACTAAATACGTTCTCGTCTGTCTGTAGATTCAAAGTCGAGTAACTCCAACTTATTAGGTTCGTTTCAGTAGTCCGAACGCTTCACTATCCGAACGTTTTTGATGAAAAACGAAAGCGTTCGGATTATCGAGGCCTGACTGTATCCTAGAAACAAAAATGTATCTTTTGAGCACTAAAACTGCAAGAATTAACTCATTTGTAGGTTTGTTGTTGTTGTATCAATCTTGATCCCTTCTCACAGTTACCTATAAAGAGAATAGATTTGAAACATCTCTGGTCATAAAATATGTGCATTATCAACAAATGTTATCTGAAATAGCTGATGATAATTCCAACTTCATTTAATTCCAAACAAAGCACGCTCTGAATCATCACATCAGACTTGTTATCTGGTACATCTGAGCAGCACTTCAATAAATCAGAATGAGACACAGGATCTCAGAAACAAGCTCAGACTTGTTTAGTTTCCCCGAAAAAAGTAAGAGTTGCCACAGTCTCAGTCAGGTATGAACACAAACAGTAGTTTCTAATAGACAGCTCCTCGACAGCTATGGAGGAGATCTTTGATCCCAGAAACAAGCACAGAGCTAGAAGTTACCTCGGAAGAGATGGAAGTAAGAGTTTCATAGCGGCTCTGCAAGTATTCTCACAGTATTTTAGGAACACATACAATAGTTTCAGAAACCAGACAACTACTCCGGAATATCCGAGGAACATTCTGTCTGGTTAGGAGTGAGATCAGGGATCTCTGCAACAATTTCAGTGTCTGATATTTCTTCAAGATTGCTGAGAGTCAGAGTTTCATCTGTCTCTTCCTTGATAGACTCCTGTGAGTCGCCTCCAGACTTCATTCCCCAGGAGAACAAGTGTGTTGTCTTGCGGTTTGATCGTCTCGCTGACACCACTGGTTTCCCTTTATCCTCCTCAGCATTTGCGCTGTCCCCTCCTGCTTCTATTTTTATTCTAGTATTGTCCTCCTCATCCTCCTCCTCTGAGGAATCTTTTTGTTCACTGGTTGGTGATGGAAAAAGTTCAACATAATTAGTTTTCGATCTTGGACCAGGTTTCCTTTTCTTCATTTCAATTGGCTGCACTACTACTTTCAAGTCTTTTGTGATGGGGGAACTACTTTTCACTTTTGGTGGTGAAGGCTTAGGAGGAGGAGTGGATTCCCTGGATGTTGCTGAATTGTTGCTGCAAGTATTATACACAACGGTCCCAGGCTGTGGAATAGTCACTTTACTGCCAACCTTGATTACCTGCCCTTGTTTGGATTGAATAAAAACACTTGTTGGCGTTGATCCTAAGGTCGCTGTGTGAAACACTGCTTTCTTGGAAATACCTGCTTGACCTGAGGAGGCAGTTGGTACAACAGTCCTTGTTACACTGGAATTATTACCAATTGGTTTACATCGTGCAATGATCTTAATCTTCTCCTTCGGGGCAATAGGTTTCAGTTTGGATGAGCTTGGAAGGGGAGCAGCTGGTTTAAGTAAGCCTCCTATCGGGAGAATGGGAACTGGCTGAGTCGGTGCCTTAACAACATTGGTAGGTTGGGCAGTTTCTGTAGGTTTAGTGCTCATGGACTGCTTGAGTTTGGCTACAGCTGCTTCCTTCAGCTTCTCCATAGTGTCCCCATCATTGCCAGTCTCCATCAACACCTGTCTGATTATCGTCACCTTCTTGGCTGGCTCTGTGGATGTGGTTGTCGTTGGTGTGGCCGGAACTGCTGATATAGTCATAGGTTTCATGCCACTCTTTTTAAGAACAAAGCTGTTGACACTGTCTGCAGGGAGGGTTGTGATCTTAACAGGGGAGAGAGGACGTGAAGGCTTTTCAGGAGTGACAGGTGTTGCGGAAGGAACGCTGATCCACTTTTCCCCAACATTAGTTCCTGAATTTGCTGCAGTTGTAGAAGCAGAATGTGAGCCTGTATCCATGGAATCCTCATCTGCATCATCAACATCATCTGAATCCTCATTCTCCTCCTCATCATCATCCTCATCATTCTCGTAGCACACGCCCACAACCTCCTTGCCCCCCTCCTCACCCTCACTCCCCTCCTCATCCGAGTCAACGTTCTTCTCAATGATGAAAGCCTTCTTGTTGGCACTCATGTCCATGAGCAGCTCAAACTTCTCAGACTTGCGCTTCAAGGCCTGCTTTCTCAGTTCAAACTGTGTCACTCTCTGCTTCAGGGCTGCAACCAAAACAGTCATAGTATGAATGTGTTGAAATTAACACAAGAAAATCATTCATATTACCCATTTATCATATTTCATCGATACTGGTTTCTTGGTGAATGATAGCATTCCAGAAGAAAGGCTGAAATAACAGCCAGATTTGCCAAGTTCAGCTCATCCATAAATATCTTGTTCACAGCTTTTTGCCAAATCACCATAATGGAAATAAGGTTAACTTTCTTTTTAGAACCTTTGAGTATTTATAGATTATAGATATAATTTTTGTTTAATCTTTGTGAATATAATAGATCTTTCTTGAAACTGGAATCATGAAGTGGAGACTTAGGAGTGTGTGATAATAGAAAAATGAATTACCGGGGTAACCATTTCTGTCTGGCTCTTGGTTGGGCTGTCTTGGTACACCTTATTTACATGCAGACTAATGATCTTATCACTCTGGGAGTGATAAAATTTAATCTTTGAGAACATTACAACTGGAGGGTTGATATACAATCACTGAAACAGTCATCAACTATAAATGATTTGAGTATGCCTACCTTCCATTTCTGCGTCTATTTTAGCTTGCTGCTGGTCCATGTCCGACTTGAAGGACGCCAGACGAGTTTTGAATTTGTTCATCAGGCCCATACTTCTCACAACACTACTCACTCGCACAGCATCTGGGAAACAGGAACATTACCTATATATAAGTCCGCCACACTATGATATAGATGTAGAGATATGTACTCCATGCCAAACTGTAACTGTACATGTAAGTCACAAAATCAGGCATCAGTGCTCCAGATAATTTTTGACGAATTGGGTATTTAGTATTTGGTAATAATTGAAAAATGTTGATTTTTATACCTTAGTAAAATTGCACTCCTCTGATTTTGGAATATAGGGTATTGCATATGATATTTTAGATTATATTCTCATGTTTTAACATGAATTGGTATTTCTCTGCATATCAACATTATCTTATAATATATTGATACTAATGAACATGTTAAAAGTAATAGATAGCTTTTCTTGTAACAATCATATTTTTAACAGTTGACTTGTTATTGCAGAAAAACTTTGGACTTTGTCTGCAAAACAACTAGATAAAGCTCTTCTTGAACTGTCTTCTGTGATTTAGTAAGATTTATTCTTTTACTTTTTAAATTTGTAACAGCATGTAGGGGAAATGTCAAATAGCAACTGAATGAAATCACAGTGGACTAACCAAATTTCATCAACAAACACTGCTGTAGAGTTTAATGAGTTCCTTATTTGTTACCGCTCCCTACCAAGTGAGCAACAGAGACTCAACAGTTTACAATTACATAGTTCAACACTGATAAGAGTTTTGAAATGCAATTTTTGAGGATTTCTAATTCTAATTATTTCTATGGTGCCTCTGTTGAAATGAATCTAGATGACAATTGCAGTTAGGCATAAAATTCCAGTAGGCTAATTGTTAAACACAACTTTACATTTACTGAGTACAATAACACAACATATTTTTACAGTGGGTATCGTGTTGCGAGTCGAGCCATATAAAGGGAAGAGACACAGAAAACTCTTGTCACTGAGTAAAACAAATCAACTATAGCCTCACCTTTGACCTTGACATGGTGTGTGACAAGGTCAGACTTGTAGACGTCAAGGTTGATCTTGATCTCCCTGAAGAAGTGTTCGAGAAGGCCGAGCTCCATGATGCCCACCCAGAACTGTCTGTCCTCCTCCGCTGTTGCAGAATCCACTGAGATAGGCTCCAGATCTACGTCCTTGCCGGCCGAGAATGCTGCTGCCACATCGGCAGGCAGTACTGCAAGAACATTGTTGACATCATTTTCATTTTCATCTGATCAGATAGATTGCAATGTTTAATCTCTCATAACAAACAAATTAAAATGGCAATACTGGATAGTAGTCAATACAGATACTTTCAAGCTTGCCTTAATACATTTTTCATTAACTTAAAAAAAGAAGTAAAATCGTATATTTTAAACTTGTAATTGGACATCTCTCAAAATGTCATTGGTCTATTTGACTGGTGAATACAGTGTTACAGAACTTCCTAGTTTAACATCTTTAAGTGAAAGATATAACAGTAAGTAACTTTATCCACAAGGGTTATTTTGCAACATGACTTTCTTCAAACCTTCTAAACAGATATTTTGAAGTTGAATTATAAACATAGAGCCATTGGCTCTGTAGCTCATCAGACTTCATATCAATTTTGCTTTAGGGTGTGGCAATTGTGATTACCCCTCTTAGTAGGGTCCCACAGGGTCATCAAATGTCATATTTAGAATCCTGATTACAAAAGAGTCTGTATAAAATATTTCAGCTTTCTCGGCCTTATGCATCTGGAGAAAACAGAAATAGGTTTTAAGGGCATAACCTCTGTGGCGATAATCAGGGGCCACAGGGCCACCAAAGCTATAAATTATAATCCAACTGGTCAAGAGGTCTGTACACAAGTATTCAGCTTTCTAGGCCTTATGCTTCTGGAGAAGAAGATGAAAATGTGTTTTTAGGGTGTGGCCCATGTGGACCTTATTAGGGGCAACAAGGTTACCAAAGCAATAGGTTTTAATCCTCACTAGTAAAGGAGTCTGTACACAAAGTTTCAGCTTTCTAGGCCTAATGCTTCTGGAGAAGAAGTCGGAAAAGCACAAAGTTTACGGACGGATGGACGATGGACCACAGTCACCATGCCATGCCATAAGCCCATCAGGCCTTACAGGTCAAATGAGCTAAAAGTGAGACAAAACTTATTTTTATGATCACTAGCCAGTTATGAAAACAATTATGCAAGTATTTACCATCCGGTGTACTGGCCGGTGGTTTCTCAAGGAGGGACTGTAAAAGTGCCACATTGGGTTTGACGTCAACAGGTTCAGGGTCCCCCGTCATCTCCACAGTGGGGATGTTCAGGAGCGCCTCCCCATCATCAGGCAGGTGGCAGTAGGTGTGTTCGTTGATGCTGCTCACAAACTCAACCTTCGGGACGATCCCTGACACAGCACTAGACAGGGTTGTAGCTGAAGAGGACACTTGGCTTCTGTTAACTGGTGATCTTGCAATGCAGCGTCCAGTGCAAAACTCATCATGGCGGTTGAAATCAAGAGCACCAGATTCGATGTATTTTCTGAAAATAATGTTAAGGGTTAATATCTTGACAATATCAACTTTTTAACTGAAATAAATTCACAGGAATCAAACCTCATTACCGAATGGTATAATTAAATCATAAAATAACTTAAGAATCTTCATAGAAACAAGGTAAAGAGTTAGATACTCATAACTTGCTTCTTTATTGACTAATCTTTGTTCATTCATTCAAATCAATATTTTGCATTAAACAATATCAAACTAATCATTAACTCAAAATTGTCATTTATTATCTACTGTTTGATCTCATATTCTTATTTTTCTTAACAAGCAGATCAAAATGAAAGTATTGATATTTCTTAAGAGCATAAATTAATACAATGCATGTATTTCTAGTCTAGTAGTAGATACCGCAATGTCATATCTATGTACATTACTATAATATGTTAAAAATTGTTTGTTACAAATATGTTAGCTAAAATGGTACCATTTTTAATTGTATTTAATTAATGTGGACAAGTTGTCAACTAGCAACAGAATACTTTACTTTAATTTAATAATGACACTTTTTTTGTCTTCAGTACATACATACATATTGGAAATTCAGGTTGTGCCTAAGTACCCGGCAGTCACAGTGCAGCGCCAGTTAACTCCCCTAAGTCACTGATACCATTTATAATAAAATCCATTTTCATTCTTTCAGACAAAATTTCTATACTTGCACAATAAAAACACTTCTACACAGATATTCAATAAGTATTTGCAAATATCTACCTGACTTGAATCCCATTAATCCTAAGAGCATTTTTCCAGTCCTTTAGTCTTTCTTTGTCTCCCATAACTGAAAACATTTTTGGTGTGATAAAGCGTCCTTGATACTCAATGCATTCACGATGAATTCCTGGGCAGTAAAATTTGCTCTTGTGAAGACGGCCTTTCACGTTTCCGCACGTCACCTTGACAATTGGCATCTCCGCCATTCTGAAGAAAAGCAATTAAAGGCATTTTTATTTATAATATCAACATATTTTGCACTTAGTTACTTTAATTGGATCGTTAAATGAACTATTTCTCTAAATCAATCCACAATCTAAAATAAATTCATGCCTTACATATGAACATATAATTTGACATGATTATAAAGATGTCATTGAAATTCAAGATCTCAATCATAACATTGAATAGAAGTCAAGATCCTTATGATCAATCCATTCCACCATAAAGGGGGGTATGATATGTCTTTACCAACCAGCAGTGGTAATTCTTTTATCATTTGGTACATAGTACAAAGGAATAAAAGAAATTAAATATGAAACACATAACATACAAGGTGTTATTGGTAGTAATCTGTAAATATTTTTTATATATTTGTATACATATGTATTGTATTTAATATGTAATTTATACAATTTTGAATTTCATTTTCCGTTTGATCGTTCACAAGCGATATCTCCTGTGAATTTAACACAGTTTTGGATGATAAATTTGTAAACATATGTGTTGTATTTGATATGTATACAATTTTGAATTTCATGTTCACTTAAATGTACTACAAATTCCCTTATGGGCAATAGAGTACTATCTTATCTTAATAAAGTTACACTATATTCATGTGTTTTTTATAATACCTCTTAATTCTGTTTGCAACTTTATGTTTAGGAATCTTCAAACCTTAAACAGAAACTTAAATTTTAAAAAAAACAGTGAAAATTAACAACAATTGCAAAATCAAACACAAACTTAGAATTATGTTTTACCGCTGCGGCTTTGGACTGAAAGCAAAATGATATGCATAACTTAGATAAGAAAACTATTCCAAATGTAAATTCTATAGAGGGCACAAAAATATATTTAAAAAATTAATAAAGGTGGAACAATTTGAAAATGTTGTCAACAATGTTTTATGCAAACTTCATTGTAAAGCTTCACAACCTTTTTTTTTTTTTTGCAAATGGATACAAATATATTTCATTTCATCTAAAAAAGACAACACCACTATTCTTTCACTATGATTTTGAGAAATCTAAGGCAGACATACAACTCCCAATCAAGTAGCTCGATGGTTGATCTACTACAATGAACACTTTGTTGTAAAAACACAATCAACGTCAATTGTACGTTATTCTACATTGTACAACATGGTTATTACACCTTTCCAAACACGGTAGGTGAATCACAACATATCGTTCCGATACGTTACGCTTCGCGTAAAATCCCTCATCAGTTAACATAATGTTTCTCGGAACATCACTTACTTCTTTGATACCTTTCCAAAGGTTCGGTTAGGTCGATTTAACTTGCTTTTGAACATCTTGAAACAAACACGTCAAAACATGGCCGTCCGCACGTTATTTCCTGCAAGGTTTGTGACGTCACCGACGTTTCCCCCTTACGCCTCGCGGTTCAGTACTACTTACCTTATTACAACTTTCATTTTGCTAGACCCTCAAACGAAATCACTCTCTGAACAGGTGTCTTGTAATCGACTTTTTAAAAAGCAAAAATCCCTGTCAATTGATGTTCTTTACACGCTATAAAGACCATAATACCCTCTATAAATTGTCCTAATGTTTTTATTTCAATACAATATGAAAATATACCACCAAAATTTAAACGTGACGTTATAATATTGTTTTAATTGTAATATTATCGGCACGGTTAGAAACAAGTCAGTGACATCACCTATTAATATGTCATCCACCATATTTCTATCAGATCATATTTATAGGAATTATCAAAGTATTTGAACAACAACTAATACATTATGTAAAATCTTTGTTATTCAAAATAAAAACTCTCATACAGCTAAATGTTTCTTCTTGAAGCTCAAGTTCTAAAGAAATAGTTTTAAAAAATTACTATCTTATTGTAATTTTGTAGATTTTCTTTTTAAATAACAGGATAAATTACATTGTTTATTTAAATTAAACCAGTGAAAGTGAAAAAGTATCAAGTTACTATAACGTATAAGCGTATGTTTTTCATGTGTATCACTGTATGTGTATGTTGCGAAGGCTTCGGCGACGACAGAATACGGTCCAGAGGAAACTACTAAACATAGTTGACAGGAAAACACTCTTGATAAAGTGCGCTTTTGCTGAGTGTGTGGAGGCCGCTCACCCTCATCGCGGCGTGACAAGTATAAGATAGTTTTGTGGAAAATAACAGTAGTCTCAGGCCTTCCCTTTGAACGTAATAAATGTGTGTGACCTAAACGTATCATATTTAACTATCACACGTGTTATTTATGCGTCAAAGACCTAGATACATGGGTTTACGGCACACCACAACAAACGCCTTTGTGGTTGACAGTCGGCTAGCGAACGTGCTGTCGAGGTCACTCTGACCTGACCTACATTATCATGGATTGTCGGCGGTTCAATAATTCTGCGTTGACTTGAGACCAACGTATTGAACCCGAGACTTGGAAATTAGAAGCACCAAGATGCTATTTTTATTTTCGACGAGAAACGTAAAGTTTACACACAGAGAAAATAAGCCTTTTACGTGTATGAAAATTTTAAGAATTAAACTTGAGATTTCTCAGAAAAACATACCTCACGTAAAATAGAGATAGAAACAAAATGATTTTGAAACTAGTACGAATTTCTTACAATAATATATCCTTATTTATAGCCGTACATTTGAAGGATTTGTATGAAAGAATATAATATGTTTAATAGTATAGAACTTTTTACAAAAACATTCAAAGCAACTATTTTCAGAGAAGTGTTTTAAAAAATTTTAAATGCTAAAATACAAAGGATAATCAGATAATATAATATTGATATTAGAATAAGGAATTTAAAGATACTTTATTTTAAGAAACTTTATAAAGAGGGTCCGAGCTAGCTTTGGCTAGCTAAACTTTAATATTATTAACAACTTTGGGGATTTCATGAGGCAAGAAACATGGTTTAGATTCATGGAAGTCTGATTCTTAGAAAAAATATTTTCTTTGGGAAACATCAAAGTTTTTTTCCCCCGAGTTGATGTATCAATATCATTTTGTTTTTCAAAATACAACGGCATAGGAAAAGATAACTCTTCAAGAACTGTTATCCCCACAATTCAACATTCATCATGGATGCGCCCACATTCACACATGAGATATTGAGTTGATAACACTCACCCCCATAGAATTTGTAACTAAAGAAACACAATATAGTATTCGTTAGTTTTGAGAATGGAGGAAGGTGAAAGTAGTGGGGCTACTGGCTCTGATGCCATGTTTGTTCCACGAGAAGACCTTATTAAAACTGTCATGGAAGTTGGATTTAGCAGAAATGCGGCAATAAAGGTACTAATTTGTTTGCCTCTTTAGTTATCTATGCATCATTCTGGGGGTTTTAAATGTTTTCTCCCAATATTTAATTACTGCATGAGCCAGAAGAGTTTGATACCCGGAAACCCTGTTTTTATATAGGATTTCGAGAGAAAAATATATGTCACTTACATAATAAAATATGATTAGATTACTACTGTAGGAAGTTATATTTTCAGTCAATTGAGAATATTTTACGAGTGCTTCAACAAGTTTGAGATGTATACATCATTTATGACAACATATATATATATATGTCACACTAATGACTAGTACAACATGTTAGATGTCTTTCGCGTGCGCAGTTATCGCACATAAAGCGAAGTTTAGCTTATCAGAACTATAGCTAATGACTATTATTAATTAATCATCTTTGTGTTGTCACATGAACTTTTAAACTTTTTCCCAACAGAGTCTTTATTATACTGGGAATTACAGTGCAGAGTTGGCAGCAGCCTGGTTGTTTGAGAATCCAAATGCAGATCTTGATGGACCACTTGAGGTTAGTTAGATTTGTTATACCAATGGTAGGACTTCCACGGGTACTCTGGTGCAGCTGAACTCGAGGACTCGAAAAATGGAAGTCATCGTTATTAATTTGCTTTATTTCTGTCGGTCTGTAAGGTGTGCTGACAACTGATAGCATTACTATTTAAAGACATTGAGGTCAATATATGCTATTATTGATGACCATTTATAAGTAAAAAAATATGTTGTGATATCTGGGCTGAACAACAATCATGAATTCCTTGGTAAAGATAAACTTTTTGGTACTCGGGTCTGAGCTGAGAATGACCCCTCGAGTACTCGAGTCCAATTATTTTGACCAATGGTATAATGAATGCTTCTGTGCTGATATGATTCAGTGTTTCCACAGAGAGACTCGTGCAAGGTGTGTCTTGAAGAAGTATTTGGTCATATTCTCGTAGTGTTTGATATGATGAAAGTTTATTATGAAACAGTGTTACATATTGCATTAAGATAACTGTCATCAGCTGGTCATGTTTGATTAATCAGGAGGAAGAGGACAGTGACGAGGATGCAGAGTTCATGTCAAGCGGGAACCTGTACAAGATGGTTCTTGTTGTCAACGGCCAACTAGACATGGGAGTGGGAAAGGTTGCAGCGCAAGTGGCACATGCTGCTCTTGGAATCTACAGGAAACTCATCGAGGATCAGATCAAATATGCAGAGATGCTCATCAGCTGGGAGCAGTTTGGGTAAGTAATGAACTCAAATGATTAATTCAATTAATCTTTATAATAAATATCATCTTAAAATGAAAAGGCAATTTATTATTGACATAATTGCTCTCGTTTAATGACCAGCACAAAACACAAAGGTCAATTTTAAAGGATCGCACTAAGGTTAACCTAAGTGCTAAGTCTTATAGTGCAATCCCCCCCAGCTCCATCTGTAAATGAACTGTGTATTGATTAATTATTTTATGCTGATCATTAATTTGAAATTATGGTTTGTTTTCAGAGAGACAAAGATCGTAGTAAAGGGAGATAATGCAGCACACCTGGAGGCCCTGGCTGTGAAAGCTACAGCTCTGGAGCTACCCATGTATCTTGTACACGACGCAGGAAGAACTCAGGTGGGTGGGGTGGGCAGGTGTAACAATATCATATATTTCAGAATCATTTTCTCAGAATATTTTCTAGCAAAATTGTGTTTCTATGCCAATATATTTTATAAAAGGAGAGATCCTTACTTTTGTATGTTTTGAGTGTTATTTTCCTAACTATATTATAAAATTAACCTTCAAATACCATTCTTATTTATTTTCCTAATACCTACATATGGTTAAAGCAGAATGAAAATCAATATTGATTTTGTCCATTAAATTTAATCAAATGATATTTCAAGGTGGATTGTGTTAAATAATGGTTGCAATATATATATATATATGATCCCTTTCAAACACATTGCTTGTTACAGATAGCTGCAGGTTCAACAACAGTGCTGGGGGTGATTGGCAAAGTTGATCAGGTGGACCAGGTCACTGGCAAACTCAAGCTTTTATAGCAGTAGCCAGTCCTTTATTTGTAACAATAGCCAGTTCCTTGGGCAACAGCTTCCATTGAAATGCATAATTGAGTTATGTAGTAAATAATGACCCGGTACCGAGGGGTTATGGAAAATAACCTCGCGAGGGCGTAGCCCGAGCAGAGGTTATTTCCATAACCCGAGGTAAACGGGTTATTATTTGACTTACACTCCCGCGGAAGACTCCTGCAATAGTTTCAACTTAATATATTTATAAACAATTAATTTTAAAACCTTTTACTGATATCATTCGCGGTTTTATCATTTCTTGATAAGAATTTTTTTTTTAAATACCCCCATATTAGGGTTTTAGAAATGAACGCTTGATTTCTTACAATAAGAACTATTTTATTACGGTGTTTCAACTAAATTGGTTTACATACAAATAATTGAAAACCGTTTTAGTGATCCATTTTGCGGGTTTGATATGTCTTGATAAGAATACTATTTTAGACTACTTACAATACCCCCTGCAAAGGGTTTTAGAACCATTAACTTGATTCCTTACATTAAAAACTATTTTATCGCAATATTGATATATATTTATAGGGGAAAATAAAAAATCAAACATGACACACAAAAATGTACATCAACTGGCATGGATCCATGGTAGCTCAACAGGTAAGAGCGCTGCTTGACAACAACGCTGCTTGAGGTCCCTGGTTCGAATCCCACTTTCGTTGTTCATAAATCTTAACTTTCTTGTTTGATTTAAAATCCAAATTTTACAAGTCCACTTGTTTGCAATTGTTTACAATCTTATAACCGACCAAGGTGGTTATGAGATAACCAACCTACGCGGATGGAGCTCACGGCATATAACATTCAACTAGAATAAAGGCAATAACTTCCCAAGGGGTGTAAGGGGTAAACACCTATAAAAAGGTAGTTATGAGTTAAAACCAATTGCAAAAAGAAGGGATATAACCGCCCAAGGGGTGTAAGCATACTTGATGTGTTGACTAACTACCAAAATAATGCAGTTGAAGTGCATATTTGAATTATGCATTCTCATAATTTCTTTACATAACTGATGAAATGATTGTTTTACTTGCTTTTTTTTTGTCCACATGGCAAATATTATTTCATTTATTGTATATATCTTGTAAATAAATTTTCTCAACTATTCCCCTGTGGACTTTTTTATTTAGATAACAATTAAGTACATCTTCAACTGCTTTGGTGTAAATTAGTTCAATTGGCGAGACAAATTTCAAGCTCAGGAGATTGTCAATGTTCTCCTGAAACTTAACCTGAGTACCATAGCTTGATTTCCAAGGGAATATTCAATAAAAAAAGAAGACATAGTTATCAACATCCCTTCCAAATTGGTTTTCATTATAACTCCCAACATTTCAAAGTCACGGAACAGGGGCCTTAAATATGATTGTATGCTTCTGATTTTCTTACTCCATCAAGGTATTGAAAACCTGAGGACACAGTCAATTGCAGTTATCCTATCTTGGGTAGTTTCTGAGAGAAGTGTACCTCGGGTAGATGCAAACGTGAACAGACAGAAGCTATATCTCCCTGCCACTTTGTGGTGGGGATAATAATACCACCAAGAAAAAAGAAGTCTGTTATAAGATGTTTATTTCCTCACTGTACAATTATTTGCATGAATTTTAAAATTTATTTCAAAATTTTTCTGTTTTGATGCAGAAAGATATAAAATCATGTTGAACATTGAAATCCAATGCAAAGACAAGACATAACCAGCATATTCCATTGGATACTGACTTCACCAACTTGTGTTATATAAATAGGGGTACTCAAACCTTATACAAACCATATATATATATATATATATGGATAGCACCAGAATGGTATCTCAATGAATGTGAGAAAATTTTTGAGTATGTCACACAAGAAATAATTCAAACTGAAAACTATCCAATTAGTGTCATGCAAAGAAATAAGTCAATCATAAACAAGTTAGGTGGGTTCATTCACATTTCATTGACATAGAAATCACAGCGTTTTCGTCATTAGCAAAATGCAGGCACATATATCACAACATCACAATGGTTACCTTAGGTTCTTGAACAGTTGGTTATAAGTCTATCATGTTTTAGAAAGAAAAGTTAATTTTTGCCTCAAAAAGTCATTTAGTTGTTTCTTGCGACATGGTCTGAGAACAGTCAGTAAAGGCACATGTTCTCTTACCAGTTTAATGCAGATGAAATATAGAAATGAATCATATTACAAGTAGAGTAGCGCGGATCACGTAGCATGAATGGATCACAGGAGTTGCATGCCCTTGGCTCCTGAAACTGTAAACCTTATTGGTGGCTTTGTGATTGGGTAATTTAAAGTCAGTCAGAATATGTGATTATATGGGCTCAAAACTATTTGCAGGGTCAACTTCCCAATAAATCTAGTTTATATCCAAGTAAAGAAAATTGTATAAATTGTTTACTACCAAGAACATGGTTTTAAACAGGCTGACATTCATTCTTAAAGAAAGAAATGTTTCCCATTACCTGCCAAAATTAATTTTGACTTTTTCTTAACCATCCTTTAGATACAAAGTCTCTCCTTACTGAAGGATACTTTTGCAAAGCAACAGTTACTAAGTGTCATGGTAACTCTTAATTCATTAGCATATTGATCTAACCCTATTACATTTTACACCATTGTGAACAGAAACATTTACGTTGTCATGCATTCAACACATTCCTTGATACAATTCTATTTCCAAATATGTGAGAAGATATACTCCATATTATGTCAGTAAATAAAATAAGGTATTGGCAGGTTGTGTTAGCTTCGAGACTGATTCAGACTGTTGTCTCCAGCTCATCAGTTGTGTCAGACATATTCCGTCTCCAGATCAACTGAATCGTCAAGACTTAGAACTTCCTTCAGTTTATCGTTTAATTCGGACCCGGCACTATCTGCCCGGTAAGGTTTGAATCCTGGCACGTTGACTGGCGGCAGGTCAGATGGGGAGTCGGGTCGATTGTCAGCAGCAGTGTTACCATGAAACTCTAAAACAATAAATTTCTTGAAATTTGCCTGGCTACGAAAAGTTCTACAATGATGACTTTAGTTTTTAGGTGCTACAGTAGTATCCTGAGATGGAAAAATGCAGAAAATTTCCTAATGTAAAGGATTCGGAAAGTAAACTCAGTTTTAAAATATCATGTAATCTACTGGTCATATTCAGGTGGTTTTGAAATATGTTATATACTGGCCATTTTTAGGTGGTTTTGAAAGATCATGGAATATACTGACCATTTTCAGGTGGTTTTGAAATTCAAATTCACATGGTTTTGAAATATCATGAAATAATACTGGTCATATTAAGGTTGTTCTCCAATCATTGACAATCATTTACAATTTAGAAATGATCAAGTGATTAGTCTTTCTGTCAAATATTTTATCACACTGACCACTTGGTATAAAGATAGAAACCCTGAGTAGGCATTTATGTACCTGAGTTGGGTAAAACATCCTCCCATGAATACTGGCTGATATCAACTTCCTGTTTGACCCACGCGTTGCGTTCCACGTCTCGTATTGTTGCTCTACACACAGGGTCCTTGTGCAGCATCCACGTCACAATAAACATGAGTGCTGTGGACAGAATACATTTCCTTGATCATTCAACCTTTGAAACAAAATCCTATTCTGCTAGGAGTAAAACTCAATTCACAATGCCACATCGTTTGCTCATGTGAACACTTAATTTGATGTGTAATCACAACTTGATGACCGCATGAATTGCCGTAAAAATAATCCTTGGTAGGTTTTCTAATCATGACTACGGTAATTGTAATTTAATGAGTTAGAAAGAGTGAGAGTTGTTTAGCAGCGCTTTGGTAATATTTCAGCCATAGTAACATGATTTGTCATTTACAATAATTATGAAACTGATTAGTGTTATGATTGCTATTGTATAAGCAACATACATCTGGAGACATTCATGGGAGGTTTGAGCCGACACTGGATGGTTTCCTCCACATCAAAGAATGGATTCTCTCCGAAGACAAGTGTGAAGAGTGTCACGCCCATCGACCAGATCTCCAACTCAGGGCCACGGTATCTGGGGAGTTGTAAGACAAATTGTAGACACAACAAACTCAGGATACAGGTTGATTCATGTGATAGATTAACTGATAGTCAACTTTGGATACTAGGTATTTTTACCTCCCTTCCTCCAAGAAATGATCTTTAATTATATATCTGAGTAACATAACCTTCAAAACAAATTGTTTTTATTTCAAATTATTCAAACATACTGTCTTCACAGAATATCCTTGGATAAACTGTATAGTGAACGTGATAATGAGCAATCAATAAAAAAAATCCCTTGATAAGGACGCACTGCAAATTATCTAAAATTCAAACTAACGTTAAAGTCAAAAGTTACTTTTTTTATTTTCAAATCAAGCAAATAATAAATGTGATAGGGGAAACCCATTTCCATATTATGTAAGATGGTTCATTTGAGGGAAGATATGTGTATACAACAACATTTTAGTTTTCCTATGGTGAAAGAATAGCTGTTGCTGGACAAAAATTTCACACATAAAAACTTTGGAAACTGATAGATATTTACAATTTCTGCTTATCAAATCAAACCTACTTGTTCCCCAAAAGAACTTCAGGGCTACAATACTCCAGAGTCCCACAGAATGTCCCGAAAAGTTTATCTGTCCTCATGTAGGTGGCAGCACCAAAGTCGATAAGTTTAATGTTGAATTCTTCGTCAAGAATCACATTTTCATCCTTGATGTCTCGGTGCAGGATGCTGTTCCTGTGTAGGTAGGAGACGGCTGACACCATCTGCAACACAGGTATTTGTTTGTCAAAACACCACTAACATTCAGGACCCAGTAATGGAGTTAGATCAACCTCAAAATAGAATTCATAGCTTGCCCACACAAATGGTTCTTGTGGGGACTTTTGTTTGTGTTCGTCTTCTGCAATACCTTAAGCCTATTGCAATCTTCCATTTGATAGCAATAGATTTTCGTACAAAAACTAATGCAAAGGCTAGTGCCAAATTGATTTCAATCTAAGAAAGCTTCACAATCAAAACAATTGATAATTAACTTTACCATTGATGCATCAAATGTGTTTTCAGATTGCTGATTCAAAAATTACATTTGCAAAGCTTTCAAACAAGATAGATTACAATTAATAGTTGGATGTATTGTAACACCCATAACTGGTTCCATATTGAGTGATACGCAGCCACTCTTTTCTTCTCAAACTGTTAATATAGCCAGTACATATATTTTAAACTTCATCATCTGTAAACTCATTCCTAAACCCTATAGGCATGGTAAATCATGGCATAGATATGAAATCGCATGAATAAAAGGGGAAAATGTTAGCCACCTGTCTGAATATGTAGCTGGCAAGTGCTTCATCCATCTTGGGGTTGCGGTCGATGAACTCGAAGAGGTCCATCCCACTGCCATGTTTCTGCATCACCATCTGTACAAACTCCTCGTTCTGGAACACATCCACCACCTGCAGACCAACAGACAGACAGTCAGTCATGGGTGGTTAAGTTCATCTTCGGTCACCAAGATTGACACAATGACACTCCTGGTGCTTTTTATAAGGGAAAATTACCCATACCTGATTTGAGTAGGCCAAAGACAGCCCTACAGATAGATAGGACATGGAAGCAATTCAAAGATATGAAATATTATACTTTAGTATTGAGTTGACCTTCCTTTCCAGTTCTGAGTTAAAACTGACATAATCACAAATATATTTTACTATTTTCCTTTGAACATATTAACATCTGATAAAGGTCAAAGGTCACTACTAAAATATGTGTGTTTATCGGACACATTAACATTAAGCAAGCCCAGTTCTTATTTTGTTGAAACATATTTGAAAGAGAATCGTAAAGTGACGGTCAAGTTGAGCGGTCATACAAGTTTTGCTTAGCTTATGGCAGGTAGATTTTAATGCAGAATAAAGTTGCTAATCAATTTACTATGGGGGGGATAACATTTTTGATTTGAACAAAAAAAAAACATTGATGGAATTGTACTCATTTGTTAGCTAAATACATGAACACACAAGTCATACAAATATGTGAGATGTTGTTCCAATTTTCAATTGAATAGAACAGAGAATTACAATAACTCACCCGCACAATGTTGGGATGGTTCAGCTTTAGAAGTAGACTCACTTCCATGGGTATTCTCCCATGTTCATCATCCAACACCCAGCAATCTTTCAACACCTTCCCGCGCCGGATAAACTTGACAACAACCTGCCATTATAGTGATTCATGAAATAAACTGGAGACAAGACATGTCTGGAGTAATAGCAAGATCTCTTGGATGATATTTGCTCTAAAAGGTTTAGGGAATATAATGTCAATAGAAGGAAGTAGTCCTTTTGCACTACTAGGTCAGATCTGCTCTGTCTTAAACATTTCTTCTGATTTTGTGTTTGAAATATCTTGAATCATAGAATGAATCTTGTTTAAAGAAACCTTGACTGCAACTAATCCCTAAAATCTTAATTTTTTTAATAATCATTAACAATCATTTATTGTTCATTAAATATGTCATACAAATAAAATCCTCCTCTTCTACTAAAGAACCAGGGAACAGCATTACAACCATCTATTGATGGAGTTTATGAGGCGACATTAGTTTAAGATGAAACATTGTAACAGTTAAAAGCCAGAGAAAGCACAGGATCTGTTTACAAAAATATATCACAATGGAATTATCCATGATCGTCTTCCTTACCTCTTCACTATCCTTCTTTCGACATCCCATTTTGACAAAGCCAAAGGCTCCCTTCCCTATGGAGTCCAGAGTATCGTATGACTCCTCGTACAGACCAGTCTCTGAGGAGTCAGCCTCCTCAATAAACTCCTTCTTCAAAGCCGAGTCATCCAGGACATCTGTCTTTGACTTAGAGCATGCCTTGTCTGCCAACAACTGTCAAAGAAGATTACCACTATCATATCCTAGTCCATTGAAAAAAGGTTTAAAAAAATCTTAATTAAATCAGATTGAACATTTTTTATGAATGATGTGATTGGATCATAATGTATCAGTTGTCATTATAGACAGAAGATTGAAAACACTTGGCACTAGATATAAAAATAAAATTTTGATGTGTTATTCAAAATCTGTTTATCCCACTTCTCTCACCCTTCTCTATTTGTCATATCAAGGATGCTGATATAATCGTGCCAACCAAACATTAAGATCCATTAAGCTGTGTTTAAGATGGATGACAATCAACTCACACTTGCAGTTGCTATAATACAGGACAGCATTTCAGAAAGCAACCTTAATCTAGGTAAACCAAAACTAAAACTATTTAACATTGTACTGAGGCTACACTTATGACTTAAGATCCCCTTATTGTCTTGTGAAAGAAGAACTACAGGGATAGATATTCTACCTCTCCGAGACTCATGTTGGACCTGTCGATGGTACTGTTGAGACTGGAGGCGAGAGTGAGGTTAGCGTACGACCTCCCCCCCTCACCTGGCTCCTCCGGGTCCCGCGACACCCACATACAGTACACGAACTGGCCGTCATTCAGCTCCACACGCTTCAACTGGAAGATGATTCCTGCAAGAATATGGCCAGAGGTTGAAGGTTACCATTTGTACCTTGTCAGTATTACTGTAAGCTAAACATGGATTTCCTTACAATTCTTTTGCATGATAAGGTGGACTTTCAGATTTATGGTAATATACAATAGTTTAAGTTCAGTTTGTGTCTAGTTTATTTGTGCTTACTATTCCATAGACATTTCTTCAAGCAAAACTGTTTGAAATAACTAGGTTGACTATTCTTGTGAACTTCAATCATTAATGGGAGCTTCAAAATATACTAGTTTAGAGTATCAATTTGAGTTTTCTATCTGTAAAACTCTTTTTAAAGTGCCTTTTTACTTGAGTCTTTGTTCTCTTGGAATCTGTGAGTTAGTCTCGCACCCCAAATCAAGTGACATACCTAGCCTATGGCCGTCCTTGTGTCGACACTGCCCTGTAAAGCTGCCCTCAGGGAAGGGGTCTGCCTGACAGGAGGTCTGGGTGGCGGATTGACGAGAGGAAGGTCGGGAGGATGGATCACCGGGATCCACAGCCTCTCTGAAACACAGGATACATCATCTGGTTGTATGTCTTATGATAGATCAGTGTCATGAATGTGTAACCAGCTACAAAGTTTATTCCAGAATGACAAAAATGCAAATACAAGAATGATGGCATATGAAAAGAAATCTTTAGGTTTTTTTGGACAAGCAGATTCAAAATTAGCACTAGTCTGGTAGCCCTTGGCTAGTGAAGATGATGCTGGGCTAGTAAAATGCATGGAATGGTTGTCTGTAGGACTAGTTAAATTGTAAAGAAGATATGCTCGTGTAGATGTACTAGTACTCTCAGAAATGCACTTGTCTGAATGGTTAGTATCAGTAGTATGGCAAAAAAAACTGACACGGGGATTATTCTCTCAATTACAGAATGCTTGATCTATCACTGGATGTACTTTTGATAAAAGGTGGATTATACGTAACTGGTTGGGCAATGATAAATTGTTCTTTGTTTAATCCTGGTCAAACATGTATCAGCCTCTTACCACAGAGGTAGCCCAAGTAATAACATCCTACTCCTATGTCTTATTCCAAGCACATTCAGCAAACCTGACAAAATTTGACTCAAAGGCTTTTTTCATACACAGCTGATATGGTCCATGAGACATAAATTAACTACCGACTCACCCATTAGACAGCTCTGGTCTAGGACTGCTGGACTGAATGCTCTGCCTGGACTTGCGTCCACTGAGGTCACTGAGTCGACTGTGAGCAGATCTGCTCCCACTAGAGTCTATACTGGGATGAGACTCCAGCCCATCCCGACTGAAGTAACTGGACTCCTCGTCCAGATGAGTCTCACCGGTGCTATCTAATGTCTTGTTCACAAAGAGAGGTAACAAGTTTGTCATATGTTCACCAAACTGGGAGAACGATCCTTCACCTGAGCTCGAACTGGAGTCCTCTGCGTTAATCTCATTCTTCTGATTTAAACGTTTATGTATCTCTGAAAGCAGGTCTTTCTGCTTCCGTTTTGGACAACTGAGAACTTTGTTGTTTGAAAGCACATCACCACTTGTGTCCATATTATTGCTGACGTCAGCGTTTATCCCATCCTGACTGCTCTCAACACGTCCCAAATCGGACACACAGCTATCACTACCCCCAGGCTGTGTGAAGTCGTTGTGGGTCGGGGAAGAGGAAATCAACTCTTCAGATGAAGCGCTCATGTTGGAGCACTCCACTTCCTCCAGATAGGATCCACTGAGGTCTTCCTGGATCTCCTCCTGTCTCCCAGGAGACCTCCTCTCGGTACTGTTGAGGTGGAGATTGTCCATACCATTCACAACTGTCTGCACAATGTCCTTGTGGCTGTTGTTGGCGTCTGTGCTATTACTCTTGTCTCCATTCACTAGTCGTTTTTGGCTGTTGGATAAACAAGAAAAAAAGCAATTAACTTCAATGATTATATCATAGGATAATCATAGAATATAGACATCTCTCTATATTGATTGTTGCAAATCAGCCTTATGTATGTGACTCAATAGAAACAAACTCATTCAAATGGGTGTCACAAAAAACAAAAATATTCAGACTCAGATATGCTATTTTCAATTTTGAAAACAGTACAGGAAACAGTTTCACGTTTGAAATAAATATTGGTATTATGAAACATAAGGAAGCTGATTATCCATGAAAAATTCCTTCTGCAATTGATTATAGAAATCACAAAGAGAGGAGGAATATAGCCAGATCATGTACCAGTTGGGTCTGGACAGGGGTTCCTGGTGTCCGATGATGGGGGTGGAGGTGACCCCGGGGTTGTTGACATGCAGCTCTTTCAATAACTCGCACTTCTCCGTAGACCGTCCCTTCACTGGTGTCTCTGTTGTTGTTACATCAGGTATATGATTTGGCAGATTCAGATTATATTCATGTGAATTATTATAACTTTATTGATTCAAGATGAAAAGATATCCAATTAGGGTAAAAAGTGCAATGGAAATTAATTTTCGATCAAAAATATGATAAGTGTCACATTCCACAAAATGGAAGAGCAAGATGATACTCAAAAACAGGATTTTAACAAAAACGTTTGTTATCAGAAAAATATTGGCTAAAAGCCTTTTAAATACCTCTAACACATCTAACAGAGACTCAATAATATGACTAATTGGAAAGATTTTGACAATGTAAAATATTTTGTTGCAGAATTTAGTAACATTTACCCAGGTTTTCTTGTAAGATATCCGGTTTGATGTTAGGGGAGATGTCATCTTCATCCTCGTCATCAAGCGGGGGTAGAGGGATGCCGTCATCCAAGTCCAGGATGTCATAGAAGTCGGGTATCAGACATGAAATATCCTGAATGGAAAACCCATATTGCTTTATGATGATACAGAAGGGTATCCTTAATCTCCAAATTTAACATGACATCAGTGTGTGACAGTTATAAAAGAGTCTGAAAGCGAAACTTATGTCATAATCATACGAGTATATGCCAAATCATTCTGTGTATTTAGGTTTTTGAATAATCAAATTCTACCATTATCAAGGTATTGATACAGTGAGGAAGTAATTGCCAAAGGATTAGATATAGTACCACATAAAGTTTCATCCCTGTTAATATGAAAGTGATATCTTACCTTGCCAATAAGGTCCTCTTTACTGTAACCAAAGAGCATTCGAGCAAAGTTCTCGTTGATGCTGTGTATGGTGCCATCAGGTAAGAAGCTGATCATCCCGCTGATGTTTGCAAACACCCACACCACTCCCGTAAACACTGGAGTGTCACCTGCATATGAAGAGGCAAACTTTTCAAAATATGTTGTATTTGTGTTTTCTTCTTATTTTCTATTTCTATGAGAAAACCTCTGAAATGTTTTCTTTGTTATCTTTAGGAACTTTTTAACTCCCTTTGTGACTTGTACTTACTAATATCCCTGAAAAAACATAAATGGCAAACACATGACTTGGATGGAAAATTTGTCATTTATTGTTATGAATTGAATAATATAGAAGTATAAGCCATAGGCACAACCACAACCTAAGCTTACACTGAATATCCAAAGTTATTTATCCCAAAAGCACCTCAGACCTACCATCTGGGGGGATGTTTCTCATGTCCTTGTCTTCGTCCGACACCCGAACAACAATACTCAGGGGGAACATCGACCCGTCTCTTGTTTTTCCTGTAGCTCTCTGCTTTCCCACATCCTGCAAAATATCAATCAATGTGCTTACCCTAATGAAGAAGTATTTATCTTAGAAGAATCATCAAACTGGCCAAATGAATCCTAGCTCTCATGTGTACAACAAAATCAGTTTTTACAAAGAGTTTCTTAACAACAAAGCATAGTCTTATCAAATCACTTGCTCATGTCAACTTTGATGCTTTTTGTCAAATATGTTCTGCCAGCTCTTCAGAGTAATGCATATGAGATTGATAATCCAATCAGAAATTTCCTGGTGATTTTCAAATAAGTCTGCTGCACACAAACCACAAAATCTGGCAAAATACTAAAACTTGCCACTCACAAAAACTTGCACCAAATTTGGTTGTTAAAAGATCATTTTTAAACTGTCTCTGCTTACCTTGGAGACGACATTGCTAGGACACTTGAAGGCCGGTATCAGGTCATTCATGTGGAGACCTTCGATATCTTCTGGTCGTCGGTATCCATACACTGAGGCCATGTTGTCGTCACAGTTCAGAATACAACCCTGTAGAGTATAAATTTAAGTAGAAAACAAGATCCCGGAATGATGTGCAAATTAAATCAATAAAGGGAATCCAGGATATAAGTCATTTAACATATCTTAACATTTGAGTTCAGACTACGGAAATTGTTTTCTTTCAAATTTGAAATTCTTTAGAGCATCGGTGGAAAGTTACCTCCGGAGTCTAAAGATGACTACGTAAGATGGTACCCAAATTAATGTAAGTATTAGGCATATTCCTAAATAAAATCTGCATGGACTCTTTTGGAAACATCAGTTATCATATCACCTTTGTATCAAACTTGACAGTTGCAACGGTCCTCTCGACGGGTTCCATGACACAGAGACAGCGAGCATCTGGTCCCTCCAGCTTCTTCACCCATAATGACACCGGCAGTACCAGACCATTGCTGTCTGTAGCATCAACCTGGCTCACAGGCACCACACAATCATGGGACAGTTATCAGAATTTACTTTTTCTTAAATGATACATTTAGCATACATGCTTCAGCATATGGGTTGAAGGTCACAGACACCACACAATCATCGGACAGTTACCAGAATTTACTTTTACAATTCTCAATGATACATTCAGCATAGTTTCTTCAGCAGATGACTTGAAGGTCACAGACCCAAAATGCTTTCAATAATAAATGAGTGAGTGGGTTATTGTTAATAGCCGTTTAGGTAGTATTGCAGTCATTAACGACAAGTCAATAATAAAGTGAATAAGGATTTCAAATATCAAACAATGTTTGATAAAAAGTCAAGAGACAGATAGTTTTAATGATAAAAACTTGACATAATAATTACAATAGCAGTCAAAGCCAAAGGTTTCCAGTATCAAGCATCAGATACATAAGAATTTTGTATCTTGGTTAAGGGATACTTAGAGGATTCAGGGTTCCATGGATAGACAAATTCATTATTGCAATAATTGATAGAATGTTTTATTATAAGTTTTTAAGAGTAGAGATAAATGTTCAATACTTACAACTTTGCCTGCAATCTGTACAAGTTCCCCACTGAGTTCTAGATGAGACTCAACGAGAGTCTGCTGGTCCCGAGGTTTGAGAGAGATGAGGTCCTGGAGCCGTCGACCAATCAGATCATCCTGCTCATAGCTGAACAACTCACATGCCATCTCATTGGCTACCAGGATCTGTGCAGCAAAACAAAAAAATATTTTATAAAGATATGGATAAGATTTTTAATTTTGCAACTTACAGTCTTACAGACATGCTTATATCCTCTAATACTAATACAAGTGCTATGAAAATCCTTTATATCCATGAATTGTTCTTAGGTGAACTATTTTTTTTTGCTACATCATTTAATAGTCCATAAATTATGCCTTAATAGCTTTGCATGTTTCAAATTCATGTGATGTCATAACTGTTCAGATACGACCCAGTCAAAGTAAACCTAGCCTCAATAATACCCCCTTCATTCCGATGGATATTGAGTCTAGCAAGATGTAGTAGCGGGTTGTGCCAACCGATCTATCGCATTTACCAACCAGGGATTGTCTGAGCAAACCGTAATAGTATGAATTGGCACATATAATGTTGGAGGGTCATAGGTTGGCAAAAGGTCAACTGACCTGACCTGCTACTACATCGTGCTAGACTTGATATCAGGAGTGTAGCGAGTATTATACAAAAGAACATGGATATAAGGAACTCTAAGGGACAAAAGAATTTAATTCGCTATATCCGGTGTTTGCTACTCACGTTTGGCCGCCATGCATAGGGCTTTGATGGGACTTAAAAATTCTTTTGCTATGTACGATTGTTTGCTATATATCTGAGTTCGTAATATCTGTGTTCTACTGTAATTGAGGCTAGGTTTACTTGACTGGATACGACCGCATAAGCACTGCAACTATAGTTCATAAACATGTGAGCATGAGCTAAAGCAGTACCTCTGATGACTTGGCATCTATAGTGCAGATGGCCTTGTTGGGGTTGCGTACAGTGGTGGGGAACATTACTCCCGTGTTTCCTCCTCCGATGTAGTTGTAGAAGGACCAACTCTCATTCAGGGAGCGCCCGCTGGTGTAGGGGTCAGGGGTCATCGCGAATGACCCCTTACAGAGTCCGGGTGAAAAGCTCACATCATTCAAACCATCACCTTCATGAAAATAGACAATATTGTATCATGGAAACAGGTTAAGGGTTCCATTGCAACATAAATCTTCCAAAATAAAAAGTGATTTTGTTTTAAACTCATCTTCAGTTAGAATTTTAAGTAAGAAATAAGTAGCCTCAACTGTTTTGCTGAACTTTTTTGATAAAGCACAAAAATAAGAATAGTTTGGAATTGATATCATATTTCCTGTAATCATTAGTTAATTAGTGGCTGAAAGTCTGCTGTGAATTGAAAATACTGACACGTTGTTGACTTCAGAACATATTTAATGATGTTAACCACAAACAATGCTTCATGCCTAACATAGGATAGGTAGTACCTTTGATGTTTGCAAAACAATGCTAGAATTTTACATTTTCACCAAAATTCACGAAATTCCTCAAGCCTTACCTTGAAAATTCTTCAAAGTAATTTGTGGGGTACTCAAAACCTCAGGCTGGAGTCTAGACTTGGAAACTTTAGGAAATGACTGGTTTGCTTCGAAAGACTCCTCCTTGCTGGGAGCTATCCCCATCTGAAGGGCACGGTCTCGTCTCCCCGTGCGTACCCGGTCGAGGGGGGAGGGGTAGGAGGGGGAGCCGAACATCATCTTGTCTGCAAACAGGGGGGGACCTGCCATCTTCACATGTTTGCTTGCTGCATTACCCTGCTTCTGTTTTCAAGCAAAAAGAGGATTTTGCAAAATTATCAAGGGGATGTTTTATCTGCTAATGCAGTAACACTCTTACAACTTCAAGATCATCCCTGGAAGAGAAACAAGTGAAAAATGTCTTCTTTCAAAAGTCACAATCATATAATATAATCAAATCAAACACAATAAATAAAACAATAAATATCAATAATATAACAAATTAATTAAAAAATAAGATAGATATTTAATTATTTAATACTGAAAGATGAAAATATTTGTAACATTTGTTTTCAAATATAGAACATATCACAGTTAAGAATAAATTCATAAACAAAATCCTTTTGGAAACAATTTAAATCATGGAAACACTAAAATTAGAATGAGTTGAACAAACAAATTCAGGATAATTTTATTAACAAAATAAAAAAAAGATCTGGAAAATACTAAGTCAGACATTACATCTGGTGAAATCCACAGTACAAACACAAAATGGACAAGTTAATAAATAATTTCCAAAGAGAATAACTGCCATTACCTTTCACAAGAACACTTACATGAGAAGGAGTTGCACAAACTAATTCAGGATAATTTTATTAACAAAATAAAAAAAAAGATCTGAAATTCTACCAAAAGTCAGACATGTCATCTTGTGAAATCCACAAAACAAACACAAAATGGACAAGTTATAATTTCCAAACAGAATAACTGCCATTACCTTTCACAAGACTTGAATAATTTCCATTTAATTCACAACAGAACACATTAACACCATGACTAATGTTCCATGTCGGTGAACATTAGATCATCAATGCGTGACAATACTTTCAGACTCGTGACCAGCTATGGTCCAATGATTCCAATGCTACAGGACCATATCACGTTGTCCAGCGTATGTTACAAATCATCCTAAGCATCGACTCTGGACCTCTGACTGATGACAGCATGTTTATCACTTGACTGGCACAGTCCCTGGCAACCCATCCATAATGCAGACAATTGTTTACTGGGTTTACATGGTTACACAGTAACAATCACACCCACCCAGTGGAGAGATAGATTATGTGTATTGACAACCACCTGACCCTACATTCCTCTACAAAGTGTTAGTCAGTCAGTCAGCCAGTCAGTCAGTCTGTCTGTCTGTTCATCCATCCGTCTGCTTCTCAACAAGCCTGTACACTTGGTCCTGTCCGTCATTCACGCCCTCCTCTGACCCTACATCCCTCAATCTCAACAAGGTGTTAGACAGTCAGTTTGTCTGTCTGTCTGTCTGTCAGTCAGTCAGTTAGTTATCATGTCTGTCTGTCTGTCTGTCAGTCTGTTCATCCATCCGTTTGCTTCTCAACAAGCCTGTACACTTGGTCCTGTTGGTACTCACACCCACCTCTGACCCTACATCCCTCAATCTCAACAAGGTGTTAGATAGTCAGTTTGTCTGTCTGTCTGTCTGTCAGTTAGTTAGCATGTCTGTCTGTCAGTCTGTGCATCTATCCGTCTGCTTCTCCCTGATCCTGTACACTTGTTTGTGTGGGCCTGAACTGTTTGCTCCTGCTGCCTGCCCTGCAGTGTGATGCACTCTCATGTCAATCAATCAATAATGTCTGTTTGTCTCACACTATGCCATGCTTGGTTATGCAAGGAATTTATCTTGGATCTCCTGCCATTACATTGCATCAACACTCTTGATTCCATTAGTCAGTTGTATAAAGGGTCACTGAGGGCAGTCAAGTAGTTACAGTAGAATATAAACTTAAGGGCTTTTCTCTGGTATTTCATATTTGAGGGTTTGTTTTTGGTTTTAATCACAGAGTACATACTTGATCAGAAAGCTCATGTTTAAACCTAAAATGGCATCTATTGATAAAAACTGTTTGTCTTTGGGAAATACTAAAGTTGTGATACATCAAAAATTGTGTTATTAAATTTGATTACCCCCGGGTATATACATATTGTGATACAATTTCTGTAATGTGATACATATTGTTAACTTTAAAACTTACTTAACGTTAAAAAGAACAAGAATTTTTGTCAAAAGTGATTTTATTTTTCTGTCAAATACCCTGAAAACAGTGTATTGTAACATCATCATGTATTGTATCAAATTGTATCATTCTTCCATATCGTGATACGTATCATATCATGGCATGTTGGCATTGGACAACTCTAGTAAATATCATATTCAACAATATGTTTATGATATTAAAGACATCAAAAGGATTTCTATTTGAAAACTATTAAACTATTGTCTTACTAAGTCTTACTCAATTTCCCCATTTTTTAAATATAAATAAAAACAAGCCTTATCAAACTTTCAAAATATTGCTTTCAGAGACAACAAAGATCTAGTGTTTGTTCCAATTACCGGTAATAATTATTATTAATCAAGTACCATGTAAACAGCTTACCATAATCACAACATCACTTTCTACATGGTTCTAAATAAATGTCTTGTTACAACTTGTAATGCTGTCTAGATTAGCACCTGACAAATTAGCAGATCAAAGCAAGGTGCTAGTTGTCGTGCCAGGAACACATACAAATGTGCTCTCAATACAGTGTATCAGACATGTGCTCTCACTAACTGGTTATTTATACTTCACTATCGGTGACTGCTGGCAGTTATAATGAGCATTTATCAGTCACAAAGAGGAGAGAAAAGATTGAATACCATCATGATCATAGATTTCAAAGCTTAGACTAACAGTTAGTCTCAGAAATATTTTTTTAATATTGACAATATATTTAAACAATTCATGTATAATCTATAACAAAATGACCACAAAAGATGCCGTTATGTCAAGCTAGAGCTGAGTGATCTAGACTTTCAATAGATACATATCTAGACTGGGTTGTCATCAATTGAATATATTTGCTCCAGGGTCTGGATGATAGACAATGTAAAGGTATTAAAATTCTAGAGGTGTGACGATACAGATTTTTCACGATACGATACGTATCGCGGTATCTCATGGCGATACGATTCGATACGATACACATCACGATACGCTATTTCAAGGTTTTTGTACAAAATAGACCTCTAATTATTTATGAATCATCTGATTTTTAGGGAAAATAAGCCATGTAATAGCCAACGATACGTATCACGATACAGAGAATGTATCACGATACGTGTATTGTCAGATTAAGTATTGCGATTCACGAATACCACGATTTGGATATATTGTCACACCTCTATAAAATTCAGAACTGAACCTAAGAACCTTATGGTAGAGTGTATGTCAGTAATACATGACGTGACTTAAAATGTGTTGAAATCCAAAACACAAGAACTGATGTTTTTGCAGATTTTTTATCCATAAATAAAAGAATTGAAATTATTTTTTCTAGGTTTCTCCTTCACTATGTCCAACCGCAGTCCCGTAGGGCGCATGTCCTTACATTTACTCAGCCAACCAATCACAAGCCACCTGCAAAAACCTTCAGTATCAAGCTGGGGGAAAGTAAGTCCTGTCAACCATGCTTTGAACATGATCACCGCTAGCCGTCTCATAAGCAAGACAATGTAATTGATCTGAGTTTCGGCTCCACTAGTAAACTAGTAAAAAATATGCAAGATACAGGGTACAGGCGTATTGTAGAGGATTTCATCTCTGTTGAGTTAATATCTTGAATATTTTATGTCTCCTTAATTATTTTTCATTAAAGCTCCAAACATTTTCTTACATGGGCCATAACTCTGTAATAAATACTTTCATAAATCTTATTTTCTTACTCCATGTAGGTATCGTTAGGCTGAAAACACACACCAATTTGGTTATCCGCTCTAAATGGGTTCTGAGAAAAATTGTCCCCTTTTAAGACACCCTCGAACAGAGTCCAAAGATATCTACGTAAAAGTATGTAAAAAATAATTACGTGGTTCTGATTTTAAAACTTCATCAAAGTATTGATATCCTGAGGATACACACCAAGTTTGGTTGTCGGGTTGTCCTATAGATCTTAAGTAGTTTCTATGAAAAGTTGTCCCCCTTGAAGGCACCCTCAAACAGAGTCCAAAAACACAAAACATGGGCAGAAACTCATAAAAAGAATTGCCCGATTCTGATTTTCTGACGCGACCTCTTACTGTATTTCGCTAGACTCAGTATGGGAGTATAGCGAGTATTATTGAGGCTAGGTTTACTTAGAGTGCATTTTCTAACTCCATCAAGGTATTGAAACTATGAAGACTCACACCAAGTTTGGTTACCCTATCTTATATAGTTTCTGAGAAAAGCTGTCCCCTTAACTCATACGGACAAACGGACAGACAGACGGAGACCAAACCTATGTCCCCCTCTCGCTTCATGGCGGCAGATATTAACTTAGGCAAGAAAGAACAAGCGTAATAAATGCTGGAGATTCACACAAAGTGACAGAGTTTAAATGCAAAATGGACATTTGGAAACAATAGAATTACACAAAGATTTCTGAATATACCAATATGAATTTGTGTTGCATCACTCAGAAATATGCAAAAAAAATCTAAATAAATCTATGAGATTGTTTTAAGTGAAATTAAGGCCTTTTGAAGACCCATAAGGCTAAAATAGCCTTTAAAGGCTTTCTGCATTCTGTTCCCACAGAGGCAGATCAAGTTATGAAATGTTGATACAGCTTCTTTTCTATTACACCAATGTTGTGACATAGAATGGGAGATGCCTGATTGGAGGCAATCAAAGTTAATTGTACAATCAGTGACGCTGTTCTAAAATCATCATTTTGGCTACTTAATCATGGCAAAAGCATTGTGATATTAACCACCCTTTCCGAGAAGTGTTGTCATTTGAAAAAAAAATTCAAATGGATTGTGGTGAAATTTTTTCCACCAGGGGTAATTTCCGGAACCCACAGATTTCGGCGAGTTAGAACAGAGGCTGTATCAACATTTCAAGTGCAAAATTTAAGGCTTTTCCCAGGCTTGAACAAACAGCTCCAGATCTGGATACTCACCTGGTGAATGAAGGGAGATGAGCGATGTTTTTCCAAGAAGAGGTCTGGAGAGAAACTCTGAGGCGCCAATGGTAAACTGTGTCGACCTTTACAGGAACTTAGAAGATTTTGTGCAGCCATTATGTACCTCTTTAAAATCTGAAAATTAAAATAACGCAAAATTTTTGGATCTTGACATAACACTTGTGACACTGCCAAACTTAGTATATGCAGACCATATATGACTGCAACATCACTGCACAAAAAGCTACATTCAAAGATGACATAGCTTGAAATGTTCTTAATGTGATAGATTTTATCTTTTTTTTTTTTAAAGGGTCAGCAGGGATTAGGAAAGACATCTTTTACAATGGGCCATTTTCAGGCTTTTCAGTATTTTTCTAAATTTCTAATTGGCCATTGCCTTAACATCAATAGTAAACATCAAATTTTGAATGGGACATTTTTTTATCCAATGTGCAAAATAGCCCATGGCCCGGGCCCCTGCTTTTCCTGATCCCTTGGTCATAATCATAATTGCTTAGTCAGTAAATTCACTATTTCTGAAGTTTGCAAAATATGTTCAAGACACAGATATTTGTTATTTTTGAACAGGGATGCAGATTTTGAATGATAGTTGGTGTTTTCAAGAAGGAATGCATTTCTGTTCATGATTGGAGAATGGACATTTCCCCTATTTTAGTCTTTTCATTGGATCCCGAATTTTGATGGAAGAAGTGATCACTTTGTCAGGTTCTAAGGAAATTAAGGGTATATTGAGCTGGGCTGCTTGTGCACGAGTGTTTAATAATTGTGACATCTATTGATTAATAATAAAACCCAAGCTGGGGATAATCCATTTAGTTATGCAGTAAGGAAAATATCAGGGTAAATTCAAATAATTCGTAATGGGTCAATAAATCATTCAGATTGGATCAACAGGGACTATGCTTATAAATTCCTTCAATAAATCACTCAGTGCAGAAGACAAAATTCACATGATACCAAGTTTCATTAAACTAGGTCCAACATTTCTTGGGTTCTACTATACCAATTTCTAAGCAACATTTCTGTTGAAACCACCAAAAATAAATTCTAAAAAACTTAAAAATACCATTTGCCGACTAATCCACATACCAAGTTTCACTGAGTTTGGTCAAACAATTTTTGAGTTTGAGCTCCGCAAACAAAATGATTATTGACGGACAGGGTAATGACACAGTATTACATACATGTATACATGATACATACATAAGTGGGATAACAATGCCAGGATTTTGTTGTCTTCAACAGAGATATTTCCTTTGATTCATTAACAGTCAGCCTCTGGATACAATATGTATATATAAAAAGAACTCAAGACCGTTTTCAAGATATTAACCATTTTAGAGGGAACATAATAAACCATATTCTTTGATTTAAACATTTTGTTATATAGTTTTCTTTTGTTTCTGAAGAGTAGGTCTTTGGTAGGAATTAGATGTCTTCATTCAGTTCATTGGACATATGGATGTCATATCCAATTCCCATAAATGATTGGGCACCTGGTAATATCAGGGGTCGATTTCATTTTTAAATAGACTACACCTTGTGCAACCTGAAAGATTAACTTTGTTGCAGTCGACATATGTAGGCTGCACCATATTTATGTACCATATTACTATTGTGATTGTAATGTATGCACTGTAACATCCCATCAATATTGCCTTAAACAAGCTTACTTAAAGAAAAGCTTTTGTTAACATCTTTTCTCGAATAGCAATAAAGAAATTGAACAACTAAGCAAGTGGAACAAGTAGCCAACTTTAGTAACATATCCCATAGACAGTACAACTTACTGAAGTAAACACTTATTAACATGCTATTCCTATGTAAATGTTCTAAAATACTGTAGTACTGTTTATTGTTTTCTTGATGTACAAACAGTAAGAGTGTGCGCAGACTTAAAGTAATGTTTTATTGTAAAGTGGGACAGTTTTCATCATGATTGTACCCAAGAAAATCATTCTAAAATTATTTTCCATCATGTACTTCATTTTATTATGTATCATTATTATTAATTTATTATTATAAGATCATAATGGATGTTAAATATTATAGAAATTTTAATAGGAAGTCTTGTCAGGTCATGTTTTTTTATGACATCACAAATGAATCAAAACAAATTATCCATCCAATGCGAGACGGGAAACGTTTTGACCTTGTTCCATATTTGTGGTGGGAAAACAGTAAATTTTTGAGTATTGGTGGCAGGGTTTTTTCAGAGTTGATTACTTGTGTAAAGTTTATTCATTTGTAAAATGTTTCTTTTTTGAAAGCAATAGATTTTTTAATGAAGACATTAGGAATCAAATGTTTGTCAACAACTAATCATTTAAAGCTTGAATTGAAATGATTTGACACTGGCTAATAACTACATAGAAAATGGACTCTTCATGCTGAGAGATTTGACTGATGCACAGGTAACTGATTGTTCCCAATGTTGTTATAACTAATTTTGACAGTCAACAAAACAAAATTAAACCTTAGTGAACATTAAATTTCCTAGGTGTACTTGTCAAGATCATATTAAATTTATTAAAAACTTCAGTCTTGTGTTATCTGTATTCTTGACTGGTTACAATTACGGATAAAACAACTTATATGTTCTAAAAAGGATTTGCAACAACATATTTTTGATAAGAACAAAATTAACCTGCACTACTCCCTGACAAACAAAATAGACTGCACTCAGCAATTTTCACCTGCACATGCAATTTTTAAAAGACGGATCAGTCCCTGAGTTCAGTGAGTTGCATACTTGAAGTATTTAATTCTATAAGGTAACTTTACTAATCTGCTGGAAAGATGGGTTTAAAATCTTGAAAATGTAGTTACGGGGTAGTAAGCATAGATGACATGATCATGAGGATCCTTTCGTTAGTTACATGTCAAATAAACTTGGGAAACGGTTACTTCAATTGATTACTACAGCTATCACTATAGTATCAGTATCAAATGAATGGTGTACACTGTAGTCTTCCCTTTTCTCCTAAGGCGTATCTCAACAGGGGAAGTAGCTCAGTGGTAGAGGGTCTGCTCGTCACCCGGAAGATCAGGGTTCGATTCCCAGTTGCGTCATACCAAAAGACAATAAAAGGTGGGAGTTGTTGCTACTTTGTAAAGCAATGTAAAGGCAGAACGTTTTAACTGGCGGTGCACCGTGGCTACGGGTGCAGAAGGCAGAAAATGAATTTCCAATGTACCTTGTATATTGTGGACAATAAAGAGTTAAATCAGCTTGTTTATTGTTGCCACACCCACTTCGCCATATTTATTAATAAATTCTTACGGTTTAAAAAATAAACTTCAATATTCATTTGAAGTGAAATATTGTATAAAAAATTCTTTTCAAACAGGTAGAGGCAATATAAACTCGATAAGGACTCCGACTCTGTGATTTGATTGACACTGACTATTTTCAAATTTGACAGGTCATAATTTCCGATACGATCAAACTCTTTCTTTATCATTTGTTCTATCCGATAACATCGTAAAATAAATGCAAAAACAATAACCTTACCTTCTGTATCAAAAGATTACGCTGGGCAACAAAGTATCCATTCACAAAATAAAATTCAAATTTTTCATTTTCAAGTTGTCCGCCATTTTATGAAAGATGCGCACGCAATCATTAATAAATATATGGACGCATTCGTTATTTGGATATTTGTCAATATTGAGGCAAGAGTACAGTACCATCGTAATCAAACATCAACAATTATATTAATTATACTACTGAAATGATATAATCGCTGAATAGAATTATAGTTTTCTAAAACAATGATACAATGTTTAAATCACATAACGATTTCTCCCTCAATGGGCTAAAATTAGAATGGTCGAATTCGTAATCAAAATGAACTCGCCCTTGATTTTTTTTCTCACAGTAAACTAAAAATTACAAATAAACAAAATGAAGGTATAAGTTAATGACATTCGGCATAAGAGATACACATGATTGAAATGTTTTGAATTTTTTTCGAAATAATGTTTGATGACATCCTGAGAAGCAATAGTAAAGCATCGTTAATAGACAAGTACGAAACAGCAGTTTCTCCAAAAGTGAATGAATCGCCCGTAAAATATATAAATTGACCCTAAAATGGAGAAATTCTTGCCTTGTTGAAATAAACCGACATATCAAAACTATATTTAACTGGTACGTGTATTATTTTATTGTCTAATCCAAAAAATCAATATGTAATCCTTTCACAAAATTAACAAAAGTTTGTTTACCCATTGTAATAATGTAAGTGTAATGCAGTATTATTTGCATGTTTGGCATCCTTCTTATGTAAATGAATTAATATCATTCATAACATTTTCTATTCCGTCATAATATCAATCTATGTTTCATCTTAAAGAGTCATTTCTAGCAGGACACATTTCAAAATAAGGGAAAGATAAATGAAATAATTGGTACGTCTCTTCGACTTCCATAAATAGAATGTCAACAATCTCAGAGGTCAGAGGTCACATATATATTGGAAGAGGGTTCAAGCTGGCATTAAGATACTTCACGTTTAAAAATTGGGGTGTAGTCAATGATTATGCTATTATCGACTATGTTCTGTGATTAGACGGATTGGAGTCCCGAACCTATGCTGCTAACAATTAATTGCCAATTAACCGCTAACCTCACCCAGTAAGGAACTAAAACAGCAGGTGGGATTACTAACTCCCTTTATCTACAACGCGGACAGTGGCATTCTTGCGGCACATTCCTGGCACGCGATGACCCCGGGGGTCAATATATTCCTGACCTTCGTTACGCGATATAGATTTATTCATATTAATCATGCTTACATTTCGATAGGATGCCAAAAATATTCAGTAATTGTCACCCAGTTCACCAATAAAACGGAGATGTTTTTTATGAAGATTCAATTACAAACACGCCCGAAACAACAATTTCAAGAATTTAAAGGGGCAGTAGCACGTTAAATTAAACATTATATTTTCAATTTTCACTGCATATCCCCCCAACAGAGGAAGATCAAGTCATGAAATGATACAGCCTCTGTTTTATTACGCCGACTTTGTGTGATAGAATTGGAGATACCCGATTGGAGGCAATCAAAGTTAGTTGTGCAATGAACGACGCTGTTCTTAAATCATCATTCTGAATCATGGCAAAGGCATTGTAATATGAACCACCATTTGCATGCGAGAAGCGTTGTCATTTGATGGAATAAATGGATTGTGATGCAGTTTTTTTTCCGCCAGGGGAAACTGCCGGAACCTACGGATTTTGGCGTAATAGAACAGAGGCTGTATCAACATTTAATGACTTGATCTGCCTCTGTGGAGAGAGAATGTTTTCACTGATAATTGGACAACATGCTAAGATGTTGATTTCCATAAATATACTTCTCCTTATTATAATTCCAACTGATTATCATAAAATGGCACTTAGAGAAGTGATGCCTCGAAACAATCCTGAAACCCCGAAGCATATTGATATTGTGGGGGAGAGTTATAAAATAGTTCTGTCGCTATAGTTCAGTAAGATCATTGATCTGTATGTGATATCAGAAGACATGCTATCATAGCATAATCGTGTCCTTCTATCTTTCGTTTCGTCAAAAAATACAGGAAAATCAAGGATTGGCCGAAAGAAAGGTTTTATTTCGCAATTTCCGAACCGTCTTATATTACTCCATACCACACGATCTGGTGAATATCTTGTTTGATATCTGCAACAAATGTTTTCAAAGACATGCATAAAACTGCCAAACATCAATGTTTTAGATGCCTCATGTGTTCTCACACCCACAAACATTCTAAAGGTCATACATAATGATCCAAAACTACGAAGAAGTTTTACGGTTACAAGAGAACTGATTGTTCTTACTGTGCATGTGCATGAAGATAAGTAGAATATCTTACGTCAGAGTGTCAACAACGCTTGACAATAATTAGTTAACTAGGCGAAGGAGGCTGACCGATTTTAATCATATGTACTGTAATAATTCTGAAACCAAACAAATATTTTTTGGTCAAGAGAACGCCTCTGATATCTTATCCCAATTCTGACATCTTTAAAAATATTGTTAATTCTTTTGAAAAATATGTTTAATTATGCTTTTAAATAAACTGTTAGAAAACTTGAATTTGACAATCTTCTCTCTGTAAATAGGACGTTGTGACAAATAATTGATATGATAAGCAATAAACAAAATTGTCTATGAAATAAAAAAAAATTTCATCGTACTTGCGCCGAAAATCTTCCACTTTTCGCAATTATGGTTATTTTTGTCTGTTGTATACTTGTGACAGAAAACATAGTATATTCGCACATTCTTAATGTCCTTGTTGAAAAAAAAGATCTATATATTACCATGATATGCTGAATGATAAAAACATAAACTGCCAGTATGTTTGAAATTTTAAGCCATATTTCTTATTCATAGTGACTAAGTTCCAAAAAATTCAAAAGATTGACAGCTTGTGGATTTTAAATATATCAATTCATCAATTATTGTCACTATTCAAATGTTCTTTGGATAAAACTTGCTCATATTAATTGTTTCATTGCATATACAGAAAGACCGCAAGGTTTTAACTCGGTATTCATAATGTTAAAAGTCAATATATCATTGTATCCTGTTCAGAATTTCAGTTTCAAAAGTGAGAACTTTATTTTGCCCGGTAGTTAATATCTATAGAAAGATGTCTTGTTTTGATACATATCCTTAAGTCGTCAGCTATTAATGCAGTCTAAGCAAACCTAGCCTCAAAAACACTCGCTACCATACCATAGTGGGAGCATAGCGAGTATTATTGAGGCTAGGTTAATGTTAACCATCATCATTTTCTTTTACATTTAGGGCCTTGTCACACTTAAACGTATAACAAGGGGGTACAAGTTGCGTGTAGAAAACAATTCCCTCTCTTGTACCGCATTTTGAACTAATGGTTAACGAACCTAGCACATTCATATCGTTGGGGTTAAGTTGGAGTGCATATGATATACGTATCATTATTTTATCGTGACAGATGATTGCATATGCAAAGCGCATGCAAACCATAGTCTGAACGCACACAATGTATGTCTTCCGCATGCATTGCGCAAATACAGCGAGCATATTCCGAACCATTTCCGTCTTCACATCAAATGCTATGCTTTCTGTCTGAAAGGGGCAGTAGTATGTTTTCCTATGTGAACAAAGGAATCTCACGAAAACGAAAATAATTGTTAACAATTGCAAAACAAGAGTAAAACGATTGAAAACGCGTCGTGCGCTGTGAGTATGCTTATCACACGTTACACATACGCACAAACTGACAATATATTTTGCAATTGTTATCATTCGGTTTGAGTTCGTTTAGCATACGCGCTACAATTGGTTGAGGTACGTTTATTGTACGTCTACCATGCGCTATCACGCAATACGATAGTTCGAGACACCGCTGCACATTGCGTATGAAGTGCATATAGGCCTACCCATCACGACTGCTTAACGTTCATGTACCGCCCTCGACCGATGTGGAACCGATCGACGCGTTGCCTGTGAGTTGCCTATAGCCGTATCCAAAACTGTCATATTTATGAAAATGGTCTAAGAGAATGCCAACGTACAAGAAGCGACCTTTACTCTATCAAGGTGCGTAAGAGGATCCTGTATTGATACGGCTGCGTATGACTGCGTATGAGAAAAAAAGCCATGCGCAACTTGTACGCATTGAGGATACGCAGAAGTATAAAAGGGGTTTTATACTTTCCAAAGTCTTTTTAATAATAACGAGTGTGACGTATGAATATCGTTATAGTATCCCACATAATTTTTATGACAATTGGCGTCTTTAAAAGGTTTGAAATATGTCAACCCAACCTCTATTTATGTGTCTCTTTTAGCAGTGTTTTCTGATGTTAATGTTTCTGCAGCCTATATCAAGTTAGAGCAACGTAAGTGTAAACTTATCACTTTGTCCCTCTGAATTTTTTTTAATTTGGAACATTAATTATTTATACTTGAAAATGTAATACTATTTAACAGTGTCCTCTACAATGATAGTACGGGGTCAGCGAGTCTAACCGGCACCCGTTTAAATCTCTGTAGATTGCAGCTTATAATTCATACCCAGGTGTGCCGATTTATTTTTTCTAAGCGAATGCTTTCTCATGAAATCCATTCTGCGACCAGAATAGATTATATTGTGTTTGCCCTCTGCTCGCAATCTCCCCATTTTCAACAGAACGTCCCCTCGTCGCCAGAATGATTTATTGCTCGGTAGTTTAAAACAGTTAATCACCGTTTACATAGCTGCAGCCCATCAACAGTCGAGTATTGTTTAATGCAGTATTTCACACCTTGACAATTTGCCTTACAATAATTTTTGTTCTGAATAACCTCGTTTGTTTCATCGGTTGATAAGGCTTAGCGAGAATTGAAAAGGGGAGGTAACTGCTGTTGGAATGGTTGCTATCATATTCGCTCTCTGGCACAGGCGAAACCCTTGTCATGAAGAATTATAAAACCAGTAGTTTAGTTTATTTAGAAGCTTTAATTGACGTGTGATGGCAGACTGATCACCGCACATTTCGAGTGCCTCAGACAGTAGGAAATATGGCTCGGCCACAAAACCACTCGTGATTCCACGCACAATGAGGTTGTTGTCCGATTTTATTAAGGAAAGAATTATAACTTGTCACCTCACGTGTGAGACGTAGCTGACTTCTTGAGAATATGTGATCGACTTGTAGAAGCATGGATCTAAGTCGATTATCTAGACCTAGACTGGTATTATATTACACCCGATATTAAAACTTCGAAATAATATAGAATGGACTAAAGAAGTCTCTTTTAGGTTATAACCAGACTCTCCAAATTCTCTTGGCGTTTAGATAGCCGTAACTCCTCTAGGTAACATTGCATTTCGACAACCTGAGCTCAAAAGGAGGTTAAAAAGTAAATCGTATATCAAGATGTATACTAAAGGATTCTAGACTTGATAAAATTAAAAGGATTGGCTGTGGCTTTAATCTATAATACGAAGGCAAGCATGGACATGACACCAGGTTAGGCCCCAGGAACAGAATGTTGGTCCGCTAAGGAAGGTCCTTCAAATAGATTATAGGAAAAAAAGTCCTTGGAAAAAAGTCCTCGGAAAAAAAGTACCGGAAAAGTTCCTATTACCAAATTTTCAAATTTTGTAATATATATTACCTGAAATCAATAATAATACTTTTTCCCGGAGGACTTTTTACCTAGTCAAATATAGGATTTTTCTTCCAGTACAATGGGAAGTCAATAAGTACATAGAACTAAATATAAAGCACTTTATTACAGTGACGCTTTTCGGGTTTTCTTTGGATATAATCTCCGTTATCCTTGATACATTGCTCATTTTTCCTTCTATTCCGTTAAATATTGTACCAAATTACGAGGGGGTTGGAAATGGTTCAGTTGTTCGAAAGTTGCTTTTGAATAAGCCTTGAGAATGTGTATGTTACCACATGTTTTAAACTGACTTTTGGCGTAGATCGGTACTCGTTATATGAACTTATTGAATTCCCCATTTAGTCTAATCTCTTCCCAGCAGCTTGTCTCCTAATTCCTGCAAATTCTAAGTCTTCTAATTTTGACCGTAAACATCCATTATATTAAGTAAAGTAATGAGATTTTCATGATGTAAAATACTTTCCATTCTGTTTCACCAAACAAGGAGGAGGAATAATATACCAAGGAATAAGGCACACCTTCAGGTGCCAAATCATCGGGCAGGTTACAAATCACAATCGGAGAGTGACAAATTTCACAGGGTTATCTCCCCTATCGCATTCCGCCCCTAAATGGGCCTCATAACACTAAAACTGAGCTTGTTCTGGATACAAATTGACACACGGAGCATTTACCGCGAGTACTGATAATGGACACTTGCTAATCAAAGGCATGCGGCACTCAATTAGCGGGTCTAGCTAGTTTTACTGCTTCCAAGATAGGGACACAGGGCGGACACCGTGACATGGGGCAGAACGACCTTTTGGTGGACACTTCAAATAAACTATGTTTCAGTTAAGAAGAAGAAGAAGGAAAATATTGTATTTAAGTGTCACACAGTGTACATGCTTGAGATAAGTTAATGTATACGACAAATATAGAACGCCGGCCAACAATGGCCTATGAGACATCTTCTCTGCGCATTAATCGCTAAAATGGTTAAAAGGTATTACAAATATCAACTTTAACAAAATCCCAGCTTATGAGAGCAATATAAGAATATGATAGACACGTCATATTCAATCTATCATTGTTAGACTCATATGATTCATATGATTTTATTGCACAAACACCTTAATTAGGTTATGTGTCTTAATCTGTAATGTGTTCTTCATGATTGTATGTGCCCAAAGACATCTTTGATGTGCCTTTGATTTAAATTTCAGGACTCGCTTTTGTCAAATATCTAATTGTCGCCTCAAGCTCGGACGTAGCGATCTGAATGCAGATAAGTATACCCGACACATAAATCTGAAATATCTAGGTGTTCTTGTGGCAATTTTAATGAAGAAGCCCTTCACTATCTGTTTGTTTGTCGAAATTTCCATAACTTAAGAACAAATAGTATTTATATATACAAGGATATGATATTGAAACAGTATTGTACGGAAATGAATCCCTATATAATAGAACAGAAAAACAATATCCCAAAATACTTACATTAGTTCATTAGAAAAAATAACCGTTTTCAATTATCGACATTTACTCATTTGTTTATATCTGTACTATAGATACAATATCAATCATACTGCAGCATCCTATAGGCATCTCCAACAGCATCATGCTTGACATTATTCTTGAGTTACACAAACTGAGTTGATCTGTTTCCATCAATTATATATTTTGGGTCTTATTGTATATTGTCTCCAGCTTTATGTTATGTTGTATTAAGGAGCGGTGCCAAATAAGCCTTTTTGCATGTTCACCAATCCTTATTTCAACTTGCGAAATAAAAAAATATGTTTAAACCATTATTTACAAAATATAGATAACCTTTGTCTTCATTCAAACAGCTTGTGAGGTTTCTTTTGGCAGTTTTTTTTCACGATCAATGCGTTCTTTTATATCTATTTCTTAATCTACAATTTTTTTCGACTTTGCAGTTCCGGATTTCCTGTGAGTAATGAAATTACGACCAGCTTCTTGTGTTGCCTTGAGACACCTGGGTCCATGAAAATGGAATATTGTTTGGCCGATAATCTACTTATCCTCTTAGACATTCTCCCGAATGAAATATTATTTCATGAATTAATCTATTGACCAATAATATCACTGTAGTATCTGACAAACTATAAAGGTAGTAACACGTTCATTCGTTGACTGGCGCGTAGATATAAGTAATTAAAAGACTAGTATTTTCGGGTCTGTATTCATAACTATCAATGGGGTAAAAAATAGTTGTTTGTTATGTACTCCAATATCAACTAAAAACTAGGTTATTGGCATGTGTTTAATCTTATAAAAACCGACTTGAAGCTATATTGCTAGACTAAATTTTAGTCTCTGAAATGAAAATACATGAACAAATATATCTACTATTAAAATTGAAAGAAGCCCACTGTTCATTTTCAGAACCTGCGGTTGTCTAGACTTGCTACAATAACATAGACTTGCATGGGGCTAAAAAGATATTTTGTTCAAGGGGCTGTTGGACAGACTAATATATTGCATGCTACACTGAACGTTGGTCTGAAATATAAGCTTAACACTTTCGTTGTCCCTCTGAATTCGCCCATTTAGAATATAAAACTCATGTCATGAACGTCATGTCGTGAAATGATAATACAGCTTTTGCGAGAAGCGTTGTCATTAATTTTGCCAAAGTAATTCAAATAGGTGCAATTTTTTTCCGCCAGGGAAAACTGCTGGAACCCACGGATTATGGCGTAAGAAACCAGAGGCTGTATCAACATTTCATGATTTGATCTGCCTCTGTGGGGAGAGAATGTGTAAAACCTGAAGTTGTATAAAAAAGATCTAACAGAATTCTCCAAGATCTGTTTACAAAGAGATCACACGTTGATCTGTATTTAACTATATATAGCACTGATAAATCATCTTTCAAATGATTTACCTTTTCCATTTTTCCTGAGTTTTCCTGACCCTCGTGCTCTGACATAAACAAAATTCAACATATGTTCTTGTAATAACACATAAAGTCTTTCATTCTTTAATATATGATAAAGAAATTGAGAGATTCCTTATAGAATGACTACAATTTTTTTGAAAAACTTTGGTATCTTCGTACATGCAAGAATTCGACTTACTCGATATCCTGAAAAACATGTGCAATATCAATGTTCTAATTCCATTAGTTTCACAGATGCATAACAGTTTGAGGTGCTCTTAACATATGTTGGTTGAACACTTGCTAAAGCCTGTTTTATCATTCAACGATTATGGTGGTGTTTACATTAACTAATCAAACTTTTATATCCTAATTTGTATGGCCCTAAATGTAATCAGTGTATCTAAAAGAGACTTTTGTGTTATATTAGTTTTCTCTCGTAATTACTCAGGAATCTTTTGGTTTAATCCTGTCTACAGATGGTCCAAGCACTTGACGTTATCACAGATTTGACTAAAAGATTCTGCATAAACCCTGTTTTAACACTTGATTTAACCTCACTTTAAATCAGCCCATCTAGCGAAAACTGCATGTGGCCATTTTAGCATTTTAACATATATACATATATAGTAACTTTATATATAGTTTTTTTACGATTAAAGTGGCAGTAGCACGTTTTTGAAAAAAATTATATTTTCAATTGTTCACTGGTAATTGTAATGCTAAATGTATTTTCATTGCACAAACCAATCATCCATAGTAAGAGAACAAATTATTTAGATTCACATAAAGTCAATTGGCAGCCATTTTTGTGTTAACACCTTTAATTCATTTTTTGTAAGAAAGAGTAATCGCATGGCTGAACATTAAATTATAAATTTGATTTATTACTGCTTCATTTAATCTAAATACTTTATTTCTTATTTGGAACCATATGTTTTCATTTTCCTGACATCACCTTATATTTCCTCTAAACGTGCCACTGCCCCTTTCGAGTTTTGAAAAAGGTACATTCATTTTGTTATTGTGAGACCGCTGTATTTCCCTAAAACAAGCAGACATTAGACAAAGAGACTTCACGAACTGTTGTTGGTGAGAGAGTGCCTAGCATCAACAGAGCATATGATGATCCTGGTGACTTGGAAGCCCTCCCTCCAAATCATCTGTTGCTGAAGAAGATGCCAGCCCTACCGCCAGGTGTGGTTGATGACAACTACCCACGACGCAGATGGCGCCAGGTGCAGTACATGGCAGACCTATCCTGGAAGCGATGGACGAAGGAGTACCTACCATTGCTTCAGGAGAGGCAAAAGAGGGTTAAAGAGACACAGAGTATGTTGATAGGATCACATATGTCAAATTTTGAAATCGATGTTATTACATCGGGAACCACTAACTGTTACTGAAAATAACAAGTTAAAGGTCAATCAGTACATTAGAGCGAAAATACAGCCATTCAAAGTCGGGATTTTGATCGAAAACCGGACAATGTGGCTCGAGTGGCGCGCGCAAATTTGCCGAACGTAATTTTGAAACCTTGTCATAAGCTGACAGGAAGATAATTTGATTCAATGGTGTTTATAAAGTATTGTAACTAATAGGTAGATTGATTGGATTCATAATTTCGAATATTAAACGTATTTGAGATGTTTTCTTGATGTTTCCTTAAAATCAAACATTTTAGAGATATTATGCATAAATGGATATATTCGGAAGTCCAGTAATGAGATATGAACTTCAATCAGCATATTAGATATTTTGTAGCTTATAAAAAAACTAATAAAATTTGAAGAAAGATACTCTGTGTCACTTTAAGCTGAGACGAAACCTGCAGAGGGGTGACGTGGTGCTGATTGTGAATAAGCAAGCTTTGCTTGCTCCTGGCTTATAGTATGTCCCCGTTGATACCATCTTGATACTTGATGCAGATGAATAAATCAAATAATAGTTTCAATATATAAATTTTCTATAACCCTTTGTCATTATGACCGTTAACATTCTAAATGCATGTCAGTATCTGGGCGTGTGGTAGAAAAGTCAACATTTACCAAAGCCTATTAAGCCAAATGTAACTTTATTAACAATAATTTAATAAATCTTGAGAAATGTATATTGACATGAATATTTTCTTATCATACGATTGTCAATTACCATTTGAAAGTACTTTTGTACACCTGGAAAATTGTTAGTGTCGCATCACTTGCTCTTTCAATAATTGTTATAAAGATTAATGCTTTTCATTTGATAAGGATTTCTTCATATTAAAGTCTTAGTTTAAGGTCTCACAACGCTGATATGAAAACAGACAAACTCTTCAGTGATCATCCATTTGATCATTTCATAAACAAACATCGTAGTTAATCTGCCAAACAGTTTGATCGCATATTCCAAAATATCTTTTTATGAACTATCATCGCAGTTTTATTCCATATTCGAAAATATCATTTCACGAACAATAACCGCAGTGGTATTCCATATCCGAAAATATCATTACATGAACAATTATCGTAGTTTGATTCCATATTCGAAAATATAATTACATGAACAATTATCGTAGTTTGATTCCATTTTCGAAAATATCATTTCATGAACAATTATCGTAGTTTGATTCCATATTCGAAAACATCATTTAATTACCAATTATCGTAATTGATTCCATGTTCGGAAATATCATTTTATTAAGAATCATCGTCGTTTGATTCCATGTTCGAAAATAAATTAAATGTAATGGAAATATTCGTGAAGTAGACATGGATGTATTTATTGATAAAGAACTGAAGATAATACAGAAAAGAGTCAGCGTTTTGTGTATTAACCAACATTGGCACAAATTTATGCCATTCAACATTTCCGCTTGTACTAAAAAGACGCTGAGCCCACTAAAAGGTCGTTTGTTCGAGTTTTGTATAAGTAATATATATCTTAAAGGGGCAGTAGCACGTTTTAGGGGGAATATAAGGTGATGTCAGGGAAATTTTAAAAAATGGTTTCAATTGAAAGACAAAGTAATTTAACTAAATGAACCAGTAATAATTCAACTATACAACATATAGTTTAGCAATGCGACTCCTTTTTCTTACACAAAATGAATTAAAGGTGTTCAAAAAAAATGGCCGCAAATGGATTTTATGTAAATCCTCATACTTTGTCCTCTGACTATGGGTGATTGGCTTGTGTAATGAGATTGTTGACACACTCAATATAATACATTTAGCATTAACTTACAATTATGAGTGAAATATTTAAAATATAAAATGTACAAAAAAACGTTCTACTGCCCCTTTAAGTAATAGTTACTAGCATAGTAAATTGTATGCATCGGATAATGGCAGGGACACCTAGTCCGAGAGGACAGTACGAGGCGGAGCCGAGTACTGGCTCGAGGACAAAGTGTCCCTGCCGTTATCCGATGCATCAGTTTACTATGCTAGTAACTGACTTACATCTCACTTAATCCGAGTAACTCATCAAGACTTGTAAATTTCAAAAGCATTATACTATCTCTTCCTGTAGATTATTGCATTTTGAGAATTAAGGTAAGAGACCTAAGGAGATATCTATGTTTACTAAGATTTAATGCATTACCATTAAGATGTAACACTATATGGAAAGAAACTGTTGGCTCTGATATTATTTGTAAGATGTGTATTAGCGGAAGTACTGAAAACGAGGTACACTTCCTTTTTGAATGTAATAAATATGCATTACTCCGGGAGAAACATTTACCTTCATGGAATACATTACCAGGTAATTGTAAATTGATAAAGCTTTTGACTTCTAATGATATGGTACTTCTACTGAATTGCGCTAAGTTTATTAAGTCAGCCCTTCAATGTCGATCTACTGTACATTGACAGTTCATATTGCCATTGTATTGTATACTATATCATCATTGTTGTATTTTGTACATGGGCCGATGGCCTACAAACTGAAATAAACTTCTTCTTATCCGAGTACAATCAACAACAAAATTATTAGTTTTAAATACAATTTCAATTTTAGATTACCTTCCAAGGGCCCCTTCATTGTTTTATGAATGAAGTTTGTAGTACTATGAATGGTATGCGTGTCAAAGCGCAAGGCACGAAGTAAAGGTTTTGGGTTTGCAGACTTCGTGCACTCCATGAATATGAGCCTGTTTCAAGACAAAGTTTCAGAGGTTGTCCATTTCTGTTTCGATTTTGAAGGTAGAAGACGCGTTATTAGAGTCCTCATAGACAGCTAAATTTTGACAGTGGTTTCTACTTATAAAACGTTTCTCTTGGATTCTAATAAAAAGGTACTTTAATCATTCCCATAACAAGTTTAGCCAAAACAAATATTATCGTATCTATGAAATAAATTGGTTATGTATCATTGTCAAAATATTTTGGATATTTCTAGACTTATTTTCCTAACATAAAAAAAGTTTTGGTGCAACACAAATCATATTATGTTTATTTCTTGGTATCGTTTTTTTCTAGTGCAAACTAAAGTCTACAGTGTTATTAGGTGATTTTAATATTTTGATTCATGCAAAATGATACTTTCAGTTCACTTCTATGTCTATGTTGTTGATTGATTGTTTTAAACTTTGTGGAGGAAAAAGTGTCCTTGCATCAGTTGTCAGGACTCTTTGGCCTAAGAGTTCCCGATATCGATAATCAACAGGACACTTTTATGAATGGTTGCCATGGACGACGAGGTCTAAGTGGTATGTAAAGGCTCATTATCAAACTGCAATATTTTAAAAGGTATTTTTACGTGGTATTTTAGCAATAGTTTGCGACCAACCATGAGAAGAAGGGGAAAATTCATTAAAGAGGAGACAGTTTACCAAATTACAGAAACGTAAAATGTAAAATGTCGATATGAAGGCGACTCAAGTGTGGCCATCTCACAATTTCCGGTTCCTAATTATATGCTTGAAAGCCGTCTTTGTCAAACTTCATTTTCTTTTCTTTTTTAGCATTAGTTGCCGCCCAAGTTGATTCCCATAAGACGCAATTACGGTAACTGAGACGCGTTGTAAAAGCTACACACATGATGATGTCACCATATATATGTAGCCTATTGTTTTATGTAAATGTATTTTAGCACTTCCAGTGCTTTTAACTTGTATTGAATTTTAAAAGTAAATTAGTGTCCAATAGGCCCAAGTTGGCCGGGCGATGACATCATGTATCTACATGTATATTTGACCTGTACCCATCGCTAGACTCTTAAATATATTTTTCTTCTTTCTTCTTCTGTATTTCTTTTCTCAATAGCTAAATTTCGCCACGAACCGCATGCAAGTATGATAATGGGGCTTAAGAGCTCTGATTAGGTAACTGGGAAACACATGTGTTCATACGGGTTGCAAGAAATAGCCTTGTTTCATCAAAAATATGTGTGTGTATGTGTATAATGCATTTACATGATTTAAAGGATTACAGAAGTGCCAAATATACAAGTTGCAAGAACAAAACATCAATTCTTGATGCGTTATTGAAAACATACAGTATTGTGGGGCGAACACTGTCACCATTTCAAACAACAGACAGGCGAAAATTTAATAACGTCGCATGATATAAATGCATTGGTATTTTCTTATATTTTGGATAGAAATCCCCCTAAAATGTTCAATGTGTTTGAAGTAAGCTCGAGACATTGTGTACGTTTACAAGTCATGTTCTTAAGAAAGACATTTGTGTATGTCGATGCTCACCTGAGTAAAATAATTTCTTCTTCTGTTATTCTTAATTTCTCGCTTTGCCTAAGATTGTCGGGGAGATAATTTTTCAGTGAAGTTTACCTTTTCTTTTATTCCAAGAACTGTATCGTGTCACTTACTCCAGCATATGCTTTTACTTCTAATTGGAATCACCAGTATTCAATATCTTCAGTATTTGTAGGCCTATATATTTAAGGTATTAATTTTAGGTTACTTGTGTTAACCCCGAAACGTCATGTGAAATAAACAAAGTTCTTATCCATAACATCGTATTATCTATTACCTAATCGTTGCATATTAGCATTGAAGTATGTTTTAGTAGGTATGTTATGTCGTGTCCTAGCGGTAATACAATTTACACCAATTGATGTTTTATGGATTGATATCATATATCTTTAAGTAAACATTAGGAACGTTGGATTGCTTGAGAAAGTGTCCCTTCTGTAAATATCATTTTCATTTCCGGTATGACGGACCAGGAAGTAATATGTTATCCATTGTAATCATTGAAAATTCAGATGGTAATAACACTTTATTCTTAAAATAAATAGCCCGATTGCACTTTTCCTTTCAGATTCAGGTTAACCATACAAACGATGAATATATCTGTGAAACAGTAGGAAAACACGCCAAAATTAAACATTCAGTCGTATTTGAAAATAAATCTTCAAAACATGAAGAAATTGCATAATTGAATACATATCGTCCGAAACGGAAACCATGTCAGCAAATAGGCGACATGAGCATAAATTACGGTCGCCAATGCTGCCTAAAACTGAGAAGAAATCGGCCAAAATGTCGGCACAAGCAAACAACAAGGAAATGTAGAGTGGTAGTCTATTAGTCATAAGTACTTTGAAACTTTACGATTTTCAATATCATATACTTCAAAGAATGGCGAAATCATCGTTCTTCCTTATCATCCACATAGATGTAGGTTTCATGAAGTAGATTGTTACAACTGATCGTTTCTCTGTGATTGAGTTTTGGCACATCACCAACAAAATGAATAGTCAAGTCATGATAATCGTCAGTCATCATTTATTTCTTCAAATTCTAGGGCTAATGTTTATATACAATGCAGGAATGACTCGAGTAAATGTGTACATGCGATGTGTACACGGCGATCCGGGCTAACTCCAGATTCTGTGAAATCGTCGAAAAGCTAAGGTCACTATGTACTTGGTACGCTAAGTCCTAAGGCATGGCACTGATTCACAGGTTCACTATTTCATCTAAGTTCCTTTTCAAGGAAAAACTCCTAGCGGCACTTGTTCTACCACCTGGTAGAGACAGTCGAGTTCATTCTAAGTCTTATTCCTACAGACTACTGGATATATATTATAAACATAATATCACTAACAAAGTCAATAAAAACAGTAACAAAACAATGCAACATATCAGCTGTCGTAAGGCACGAGACAGGAATTGGCACGTGGGAGATGTCTTTTGCGTTGCTCAGCGAGCAATCTGGCAGGTCAAGGTCACCGGAAGCTGTTGTCTGACCCGGATGAAGTGTTTGATGGTCAGGTGGCGACACAGTCTGTTAATAGCACTTTCCGGCCTTGTGAAACACAACAATGGCGATGAGGAGCTTTCACCTTCCACTCAACTCAGGACTGGAAAGGAAAAATTAGTAAATTTTATTTACATCCTCATCGATTTTATCATAATGTCTTTATCTTTTTAATCATTCATATAAGAGTGCATCGAGTTGTTTTTTTTACTAACTTTCTTCACGCAGGCTTAAAAAAATTTCAATGTGCGAATGAGGAAATAACTTTATCATCTTGGCAGTAAATCAGAGCATATTAAGAGTCTTAAAATGGCGAAACAAAGTTCAAAAAAGATTCGCAATAAATATGCCTAGTCAATCAATCAAGTTTATTTCGCAAAAAGGCCTTAGGCCCACGTATAAAACAAAATAAATGCCTAGTAGATGGTGTTTTTAAAAATAAGTCCCTATCAATAACTTAGTGTACCCAAATGCTCTTTAAATGGGTCAGTAGCACGTTTTCGACGTTTCCTGTCTATAACCTTCCCTCAATAAAAATCATTTAAAAAATATCTTCACAGGTAGACGTAGACGTTATCAAGATCAAGCGAAAACTGCTGGTGGCCATTTTAACACGTTTGAAAGATAGCTACAAATCTACATTTCTGTTCGTTTTAAAATTGCAAATTTTGATTGAAAAATATTGTCCTGCGTGTCGTTATATTTCAGATACACGATATATTTTTTTCCACCCAGGTACAGTGCTTCAACTAAAGTGCTTATAAAAAAAATCAGTACATCACAATGACATGAGTGCTCACCTGAGAGTGTGTGGCCTTGTGCACGGCGAGGGTTCGACTCTGACAGAAGCCCTTTCCGCATGTGTCGCACTTGAAGGGCTTCTCCTTGGAGTGGATGTATCTGTACAACAGAAATGGTCAAGTTTATTTAGAAAATATAATTTAAACATATTTTTAAAAATTTAATGTAAAAGGCACCGTTGTCTTTTATTCGTTTAAAATTGGACATTATATTGTCATTTAAGACAACGAGAAATGGTCAAATTTATTCAGATAATATATTCTAAACATTAAAATTAAATGTAAAGTAAAGGTGCCGTAAAGTGTATCATATTCATTTAAAATGAGATTCTTTATTGTTATTGGAAATTACCATCAAGGTGTGGATTTTTTGTCTCAATGTCTTGTAATCATATTTATTCATTTTACATCATTTTAATGTCCATATCTGGAAAAATTTGGAATTATCAAACTTGCTTATCGATATACAACTCCAAAGTAACGTTTCAACAAGAAACTGCGAAAAATCGAAACGTGCCTATAAAGTTTCAAATCAAATCAGAGTTTCCTGATAAATTTCAACACAAACATGTCGCCAATTTCTTAATATTCTAATGCAACTGGTCAGTACCTGTGGTCTCGGAGATGGTCCTGTCTCCTGAAGGCCTTGCCACAGATCTCACAGGGGAAGGGTCGCTCGTCTGTGTGAGTTCGCTCGTGTATCAACAGGTTGTAGGACTTAGAGAAGTGACGGCCGCAATACTTGCAGATGAATTCTTTCTTCGCCCTGGGGAAGATTAGAAACGTTAGTATTTAATGTACAAGTTTTATATTAAAACATTTATGTACTTATGAACTGAATTTAAACTTGGAGCTGACACTATTAATAGTATATTCAATATGGACATAGTTTACCTCTGTGTTATTTTTTTATATTTATTTATCGTCTTTTGCCATATTATTAACTTAATCAATGTCAATTTTAATAGTGTCTCGTAGGCCAATAGTATAGCTGAGTGATGTGTTATATTTTATGCTTTTACAATTGACATTTTAACTGTAACATATCATGTGACACTTTAATAAAATAACTCTCTCTGTATGTCTGTATTCCAGAAGACGAGGAATATAGAAAGACAGACAGACATTTTATTTCAGTCTCACCTCAAAATTACAATATTTACAGCATCTTAGTAAAACTTAGTAAGACACAGTATATAAAGTATTGACGTTTCGGTATATAGATCTTTAATGAAAATGGTAAGCTTCTTTAAGTTATTGTAATAAGATTGGAAGAAATTTTCTTTGGATTATCTATGTCTTAATTGCATGATTGTGTTGAGGGTGACGATATCTTCATCTTCGTATTCATTTTTGAATGATGGTGAATTGTAATTTAAACTATCAAATCAATCCTAAATTTCCATTAGTGTTACACATTAATTTTCAAATTTGATAAATATTTACAGCATTCAAGATCTACAAAAAAAACAGATTCCCAAACACATGAATATCATAATGGAATAAGAAATACAATCAAACAAATTCAACTGTGCATTTTGCTACGATTCAACATGATGAGCGATCATTTTAAACTGTGACCTCATTTCCGGTTACGAGCTACGTCCGATGTTATCATACTAACACGATGGGTGATAGTTGTGTATATGATTAATATAGATATTTCTCAGTGTTGACTACCGTTATATCCGGACAGAAGAAACCAGAAGCGACTCGATGCGTTAACTTACTTATCAAGTGTTAATTCTTCCTGGTAAAGCGGAAAACCCCTGGGTGGATGTGATTATGTCTCCAATATTCAAATGTCACCTTATTGAGGAAATTATTATAGAAGTGGTGGAAATACCATACAAGGCAGCAGCCTCCTTGAAATGACATTGCTTTGTCGTAAAATATCCCACTGTGGGAATAGATGTTGGAAAACCCTGATACTTTTCCAAGGAGACAGGAGGTAAAGTTATGTTACACGGGATAGCGGGATGTTCATGAATTGATAATTTGTTACTCAATGGTTTAAACATATTTATTTAAAAAAAATATTTGGTTAACATGCTAAAAGCTTATGTAAGATCGCTCCAAACTATGTCTTTTACAATTTTAGTCGGAATTTCGGTTACTAACAAGAAGGCATTCGGAAATAGATTTCGTCGACTGAATCTACCAATTTCATCACAAATTGGATCTAGATTTGTACTTTTTTCATGAAAATTCTCCAGGAATGCTCTAGTATTAAAAGGGGGAGACAACAATAGACCGAGGTCATCAGTGTAGTGTACGGAACCTGTGGGAACTCACTGCTTTTTACGCCAAATAGAAAACCGACATTGTCTTGTCACAAGCATAAACATTATTTGTCAGCGAGATGAAACTACGCAGATGTTTCTAAAAAGAACACTACCTAGGCTCGGCTGAGAATAGGCATATTTTTTTGCGTCGATATTATTAATAAATGCATGGATGAAACAAACTCCGTTATCAGGCTTATGTACATCATGAATGTTTAAATTTGAGGTATATGTATCACCAGGTATTTTTAATTTCTTGGAAAATGTTCTTACCTTCGTGGCCGCTTGACTTTGAGTTTGTCGGTGTCGGAGATAGATTTCTGCATCAAGGGAAGACGGATTCCTCCAAACAGCTGACTGTACCTGTGGGCATAGAATTGATTATCATTGAACCGAAAACAACGTATTAGAAATTTTTGATATTGATTATGGTGACAACCGAATGATTTGACTAACACCTTGTCCCGTTATGGTAAACTTCATTACATATTGGAAAAAAATATGAGATTTCGGATTTTTTATGAATGACATTTTATATAAGTGTGAATTAACAAATAGATAAATTATTTTCAAATCGACATGAATCCTTTTACCAGGATTTCCAAATATCAAAATGTACTTTTAAAAACGTGTTTACTAAAGACTTTTTATATACCCTTTCAACCTTTACGATGTTAAGAGACACTATCATATTCGGCAAAGATTTGAAAAAAAATATGAAAAAAAATTTATTAAAAGGGAAACATTATAAACACCTATGTATTGTCAAATTTAAGTACTTAAGCAAAAAATAAGGAAATTTAGTTTTACCGTAAACTATCCTGTAAAAGTGCCAATGCGTGACTGTAGACTTTGGCGTCGGGACTACCGGAAGTGACGTCTCTCTTTTTGAGGTCTTGTGTTGCAGACTGCGCAAGTCGGGAGAAGTCGAAGCGACGGGGCTGGATTCGAGGTTTTTCTTCCGGGGATTCGGCTGGAATTCAAAGAACATTTTTTAGAACGTGCGGAACATGTTATCTAATTTATATCTTTGTTGTATCGCCCTTTGTTACAATGTGTCTCTTATACAAATAGAAGAAAGAAATATATTAATGTAATTATAATTTTTTCATAACCTGTAGCGTATATATAAACTTGTCTTTTAAATGAAAATATTGTTAATATGAAAGCATTTTTAATGAATTAAAAAATATTATCCAAAGCATGGGTCGTTTTTACACCATAACGTTTTGTTTATTTACAAGAAGAAATTTTATTCGATCACTAACTGTGAATGTATATTAGATATGTATTTATAGCATTCACGCAAAACATTTCAAAACAAATATATATGTCACGTTTAAGAGTTTGATTCGATAACTGTGAATATGTATTAAATAATTACCATTCACGCAAAACATTTCAAAACAAATGTCACGTTCAAGAGCTTGATTCGATCACTAACTGTGAATGTATATTAGATATGTATTTATACCATTCACGCAAAACATTTCAAAACAAATATATGCCACGTTCAAAAGAAAACACACAAGAAGAAGAAGAAGAAGAAGAAGAAGAAAAAGAAGAAAAAGACACAAAATGCCTGTAACGAATACGTAACCCCTGAACATCTCCAAACCTTGTCCAAACAAGTAAATTAGCATTTATGAATATCACTGAACCTGCCACTTGAGTAATTATTGTAATTTATTCCGAATCTCATCAAGTACTGGCAGAGTTTCCGAGGATAAAGACTTTGCCCCGTCTCCTAAAGGAGCATGCTAACGCATCGTGGTCTTACGCAACACGTGTCAAGTCACTAGTAGGCAGTTGATCTGGTCACCGTATCTGACTAACCAGCATAATTAGTAATTGGCTTAATTCTCTTTGTTTCTGTAGAAATTCTGTAAAAATGTCTCTGGCGTTTAACGAAGCAGACATAGTCTTATCGGGGATTTTTTACATTAAATTAATAATAATTATGGTTATATGTATTTACTACTTCTCTTACAAGTAGGTTTCTGACATATCATCTACTATCGAAGTTAACTTTACTTACTTGCTGTAACACATTTCCAAATATTTAAATAATCGTTTTCAATTAATTAAATTATGCAGTTCGAAAGTAAAATGCACAGTTCATGAGGTATAATATTTTCTCAAATATATAGATTCATTTAATTTAATATATTTCGTTAATTTAGTAATCAATCTAACCTGACCCCCTTCTCAAAATGCCGAACAATATATACACCATACCAATATATTTCTTCATTAATAAGAATTGTTAGTATTGTATGATGTTTATAACTGATAATGTCGTACAAGTATATGAGTATGATATTATGTAAACATCACGCCAAAGAACTGCCCGTCTGGCAGACTATTGCCATATTTTTACGATTGTTACAAAATCAAACAAAGAACGTGATTAAGAATTTGAAAATAGCCGGTTATTAAAAGTATAATATTAGTTTTAATCTAATATATATATATTTATTGAATTTGATACACGAAAGCTGATGAACATGCCAACATGTGACATTATTATTCTATTTTATGTTTATCTTAAATCATATTTATCATATTTTAGGATTTATATATACTTATTTACTTTTTGACCCTTGAAGTGGCTCGCAATAATGTTATTTTTACAACCAATTTTTATCATGTATTTTATATAAGGGGAGACTGAAACAAAATATCTGACAAAACAACAAACTCACCATCACTGAAAACCTGATCCCGGGTGGACTCGTACCCGACACCTAACTTCTCAGGGGTGTGCGCGGGGGTGAGGCCTCGGTACGCCTCCAGGGGGAGGCCGATGAGGGGGTGGAGGGGGGAGGAGTCACCCTCGCACCTGCAGTCCGGGTAGGGCGAGTAGCTCCATGTGTTCATCTGATAAGAGTTGAAGACGTAGGCGGGGAGGGGGTAGGTTGACATGCCGCTGAAGGAGCCGAGAGCCGCCCGGGGGGTGGGAGAGTACATCCCGAGGGCTGGCAGCAGGGATGGCTGGGGGTACACGGGCTGGGGTTGGAGAGCAGTAGAGGCCATGTCGTCACCAGGGTCGCTGTTTGTCTTGTGGTAATTGCCAGTCTTGGAGAAATCTGTAAAAGAAGTTTTTTGTTTACGGATGGTATGGGTGATAAATATTATTAGAGATAAATGCCATTTAGATAGTGTACATATGTCCCAAATATAACATTGTTAGGTTAATACATTGTTATAAACAGACAGTTTTGATGAATATAGGTGTGAATATAGATGTGTATATGTATGTAACGTGAGTATTGTATGTATGGGATTTAAATCGACCGTTTAACAGTGATCTAACTGACCTTGTGAACATTTTACATTAATTTCTATTTCAAAATCAAATACCGGTAGATAAAATCCTATATTATTTTTAAATAACTTAAATAAAGCTGTTTTTGATGTGATGTAAACATCGTCTTAGATAGAGCAAATTAGGCATACTTTGAAATATATATGCCTTGTGTAATAATTTTATAGGGAATCATGTGTTTTAAGAGAGTTTGTTATATATTTTATATACTTGTCGTTATGTAAATAATACTTCGATAGACACATTTAAGAATAAATTTATATGCAGTGTTTCCTTCTGGTTTTTTTCCTTGATTAAAGATTACATATAAATTTTATATTTCCCGGGACTAACGATAACGATAACGATAAGAAAATACCAAATGACTTTCTTCGTACTAAAGAAAGTAAATCGAGACATTGGAAGGAAATAGGTTATGATATATTGAATATAATATATATATAAAATATTTCTGTTTTTGAACATTTAACGAAAATATTCTTGTTTAAGTGTGACTTTAGGATACGGCGCAAAAAATACAAATTGATAATATCACATTTTTGACACATTACTTTTGAATAATTCGTCGATAACAAAGTAAGCATGCCATTTACTATACAGTAGGAATAGTTATAACATACCGAATTTGTCGGGTAAAATTTTCGCACAAGAAATTGTTTGAGTTGTACTTTGGATCAATGAAATGAACCAAGCTCTGTATAAAAATAAATCATTCAGTACAAACTTAGAAATACGTTCGGACAACTTTTCAAAAAGTTTGCTAAATGAATTTTCAGTTATCAATGTAATCTATGCGACATGATGCTGTATCTAAACTCTTAAGTGACGTCTATCTTGCTTATATGTCGCGATACTGTTCACGGACACAGTAGCCGTCAAATTCAACATTTATTTTTATAAATGCAGGCGGACATAGAGGAAACAGGGCTTCCGACAACTTCTAGTGTTTCACAAACTGTCTGGTTCGGGCATTTTGAAACTATCATCCGTGCACATTGCGTGGTTGTAGGATGTATACAATGTAAACTTTCATTAAAGGATGTTTCTCAAATAAAAATACACAAACAGGGAAGCTGAACTTGGATATATCAAGTAGATATGATATTATCTATATAACCTACATGTAGCGGAATGAATTATCTTATTACATATTGGGGAAAGAATATTAAAACTCATAGTTAAAAAACTTTTAAATTTTACCATCAATAGTAAAATAACATAATTTCATTTAACTATTTTAAAAAACACGATTCAAATTGCTGTGTTTGAATAACCCTAAGATATAAGAATTAAATATACAATATATATTTAAATTATCATGCAATTCTGTAAAGTCAAAGTTAAAAAGCTCACCAGAACGATACAGCGCCGGTAGAGGGTTCTCAAATGTGATACGGAACGTGAACCAGAAACTAATATATATACGTATACATATTCAATAAAGCATCACTGGCCGAGAGCGTCCCCGGGTCACGTGACTGTCGCGTCGACCTATCAAATGACAGCATGATACTGATGCGAGAAGCAAGAGAGGCGAACAGAGAAGGAGATACTGTGCACGGTCCTGTGATATAGTTGTAGTGATAACACGCTTTGTAGTGGGGCTTAGGCTTATCAAAACTTGTTACGGTTTTACTAATTACAACTCAGAAACAATTAAGACGAACTCGGTGCTTGATGGATACATAAACACATTAATCGGGGCAGGTGGTGATCTCCGAGAAGGAATGATTGAATCGAGAGATGGTTAGGACAACAAGAAATGCTTTGGAATGTATCAATTCTGAACCTTGTTAGGATCTAACTGTTATAGAAGCACTCGACACACCTGACAGAATGTTGTGACTAAGTTTATCATGACAGGTGTGCGTCTTTCTTTGACTTATTTCGAAAATATACATAAAGAACACATTTTTATACACGCTAAAATAAACTATTTGTTAACAATATAGATGCTTCAGTAAAACACTTCCTAACATGGGAAACAATTAACATTTAAAACCGAATTTAGTGATAACGATTGAGAATGTAACGTTTATATGTAACATCTTTCAGTTGTTTTTATGACCAATTGGTTGGTGAATTTTTTTATTAAATGAAAAAGCATCACAGGAGCTAATGGTTTCGTAAATGTACTTCAAGTCTGATAGAAAGTGATTCCTTAATGTAAATAGCGCATTTCTAATTCCTTCTCTAAATAAAATATCTCTCACGCTCTTCAAATCAGCCTGCGAAAAGCATAAACGTTCACTAAACAAGGCTTTTTTAGTTCAATGTGACATCAGTAATCAGGGCAATCGACGCAGATAAGTATTCAACTAAAATGCAAGTGTTACATCACCTATAGAGTTTCAAGAGGGGGTGCCCGTTAAACCCCTGTGTAAATACAAATACCTTGTTTATACTCTATTCCATGTTTAAGTTCCTCGCGAATTCCTGGTGACCATCCACAGAGCCCTAACAACAAAGCCGACCCATCGATACTTACATTAATCTATTTACCGTACAGTTTCTCACCAGTGTTTACTCGTCCTCACATTTACCTGTGAAAGTGTGAGTACCTTTGATCTTGCCGACCAAACACGTACATCCATATCTACATCCTACAAATGCTTTGTCTTAGTCCCACGGGAATTATTTGTATGGGATTAAAAACTTTATCACCCTGCCGACGAATTGGGATTTTTATTTTTTTTTAAATTTCCTGATGTTTAGACAAAAGACTAATTTTATTCTCCTCAACAGTACTTTGTCATTCATAATCACTAATAGATAACTGTTTCAATATAATTTTATAATAATTCATTATTGAATCCGAACGAGCCACAAAATTTTCTAAACGCTGTTTGCAAAATATTTGAAGTTCTGATAAGTACTCGTTGATCAAGTATTTATTTTGAAATTTAATGTAAAAATATCCAAAAAGGATTAGAACTAGATTAGAAATATAAAAGTTACATAAATAGTTTGTTATTCAAAAGCCCTTACCATTATAACTTGTAAATTGGTATTTATATAAGCCATTGCGGCTTGTTTATCCATCCATATGAATTTTCTTGAATAAAAATATGTTTACACCATAACTTGTAAATGTAGTTCAGTATTTAAAATGATTAAGTAAGTTCAATAACAAAGCTTATGACATATATGAATTATTATATGAATAACTATAAATTTATGGAACTTAGCCTAAAAAGTGTATTATACGCATTTTGTACACAGCAAACGTTTTTGGTTAATATAAAATAGAAGACTTTTATTTACACATCTAAATCGGATCAGTTTTGAACGGGTCCACAATAATTACAATATGTTTATTTTAATTCAATATTGAATAAGTGTCCTCCCGAAAGTAATTTTGATTTTATTTAGATATAAGGTGACAGGTCGACTCGAGAGAAAACCTCGGTGTGTAGATAGTCATCTGACATCGCTCACACATACACAGCACAAGTCCCACTGCACAGCGGGGCGCCTTGTATTGACTCGCTTCGCTCGGGAGATACGAATATCCTACACATTGCATCGTATATATTTACTGTGGTTTTAGCAAGGTTTAACATGAATACAGTCTCTCATAACACCTTTTGTACAGGGTGGCTCTTCATTTTTTAATAATGTATTTTTTATTCTTGAATGTGATTTCAATGATTTGTGAGGTGAGATTTAACTGAAGAATGTGTCTGCAAACATAACGTGACAAGAACGTTTCAGTACATTCAGATAACACTTTCTATTTCAAACTGTTGTATTAAAAGCATGTATATCACAATAATGATGCGTTTCCATTAAAGTTAAACGTTTATCACGTGACAAAATATTTTGTTTTTGTAATGTTTATAACACATATTTCATTAGGTGGTAAACAAAATAAATCAACATTTATAATTTCAAAATTTTCAAATAGCCCTTACTTTTTTAGTCCAGTATGGTTATGTTTATTTGATAGAGTTAGAAGTTTCACTGACAAGAAGTTCCCCGTGGATTTCGCTGTTACGAAATCACCTTGCCTCTCCTACTTCCAATTAACTAATCGCTCCACTATCTAACATCCAGCAATTACTGATCACGCGTTACAAATGGACAAGACCAAACAAGAACGACAGAGGGAGAAGAGCGCCTTGTCTCTCCCCAATGCGCTGAAATATTTCGAAAAAGTAGATAAAGATTATGATAAATCTAACCAAGTTTTCGTAGTATAAACTACATAATGAAACTATATGATAAAATTCATAAATTCTAAAAGAAGAGGGATATACAGATGACAAGATTTACAACTTGTTTATTCATGAATAAATGGTGACAACTTCCTTATTCAGGAATAAAGAAGTTGTCATCCATATATTGTCATTCCAACTCCTAAAATGCTTATCAAAGAAGTGAACATAAATTCTTCATATGATATATACAAAGCCGAAAACCCGTAATCACAGATAATTCATAAAATAAAATCCCAAAAGTGGAAATACTTGTCAATCACCAACTATCAGCGACGTCAAATAACAGTTCATGGTACCGCAGTCATGAACCAGGGACAATGAACCAACCCTTTGAATATTGTTGTTGGGTTGGAGTTTAACGATATCAACCCTTTGAATGATCCATGTTGTATTTTACAATAATTGCAATACACGATGAGTTCTCTTTGTTCTCAATCGTCTCATTTGATAGCATTATCGAGATCAGGCGAATCTAAGAAGTCCCTATCTTATCGCCACTGAGGCCCTGTTATTGTCTTAGCCCATCAGCACAGAGAGCATGAGTTGTGGGTATTTAAAATCAGTTTTGGTATTGACTTTCCCAGGCTTCTTCTCCTTACAAACAGATTGCCCTGTTCGTTACAACAGGATTGGCTCAATGTACAATAACAGATGAATTATATTGAATATAAATTGATCTTGTCAGCAAGTATGTAAACAGTTTCAAAGCAACGTTTATCATTGTACAGTAGAGCTTCCTTTGTTCAAAATAGAAGACGAATAAAACTATATATATTTTAATCGACTATTGTTATTATTCATTATTTATGTTTTCAGTCTCTAAATCTTGACTTTTGTTTGAACGATTGATGTCTTCAAAACTTATTTTTCTTAAATCTAAGTTTAATTTAAAAAAGCTGAGACACACAATAATATTCTCTTTTAATTTCAAAATGACTTTACAGTAAGAAAATATATCGCTTATATTTTATGAACTAACTATGAAATAAAGCTTTTTCAAAGAATTTTACCTACAGTCAAACCGAAACCGCAAAGATTACCTTTATGCATATTATCAATGACAGTCTTAAAAAATCTTTCTCTTAGGGTTACTTTATATTGCGTAAATACTTTGGGATCATTTTCGTTAATTGAGAATATTCTTGTTTGAAAATAAAATGCTTACAACACAATTGAAAACCGTTAGACGCTTTGGTAAATAAGAAGTGCCAAAATAACAAAGAACTTTCACACATGGTTGGAGGTGCATAAATCACATCTATATACAATACAGTAATCGTCTACGAACCCCTTGGGGCGATCAATCCATGTATATTCAACAATCAAGGTACCCAACACCTGACTAATTAGCAAGCACGTGAGACCATTGTACTCCCCTCTGAGACAATCAGTGGCGTTAATTAATTCAAAAGCACCGACATGTAAACATATCCATTGTTTTTGTTTTTTTGGATAAGGTGAAACCGTTTCACGTAAAGATTTTATCGGATTTCCTTTAATCTTTGTCGCATCTTTAATTGGTAACAGAATCCTACGATTGACCAATCAGTGCGCTCGATATGGTGATATCTTTGTCCGTAGTCGCGATATGCAAGTTAATTTGCATAATTATTCTCGCGAAGCTAGCCGATAAGTGAGAGATATCCCGCTTTGAAGTGGCGCTTTTCTCCCCAATTTGATACACGGAGTTTATTGGGAGCTAATCGTTACAAACAGCACGTGAACCTGATACCAGCGGCGTTTTAAATCTCCTTATCAATTTATGGGTGACAAATTGTCATTTACGTCGTACCGTTATAGCTTGGTATTGCCTTTATCGTTTTAACGTACGGGAACTTTAAGGCTGGTAATTTCGCTCATGTTTTGAATTTTCAAGAAATACAAGCAATTGTGCCAATAATCTTAGTGTCAAGCCAAACTGATGATATAGGAATGAATTTAATAAAATTGAAAACGGAATTTTTATTTTAAAAAATGGACGATTAGCTAGAAATTGACAATTCTTATCATGCGAATTTAGAAGTAAGAAATATTAAGAGAGCAAAGTTTTATGGTTGATGAACTTCTTTGTTGTAAAAAGGTTGCGACGTTCGGTATAGATCCTTATAACGTTTTCAATGTGTACTTCTTTGTTGTAAAAAGGTTGCGACGTTCGGTATAGATCCTAATATCGTTTACAATATGAACTTCTCTATTGTAGAAAGTAGCGACGTTCGGTATTGATCCCTATACCGTTTTAAACCACCTGAAAACGGTATAAGGATGTATACCGAAACGTCGCTACTTTGAAAACGGTATAAGGATCTAAATAGAAACGTCGCTACTTTCTACAATAAAGAAGTTCATCATCCATAAAATCCATTGTCTCCTTGAATATACAATGTTCCGCACGAGTATCAAACACAGATGGCACAAAGACGCAATGTTACGCGAGTCATTATCATAATGTCCTAACGTTATTCACGAGCGCATGAAACCAGTTAATTCTATATATTGTGTAACACGTTTTTATCAATTAAGATTTGTTGAAAGCAAGTTGATATTCAATATGATTATATAAAGTCATTGTAGTTCAGGAGACTGTTGTCTTCACTGTCCATAGTGTGTTGAGAATTCTTTGAAAAATACCATTTTTAAATGGTGTTGGAAAAAGCTGTTATGATTTCTCCCTATAAACCGTATATTCGCAGGAATCTAGTCATTATAAGATTCAATCGCGAAGGATGGCGAATCTTTAAATCCAGCAAAAAGGATTTAAAGTATCTCGATTCCATATAAGTTTGGATTTTCCAGACACTGTTAAGATTCAGCACCAAATTTAAAGAGTTTTTCGAGTCCAGAAAGCTGCACTAATCGTTATCTATACTTCAAATTGCTGCGGAAAGCAATTCGATTTGCTTTAAACACACTCATTCATAAAAACGTAGAGGGGTTGGCCAATAAGCTCGAAAGTGCTTATTTAAAGATTGCAATACAATTACACGTGTTAATATATATAAACAAATTAAAGTGAGTGACGTATGACAAATCGTAATAGTAGATAGTAATACAATACTGTGATAGTGCATGTATACCATTTTGTTCATTTAGCACTCATTGTAAATGAACGTGCTTATGAAAGTCCAAATAGAGTTTAGTAATTCGATTTCACGACAATCCTGGGTACATATCATTAACGTTTCTTTTTGCTCTATGGTCCTTGTACCAGAGTCAATGTATTGTTACGAAAATGTCGGAATCGACAACATCATAGGAGACTAATAGAACTTCGATACTGTCTTGCCTCAGCTCAGTTTGTATTCTTATTACGTAATGAGAGGTTTGTTAAGCCTCTTGCCGCTCTATTAATAAAAATGTATAATAGACGTAAGCATGCCATTTGCTTCAATAATACAATTTAATATAGAATCACATAAATCACAAAAACTCTTGTATATGTTTGTATTGTTATGTACATTATCATATATATATAAATGTGACTCATTTTAGACATTCTTGTGTCTCATAGGCCTTTTGGCCGGGTGGTACGCCTTTTTTAACATGTTTTTTACAACGTCCGAATCAGACCATGTACCACGTGACACATAAATAAAATATTTTTCTTCTTCTTCTTCTTCTTCTTCTTCCTCATCCTAACGTATACTAATGAGGGACCAACCATATCAATGACACAACTACACAGCGATGATATTAATAAATATAATGCCAAGATGTCCGACATTTTATTTTACAGCAGTTATGTTAGTCGCAATGTCAAATGTCTTCTTTACTTTGAATTGACTTTTCTTTGCAATTACAAAGCACAAGTTCCTACAAGCTTTCCATGATATGAAATATTACGACACGTTGGTAATTTGACGCACAGATGCTTGAGCGTTGCGTCTTGCTTCGTTCACTTTCTTCAGTCTCAGATAAAGTGGTTGCGACCTCGCGAAGAGAGTTGAAAGTGTAAAGTTTGTAAACGGCCATGTTTGAAATGGGTTGTTTGGCTTCGGTGGGCGTTGTATCTTTGTTTGTTGATGAAGGACATTTTTAATTACAATGAGGATATTTCTTTAAAACGCAATAAAGCCTGTTGCACAAATAAATAACAAGATGTTTGTGAAAAGCTGACGATGTGAAACGAATTCGTTATAATCTGTCAAGGACTCACGGATTTATGATTTTGAGTAAACACTTTAAGTAGTTTCAAATTAGTTCCTAGTTCCATGGGAAGAGAAAATTGAAAATCAGCACAACAAGTATTTCAAGATGCGTGTGAAAATTTAACTTTAGGTACAATTTCTCCTAAAGATTACGGATGCCAGCCGCTATTAGCTGAAAGTATTACGTGACTTTGAAATTCTGAGAAAATTTGAAAACGTAAGCATGATATAAGCGTCTTGACGGAGTAGGGCATGGGAAATTAGTTTTAATCGGAGAACGTGGGAAGTGGGCCCTAATCTTTAGAAAAAGCTGAGTTTCTATGTTAGCTAAGAGTCTTTAAGGCCTAGGGTTCATGGCTATCGACAATAAATTGTGTATTTTAGAGAAATACCGAAAAAATAATATTTGAAAAAAGTTGACTGATCTGATAAGATGATAAATGTGGCGAGAGTGACAAGTGAAACCACATTTGTTTGAAAATTCTTGTGAGAAAACAATCTGTAACCCTATTGAGCAACGATTGGTTATTCAACTCAACTTGTGACTTTTTACGGGCTGGTAGAAATGGGTAGACACGATTCTTCACTGGGTTATCTTTGCTTAAACCGAAGAGAAAGCAAATGAACTCAAACATGTGGTTTTCCTGAGAATATCCATTGCACTTTGCAAGATTAAATATCTATCCATAACACAAAAACAATTTGAACTTGAAAACACAAACACACAACAAGTGAGGCAAGCTATCTTCACTCAACTTGCCGAATCTTTGGGACTCTTGATTTCGCATCCCTTACAATAAGCCAGAGAGCGTTGACGTTTGCGAATATGGGGGGTCCTAAAGTCATTAATTTGAGATTTAAGTGTGACAGAAGAATTTAATCTTGTAAACAAGTTGATGAAAAAAATCTCAAAACAGAAAAATTTAATTTCAAAAGGACGGACGATGTCAAGAGTCAGCTTGTGAGTAATAAATACATTCCTGTTTTGTATGGGGGACGTCATAGAAATTCTGACAAGGCATCAGATAGAAGTATGTGAATGGAGTTATTAGTCTTATCTGTGCAAGTATAGATGATAACGAAGCGTTATTTAAACATATCCTTAACTGGACTGAATAAATGTCATTGTTACTCGCTCCTCGTCCCAATCTCTCATCTCAAAATAGCCTCAATTTATGACAAGAACAGTTTAAGATTTCTTAAATGTTGACACTTGAAACGAAACCACATGTCGATTAGATTTCATTTTGAAGTAACCCGCATGTTCACACGTTTATTGCACGTTGTGCAAGAACTAAGAGGAATATTGTTGCGATAAACCTGTTGAAAGCAAAGTTTACTTAAATTGCGCTCGCGAAAATTCTTTGAACATGTATATTTGACAACGATGAAAAGTATTTCATAGAAATGTGGCATGTTTATATATTAATAACCATCGAAAATCGATTTTATCAAACGAGTTTTAGAAATCGCATGTTCTGACAAGGTTCAGAAATCTAAATGTCGCAAAAATGGACGGGCGGTTTTCCGACAAATATTCGCAAGTCTGCGGAGAAATTTGGAGTTATCCGCCCCTGGTTCTATGCTAGCGACGGTAAGCTATGAAGGGAGTATTCATTATCTTCAGCTTGCCGTAGAGAGCGAAAAGTAGGGTTGACTTGTGAACTGTTTGCAAAACAGGACATGTCGACTATGTCCACTAATATCAATCACAAAGAAGATTAATTAATTAATGAATAAAATAATTAATAAATATAATTAATGTGTTTTTTAAACATTTATAGGCAATGAATAGAAACATCATTAAATAAAATTGGTTTGCCGGAATCTCAACAACCTGTTGAATATTGATATACCGGTAGGTTAAAAAGCGTAGAGATACTAACAATTCAGATTTACACACAAAAAGTAAATTTTGTGGTTAGTAAAAAAATAAAACCCGCTAAAAAGTAAAATTTAAAACAAAATTCCGTATGATTTTATATAAGACATACATCTAACTTGCAGTATTATAAATTTCCTAAACATTTAAATGTGTTTTATTTTTAACGCTTTTGAACACGTGTTCTAACATGAAGGCCCCTCTCTCCTATTTTTTTCTGCGTGGACATGATATCGACACACTTAGCAAACGCTGAGAAAGTTGTGTAATCTAATACGCGATATAAATACTTGTGGAAAAGACCCCACTCAGCAGTATAGCGGCGACATCTAGGTTAGCGGCGCAGGAGATGTTATGCTTTCGACTTGCATATTATATACATCTCTTTGCAATTTTAAACAATTTGTATTTTTTACAAGTATTAGAACTTTCGCAAATTCACCTTGTATTAAGTGTATTTTTGGATAATTTGTAACTCGAATCTTCTCTCACGAGCAAATATAATACTCGTTTCTGCTATCATATTTTGGTCACGTAAATAACATATTTAATTTGAATTCTTTAATTTTTTATTTGAAACAAGGCGCGAAATAATTTTTCGACAGTGACCACATTGTTTAAAAAATGCTTGATTTATCAGTTAATTGTGATTTAACAACATTTGGTATCAAATCATCTTACAATAAAAAGTAAAGATTAGAACTACCATTATTGGAAATAAAGCATATTATTATTTGCCAAAACAACATCTATAGAAAAATTAAAACGAAGGCGTGTGTTTAACTGAAGAATTCATTCGCTTTATTATGTGTATTCATTCGCTATTAATCGATATGATTAGATAATCATTTTTTTTAATGTTTAGAATTTGGTGTTACTGAACCATAAGCGTAAATCAGAACAACATATTATCATTGAAAATTTTCATCACTGCAATTATATAATTTAATTAATGCTAATTCATTACTTAGATTTGTTATTATTATAATTATAACAGATACCGCCAAAGATAATTAATAGACCCGATGTCATTCTTGATATGTGCCAAGATTAATTCGATTAACGGTCTTATTCCTTTACAATTATTAGAAACAACATCAATCAACAAGTCATAGATATGTGATAAATTATTAATGATAAGTCATATATTAAGTCATGATAAACTAACTTTAGTGTAACAAACGAGGAGGATTTCTCGCCAGCGCTCTATTGATAACTTTGCATACAATAAAGAAGTTGTAATCCTACTCTTTGTCATATCAACTAGCAACTTCTATATGTCTATCAAGAATTTGAACCTATTGATGATTTATAAAACCAAATGATATCATTAATTCGTGAAAGACACGTTTTGAATGATTTTAATGTTTAGCTAAACAAACAAAACATTTTTTAAAAAAATTTAAAGAACACGATAAGGATAGACCTTGAGATAACAATTTAAAAAGTAAATAAATATAAAGATTAAAGTACTTACTGTCCGTTATGAAGGCCTACCAAAGTTGATTGTCACTTCACCGCAATATACAAGTCAACTAAATAACGGTACTAGCGTTTGACCGATATATACGCAGTGATTTCACATACCCCTTATGCATAATGCATACTCCCTGGGTAGGGGTCAGATGTCAAAGGTCATGACACGGAGCGCGGGTACTTGTGGGCCGGGTGCAAGAGGTGTTGCCATGACGCGAGGCAGGCACGTTTAGTCGCTGTCAGTCGTCAATATCACTTAGTTAGGTCTGGCATGTGCGCGATGTGTATTGTCAATTTCTTAACGTCAGTCTCTAGTAATAAATGTACAATTTCTTCTCTAATGTACTTAATATTTAATGATGATATATATTTAATGTACGACAAGGTTCTTTAAAAATACTAAAATGAAGCAGAATAATATTTTTTTTTGGGTCACAATTTTAAGACTTTATATCTCCTTTGCTTACAAGCGATATTATGGAATGTAGGAAAACAAGAAAAGCCTTTAAAAAGGCAAGCTTTGGGGCACCCGGTTATGTATCACTATATAGAACCAGGAGATTTAGGTTAGGGAGGACGGGGACGGGTACTTTTACTTGAATAAATTGTTCCAATCAGAGACGCATGTTCTTTGCTCTTTTTTTGATAGTTATCAGTAAACTATGTACATAGTAAAACATCTCGCCGCTCCGCGGCTCGTCGTATAACCAACCATGTCGTGGACTAGACTACCAATACTCGTCATATAACTATTACATAAATAGTTGCGCTAGTAAACTTTCCGGGATCCATTGTTTTCCAATACCCGCAAATTTAGTTTACACCCGACGAATTTCCCATTGACTTTCAGGATAATTACATGTTGCAAGAATCATTTTCCTTTATTGAGTGTTGATCGAATTTCAGCCGAAAGTTGCTAATAAATTTAAAAATGATCTCAGCTACAAGTTCATAATTTTCATTATTTTATAGGATGACAGTAAAGAATATTTTATCATACTTTAGGCTCTATGTCGAGACTTTCTTCGAAAGACACCTTTAATCGTAAATAAATCATCCATAACGTTATGTTTTGAAACATTAAATTTGAAAATGACCTTTTCAGTACCAATTTTTCCGTGAAGCGAGGAAATGTATTAAAAATTGAGTGAACGATCAGTCATTGACAAGGCGAGACATTCAGCGCTCGCGTTAAAGTAAATTAAATCGAAGGAACCGAATTCCTAGTTGATACAATTATGGAATGTTGTTTCCGAATGTGGAATGCAAAAAAATACACCGATTAACTACAAAACAGCTCACATTCATATGCAAAATTGATATTTATTAAGGGTGTAAACGGTCATAGATATATTTTTGAAAATTTACGATTTTACATTATTATTATTTTATATTTTATATCATAACATTATTATAATAATCAGTTTCCAATTAAAGCTTGCCAATTATTTCGTACCACCCACATGGTCAGGTGGGTATAAATTTGCTTCAGCTCTGTCAATTGGTCGTTCGAAATACCAGGATATGCTTAAAACAAATATCATTGGCTGATACTTCTCTTTGAAGTTTCCAAGCGTAATATAGAGAGAAACTTCTGCCATTAGTTTTCAATATCAAATGTTACATAACTTTGGGGTCTCTGAACCCAAAAGCAATAAGTCACAATTGTGCCTAGGAAAACAATTCACAATATTTATTATAATAATGCTTATTGAATGTATGTACGGTATTTTTTAAAATCTGTGTATTATGTGTTGAAATAAAGTTAATTGTTGATACGTCACTTGATATGCCTTTGATCTTTGGTTGTCTTTGTTAAATAGCCAATCAATATGATGATCTGTAATAAAACGTGTAAACCTGGTACTAGTAATTGAAAGGGAAATATCTAAACAATGAAGTAACTATTTATAGCATGACATTTTACTGAACATGACATCCTGACATTCTTCATCCTGAGCACTTGGTATTCATGCTCTTGAAATGCCCATTGAACGCGGATACATTCACGATGTCTTGAAACTGTTTCTAGCACTCCCCTCTGTGTATTCTCAAATGTACTTCCCCATACGTAACTCGATGTTCTGCTTGTTTTTAAGGAGAAGCATTTGTTGCCTGTTTAGCATGTTTGTTGAGTTTCAATCTGTCACTGATATTTGTAAGTTGATGCGAAATGTATTATTTTGATATTGTCAAAAATCTCATTACACAAACCAATCATCCATAGTCAGAGAACAAATTATAAAGATTCCCACAGAGTCCATTGGCGGCCATTTTTGTTTCGTATTGTGTAAGAAAAAGGAATCGCGTGGCTGAATTTGACATAATATGTTTAATTTATTACTGCTTCATTTAGTTTAAATATATTGTCTTTCATGCAGTTGAAACATTTATTTTCATTTCTCAGACATCACCTTATATTCCCCATAAAACGTGCTACTGCCCCTTTAATGCATTGTGTGTTTTGTTCTGTAAATGAAATACTATATAAAATCAATTTTCTAGTTCCTAGTTCACCTAAAGGCGAGGGCCACTGTTGTTATCTGAACTTTAAAGGGGCAGTAGCACGTTTTTTGATAATTTTATATTTTAAACGTTTCACTGATAATTGTAAGTTAATGCTAAATGTATTATTTTGACAGTGTCGAAAATCTCATTACACAAGCCAATAATCCATAGTCAGAGAACAAATTATTAAGATTCACATAAAATCCATTGGTAGCCATTTTAGTGTGAACACCTTTAATTCATTTTGTGTAAGAAAAGGAATCGCATGGCTTAACCTTACATTATATATTTGATTTATTACTGCTTCATTTAGATTAAATACATTGTCTTTAGATTGGAACCATTTTTTTTTATTTCCATGACATCACCTTATGTTCCCCCTAAAAACGTGCTACTGCCCCTTTAACACCAATTTGATAAACAACAAGACGATAGAATCTAACTCTTCAATGTTTAAGAAATGTAAATGAGGGACAATCAACTTTAAAATATTCCAATGCTGTTTGTGTAATTGAGTGAGTGTTGATATAAGTATAAGCATAATATATATTAGTATACGTTTCTACAAAGCTAACAGTTTTAGCTTTCATTTACTAAATCGCCAAATATTTATTTGTATCTTTATAGATTAACACATGGAGACAGCGAAAACAAATGAATACTTTGATGCTTTATCTGTCCATATCTTCGAATAAATTCACAATCAAACTTAATAATGTAGAATTATTTATAATAAATTCACCCTTTCTTACGCAGAATGCTAATCTCAATTAATTTAATAACGTTCCAATTAACATTCCTCGTCAAGTCTTTATTGCACTTATAAACGCATTGGTCATAAGTGCATTCGAAATTAGAACATATGGAATAATGGTAAAATATATTGATAAAGGTAATAATTTGATAATGATAGGAAAATGGAGGAGTAACTACTGTTGTAGTATTGCAAAAAAGGCAACAGCAAAGCGAGAAGTTATGCTAGTAGTATTAGTAGTTGTAGTAGTATAGCAGCAGAAGAAGTAGCTGTCGCCATGATATTAATGGTTAAGTAAAGGACGCAGCAGCATATGTAGTAATGGTAGTTGTGGGGGAAATAGCAGTAGAAGAAGTAGCTATCGTCATGATATTAATGGTAAAGTAAAGGACGCAGCAGATGTAGTAATGGTAGTTGTGGGGGAAATAGCAGTAGAAGAAGTAGCTATCGTCATGATATTTATGGTAAAGTAAAGGACGCAGCAGCATATGAAGTAATGGGAGCTGTGGGGGAAATAGCAGTAGAAGAAGTTGCTATCGTCATGATATTACTGGTAACGTAAAGGACGCAGCAGAATATGTAGTAATGGTAGTTGTGGGGGAAATAGCAGTAGAAGAAGTAGCTATCGTCATGATATTAATGGTAAAGTAAAGGACGCAGCAGCATATGTAGTAATGGTAGTTGTGGGGGAAATAGCAGTAGAAGAAGTAGCTATCGGCATGATATTAATGGTAAAGTAAAGGACGCAGCAGCATATGTAGTAATGGTAGTTGTGGGGGAAATAGCAGTAGAAGAAGTAGCTATCGTCATGATATTAATGGTAAAGTAAAGGACGCAGCAGCAGATGTAGTAATGTTAGTTGTCGGGGAAATAGCAGCAGAAGAAGTAGCTATCGTCATGATATTACTGGTAACGTAAAGGACGCAGCAGCAGATGTAGTAATGTTAGTTGTCGGGGAAATAGCAGCAAAAGAAGTAGCTACCGTCATGATATTACTGGTTACGTAAAGGACGCAGCATCAGAAGTTGACGTGTTCATAATAGTAATGGTAGTGTATGAGACGCAGCAGCAAATGTCGTTATCTTGTTGGCTGTCGGAGAAGAAGCAGCAGCAGAAGTATCCGTCATCACTATGGTAGTCGTAGTTACGGTACGTACGCAGTAGATGTAGTATTATTATATAGTAGCTGTCGTGAAGACTGAAGAAGAATCAGCAGTAAGTTATCATAGTAGTGTAGTAGAAGCAGCATCAGATGTAGATGTATTAGTAGTTGATGTGGAAGTAGCAGGAGTAGCAACCGTCATAAATGTAGGTAGCGGTAATGTAACGGACGCAGCAGCTATAAAGTAGAAATGATAACTGTCGTGGAAGTAGCAGCGCATGTAGCCGTCGTCGTATAAGTGCAGTATTATTGCAAACTCAGCAGATGTAGTAGTGAGAGTATTTGCCGTCATCATAGCATTATTACTGAACGATAATAGTTATAAAGAGTAGAGAGTAGTGTTAACTCATCAGTATCAGTTGTTGTATTCGTAGAGAAGGACTAGTATTCGTCCTAGAAGTAGTAGTAGTAGTCGTAGTAGTAGGAGTAGTAGTAGAAGAAGTTGAAAACGACATAGTAGTAGACTACGTAGTAGTTGTTGAAGTAGGCATATTAACAGCAGCAGCAACAGTTGAAGTAGTAGCAGAAATAATAGAAATAGTAGAAGTATTAGTATTAGTATTAGTAAAAGTAGTACTAGTAGGAATAGGAATAGTAGTAGTAGCAGTAGAAGAAGAAGTAGTAGTAATAGTGGCGGCGGCGGCGGCAGTAGTAGTAGTAGTAGTATTAGAATTAGTAGTAGCAGTAGTAGTAGTAGTAGCAGTAGTAGTAGCAGTAGCAGTAGTAGTAGTAGTAGTAGTAGTAGTAGTAGTAGTAGTAGTAGTAGTAGTAGTAGTAGTAGTAGTAGTAGTAGTAGTAGTAGTAGTAGTAGTAGTAGTAGTAGTAGTAGTAGTAGCATTCAACGTAGTACATTAGGTATTAGGTTTTTGAATATTAAACTATTGGGGTGTTTTTGGTGGTTGTGGTGGTAGTAATATGAACAGCAGCAGATGAGGGAGTAGATGTCCCATGAATTACATATGTAGACATTTTAGCTACATTCGTACCAGCGTTGGTTGGAAATAACAAGAGATGTGAATAATAGTAGTATTGCCGTTAGTTGCATGTACTAGTTAGCGTGTTTTGTGAAGAACTATTGAGAACAAAACCTCTTCGTACAACCCATAAACAAATTATGGAAATCAGCAAATATATGGCAAAGAAAAATTATTTAACGACATAATGACTTGTTAACATATCACAAACGTAACTAGACAAAATGATAATGTCCTAAACTATCTTTCATTTTAAGTGTATCATAACCTCTTTTATCATGATAATCCTTTTGATCTAAACCACACCATTAAGATAGTTGAGCTAATTCTTCCCATGTGTTGACGACTGATAGCATCTGTGTAAAACAAGCAACAATAGACGGCCAATGCGAGGGTTATCGTTCCTCAAGTGCCCTGTTCAACAGCTAGAAACCTGATCGCTCCATTGCACGGGACGACTGGCACGGTCACAAGCCCCTAACAATAATCCTAATTTAACGTTTCATTCTCAAATTCCTGATAAGCCAATGTAACTAAATCAGCGCGTAACATTTTTTCTCTATAAGTATGTGGGGATGATTATTTTCAAACACATTTCAGATAACCTTTCAAGCTTATATTGTGCTCTGTATATACATTTTCATGTATGAGAACATGTAGGGATTATGTAATATCTGATTTAATTTGTTACATTAAAACAAATCATTATCTTAACCAAACGGTTTATCAATATATGCAGCATTAAGAATATCATTCCAAAATTCAGTAATTACCAAAAAGTATTAAAACGGCCATTTCCAGTGGAAATATTTTGTCCCAGAGAAACAATAAAATTTAAAAATTCAATAAAAATGGTTCTCACTCATTCCGGTCTTCAGACCAGAAATGGTATAATACACATATAGTATGTTTCATTTCTTAACAATGCACTGGCGTTGTAACCATTGGGATCTAGTGACAGATAATACTACAATGCTGAATTTGGAATATGGTTACATATAATCGTTGAAATTTGTATTTATCAAGCGATGATTCAAATATCGACATCATTTCATAGCATGTTTTCATTTTATATCATCATATTTCAAACCAAAGAAATCAGATCAGAATGCATAATGTTTCATTTTCCACTTATTTCATATCCAAGAAAGCATTACCAACAGAGGTCTTTATCTGTAAATCTCGAACTGTATTCATCATCCACATTTAATTAAAAATCCAATGGAAGAGACTTCAATCAGTTTTGTAAAAGCATTCTATTCCGATAGGTGTAACTTACTTGAACTCATTTTACCAACGTAACTTTCTGGTTGGTTGCAAGGTTTTAATTTTCCAACGAAAGTTTCCGTCTATTACCGTGCCAAATGATAACCTAGAGTTCGTTCACCTTTGCGATGCACATTTTATAACTGAAGATAGAAGTCACCCGGAGGCAAAAAAACGATATACGAAAGAAAAAAGGATGGATTCCATTTACAAAGTTTAACGCAAGAGTATTTTGTGACAACCGAGATACAATTGTGACAGGGGTCACGTGGGAATACGATCGCATACGTTTATTGAAGTGCATATGGCATACAAACTGTACCCACGATTACGCCCAGTATAAACTCTATCATGAACAACAAGCTTTAACTGATCCACAAATAACATGCTGTCTTCCTGTTTATAACATATAACTAACATACCATTTACAGAAGTTAAGTAAAATCGTGAATATTTGCTAACACTTATATCGAATCATGTGGTCCGTTGCCATGAGACAAGTTCACAAATGTTTATCAAGAAGTATTAAACTTGAGATATAGATTCTCATTAAACAATTGTGAATAATCGCGTAATCAAACAACATATCTATAAAGAAGTTGGATCCATGTTCTTATTTCAATGAAATTTACAAGAATTATTAAAAACAAATTACTTTATAACCACATTTTTGAGACCGTAAAGGGCTATCGTTCTTGAAAAATCTAATAAACAATTTTTATAGACATGTATGTCAGAGCAAGACGTAGATTTTACCTCAAGAAATTATCATGTTTGAGTTGAGATATAAAAGAAGATATTACAGTATACGCGTAAGGTCATTAATTCTAGTCAAACAACTTGATTATATTCATCAATTGATATTAGAGAAAAAAGTTCAGTTAGAAAAGATTTAGTAACTACAGTTATTACTTAGGAATATATGATATTTTCTCAGTACATGTGAAGAGGTGTATGAAGTAAACGTATGATATTTGTATTGACTAAGTCTTACATTTAAGTTTCACAAGCCATTTATATAATTACATTTTGAAAACATTTTTTCGTATCCTCAGTCGACCCAGTCGTTACGTTATATAATTTAATACAGTTACAGACAATTTCTTCAATGGTATTGATGTTGGAAGTTGTAGCAACTGAATTTAAATACTATTTAAGATACGCCTTGGACATATAATGCAATTTTCTTTCTAGTGATTAAAGGTACTATAAAAATACAGATAAAAGCTATACTCCTCGCCATCGTTAATTAAATAACCTGTAATAATGTCTTTTTTAACTGCCACCATGTTCACCATACATGCGATGATAAATACACCATATGTAAAACTAAATAAACGAACAAATTTACTTGTTAAATCAAAATCTTTTAGAGCAACTAGTAGGACATAAGTGTTTATACACGGGAAAACGTAGCTTATCCTTTCCAGGGGTCAAAGGTCACAATTTGCTTGTCTCCCACTTGTAAGCTCTTTCGTTTATTAATACAAAAATATTATTTAGGAGGACGGTCAAACGGAGTGATGGACAGAGTTAATTTAAATAACTAAGCCAACTTCGTTTAGAAGTTAATGAAATGAGAGTGAAATGAACAACTTATACAAAAACAACATTCCTATCTAAGGTTGTTTGAAAACGATACAAGAAGCTGTATCGAAACGTCGTGTACTCAGAATAAAGAAGTTGTTATCCATAAAATATTCGTCCTTATTTGACTTCCAACTTCTAAATGCCACTCAAAGAAATTGTTTTAGTTTTCAAGAAAACGATGATAAAAAGTTTTTTTCATTGGAAACAGCTTTGGTCAGATAAGCTCAATATCTGCGTATTAAAACGCAATGAAGTCTTTAAAAAAACAATTAGATTTAAATGTAGGAGTACAGGTCCACAGCCATTTTCTTTAAAATCAAAAGAATCAGTATCCATGCGTACTGTACGCATACGTATATTAACACTAGCGTATTCGTTGGCGGATCCAAAGGCTTAATATCAGTGTTCGATATATAATAGCCGAGGTCTAAGTGTTATCTTTATGTTGTGGTGATGAGTAAGGAGCTCCTAAAACTCTACAGCAGTGTTGGTTGTGTAAAGCGAAGCCACATAACTTAGACATTTATGATAATGTTATTTGTACAGAATCAGCCAGTTTTGTAATATAATGTGGGTACAGTCGAAATTTCATATAAAATACCCAGTTGTCAAAAATCTAAGGAGTATCATTTTACAATCAAAATGAACTGTAGTTTTATAAAATAATGTGGGTACAGTCCAAATTTCATGTAAAATAGCCAGTTGTCCAAAATCTAAGGAGTATCATTTTACAATCAAAATTAACTGTATACGCAATCGTATCCAAATCAAGGAGTAAATACCAAATAGCTCCAAAACTTATCTTGAGTACTGTAGTCATTAAGGGAACGTTATACGGTGTTGAGTTATAAGTGAGAGAAGAACTGATCTGTACTTTAAACCGGGAACACTTGTACAGCTAATACAACCTTGTGACAATGAAGCCAAGAGCTGGGACAAATCTTCCTGGGTACTCACATACACTCAGAGCAACATGATATAGGGACAGACATATATTTACTGTATGCAAGCATTTCGGGTAATTTTGTTAAATGGATTTATTAAAAGGGGAGAGGGCAATAATGACGAGATTGAGAAAATAGAGATAGAGAGAAAGAGAGGGAAAGAATGAAATGGAAGAATAATGGAACACTTGTACAGCTAATACAACCTTGTGACAATGAAGCTAAGAGCTGGGACAAATCTTCCTGGGTACTCCCATACACTTGTCAGAGCAGCATGATATAGTAACAGACATACATTTACAAATGTACTGTATGCAAGCATTTCGGGTAATTTTGTTAAAGGGATTTGATTAAAAGGGGAGAGGGCAATAATGACGAGATTGAGAAAATAGAGATAGAGAGAAAGAGAGGGAAAGGAGGATAGAATGGGAGAATAATGCTCGGTAGGGACAAACTTATTTGGTTACGAACCGCTTACAGCTGACAAACAGTACCAAGTTTGTGTCAAGGATTTCGTCTCTACCGAGTATTTACGACTATTTCGGGGCCCTGTTAATAAAACTCTGGAAGTTAAAAATTCAGATTGCAGACCCCCTTTAATAGCCATGTGTATATACTGTATACAGCATTTCGGGATAGAAGTACCTTTGTGAATTGATTAAAAGGGGAGGGGCAATAATGACGATAAGATTGACAAAATAGAGATAGATAGAAAGAGAAAGGAGGACAGAAAGGAAGAATAATGGATGGAAAGAGTTTGAAAGAGGATAAATATAACAAGGAAGAAAATATATGAGAGAAAATGAGAGGAGGGGGTGTACGGGAAGGAATGATAATAACGGAAACATAAGAAAGTTAGAATAAGGAATGAGCGAAAGACAATTGACAAACCGAAGAAGACAAATAGACAGTACATACAATATTTTAAAAATAGTTTTGTCTTAAGCTTGAGAAAGGAATAGAAGCATAGTTACTTTAAGGAAATCATAGAACGGATATGATCATACTAGAAGTGGGAAAGAATAAACAATGGGTTGTGGAGGAGAGTAGACGCTATATGCAAAGCATTGCCGAGTGTGAACTTTATATGACAAAGCATTGAGGAGTGTGAGATCGAAAGCAAAGGAGTGATAAGGTGGAGGTTTACAGTGAGTGGGAGAGAGGCAAATGTTTTTAATCTATGACCTTAAATATCGCCTTAAATTCAAATTCAATATTAGCAATTTAAATTTCAAGAGGAAAGGGTAGTTTGTGAATGATTTAAGTGTAAACTGGATACATAGGTGAAAGATAAGGACATATCATAGAATCCCGTGGAACTCTCATACTTGACTTACATATTGCAGGAAGTTATTAAAATGAGCAAGAAAATATAGCTTTTGAGTCATTTCAGGCAATATACATTAGGTCAGAGTTTTAGAAATTCTTAAACATTAAACGGTAATATTCATGATTTCAAAAGGGCATCTAATGTCACTTTTTCTTTTTGTAAAACTTTGGCTCATCGTTAAAAGTAAAAATTTAGGGAAAGATTAGCATATTTGACAAACACGTTTGCATTTTACGAGTTTCTCAGCTTTCAGTTACGATAACACTAATAGTCAAATCAGTTAAGTCATATCGGTTGAGTAATTTGAGATGTATGCATTTCAAAGCAATTATGTTTTTTATTTAAACAATAACCATGCGAAGAGAATTGGATAGATGCCTCATCTCTACAAGCTCTTAAACGGTGCTTTGATAGATTTAAATTAGAAAAGTATGCATAGAAGAAATGATGAATATACAATTATTTTAAAAAACAAAACAATTGGCGCATTTTAGTTTGAAACGTGATTTCAATATTACCGAAATATTAATACAAATGAAAATGAATAAACTATACCAAGAAAGTCGAGGAATTTGAATATTAGTAATTGACATAGTATTATTATGTTAGAAATAGAAAACATATTTTCATCTTTAAACATTCTATAAAATATCTATTCAAAATATCCCTAGTTAATTTTGTCAATAATGTAAAATTATAATATTTACTAAAAACTTACCAATTGGCGTAAATGACGATTCCGTTTGATAATTTCTTGGGGCGCTTCGAATGAGGAAAGAGCGAGGCATGGTTACAGCGAAGTGTCGCGTGCCTGTCTTCTCGACACGTGTGGAATGAAATATCACTTTCAGTTTGGATAACTCTCGACCTTATCGTCGATGATATAGACAATTTTGCGCATGCGCAAAGAAACAGAATTTGAGTCAAAACATTGTCACAATGAGGTTGTAAACAATAAAAACTGTTATCAATTTCGCCACTTGCATTAGTTCGCTTGCGACGCCCCTTCGCCTAGGTTAGATTAAATAGATAAAGCATTTCTCCTAAATTGCAAATTTAAAGGCTCTTGACTTTGACTTCTTCAAATAAATGTTCCAAATGTACCATTTTAGATTTAGATAACAAGATGTTGAAACAAGTTGAATATAACACGTCTGGGCTATTTGCTGCAACTCGCTGTTAACAGGTGGTTTGGGCCGTAAAAATAGAAGCAATCGAGAAAGTGGTAGGTACATTCGCCCTTCAATATACAACAACTATACCAATATATGAAATGAACATAAAATTGACATTTAATTAATTAAGGAAATGTTAACGAAGTTATTACGGTTCTTAAAAAATGTTAGGAGTCGGATGTGCACAAAATGGAGTGAGTGAGTTATTGTTTGACGCCGCTTGGGCAATATTTCACGATTGATTCTAGAAAATGGCTGAACCAGGAATGTGTGAAGTTTTTGAATATGCTTGTATCTCTTTACTAAAACAAAGGTCTTTATCATATAATAGTTTTTATCAAGGTAACGTTTATTTGTAACTTTGTAACGGTTTGTTATACAAAGTGTAAGAATTGCAATTTATTTACCACAGCGGGTACACTTTTTGGCTTTCAGGATGTATGCAAAATTTGAATATTGAGGATATCATAGTTCATGCAGTTTAATAAAACGACGCATTCTTTTCTGTCTCCCGGCTTTCGGTCAGCTGTATCATGAGGAATTGATGAATTATTGAAACATAATTAACAGCATTCCCATCCCGAAACTTGAATATCTTTCATTTACCAAAACCAGAGAAAAATAAACATGTGAAACTTGTTTGTTGTAAATAATAATCTTTCATAAAGAAAATGATAGGGAACATGTTATCAATTAAGAAAACTGTGAAAAGACTGTAGTTTATATTATTTTGTGAAAAGAAAGTCTATGATCCGAAATAGCCATTTGTCATAGGCTCTTTTTCTCTATTTTGAAAACAATAATCGATTTAAAAAATATTATTTCAGCAGGCTTAGTAAACCTAGCCTCAATATTATTCGTTTCACTCTTATGCTGAGTCTAGAAAGGCCTAGTAGAGGGTCGCGTCAGCCCATGTTTCGAATTGACCAATCAGAACTCATCTTACCAAGCCACAATAGTCTGCCTTCGCACGAATAACGTTGGAGGGTCATCGGTCGCAGAAAGGTCTAGACTCAGTATAGGAGTGAAACGGATAATATTGAGGCTAGGTTTACTTAGACTGTTATTTCAGAGACAGAATATTAGTCTATCATCCTCAGTATTTGTAGGTTGATGAATTACTTTGTTGTCACACCATGACAGATGAAAAACTTTTGCTTCATGTTAACACTTATGTAGATGTTATTCACTGAGACAGATATGTGAATACCAAAGAAACATAGATACTGAATTTCCACAACATCCTCGATAAGCTGTTGAGTGTAGATCGTAAATAAGTATTTCAATATATCGATAACAGCTGTTCTTAGTTGGATAAACAATATTAAGAAAGTATTTGAAGAAGTGTTAAACCTGTATGACATCACAATTCCGCTAGATAATTTATATAAAAGGGCCTATTTGAAACATCACCATATTTAAAACATAGCAGTTATGGAGATACAAGCATTTTCAATAAGACACACATAGTAGGATTTACAATATTACGAGTATATAAAGAAGTGTTAAATCTTAAAAACATCATGATTTCGCTAGATTTGTTATATAAAAAGCCTATTTTAAATATCACAATATGTAAAACATATCAGTTATCACGATATTCATTTTTCATAACCTAAAGTTCATAAAAAATTAAAAACATAAGGACCGACTGTTGCTTAAAGGAATCAATCATTCTTGTCGATTTAACACGGTTTAATATCATATGATTTAAAGTTTCTTTTTTTATCGAAACCCAGAGAACGCGCACATCAATTAGTCAAATGTTATATTGGAAACATATTCAATGCAGAAATGACAATTTTCAGTAGTTTTCAATAAGTAAAACGTTTTTTTTTAAATGTTAGTTTTGCATGTGATGTCGGAATCTTTTCTGAAAATATTTCTAGTGATTTTCATATATTTGACATTTGGGAATGAGTTTGTTGCATTTTTTTACCATATAAGGTATTCAAATAAACTCAGAGGGAAATGATATGGCATATGAACATTACAATACAATATTTTATGTTGTCCTTTAGACACACGCTATTTCGTCAGTGCTGAAAAATAATTTCGTCTTTCTTATTTTGGCCAAGTAAGCAGAGTTAAAAAAAGAATAGAATCTCAAATCCAAACTTACAGTAATTTTAAAATCATATTAGCAATCATGGTTGGAGTTCAACTGTATCATGTTCCAGACTGCCGATAACAGTGAAATCCTGAAAGGAACAGTCCTATCGGGGTAATTTTTGTGGAACGAAATTCGCTTGTGTGCTCTCCTTTATCAAATTGTAAATAAAAATCAACAGAACTGTTACCCGTAGTTACATATTTCAACTTTATTGTGTTAAAATCATGTTCTAATAGCATTATATGCATAAACTGAAATGTCCCATTGATTTCGTTTCCACAATAAATACCCCGATAGGACTGTCCCTTTAAGCAAGTAAGGTTCAAAGTTAACAGATGTACGTGTTGATTATGTCATATTCATAACTTTTTCGCTGGGCACACAGGCTATTTACTTGATGATTTCGATGATATAAAATTAAAATGAAGTTACGTTCAATTCATTTTCATCATATTAATAAAATTATCACCCTCGTCGATATTGCGCCGTCAGATATGACCGTTGTTTTAGTTAAAAAATAATAAAATTAATTTTGTCGAAAATGTCAATCCATCCCGGACACTAAACGTCAGTCGTAAGGCCATGCGGTATATGGCAGCGTGAAACGAGGGGCTAATGACTGTTAGATAGCGGGTGATAGCGGTCGGCTCGGGTCGCAACTGTCTCCATAAATCTCCACTAGAGAGATCTCTAGACCATGGTCTCCTGATCTGCGTGCTGACGTGTACCCAACCCTTTCAACATGTGCTTAGTCCTCATGACTGTGGATTATATAGAAGCCTTTATACAGTCTAGGTCTAAATTCTGCAAGTGTAGATTGACTGAATATACATGAAATTAAAAACCTCAAAAAATAAAATAATATAAATGAATGTACAGTAATTATTTTGAATATTTCATAGACTAAATTTTAGTGCTCTCAGAAATAGACTCAAATATATTAAACAACATGTAAAATATAGAACACGTCATGCATGTTATTAAATTTGCATATTTTAGGGGTGTGTGTTCAAAGGTGATGTGATCAAATATATGATAGGTCATGTTTCGTAGATGTTTCTATACCTACATTATTCTAGGTGAATTTCTCTCCTTAGAATGATAAACATATTTGGCGTAAAAATATCCTTGTTGCTCTATTTCAAGTGAGGAGTATAATTATACCGGCGGATATAATTTTTTTTATGAAAGAATATATATATTCATTCAAAAGTAAGGCACCTCTGGGTTTTTTACCAGAAAAAATTACCTCAGAAAAAAGACAATGTGTTCGGTAAAACAAATCGTATATTATACGATCACATTAAGCAGTTTGAGAAAGAATTTTTAAGGTAACGTTTATAATCTTATGGATATTCGTTTTTATAAAATATTGGTATTTTGGTGTAAAATAATGATACCTTAAATTATCTTGAGAAATTATTATTAGTAATTGTAATGTGAATGAAGAAAAAGTTCATAGGAACTTAGAATAAGAACTTAACTCACTTTTGTGTGTGGCGAGCTTAATTCTGTATGTATGATATGAAAAATCCAGTTTTATAATTCTAGGCAGACTTGATTTACTAAAATTAAAATTTATTATTAGTAATTGTAATGTGAATGAAGAAAAAGTTCATAGGAACTTAGAATAAGAACTTAACTCACTTTTGTGTGTGGCGAGCTTAATTCTGTATGTATGATATGAAAAATCCAGTTTTATAATTCTAGGCAGACTTGATTTACTAAAATGGTTGCCTTTTAAAAAACTCAATTACACGTTACACTTAAGTGATTGATGACTTAATGAGATAAGATTTAGACTCGGGAAAATTTAGTTGGTACAGCAACCAATGGTAATATACAAATGAAGCGGTAATTGCACAAGTCGTCGCCAGTACGAAAGCATCTTGGCTTAACTAATATTTAATCGGGTATTCTATAAGCGGTTACTGAGTACAACCCGGGCACTTGACTCTAGTACTACATAGCAACGCTTGGAAATAAATTAACCCCTTACTTCATATTTTCCTTTATTCGTAGCCAATACCCTTCTGAAATGGCTACCAGGTTTACCCGATCACCTATACATAACCTCCCATGTCAAGTTTTGTCATGGGTGTATCATACAAAACGTCTTTCGAAACCTGAACAATCCACGTTGACATGCAATGCGTTGAAACGTCCTAACGAAGGGAGCTAACTGCAATGGTAAAACAAGGAATTAAAGCGGCACGTTCAAACCAGACGATAGCTTATCCCTGTTCAAAGTTTGCCAAGCGTTTGAATTTGATTTGTTAATCTGTAATGGGTATTGGCGTGAGATGAAAGACCTTATGGAAGACGAATGATGGTCAAGGCACTTTTCGGCTTCTGATCTGAACGTAACGGACGCTTGCTCTCGATAAGGGCTTGGGATATTGGCCATCATTATGTTTATGGCGTGTGGTTTGTGGGGCCCGTAATTGATGTAAAACGTCGCTAGTCGAGATTTAATATGTTGTTTCTAGATATAGTATGGCTGATCAAATCACATGATACTTAGCCTGTTATCGTACCGGTAAATGTGATTCGGTTATGTTTTGCTGGATTGGCGACTCATACGGCAAAATCTCAAATTATTCTTGATCTACAGAGTCGTGCAATAAGTATTCGGAAGAAGACGTTATTTTCATAGACTTACATGTTAAATCAGTGTAGCTTAAATAATTTTCATAAAAAAGTTCGTGTTGAATCATTGTAAAACTTTGCAGGTTGAATTGAAATCTTCTCAGCTTGAAGTTCATAATTACTATTTATTTATCCGATTAATGTTTATGTAATGTCGCCAGATTTACCGATGTATGTAAAAAAATTGGAAACGTGTTCCATAGATCACCATTATAAACTTTTCACAACTACGTACATCATATGATTTAATTGCTGTCGTTCCTTAGAAAATAGATAACAAATTAAACAGAAATTATGATAATGTAGCTGAGATGATTCGTTACAAATCTGCAAACAATGAACAGAATCCGACGGAAATTAAATGCGTGAAAAATATTTATGCTACACCAATTTAACATGCAAGTCTATGGGGAAACACGTCACCGTCCGAAAACTTATTGCACGACTCTGTATATCGCAATTTATTGTTTGGTGCTTTATAACGATTATGCATTGACAACACAAATCCATCGCCCTCTCTTTTCACAAGGCTTCAAAACTTTCCTCAGGATACATAGTGTATCATAAAACAAACTGTTTTAAGTAATGAAACGTGTCCTTATGATTACATACGATTAATTTGCCTCTTGGTATGTATACAGGTATTGTAAATGGTGGATCGTCAGTGTGTTTAATAAATCGATTGAAAACAAAGAACTAGAAGTGAGGGCATCTTTAAACTATATATCTGGGAGTTAAAAAGCTTACATGGCACAAGAGGGTTACTTAATTTTTCGGCAATGAAAACAATCTTCATAATGTCATTATATAGATGGATTTTATTGATATTAAGTCAAAGACACAATCATCATTCATAACAGGTCTTAATAAAACCTTAATCACCAGTGTTTTGTCGCCTTAATAATATATGTATTCAGATATACCGTAGTTGAAGTGCGAACTATACTATTTAGAGAAGAACAATCAGAGGAACTTATAACCATTCCTTTTCTGTTTTTGTTTCATGTTTCATATGTAATCGATACTAAATCTGACGATACATCTATCGTGATACATTATCTGTACCGTGATACGTATCGTTGATTTCAAAATTGCTTTTTTGTCTTAACTTAATGTTATTGTTTTGATAATATTTTTTAGAAAAAAAATTGAAAAGAAGGGTATCGAATCATATCGCTATGATATATCAATATACGTATCGTAACGCGAAAATCTGTATCGTCGAACCTCTAGCAATCAGGTATAGTTTATGTTTCTTAAAGATGCAGTAGCACGTTTTTTAAGTACATAAGATGATCTCAGGAAAACGAAAACATTAACCAGTTGCAAGACAACATTTGTTATCAAACAATGCAGTTACGAAAGTACCATGTTCATATAGCTAATGGAATCCATCTACCTACCTTATGACTAAAGGGTGTTCACACAAAAATGGCCGCAAGTTGTATATTGCCGGACACTTGATGATTTATTCATCGACTACGCACTATCGGGTTGAATAATAAGATGTTTGTCTCTCAGAATATTTATACATGTGGCATTAACAAAATGTTAATTGCGAAAAATAAAAAATAAAATTTTACGAAGACTTGCTACTGTTACTTTAGTTCAACAATGATAACACCTCGACAACAAAAAGTTTGTGAAAAAGTTCGTGTTGGATCATAGTACAACTTTGCATGTTGAATTGAAATCATTTAAGCTTGAAGTTCATGATAACGGTTTTATTATCTGATACATGTTTATGTAATGTCGCAAGATTTACCGATGTTTGTACCAAAAATGATCACCACTATAAACGTGTACACAACTATTCCTTTCAATGCAAATTTAACAGAAATTATTAGGTTGTAGCTGATTCGTTACGAATGTGCAAAATGTAACAGAATAAATGCATGAAAATTATTTTCGCTACACTTATTCAACATGTGAGCGTATGAAAATAACGTCACTGTCCCAAACATAAGGTCATTGGTGTGTAGATTTGTAAAGTACATTCATGAGCCTCCGAATAAAATATTTGAATGAATGATAAACTTACCAAAGGCAAACATTGTCGTGTAGTGGTAGACAAACATTATGTTGGCAAGGTGAAATATTTGACAATACGCATTCGAGTAAAGTATTTCATGAACAGCGGAAACAGGCCGCGATAATCTCGTCTTTAAATGCTGTCACTCACAATCCTGCTACTTACAAGTCGCACGTGCACGCCGAGTGACAACCGCTGTAGACATAACAAACACGCACCTGCACGCTTAGATCGCCCTGTCATAGAGTGCTACATTCCAATCTACACCCGATGATAGTTTTGATCGAACTACTGGATGGTATGCCATGGTATCAGATATTGTGTACCTTATAATTCATCAAAATGTATATGACAATGATTTACATCTTAAAGAGACACAGAGTATGTTGATAGGATCACATATGTCAAATTTTGATATCGATGTTATTACATCGGGAACCACTAACTGTTACTGTAAATAACAAGTTAAAGGTCAATCAGTTCATTAGAGCGAAATTACGCCCATTCAAAGTCTTGATTTTGATCGAAAACCGGACAATGTGGCTCGAGTGGCGCGCGCAAATTCGCCAAACGTAGTTTTGAACCCTTGTCATAAGCTGACAGGAAGATATATTCGATTCGATAGTGTTTATTAGGTATTGTAACTAATAAGTAGATTAATTGGATGCATAATTTCGAATATTAAACGTATTTGAGAAGTTTTCTTGATTTTTCCATAAAATTAAGCATTTTAGATATATTATGCATAAATGGATATATTTGCCAGTCCAGTGATGAGATATGAACTTCAATCAGCATAATAGGTATTTTGTAGCTTATCAAAACCAAATACAATTTTAAGAAAGATACTCTGTGTTACTTTAAACGACTGTTAACGAAGTTTTGTATTTCAAAGATAATATTTTCATTTTAGATTGAAAAGTAGTTTAAATGTTTTCAATAAAAACTCACATTGTGATTACGTTAAAAATAATCAAAAGAAGTTAGACAATAACAATTGTTTATTCTACCGGGATGCGAACTCGATTCACACAAGGTTTGATATAAATCTAGACAATCTGACAAACTGTCGATTTCTAATCACATTCAAATTAATATTTACACTCTCATTAAAAAGGGGAGTTTTAGAAATGTGAAATCTGGCCCTCATCATTAAATCATTAAAGTCACAAAATGGCCATTAATTGGGACTTTGCATCTTTGATAATCAGAGAATCGATCCGTTAATTTAAAGTGTCACTCCGTGAGTTGTTGGGATAACATATTCAAAACTTTGTCAATAGTACCATTTCATAGAGAAATATCAATTGTTGCGGGAAATTATCATTTTCAAGTTGATCGACTTTGTATAGTGACAATATGAAGGTTGGGATTATGATCGAAAACCGGACAATGACGCGCGTCAATCAGTCAAACATAGTTTTGAAAACATATTCGGAGAAGTCAGAAAGACAGGAACGAGTTGATACTGTTTGATAGCCTTTATATCCTTTTAAGATGGAAGTGTGAAATTGGCAACCGCGATTATATTTGACTGTCTTAAAATGTTAATTTAAACACAGGTAGTTATCATATAATTGCCATTTGGGGATGGATTTGTGGATTTAAATTTACAGAATTAATTAGGCAATTTCCATTCGTATCAAAGCAAATCAAAATATTTGGTGAAAATCACGGAGTGTCACTTTAATAACTTTCTATTCTGGTCCCGACTTCCTTCGATAGAAAATCAGACACGCCTTAAACAATAATGACTTCCTAATAAGAAAGTGTTCCGTCGGATACTCCGACACAAATATCATAATTATGACAGACAGATGAAGTTTATAAATATAGTGTCACAAGTGAAGTATACCAAAATAAAAAGCATCCATAAAATACATATGATATTCTTAACAACCAGCCATTTTTTGGCACATGAGACACTTTGACATTATAAAACCTTACACAAAATACTTTAAAATAAAAATATGTAAAATAAGTACAAAATTAAAATATCAAATATATGAATAGATAAATATGTATATGTAAGAAGTATGAAATTGGCTTCAATATGTTACCTTAACAGGAAGTTACCATTTCGAAACAAAACCGATAACATACACTATCAAGTCGAGTCAATTTCTTCTTTCGCCTTCGCTTTTTATCCTTGACGATCATTGACATCAATCCTCACAAGGTATAACTTTCTTTTGTCTCGATATTTCAATGCAAGCCTTTCTTTATTTAATTAAAGCCTTTCGTTCTTGTTAAATAATAGTTACTTCAACGACAGATGAGACCATTCGAAAGATGCGAACTTGGCGAACTGCCAATGTTAATCTTTAAAATATATATTTTTGTCAAAATCAGTCTTATCTAAAACGAACCATATACACCAAAGAGAATTAAGGGGTAGTAACACGGATATAAGGTGACGTAAGGAAAATGAAAATAAATGGTTATAATTGAAAGACAACGTTTTTAAACTAAATGAAGCAGTAATACATAATATATATTATATAAAGTTCAGCCATGCGATTTCATTTTCTTACACAAGATGAATTAAAGGTGTTCACACAAAAATCGCCGTCAATTGACTTTATGTTAATCTTTATAATTTGTTCTCTGAATATGGATTATTGGTTTGTTTAATGAAACTTTTGACACTATCAAAATAATAAATTTAACATTAACGTACAATTATCAGTGAAAAAAAACCCCGAAAATATAAAATGTTCAAAACACCCGGGTACTGCCCCTTTAACATGGCCAATCCGTTGATCATAGTTAATGACGCGCTGTTAATAAATATTTTTGGTATGGTTTTTGCAGGAAAGCGTACTAAGGAACTAAAAACTATGTATTAAATAAACAGAACAAAGGACATAGTCTTTTTATTAATAAAACGTTATTTTCCTCCAATAATATATTCAAGACTGTTTGGGAGTCCTTATCTCCGTTCTTCCTTCTATTTATAACGACTTCTGACTAGGCAACTTTCCTTCTTCCCAAGTAGTATAGGAACTTGTGTTGCAGCAGTTCTCAAAATAACAATGATAAGGATAAACGATTCTTATCCGCATTCATGCTGACAGTCAAACTCATCGACGTGGACATCACGTATGCTTGCTCCAAACCGGAAGTCAGAACAATCACGTGATGACTCACGAGACCAGCACGCGACATGTGCTGATGACATCCGACATCACTTCCTATACTTGCAAGTCATTGCTGCATCTGTTTCGAAACTGCTGTATTTTTACGCGGACTTAGTCTTCATTATTCCAAAATATTTCCTTTTTGAAAAAGTTGAGCTCGAGACTTCTTAAAATTTCTCAAATATCAAGAACATATCCGACGGCGATTTCTCGGAAATGAATGCATTCTATAGAACATGATGTTTGTTAAATTTTCAAAAATCATATTAAAGTTATATAAAATGAGACAAATATTGTTAAAATAAAACATTGAGTTTGTACATTTAAATCCTGTAATATCGATAGCAAGGAAGATGACGTTCAACCATATAAACAAGGCTCTCTGTAATGTTCGTTTGGATTATTTGATTTTCGTGGTAACAACACTATTGATAACGTTGATATACTGTCAAAAAGGTCTAAACAAGGTCAGTGTTTGCATTCATAATTTTCGATTAAACTTTAATTTTAACACTGGATGAACTTCACTTGAGATATTTGTTTTGAAAACAAATCATAACACAATTTAAATTTGTAATAATATATTGAAAACAGAGGAATGATTCATATCTGAGAATTTCGCTTCTTCAGATGTTGAGAATGCTATTGCACAACAGTACCTCCATCTCTTCGTCACAGTGAGCGTTTGTCCTTGTTCATGATTGCGACAGAGGCTTATACTTTAAGTTTAACACTATGTTGCAGTTCTTAATGATTCGTAGGCGGTCATGAATAAAATATTCAAGGGCATTAATTGAAATTTCATAATTTGTATCAGTTCGAATCATTTGATTACTTCCAAAGACGTTTTTTTATGTTAAAGGATTCACATCGATGCAATGTGTTTCTTTATATACTCCATTCTAAAAATATGACCAGGTTTAAATTTAACCAGTTTAGGGTAACAATACTTTTCGTGATTAAATTGAATATTTCAAGTATGATTCGATATATTAGGATAAAAAATATTTCAGCTTGGTTTTTGGTTATTTCAAATTAAATTAAACCACGCCCCTTTACATTAGACAACACACATATCTTTACAGGATTTGGTCAGGAAGACTGTGTACTGTAGCAAAAATACAATATGCTGTAACCTTTAGTGTCATGGGAGTAAATGGTACATCACAATCACAAGATGAAAGTAACAGGACATGAATTATGAATTTTGTAAATGCGTTGAACGCTAACTTATGAATAGTATATGTAAGAATGTCTTATGACGTCACCCACATTTGTAAAAATAAACTTTAGTCAGCTTCAGAATTTTTGCTATTTACATCACGTCTTATTTTGTGATTTGTTTATTCTAGGGTTTTTTCGATTTCAATGTTTCCAGTCTTGTTAAAATGTTTGCATTAATGGCATTTACTATATAATTTCTCATTTGTTGAATTTTTCATTCTAGGTTGGTTATTTGTTTTAATGACTATTCATGAATCGGATGACTTTGACTGAAACTAATGTTCAACATAAGATCTATACTCATATTTTGCGGGAGTAAAATGGCAAGTATTTATCGGCTGTAAAACTTTCCTTCATTATTTACAGATACCATCTGAAAACTGTATTTAGTCTCACCAAGCTGTTCACATTGAAAGGAATGTCTCAAAAACCCAAAATGCACGTACATATGGGGTCAAGAAATTAATTCCTCTCATAATGAGAATAAGGTGATAAGATATAGTAGATAATGTCACAATTGAAACTGCCGCGAAGGGTAAACTCCTTTAATTACACACAAATAGAACATTAAAAGTTGTGTTGATTTTTATCGTTTCTCAGTCGTTGTGTTCTCCCTCGCCAAGTCACGTCGCGCCTTCAGTGAATGCAATAAAATGTGATAGTGTCATCAATAAGGAACATAAGCTGGTTTTGGAAGAACACAAACTAAATCAAACTATTTGTAATAAACACACATACAGCATATCCTGTGTGTTAACTTTTATTCTCAACAAAGATCCTTGTTAAAAACCAATAACAGAAAATTTCTATTTTTTGGTTGTTGTAAAATTAGGTTCCTACAATATTTCCGTAATATTTCTCCAGTTCAAAATAAGGTTATTAGATATTTAAGATTTTTCAATTACATATTTATCTCACAATATATATAACAAGTATTCCTTTGAAATGAAAAAAACTAAACTTTTACACTTAACGTCGGCAAGATACAATACGCCTTTTTCCTCTTCTCCGAACCCCAAATGCTGTAAAAGTATATTAAACAGAAAAGTAGAAGCCATTTTCAGTACTTGTGATAAGTCTTATCCAAGTCTCTTAGCATGTCCCTTAATTTGAACTATCTGCACTTTCTGTTCGCTGAATAGTATTGTAAATAATTTCCCATCTTTAAAAAGTTTTTAAGATATCATTCATTACATCAAATAAGGTTTTATGGAGGACAAAATAAAAAAAGTAAAAAGCTGGTCTTTGACCTCGCTTGTAAGTGTGATAACTTTATTTGACGAGTTGCGATAGCGGAAATACGCCACATATGGACGCATACACAATACTGTAAGTGTTGGCCGACAAGGTCCTAGCAAATTACAAGACACTAAACAATACTTCAAAAAGCTAAATGTCAAATATTATCGCAACGATTGTATCTAAAAGCGAGTTGTCTAAACAGGAGATATATACGAGAACACATTACAACAATCTCATCAAGATCAATGTTTTCATCACGTGACCACGGCGCCCCACAAGTTAAACTGTAAATTAAGATTAACTCCTGTCTCTCCCGAAATTCATGGAATCTTGTCTCCGAATTTAGAATATGTGTAAAACGGAATTACAATAAAACTCAGATTCAAACAATAGATTTAACTTCATCTAGGAAGAAAAATGTTAATTGTTGATAATGATGGGGATTTTTGTTAGGAATGATAATGATTATGATAATTAAAATGATGATGACTTTGATACTGATGACAACGCTGCTGTTGGTGTCGTTGATGACAGCGGTGACGATATTGATGATGATGACGATGACGACAATGATGATGATATTATTTTGGTTACAATCACAATGATGTTTTTGTAACAATGGTATTGAAAGCGTTGATGATTAAGATGACGTATATAATGATTAAATTGACAATTTGTTAATCTGATGTTGATCATTATGATAATGATCAAGCTGTTAAACTGTAAACAGGCTAAACATTAGGAAGATCGTGGAATGTTGACGATGAGATGCACATGACGATATGCTGATAAAGTACGCGGAAATGAACATTACCGTTACTCATTTACTTAACTGATAAAGTCATGCGGTTTATCACATACCAACAGTGATTTAGTGATTTTGTGTATCAAGAAATAATGTACCTCTAACCGCTTTAACAATAAATGAGAATGATGTCTTCAAAGATTTTCTTATATTTTTATATATTTTTCAAATTGACAACACAAAAAAACACGACATTTTTCAAGTAAACTATTTCGATTGCCACATTTGTCTATTATTTTGCGTTGTTTATTGTTATCCCATTTTATCGTATTTGTTGATGTATACATATGCATCTATATACTACTGCTAAGTACACCCCTTCTGGCCATATTGTTGAAATAATAAAATAGGGTTATATCTGAGTTAATCTCCATTCCTTGAAAATAATGGTGATGAGGTTTCCAATATACACTCAACTAAATGCTTATTAAATTAAACTACATACTTAAAAAAAAACCTTTTAAATATGAAATATTAAGTGAAAAACTTGAAGTAAAATGTAACGCTCAATTTCAGAAATATAATGGAGCGCGAGAACAATAGGCTGACGTCACAAGTGTAATAATCTGTGAATAAAGACGTTTGATATCCAATAAAACCTTCTTCATTTTCCACTAAATACTTATTCAGAACGTTCGACGTGGACTCTACGTTTTCAAATAAAACAATAATTTAAAATTATTTCACAATTTTTCAATTTAATTGAATAATTAATCTACAATGATATCTGATATTTTACAAAAACATAAACAAAGGAGTATCAATATTCGTTGTATTTCACGTATCATTCCTTGTGTAAGGTCATGCCGTGGCGAACTAGAGGTCATGTCCCTGGGTCAACTGATGTCACAGAAAACATCAGCAAGGTCGTAGACGAGATATTATCTTCATGGCAACAGAAAACACACAAAAAGAGTTCCAAACTGTTAGTATCTTAAAAGTAATGTGTGAGTAATAAAACTTCGCACTATGTTTATCTCTGATTCGTCGGAGTACCAGTATATAAGACAGAGACAGTGGAAGGCAAAACTGCTATCAGATTGCAGAGTTCTTGTAAACATGGCTATTTAATGTGATTTTTAGGGTCGCGTTCCTTATAGCATAAATGTTTATGGGACCGAGAGAGGAATGGTCCTTGTCAAATACAAATAAGAAGAATTGGTATTTTTGTGATTGTCACATCTTTTACTATCAGATCTAGGGGATTTGCAATACGAAACCACCTCCGACCTCGTAAATCAGTCAACAGATAATTATTCAATAAATATTTATTCAATTTATTTTTTCTTAATATAATCAGTTTCATACAAGGGAATACACCACCCAAGAATTTTATATTACAATGTAACCGAAAAAGAATTCAACATGGTATGTAATCAAAATTTTAAATGTCAGATTCTTCAATGTCGAGATTTGGAAGAGCTTTTAAAAATATATAAATATCTTCTTCTTATCAGATATAGGAAAAATGGTATCGATCGTGAAATTTCTCCTCGTTACTTTTCATCTCTTCTTTCACATTTGAGGGTATGGAAATTGTGCGGCAGCGATCATTATGTCAAACAGGTGCTTACAGACAAAACGTACAGGTTGAACATTAGTTTCGTTTGAAAATTTAAAAATGACACTTTCCTAATATGCCACAAGGAATGGAATAAGAAATAAGAATTTTATTCTTGAAATACTATCTAAACGGCTATATAATATGTAAGCGATATGGAAATTGTTAACCCATAATAAACATAATCAATGTCATGTTATTCCATATGTGCACATGTTCAAATATAAATTTTGATTAGCAACTTTTTCAAGCACGAGTTGTCTAATGTCGTATTTGCGACATCAATGATAAAAGATCGGGCTGTTGAGAAGTTTATTGTAAATTTCAGCTTCTATCATGAATTGTCGCCGGAATTTTCCGGGATCCACTTAATTGTTTCTTAACAAGCTAATAAAAAATTGTTCCAAGAATGCCGATTCTTCATCTATATATTCGCGATCTTCCTTAGAATGTGGAATGTTGCATTCATGTTGCATTCATTTTCATTCATTAAAATGATTAAAACCGGATACAGAATTGAAACTCTCAACAACTTGTTAAACAAAAGAAATACATAACATACAGTTCTCACTAAGAGTAACTGATTTTGCATGAAAGAATAACAGTAAAGCCGAATAAAGTGAAAGTGGCTGACATCATGGCACAGGCCCGTCAAGTGCAACTATTTTCATGTTAAATGATTACAGTAAAGCCGAATAAAGTGAGAGTATATGACATTATGACACAGGCCCCGTCAGACGGAACTGTTTTCATGATAAAGGATTACGGGAAAACCGCACAACTTGGAATTGTATGACATTATGACACAGGCACCGTCAAGTGCATGCAACTATTTCATGTAAATGATTACAGTAAAGCCGAATAAAGTAAAAGTGTATGACATTATGACACAGGCCCCGCCAAGTGCAACTGTTTTCATGTTAAATGATTACAGCAAAGCCGAATAAAATGAAAGTATATGACATTATGACACAGGTCCCTTCAGGCGCGGGAACTGTTTTCAAGTAAAGGATAGCCGAATAAAGTGAGAGTGTATGACATTGTGACACAGGCCCGTCAGGCGCAATTGTTTTCATGTTAAAAGATTAAAACGGAACAACGTGAATGTGTATGGGATATACCAACACAAGGTCGCCCCCTCACAGCACTAAACCTTGATTGATCACTTACTGGGAGCAAACAACAGGGACTTTAGTAGCTCAATTAGAAGCTATTAGCAGCATGGGCGGAGATATCGCTCTCAGGTGACATCAACAGGTAAGTCAGCGTCTACCTGACAGGTAAACATCAGCATTGTCACTCCTGAAGTAACCAGGTGAGAAGAGGGGCAGCAAGGTATGCGGGTATCGGCGGTACAGCGAGGAGTGAGGGTAAGGGTGGGGTTGCCCGAGCCCCATGTGTTGCTTCCTGACTGTGTATTAAATAGGAGCCTTCATAAGTCTACCTTCCAATTCTGCAAGTCTAGATTGACTGAATACACATGAAATGACAGACATTAAGAACTAAAAAATATAAATAAAGATACAGTAATTATTTTAAATATTCCATAGACTTATATTTAGTCTCATTGGTGAATTATAATAAAACGTGTAACGGTAAATAGTCGATTTCCTTATTTTCTAAAACGGTGTTTATATGTAACCGACAGGTCAATAGGTTATATCTAAGGTCCATGCAGAAACCTACATTGTACCACAAGTTCTTGCTATAAAGTAAAAAAAAACATTTGCGGTAAAATATATTTTCTTATTTCTTTTAAATTTTTCGAACATAGCTATTCTTTATGGATATCAAAAATCAAAAATGTTTCCTTTCATGACAGATACCATTCTCTATACCTACAGAGTAATAAAATCCTGATCCCACGACTTTATGACTTGAGAAATCTTTGGAGGAGAGAATGGATGGACAAATGACACACTCAGATACTGATTGAGTTACAAGGATACTAGTTAAAAAGTTACAATCCTCACAGTTTACTTCAATGAGACTCTTCTACGCATAACATATATCATTTGTAATCATAAGATGCATTATGATGATTTTAGTGTCTCACAGGTCATGTTGCTGTTGTTTGGTTGAAGTTTAACCTCTTATTCTCCTTTGGGTGATGTCGCCGGCGTCTAGTAGGTCGTTTTAAGTGTGTGACACTTTTTAAAGAATATGAATATTCTTCTTCTTCTTCTTCTTCTATAATCCTTGAACATTTGCCATTTTCTCTTCTTCTTCTATAATCCTTGAACATTTGCCATTTACAGGCGCTTCGATTACTTGAAACACTTGAAAGTGAACTACAATAACGTTAAACAAATTTCCGAGGCACTTAAGGAGTACAAGAAGCATATGACCTGTCTGTTAATGCTCTTATCGAGCGGGCACTTGTCCCAATATCTGTCCACTCGGGGGCCGTGTCCACTCAAGTCCCTCTTGAGGCGACCTCTCAACCTGTCAGCTGACGGCCTGCCTGGGACGGTATTCTGATGTATCACACGCACCTGTTTGTACCCACCCACCACCTACCTACCTTTCTACCTACCCGTGATCAATAACACTTCTGGGTCTACCACACTACCACACCCTGTTCAAACTTGAACACTTCTCGGCCAATACCGAATACTACAGACACTACCCTTAATATGAATAAAGAAGTTGTCATCCATATATTTCTCTTCATTGTCAAACTTCTAAGAAGCCCATCAAAGAAGCTCATACAACCTTACTATTCAGTTACTCTGCTTGAGATCGACACAAGACGCTGTGTCGAAACGTCGCATACAATTAATGAAGAAGTTGACATCCTATCCATATATTTCTCTTCTCTACAATCTTACCACTCAATACCTCTGCTTGAGATCGACACAAGAAGCTGTGTCGAAACGTCACATAATAAAGAGGTCGTGATCCATATATTCCTCTTCATCGACGTCATTCAAACTTCTAAGATGTCCCTTTAAGAAGCTCCTACAACCTAACTATTAAATACTTCTGGTTGAGATCGACACAAGAACCTGTGTCAAAACGTCGCATACCATTAATAATGAAGTTGTCATCAATATATTCCTCTTCATTGTCGTTATTCAAACTTCTAAGATGCCCATTAAAGACATGAGCTCAACCTTACTATTCAATACCTCTGCTTGAGAACTTTAAGAACGTCTGAAGAAGCTGTGTCGAATCATCGCATACCATGAATAAAGAAGTTGTCATCCATATATTTCTCTTCAATGTCGTCATTCAAACCAATCAAGGCCAATCAAAGCAGCTCCTACAACCTTACTATTTAATACCTATACTTTAGATCGACACAAGAAGCTGTCTCGAAATATCGCATACCATTAATAAAGAAGTTGTCATCCATTTATTCCTCTTCATTATCATCATGCATTCAAACATTCAAGATGCCCACCAAAGAAGTTCCTAGAGAGAGAAGCATAAACATGGTCAAACACAAACGTCCAATTAACATTTAAACTTGTGATTATATAGTTTAAGTCTACCAGACATGATCAACCTTACCCTAGTCTGTCAGCCAGACCCTAAAATAAAATGCAAGCCTAAGCAAGTCTATAATAAGACTTGAGAGCTCAATTTTAGGAAGAAATGAAAATGAAGAAATTTCAGTCTCCTTTCATCCTTTTTTTCCAAATTTCAGATTTATTGAAAAAAAAACATTTCAGAGTGTTATTGAAAGACTAACCTTACCCCTGTTATATATTGATAGGAGAGATGGGGGTACGGAACATTCTTATTTTCGATCCCAAATCGAGACTCATATTGTCACCATACTGTACATTTTTGTATCATAGAAATGACGACGTTAGCAATGGTAAATTCACTTCTGTGAAACACATTAATTGGTTATATTCGGTATATTAACCTCAATAAAACCCAGAGTGACACTGCAAAAAGGAGCCCTTTAACTTTAATGAGGCGTAGGAAATGAAAACTCGAAGCATGCATTTAACCGTTATCGTTACCATTAGCTTTACATATATAGGTTACCCCTTACGTTACGTGAGGTTTTATGTGAGGTTAAAGGCAGACTGAAGCTTTCATTTTTTTGACAACATACATTTGACTTTGAAGTTTCTATTTTAGAAAAATCACATTTATCAATAAAATCGCAAATTGGAATTTCGGTTGTAATTTTTAATAGCCGACAATACATTTTTGTTTGACGAGATATTTCAGATAGCAGTGTGAAAAAATTGATTTGAACATTGACTGAGGAAGGAAAACCCCTTTCCATTTTGAGTTGTCGATATCAATATTTTCCGTTGACACAACCAGCTTATGACTTCCTGAGGTGTTCATTTATTTAAAATAAATTTATGTTTTCATTCTTATATAACAAAAAAACCATAACATTTGATATGAATGTAAATGTTCAATGTGTAAATATTGCATAGAAACCTATTTTTGTATATACACAAGAAGTGATTCTGGTATTCTTTACTGTCATAATTGATTTATTGATTTATTTTCGATTTATTTCCCGTTTTCGAAAAGGGGGCCCTCTGAGTTTTACAAATATACCAAATATCATTTATCAACTTTTTTGCAATAGTATTATTGAAATATGAAAATAAATTGATAAGTAGTCAAATACTAAAATTTCAAAGGAAAGTATATTAATCTGTATCGACAAAATCTCAATGTCTTCTTTTTAAATTGTAACTGTTGGTCGAGGCCCAGTGACTGTTTCCTATGACCTACCACTATCGTATTGTCACAAAATTCCGCACTTCATCGTGGAGGAAGTTATCGCGAATCCAAACTCGAGGCTTTCCGAGTGGATATGTCGATTCGGCCCACTTCGGGCCACTTCACCTCTGCTATCGTCGGGTTTAGAGGTGTAAAGTTCCGTCATGGAAGCTCCGACTGAAAGTATCAGAGAATACAATAAATTCACTTTGAGAAGAAGAGTGCCTTTTCCGGAATCTGAAATTGAAATTAAACTTTGAAACGCTTGAATTTTAAAGTTCCTTCTCCGAAACGAAAGTTATGAATTGGTTGAATTGTACACCAGGCTTTATTGACATTTCGCTTTTCACTCTGATATTTGATATAGATATGTTCAAAGTTCATAGACAATCATGTCGACAAAGCACATTTCTCACATGGTATTAAACGTATTACTTTTTTGTTTTGGCAAACTATCTTGATATGACCACGTCAGCCCGGGATACTTGATAAGAAGGAAATAATATCTTAACTTCCTACCAGAGCCTGAATTCGTACTCTGATAAAGATAATCGTCGGTAGCATTTACTGGCTTATTTAGTATATACTCTTAAGTTTTATCTAGTAACATGTATTGGCTTATGACAGCACTAAAGCAGTCTTTGAAACATATATTGGCTTATAACAGCGATAAAAAGTCATTAGTAACATCAATTGGCTTATGTTAGTGCTAAGGCAGTCTTAAGTAACATGTATTGGCTTAAGTAAGGCAGGAACAATGACACACGGCATGAGGATATCTTTGCATTCAGCGTATAGAAATCAGACATATTTTTAAAAAAATGAGATGAAACATTTACTAAGAGATATAAAATTATGAGCAGATTGAAATAATCTTATTGATATATTTCTACAGGGAATTTTAACCAAAGATAACATTATTCAGTTTGAAATCATTAAATTTTAAATACATAACGAAAACCATTTTAATGTTTGTTGAATATAATGATTTCGTGCACAACCCTGTATTGTGTGTAAACATGTTCACGAACTTTAATGAAAGAAACATGGATATCTTCCTAAACATAGCTATTATGAAGTAGGAGTTGACACAACAATGCGTTGATATAACAAAGGAAAATGAGCTATATAACAAATGCATGGTACGCAATTTGTGAAATTTGAAAATGATACGGAAACCGAAAGATGCTTACTATGCCTTCCACTTATTTTCACAAATATCTGCCACTTTATGTATACATAACCTCATATCAATGTTTCCGTTTTCGCCAATTTACACTTCTGGTTAAGATAACCGCGGTCATCCAAAATGGTGCAGTCTTAATGTGATCAACATCTTTTATTATTCGTCCCATGACGACTAATGACGGAACGTGTACCATCTTAGTTACTTTAATTTGATATCACTTACTGAAGGGGCAGTAGCACGTTAAAAGGGTAATATAAGGTGATATCAGGAAAATGAAAATTAATGGTTCAAATTGCAATACAATGTATTTAAACTAAATGAAGCAGTTATATAAATTCAGCCATGCCATTCCTCTTTCTTACAAAAAATCAATTAAAGGTGTTCCCACAAAATGGCCGCCAATGGATTTTATGAGAATCTATATACTTTGTCGTCTGACTATGGATGATTGATTTGTGTTATGATAGTTTTGAAACTACCAAAATAATACATTTAGCATTAACGTAAAATTATCAGTGAAAAATTTAAGTTACATTTTTTTCAAAAAACGTGCTACTGCCCCCTTAAGGATATATTAATTGTATCAGTCACGTTAGTACATTGTCACAATGTGATTTTAGGTGATTACTCGACCTGGAATTAATTAAGCTAAATTTTGGAACATTTTAAATATTTCTTACAAGGAAGTAGTAAACCGCCGTAATACGGTTGCTGTCAAATGAGCATGACAGTGGGTATTTGTTTGTGTGATCACATTGCTATAATTCACGTACACAATAGTAACTATGATAATATCCAACTTCTGTTCTTGTTGATATGGTTTCCTTTGTTATAAGTGTAGGTGTATTTACCGATACACCTCTACTTTCCTAATATACCTACTTTTTATTATACATCGGAGTTGTAAAATTTAAAATGTTTTAGATTTATATAAACCATACCAACTGAGCTACAGAGGTTTGATACAAGCAGAGGTAATTTCTGTTGTGCCATGTATTGTTATTTTTCCTATAAACGCATTTGTATAGGTACTAGTTTGTACCAAGTTTAAATGTAATGGAGTTTGTATTTGTAGAGTATTCATATTCTATTAATCTTGTTATGTCAAGAGATGCATTCATAGAGCAGGTAGGTGGAAAGCTCTTTCGACAAATAACTCGACCGGAGTGGGTTGTAAGATATAACCACACTTTTCTCGGTGCATGATACACCTCCTGTTTGAATCATGTTTCGAACAGAAAGTGTATTGAGCGATACACCTCAGGAAGTGTAGATTTATCTACTACATTCTTTAAAGGATTGATTGAAAATGACAAACGAAAAAATACTGCCTTATACTTTATTACTTACGATCTCGTCGTAGTTTCAGAGATTTTACAGCGCTTCACCCGGGGAACGATGTTAAACTAGCCATTTGCCTATACCGTCTAACAGCTTTTATTTATAAAATATTTAAATCGGAAAATCATTTCAGATTCATTATGTTTCTTATCCTGTGAATATATATTTTAACAAGGTTAAGATATGCCTTTTAAGATGACATATCAAGAAAATAGTTATGTTTTGCACATTGAACTATAAAAAATAAAATTCTATTTGTAAAATGTTGTTATGATCATGCAAGAACTTATGTATGCATACTTATGACCTGTACAATTATCTTTGTTGGTTTGAATTGTTGTACGAAGGACCCACTTGTTTTTTGTTCTTTTTCATATGTTGCTGAAATCCTAAATCTGACCAAGAATTCAACAATGTAGGACCAGCAAAAATTCGATATTTAAGATTCAATACTTCAACGTAAAACCTTTTTATATTATTTTGGGGCGCTTAACCCTTGAAAATATTGTTATTATCTAAACCAAATCTAAATAAATTTAGATCAACAGCCTTTTATATTAAGTCATCCTGTTGGTCTTAAGCCGAAAGGTTCGGTCATTTGGAACGAAAGGCTTAGCCCTATTTCATACCGATAGACAGTAGTGAACAAAAAATCAACAAAAGGATTCCAGAACCCATGTTGTACATAGAATTCAAGACACTTCAAGAAGTAGAGATCAATATGAATTATCACATTTATCGTCAATTGAAAAGCAAAAGAAGCATTCGTAAAATCAAACAAAAGTTCAGGTTTCTTCAAATCCTCTGTATTATGTATAACCACCACTACGCTTTGCCAATATTCTGAAAGCAAAACTTCTTCTCTTCCCATTAAATTGAATTCTGATTAAATTATCTTTCAACACTGCTGATTTTCAAATACAGTTTGTCAGTCTTTTCAGTATACATTACATATGTAGATATACCCATCAATAGGCTATAAGAATATACGTCCAGGTATCACCATTAACAACGTAGACTAAACAGATCAGGAACAATGGCTTATAAGCCCTTGTCATGCTAGGGGTTCTCGTTATACCTGTATTTCTACCTGTGTTCCTACCTGAGTACCTATATGCTAACGCCAGACCCTCTGATTGCCCTATATCATGTATCATCGGCTTTTGGGGTAGTCAGTTTTAGAAGGATGATGAATATATACTTTTTATGGTAAGTACATTTTGTAGCAATACCAATCATTATTTGACATGCCATGGGCCTTATAGTAGTCATTACTTATAGTCAGGTTTTTCGACCATTCTTCAATAAATATATGTTAAAAAGATATATGTTTGAAAAACACGTTATAAATAAAATAATATAGGTATGTCAACTCTGAATGCCACATTTATTTTTCAAATTTTATATAATTCTTTCATTTCGGGGTTTGATATAACAAGTAATTTTATGAACATTAAAAACAAAATGGTGAATATAATGTATATTTCAAAGGTCCATTGAACATAGTCATCGCATTAAGATCTTAACTTACTTTTTCTGTTATATTTTATCTAATTGTATGCATGATTACAGTTTTTTCAAAATGCCTCTTAGGAATTTCATGATAAGCCAAATCTATAATACCGTTTGTATACCACATATGTGGTCACGATATAGTTATATATAAGTAATTGATTCTCTGCGATCAGAACCAACCACGTAACGGACTAAAGCCGAGAGATCCGCTTACCCCCGAGCTAGAGTTAGTATGCGGGCCAGTGCAAGGACCTTTAACCCGTGAAGACAGGACTACCTTACAAGGTAGGTTACAATGATATATATAGTTTTATTTTTATCGAGTGAATTGACTCTGTTTTCTGTTTATTCATAATATGTTGAATAAAAATATGTATCCTTTGTAATATTTATTTTTTGAAATAATGTACATTTTTACATGTATATAAACATGCAATATCTAGAAAATTAAAAAGTACCTATTCCTTGTGATATTTATGTACATATAAAAAGACCTACTTTTGAATTCTATATATGTCCATGTATATAATCACTTCATATGTACATGGAGATCATGTATGTGTGATCTTCTGAAAATCACTTAATGAAGACTGGAAGGTTTTAGAGGAACAGTAGCATGTATTTAATGTTATTTTGAAATTTCATTTTGCAAAGGTTCTGGTATTTACAAAATGGTATAGTTTTATTATTCAAACGATTCTAAACGATCCATGTTTTGTCGAGAATATTCCAATACACACTATACGTCGAAACAATTCTAGTTTTCCCAAACCATATAAAAAGGACGGAGTCGTATCGAATGATTGCTTTTAAAACGGGCGTTGCTGATTTCTAAACTAACAGTCATTGCATTCAATAACACTTTTCCATTGTACCATATCATATTGAATATATAGCTTCATAACGGACTGCGTTTTGTCGAGAAGAGTCCTGTACAATAAACCGGCTTTTCTTAAAATCCAAGAAACAACACACCTCATAACCTTATTTACAAAATGAGGCCTTATCGATAACTTTTCCTAATTTATTACCTAAACCTTTTCCTTCACTCGGAATGTGGAGGTAATGGACCCAAAGAACGATCTGAGTGGCAGTGTTGAGCGACTAAAATGCTCAATTTAATATATGTTTTACGTGAATCATTGACATTTCTGAGGTGTTAACTAAGAGAGTACAAACCTTTTGAAGACATATAATCATGTCTTTATTGATTTTTTTTGGAAAAATCAGTTCACACTTAAATTATTTTGATTCCAGGCGAGAGAACGTGGTTGCTAACCTTTACTCCCTTCGTTCGCGCATAGGTACAACTGATTACTTTCATACAAGGGCACACACGTTTAACTTGGTATTTGATGATACACAGTCAAGTATATTCTAGTTTTCTCAAATAACATATAAATGACCGAGGAGATTCGAATGGCTGATTTTGCGATGCTGATTTCTCAACTAGGCTTCTAAATTATATCGTATAATATAAAGCTTCTAAAAGACTGTTTTACTTGCAGATGGTGGACGCAACGACTATAGCGGTGATCATCGTCCTGGCTATCGTCCTCCTGGGTCTAGTCATGTTCATCATGATCTGCAAACAGCTCAACACAGAGTCCCCACCCCACGCCGTCAGGATCTCCCAGAAGCAGATGAGACGTCAATCTCGTCTTCTTAGCTCCGCCTTCACCAAACACCATTTCACTCAGTTCCCTGAAACCACGCCCAGAAATATGAAGGCACCAATCACCGAGGAACCTGCAGAGGATGGGGATGATGAGAGAGACAGTATAGAGGGCGGGTCAGTTGGAACCTATAACAGGGGGAGTCTTGGACAGGAGTCGGGTCTTCAGAAAGACAGAGATGAGTCTCTCTGTAAAAGAGGGGACGATGATTCAAAACAACAAGAATACCGGAAGGGGGGAGCCAAAATACCAATTACCAAGACAGGAACGGGGACTGGTCAGAACGAAAGCGATGTGACGTCACAGACTGGTATTGTGAATGCTGGTGTGGATGTGATGACGTCAAGAGGTGGTGGTGACTCAAAGAACAACTTCTCCATTTTTGTGACAGTGCCTTCACCGACCCATCAGGACCAGCCCACGGACCTGGTTCGTGTAGATGTGGACGAGCTTCCCCCTATAGTATCCAGCAAACCAGATCAGCCTGTGTATGACTACAAAAAGATGGAACTTCCTTCATCGGAACGTGTCGATGTGCATGCACCTGTTCCAGAGGAGACGAGAGGGAGTGAACATGACTCATAGTGACAGTGCACAGTGATTTCGGGATGTGTGAAACATTAACATCACAAAAATATGTATCGTTTGCTTATATCTTTATAAACCAGAGTGTGTGGTTATCAGTGATGGTATCTTTGTTGTTATCATGGATAACTAACCCAGGTTTGCTTAGACGTCAGAACGTGAACAGTTGCCTCTGTCCGATACTGCTGGTTTTCGGCTTCGACTCAGACCATGTCGTAACATACGTCCCTCTGTAAAATCAGTATCCCTAGACATGATATCCTAATACAAATCAAAAGGAATGCTCATAGTAAACGCAAAGAGGTTGTTATTTTATTGTTAATTTCATAACTTGTATAGTCAAATTCACTAAATTGTAACGGCCGCCCTTAGAAAGAGCAAAGCAGTGAACATACTTTACCATGCAACCCACCTTAAGTTCGACCAAAGAAAACCTTGAAACAGAGATATAATTTTGTTTGAAGTAAAAGGGAGCTTCACTTTCCCCACCTATTTGAAACCATGTGCTTTATATACGTACAACCTGACATGAATTCCGTGCATCTCAAGGTGAAATTAACAACATCCGCGCAAATTTCCGTGTTACAGACTGGTACCTTTCATAGACTGAATATGTGCTTAATTTACGAACTTCTTATCTTTTGACAAATTCTTTCAACCATATTTCATTTCAGTTTAAGATGGAGAATGTTACCTTTTTTAATTCATTAAAAACATGCGTGTTTTATGAGTATGCAAACGAAAGTGAAGTAGTATAAAGAAGCATAATAGTGAGGCTAGGTTTACTTAGACTGTATAAAGAAGCGAAGTTCACTCAACAATTACACTGTGACAACAACTTTTAGAACCTATCTATAAGATTAATATTTAAAACAATATCATAAAAGGAAAGAACTATCAACCATTGCCATGTGACATATATGAAGACATGACCTTGACTTGGTGAATATCTATGAGAACCATTTCGCAGATCGCTCAATGGTTATCCCAGATATTCACTGAGTAAAATGTTTTTTTTCAACCATGACTGTATTTGTGAATTATGATGGTCAATTGACAAATCAATCGCAATCTGTATCGATTTTCTTGGTATCCGGTTTACAAATCTGATTAAGTGTTGTCCAACGCTAACTGTACCCAATGCCTGTTTGGAGCCAACATTACCTAACTATCAGATGCGTGGATGGGACAATTACAAAGTATTAACACGATATTAATTGCTTGAGCCAAAATGTTTATAGATAAAGAAGAATCATGTCTCCAGTGTATTATATTATTCTAGTTAAGTTAAAATAATGAGGTGTCAGTTTGACGTATTTTACTTCAGAGAGTCGTCATAGCTGACGGTTGTTCCTTTTTGTTTGAAATTAAAGGAATATGGAACATTTACAGAAGAAGTGGAGTGAGAAGAGAAGTGAATTTTGTAAACTTCTGTAAGATCATGTTAACTGAGTTGCATTGGTACACTTAAGGAAATACAAGGTTTCACAGTCCCAATTTTTATTCCAAAGCACCATGTTACTAATAGCACAAACTCGCTCTCACCCAAAAGAAGTAACACTAGTCTGTCATTCAGAACAAAAAGCAGAAATATTTAATTGATGACCAACCTAGTCTAGAGTAGTATAGCTCGCTCAGCTGCTTCTTCTTGGCTCGATTTTTTAAACTATACATGAATTGTTTAAAGATTGTGTCAATATTTTCAAAAAGTACTTCTGAGACTTAATGTTAGTCTAAAGTAACACAAGTATGTTATTCAATGAAATAACGCTCCCGTAGGTTCAAAGTCTATAAAAACTCAAGCGTTCTGAAGTGGATTCCGTCTACCAATAACGTACTCGTAATTGGTGAAATATTCACATATCACAGGTTTGAGTAAGACAATTGAGTTTGGACAATTCAATATACACATGGCGATCTTGTGAGTGTCTTAATGTATGTTTAAAGGGGCAATAACACGTTTTTTGAAACTTTGATATTTTGAAATTTTCATTATTGCAAAATGCGTTGTTTTAATAGTTTTAAAAAATTCATTACACAAACAAATAAGCCATAGACTTACTTTCTGACTGCCATATACTCATCACTGGTGATCTAAACTCCAGGGTTGGGACTGGTAATGATCCACCTGAACCACCACCTGAATTCCTGGGAGATGTGTTCCCTGAAGAAGAGTTTGTGCCCCTTGACAAGAGAAAATCTTGTGATAAGACAACCAAAAGATTTGGCAAAATGCTTTTAGAATTGTGTTTTACTTATAAGTTGTATATACTTAACGGTCGCGTGCAAGGAGATAGAACCGGTGAGTTTACGTTTATATCTAACCATGGTGCTTCAGTAAACGATTATTGTGTTGCCAGTATTGAGGCATTCGATTTGATCGGATCATTTCAAGTAAAATCCCGAGTAGAATCAGATCACATGCCTTTGAATATAAATCTGTATCTTCATAATCATGTGAATCAGCAAAATAATGATACACTGGCTGAAAGTAACAGCTCTGCTAGAATTTTGTGGAATCATTCTAAGGTTGATGTATATACAGATAATATTACAAATGCGAAAGTAACAGCTCTGCTAGAATTTTGTGGAATCATTCTAAGGTTGATGTATATACAGATAATATTACAAATGCCGCCGATACATTTGTTGTAGCAACAAAATTGGTAGAAACAAACGTTGAACTTGCTCTTGATCTATTTGTACAAACTGTTCTTAAGGCAGCTGATTGTATGAAAACTAGTAGAAAAATGAATGTTTCTAATGGTTTCTATGACAAGTCTTGCAAAATCAAAAGTTTTATACTCGTAAAACGTTAAGACGATTTCAGAGGAATACATCTGTGGAAAACCGACGTAATTATTGCAGACAGAGAAACTTATATAAGGGTATATGTAGACTCGCAAAACTGTTATATCAGCGCAAAAAAGCGGACGCATTAAAGCAAGCAACTGATAACCCAAAAACTTTCTGGCGTATCCTCAGAAGTATATATCCATTGCAACGATCAAGACCGAATATAAGTAATGATACATGGTTTAACCACTTCAGTACCCTGTTTATAAGTACTGAATTAACAGTGTATGACAATTCTGAATCTTTTGATGAACCAGACTTAGATGATTTAGATGACATTGATTCACATTGTTTGGAGGCTCCTATTACGTTGTCGGAGATTGATAAAGCCATACAAAATATAGATAATGGAAAATCAGCTGGAGTAGATGGAATACTAATTGAAATGATCAAAACTAACTCCTCGAATTTCATGCCGTTCTTAAAATCCCTCTTTGATAAGATGTATAATTCGGGACAGTTTCCGACAAGCTGGTCGAAATCAATCATTGTACCTATACATAAGAGAGGTGATGTAAATAACCCTGATAACTACAGGGGAATATCATTGCTTAGTGTCTTAAGTAAAATATACACTGGTGTGCTTAATTGTAGGCTAAAAATCTGGACAGATAAGATAAGATCCCAGAATCACAGGCAGGTTTTCGAGCTGGTTACTCAACTATAGACCATATGTTCTCACTCAATGCAATCGTTGAAAAATGTTTTATGAAAAAAGGAAAAAAGCTTTATGTCGCCTTCATAGATTTTAAAAAAGCGTTTTATTTTGTGAACATACATCAACTATGGATTTGCCTTAAGCAAAACGGTTTAGGGGTGAAAATGATGTCAGCGCTCAAAGCGATCTATAAATCTGTACAAGCCTGTGTTAAATGTTCTTCCTCAGATTTTACCAATTTATTCAATTGTCCAAATGGAGTGCGCCAAGGATGTATTCTTAGCCCGTTGTTATTCTCACTATTCATTGGTGAATTGTCAAAGTCTATAAACCTTAGTGGTAAACACGGGGTACAGTTATTCCCCGATTTGTATGAAATATTTCTACTGCTTTTTGCAGATGACGTCATTCTAGTATCTGAATCGATAGTTGGTCTTCAAAACCAATTGAATATTCTTGAATCCTTCTCAGACAATTGGGGATTAACAGTTAACCCCTACAAAACTCAAATTGTTGTTTTCAGAAAAGGAGGAAATTCTCTCACAGAAGGAGAAATGGTTTTATAAAGGAAACAGGATCACCACTGTAAATAGTTATAAATATTTGGGGGTCTGGTTTTCAAGTAATTTGAAAATGAAAACATGAGTTTCAGACTTGGCAAGCCGGGGCAAAAGAGCACTTATGGAAATCCTTGTGAAATTGAATAAGATGGGAATGGTTGATCCTAAAACGTATTTTAAAATTTTTGATGCTCAAGTCCTGCCGATATTATTATATGGCTGTGAAATTTGGGGAACAAATCAATTTGAATTATTGGAAAGGGTTCATCTTCTAGCCTGCAAACGATTTTTGCGAGTAGGAAAACAAACCCCTAATGCTATTGTATATGGCGAATGCGGTCGCTTCCCAATCTATATAAATGCTTATTTGCGCATATTACGTTATTGGTTCAAATTGCTTAAAATGAGCGATAGCAGATTACCAAAGAAAGCGTATAGCATGCTGATGTATTATGATGAATGTGGTAAACCTAGTTGGGTTTCCTTCACAAAATATATATTGTCTTCCCATGGGTTTGGATATGGATGGATAAATCAGTCTGTTGGTGGTGAATTTGCCTTTTTCCGTGTATTCAAAATCACATTGATAAATGAATTTTCTCAAAGTTGGAAGTCTTCACTTTGTAACAGTTCAAGATATGTGATGTACAGAGAATATAAATTTATATTAGAACCAGAAAGATACTTATATATTGTTATTGATAATAAGGTGCGCACAACTTATACAAAATTTAGGTGCAATGTCCTACCACTAATTTATAATAAGGGTAGATGGCAATCGATTGAATATGTTTTACGTATATGTCCTATTTGTAATCTCGCGTTGGAAAGAGAATATCATTTCACCCTCGTTTGTCATTTTTACAAAGACTTGAGAGAAACATTTCTTCCACAATACTTCTGGCAAGCGCCATCTATTTATAAATATAAAACTCTGTTGTGTACATCTCAGGATAATCTTCTCAAATGTTTACAATATTACATTTACCATGCCTTCACTAAAAGAAATCTGTATTAAGAAACACTATAGATTTCATTTGTATGTTTTATACATTTTGGATTGTACTTTTGTATATGGGCCTCTGGCCTCAGTACAAATAAACTCCTTTGAATTTGACTTGACTAGTCATAGAACAAAGTATAAAGTTTCACGTAAAGTCCATTGGCGGCCATTTTGTGTGAACACCTACATTTTCTGTAAGAAAAGGAATCGCATGGGTTTACTTTATACCAAATGTTTGATTTATTACGGCTTCTTTTAGTTTAAATACATTGTCTTTCAATTTGGACCATTTATTTTCACTTTCTTGACATCACCTTATATTTCCCGTATAAACGTGCTACTGCCCCTTTAAACGTGCATACGTGATCATTTACTAATAATAAAAAGATGAAAAGTTTGTGTAAACATCATTTTCTTGGTTTCGTAACAGCGAAATGATCAATAAAGGTATCTCGAAGATGTTTAAGCAATAGTTAAGTTAAATAATGTACAGTACACTTCTTAGAACCGTTTTCTTCAAGAGCTATACTTTTGGAATTAACGATTTTTGGTTCTTTCAACATGTGTGCATGGTATTCTGAAAAAGTGTGTCTTTTGAGATATACTACGTAAAGCTTAACATGCTTATCACTTTTGTCAACAAAGTAAATACTTGCAGATCCTTGAAAGAAATTGTGAGTCATAAACATGCTCCAGATTTCAAGAAAATCAAGTTATATCAACGGTAAACATGAACTTAAATATGATTAATGTTTCCTAGTTTCCTATTTGTCGATGCATTCCAGCATTCAGGTTGCTACGATACGTTTAAATACAACTGTATTCTCTTAAATGGATGAAGTGGAAGATATTCTGGTACTATATAGTATATAATCTGGTGCAGAGTTCTCATGCCATTGACATACATGTAATACATAATTGACATAATAATGTCATGACATAATACGAGGCTTATTTAAACGAGACAGCCTTACATTTAAATGATATACGATTTAATGTTCATATTTCTACATAGACCACTTTCGATATCAAGAAAGTTCGTTATGTTGACCTCCGGTTTAATAATCTCAATCGCTTTTGAATTTAAATCTCATCTCATAGATAAAACATAACATTTTCCCACAATTAAGATGTTTTGTGAGAGGTAAACTTTCTATTAAAGAAGATTGTGATTTCCGAAAAAGAAACTTAAAACTAAATTCACATACCAAGTGACATCAGACACCAGTTGCTTACTTCACATAGACCCAACGTTTCTGCTTCCATTGTTTAAAATGGTTTAAACTTAACAAATGATTATCCTAGTATATTGCATTTTTACCTGGTATTTTTCAATTAGGATTCTTTATGTTATAGAAATCAACCAACAGTTTGTATTAATATTATTATATTGAGATCGTTATAGCTTACTTATTTTTCGTAAACCAATTGACAGACTTGTTTCCTATTCGTACTTCAACGGATTGATTGTTTCGGTGAATCACATTAATAGAGTAACGATATTGGCATTCAGTGCAAAGATGTTTTATATACTGAAAATACAATCATTGACAATGCTTATCATTTCAATGTTAATAGTCTAGAAAAATATGTCGTATAAACAGATGTTTGAAACGCATTTTAACCATATTCTAAAGAAGATTCCTATGCCACAAATGAGAAAGGAAAGGTATCAGTGTCCATAATCATTATTGGATACTTGTGATCGATCATCAGATTTATTTTAATATATAAAAGCTATCCATTAATAATATCATTAATTACAGGCCCAGAGATTTCAATAATCCGTCTCCATGATGAAGCTTACATTACTCTATTTCACTCATTGAAGTCATATTGTTTCCCGATGCTGGTTTCACAACTTCATCTTTCATGGTCTCTATTTCATCATGTCCATCCGGCGTTTTACCACCACTGTTCACGGGCGAGGATATGTCAATATTAGGGACGTCGACAGTGACGTCATCACCCGGAACACGATCCTTCGCATTTGATTTGTCCTTTTTCTCCTCACCACTCAGTTTACCACCGCCACCACCTTCAGAACAAACTCCGCCACTACCACCTCCGCCACCACCACGACCTTTACCCCCACTACCAGTCTTCTTTCCTATAGCAACAGATTCGGATGCAGCTTCTACAGCGTTCTTGGCCAGTTTCCTCTCCTCCCGTTTGCGTTTCGTACAGAATTTGCAGTAGAGGGTACACACAGCAACAATGACGAGAAACACGCCCACCAGGGAACAGCCAATAGCGATCTCTTCAGTCGTCCGTACCTCAGACCATCGTCTCCTCCCTTCAACTCCATCTGCTGGGGATTAAAGGGTTATTATCTATTATAGGGTAATTGTTATAGACAGACAGACAGACAGACAGATAATTTTATTTATGTCTCACTCGTTACATGATTATAAAATATGAAACGACCAGTCGCTCAGCGACTTACGAGAGACAATAAAACAAAGTATACATGTACTAAACATAAAAGATAAGATATACATTTGATATATACATATAAATGGAAAAAAAGACTAACAATTTCCGGTATAAAAGTTTTAAAATATGCAGTAAGATTATCTATTTACATTATCTATATAAAATTTCCCTACGTTTATGTAAAATATCACAGCAGGTTCTGGAAACGATAAAAGTTAGGTCACGGGAGCTAAAAATAAAGGCAAGCTTCTCTTCATCAGGCATTGAACTAAAATAAGGTATGCTTGTATCACAGACGGTAAGGAGACTTTCTCTTATTGTGGCGTAAATTGGACAGTAAAACAAAACATGGATTTCATCTTCAACTGTATTTGGACAGTTAAAACATCATCTTTCATTAAGTGGTAGGTTTTCATATCTGCCAGTCTCAACTCTTATTGGTGCCACTCCACAACGAAATTTGGCCATAGCACTCCTGTGGTTACGGGAAAGTGGGCATAATACATAATTTTCTGTTTCAAAGTGCTCTTAATACGTTATACGTTTACAAATACAATAAAATATGGTTAGGCGCATCATGAACTAATTCAGTGTTAGAGATTTTAGCATCGGCTACTCATAAAGCTTATTATACCGGACAACATTAGTTAGGGATATTGGAATTTTGTAATCATATTTCACTAGTTTGATCATCAATTAGTGACTAGTTTACAGAGTTATAGTTTCGTAAGATAAGTCCTCGAATAAGAACTTTGACAATAGAAACCAGTAACATTGCTCCGTTTATGAGCTTTGCATGTCAATCAAAAGAGTTCTAACTCGTTTCGTCATTTACTTCGATTGCAGTCAACACTACACTTTTTTTATCACTTTGTTTCTTTTTGAACTGGGTACAGCATGCTCATACATGTCATGCAAAAATATACAACATTTGGCTACGGACGATTAAGTTGTGATGAAGACTTCTTCAAATCTATACAAGCAGTTACAAAAAGATGAGCAAGTTGACATTTCAAGAAAATAAGCTGTGGCAGGACGGCCAAAATGAAACAAAGGCATCATATTTTCATTATGTGTAGGTGTTTGCTTTATATGTATCTGATAATTGTAATTTAACTAAGGTTTCAGTTCTTTCTTTTCCTATTGTGATCCAGCATGAATGAATAATGAATAACCTCTTAAATCATGAAACAGAAAAGACATGCCTTTTAAGAGGCAGTAGTACGTTTTTTAAATTTTGTTTATTTTCCATTTATCAATGATAATTATACGTTAATGCTAAATGTATTATTTGATGGGATCAAAATCTCATTACACAAACCAATCATCAATAGTCAGAGAAAAAACTATAAAGATTCGCATAAAGTCCTTTGGTAACCATTTTGTGTAAGAGAAAGACTCGCTTTGCTGAACTTTACATTATATTTGATTTATTACTGCTTCAATTAGTTTAAATATCTTGTCTTTCAATTGGAACTATTTGTGTTATTTTCCTTACATCACCTTAAACGTGCTACTGCCCCAATAAAACCAAGACCAAAATGTATGCATTATATAAGGTCACTCAATAAGGATAGGTATCGTTCCTCTTTTCACTCAAAAGCGAATTGCAATACGTATTGCAATATGTTGGTACTTCTTTAATTCAAGAATGTGCATGCCATCTTGTCTAAATATGAGCGTTAAGAACGACCATCATTGCTCAACTATGAGCTGTTTTTGATCTGTATACATATTTGAGCTATTATAACAACACCAATTCACACGTTGTAAAGAACTTTCCGTCAATCATGTTTTATTTGGTTGTGTGTTTTTTTCAATTTTAAATGAAAATAGTTCGTTTTAAAACGTTCGATATATTGGATATTTTCAGAAGTGTGTACCGATTCGTATCACGTTGTTCCTGTTTTGAAATATACCGATATATCGATTATACCGCTTATCCCATTGACATTATTATCATAAAATAGCGGGTAAAATTAATAAATTGAGAACGTCTAGTACAATAAGTCTATTAATATAATATGTCATTTTCTTACCTGACAAATATAGAACCAGGAGAATGAGAACAAGGATCTTTCTGAAACAAATATGTTAAAACGTTGAACATTTGAATCCAGAGATCTTTAAAATCATTAGAATTTCTATACAAATGAAACGCTCTCTGGATAATTATATATTTTGAAGTTAAACAACATATCGAGCTTTATGCTAAATCCATCATCCGTTTAATCGACATGATAGAGTAGGCTTTTACACCGACCGATTCACTATCAATAAAAATTAGTTATCAAGAAAATCCTTCAGAATATTTCTTTTTCAAAATACAAAATATCGTTGTATTATGAACTATGTACATATTTTATAAAAATTTCTAGACTAACAATTATAAGGCCTGTAATTCATTAACCTTTGGCTTACTTAACTATGCGAAATGAAGACATTGGTAAATATTAGACATTTAATTATCAATAATAACTGTTTTTAGACTTTTCTGATAATGTAATCAAATGCGATATTCTTGTTTATCATTGAAATATAATTAGAAAACAATAATACATACCCCGTTTGGTTCATTATACCAATGCATTCCCTCGTCGTCACGTACACAGTTCGGTCTAACTATTAGTTAATCCGTGGCTCCCCGGAAATAATTCTCACTCAATACGATTAGATGAACTCTTGACAAACTTGTTGGAACACAGCTGAATCAAGGATTGGTGGTCTTAGCTCAGTAAGCCGATTCTCCATGTAATCATAATCGTAATCAGGTCACTGGTGGTGTGGGTTCGAACCCGGAACGGACTCGAAAATGTACTAGAACTTGTGCTATTCACATTTTTTTTAGAAATAAAAAAACGTTTTACAACGTCAGAATATTTTGATCTCACCGTGCTGCTATTTTTAATGTGCAACTATATGATCAAATATGTCACTTTGAATAAATTTATTAAAATATTTTTATTACTGGATGATTATGGCAAAGTAAAAGGCATGATATGTGACGTACTTAGACACGCTGAGAATAATACATTTTTATGAAAATTGTGCATAATGTTTTCAGGCGTATTAAGATGTATTTGTCATGAAATATTTGGATAAGTAATTATTTCCGAAAATTAAAAAAACACATTATTGTTATCTTTATCTTTTTATTTCCCATTATATATTGTTCATTTTTACTCATATATATAAAACATTCTTATCAAATATGTTAGTACTTAAATAACGTACAAAATGTAGTAAATGACTGGTCTCCTAACATTCATTTATTTATGATGATTATGATGATGATAACATGATATCGTTAAATAACAACAACAAAAATAATACACTGCACATGGACATTATGTAATTATTAAAAAAAAAGCCATAGTCATACCTTGACAAGGAAATTGGATGCTGATCAAAAGTTGAATCAATGAAAATAAGATATGATTGCACGAAGGCAAAAAGGTTTTTGGAACGTTGTCTTTTAAAGGGAAAATAGCACGTTTTAGGGGGGAATATGAGGTGATGTAAGGAAAATGAAATAAAGGGTTCCAATTGAAAGAAAATATATCAAAAGTAAATGAAGCAGTAATACATCAAATATATAATGTAAAGTTGAGCCATGGGATCTTACACAAAATGAATTAAAGATGCTGTTGCATACTTGCATGCGGTTTACCGCCCCTGAGTTACCGCCCCTGATGCAGGTGAACGGGTGTCGAGCTGCTCTCGACATTATTTTGTTTTTTGGACACTAATATGCATTATTATTGTGCCTAGAGTCAATAAGAATGTTGGGTAGATGTCACTGATGCAAAAAGGAAATGAAGCTGGCGATAACCCACCGAGGAAAAAGAAGAAAACGAAAACTAAAAAAGACACAACACCGGAGCCCCAAAGAAAACAGCTATTCAACATGGCGTCCCACTCGCAAGGTACATTACAAACTCTCAACTCTCTAACGGACCTAGATATGTCAGCACAGAACATACAACAACGCTCAATGTCACAAAACAACAACATGCAGTATATGCCACAAGGTAATTTTGGAACAGGTATACCATATGGTTACGTGAGCCCTCAACATATGCAGTACTCACAGCAGTCAGGTCAGTGCAGTCAGACAGAGGCCCCACCGTGGGCAATGAACATGATGTGTAGAATAGATGAAATCTCTAAAAGATTACAAAGACTGGATATCATTGAACATAGTGTGGATCAAGTAAAGCAGGAAATGAAAAGTATTGGTGGTAGGATCGACAAGGTTGAAAGTAGCCAGCAGTTTTTGAGTAACCTGTGGGAGGAAAGTAAAGAGAAAACAGAGAAAGGCCTTTCTAAGGTTAACAAAGACATTAGTGAATTAAAACGAACACTTGAAGAATCTAAGACGCTGAATATCAAACTGACTGAAGAGGTTATAGATTTACAGAGTAGATCAATGAGGGACAATCTCCTTTTTTACAACATCAAGGAAGGTGGTGAACTTGAGAACTGTATCGATGTTATCCAGAATTTCTGTGGTGAAAAGCTTGAATTCGCAGAGAGAATTGAGATTGACCGTGCACACAGACTTGGAAAACTTAAGACTGGGCATGATCGACCCATCGTAGCCAAGTTTAGTTCCTCCACCCAGCGGGACCAAGTGAGAAAATGTAGCAACAAATTGAAAAATACCAATTTTGCAATCTCAGAGCAATATCCAAGGGCAATTCAAGATAGAAGGAAAAGCTTGCAGCCAGTGTTTAAGAAGGCGAAGAGTGAAGGGAAGAGGGTCCGCTTTATCCGTGACAAGCTGTATATAGAGGGGACGTTATACACAGGTCCTGGATCTCACCCACAGAGCTAGGGGCTTGGGGAGGATGTACTCACGGAGCCAGTCTCTACACTTTCATGGAATGTGAATGGTGGATTTAAGACCAAGTGGAACGATGCTGCTTTTCAAAATTTTGTTTGTTCATATGATGTCGTACATCTGTGTGAGTGCTGGATCGATAAATCGTTTGAATTAGACGTACCCGGATATAAAAGTTTTGTAATTCCAAGAACAAAATCTAAATCAACACAAGGAGGTGGTTCAATTGTGTTAATTAAAGACAGATTTAAATCCGTTATTTCAGTCACCGATGTGTGCTTTGATTCTATTATTTGGGTGAAATTTGATAAGTCTATAAGTGTGTACAACATAGATATATTCTGTGCTTTCACCTACCTGCCACCCCAAAATTCATCTTTCTTTAGATATTACGATTGTGATTTATTTTACGAACTTGAGCTTCAGATTGCCTCTTACATGTCAAAAGGGAAAGTGTTTATCCTTGGCGATTTGAATAGCAGAACTCAGACTAAAAATGACTTTATATCTAACGATGTGTTACCATCTAAAGTTGCAGAGCATCTAGATTCAATTTGTGTCTACAACAGTGACAATCAGATTTCATCGCGTGTTAATCCTGACTGTGGTCAGAATGAATATGGAAATAGGTTGCTTCGATTGTGCAAATCTACCGGACTCAGAATTTTGAATGGGCGACATAAACAGGGTATGGATAGTGACTTTACGTTTAACGGCGTACAAGGCCTCAGTGTCATTGACTATCTACTCTGTACTGCCGATATGTTTAACCTGTTTGAAAAATTCATCATATGCAACTTTAATCAGTATTCGGATCATGCTCCAGTCCACGTGGAAATGAACTGTCATCTTTGTTATGATATTGACAATGTCAAGGCCAAAAGTCAGAGCCAGGGTCAGGGTCACGCTGACCCACGTGCACACTTTCGATGGAATGCTGAATACCTTTCGGTGAGCAAAGAAGCACTTCTCGTCAACTTTGATAGACTTAATGCCTGTTTTGACGTTACCGAAATCACGTCGCAGCATCATGTAGATAATAGTGTTGACAGTTTTACCACGCTAATGTCTGAGGTCATGTCGCCCTTTTTTAGAGTTGTCAATAACATTGGACCACGTGACAAATCAATTTCAAGTCATGTCAACAAGGGGATTCCCCAAGTACGTGCTCGTGTTGAAGATAAACCCTGGTTTGATGATAGCCTTAAATCATGTTATCTGGACTATGTTAGATCACTGCGAGACTTCAATAGGAATAAAATCATAAAATACTTCATATCAAGAAACAACTATACAAGAAGAAAGAAAGAAAGTGTAAAAGACAGTACTTACAATCAGAGGGTAACAGATTAACTAAATTAAAGAAAAACAACCCGAAACAGTTCTTCATGAAGTTTTCCAAACGACGAAAGACAATAAATAATGTAAATCTCTCAGATTTTTTTGATCATATCCGATCTGTTGCTACAAAAGAAGATAATTCTTCCGGTGAATGTTCATTTCCAGACATTGATGATGCGATATTTGAAGAACTTGACAGTGAAATAACTCTAGCCGAAATACAGAAAGCAATAAAGTCATTGAAACGAGATAAAGGACATGGACCTGACTATATGTTAAATGAATATTTTATTGAATATGATACTTACATTTCACCTTTATTACATAAGATATTTAATTGCATTATGTCAACTGGCTTTTTTCCAATTCGTGGTCTTCAGCTGTAATTGTTCCTGTATTCAAAAAAGGAGACAACTTGGACCCCAACAATTATCGGGGAATTAGTTTAGTTAGTTGCTTTGGCAAACTTTTCACTACTATTATAAACCAAAGGCTGTTAACATGGTCTGAGGATAACAGTGTCATAACAGATGCTCAGTTTGGCTTCCAACCTAATGTAAGTACAGTTGATGCTATGTTTTCATTACATACTTTGATTGATAAAAGTTTACGTAATGGCAAACGTCTGTATTGCGCTTTCATAGATTTCCAAAAGGCTTTCGACTCTGTTAATAGGTATAAGCTCTGGTATAAATTATCAGCATTAGGTATTAGAGGAAAACTCCTGGGTGTTATTCGCTCCATGTATTCAAATGTTAGATCATGTGTTTCAATTAACGGTTTCAATAGTCAATATTTTAAGAATTCTGTTGGTTTAATGCAGGGGGAGGTTTTGTCTCCAATTTTATTTTCTTTGTATATTGATGATTTTGAAATGACTTTTTTGAAAGACAATTGCATACCCTATGAATGTTTATCACTTAACCTTTTCCTGTTAATGTATGCAGATGATTTGGTATTATTTTCAGAAAGTATTGATGGACTTCAAAAACAACTTAATACATTGTCTGTTTACTCAGAGAAGTGGAGTCTAAGTGTTAATATTGATAAAACTAAGATTGTTGTATTTAGAAAAGGTGGTAAAATTAGAAATACAGAGCATTGGTTTTATAATGGTAAAATGGTTGAAGTAGTAAATCAGTTTTGTTACTTGGGTATATTATTTAATAATAATAATAAGTTTTCCTTTGCTGAAAAACAGTTGTCTGATCAAGCCAGGAAGGCAATGTTTGCTCTTAATAATAATATCAAGTGTTGCTCTTTTAATGCTGAAACAATATTGTCTCTGTTTCATTGCTATATTGGCAGTATCCTCTCTTATGGAGCTGAGATATGGGGCAATAATAAGGGTGTTAATATTGAACGCGTACATTTAGATTTTTGTAAACGGTTATTAGGAGTAAAAAAATGTACAAACAATGCAATGATTTATTCTGAATTAGGTCGTTATCCATTAAGTTGTAAAAGGCAGTTTGGTATTGTTAAATATTGGTGTAAATTACTTAAGACAGAAAATTGTATTTTGCGTGGTTGTTATGAGTATTTATTTGATGAAGCTGAAAACCGGAATGTACATAATTGGGCCTATAATGTTAAACACATACTTTTTTCTTTAGGTTTTAATGATATTTGGTATAAACAGGAGTTGTCATCTTATTTCTTGCCTGTAATTAAGCAAAGACTTATAGATAATGCTATTCAGGTTATTAATGGCCAATTAGAAAGCTCCTCGAAATGTGTAATCTATAAAAACGTTATTACAAGTCATGTATTACAGTATTATTTACAGAAACCTATCCCAGCACTGTATAAAAGATATATATCCAAGTTTAGACTGTGCTCTCATACGTTGTCAATTGAAACGGGTAGATATCAAAATGTTCATGTAAATGATAGGAAATGTGTTTTATGTAAAAGTGAAATTGAAGATGAATTTCATTTTATTTTGAAATGTCCAATGTATAATGATCTTCGACAAAAATTTATAAAGCCATATTATTGTAATAACCCATCTGTTTTTAAACTTGTCCAGTTATTAAGTATCAATAATGTAAAACAGTTATGTAATCTTGGGAAATATCTTTACAAAGCATGTACATTAAGAAATCAGTTGCTATCAATTGTAAGTGAGTATGTTTTCTGAAAATGTTCACCTGCACCAACTCATAATGTATCTTTGTAACCGCCGATTAGCTGTAATGCTAAAGGTTAATAAAGAATTGAATTGAATTGAATTGGTTCAGGCTGAAATTTAGCTATTGAGAAAAGAAATACATCACTTTGTAGAAAAATCTTTCGTCGAAATTTTGATATCATATTAAGATTGTTTAATCAACAATAACATACTTATTCCGACGCCCAAAGCACAGTAACCCTTGTAGAAAGAGCATAGCATTTAACGAACCCGCTTTCAGTGACGTAATCATTACGCGTGTAGGATTTACACCGTGTCACAACTAGCGTATTTGCGTTCGATGGGTATCAACTTTGGCAGCAACGAATACCGTATTCGGAGAAAAAGAAAAGAAAATCTAGTCGTGCGCGACAAAGACGGTTTTCAAGCGTATATTTATAGACCGGAAGTTGTGAGATGGCCACACTTGATTCGCCTTTATGTTGGCTGCCGTTTCCGTAATTTTGGTAAATTATCTCATATTTAATGAATTTTGGTCCGATTTTCCCTAGGTTGGTCGCTAACTTTTTCTAAAAATACAACAAAATCATTAAAAATACTTTTTAAAATATTGCAAGTATGATACAGCATCTTTTAAGGTGTTCACACAAAATGGCCGCCAATTGTCTTAATGAGATTTTTGACACTATCAAAATTAAACATTTAGCACGAACGTACAGTTATACATGTAAGTGAAAATTGAAAATATAAAAAAAAACATTTAAAAAGTGTGCTACTGACCCTTTAGGGGGGATTGGAAGAACAAATAAACTATTTCAGAATTTGTTAATATTTTCAATATTCAGTTATTGTAATGAGCATACGTTTGGAGAAATTGACAACTTTTTCATCCATGGGTCAGATGTATGGGTATGGGGTTGATGTGAACTATTTGTCTGAGGTGCCTAACAAAACTATCTGAACTCTATATCTTCTATTATTTTTGATTGACATGCAATCTTCTTCCCAGGTCCCTATTTTTTTTCATTCATTGAAATGTACATCTCATATAGAGATACCTTTCATCTTATAAATTCAGAAATATTTTGAGTATAGATACACCTATGTAAAACTATATAAGATGTCAAAAGGCTGAAAGAGTTTGACACATTTAAATCACAAATATTACAATATGCGATATTAAAAATGTGATTAATAAAGAAAGTAGAAATTTAAAAAAATAATACATACATTATGAATAAACTAACTGGATGCTACTACATAGAATCGTGACAGATAGGTTTGAAAATAATATTTCTGTAGGTTTATGATAATTTAGTAATTCAAATTGAAAAAGGAAAAGGTTGGAGACATATCTAATTATAGGGGAGACTGGCAACAAGAGTCACAAATCACTCAATCTGATATCTGCTGGAAAGGAATAATCTTAGATCAAATAGATAGATAAATGTAACTAAATCGTGATAGTAAGGGATCTTAACTAAAAATCCACATTCATGTTAATTAGTAACAGTCGAATAAGTAGGTACAGCATGTTACACTCTTCCCCGTATAAGGATCAATTCTGAGGCATAGGTTGGTGAATAGTAACACACAAGATTCAATATTAACATCAGACTCTGTGGATGATCCAGTGCCGACATCAGGATCTGTTGACGTCCCATGGTGAATATCAGACTCTGTGGATAATCCAGGCCGGACATTAGACTCTGTGGGTGATCCAGAATCTGTTAATGATACAGTGATATATTAGGATCAATGAATGATACAGGGCGGATATCAGGATCTGTGAATGATACTATTAGTTACACGGCGTTTTGACAGGGTGTACGGGACTGTAAGACCCTTGTACATTCTGTATTTTCCTGAGGCGGAGCCGAAGGAAATGCAGAATGTACAAGGGTCTTACAGTCCCGTACACCCTGTCAAAACGCCGTGTAACGAATTTATTACCCTTAAGATCTTTTATTTCAACGCAGTTTACTCATTTTGACCGAAATAAGTCTTAACTAGACTGCGGTCCAAGCTCAGCACAGTGTGAACATCAATAGTCGCGGTACGGAGCTTACGGCAGTTATATAAAGGGAGATAACTCTGTGACTAAAAATATCCGAATTAAAAGTGTTCTTAAATGAAATAATTAAAGAGAAACATGTGTTCATATTGAATGAATGTAATAAGACAATGGATATTAATAATGACATAACATTAGAATCTCTCAATTGATGTTGGTCATTGTAAATTTTGATTCTGAAATTGTCAGTCGAGCGGCCGTTTTACTTCCGCATTCCAGCTGAGGTCAAGGTCATCCGTATGACCCGTTTGGTATGTCACGTGACAAATTTGACGGGGTGTAGGCCTACACTTCGTACACCCTGCCAAATCCGACTACACGGGTATGTATGCTTTGGCTATTGACCAATCAGAATTCGAGAAATTTATCTTAAGGGTAATAAAGTGATATATTAGGATCTGTGAATGATCCAGTGCGGATATCAGGATATGTGAATGATCCAGTGATATATCTGGATATGTGAAGGATACAGTGATATATCAGGATCTGTGAATGATACAGTAATATATCAGGAGAGGAACTGATTCATTTTTCAATTTTGGATCACGTCTGTTTAGGAAAATGTCTACTTCAAGCTTATCACTAACATGGATATCATGTCCAAAGCACTACAGTCACCCAAGACAAGATCGCATTGAACCTGAGCCACTTTTAATTACAATACAGTAACTGCGTCAGGCGCAGAGTTTGATTCCAATATGTCAGTAAGATATTGTTTTTACGTAGAATACATATTTTTACTTTATCATATAATAGAGGATGTTATTGATACAATAAAACTATCGGATAAACTTGGTATCCGATTGCTAAAAATCTGATAAATATGCAAATTAGGTAAAAACCCGAACTATTTTCTCAAAACTCCATGCATGTCATGCGAGTCCTAAACCGGTCGCTAACCATTTATAACGTCATCGGGAGTTTTCAGGTTTTGTTGGGTTTTTTTATCGAATAAAATATCGTAAACAAAATCCGTCAGGGTAAACTTATCACGTATTCGTATTTTAGAAATTACAGCTTGGTTATCGAAGCATTTCAAGTTGTTTTCATCGAGCGTTTAAAAAAAATAACGATATGCAGCTAACAATATCGAACAAATATGTGCTTTAATTTTCGTGAATAACATAGGCCTAGATCGCTTTGACCGTGTCGGTTAGCAACTTATCAGCAAAAATAAATCATATTCTAGTGATAGTACAGATTATCTAGTAGCGTAGTAACAAGCGCAACAATCTCACCTTCGCAAATAGTCGGCGTTTAGTCTAAGGATACCGTAACTGAACTGGCGTAACAAATGCAGTTAGAGTTACTTCCCCTGTTGTAGCGACGTTGACAAGTGGTTCTTACACATTTTGTGTTATGAAAAATACAATATTTATTCTGTAAACTGGGACTCAGAATGAAAATGGTGACGGATTGTAGACGTTTCTATCACTGTGAAAAAAAATCATTTCATGAAGGAATATTTCTAGACTGTTTAACTATACATCGCCTACAATATGACCTTCACCTTGGTTTTTTGTGAAAGTAATTATTCCGCGAAACATAATATTCAGAAGGAATCGTTTAAACCCTTTTATTTCAAAATGACATTATATGATAAAGAAATTATTAACCTCGTGTGTTTCCGTATCATTAATATCATATATGTCACCATGCGCATAGATATTAACTTTGAGTAGTATATTATTATGCTATACTATAAGAGTAATTTCCCTTGCTACTATTACCCGACATTATGTTTGTCTTCGGCCTTCCCTATCACTGCTTCATCCAACAATCTGCAATATGAAAAAAAATAAAATGAAAGTTTGTTTTCATCAGTGATTTCATTATTTATGTATCTGTTTAAAAGGTAATCAATCATCTAGGTACCGCACTCATCTGTACAGCCAAATAAGGTGTCATTAACAATGATATATCTTCTTATATTTTGTTCAAATAGTTTTTTAATTATTCTTTATTTAATTATTACATCATAATATGTCTTTTTAAATTCATTGTCACTTACAGCCTTTTTGGCGACTTGTACATATTACATTGTACCTAAATACGTGAAACCTATATGTGTGTACGAGATAAACAAATCCTCTCTTTCTCTCTATCTCTCTCTCTCTATATATATATATCCCTCTCTCTCTATCCCTCTCTCTCTCTCTTTATATATATATATATATATTATATCGTACTGTCATACGATACAATTAATATTGCGCGCGTAATGTCAGAGTGTCAGAGTTTCGATTTGTTAACATCATAATATGTCTATATATTAAATATATTAAATATCATTTAATTAACTTTGAGTAGTATATTATTATGCTATACTATAAGAGTAATTTCCCTTGCTACTATTACCCGACATTATGTTTGTCTTCGGCCTTCCCTATCACTGCTTCATCCAACAATCTGCAATATGAAAAAAAATAAAATGAAAGTTTGTTTTCATCAGTGATTTCATTATTTATGTATCTGTTTAAAAGGTAATCAATCATCTAGGTACCGCACTCATCTGTACAGCCAAATAAGGTGTCATTAACAATGATATATCTTCTTATATTTTGTTCAATAACAATGATATATCTTCTTATATTTTGTTTTGAAGGGGCCGCGTTATTAAAGTGACATTGAGTATCTTTCAAAGACATTAACTTTGCATCTGAAACGTGCTCGATATCATATGTACTGATTTTTTAAACGAAACTTTTAAGTCCCAAAATCAACCATTTTAATGCTTTTCGCTTCAGTATAGTGACAATAACAAATCGAAACTCTGACACTCTGACATTACGCGCGCAATATAGTGAGATATATATATATATATATATCTCACTATCTCTATCTCTCTCTCTCTATCAACTGAGTGACATCAAGTGCTTACGTAAACAGGGGCCGCGTTATTAAAGTGACATTGAGTATCTTTCAAAGACATTAACTTTGCATCTGAAACGTGCTCGATATCATATGTACTGATTTTTTAAACGAAACTTTTAAGTCCCAAAATCAAATATAGAGGGGGCGTTTCTTTTGGATTTTAGTATACAAAGCCACATGTACTTAGTTTACAGGAAAATAGAGTGTGGTGTTGTTTTCATAGAACCGACAGTTGATTTAATCAAACCATTTTAATGCTTTTCGCTTCAGTATAGTGACAATAACAAATCGAAACTCTGACACTCTGACATTACGCGCGCAATATTAACCAAACATGTATGCATAGTAATCAGTTTCAGATGCAAGACGCTTATTTTTGAAATTGTTAAATATTTAGGGCTCGAATTTCATTGAAAGCAATAGAGTTTTAAGATATTTGGCTTTGTCGGAATGAATACACTACTCGATTGATGCAATGTGAACTTAAACAGAACGTGTGGTATTAGGGCAAGTGTCAAAACCAACAAACATTTCAATCACTAGAACATATTCCATGCAGTTTAAAGAAGCTAACTAATACAATAATTGTTGATAATAATGATGTGTAAGAAATGAAATTTGCAAGGTATATACGTTGTGTTAATCAAACTAAAAGCATCGAAATATCGTTACTTTTCAGTTTTCTGTGATAAACTCAATACAAGTTTAAACGTTGTAGTATATGTGTTCTTTAGTGCTGACCTGTGTGAATTCTGATTTAAAATCAACAAGAATGCGCGTATAAACTTCTATAAAATTGACCCCAACAACATATTGGTGGCAAGGAAATATCATGACTCTATGCATGTACCTTGTTACTTTGTTCTCTGTTAAAGCCAAAACAGGTTAAAACGTTGTGGCGTCATTCCGTCTCCACAAAGGCAGATCAAGTCATTAAATGTTGATACAGCCTCTGTTCTATTACGCCAAAATCCGTGGGTTCCGACAGTTTCCCTTGGCGGAAAAAAACTGCATCACAATACATTTGAATTGTTTTCATCAAATGACATCGCTTCTCGCATGCAAAGGGTGGTTCATATTACAATGCCTTTGCCATGGTTCAGTAGGCAAAATGGTGATTTCAGAACAGCGTCGCTAATTGCACAACTAACTTTGATTGCCTTCAATCAGGTATCTCCTATTCCATCCCACAAGGTCGGCGCAATAGAACAGAGGCTGTATCAACATGTCATGACTTGATCTGCCTCTGTAAGGAGAGATTGTTGTGGCGTGTGAGTTGTGTATGAAAGAAGTACTGACCTTTGAGGGCACTTTTTGAAATCGACTAGAATGCGCGTGTAAACTTGCATCTTTTGTCGCTTTACCACAGTGTAGTTTAAACTATTCAACCCGTCTTTATGGATTTTATCTTTAGTAATCCTCAATAAGGTGTTGCTGAAAAGAATGAAATCCATATTTATAAAAGATGTTATATCTAATTTACACATTTGCCTGTTTACAAGTTCACAATTCTGTGCAATATGAATTTAACTATTTGCAAAATGTCTATTCAAAAACATAAAGCAGTGATCATTAGATATCATTATCTGTGATATTTGGGCACTTTTAAGGGCAGTAGCACGTTTTTGGGGGAATATATAGAGAATCTCACCCTGGTGTCTCCGATATCAAATATATCAACGAGTGTTGATATATTTGATATCAGAAGACACCAGGGTGAGATTCTATTTATCATCCAAAATCATTTTTCATCACATAAGCATGAACAATGTACAGCTTTGAACACTGCATAGCCCTAAAACTCCAAAACCGGTGAAGTCATAGCATTGTGACATCATCGTGTTAGTGACGTCGTCGTGTCTATGACGTCATAGCACTGTGACGTCATTACTGATGATGTAAAACGTTTGTGATGTCGTATTTTCTGATTAAATGGCATTGTTCAAAATCTACTGTCGAAGCGATATCTCCTAGGAGATATCGCTTGATCTTCCACAAGCGATATCTCCTGTGGAACACAGTTTTGGATGATAAATAGAGAATCTCACCCAAGTGTCTTCTGATATCAAATATATCAACATGAGTTGATTAAAGTTACAAATATCCGAGGCTTGCCGAGGATATTTTTACATTAATCAACGAGTGTTGATATATTTTATATCAGAAGACACGAGGGTGAGATTTTATTTATCATCCAAATCATTTTTCAACAGTTATTAGCAAAAGAATGAAATTATTTGAACACGAAACTGCCATTAGACTTCTTGAGCAGTGAGGTCATTGCATTATGACGTCATAGCATTGTTACGTCATGAACTTTGTGACGTCATAGTATTGTCTTAGTGTTCTAAGTGATGCCAAAGCCATTTAACTGATGATGTAATAGGATTATGACGATTTGATTGTAGCGATATCTACAATGTAGATATCGCTTGATCTCAGAAAAGCGATATCTACTGTGGTAGCCACTTTTGGATGATAAAAGGTGATGTCAGGAAAATGAAAAATATTGGTTCGAATTGAAAGAGTTAGACAATGTATTTAAACTAAAAGAAGCAGTAATAAATCAAAAATATAATGTAAAGTTCAGCCATGCGATTTCCCTATCATACACAAAATGAATTAAAGGTGTTCACACAAAAATGGCCGCTTATGGACTTTGTAAGTCTTTATGATTTGTTCTCTGACAATGGATGATTGGTTTGTGTAATGAAATGTTTGACACTATCATAATAATACATTTTTCATTAGCGTACTATTATCGGTGAACAATTTTAAATAATAAATGTTTCCAAAAACGTGCTACTGCCCCTTTAAACTGGAGACTTACCGGTATAGGTTTTTATGATTTCCTTTGTCCATGCCATGTGGTAGGGCTCTGTATCGTCCTATCGCTCTCGGGTACCGTATCAGCTTGTAGCCTTTGCTTTGTAATCTTTATAAACAATATCATATTGAGAAATGGTGTAGAGTTTTTATTTTAGTGATGCACCTTTGAGAGAAATAAACTACCCAGCAAAAGAGTATAGGTTTTATTTGAAGAGAAATAATGTGTTTTCCCCTATATCCTATTCAGACTATTGTGTTCATTTTTTATGAAAGTTTGAAAGCAATTTTTTTACGAACCTATTTTTTTTTGCCGTGTAGTTTAATTCTAAATGATTGAATTAGCTAAGGACATAGTACCTAATGTATGTAATATATAGATTAATAAACTCATAAACATATAGACATCTACAAGTAAAGCAAAGATTACTGTTAAAGCATTTCAAAGAAGAATGATGCCTTCCAGTTGGGCAATTTATTACGAGGCTATTACTTATTGCACTAGAGTAGACACCCATTCCAGTAGAACTTTAAAGAGCCACTCCATGATTTTCAACATTATGGATTTCCTTTGAAACGATAGTATAATAAATTATATAGAAATATTTTATGACAGTAATATACATTAGTGGAAATCAAAATCACACGTCCAATTTACGAGTTATATAGCTTATCAAACATTCTTAACCCGTTACTGATATTGTGACTGATTTAGATAAATTTCAAATCACGTTTGACTTTTTGACGCGCGTCATTGTCCGGTTTTCGATCATTATCACGACTTCAATTTTTCTAACGTTACTATTGGCTCTCAAGTGATACTTTCCTGCAACACTCAATACTTCTCGATCATCCCAAAGAATTCAGGGAGTGGCTCTTTAACTAAGCATGTTCACCTGACTGCCATGTCGTCGTCCTCGCCTCCCCAGCCGAAGAACATATTGGAGTGACCGTTGACGTCCAGATAGGTGACCTTGTTCATCCCCAACACACCGCCTGAATACGGAGTGTATGGTAATCTGTTCGGGATAAATTTATACTCATAATTTATTTGGAAACTGTAAATGTAAAACCTAAGTTAAAATTGATTATTCGTGATTTATACCTTCGATCATATGAAATTAACACATATTTTCGTCTTAAATTAATGAAAAAGTGGGTCTTCGTGTGATGCCCTTTCTTGTCCCTTTGAAAGCTTTATACACACAAGTCTTCAATATAAACTAAAATCCAAAAGAAACGTCCCCTCTATATGTGATTCTCGATTCTCGATAGAACAAAAAATATAACAAAACGATATTTTTGTACCTTAACCACTGCATTTTGTGCGTTTAAGCGATGCGTTTCTTCAGATAGTGCCTTGGCATATATAAGAATGGTGCCATCTTTTAATTATCTTTCCTGATTTTTGATGTGTGTGAAAAAACAAAATGGGACGTTTCTTTTGGATTTTAGTTTATTTTCCCTCTTTGTTACTACTGGATATGGAATCTATACTCTTAAGTATGCAAGATACTTATTTTCTGTAAAATATTATCATTTAAAGAAGAGAAATTTATCGAAATATAATGTAGGCAGAGAAATATCTACGATTCATGACCTTCTACCAGGTCCTTGATCACATCAAATTTGAACACAACCACCCTTACAGCATTTTCAATCCACTGAGACAGATCAAGTCATTAAATGTTGATACAGCGGCTGTTCTATTACGCCAAAATCCGTGGGTTCCGGCAGTTTCCGGCGGAAAAAAACTGCATCACAATCTATTTGAATTTTTTTCATCAAATGACAACACTTCTCGCATGCAAAGGGTGGTTCATATTACAATGCCTTTGTCATGATTCAGTAGGCAAAATGATGATTTAAGAACAGCGTCGCTGATTGCACAACTAACTTTGTTTGCCTCCAATCAGGTATCTCCCATTCTATCCCACAAAGTCGGCGTAATAGAACAGAGGCTGTATCAACATTTCATGACTTGATCTGCCTCTGTGGGGGAGAGAATGCCCTTAAAGGAACAGAAGCACATTTTTTAAGTAAAAATTTTAAGTCCATTGATTTATCACTGCTAAATTTTGTTTTAATACATTGTCTTTCAATTGGAACCATTTATTTTCATTTCCCTGACATCACCTTATATTCCCCCTCAACGTGCTACTATACTGTCTCTTAAGGGTATAGTTTGTTCTGGGGAGACCGATATACATATACGTGTTTGGGAAAAGCTAGATTGAAATGCGGTGGAAAATATTTGGAATTGTGTTATTGTGCTTTCTAAATAAAGCAGCAGATCTTTGGAATTCTAAAACCTGTTTTAATACAGCGATTTTGTTTACAAATAACATGTATTTTTTACAAAATATGCAATCAAACTATTTTTGCAAAATTCTATCTTTAATAATAATAATAATAACTAGGGTTGCCCAGGCAACTCTGACGGTCTTCAGACCGCTGTTCAATTCGTAAGGTGCAATTCAATGTATAACAATGCTGGAATGTCATTATGCATCATCTTGAGCAATCTGCATGTCTCTGGGAGTCCATTTCCGGTCAAAATGTGCAAGGTCGTACAGTAAATTCAAAATGGCGCCTAAACCACGTGACCTACGAAGTCGTCATGGTTGCCTTTTTTCTTCCTCAGGTCAATGCGCATCTTCATGTGAAATTTCAAGTCTCAAAGTGCATTTTGAAAATTGTGCCCATGCTAAAATTTTCAAAATCCGAAATTTCAATTTTTGAAGCCCTGTAAAAACAGAAAATGACTGTTCGCGATCGATTTTATTCTTGATTCTTGTAGACTTTATGCATGTCTAGCTCTCATGCAAAAATCATTTTATTCCATGGCTAGGTTTTTGAGCTATGAGCCCTTGAATTTTGCGATTTTTCGTTTTTGGTCAACTTTGAAAGTTCACAGTTTGAAAAGTATTAAAGCTAGGACTCTGAAAATTATAATTGTAAATTTGAAGAACTATGCTTCAGCTACATATTGTGCAAAGTTCAGTTCTCTGGTGCAAGTATCTTCAGAGAAGAAGAGTTTCAAGGTGGTAGGTGTCAGAAATGGTCCAAAATGCACTAAAAGCAAGATGGCGGCCAAGTCACGTGACCTAGAGATTCTTCATGATTGATTTTTTTCTTCCTCAGGTCAAAGCGCATCTTCACGTGAAATTTCAAGTCTCTAAGTGCATTTTGAAATTTTGATCATGTTAAAAATTTTCGGAATCCGAAATTTCAATTTTTGAAGCCCTGTTAAAACCGGAAATGACTGTTCGCGATCGATTTTATTCTTGATTCTTGTAGACGTTGTGCATGATGGCGGCCAAGTCACGTGACCTAGAGATTCTTCATGATTGACTTTTTTCTTCAGCACGTCTATGCGCATCTTCAGTAATGTGAAATTTCAAGTCTCTAAGTGCATTTTGAAAACAATTCCCATGTTAAATTTTCAAATTTGTAATGGCTGTAGACCGGAAACGGATTTCCATTGTATTAATTTCAGGTCAGAGGCTATCCATGGTGAAAGTTTCATGCAGTTTGCTGAAGTAGTTTTGGAGATCTGGTGGTTACAAAATCCGGAACAATAATAATAATAATCAGGATAATAACAATAGGTCTTTGACTTTCGTCTGAAGACCTGATAATCAGGATAATAACAGTAGGTCTTTCAGACTTTGTCTGAAGACCTAATAATGTGCATACTTTTTTTGCGCCTTTTCCACGTCGTAAGACCTGCTCAAAGCGTTACATTATTACCCCGAAGGAGTGTACTTTCACAGCTGCTACTAAGCGCTAATCACGACAATGTAGGTCAGTACATCCAATTTTCAGGTACCCATTTTAACAGCTGGGTGAACTGAGTCTGAGTGCAATGTGGATGAAGTGCCTTGCCCAGGGACACAACACAGGATGAGACCCACTGAGGTCACAAAATTTTGGTGTCTCCACCGGGATTCGAACCCGGGTCTCCGGCGTGAGAGGCGAGTATGCTTACCACTACACCACTGTGCTCCACAAATCTTTACAAATAAAAAGCGCCAATACGGTAATTTGAACCAATAAAACTAGTTTTCGATTAAAATGCATTCTTACCTGTATTTGAATTTTTCATTTGCAACAGCTAAATGCCTTGGGTTTTTTCCACATCTGTATAAATTGTAATCATTTTCTGGAAGTAAATCGACGTCGTGGAAGATGAAACAGGTAAAGTTACGTGTTCTGCTGGCTTCAACAAACCCAATATTCATCAACATGGCCCTGTTGAAAGTCACTCCCGGCGCCTGAAAATTTGTGGAGAAAATGTCACATTTTCAATTTCAATTTTAAAAGTATATTAAAATGTATTAAAAGTTGGCCCGAGGCGAACTTCAGCACGGCAGACCGAGGACCTATCTGGGCCAATACAGAGAAACTTAACATAAATCAGGTTTATTAAGTAACATATTTCTGTTTTCATGAACATCAAAAAGCGACAGCCTTGTATTATCCATAAATTCGTTTGTGCATGCGCAATTTGTATTGTATAGGTCCATTAGTTCAAAATTTTAATGAATTTGCTTGTATTTGCCCAGTTGTTGGGTTAAAGGGTCTCATTCTTCTCCTAATGATGGCTCACAGTACTTTCAAAAGTTTACCTAAAGCAAAAATGTCTTTGTTTTTATTTTAAAGACTTATGAAATGCTCTAATCAAATTTAGACTTGGCTTGCTGGATTTAATGATAAATGGAGGCAAAAAATGTATATTATCGACAAATATTATGTCCAATTTTTAAATCAGCAATTAAAAGTGAAATACAAATCATTCTATTTTTCAATCATATTCATACATCAGACGAAAATACACAACGCAGCAAAAGAAAGTATAGGTTCGTGGTTTGAAGGGAATCTCAAACATAATTCACTTGTATTATAAAACCTAAATTCAATCGTTTCTGAATCATTAACATATCACCCGAACGCAACTTTGAAGTTATCTTCAAGTTGCGACGGCTGCACGAGAAATTCGGCCACGTGCGTCTCGGCAGTGATAGATTTCAGGCATTCTCTCCCCACAGAGGCAGCTCAGTGCGACCAAGCTTACTCGGGTATGACTGAGCTGCAACGGGCGGCATTCTGACTTGAGCGCCTCTGTTGGAAGCACAGGAACCCGATATCGTAAATAAAATGTAGGTAAAACGTAGATAAGAAAGACCCACCCCTCTATATAATTGAGTAAAGGAATAAACACATCCATCTTGCCGATCTCGACTCGCTTCCGAATTTCGTCAAAATTATCGCTTCAAATTGGTGACATCTCGTACACATACACAAGAACCTCTCAGTTATACATTTCCCCCCCAAAACTTGGCCTATTTCCAACACATGTCACCCTTCAAATAACTTTTATATCTATTTAAATTCGCAAAACGACCGCAGAAACCTCTGGGGTGAACGTTACTCCGCACCAAACGCCGCTCACTGACGGCTGCTTACTCAACGTCATTTATAGTCTGTATATATCTTTCCCAAAACTATTTCGAAGTCCGTACACTGTTATCAAGCGATTTCTCTTATGAAAATCTTGTGAAATGCTGCATGAGAGCTTAAAAGGAGTGTGCAGCGGGAAATGAGAAATATTATCTAATAGCACTCCTATTCGCGTATTTGAATCACACTATTAGCAGGCGGAACGAAGCAAGGGAACCATTTTGCCGCTATCGCTGAAAGGGCATTATTTGATAGGCTTGCTATTTTAAGCGAAACTTTTTGCTGAATGGATATCAGGAGATAGGTTGGAGCATTACTCGTAGACAACGCTGATGTAGCAGGGTGGCCTTACAAGGGTAGCCGAATGACCTACCTGCTCGACGACGAAGATGGTAAAGTCAGCCTGTTGTTTGATTAAAAAGGGAATGATGTTGTTGAGGAAAATATTCAGATGGGTTTCCCTGTCTCTGAATGCGACGATGACTGCTAAAGAGGACTCTGCCCTGCAGCCTGCAGGCCTAAAGTGACCCCCTGGACCCGCTTGCTTGTACCTGCTGTTGATGTAGTTTGAATTGCAGGGCGTCATGTTCACACGTATAGATCCGACTGAAACACATCCAAGTGTTTATTGTTTATTTCGTGTAAGATATGCCTAAATTGTAGATACAGCCCTTAGACGGCAAGACAGAACACACTCTGGTAATCATTTCTGTTTACCTCAAAGACCTTGTCCAGTCTATTTAAAATCGACCGTGCTCCGAGGAATAAAATAGTAAAAATATTGTATCAATCGAGGTTGACAGTGGTATAAGAAAACTAATGGACGCCGCTGCTAAACCCACGACTTCATTGCGGAATGTGGCTATGCTCAAATCAGCGTGAGAATCTGGATCGATGTAACACTTCAACGCCCCTATGGATTCTATGCTGTTAAAACTACACCAATGTCTACGCAACCATCGTCGTGTTTTCTCCCCAAACCGTATGTTTGAAATTTGCAAACAAGTCCTTAGTTACTGCACTTTCAAGACTAACATTTCCATTCAAAGCTTCGATTTTTCTTTATAATGATCCATAGTGCCTGAAACCCCTTTAATAGAAGTAACAATACAGATTGCAGATAAAATTCAATACGACCGTGTTTCCACCCGTATAATGAGATATTACACAAGGAAGTGTGCGTCTATCTTTTGCAGTTCTAATAACCGAGCGGTAGAAAAAGTAATACAATGTACCGTCAATGTGCAATCTCTTTATTATTTTATATTTTAAATTTTTACGTTAATGCAAAATGTATTGTTTTGATAGTGTCAAAAATCTAATAACATAAACCAATTATTCATAGTCAGAGAACAAAGTATGAAGATTCACCTAAAATCCATGGGCGACCATTTTGTGTGAACACCTTTAATCTGTTTTGTGTAAGAAAAAAGGAATCGCATGGCGAAACTTTACATTATATATTTGAATTATTACTGCTCCATTTAGTTTACATGCATTGTCTTTCAATTGGAACCATTAATTTTCATTTTCCTGACATCACGTTATATTCCCCCTAAGAACGTGCGACTTCCCTTTAAACTAGAATAGATAGAGACATTTGAACAGATTTGCTTGTTTAAAATGTCTTACAGCAAAGACGCGTAAACGAATTTCATATGAAGTGCGTCATATCGACATCTTGTTCTGAATAAAATTCCATAATTTATAAATTCTAAACTTGAATGTCCAAAACAGATTTTGAAATTGCGACCTATGCATCAAAAGTCCGTTTGAACAGCCATCAAATAAAAAAAGTATCTGTTCCTGAAGAAAAATTTTCCTAGTTTATTTAAAAAAAAGATTTAATCAGGTAAAATAATTTTGTTTTTGGTGCCGTTTCTTAGCACCTGCTTAGTATTGTCCATGCTTACCCAAATCCGGAGGTATTTGTGGACATAATTCCAAAACATCAGTATTCTCTTTGGTCGGGTTAGAAATGATTCTGTTTACACCATCCAATCTGCGGAGATGATTATTATTTACACTCCATGTGTATAGGCTTGAAATGTTTGTGACAAACACGTGACAAATTAGTGCGGTGAATAAACAGGCGATGACTACTTTCCATCTTTTCTTATGTGAGAATTTCATTGCAGATTTTTCTCTGAAAGGAAATAAACAGCATTTAAAATAATTCATCATCATAATGTAGAAATTGAACCTAAAACTTAATTTTATTACAATCTTAGAATATAATTTCAAAATAACAGATTTTAGTGTGTTTTAGTGTGTTTAGAGTGACATATTGTTAAATACATGATATAAAAGGGCAAAAATATTAACGTTAACAACTTCATATTTATATTGAAATGAAGTCATAGAATTCAGATGTTTTGTCTTCATACCTTTTCATATTCAGCATAGACATGCATGAATTTAATACCTCTGCCTTAATTCCGGATCGGGTAAACCCTCACATCTTAATGTAAGTAGTTCTCTATACAAGGTGGGTCGTAATGGTTAGCACTGCACGTGTAGATGTTGATTTCACTCTGGGTACATCAATCATCCTTAAACTCTCAACACCCTTCTCCCGGTAGCACGCAACCGGATATGATGTAAACATACTTAAACTTCATCGCTCAATTGCAGCAGGATTATTCATCCAATTGTGTATTCTGATTGAATTTGAATTGAAATCTCTAATTTGAATTTGAATTTTTGGAATCACAGCTGCTTTAGTTACATAAGTAATATTGCAACACGTTTGGTTTATGCACAGCTGTTATGTTGCCTGGACAAGTCCGTGAGTCCGGTGGTTGGTTGTTAATTAGAGGCAGCTGAGTGACTAATTGATTCAACCCACATGGGAGCCAACATTAGTAACATTTTCATTAACTGTCATGGCCCACATGTAATGTTATGTTTGACCAAATAACTCAGTCTAAGTAAACCTAGCCTCAATATTATCTGTATCACTCCTAGCTGAGTCTGGAAAGGCCTAGTAGAGGGTCGCGTCAGCCCACGTATCAAATTGGCCAATCAGAACTCATCTTACACAATAGTCTGCCTTCGCACGTATAACGTTGGAGGGTCATAGGTCGCAGAAAGATCCGCTGAACGTGACCCTCGACTAGGCCTTGCTAGACTCAGTATAGGAGTGAAACTGATAATATTGAGGCTAGGTTTACAAATAACTCGGCAAATGCTTCTCTGAGCAAACTCAAATGGAGAAGGACCGAAATTGTCGCTTCTTAACTTTAAAAAGTTACTATGTATGTCACTTGACCAATATCATTTCAAATTGTTATTTTGATTAAAATTGATTATAAACTTGATAGGACAGTGGTTGAAATATATTTGTTATTGAATATATAAACAGTATACTACACCTACCCTCATCTCATCGTCGTTGAATTGAATATAGTCAGTATATAGCTTGTAAAATGTACAAGTCGAGTTCGCATATGCCCAATTACCTACACGAGTCCATCATACTCACATTACTATAGGTATATTCGGTGAATACACGCGAGATGTACCTGTCGAAAGCTTTGATGTATATTTGCGGTATAGACAAATAAACAGGGTTATCAAGAACATCACTTGTGTTGTGTTTTTGTTTATCTAGTCTTCACTAGCCCACAGAGACTGTTCGTGCATCACATACCAAGGGTGACACGGTTGCATTCACGCGATGCTATTCACAACCGAAAACACATTTGATCTACTCAGGTCTTTTAATACTGTGTCCATCACCTTATATTTAAGTACAAAATGGTTTTCCCACTGTTTCTGTCGGTTTATAAGTTAGATAAAACATGACCCGTGAGCATTATTGAAAAGTATGCCCTCCTCCCTCGGGAAATTCCCTTGGACCTCCGGCCCGTAGGTGTCGGGTATATTTCAAATGCCTGCGGGTCATGTTTTATCCTACACATATATACTTTGGAAAAATGACAAGGGATAGATGATTATTTTGAGATTGTTTTCAATATTATTCATAAAGATAAGAACATTTATAATGTATTCTGTTTAAGTATATTTCATGAAAACATTAAGCGTAGCCACACTAAAATACACTTGTTGAATGGAGAGTAAGATTTACATTTAACCAGTCCTTTTTTCAAAGTAGAATAGTTGATTGTGCACTTACACATCATGGTATTCATCTCCAATACCAGCTTTACAGATTAAAGTAACTGTTGTTTTTTCCTTTCACGCAGTCAACACCAACGATTCAACATAAAAATCCATTTGGCAGAATATTTTGTGAAGATTTAAGATAAAAGTTCATTTATAAGGTAGCATGATTAATTGAAAATTTACCACGTACAATCTGGTTTATTAGTTATTTTTATTAAAGTAATAATTCCGATCAAATAGCAAAATCCGACTGAATAAATGAAAAATATATTGATAGGTAAATGCTCGCTTCAGTACCCAGAGAACCTTTAGTTAGTGTAAAACATATTTGATGTTGCTAGTGGCAAGTACCATAAAAACTAGTTTCTAAATCATACCATACAAATTGCAAGATTTTTAATCCACTGTTGATTGTGACGACTAATACATATTTTCACCAGTTCTCTAGGATTCTATCTTCTTGTGTGTAACAGTTTAAAACATTATCTTTTCATGTTTGCGAGAAACACAATGACGCGTCAATGAATTTATGTCTGATAAATTGCTTTATGTCGATGACATTGTTTTCTTAACTTAATTAATATGTCATCAATTTTAAACTGAAATGTCGATCATTTTGTGCAAACAATAATTTGAATTGCGATTTATAAATGTTATACGCCCCCATGTGCGTTTGAAGAGACACGTACAAGTATCTTTTCCGGAAGAGTGAAAATGTGCATGTTTCTTCACAAGATATTTGTCTGTCTCTAAAACGGGCAAAACACTGTACTATAATTTGTTATTAAAAATCATATGTGAAGAATAAATTTTATGTGTAAATTGTAAGGTTCTAAAGTTAGAAAAAAGAGGGTTGGATTTTCTGATTTAATTAAATATTTGGGCAGTGTACAGTTCGATTGAATCAGCTGTGTCGATTGAGCATTAATCAAAGTCGTCACGGGACATCAATACATATATATACTGAACGGTCTATCAGATTGTCCCTTACATAATCGTATAAACTCATGATGATTAACTTTCAAATTGTTTATTAATTTTTGTTTGTTTCATTTTTGTAATATTTTGGAAACGAAGTCGTCATTTATTTTTTGTTGAAGGATTATCAATGAGGTTATCAATACTTTTTTGATAACTTATTCTGTAGGATGTTGTGCAAAAAAGTAGTTCATAGTTCTTTAAAATTAATTTGAAAACGTTAATGGAAATTTAAAGACGGTCTAAGTAATTAAGGCATAAAGTTTTCTATCGACAATCTTAAAGGGTCAGAAGCACGTTTTTTGAAAATTTTATATTTTCCAATTTTTACTGATAATTGTACGTAAATGCTAAATGTTTTATTTAGATAGTATAAAAAATCTCATTACACAAACCAATCATCAATAGTCAGAGAACAAATTATCAAGATGCACATAAAGTCAATTGACGGTCATTTTTGTGTGAACACAAATGTAATTTGTTTTGTGTAACAAAAAGGAATGAAGAGATCAGCCAGTTCTTTTTCCATTGGTTGATTTCGCGCATGCGTGACACGGACCAGGTGGGTTAGTAGCTAGATGTAACGTAAGGACTTAGGGGACGATAACATTCCAGCTAGTATTAACTAGATTGTCGCTATCGGGGCATGAAGATATGACTCTGTGCAGAAGTCCTGTTTAAAGTGCTTGTATTTTCGAAGTTTGGTTCGTCCGTTTCTTGTCTCTTCGCACTGTACATTTTCCCTCCATTCGGCTTTGTAGTTATTAAAAGCGTTTGTCTTTACAGTTCTTACAGTACATAAGGCGTGACTCTATCCGTTGTTGAGTTCTTAAATGGGAGAGATTTTTTTGATCCATGTAGACTTTTACTCTGTGGGCCAAGTTCCTCCTTTTGACACCATCAGACCATAAAAACGTGATTTTATTTATTCTTGTCTGTATTAAAGCCTCTTCGTCTGTTTAAGCTTTGTCTGCACCGTCGACACCCACTACTGTCTTCCTCACAAAGCTTAAAGGGGCAGTAGCACGTTTTTAGGGGAAATATAAGGTGATGTCAGGAAAATGAATATTAATGTTTCCAATTGAAAGACAATGTATTTAAACTAAATCAAACAGTAATAATTCAAATATATAACGTAAAGTTTAGCCATGCGATTCCTTTTTCTTACACAAAATGAATTAAAGGTGTTCACATGAAATGGCCGCCGATGGATTTTATATGAATCTTCATACTTTGTCCTCTGACTATGGATGATTGACCTGTGTAATTAGATCTTTGACACTGCCAAAATAATACATTTAACATTAACTTACAAGTATCAGTGAAAATTGAAAATATAAAATTATCAAAAAACGTGCTACTGCCCTTTTAAAAGGTCCGTTTCCAAACTTACTCATTGAAAGCTTCTTACTTTTCTGTGCTTGGCTTACTATGAGGGAAAGGGATAGTCAAATCAGAAGCCCCTTACAAACTACATAGGAATGAAAACAATATGGCGACCTTTCTGTCGACTGAACAGATTGTTAAGAGATAGCAACGCCCGTAACGTGCGGATCGATATTATGTTACCTAATTTCAAGTTTAATCAATCAGTGCAAATACTATAACACAGAAAACAACCGAGAAAAATAACTCTTGAAAATAGTTGACAAACTTGATTTATTGAGGTCAACCAACACAGACACAAAAAGAGCGTCGGCGATTGGCTGTAGCAAGGAAGGTAACTAGAGGTAACAAATTATCACCGGAGAGGGTGCTGTTTTCAAACCAGAAAGTCAAGGGTCGACAGCAAGGAATAAGTCGTTTTAAACTTTGCGTAGGAAATGCCGACTACTGACTCTTGAAGTTACTGTCGTAACACCTATGCTGATGATATTACTTATAATAGACAATTTGACAATGTTTAGATATGATATTGTCTTACTGACCGATTAATTGCAATTATATTTTTTTAATGTTGATATTGACTAAGCAAATGATTACCAGGTGGTTAAAAGAGTTACATGTTTATTTATTGAAGCGGCGGTAAAATATATGAAGTTAGTTCGTAAACACAAGCAAGGAACTACAACTTCTGAGCGATACTTTTTAATTCAAGCATAAAATGCGAAATTTTTTTATCATGAGCCAGAATTCAATATTTCCATAGAGCGTTTAATACACTTGCTCCTCAATTTTTAAATGTTAAAGTTATCATAAAGAAACCCACCAATCATGATGTTTTATTTGAACAAAAACTGTACAAATTTAAATTCAGTTACTCAAGAGCTATGGATTTGTGGTTATCTTTTGCGTGAGTTAATCAAAACTCATGTTAGAGCATTTTGTTCCATCAAAATATTCCGTTCATTTCATAACTTACACAGCTATTGCTCTAAATCAAGAACTATGCATTTGTGGTTAAATTTTGCGTCAGTTAATCAAAACTCATGTTAAAGCATTTTGTTCCATCAAAATATTCCGTTCTTTTCATTACATTCACAAATTGCTCTAAATCAAGAACTATAAGTTTGTGGTTAACTTTTGCGTCAGCCTTAATCAAAACTCACGTTAGAGCATTTTGTTTCTTCAAAATACTCCGTTCTTTTCATTACATTCACAACTATTGCTCTTAATCAAGAACTATGAGTCTGTGGTTAACTTTTGCGTCAGATAATTAAATTTACCACAGGGCATATTGTTTCATCAACATATCCCGTGTTTTTCATTACATACACAGCTATTGGTCAAATGATCAAGAACTTTAAGTTTGTGGTTAACTTTTGCGTCAGTTAATTAAAACTCATGTTAGAGCATTTTGTTTCATCAAAATATTCTGTTCTTTTCATTACATACACAGCTATTGCTCTAAATCAAGAACTATGAGTCTGTGGTTAACTTTTGCTTCAGTTAATCTCTCCATCATTTCCTCCTTCTCTAAGGCATGTCGTGGTCGACCGTGGGTTCCCCTGCAGCAGGTTATGATGACGATATATGACACAGTTACAGACATCATGGCCGCAAGGGCTGCTGCTATAATGTTGTTCCTTTCGCTGTAAGGACTGAGAGTTATCGCCCCTGGTTTCGGGCTACCTAAAAAACGAGATATAACGTAGTTTTAATTATATATATAATTTCAAGGGTATATAAAGGAATGTTTGGTATCTATTTGAGACCTTTGCAATATAGATTCAATCAATTAAGTTTATTGTATCCTTTGTCAATATAGTGGCGTGACTCTTTTTATCCGGGAAACACTTAATATGGATCGTTAAACCATATATTTTTGTTTGGTTAATTTTAACTTCACTCTTTCGGTTTATAAGTAGGATAATCAGCATCCAGGTCACAACTTAATATCGACTTTAAACCATATCTCTTTGTTGGGTTATCTTTTACTTCACTCTTTCGGTTTATAAGAAGGATAATCACCATTCAACTGAATTTTAGCATATATTGTTTTTAAAACATGAGATCAAACACTTAGAGTCAATGTGGTTATATAACCATCTCCCTTGCAGTAGGTTGTGTCATCAATGTCCGTATTGTCTGTTTATGAGAAATTAGAGAGCAGTTATTAACATTTTCTTACACCAGAACTTGATCTTAAAGCCGGAGTAGCTGCGTGTCGAGTCGGTGGTGAAGGTAAGGGTGAGGCTGTGGTTACTGGAGACAAGCAGGGGTCGGGAGAAACCACAGAAGCGACCCACAGAGGGACTGCTCTCAGAGTCGCCTACAAATAGAATAAAGATAAATAGTAGTAGTAAACAGAAATAATTGTTCACAAGATTCGAACCCAGAACGCACCAACTAAACATAAATAATTGTTCACAGATTCGAACCAAGAACGCAAACACTTAGCATAATTAATTCACAAGATTCGAACCCAGAAAGCAACAACTAAACATGAATTGTTGTCCACAAGATTCGAACATAGAACGTTCCACTAAACATAAATAATTGTTCAGAGATTCGAACCAAGAACGCAAAAACTTAGCATAAATAATTCACAAGATTCGAACCCAGAACGCACCAAGTAAACATAGATATCTATTCACAAGATTCGAACTCAAAACGCACCAACTGAACACAAACATTTGTTCACAAGATTCGAACCCTGGACGCACCATCAAACACCTGTACGTAGTCCCATCGACACAGAGAGTCGTGTTCTATATGAGTGGCAACAACCTGCGCCTGTACCCGGTAGTTGGAGTCAAATGACGTCAGAGTCCAGATTGCCTTGTAGTTGCTGAAACGGTAAATGGCTTGTATCATATCGATTGGTCTGAAATAACAATTATCTGTACCTCTATCATCTATATCCAAACCAATTTTATTATAGTGCAGGATTCAAATGATACCAACTTGTATGAATTTGTATTTGATTTTTAATGATAATACATATTACTTTTTCCAAGAAGAAAACATCAACGTGACAAACACTTCAAGAATTAACAATTTTGAGACAATCTATAGAGTTTAGGTTCGTCAATATGCTACGTATGTGACGTACTTACAAATTTGCCAGCATTGAACATAAACTCCATCTCTGATACACTTTTCAATAGCATTTGATGAATTTGTAATCTAAAAATTACGGTAGTACACAGTACATTCTTCATCTCAACTTCCACCAACCATAACGATTAAACAAATCCATTTCCTGCCAAACGGAAAAGACGAAACATCTAATTGTATTACTGTATGATAGAGAAAACTGTTGTTTGATTGTTATTGTTAGTATAAAAAACTATCGATTAACACTTCGACATCGAGTTATAACTCGCTGTGGGTAGTTCAGACAGTTGACAACATTGGTATTCCTTTCAAGAAGATTGTTGTATTTTGAGAGGCAATGCTTCAATGTTAATATGTAGCTACACCGACTACAGACTAGTATATATCACTCACTGCGGATAGTTCATCGGCCACCCGTAGGACATAATGTACCCGGGTGAAGGGTTGGCAAAGCGCTTTGTGACGCTCACTGCGCATGCCTGTTGCACTGATATAAAAAATGATGAACTTTGGATTAATGTGCTTATCTATCTGAATTAAGAACAATGTGTAATTAAACAATTTTATTATCAAATATATACTACTAACAATTGATCGACAAAGCCACCTATTCTTATGAAAATTTGATGATATAGAAACAAGGTCAATTTATTGTTTGATATTTATTTCTTCGAAAAAATTATGCTTTATATCAAGAATAAAGTTGTCTATTCCTAGAGAAAGATAATGGCATATAACATATTTCTCAGTTATAAAGACACAAGCACCCTTTAAGAAGAATTCGGTAAAAGTATGGTCACCATCTTTCGATTCATAAACATTTCTGTTATGCGTATTTCAAAGAAGAGTAGACTTCTATCAAAGAAACCTTGACTTATGAAAAGTAATATAGATTATTTCATATCTTTTTCATAAACGAAGAAAACGTATTGAAAAAGGAATAAAAAGGAATTCGAACCCTAATAACAGTTCTTGTTACATCTAGAAAGACTGCAACTTCGATGGCAACATACATCTAGTAAGTGTATCAACTTCAAACACAAAAGTATATCAATTAAAAAAATTAAAATCTCAACCAGCTACCTTATATGTAAGAAAACGAGTTGACGAATTTATAAGAAAATAATATACCTACCTGAGAGACAGAGGATCACGACTAGTGGTAAGATCATTCCAATATTCTCTGAAACAGAAATGAGGCCTGACAACATGGATATTTTAAAGAAACTAGAGGTTTTGTATAGTATGTTTGTATATTCACAGACTGCTTCCATCCCCCAAGAAATGAAGGTCAATCCCTTCTGGCAAGCACTTGTTTAAACTATATATCCACGGCATCTGTGTTTTGAAATGAATGAATTCAAGAAATTACGTCTGTATTATCACAGACAGTTATTATTCTCAAGGTATAAAACAAAGTCTCTCCCTTTGGATAAGCATTGTTCAAACAGAGATAGTGGTCTGCTAAATTCGTAATAGTCAACAGTGTCCAATTTTTTGAATGAAAGAATACGTTGTCATAATAAATCAAAGGTCCAGTATTCAAGAAACAATGATTGTATATCCACAGACTTTGTTCGTCCCTAATGGTCTTAAGGTCTGCCCATCACGAAAAGTCTCGAAGAGGTCCTCTCAATTCTATATAATCAACCTGTTCCATGCTTTAGAATGAATATGTTGTCAATGAGATAAAAGGCCTACACGTATCCACATGAATTTCATATTTATAGGAACTGAAACAAGGCCTATCCATCGAGAACGACTCTTGAAACTGTCATAATTTTGCCTTTTGACACAATGAAGACCTATGGCGTGATCAGCGGTAGACAATTGCAAATAGTAAAACCACAATAAAGGTATCTCGGCTGTGTTAATGTTCACCTTACCTTCCATTAATGATCTTTAGACACTTATCGGTAATCTATATATATGGACGTGCCAGATCAATCACGTATCGATCACATATTCACATCTGATTGATTGTCAGTGTCCTAAACACGACATGAGGCGGACAGCATTGTCGGTCACTATAATTCTAAGGAATACTGGTTGGAACTGTCAGTCAACAAGTGCAATTCACTGCTACAGTTAACCCCGTCTAAGCGGTCACCTCGCTAATCCGACATAGCATTAGTATCGAAACTTGAATTCATTCCAATATGACAAGAAAACTCCATCTCATTCCATCTGAACCATAACGTAACTTGACCTTAATATAGACCTTTTATAAGGTCATCTGATGTTAGTCACTGATTCATTTTCAATAATCGTTATAGATTTTGTCACACTATTTTAATTCCTATGGATGTGTTTTCGCGAGCATGAGTTTTTATTGTTTTGTCAAAAGCGATGGACTTGCATATACCATTTTGGTGGATTGTTTGAAGAACGCCTAGGATTAAAAGTAAACGAATAAGGCATTTTAAACACAGAATGATGCAGTAGGTATTTTCATGCTCAATTATCACTCGAAGAGTGTTTCAATTTTCTGTCAAACACATGGCATGAACACATTATGTTTGAAATAAAACATGAAATCTGTCACAAATCACATAACGTAGTTCAACCATGTTATTTACGTAATACGATAATCACAATAATTTAGAAACATGAAATTTGTCACAGATCACATAAGGTAGTTCAACAATGTTATTTAGGTAATGCGATAGTCACACTAATTTAGGAACCATTAAAGCGACAATCCAATTTGGCTATTTATTGTAGAAACGAAAGTCAAGGGGACATTTCAGTATATACATATGATTCTATTACAACATTGTTATAACACAACCATGTTCAACCATGGGATATATTTTTATATATACATTTGATCACAAGCGAATTTCGTTTCCACAAAACATACCCCGATAGAACTTCCCCTTTAAATACATGTTAATAAAAGGTAATGAAGCTCACCTCAACTTGTTTATATATAAATATTCCTGGTAAGGACGCATACATCTCACATACTCCTAGGTAATGGTAGAACATTGATAGAATCCATGACGTCATACATGTACTACAACGTTATATAGCAAGTTGTGTGGTGTGAGAGGCATTACGTATAATCAAACTGGTTATTATCGCTCTTCAATCGCTCCTACATGACACTTTCACATTTCAACTCAAGTGATTATCTGAATAGAATAAATATCCAAAGGTAAGAAAGAATTCACTTATGTTGACATTGTTACTGTTGCATAGCCACGGCGTTGTGTACACATGGGGTATTGCTCGGTATTTCTGGTATATTGATAATCAATACAACACCGTATGCGCCTGACTGGAAATTCTGCATTATGTGTCACAAATTTCTTAATGCAGGTGCAGTGCTATTCGTAACCCTCTTCGTGTATCACATTGAATTAAATTGTTGCTTTTGTATGATAGTTTTGAAAAACTGGATATTAATGTATCAATGATTGCGAAGAAATACACATGAGGGATAGACCAGTGGAAGAAAGTCATAGATGGAGATCACTGATAATGAGTGACATTTCAAATTTCTTTCTTGTAATAACTTGACCCGAGGAATGCAAATTTAATCTCTATATTTTCACTCAGACCCTCCTTTGCCTCAACAATCTTACATAAGTATAGTTTTATATAGAAATATCAATTGCGCTATATAAAAGCTATCCACTACGATAATTATCCTTCAAAACCGCTATTGTTTTCTAGTTCAAAGCGAGGCACTGTACATATCTGTAGATCTCGTTTTGCTGTTTCAAAATACCTGGAAATGTAAATATTACTATGTGTTAATACATAGCCTTATAACAACCTGTAGCCATATCTTTGTGATAATGTTTATATATATGACATAATTGAACAGAGCTATTTCAAATATATATACTAGGCAGAACTATTTCAAATGTAAATATACCATTGATTTTTATTTTAACATCAACAGCAATAAAATACTTAGTATTTGATATTATTTGTGTTAAAGAAAAACCTAAGAAGTCCTCATGACGATAAAAATAAAGAATTCTTCTTTCTAAAGAAGATCTTTTCACGTCCACTGACGCATGGCGAATCCAGGTCACTGAGAAATAGGGCAAGACTCACCTAGCGAGTCAACAAACATCTATTTAGAGACTGATAGCGTTCCCTATTACATTTGCCACCGTACATGTATTTGCCGCTTGTATAAGTTTCACTCATGGAACAAGGAGTGAGGGGAGATCTTTTAAGGGTTTTTATCATAGTGATCCACGTATGTATCACGCTAGGTAAGTTGTGCTCTATACATAATATAGTTGATTGTATCATTATATCCTTCAAGCGAAGTGCTGGTACTTGGTGTCTAGTCTTTTGTATGAATGAGACGTGGCTGCAGTTTAAGTTATATTTTAATAGATTTTTATCAAGGATTGATTTTTAGTTTAAGTTTTTGATCTTATCCCCCATGATCATTAAAACCGGATTTCAACCTACACCCGGAAATGCCATATTATCTGTGAATGTATGTAGATACGCGGTTCTAGATCTGATTGATAAAGACGGTTTATACCATTTATAACTAGATATGGAGGATGATACAAATGTCATATCTCTAAAAATCGTAAGTTGACATCACAAAGGTAGTATGTATGTTGTTTGAGTAAAATTTTACGGGAAAGTGGGAATAAATCTCAACAGAGTTGTCTCCCTTGACAGTCACTTGTTATGGTTGGATTGACACCGAACTCGAGATAAAATATTAAGAATAATGCCTAAATGGTTAGGGGAGACCAGGGCAAAGCGCGCCCCCTAACATAAAAGTGCGTCTTGTGGGCACCCCGACATGTACAGAATGCAACTTGCACACTATCTCTAATACTTATCACATAGACTGTAACATGGCACATGCTTTTTTAATCTGCCATTTCGGAATAAGGATATTTTTACGTAAATATATTTTGACTTAGGGGGCGCGCTTTGCCCTGTAGTTTGGGGCAAAGTGCCCAATCCCCTGGGCGCTTTGTCCCATTCGAAAAACAACACAGAATGTAATATATATTACACACATATAATCAGCCAATACAAATCAAAAGCTATCATCTTGATAATGCAAGGCAACCATCGAACCCATATGAAGGATAGAATTAACATTAAAGTTGACAATATATGCAAGAATGCGCAAACTATTCCTTAACATGTAATGGACCTACATGTTCAACATTCTCAATGACCAAATATCGTTATGGTTGGTACATGTACATTTCTTTCAACTACGAATGTGTTGATAATGTAGGTTTTTGAATATCAAAACCAGTAAAATAATAGAATATAAGATGAATTGAATTGGTTATATGGACGAATTAAAGAATTCATACAACTATTATGTGTCGGACTTGGCAGAACGGCATAAATTGCTTATCGTTTAGGGTTGAACATTAATATACAATGAATTATATATTCATGATTTAAAAAACAACAGAAAAATATGCTTTGGTAACTGTTTCTTGTCGTGATTCTTTAACAAAACAAAACCCTTTAAGTAAAATGGTATATTTCATTTTAATATAAAAAAAGCAGAATGCTGATATGAAAATGATAGTTCACCTTTACATTATTTGCTAAAGAAATGCAAAATAATAACTTTAACACCAATATGTTAACCAAAATGATATATTTTATAACACACGGGGTAAAGCGCTCCCCCCGGCACGTTTTGCCACATCAAGGGTAGTATTTGTTATGAACATCACAGAAAGTCATTAAAGCAAGTAATTACAAATTTCATTATTCAATGAATTAATGATACCAATTCATATTACTTATGCACGAGAGTTCAATGTTCCGTTTTGTATTTTTATTAAATATTTGAATTTGAGACATATCTGTTCGATATAGTAAAATCGCGTTTTTTCGATTATTTGAAATTCTGCGTCCACAACTCAGGCAAATGATTCCAGCGTTGATCACGGAGCTTCATTACGGTTACTTTCATTCGTTGGTAATGACAAATTACTTCATTTGTCGATAGGTTTGGAGAAATTACGCGTGGTCACTTTGCCCCGGGGGCGCGCTTTGCCCTGGTCTCCCCTACTCATTGGTGCTAAAGGTACTAGCATTTAATCATAAATTATAAACTAAAATACAGTCACTTAACGTATACGAATAATGACATTAATATAATTTACTTTCTCGTCTCGTACTTTACAATAAAATTGATGAGTTTCAAATTTAAAACTAACCGTTCATCGATTGTAGTGAGTGTTTCCGGGATAGCTTGGTTTTAAGTTTAAGGCATTGAATCTTATGATAATTTTTATAAAACATTTGTCAAAAGTAAGGAATTTTTGTAATATTATTTTCTTTCTTCAAAAGGTCGTCTGATAATTCGTTGGATTCATGTGTTTTATCGGTAACTACTAATGGTTATATTTAAGTTTAAGGCATTGAATGTTATGATAATTTTTATAAAACATTTGTCAAAAGTAAGGAATTTTTGTAATATTTTTTTCTTTCTTCAAGAGGTCGTCTGATAATTCGTTGGATTCATGTGTTTTATTGGTAACTACTAACGGTTGCTTAAAATATCACTAATTATTTTTTCAAGTCATGATCTGTGATATATGTCCGGACAATGCGAAGCGGCTTGTGTGGCTTGTGCGCCGCTATAGTCAAACGTCATTTAGGAAATTGGTAAAACGTCAGTTAGCCAACACTAACATATTTCGATTAATAGTGTCAGATTACCCGTAGCACCAGTAAACATTTGAATTTTTTCATCTGTACATTTAAAATACCATTGTCTGATCTATATTGAAGACAACTTTAAGGAAATATCCTTTCGAGTGACATCATTTGAGTTTCGATTGGTCCATATATGGTTATGCTATCATGTATCAATCCTGATGCATGAAGATAACAAGTAACTTAAGTTTTTTCCTTTCTTTCAGAGACACAGTCAACGCTCATGGCGAGCAGTGATTGGTCAAGCCTTACGTCTCCAAACTTCCCTAATGATTACCCAAAGTAACATACATGTATATCATATGTTTAATATCCTATATTCCATAACTATACCACTTCGGTTAAGAATAATAATTTTCAAGATTTTCGTATATTTGTATATCTACATGATTCGGTAATAATTATCATCTTAGACCATTGTGTTTCTATGAATTGTCCTTACTAATAATCTTGTGAAGTTGTTATAATTGTATAATTTCTCATGGTATTACCATCGTATACGTTTGATATCTATTAATGCTGTTCGGTACAAGTCTGGACTGGTACTGTTAGTCCAAAGTTGAACGCAAACTTTTTGACGCTTTCGACAAATAAATATGTAGATTGAATTACATTTTCATAACAACTAAAGTATGAAGATAATTATTTTATAAAAAACTTTTCTTCCAACTCCATTATCTCCAGCAAAATGACATGGCATTTCTAAATGCCACGGCAAAATGCCATCATTTTATTAAGCTTACGAAAATATCTTCTTATACGTCTTTATTATAGATTGGTAATTATCCTATACTTGATTTTTCGTGATTCAGTTTATTTAATACTTTAGTAACAGGTTTATTCTTTCTATTCGACAGCAATGTGAATAATTTATACGAACTCATTGCAACTGACAAGGACAACTTAGTATGTATCAAAGTTGACACATTCGACCTGCAGTTCTCTGGGAATTGTACAACCCATGACTACGTGGCGGTACAAAATTGTGAGTTTTAATAAAATATTGATTTTGTTCAACCTTTTTTCAAAAATGTATTATCAACATTGCTACACTACATGTACGTTTCGCATGTTTTTCTTTCTTCACTGGCTCAATACAATTTTGAAACGTGGTGGGTTGGGGTTGGTTACACCATAAAAGACATATGGACTGTAAAGATATTTTTTACATTCAAATTTTGAAATTTTCTTCTCTTTAATATATTGGATCACACGGTTAGGATTGAAAGAAAACGACTCTTTACAGTGTTTTCGGTATGTTACTGTTAACATTTTGCAGTGGCAATGTATCCTTCGATATCAGAAGTTACAATCTTGTCGCTGTCGTTTATAATTGTTCATTTTATCGCAAAATAAATTTACGAAGTGAGAGATCTATCACAACGACATAGCGCTTTAATTACTCACTGTATCAGTTCGCGTCAAAATTGGCTTTTCAAAATACATAAGGAGCCTTTGTTCACTAAAAACATATTTTGGATCTGATATCAGTTAACATTCACAAATGATATATCTGTCAAAAAGCTATTTCCGGTTAAATACAGATATATTTCTATCGCATTATTTTTATCGAGAAAAGATAAAAGGAGTTGACAACTGACAACTGAGTACTTCTGACAACTTTGTTTGTTGAGCTTAAAATGACATAATAAATAGACTTTATCATTGCATTTGCCGAATATCATTTCTATCTCATCTCATGAAGTGAGAAAGTATCTTTTTCACTTTCTCATTTCACGAGTGGTTTCATCCATAGTTGTAACGATACAGTCATTCCAAACCTTACGTCTGGACGTCAACCCTCATCACACAAATATCTGGTTATTTTCGGTTGTTATTGCTCCTGAAATCTCTAAACAAAACAATCATATGTAAGTGGAGCTCATTTTTCTTCATTCTAGCCCTAGATGAGCACCCTGTAGGCTACTGGTGTGGAATGTTCATGCCTCCATCAATGTGTGGCGAAAATGGACAGCTATATATCCGCTTCCATTCTGATAACAATGTGACGAGAGCCGGCTTCAAGATCTTGTATAGAGAAAGACAACGAGGTAAGATGATTACTCTAATGTTTACACCCAAAGATTTGTACTATCTTTGAAAAATATCTTCAGAGCAAAGTTACCGTATAAAGCTATTCTAAGCGATTATGGTCCCGGGATAGTTTTCAGTGACATCACCTGGCCATCAATCAATAAACTTCATCAATGTCTTTTTGTAAGAAAAAGTCAAGGAAGTATCTGAAGGCAAAGACGTTTCAATGTTTCGGCCTCAGTTAAAGACATTTAGGCATCCTGATTAAGCATATTTTTTAAAGCACGATTTAACTTGATGATTTAATGTTCTCATTCCTTTGGTCTCCTTTAACCGTCAATGAGTAAGAAACTATTTCTTTTCTCTAATACAAATTAACCTCCTTCCGTGATCTGTAAGAAACTATGTTTTTCGCAAATACATAATATCTTCCTTGCCTGATAAATAAGAAGCCGTGTTTTTCTCAAGTACATTAATACCTTACTTTTGGGATAACTAAGAAACTATGATTTCTCACATAAATATATAACCTTGTGCCTGATGAGTAAGAAACTATGTTTTTCTGTAATATATAATAACCTCCTTGCGTCTTGAGTAAGAAACCATGTTTTTCTCTAATTAATACACATTAACCTTATGTCTTATGAATAAGAAACTATGATTTTCATAAATATATGTACAGCCACTTCCGGGTTAAGAGCCAAAAATTCATCACATTTAAATAAGTTGGTATTTGTTCTGCAGTGGAGGAAGATTCACCTGTTGGTATGATAGTTGGGGCGACTGTGGTACCGGCGATCATCTTCGCCTTCCTCTTGTGTTACTACATCAGGCGGAAGAAACCAGGACGACTCTACACAGACAGAGTACAAATTGAAGCCTTGGACAACACAGGGTCTTCATCACAGGGTAGTCGTGGGGTAGCTACCATATCCAATTCATCACAGGGTAGTTGTGGGGTAGCTACCATCTCCCATTCCCCATCATCTGGCGTCAATAATGTACATACCGCTCCACCAACTTATGACAAAGCTGTTGGTAGTACTCCAACTGAACAACCGCCTTCCTATGATAGTCTCTCTGTGAAATAAAACATAGAAGAAAGTAATTACCGAGGAAATGTTTCATAAGACGACACTTGTATGAATTTATAAATGACCCGAGCGGGAGCGAGATTTATTCACAAGTTCCTAAATACCATTTACCAAAGCTCAAGAGTCCGATGTTTTGTTTGTAATCACGTTTTTCCATTTAAATCGAACAATATTTTATGATTAAGAGTTCTTTCTGCAGCTGTGACGTAACTATCAACGTTTTAGTGACGTCATAGAAGACGAAATACGGGTACTTGCGGTGAAACAATCGTTGTTTAACAGGACTACGTTATATTTGCAAATGTATAAAATTGTCACATCTGTAAGTAATTGTGTCCAGTGTATACTCAAAAGTTAATTAAAAATGAAAAGTAAGCATTTTAATGACTATTATCTAAACTCAAATGAAGTTATCTTTTTGTTGGAATATTCACTGTTGCTGTTTTGTTTTGACATTTTGTAAATTATCATGTGCCATTGATTTTAAGCAGATGGTGTATTTCTTCTGTTCTGATTTGTCTTTATTTGAAATGCTCTTCTTAATTAAGAATAACATTGAAATATTTTGCGTATTTATCAAATAAAGAATGAAATAATAATTATCGTTAATAAATAACTGTTATCTTAGGAATTCCATATTTGTATGCATTTTTTAAATGTAAATAAATCTCAAATTTTCTCGTTTCACATTTTTCATTTTCATTTATATTTGTTTCGTCGGCACCATTGCCTTATCGTCAATTTATTACGCTCATTGCCTCTACAATGAATCATTTGTGTCAGCTCTTGTCACTTTGTAATCCTTATTTCTCAACTATTTTGGACATATCTTCAACACTTTACGTAGACATCTCGAAAAGCTTTTTTAATTTCTGACATTAGTGTTGTGCATGTTTTAAACTATGTTTTTATACATGTTACGAAAAATCTATTGATCTTAGGACAACGTTCTGTTTCAAGGACTCCACGAGGTAGACAATGGCATCTGACAGAAACAACAGGGAAGTTGTTGGTACTCGTTCTTACGTAAATCAACATTTCTTTCAAACTCAACCGTGCATCTAAATGTATCTCAAAATTTGGTTTCAACACATGATTTACCAAGCAGAGTCTAATCAATACATAAATTTTAAATGTTTAAAGACTGTAGTTCAATAATCTGCTCTTTTTTCTTCCTTTCTAGTTTGGAAATATACGTTTTACTTAGTATGCTTTTGAAAACGGTTTGCGAGCCAAATCACCTATACAAGAAGAGTTATGCCTAAATGGAGAATCTGTTTATATAAAATGTTAGCATTATGGTCCACTGATGCAGAAGGATGAAATTCGAAGACCTCTAAACCACACGATAGCTGATGATGAAAGTGACATTTAATACATACTACCACTGTCAATTTGATAATTTGAATTATACAGTAATGAACTGATATGTTTGCTCTGCGTGTGATGTCTTTGTGACATGCCATAGGCTGCACCTGAAAAATGAAACTCAAAAAACTGTTTAAAAATATATTACTTGTAATTTTAGAAATGAATATAAAAGATATAATTAAACGTAAAACAAAAAAATCGAGTTTTTGAATAAATAGTTCTTTTTTCTTTTATCTGCCATTTCGATTTTGTTCATTCTACATGGCCTCTTAATCATAAACTGATCTAACCTATCGTTTTAATAACACAAATGCACTACCATCCATTATCATCCTTGAACGGCAACATTAAAGCATGGAATCCACCGAATAACCTTTATTTATAATGATTGATAAAACAACAGATACAATTTCAATACAATCTTTGGACGTTTTAAACAATCTACTGACATTTCATTCAACCACGAGGCCATATTGTTGTGCAATAGATTCATAACATCGTAATAGGTGATCTCTGTATCTCAATCTTGAACATCAATATTGAATGAATTCAGTATCATCGATTGAATTACTTAAATGCAACACAAACTCCGTTACATTAAAGAGTCACTCCGTGACGTTGCGAATCACATATTACAAACTGAATAAATTATGATGTGATCGAGAAGAATCGACTGTTGCAAAAGAGTATCATTTAAAGTTATCGAGTTCTAGAGTGACAATACAAAGGTTTGAAGTGATCAAAAACCGGAAAATGACGCGCATCAACCGTCAAAAGTGATTTATTTTAGAAACTTATCGATACCAATCAGAATGACATTTAGGAATTAATACTGTTCCACGAAGTCTATAACTAGTATCTATGTAGATTAGACATGTGGGATTGGCGTCTTCTTACATATATGCCTCTTTTAAGATCTTTTACGAAAAAAGCTTCAACATGTGACTGCTATTTTCACTCCTACATGTCACTTTCACATTTCAACTCAAGTGATTATCGGTAAAGAATAAATATTCAAAGGTAAGAAAGAATTCACTGATGTTGACATTGTTACTGTTGCATAGCCACGGCGTTGTGTACACATGGGGTATTGCACGATATTTCTGGTATATTGATAATCAATACAACACCGGAAATTCTGCATAATCTGTCACAAACAATCTTACTTAATGCAGATGCAGTGCTATTCTTAACCTTACCACATATTGAATTGAATTGCTCCTGTCTGTATCATAGTTGCGAAAAACTAAATATTATAGTATCAATGAGCGCGAAGAAATACACACGAGGGATAGACCAGTGGAAGAAAGTCATAGATGGAGATCACTGATAATGAGTGACATTTCAAATTTCTTTTTTGTAACAACTTGATCCGAGGTATGCAAATTTAATCTCTATTTTTTCACTCAGACACTCCTTTGCCTCAACAATCGTGTATAGTGTTATATAGCAATATCAAAATTGGCATTTTATAAGAGATATCTATTATTATCATTATTATCCTTCTAAACTGACATTGTTTTCCTGTTCAACGCGAGGCACTGTACATATCTGTGGATCATGTTTTGCTGTTTCAAAATACCTGGAAATGTAAATAGTACTATGTGTTCACACAAAGCCTTATAACAACCTGTAACTATATCTTTGTGATAAGTTTACATATATGACATAACTGAACAGAGCTATTTCAAATATATCTACTGGGCAGAACTATGTTAAATGTAAATACCGGCATTGATTTTATTTTAACATCTACAGTAATATAAGACTTAGTATTTGATATTATTTGTGTTAAAGAAAAACCTAGGAAGTCCACGTGAAAATATAGAATTCGCAACAATCTTTTCACGTTCACTGACGCATGGCGCAGAGAAATAGAGCAAGACTCACCTAGCGAGTCAACAAACATCTATTTATAGACTTAAAGCGATCCCTCTTACTTTTACACTGTACATGTATTTTGCCGCTTGTATAATTTTCAACCATGGTACTAGGATTGTGGGGTGATCCTTTAAGGTTTTTCATCATAGTAATCCAAGTACATGTATGTATCACGCTAGGTAAGTTGTGTTCTACAGTTTATGTATGTGAAATATATATAGTTGATTGTATCATTTTATCCTTCAAGCGAAGTGATGTTACTTTGTGCCTACATGTAGTCTTTTGTGTGAATGAGACGTGGCTGCAGTTCAAGTGATTTTTAATAGTTTTTTTTTAATCTAGGATGGATAGCGTAAGATTTTCATCTTATCTCTCATGATCATGAAAACAGGATTTCAACCTACAACCGGAAATGCCAGTTTATCTGTGAATGTATGTTGATATGCGGTTCTAGATCTGATTGATAAAGAAGGTGTATACCATTTTTAACTAGATATGGAGGATGATATAAATGTCATATCTCTATTGTAAGTTGACAGAACAATGAAGAAAGCATCTATGTTGTTTGAGTAAATTTTTACTGGAAGGTAACAATAAATCTCAACAGAGTTGTCTCCCATACAAGTCACTTGCTATGGTTGGTTTGACACCGAACTCGATATAAAATATTAAGAATACTGCCTAAATGCCAACTCATTAGTGTCAAAGGTACATGCATGTATTTATAAACTCACGTATACAAATAATGACATTAATATATTTACTTTCCTGTAAGTCTCGTATTTCACATTTCATAACATTGGTGGTTATTCAAATTTAAAACTTACCGTTTTCAGTGAGCGTTTCGATGTTACTTTGTTAAAAAGTTTAAGTTTAAGGATGTTTGCTCCTCAAATTTATAGTATTCAACTTTTTTTCTAACTTATATTTTTTAAAAGATCAAAGTATATGATTGGAAAATCAGCATTAAAAAATAGGGGGTAGTTTTTTTTTTCGAGATATGACGCCTGTAAGATAGTGGGGTGAAGTACAATTTTAACATGGGAGTCTATGGGAAAATGAGAAAAAACTGCTAAAAACTTTGGAATACTACATTTCAAGTATTAAACTTTTTTTCATGTTACCCTACTGAAATCAATGAAAAAATATATATGGTAGTGTGGGTCTTTTTAAACTTTGACACAAAATGTACCTGAAAACCCCCCTTTCTAGACACACTTAGGCCATTTATGCTGTGTAAGCACTTTTTAGAGGTTCTAAAGTCACATTTTCTTTATTTCATTTGTTTTTTTAAAGTATGTAGATGATGTAGATTATCATGAAATAAAAAAAGATGAGAAAAAATCTTTACTTAATCATATTTCCTTTTTAAAGGTTAACAGTAAGGAGCAGACATCCTTAAGGCATTGAATCTAATGATAATTTTGGTAAAAACATTTGGTCAAAAGTTAGGAAGATTTGTCATTTTTTTCTTCAAAAGGTCGTCGGATAATTCGTTGGAGTCTGGTTTTATCGGTAACTACTGATGGTTGCTTGAAATATCACTTTATTAAAATCGCTTCAGTTTAATGACACTTACTATTTAAAGTCACGATCTGTGAATCAGGACAAGGGGATGAGGCTGGTCAAACGTCATTTACGAAACTACAGACCCTTGCAGAAGTAGTTACCTGAAAACCGCGGTCTGATTGCAGTCTGATCGCGATCAACTGCATTCAGATTGCAGCTTGATCGCGGTCAACCGCGGTCTGACTGCAATCTGATCGCGGTCAACTGCAATCAGATTGCAGTTTGATCGCGGTCAACCGCGGTCTGACTGCAATCTGATCGCGATCAACCGTGATCAGATTGCAGTCAAACTGCGGTCGATCCGATCAGGGGTTGAGAGTGATTATAGACATTGTCTGCATGTCGGCAGTACAGCATAAGTTTAATTATAATAGATTGAGAAACTCAAATCTGCCGTATTCGGTCCAAATTGATTTTACTACCTGATTTGTTATTTGTTATTCATACTTTAACAACGCATACTATTCCTTTGTTCAGATACTTCATGTCTACCTTCTACACTGTCGTAAAACGTATAGCGATTTTTTGCACTGGTTAAAAATGAAATAATATCCTGTTGCATAAAGTGTAATTTGAATGTACCTTGCTACGACTTTTTGTAGCATATGTGTGAAGTTATGAACATCGTTAACTCATCATTACTTATATTCCTCATTCATACAGGAGAGATATATCACTTTATGGTGTTATGAAAGCCCTTTGACTTCTCTGTAGTTTGTTGGTGTTTAAATTTTAAGACGGCCGAATGAAATCGTGAAAATATCCATGCCAATACACGTCATAATGTTATACACAAGTTTTAATGACAGATGTAAATTGTTAAAGAATTCTTGATATCATATTTGATTTTGTTGAATTTTGGAGACACTAGGAAGAAGGAATAATTACTGATCATGATATTCTCGGTTTTTGGACAACACTGGGTAATTAAGACACAATGGGAGAAAGTGGTATTATTGGTATATGACTGTCATTTTCAAATATTTTTTCAAAACTGTACATTTTAATTCTTTGTGTGCAGGACCTTTTTTTTAATACATTTGGAGGAAATAAAGATGGCTTATCAATCATCGTGACAATCTCACATGCCAGTATGGTAAGGCATAACTGAAACGGTACAACCAGTAGCAGTAGTAATATAAAATGTTTCCATCAAATCAATTCTAATGGTCTATTTTCAAGGTATAACTGAAATAGAACAAGAACACATATGTAATATTGATTATCTGTGATCAGTTTTGCCGATATATGTGCATTAATTTATATGCGAATTGAGAATTTTGAAAATTTCACCTTCCGGGCCGCATACCTTTAATGAGAAGAGACAACCTCTATGTAGATTTTGTAATTCTGTCATGAATGTAAATATTACAGTGTTTATGTTTTCACGGATAGAAACAGTCAGAGAAAAGCTTATGAATTAATTTGTATGTACAACAGCGACTTCTGACCGATGGTGTCATATACCGCATTGATTTTTCAAAAACGTTCATCTTTTACAGGTTTAACAAGTAGTTTATTGGTCGAGTCATTCAGTGTTGCTGCCAAATTACCAGTTATCAGTATGTCAAAAGTCTTGTACTTTAAAATGGTTCAGGTTCATACACGTGGGATCAACAATTTAAGTGGGATGAACCATTTAAGTACGCGGATTAAAAATCGGCAAAAATCTTGTCGATCCCGCGTGAATGTCACTACCACTTATCGAGAATAATGCAGAGGAATATATGGATGACAACTTCTTTGGTCATTGAATGCAAAGTTTACAAGAATCTGTGTTGAAAAGCCGTATGCAATCAACAAAGAAGTTGTCATCCATATATTCCTCTGCATTACTGTCATTCCAACTTATATCATGCCTATCAAAGAAGTTAATCGAGAACAGTCGATTGGCTTAGAAGGATTAACGCATGGATAATCCCGATCCTCATGAATACAATTGTCGACAGTAACTTGAGTTACGAGTTTATAATGTTCAGTCCAGAGTTTTTATGTATTGTTGCCAAAAGCTGCAGATTTATTTCAGAAAAAGGAAAATCTTTTTTATGTTAGGTTAAATATATTTCATAGTCAATTTTGTTGTATTTATATTTCATATGTCGTAGTCTCTCATAACCCTCATATCAACGGTTGGCTCATATGTTTTTGTTTTTAGCAAAATATATATGTATGTAATTCATAAGATGCTAATACTGTTTTAATTTGTTTTATCTATTTGTAAATGTTCTATGTAACCCAGCACGTGACTTATTTTTTCTCTCTCTCTCTGTTGATCGGCCCTGTTCGTTTCATTCAAGGACATTTGAACTTGATTTGGAGAACTCAGCAGCTTCATCTCGTTTACTTTAGGGTGGGAGATTGCCCCTATTTTCCTCTTTATTGTGTATTGCTTTGCCTACATACCTGATACAAAGGCCGCCGCCATTACTTCGTTAATTAACCCATGGCCCGATTTACTACCCAACATCTGTCCTACCGTCTCGCTCTAGGAGACAAATTACCACAAGAAAGGACTTCCGGTTATGTAAAGGGCCATAAAGTCCCGATTGTTTCACGAAGATTAAAAAGGAATCGAAGTATAGTATGTTTTAACGTGTGATGTGTCATTTTGCTGCACTGATTTAATTGGGGGAGGGAGAGGAGAACACTGTTAAATATCAATTATTCAGTGTCGCCTTACAGCTCGGCTGTACAATCTGAACGCACATACATCTGTAGATTCAAAGTCGGAAACATCAAAGTCCTATTCAGCGATCAAAGCGGTATATCACATACCCATTTCATATCAACGCCGGTGACCGGATTGGTGGTATTTATTGTCTGATATTGCTAAAGAGGTTATGTAATGTATTTTTTCCAGGAATGATAGATCGTTATTGCCAGTACCGTTATCTATGGGAATGAGCGGTTTTAGAGCGCAGCCGAAATTACCAGGCGAACACTTTGAAAACTCATTAGAGCGTGACCAGGCCTGTCGCCACTTGCGTATCTACCATAATGTCCGGAGATAAACCCCCTTAAAACCTAAACCATTTATGTGTTAAATTCTGATTTATAAAAATTTTAATTTAGATTTTTACAATGCAACGGGGCTCTTGAACCTTTTTATAAACTTGTTAACGGAACAGAGCCCCAAACGAATTAAATGCATTGCTACAACCATAAGAAATATGTTTTTTAGAAGGCAACTTTTCGTATAACTTTTTATATTTATCCGCTTAAATATCTATTTAAATATCTTAATTTTGTATCATTGCTAGATTTTACAAGTGTCTCGTAAGCCAAAAATTGGCTGGTTGTTAGATATATATTTTTTGTCTTTTAAAACATGATTTTACAATGTATATTTAACTTGTGACACTATAATAAAATATATCTGTCTGTCTGTCTGTCTGTATAAAAATGGAAGCATGTACATATAAATTAACATCTAAGAAATACGCTAAACTCGAACTTTATAAAACGGTGAGTCAATTTTGTTTGCGGATTCGCTTTGATGGATGTGACTGTACCATTATGCGGAATGTGATGATCCCAAATATAACATTGGTGCATTTTCAATACGAATCGAAACCTTATATATCATAAATATATCAATCACTGGTAACAATAATGTATGTTTAATTATTCTATTCTTGACATGTGTTGTAAAAATACGGATATTGATCATAACTTACTATAGATTATTCACTGTGGCGTCTATATTTTTCATAAAAATAAAGATATCATAATAAATAACATTTAACCGTCCACACTTTTCCTTTCCATTCATATCACCATGGTACAATTATCCACCGTCTAATGGCTCTTTAGAATAAATCTTTATTTTGCAGTAAACTCACAAAAATGTAACATTATTTAGGTATTTCTTTTTTAGAAAATATTCGGTTTGGTCACTGAAAATATAAACAATTTGTTATTTGTCACCGTCAGAAAAAACAGTCAGTGTATGTTATGTAAGATTCAGCAAACAACAGACCATCAGATTATCACTTTAAACAGACAAGTCTAGCCACAAAGGTGCCAATATAACAAGGAAATTTTATCAAGATGAAGCCTTGTTGCGTCATTTATAAGGTTTTGAAATATACAATGCGACATGTTTATACAATTAAAAATTAGCTTGAACAAACTATTATTGAGCCGTCGGATATCTATGCTTTCGGAATAAATAAAACTTGAATGTATTTTGTAACTATTTGTACGTAAAATGAACGATGAAAAGGGTGTCTTTACACGTTGAAACTTCTCCCCTTATCCTAAGTCATAGAAGGTAGATACGCTCGTGACACGCTTCAGTGACCACAGATTCTGTTCGCCGGGGCTAATTAGGCAGTGTATTTAAAAAGCTGTATTGAGGCAGGTTACCGTCGTTCTTTAGAAAATTCAAAGTTGAATATAATTCAAATTGCAAGCCCCTTTTCATGAATCCCCAAAGTGGCTGTAGACCATTTCAGTCCTCCTTAACGATAAGAACTGATGAGGGATACACATTCCTAATCACTGATGAAAGTGGTATATCACATGATCATTTTATGTTACCGCCGGTGACCAGTTTGTCGGTATGTATTGAGTGACAATGGCGTCATCACTGTGTCTTGTATGTTGTGTCATATATTTAGACTGCTTCAATAAAAAATAATGTCTTTTGACCTCAGGCGATCATTCATTGATATACTTTTTAAAAAGGATGAATTAGTGTCAGATTAATTGTGCAAACACTAAACGACGACAGTTTCTGGTACTGGGCAAAAAGGTTTTACTGAACACTTCTCATATTTGATAAAACCTAAATCAAGAATGTCATCTATGATGTTGAAAGAGATTATCATAATACGTTAGACATATATGATAGTAAGAATATGACATTAACGACTTATCTATTATTCTATTTTTTTTGCATTAAATTACAAACTATCCACTGAAAAAAAAGATATAAATAATGTAATAATGATTTTTGATATAAAAAAGCAAGAGTCTGATATCTAATAATTCCTAAATTTGATGATAATGATGTTTCTGAATAACATGAACCCGTAATGTAGCATAGCGCCACAAACAGTGGTATATTAAAATTCAGTTATTGAAACAGTGTCAATTGTTCAATAGCATCATTTACAGGAAATTAATACAGCCAAATGTTAATTTATGACATATTTACATTCAATCATTTCTTATGTTTTCCCGAAATATTCACTAGAATTCCAACCAATCCCGACGTTATGTAACTACGAGACGAGTGACACATGAATAAACTCGTCGGTCTGTCTCTTCTAAGTAAATCCTGATTCACCGAGGGAGCTAGCTATTCACTGAGACATGCACACCTGTTGTATGTACACGATGTATTTTATTTTGTAATTATGAGGTGAGACTGAAATAAAATATCTGTCTGTCTGTCTGTCAGACAAACAGACAGACATAATATTTAGGTCTCACTTGTTTACACAACCAATCTATCAGCATGAATAATTACCACCTGCAGTCGTTTTTAGATTGTTATGTTATTGTGCCAACACCCCAATCTCCCGGAAACACTAAGTCTTCATCTCGAAAATGAAAGGAAACTCTTTTGAAAGTTCTAATAACCACACACATATTTTTTTCTATTCCTTTGGAATATATGAAAGTCTGATTACAATATTGTATAGTGCGTCAAAGGTCGCTACTCAAATATGTTCAGTTAGTCGCATACCGTTTCGTCGAATTTATAGTTTTAGGATAGAAAAATCCATTCGACGGATCGGTACTGTAGCCTTATTCATTTATTAACTTAGATTCTCCCAGTGTCTTTTGCTCGTCAAACTTCGAATGATCGTCACAAAATCACCCAAGCGTTATTCGACGGATAGGTACAGAATCAGTTTTGAAAATTCGACGGATCAGGCTGTAATTGTTCAGTTTGGTAATGGAAGCCACTTTTGATTGGTCGCTTAGACTTGTCTGGCCACAAACCAGTGAATGCATGACTACACACGCCCCCTTTTTGTGACCGGGCGTCATTAACAGAATCAGCCTCGTTATCTATACATCTATCGTAACAATACCACAGAAAAAACCCAATAAATAACGATTTTCAGAAAATGATTCCACTCAGTTAGATAAATAATTTGACGATGTAACACTACTAAGCATTTGGTGTAAAAGGGATATCAATGGTAATTAAACAATTATTTAGGTGGTATATCAGTTGAATTAATGATGCGTTACTTTCTATGTTTATTGTGTCACAACCGCGCAAGTTTTATGGCCCCTAACCCAGGTGGGTTTTTCACAGCCGATAATTACGCTGTCTTAATGAAAGGCCAATTAAAGGTGTTTAAATCAAGTTCCTTTTTTATTTTTTGAAAAATCGAAAAGTGGTACAGTCGAGGTTAGTGGATGTTTAACTTAACGATTGACATGTAAAGTTCATTTACGGTAATTAATATGCTCACATGGCAATTTAAAGCACGATTTTCTTACTGAAATAAAGGGTACTTACGAAAAGATAAATACGTGTTAACAATGGCTAAATAAATAGAGATTATTACCCGAGGAAGGGTGTCATATGACTTTTACGAAACGAGTGTGAATTTTTGTATTACCCGAGCGAGAGCGAGGGTTATACACAAATTTGCACGAGTTTCGTAAAAGTCATATGACACACTTCCGAGGGTAATAATTTCTTTATTACCGATTCTATTCCATTTTATCATCTTAAAAATATCCAAGAAACGGGCCGCTTCCGTTGCGACGGCCGACTACGATGACGTCACGAACAATGGTGTTATGACGTCCCAGGCGAAAACATACGGGAACTCGCACTACAACAATCGTTGCTAGGAAAAATTGATATGTGCACTAGTGCTCATATTGAAAATACGTCACCACTTATTTCCAACCGTATGGGTAATAATACTTTGTATCAATAAAAATAGTTCTAAAACGAATGCACAATGTTCGGTTACGTCATGTGAGCCGATTTCCCTTCGAGCGGCCACATTGTATTCCATAATGTTCACACATTAAAATGGCCGCTCGAATGTTCAAGTTCAAGGGATCTGACTGATATGGCGAAACACAGTGTGTTATAAACATCCAACAAGCGGCTTAATTTCGAATATGGTTTAACTACTGGGTCACTAATTCATCAAACCGTTTAGACACCTTTGAATGAGGCACCATTTTGACAATAAAAATGATCGACACACATAAATATTCCAGTGCACATATTGTATTATGTATATGTATTATGTGTTATGATAGTGTGAGACAAGAAGGATTGCTAGCGTATCTCATTCCTACAGTTTAGTATTTATTTCAACGCCGCTTCAATTCATATTTCTCAAATCTGGATGAAAAACAAATATCAAACTCAATGAATATACTGTATAATTTTCTGCCATATTTTTTATGTAGCGTATGAAACTTTCTGTTGTTCTGTTAGTGAACGTCACCCATTATTATTTTTGCAAATATATCTTGGAACCGCCTTAGCATAACTTGTTGGCCAAACCGATTCATTTATCTTTAATGAAATGAATATGTTTAAACCAAATCAATGAAATCAAAAATGAAAAGAACAATATAATGTGTTTAAAACATCAAATCAGTGAATACATTATGAAAAGTGTCATGTTGTTGGGTATGCCAAATGAGGAAGAGGGCTGCAGCTCTAAATTAAATTTTTGTCGAAGATACGTTTGGCAGTGGTTCAAACCAAGTATCGATTGTAATATTGTAATGATTAGTACCAGGATGAGCACCTACATATAATCGACCGAAATATTTGTAATAACTTGAGGGAATTGGATACCAACTCAAAGGTGTATACACGTGAACTGAATGTAATTGAAAAATTAGTTCATTGTCCATTGTTATCTGAAAACCAGTATAGTATGACTAAATATTGGTGTAAGCTTTTCGTGTATGATATTTTACGTATTTGTTATGAGTATCTGTAAAAGAAGTTGAAAATTTAACCTGTTCAGATTCCCACGTTTCAGGTTAAACGTATACTGTTATTGTCATTAATTTCATTTAAGTATGATTATAGATTGAATAGATTATCCATCAGTGTTAAAACAATAGGCTTTCTTATAAACAGTTAAATATGGGGTCTCTGAAAAACCAAATGATTATTACCATATCACCCAGTTAAATATCTTGCTCATTGCGTAATAATACTTTTATTTAATGTTCACTGTTATATTATTCACGCAAATCTATTACACATCATTACATGAAATATGTATAGAAAAACCTACACTTTGTCTACTCAACAGTTCTTATTATCAGTAGAAACTGAAAATATAATGAAATAAATATTGCTCATCTCAAATAACCAATGTGTACAGATGAAATTGTAGACGAATTATTCTTTATATTAAAGTGGCAGTAGCACGTTCTTTCTTGAAGAAAAACAATATAAATTTGTCACTGATAATTGAATGTTAATGATTAATGTATTATGTTGATAATGTCAAAAATCTTATTACACAATCATCCATTGTAAGAAAATAAATTATAAAGTTTCACATAAAGAAAACAAGAATCCAATGGCTGAACTTTACAAAATATATTTAATTCATTACTGCTTCATTCAGTTAAAATATTTGTCTTTCAATTGGAACCATTTATTTTCATTTTCCTGACATCAGCTTATATTCCTCCAAAAACGTACTACTGTCCCTTTAAAATATCCTTTATATGTTAATTCCAGAATACTATTTGTCAAACTTTACGCAATTTTTTAAACACTATAATGTTTATTAAAAAACACATACCCTAGTCTTATTCAATTCGAATTGAGTAAAAGAAAATTATTTGTATTGATTACTGATAATCACTTCTGGCCCTAACAAGTGAAACGGTGATACCGATGTTGCATATAACTACTACATGTATAGTTTTTACAATTAACATGTTTTATTTGGTCATAAAACATATGCCTTTTCCATACATATGTAAATCAACCATAACATTGTTTATGCGTTTTCAATTTATAACTGGCGACAAACATATCTGTACAAATTGACTGTCCTCTTTATATCAACTGATGGGCTTTAAAGATCAAATTTTCCTTCTTTCAATGATTCTGAATTGACCACGGTCAAACGCGATCAGAATGCAATCCGATCGCGGTCAACCGCGGTCCGACTGCATTCTGATCGCGGTCAACTGCAATCAGATTGCAGTTTGATCGCGGTCAACCGCGGTCTGACTGCATTCTGATCGCGGTCAACCGCGGTCCGACTGCAGTTTGATCGCGGTCAACTGCAATCAGATTGCAGTTTGATCGCGGTAGGTACCGGTAAAGATATCTGCAACCGTCTGTATGTTAAGCCAACACTAACATATTTCGATTTATTGTGTTAAATAACCCGTAACATTTGAATTTTATCTTCCATACATTTAAATACCATTTTCGGATTTATATTGAAGACAACTTTAAGGAAATGAATTATGCATTTGGGTTGACTTTTCCTTTCGTGTGACATCATTTGAATTTCACAGTAAAGAAAAAGCAAGTAAATATTTGTATCAAATTTTATTTAATTCAGGAAACATTCAAACACAAGGTTCAGTGAGATGGGAAAACATTTTCAAAGATAACTATGTTAGAAAAAAAATCAATTATAACTTAATGGCATATAGATGCAAGGTTAATGTTAATTTGAAATGGCTTCAATTTAGAATATTACATAATATTCTGGCAACAAGGAGTTACTTGTACAAGATTGGTTTCTCTGAATCCCCTTTCTGCTTTTTTTGTTAAATAGAAAAAGAGAATATTGTACATTTACTATGTGAGTGTAACTATGTAACTGAATTATGGAATTGGTTGGCAGAATGCCTTGGTACAGTTACAGATGGCAGGATAAGTTTCACAAATGAAAATATTATTTTTGGCTTTAAAGGGACAAACAATAATCCTATAAATGCTGTTGCTCTGGTGACAAAACAATACATATACAATTCAAGTAAAGCAAACAAACAATTACATTTAAAAGCCCTTCAAAAGAAAATCACTGATTATTATCAAACAAGTATACGACAATAGCTTTTTCAAACTGCAACTATGCCAAATTCTTTACTTTCTGGTCAGCATTTCACATCCTTTTTAACAAATGATTTAGGATGTATTTTTTTGTTTTGAAAAATGTGTATTTGTACATACATATGAGATTACATGACTGGATGTAAACACATTGTATACAAATTATATATATAATTAGAAAATATAAATTGAAAAAACAATCATTTGAATTTCGATCAGTCCATATGGTTATGCTATCGTGTATCAACCCTGACTCTATGAAGATAACAAGTAACTTTAGTTTTATCTTTTCTTTCAGAGACACAGTCAACGCTCATGGCGGGCAGTGATTGGTCAAGCCTTACGTCTCCAAACTTCCCCAATGATTACCCAAAGTAAAATATATCATATGTTGAATATTTTCGTACATTTGTATTGCTTCATGATTCGTTAATAATTATCATCTTAGACCATGGTATCTGTATGAATCTTCATTATTACATCTTGTAATGGTGCTATATAAGTGTATGATTTCTCATTCTTACATTTATTTACATTTCTTCGTGTACGTCTTTATTAAACATTGGTTATTATCCTATACTTGATTATTCGTGATTCAGTTTATTTAATACTTTTAGTAACAGGTCTATTCTTTCTATTCGACAGCAATGTGAATAATCTATACGAACTTATTGCAACTGACAAGGACAACTTAGTATGTATCAAAGTTGACACGTTCCACCTGCAGTTCTCTGGGAATTGTACAGCCAATGACTACGTGTCGGTACAGAATTGTGAGTTTTATTTTGTTTCAACCTTATTTCAAAAATGTATTATCAACATTGCTACACTACCTTTAGCATGTTTTGTTACTGGCTCAACATAATTTTGAAACATGCGGGATTGGAATGGTTACACCATAAAAGGCATGGACTGTTTAAATCTTGTATACATTGCAAATTTGGAGACGTTCTTCTCTTTAAAGGGGCAGTAGCACGTTTTTTGATAATTTTAAATTTAAAAATATTCACTGATAATTTTACGTTAATGCTGAACGTAACATTTTCATAGTGTCTAAAATCTCATTACACAAGCCAATCATCCATAGTCAGAGGACAAAGTATGAAGATTCACCTAAATTCCATTGGCGGCCTTTGTGTGTGAGAAAATTTTGTGCAAGAAAAAGGAATCGCATGGCTAAAGCTTACAATATATATTTGAATAATTACTGCTTTAAATACATTGCTATACAATTGGAACCATTAATTTTCATTTTTCTGACATCACCTTAAATTCCCCCTAAAAACGTGCTATTTCCCCTTTAATATATTGAACCACACGGTTAGGATTGAAAGAACAAGAGTCTCTACGATGTTTTCGGTTTTTATTAAGGGTGAGATACTCTGTTCTATCAGTGAAATAAACCCCCTATCTGGCTACAGTGGCGATAACCTTTATCGTCACTCTACTGAGTGGTGATAAACTTTATCACCACTCGAGTGACGTCAAGTTCAAGACTTTGGCGTCATGTAACAATGGTCTGACGTCATGAATTCTCATATGACGTCACACTGTTACCGCGGTGACGGGCTCTTCCAAGCGACCGCTCAACATGAAATTGGCCTTTTTTTACGTAATTAGAAGGATTTAATTATATAATAAATAGAATATCTGTCAATTCTTGACAAATACCATGTTTATCTCATCTCGTGAGGTAGACAAGTTAAATATTTTCACTCGTGGCTGCGCCACTCGTGAAAATATAAACTTTCTATCTCACTCGATGAGATAAACATGGTATTAGTCAAGAAAAGACAAATATCCTCTATGTAACTGTTAACATTTTGCAGTGGCAATGTATCCTTCGATATCAGAAAGTCATCGGAAGTTACAATCTTGTCGCTGCCGTTTATAGTTGTTCATTTTATCGCAAAATAAATTTACGAAGCGAGAGATCTATCACAACGACATAGCGCTTCACTCACTGTATCAGTCCGCGTCAAAATTGGCTTTTAAAAATACATAAGAAGCCTTTGTTCACCAAAACATATTTTGGATCTGATATCAGTAAACATTCACAAATGATATATCTTTTAAAAAGCTATTTCCGGTTACATACAGATATATTTCTATCGCACTATTTTTATCAAGAAAAGATAAATGGAGTTGACAACTGACAACTGAGTTCGTCTGACAACTTTGTTTGTTGATCTCAAAGTTACATAATAAATAGACTTTATCATTGCTTTTGCCGAAAATCATTTCTATCTCATCTCATGAAGTGACTTTTTCACTTTCTCACTGCACGAGGGGTTTCATCCACAGTTGTAACGATACAGTCATTCCAACCCTTACGTCTGGACGTCAACCCTCATCACACAAATATCTGGTTCTTTTCGGCTATTTTCGATATTCCTCCTGAAATCTAAAAAAAAAACAATCATATGTAAGTGAAGCTCATTTTGCTTTATTCTAGCCCTAGATGAGCATCCTGTAGGCTACTGGTGTGGAATGTTCATGCTTCCAGCAATGTGTGGCGAAAATAGACAGCTTTACATCCGCTTCCGTTCTGATAACAATGTGACGAGAGTCGGCTTCAAGATCTTCTTTAGCGAACGCAAACACGAACGCGAACGCGAATACGAACGACATCAAGGTAAGATGATTATATATATGTTTACACCCAAAGGCTTGTACTATCTTTGAAAAAAATCTTCAGAGCAAAGTTACCGTATACAGCTATTCTAAGCGATTATGGTCCCGGGATTTAGTTTTCAGTGACATCACCTGGCCATCAATCCTTCATAAACTTCATCAATGTCTTTTTGTCAAAAAAGTTAAGGAAGAATCTGAAGGCAAAGACGTTTCAATGTTTCGGCCTCAGTTAAAGATATTTAGGTATCCTGATTAAGCATATTTTTTAAAGCACGATTCAACTTGATGATTTAATGTTTGGTCTCCTTTAACCGTCAATGAGTAAGAAACTCTGTCTTTTCTCTAATACAAATTAACCTCCTTCCGTGATCTTTAAGAAACTATGTTTTTCGGAAAAAACATAATACCTTCCTTGCCTGATAAATAAGAAGCCGTGTTTTTCTCAAATACATTAATACCTTTAGGTTACTTTCGGAAACTAAGAAACACTGACTTCTCACATACATTTAACCTTATGTCTGATGAGTAAGAAACTATATTTTTCTGTAATACATAATAACCTCCTTGTGCCATGAGTAAGAAACCATATTTTTCTCTAATTAATACACATTAACCTTATGTCTGATGAGTAAGAAACTATGATTTTCTAAATACACATGCACCCACTTCCGGGTTAAGAGCCACGAATTCATCACATTTGAATAAGTTGGTATTTGTTCTGCAGTATGGGTTCATTCACTTATTGGGCTGATAGTGGGGGCGATGGTGGTACTGGTGATCACCATAGTCTTCCTCTCGTGTTACTCCGCCAGACGGGAGAAACAAATTGAAGCCTTGGACAACAGCGGGTCTTCGTCACAGGGTAGTCGTGGGGTAGGTACCATCTCTCATTCAACGCAGAGTAGTGATGGGGTCGCTACCATCTCCCGTTCCCCCCCATCTGGCGGCAATAATGTACATACCGCTCCACCAACATATGACAAAGCTATTGGTAGTACTCCAGCTGAACAACCGCCTTCCTATACGACAGTCTTCCTGTGAAGTAAAACAAGTCATATATATTATTACTCGGAAAAGTGTATAATTATATATCATTTAATGAGTCTAGTTGGAATTTGTCTATGACCCGAGCAGGAGCGAGATTTATGTGCAAGTTCCCAAATACCATTTACCAAACTTTAGAGTGTATTTTTTTCTTTGTCACCAATTGTATTGTATATGAATCGATCAAATATATTCTGATAAAAGCCTGCTTCCTGTGAAGTAAAGAACAACGTTTTAATGACGTGTTAGAAGACGAAATAAGGGTACTTGCCGTGAAACAATCGTTGTTTAACAGAACAAAGTAATATGTGCAAATGTATATCCATAAAATTGTGTCCAGTGTATACTCAAACGTTTTTTGAAAATGATAAGTTAACATTTTAATAGCTGTTACCTACGCTCAAATGAAATTATCTGTCTGTTGCTGTTTTGTTTTAACATTTTGTAAATTATCATGTGCCATTGATTTTAAGCATATGGTGTATTTCTTCTGTTATTTGAAATGCTCTTCTTAAATAAGATTCACATTAAAATATTTTGCTTATTTATCAAATAAAGAAAACAAATTTTTGTTCTCTTAGGAATGCCATATTTGTATGCATTTTTATAATGTAATAAAATCGCATTTTTTTCTCGTTTTTCTTTTCACATTTTCATTTAGATTTGTTTCGTGTCCTAATATCAATTTATTCTGCACCTGTTCTGTACAATGCAACAGTTGTGTCAGCTCTTGTCACTTTGTAATCAGTATTATGCTTTTACTTTCAATATAATTTCAACACATCTTGTTATTAAGAATACGTAGATGCCTCGATAAGTTTACCTCATGAATTACACTAACAAAATGAAACTCAAAATACTATTTTTGAAATATGTTATTTGTCATTTTAGAAAGGAAAATGTTTTTGTTACGAGTACTTTATAAAGGTAATTCTTCATAATCTCAATAAGCAACATTTTTAACATTTAAAAAGAGGGGAGAAATAGTAACTTGTACATACATTTTGTATGTCCTTATGTAACATACAAACATCTGATACACTGGTGTGACTTTATATATATATATTATTTATTCATCATTTTACTTTTAATATTCAATGATGTATTTCTGATTTTACACTATTTCGGACTATTGAGGCAAAGCATAATACTTTTGTGACACGATAGTAAACAATTCATTCATTCATTACGTTTTCATTCACTATATGGCAAGACGCCAAATCAAGATGACGATAAGCTCCGTTTAAAACATTCCTTCTATATCACATGAGCTTTACTTGATACTTTACGTTTTGTTCGTTCACAATGGTTGATCACGTGACACAGCCGACATACAGAGCGAGACGGAAGAAGAATATAGACCTGTATAGAGACCGTCAGCGTACACACCTGTTTACCTGTACATCGTGTTTACCTGTTGATAACAGGTGCAGGTACTCTGGTGTGTTAAAATGGAGCTGAAGCTTTGGTTTAACACATTTTGGCTGTATTTTATGTTGATGTACATAACAGGTGAGTTCTTCTATGTACCCAATTTAGGTCAAAGTTCAAAAGGTTACGTGGTGTTCTACGTATGATACCTGTGTGTCAGTGTATAACAATTTACCCGTATGTATCGAGAATAAACGTAATACTGTTCATGTTTAAAGATTGGTGGATATGATGGGTGTCGTACCTGGAAGAAGGCCTCTGTTATTACAGCAAACATCATTTGAGGTTAGAGGGATGTCGACTTGTGTTGTTTAAAAGGATTAACTCTCTGGGTTATCCTTAATTCGGAACTACCTAACGAAACAGGAGCTAGCACAATACTTTAAATACCGACTCACATTAAACTTAGTTAGTTGATGCAGAGCACATGTCATGCTTTAAGCGTAACGTTGGAGGAAATTAAAGAGGAATATGTATAAACCTCCACTGTCTGCATGTATTAGAATTTAATATTCTACCAATTTCAAATTACCGATTATCATAATCTCTAGTTTAAACATTTAAACTTAACCCTGTCTTTTCGCCCCTCTCTAATATATAGAAATTTAAATGGTATACCCTATCCAAATGCTTGTATTTAATGTCTTTGTTAAATTGTCCACCTTTTACGACTTGAAATTTCAAGTGGCTAATTTTCCCTGGGATAATATATTCATGACAATCTAAATAAATTTAGATCAACAGATTTTATAATTTGTCATACTGTTGATCTAAGATTGACCAGTGTGAGAGGTCGTCCCGGTGACCTTTCGTAATTCCAAATAAGGAATTCGCGATTTGATCAATCAAATTCGACGTCACAAACAGTTCATAGTCGCTATTTCAAAGTGTGAACAGAAGACATATATGATGGCTTATGGCCTCTTCTCAATAATAATGTGCATTGTAAAAAATAAATCTTGCTTTTGATACTGATAAGAAAAATATCAGTAGGTTGATTTTAATTTGTTTGTAAGAAATATTTTTAGTTTTATGATTGACAAAAAAATCACTATTTTTAAATTATTTGGATGGAAATGAAAGAAATTAGCATAAACGAGTTTGATAAAAAGGAGTTACCTCCCTTGCATGAGGAGTTTCGTAAATATTGGCATTTATCAAGCTCTAACTTTGTGATTATTATTCGCCACGTTAGTATCTGAGCGACGTGCAATCATCATTTGTCATTGTCAACTAGCAAATACGCTAAATCATTTTAAAATGAAAAAATATAATCTATTAATACATCCAAGCAATCGGATTATTCATCGAAATGGTCGCTCTGCTCCGCTCCGAATGACAAAGCTCCGAACATCATTCACTTCAAAAGATGTGCTGCTGAGTTTTTTAAACTTCCAGCGAGCTAGGGCAACTTTTCTGATTGGCCGAGCGGCTGATTTCAGAGGTCAGCGGGATGACCCGCCTTACGGGCCAATCTTAGATCAACAGTATGGCCAAATATAAAACCTGTTGATCTAAATTTATTTAGATTGTATTCATGAATGGTTCTATTCATGAAACCGATAGTTTCCTTGCTTGTTTTTTTTGACAAGAAATTGACGACATTCAGTTGAATTTAGTGAGCATAATCGCAATTTCATACGTTTTGAATTATAATTGTTTCACAATCATAACAATACTATGCTTATTCGGTAAAATATGTTTCTTCTAAAATGAGTATATTATCAAAACTTTACTGAGGAGGAGTTCAATTCAAATTCCATCTCTCGCTTTTCAGAAGACGCCCATAACACAGGATAAAGAGCCACCCTATTTATGAATAGCCGACACCCTCCATTCATAATATCCTGTTTTGCAACTAACAAATACGACACATGATATTATTATTATATTTATATGATATTTGTTGTTATATAGATTGTGAGACCGAGTACAATGATATAGGAACATAGAAAAAATATCATTATTGAAGGATTCTTAATAATCAATAAAAATGTGTAGAAAATAAGCAATATTCATATATTTATATACATTTTACATATATACAAGGAAATGTATTTTTAATTAAATTCATTTTACTTTCAGAGACTGCTTCCCAGTTTTTAATCGCCTCTTCACAATGGTCCGGTCTCTATTCACCAAACTACCCACAAAGATACCCAAAGTAAGTTTTCGAAATTATTGTTTTATCAAACAAGTATATTATTAGGGTGAAATTGTTTAATTGCAATTGAATTATTTACGTTCTTCACATTTATTCACTATTTACCTTTTGTTTAGACTGTATTCACTTATTATTTTAAGTATCTCGCCTATGAACATTTTTGTAAGCTTAGCTTCTGTCCTTTGCCTTCACACAAAAATGGAAAAGGTGAATATGTTTTGCCAAAAATTCAATCTATTTTATATCAAAGACACATATTTGCTAACAAAATGGTATCATAAAAGTTTTTAAAAGATGTTTTTTGTTTGAATTGGACGATATTCTCCCTTATACTCCAATATAGCAATTATATGCTTGGCTCGTTCTTTTCAACATTTCCTGATAAGCCAATGATTCACCAATCCTTGTTAATAATAACCGATTGAATACAAATGAAAGCAATGATTTGTTACAACCGACTACAAAGTGTAATGTTTGAACTTGGGTTTTTTACATATTTGTATCCCTATAAAAGTGTGATGTCAACTATGCATAAAATGGTAATGACGTCCTTTAAAAATCCTATTGATAGATTGATGATTTAATAATAATATCTACTACAATGTGATCACTTTCAATACAGGAAACGCTTCTTGCAAAGCATCGAATAAATACCGTTTGTCCTGATTCCATTTACTCTAGTACAATGAAAACCTAATTACGGAGAATTAAAACCAACTTTTATACTTTACAGGAATGTGGACAAGGTTTACGAGATATTAGCGCGGGACTATAAGAACAAGGTTTGCATCAAAAAGATTAGCTTCGACTTGGAGTTGACTACTGGCTGTACAAGAGATTATCTGGCTCTGCAGAATTGTGAGTTGCAGCAGTTGCATATTAGAATATCATAATGATTATCAACAGATGGTTTAGTATGCCATTGTTCACTTAAATATGTAAATGTAAAACAGGCAGACAAATTAGAAATTGCATAACTTGCGTGATGGTGTATAACATAGTTCCTATCTTTCACATTCATAACAGCTGTTGCTTGTTTCAGAAACATTTTATCTAGGTGATTTAGAATTTTACAAACTGATACTCACATTTATCGGTTGAGCAGGTCATTGTCGTTATGTTGTTGCATTGTTACAAGAAGTCATCGATACCCTTTTCAGTTATTTACTCTGCATATCATGGATCGGCTTTTTACCCATTTGACAAACAAGATTTATATTTTAACACCTTATATCTTGCTTCGCCACAGCTTTGACCTCAAAACCATTTGGCTACTGGTGTGGAGGCTATATGCCGTACAAGTGTGCCGAGAATGGAGTGATGTACATCCGGTTCCTGTCGGACAACAACAACGTGACAGGATACGGCTTCCACCTCGTGTTTAGAGAGGAAGATAGGGGTGAGAGTTCCTAGTGTAAACATCATAATTCCTTTAAGGCATAAGTATTGGAGGATACTAACCGATCTTCCGTGTAATACCATTTTATTTATAATTTTGTATGAAACGAGAGAACGCATAAACAAATCACGAGTTTAATAAGAATAGTATCATATCGAAGGAAGTTTAATATTCTGTTTATCACTTGCTCTAAAACTCGAGCTTAATATTGCCGACAGTTTGCTGAAATAAACATTTCAGCGACTCAGCAACCGCGATAATACTGTGACGTCACAACCACTCACTGATAGTGGAGGGATCAGTAAATGAAATTTACAAAGCATAATTGAGTCAGTAAACAGGTTTAGTCAATTTCAGTCACGGAGCAGCGCCGAGTTTCTCACACCTTGACTATTATGTTACATAGAAAGGTATGTTTAATCTTCCAGTGATTTTCAATCTGTGTTTCAGTTCTAAAAACTTATTATCGTTGACTTATTTGTCAAATTACTATCAAGCTCATTGGTGCCAATTATAAATCAACTGTTACTTTTGTTTCTTTTTCCAGGAAAATCAGTGCCAATATCAATGATTCTTGGAGTGAGTGTGATTCCATTGATCATCCTGGTGATACTTGTATGCTTCTGTCTTGGCCGGAGGAAGAAACGATTCGACAGTCCAATGGGTCTTGCAGGTGTTGACAACACAGGTTCATCAACACAGATACCTGAGAGTAGTTGTACGGTAGCTAGTATTTCTCATCCGCCGGGTTTTAATCCCAACAATGTAGGTCCCCCGTCTTATGAAAGTACGGTTACAAATGGTATAAATGATCTTCCTCCTTCGTATGAAAGTATTGTTAAACAAGAAAACAAACCTGAATAACCACTGCAAAGCAAAATCTTTTGCAATGTTTTTATTAATTTTAATATATTTTCATCACGAAATGTTGTTTGCAGTATTAATTGGTGTATTCTGATTGCCTGACTATGGCAAAATGAAAAATCTTATGTTTTCTTCAACTATGATATATTTCTTTCATGAAATGCAGTATTATTTGACGTATTCATACTGCCTGTTGATCTGATGGTTGTTTTTCCAGCTCGACCATAAGGATATGTAAAATATGAATTGTTTTTTAATCGGTTCCTGCTAATGAAACTGTATCATCTAGTAAATGTAATGTATTGCAACTTATGCGGTCCATGGCAGTGATAACGACATATGGGCACAGTACTGTCAGACAACGTAAGCAGGCAACTTAAAATAATTACTGGAAGTATGTGATCTGGCTTTAATTTGGAAATTGGCGCTTATGCTCCATGCTATTCAGCTGCGAACCTTAATTATTCTGCATATTCTAGTGCAAATATAATGTAATTTGGAATGTCTTTGATGCATCCTAGGATTTCGAAAACTTAACGGATGATGTGGAAATTTCATTACATAAGTTAAGATTCAGTTTTGGTTAGCATATTCGTAAACCATCCTTACAGATAACAACAAGTTTGGCAGGTCATTGAAGTGACCAGGGATAAAATTTCGAAAACGTTGGGGTTTTTTTTCTCTATAAAAACCTTCATAAATGATCAACAGATTTATATCTAAGTCATATTTGTTCCTTTTCACGTAGACATTGTAATTGTGCAGATATTTTTCTTAAAGAGTCTGTGTGTAATATTTCAATTGAAATCTAAGAAAATCGGAATTTCCCAAAAATGACCCAATCTGTCTATTTATCCATACGAAATTTCATCACCAGTTATGAGAAGATCACGAAATATTGTTTGAGAATAGTTATTGTACACATGGACAATTGGTAATCATTTGTCAGTTCCCCTGGGCTTATTTCATCGGCGTTAAAACGAAACCAAAATTACATGATATTTGCACTGAGATACACTAGCAAGTGAACAAACTTAAGATACGCCACTGTATATCAGTTTATGTGAATATATTGCTTGGGGTATATTACAACCATTGATGACAGAAGGCGCCAACGAGAAAATAATATCAATTTGGTTTCTAAAAGTATACCCGTTTGTGCTGTCTGAAATATATTATTTAATATTCGTTATTGTTTAGACTCCTTATTGTTATGTTTCAGTATCGAGACAATTATTGTTAGAGAAGTGCCAAATGTATATTATCTTTCAATTTAAATAGAAAAAGCTGACAATCGCCTTCTTTTTTCTGGAACATGTATCGACAGAGATACTTCATCATTTATTCCTCCCTGCAGTAACATGGAGAAATAGCAAAACATTTCAAATGTACATGGGAAATATGTTACTTACTTTTTGCCACAGTATATATGTTCTTAATTGGTGGTATGCCTACCTATCATGAGTTGACCAATCACGATGCAATTCATATTGTTAGTCAGGAGATAATGAAACGGAACAATTATTTTTGTACAAAAATATTAAAAAATAAAAATAAGATGTTTTGTTGTTTTATTTATAATTTGTATCTTTGAAAAACGTTCAGAGGTATATATTCGTAGAAAATGCACATACATAAATACATGTTACTTGATAATAAACGAACCACATTGTTTATGTTAGGGTTAAAACACGAGAACGAGGTTATGCTTGGGATTTCAAAACCTGAGGAAAGAAAGCTGAGCGGAAAGTAAGACCGAAAGCGAAGCTTGAGGTCTTACTTCCCGCGAGGCTTTCTTTCCGAAGGTTTTGAAACCCCAAGCATAACCGAGTTCGAGTGTTTTAACTAACTTAGATGCCGTTATTAACAACCCGTAATCATTTGTCCATATTGTAGTATTTGTAATCATATTTTCAGACTGACCATAAAAATTGAGAAAATAACAACAAATATCAAGGATTCATGTTCGTCGGTTAATATAACATTTATTATTGGATTACATTACTTTTTCTGTCGCTTCAACTCTGAATATAAAAGATTAAAATGCATTTCCTTCAAAAAAAAGCATTGTGTTCAGACGACTTTTTGATATTGACATAGCACATAATGCACGTGCAAAGCATTCTTCGAGGTGTAAGGTTTTACAAATGACAATCGACAAGTCACGTGGTTGACACCGTATTTGGATCCTTTAAATTTATCACAAATGAAAAGGTGTAACACTGTTAATATCCATTTTGAATGTTTGTATGCATTTAAAATTGGAATTAAAGTGCAATTGGATTTCCTAATGCTTTAGGGCCGATTTTTTGTACCGAAATCTGATCATCAATCAATAGATTGTTTAACATAACCTTCACTTCTAACTGGCCCGTTAGAGTAGTGGTTATAGTGCTAGCTTACGGTTCAGAGGGTTGCGGGTTCGAATCCCGCACATCGGAAGCATTGTAAGTTTTTTCAAGATAATGTGGACTTAGGGGTTAGGTTACACATAGGAATATAAAACCCTTTGACTTTGAAATATAAAAACCTTCCAACCCCCGAGTAGGTGTTACATATGAATATAAAAACCTTCCAACCCCCCGAGTAGGTGTTACATGTGAATATAATGCCCTGACTTCCCAATGTAAACCCTCCTTAGAGGTTATTACGGGAATACAAGAGACCTCCAAAACAATAGACGAAATCCCCGATAGGTTTCTAAGTACTTCTAAAATATTGAAAATTTAGATGGTCCTTTATGACTGTTTTTCAGTGTATTTCTGTGTGTATTAAGAATACACTAAGTTCTTTCATATGAGAGATTATCCTTATTGAAGGAACGACTTGTTCGCCATGCACAATAAACAATAGAAACAACTTGTAGAGTCTGATTACATAAATAATTGTACCAACATGCATTTGGAGTTTTGTGATCTCAACCTATTCATCACTTTGGTATTATTTGCTTCTGTTCAATCGTAAGTTCAATCATTGATAGAACTATTATGTTATATCAAGCACAAGTATATCACAAGTAGGTGTTCATTCATCCATTGATTCTTTTCTCAATACTTCAGATCTTCACTTCAACAATCAATCATATGATATCTACAGTTCATTCAATTTACCACATCCTTACTTTATCGGTCAACTTATCACATCGTCAGTTCGAATTAATATCAAGGCTGTTGTAAGGAGGCGGTGCATCATTTATGACGTAATTGTCACAATTCCTGATGACGTCATCGTACGATGGTGGACGGATAGGCATTACTCCTTCCACATCAAGTCCAGCCACAGGAACAATGTAAACAGGACTTTCTGTTGTGTGAACTGAATTCCGGGAATTTAGAAAGAACCATCGTCCATTTGAAGTTTTCCGATTACTACTTTTGCAAGTACAGTAGCACACTATCATGCCAATTATCAGGGTGACTGCGAACACTGAGGCGAATATAGGCCATATTTCACTCTCACCGTCTGAAATGAATCCAGCAAAAATGTTAACCAACATGAAACTGTTGAAGAGGTACGCTTGAATAAATGATAAAATATTGCAAGCGAAAAGCCAACCCATCATATGTCATTAGCTTTCACCAAATACCACTCACTCAGTCACTCCCAATCAGATTACAGATGCTAAAGTTTGTCTTCGGTGTTAACAGTTATTCATTACCGTGTCTGGTACCATATCAGATTATTTATTTGATTTTAAAATCTTAGCAATATACAAAACAGTTCTTACACTAAAACAAGGATGAATCTGGCTAAAATCGACAAATAAAGGGAAATACTAAATAAAACGTAGACTAACATATAGTCCCTGAACTAATTATATAATTTCAATTCTTTATTTAGAATGAAATACAAAGGAACCTTAAACAATACCTAATTTCCTACAGCTGAGACATCTAGACTTGCAAACACTTTCTGGACTTAAGAAGGCTCCTTTAATCTTTTTGCTTTTGGGTCTGGTTTATAGACTAGAAAAGCACCTACCTGAAATCGACATTCTTGATCAAGAATCTTTACAATGCAGCATTTCTGTTCCTCTTGTTTTAACACTGGGGATTAACATCCATTGGCGAACAAGTGTAGTGATGGCTATCGCAGCTCCCGTCTTAGTGCATCTGTAAGGACATATAAACAAGCTGATTGTATTTCATTTATGAAAATAAGTGAGGTGTGAAGTTGACTGTGTCAAATAAAACCATGCAGCCATTGCATTAAGGTATTCTGTAAGTGAATTTTTTTAAGCTTATTGTTACAATTACATATAGTCTTCACAAAAATAAGCATCAAGAATATTTGTTCAGAAAAAAACATGTTAAGATTCTAAATAAGCATACATTAAGAATAAAATGAATGCAAAATAACTTTCAGGATACATAACCTTAAATCTGTCCATTGATCAAATTGCATAAACAGAATAATCATGCAAATTAGACAAGGTGCAAATTTTTCATATTTCATATGTCGCTTATTTTTTGGTTGAGGAGTATATACATGTATCAGACACAAAATGACAGGTTATATAATCAATAACAGCATGCGTACCTTTAATATATATATTTATACAATTGAAATGTATTACCTAAGATATATTTGAGTGCATAAACAATCATATATCAACATATATTTCTTCTTTGATGGGCATTCTAGAAGTTGCGATGATGAAGAAGATAAAGGCAATATTATGGATATACAACTTCTTTATTCAAGTTTGCGGCGTTTCGACATAGATACTCATCACTTGCTTGATAACGACATAAGTATCTATGTCGAAACGTCGCAAACTTGATTAAGAAGTTGTATATCCATAATATTGCCTTCATCTTCTTCAGCATATATTTCATTAGATAAACCAATCACATTCAATTGCAGGAACATTAGGAAATATCTTTAAAAGTTTGAAACATAAGACGTAGGGTCGAGCGACGATTATGTGAAAACACTTGTCTATTTATAAAGTATTGACAATGACATCGCAATACTGACAACATCTCAAGTATGAAGCAAACAGAATACAAACCTCAAACATGTACAAACCGTCAATAATACCACAAAACTGTTCATACCATGTAGCTTATATACCCTCAAGAGGTCAGTGGCATTGCGGATAACTTGCATGTAACCGTACATCAAAGACGTACATACATGTAGAACAGTCACTCCATGGGCTTGTGTAAGCTACCCGACATTCACCAGTTCAAGGAGAGATCGGTGTTGACCTAGATGTGAACACCGTAAATATGACCCCGGTGTTATAGAAGATATGTTACAGTCGATACACTCACTATGTGTACAACAGGAGTAGCTTAAATATATAAGCTATTGAGGTCATGTTGTGGTGTCTTGGTATGTTTTGTAACTGAACTTACTGGTGATTATGCTTGCTTAAATTAAGCAAAATGTTAACGAAAAAGCATATTTGATTAAAAACTAAAGTTATTTAGGACTATTCAAAATTATTTCAAGATCAATATTGATTTTTAAAATCTTGATGTGTATTATGGTTTTTAATGATTTATTGAAATCTTTGAATAAAGTTGTATTCATTTTGATTTCGTAGGACGTAAAATCCATATAGTGGCATTACACATGCTTATAACATGGACATGTACAGGTGTGTATAGCACTATGACATTGAACCAGTAAAATTGTTAAAACTTAAAATTACTTACGCTTAGTTTACAAAACATAAATACTATTTGTGTTATTTGCTCTCCAACCTGATGTTAAAGGTACGTTTTATTGTCTTTTATCATGTCAGTTTGGGCTACGGTAAAATTGACTTAATCAGTTCAAAACATGCTGCAGTTAACAGCCACAAAACGGTATTTTTCAACTTTTTAATTGTTTGAGAGACAACCCATATTTGATTAATTGTATTTCGATAGAAGTTATTTAAGCTGTATACTTGATGAACAAGTTCCAAATTATTTGTGAGTACTCATAAGGAAAATCTTAACTAAGCTTAAACACACATTGTGATTTGGCTCTTCATAATTTGACTTGAAGTTCAAAACATTAAAAAAAAATCTTAATTCAAAGTGCAGATTCGATTCAATTGACCGATTTGTTAAAAAGTGCATCGATGCTAATGATTTGAGTCGTTAAAACAGAACAAAACATGTACTCTCGTAAAAACACCAAACCTTAATGCTAATAAAAGCATAACAATTTGAGGAAAGAAATTTTCGGTCAAATATTTTTTCAAAAGCGGTTTTGAAAACTTTTATTCAGGATTAATAAAAGTCATGCTGATCATTATAAATAAAATCAAGAGCAAACATAAAATCTAATTTTTTTTGATAAAATGAATAAACACGGGGGTGTATTGGCAAGCGTGCGTGTCCGTCAAGCCAAGTACGCTGGTTCGAATCCTTTTGTGACCTGCGCTTTCCACTGTGTTGTGTCCTTTGGTGTGTCCTTGGGAGAGGCAATTCATCATCATTGCACTCAGTCAACCAAAGTTTTACACCTCTGCACCTGAATACTGGATATACGGACCTATATGGACGCGCAAAGCACATAGTACATGTTTTGGAAGTACAATTTACTATGTATTGTTAGTTCATGTTTGCTACGTGTACTGTGCATGTCCGATGAATAATTCTATTTTACTCAGTTTGATTAAGCTCCTACATTGATAGTTTGTCTGGCAGCAATAAGCAACTACATGAATAGCAGTTTAATAGAATCTCTGCATTGCTTTCAATGCTAGTAGTATTATACGACCAGGTATAGGGTCGGGTAACCGGATTCGAACCGGATCGGCGTTAATGTATGCAAATAACTCATGAAGATGGTAATGTATGCGTGACGTCACGGGTCAGAAAGGTCGACCAATCAGTTGACAGTAAAATGCACTAACGCTCATTAAGCTATTCGTCGTCATTTCTGCAAAACAAAGGTTTCTTTAAGGCTACATCAAGGGTATCAGTTCAATCAGAAACGGGTTTGAATAAACGCGCCAGAGCTATCTTTAGCGTCACGTGACATATATAACTCAGAGTCGAGATGTGGACACACCGTTGTTTGCTTAGAGCTTTAGTTAAGGTTTTGACCTACTGAATGACAAAAGCCTCTCGCTGTGTCAATAAAGTTTGGTTCTTCACAGCAGAACAAAATAGCGAGGTCAGTTTCATGCTATATTTTCAATGGCATAGGTAAAGATCTTGGAAAAATTCATATGAAAGTAAACCCTAGTGTGAAATGAAAGACACGTTAATCAAAAAACTGTTAACATTAAAGCTGTTTATCATTTAAGACTCGCATTATTTTATTTGAACATGTTCAGACACGATCTATCATGTGACTGTATCACCCGACTAAAAGGCGCGCTCTATAAAATCTTGTTTTCTCGTCCAATACCTCAGTAGACGCCTAGACAGCTAACGAGTCGCATGTTATTCACTTTTCTCAGTCTCATTACCTTCAAGATCACTCTAGTGAACCATGGCAACGTATAGTGAAAACACGACTGACACTTGCTCAATGGAAGAAAGCCCGAGTACGGGGCATGGACAGCAAGAGAGTTTGTTTCATATAGGAGCTACCCGGTATGTCAAGTGTACCTATTGGAGCGGAGAGTGGAAAATAGACCTTCGACAATACGAATGGACTCCCGAAGGTATGCTTTACCCTACCAAAGCAGGGATACGTCTCTCTCTCGAACAGTGGATGGAGTTGAACAACTCTGAACAAATGGTATCAGACTGTCTCACTCAACTGTTGAACAAAGAACATTACTCTCTCTCGCGACAGCTGGGTTGTAACGTGTTCCTAACCATGGACTCCCCCAACAAGGTCGTGGATATACGGCAATGGTGGCAACCCGAGGGGGAACAGGGGTTGAAACCCACGCGTAAAGGTATTGCCTTAAAACCAGAGGAATGGCGGCAACTTCTAAGAGTGAAGCCACTTTTAGAGGAACATTTAGTGTACTAGAACCTGTTATATACGCACTCGTAGCGAACTGTACAGAACATGCTGTGACTCGGCCATGACATCATTTAGTAAAAATAGAACCGGTATATAAAGAACATACGCTTACCATGGTGATTCATTCATAGCTGAGGTTACACTGACTGAAGACGCCCATCAAGCTTTGCGAAAAATAACCATGCCCAGTGATAAAATGACATTCTACAGTTGGAAGTATGTGCAGTCCGAACCCAATCACATCAGTGATACTATCGTTATACAGTCTTCTCAATGGTTTCAACATCGGGAACAGTGTGTGAGAGACGCCGAGACCAAAGTTCGCAACGGGGACAAACTATTGAAACGAGTGATAACTAAGAAGACCAAAACCATCAACGGAGACGAGACGACTTCAGTCTCGGAATACATGCTATCATTACTAACTTTGTGTTACACCCTTGAACTGTGTATAATGATCAAACATCTCAGTGTGGAGTTGTGTTTCGGGTGTCTGTTCGAACAAGTCGAGACTCAATACCATACTTGTCAAGACCTGTTAGAAACGGAGAAGCTGCAGCAGTACACGAAGTCGGCGTTAGAGGATGTGAATGACAATCACGTAATCAGTCGCTGGGTACAGTTGATTCGCGACGACCCGGAGTTAAGTAACCTATCTTCCCTGACTGTATACCAGTACCGCTGTAAAGACTATCTGGACACTCACTTCAAAACAAGCGAATGGTTAACGGCCATTCAAGATCGTTTCTGATTTGACTGACGGCCTTGTGTGGTCTAGGGTAGCCTTAAAGAAACCTTTGTTTTGCAGAAATGACGACGAATAGCTTAATGAGCATCCTTGCATTTAACTGTTAACTGATTGGTCGACCTTTCTGACCCGTGACGTCACGCATACATTACCATCTTCATGAGTTATTTGCATACATTTACGCCGATCCGGTTCGAATCCGGTTACCCGACCCTATACCTGGTCGTATAATACTACTAATGCTGGTCCATTAACATAGTCTGTAATCAGTGTTGATAATTTAGGAGGGATAATGCATTTCACTCAGTGATGTTTAAAGTTTACTCCTCCGCAGGGCCGATACGCAGATGGTTGTCAAATTGTTGGATATATAGGGGCGAATTAAACTTATTAGATTACTGTATTTATTTGGCATGTAATTGATCGCCTCGGGTTATTGCTTACAATGTAATTGTTTTATTGTTGTATTTCGGGAAAACATTGTTAACACACGGAAGAGAGTTAATTTACTCCGGGTTTTTCGAATACCATCTTTTTTGCCTTAACAATTACTTGTTGAATATCAATTTTGCAAATGTCACAAAATAAAGTAGACGTTATACCCTTTTAAATAGTTATTTTCAGACTGTAACCTGAATGGAAGTTTCTTTATATCCCAAACTTTATTACCGTTTTATCTCATCACTGCGCATATTTCAAACGTATCTACCTTCGAATAAAGGAAAATTAATCAATAGATCTTAGTATATATAGATATTTCGTGGGTAATATCAAATTGACAGTTGAAAAGCTAAGTTGAATAGCTAAATCATATGTTCATCTGAAAAGAAAATTGAACAAAAAATCTTTGTAACGATTTCAGATCAATAAAACGTGCTTCATCATTTGAGATGAGTGGCTATATCGCCTACATCTTTAAAAATCACCTTAAAAAATTCTTCCTCTTTGCTATACTTCCCGGTCAACTGCTCACGCAACTTGCTGATGATGTCCTCTTTGATGTCCTCCCAATTGGAACAGCTAAACCAATTACAGCAAAGACAGACATCTGAGGGTTTCCGGAGAGCTCTCCTCAGCTTTCATCCTAATACCAGGATTGTTAATAGTGACAGACAGTGTTATGTGGAACTCTTCATACCTTTGAATTGATCCAAAGCTAATACAACTACGCTCTAAATGAATAAAGTTGACACACATTAAAATGGGAGAACTATGAAAACAAGTTCATAAGAACGAAATTTTCACGGGAACAATGTGTAAAGTCGTGACAGTCTAGAAGTAGTTGTGGTATATATGTAGCAAACCACTGAAAAACTGAAGGCCGAGGGCATGCCTATCCAACTTTTGCAAAACATATAAGTTCTCTAATTAACTGCGACCGTTTCTAAATATCCTTCAAGCAACATGTATGAATTAATCTCATTTCCCTTCCTTCAACGACCAATGGTCCATAAAACAAGTCAGAATGCTTATGCTGTTAATAAGGTTCCTTAAATGGAAAGCAAGATATTTTCTCTTCCAGTGGGGAGTTGAGATTATGATTATTTATTTAAATAACGAGTGCATACAGGGTCAATGAATATAAGAATTCCTGCTTGCACTCTCCACTTAAAGAACCAGAAGAGATGTTTGAAGTTGAGGGGCCAGTTTCGAAACATTCAACAGATTTGCATTATCTACCAATTTCTTTATCAATAATGTCACTATTAACATTCAATCAGATCATAGTTTTACAATGGACCCCCTATTTCTTCATTTATTCTTAAGTTCTGTACTCCATTGGTACATTTTATGTATATCTAAATAACTTTATACATCATTAATTTATGTATCATTAAATAATGTCATCGTTGCATCCTATTATTGCATTAATCACCAATCGTATCCATGAACAAAAGAACAAACTTCAATTACAGCCATTAAATTAAGTTCTTCTTAATAATTTGACTTGAACTTCATAACATTCTTAACTGCACAAACTATTTTCAAGCTCCTGGAAATGAAAAGACTTAAAGACATATCATATCAAGTATTTTCAATATAGTATGAGTAGATCAAATGATATTGTACAGCCAAAGAGCAGTGCTTGTACTTGATATTAGGCTAACAAATGGGCATTATAAAATTGGGATTAAGATCAAAGATGTTTTACCTTATCCTATTGTGACGTCATTGTATTGTCGTTAATGCTCAGGGATGCCGATGTTTTAATTGATCTAATATGATATGATAGTGTTTGATATATTTTCTTTTATGCAGCTTGATTTAGCGCCTACACTTGTCTGGCAGCACTATGAAATTTTAGTATCTTAATGGATTTTTTGGCATTGCTTCTAATGCTGGTCCATTAACATAGTCTGTAATTAGTGTCGGAAATGAGGATAATGCATTTCACTCTGTGATGTTTGAAGTTTACTCCTATGCGTAGCCGATACGCAGTTGGTTGCCAAATTGTTGGACATATAGGGGTGATTTAAACTAAGTCGAGTGTTGTACATGTATAGCTATTTATTTGGCTTGTAATTGATAGCCTAGGGTTCCTTCTTACAATGTAGTTGCTTTCATTATCGTCATTGGGAAAGGAATATAGTTAACTTACTTTATATACTCGGAATTTTTCAAATACCATGTTACAGTGGCTCAACTACTAAAATATCAATTTAACAAATGTCACAAAATGAAGAAAACGCTGTATCTCGTAGTTTCATATATCACACAGGAGAACTGCTTAATACCAAAATTCCACATCTGCCTAAAAACCTATGGGGTCATAACCATAATCTGGTGAGCTACAGAGCCCGTGGCTCTATTTTTTCAAACTGTGTTGAATATTGCTAATAGTTTCAATAAATAAAAACATTCCTAATTTCCAAGCTGTTTTTGTTGTTGATTGTTTTGTAATGTGATGAGTTCAAGTCATGTATTAAAAACGATGCACACCAGTTATTTTCATGTTATATTGTTTTGTCAGAAGTATGGTAATCTAAATCAATTACAGCTGAAAGAAAAATCACTTCATGTTTGAATATAACAAAAGTGGAACCATATTTACAGACTGTCTAAACCTAATTAGAAGCAACTGTGCACTTCACTGTTTAAATGGGCAAAACATAAGGAATAACGTTTCTTGCAATTATCTTTAGACTGTATGTGTATTTATAACAGCTTTTAGAGACGACACAAGAATCTGTGTCGAAACGTCGCATACAATGAACAAAGAAGTTGTCATCCATATATTCCTCAGCATTACAACATCTATATTGTTAACAATAGTCTTATTCCACATGGAGAAACAGACTTCTGAACCAAAATTAATTGATAATTTGGATGTTTGATTGTATTGAGTAAAAACGTATGTTCTTCTTTTGGTAGATAAAGCCTAAACGTTTTGGGGTTTTTTTATTTTCCCTTTCAGTAATGACGATGTGAGGTTTATTCCTGAAGTTAACTCAAATTGATTATAATGATGTACAAAAAAATTAACGTTATCATAAAAGGTATCAAGGAAATAGAACCTTGAATTTTAATTTGAATCGTGTTTGTAAAGTAACCGATGATGTGCATTAGTGTTTCATGACATCAATCAAAGTATATAAAATATATATTTTCAAAATTGTCTATCTTTATCTGAAAAATATTTCGTTTTCTTGAGACCCTATCTTTTTTTGTATGTGTATGTGTTGTTGTATTTTGATTTAAGTATCGTATCAAGTGTTTGAGGCTATCAAAGGTTTGGAAAGATGAACAACTTCAACTGGCATGTCACAAAATATATCTTATGTAAAGTTAAATTGAAAAACAGTAGGCATACTTTATGGTTATAAACGCAAAAAAGACAATGTCTCTTAAATGTGCACTTCTTTTTTAAAACTGAATAGCAACTAATCTTCATTGTCAAAGGGTTATCTTTGGCAAAGAAAAGGCAAGCAACTCCTTAAAGATGCTGTATCATACTTGCAAGCGGTTCAGGATGAAACTTAGCTATTGAGAAATGAAATACATCACTTTGTAGAACAATCTTTCGTCGGAATTTTGATATCATATTTAGATTGTTTAATCAACAATAACATACTCGATGCTTCAAGCACAGTACCCCTCGTAGAAAGGGCATTTAACGAACCTGCTTTCGGTGACGTAATCATTATGCTTGTAGGATTTACACCGTGTCTCAACTACCGTAATTGCGTTCGATGGGTATCAACTTTGACAGCAATGAATACCTAATTCGGAGAAAAAGAATATAAAATATAATTGAGCGCGACAAAGACGGTTTTCAAGCGTACATTTAGAAACCGGAAGTTGTGAAATGGCCGCACTTGATTCGCCCTTATGTCGACTGCCGTTTCGGTATCTTTTGGTAAATTATCTCCTATTTGATGAATTTTGGTCCGATTTTCTCAAGGTTGGTCGCAAAAGTTTTCTAAAAATACAACGTATACATTAAAAATACTTTTTAAAATATTGCAAGTATGATATAGCATCTTTAAGAAATTGGATGCGAATGTTCATTTTAATTATCTTACATTTCAGGTTTAACGAACTTGTCAAACTAACATCCTTACACGTTTGAAACTGAATGATTGAATCCTACTTAATACTTCGGTTTCAAGGGAATTAATTTTCAGGTTCAAATCACGCTAGTTGATAAATTAATGTAATGTTGAAACCATGCGATACCTTCCAAAACAATAAAAAGCTGGTTATTTAGAACAGATAATGTCAATGTAAATGGTGAAAAACATATATATCCACAATATATCAACTATATAACTAAAATGATAATAGTGTTATGTTAGTAACTGGCCTGAGATCTTTTTAAAAAAATATTTGAAACATTTGTGAACCTAAGCATTTTAAGTAAGTTTGAAAAGTGATGCTAGTTATTGTGCTATCACCGTCTAAGGGTTGTTTAGACGTTATAAACGGTATGTTCAGATTTATAAACTGTTGGTAATAATATATACATATAATTTTGCTTGAAATTTTAACTTTCTTGTAATGGTTGGATGGTAATAACTATGTTTAAAAGTGTGAAACGTTTGTTGGAAGTTCAACATTCAAATCTATCCCCCTACTATTATCAAATCAACAACCAATTATGAAGAAAGTTGGTGGTGCGTTGAGCAAATCTTAATCTTCCAACAGTGATAGACTGTACACTTTAGTGCATTCTAACAAAATTATTTCAAACCCCTGGGCTGTTCGGGTTAGTGGTCACGCAGCGATTGGACTCTCACAATCTCAGGATTACACTTATTTTTCACTAATGAAACTCTAGATTATACTCACAATTTATGTCTATTACAGATCCTCTTATATCCGTAGTCTACGATTATCAGTCTGTCTATTTCCGTAGACCTTCAACATTTATTTTGTTCTGTCTGAATGCTCACACACAAGGCCATAGAATATGCTAATGTTGAGATCTAGGTCCTAAGAAACAAATATCAGTGCATTGTCAAATGTTTAATATGTTCACCTACATCATATCACCTTTCATTGTCAATCTGTGAGTAGCAACAATGTATGTAAAGGATACAGTAACGGATTCAGCTATTAACTAACCTTTCGTGTACATCTTTTTATTATTAATCTACAAACACAATATCTGTGTTTTGTGTGTGATAAGATGCGTCAACAATGCATGCTTTCCCGTCACGCTAAACACCAGGGCTCGAATCCAGATGAAGACACCAAACATTTGTGACCTGGTATTTACACTGTATTGTGTCCTTTGGCGCGGCACTTCGTCAACATTTCACTCAGTCCACCCAAGTTGTTCACATAGATTCCTAATACTGAAAGCACAGACTTTTATGCATAGAACATGCTTTGAAAGTACAATGTCTTCAGGGCAATATTGTAAATGTAATGATTGTACTGGATATTGTTTGATGTCACGTTTACTGTGCATACTGTGCATGTCCGGTTTGGATTGTGAATATTTTTCTTTAATACAGCTTGATTAAGTGCACACACTGATAATTTGTCAATATGCAACTATAGTAGCTTAATGGAAAATCTGCATTGCCTGGACTGCTAGTCCATCATTATGGTCTGTAATTAGTGTATGGAATTAAGGAAGGATAATGCCCTTCACTTTGTGATGTTTGAGGTTAACTCCTCCACGGAGCCAAAACCTAGGTGGTTGTAAATTTTTTTACCTATAGGGATGATTTAAACTAATTCCATTATTGTATACGGGTTTATTTAGCTTCTAATTGATAGTTTGAGGTTATTGATTACAATGTTGTAGCTTTCAATATTGGTATATTCGCCATGGGGAATTGAGAACACATTGAAGATAGTTAATTTTCTTTACATACTCGTAGCTTTATTGAATAACATCTCTTTTCTCCTGAAAGTAGCTCAATTACTTATATCAAGAACAATTTGAGAATGTCACCAAATACGATAACGTTTTGGTATTTATTTTCCAGAAATGCACTTATTTAGATTATTAACTAAATAGTGGTTTCTCATATCAATTACTGCATTATCCTTTGATCTAATTTTTCAAGGAGCAATGATTAATACCAATGTTGCACATATTTTAAACGTATCTTTCTTAAATTAGAAATTCTTCATACAAATATATCTTGATATGCATGCCAATGAAAATATCCAAAAGAAAAAAGGTATTGCAAGAGTAACATTATATTGACAGTTGAAAAGATGTCTTTTTGGCTTCCATAAGAAATCTTTAGAACGATTTCACATCAATATAATGTGCTTCATCAAAGTCCATTAATTTAGATCAATGGTTATATCGCCTAGTCCTAAGGGATCACATTCTCCGCCTTTGTAATACATTCTGGTCAAGGTTAACTGACCAAGCAATTTCCTGACGATGTCCTCTTTGATGTCTTCCCAATTGGAACAGCTAAACCAATTACAGCAAAGACAGACATCTGAGAGTTTCCGGGCAGCTCTATGTATCTTTCATCCTAATACCAGGATTGTTAATAGTGACAGACAGTGTTATGTGGAACTTTTCATACCTTGTGAATTGCTCCAAAGCTAATACAACTACACTTAAAATGAATAAAGTTGAAAAAAATATTCATCTTTTTTCCCGAGTTGCCTCAAACCACACACATTGAAATGGAATAAATATGAAACTAGTTCATAAGAACGAAATTAACAGGGGAACAATGTGTAAAGTCGTGACAGGGCAGAAGTAGTTGTGGTACATGTGATTAACCACTGAAAAACTGAAGGCCTAGGGCCAGCCTATCCAACTTCTGCAAAACATTTTAGTTCTCTTATTAACTGCGACCGTTTCTAAAATATCCTTTCAAGCAACATGTATGAATTAATCTCATTTCCCTTCCTTCAACGACCAATGGTCCATAAACAAGTCAGAATGGTTATGCTGTTAATAAGGTTCCTTGAATGAAAAGCAAGAAATTTTTTCTTCCAGTGGGGAATTGATATTATAATTATTTATTTGACTAACAAGAGCCTCATTAAAGGTCAATGAACATCAATAACTCCTGTTACCTTGTAGAATAAAAATAAATATTAATCAAATTCAACTGCAGTATCATTTGAATGGTTCAATTGTCTTTATATCTGTATCATCCTATGGTCCATTTCGGTTCATGAGTTTGCACACGTCCTTCAAATTTTAAAAGGAATCAGCTTTCGACATGTTACACAATGAATTTAAGTTTTTAAAGAATTCAAACCAGGACATCGAATGACCTTTGGAAAGAAGAAACGGAAATTAACTGAAGTAGACAGAAGTTGTTGTTTCTTCAGATGAGTGGTGGACCACATGACTTAATGTGCCGAGTGGGCTGATTTTAAGAGCTTAAGTAGAACAAGTCTTCACTGATAACTTATTTCTGATGTGAATAATCGTCCTCTTGACCATTGATGAATAATTGAAACTTTCTAGAATTGAACTTAATTAATCCTGGAAATGTTTTGGCTAAATGTTCTGAAATATATAATTTTTCACATTAGCAACAAGCATATCAATTCAATAAGCTTGAGCTTGTACCATATCATATGAATTCAATTTTGTTAAACATAAATATGTTCATATACTTCATTCCTGCCGAGATATATATGATAATAAAATAATTAGAAATCAATCACCATGACAACAACCGCAATTGAAATACATCTGTTGATTGAACTCACAACACTCTACATTCAATGAAAGTTACAAGTTGTAATTAACATCACGATGGCATTCCGAATTAGGTTTTGTTTAAAGTAAATCAACATGAATGGTTTGATCTTTTTAAGAAATGTCTCTTAGATATTAAGTAAATTTAAACAAACTGTGGTGTGTGTAAAAAAATTTGCCGGGCGGCTTATATAACTAATTTGAGACGATTTGAATACTATTTGTTAGCCTTTGGTTATTACTTACAATAATGTGTCTCATTTATTTTGGGATATACTGAATCTAATGGAAAGAAAAACATTGTAAGTGCTTAGAAGATGGATAGATTTTTAAAATTAGTTGTACTATGAACAGAAACAACATCAAAACTATATTCTAAACATGTTGAACCTTTAGAGATATGTATCAATAAATCCCAAGTCCAAAGATTTCTTAGGATTGCAGTATTTCAAATCATTTAATGAGAAAGGCTAATGCCTATTATCGTCAAAAGGATCACCCAAGGAACGATTTCAGATAGATTTTAACAACCTCTATTAAAGTCAACTATAATCCTTTCCACAGCCTCGTTCTAGAAAATTCAGGTTAAAAGAATTCTGTCTACTTTGTTTTTATTTTGATCTAGGTCAAACCTTGGCTTGTTCCTGATGATGTCGTATTTGATGATTTTATGAGACCGTATCCTCTGTTGTTTTCACTACATGTATGTTTCATGAGAAATTTAGATTTGTTGGTTATATCTGTTGGTTGGTCATAATCTTTTCTGCAAATGGCCCCACATCAACAATATCTGGCGTTTAGCAATCATTTAATAGACTCAGTAACATTCATGCTTTTGTATTGAAGAATTGATGACCTGCCATTTAGAAATCATAAATTTAGGAAACTAATAGCTGGAAAGACAATTGTTTTTAAAAATTAATATTATACTGGTAAACATGCATGATTTAAACCATATGAATACTAAAATCACTACATATATGAAACTTGCAGTACATTGATATCTATTCTGAGAGAATAAGAGAATCAATTGAAAAATGCATAAAACTTTCCTGTCAAATTATGTATATCACCCCATCCACCAATTATTCTACATAAACGTTTTCGCAATAAGTTTTGCAAGAACCCAACCTCTTTGAAAATATTTATTTAGAATCGGAAATTTGCCACGTTAAGTTTCGGATTTAGAACTATAGACTAGCTAATTTCCTTGGTTTACCAAAACTGCTCATTCCGGAAATACAAATGTTCATGTCATTTTCTACTTCAGTAACCAGGAACTTGTGTAAAAGATACATGTTCTTGTATCCTGGTATACCTCATAATATTATTTCATCTCTGTCTGTGATTGACTGTGGTGGACCTATTGTACCTTGAGATATAATGGCCCTGACAAGCAATGTCATCAATGTCCTACGCACTATATTGTAAAGAAGCTTTGTTATTTCTTTTCAAATGAAACAGAACATATATTTAAATATTCTATTACAAACCGCTTAAATCATCATGGTTACATGATGTAACATATATGCTAGTGTTTGCCATGGCAAGACCTTTATACTGTCGCGAAAAGTCAGAAATAACTTTCTTAAACTAATCTTCATGTATCTACAACTTTTATGGTATTGGACAAACTAAATGAAATAATGACATAAGTTGAAAATAGATTTGCAATCACCATAAAGTATCAAACTACGTTAACATAAATGTATAAATATGACTTTCTTTTCTATTATATTATATCTATATATATTAACTCATATCATAATGACCAACTAAAACCCTGTCAGTGTACAGAAACATTTTGAAAAATAGAAATTCAAATCCACAATTATTTCTTTAAAGAGCTCTTTTTATATCCTGAATTTTTAAAAATCTTGACCAGAAGCAAAGATTTGAACAGTCTTTCTCCTTTGAAAAACAAAGCAAAATAATTTAAAGGTGCCCTTTTAAAATCACTCTCCCACCTACATCTGTGTTTATTACAGAAAGATCAATGAAGATTTCTACCAAAAGAAGAGAAAGCTAGGTTCATGTCTGGAAGAAACATTTGTGACAATAGCCGTTTGAAATACAAGTATCATGTACTCTCAAAAATAGAATCTAGAAAGACAGGTATCTGCTAGCTTAATATTCTTATCAAAAAAGCTTGTCTCTGTCCCTTGGTCATTCAGATTTACTTTGTATCTAGTTTTTAATACAATATTTGTTTTTGTCATGAAAATAATCTTTCAATTTAATTTTACAGACTGTTGTTGTTGATTATTCTGTAATATGATGATATCAGGTCTGTATTGATGAAAGATGGGGAACGTCACTTCAGATATTCGCTAGTATTGCCTTTGAATAAGTTTAATCAATCATTTGATAAATGTTACATTGTTCAGTCAGAAGTATATCTATACAAACCAGAAAGATCGTATCATTTGTTTAATGAAACACCTATGTTTTAATAAGAGGTTTAATATAATAGTTGTTTATTGTCTATATATATCATCTTTTCCACATAGTAACACATTTACTGAATATCTAGAGCTAGCTAATTAGTTCTTGATCTTAAGAAGTGTGAAATAGCAATTGCCTAAATATAACTACTGTCCACGTTTTGTGCATTTAGTACACTCATATTTCAAACAATATTGAACACATCACTTGATGGATACAAAAAGGGATGTTTAATGCGTTTTTACACGTTTTTCAACTATGAATTTTCTTTTCATTGTCATTTTGTGAGTAGCAACAATATATTAAAGGATCAAGTAATGGCTTCAGCTAATAACTAACTTTTCGTGCACAATTGGTCAATTTAAGATATAATCATTACGGGGATCATTATGTACCCTTTTAAACAAACATTTTAGAAAATATTAATTGAGAGTAAAGGAAATTTAAGGAAATGACATTTTTGAATGGAAACTTTATTATCGCTCTAATCTTTCTTCAAAAGCAATTTCAAAACTTTTGATTCAAGAATGATAAAAGTCATTCTGACCATGACAAATAAAACACAATTTATGAATTTCTGTGTGTGATAAGATGATTCAACAATGCATGCTTTCCCGTCACGCTCATCACAAGGGCTCGAATCCAGAAGGAGACACCAAACATTTGTTACCTGGTCTTTACACTGTATGTGTCCTTTGGCGAGGCACTTCTTCAACATTGCACCCAGTCCATCCAATTTGTTACTGGAAGCACATACATTATGGGCGCGCGAAATGCATATAACATGCTTTTAAAGTACAATTCCTTCAAGGCAATAATGTACATGAAATGCTTGCACTGGATATAATCTGATGTCACGTTTACTATGCATACTGTGCATGTTTGATTTGGATGATGAACACGTTTCTTTAATGCAGCTGAATTCAATGAACGCACTGATAATGTGTCTATGCAATATGCAACTATAGTAGCTTAATGGAATATCTGTATTTCCTGGACTGCTGGTCCATTAATATGGTTTGTGATTAGTGTATGAAATTAAGGAAGGATAATGCTGATGTGATGTTTGAAGTTTACTCCTCCATAGAGCCAAAATGCAGGTGGTTGTCACATTATTTGACCTAAAGGGGTGATTTAAACTCATTCCATTATTGTGTACGTTTGTATTTAGCTTCTAATTGATAGTGTGAGGTTATTGTTTACAAATGTAGTAGCTTTCATTATTGGTATATTCGCCATAGGGAATGGAGAAACACATTGAAGATAGTTAATTTTCTTTACATACTCGTAGCTTTTATCGAAAAACAACTCTTTTCTCCCGACAGTAGCTCAATTACTTATATCAAGATCAATTTGAGAATGTCCAAATACGAAAAAATTTGTGTATTTATTCGCGAGAAATGTACTTTTTTAATTATTTACTGAATAGTGGCTTCTCATATCAATTAGTGCATTATCCTTGGATCATTTTTTTCAAGGAGCTATGATTAAAACCAATGTTGCACATATTTTAAATGTATCTTTCTTCAATTAAAAGAAATTCTTCATACAAATATACCTTGAAATGCATGCTTACGAAAATATCCAAACGAAAACAAAAGGAAATGCGAGATTATATTGACAGTTGAAAAGATGTCTCCAAAGAAAATTGGCTTCCATAAAAATTCTTTAGAACGAGTTCACATCAATGTAACTTGCTTCATCAAATCCATTAATTTTAGATCAATGGTTATATCGCCTAGTCCTTAAGGATCACATTCACAGAGTTCTCCGCCTTTGTAGTACATAAAGGTCAAGGTTAACTGGTCAAGCAAGTTCCTGACGATGTCCTCTTTGATGTCTTCCCAATTGGAACAGCTAAACCAATTACAGCAAAGACAGACATCTGATAGTTTCCGGGGAGCTCTCTGTATCTTTCATCCTAATACCAGGACTGTTAATAGTGACAGACAGTGTTAGGTGGAACATTTCCCATCTTATGAATTAATCCATATCTAATACAACGACGCTTTCAATATATACAGTTGTAAGAGATATTTTTCATCTTTTTCCTATTTGCCTCAAACTAAACATATTAATATGAAAGTTATACGAAAAAATATTTCATGAGAACCAAATTAACATGGGAACCATGTGTAAATTCGTGACAGGGCACCAATTGAACATTGCGCTAGGTGGTTGAAGTTGTGGTACACATAGAAAACCATCGAACAACTGAAGGCCTAGGGCCAACCGATCAAACTTTTTTTTTTTAAAGTTCTCTGATACCTTTATCCAATCATCCGTTGCCAATATCCTTACAGTGGCATGTATGAATTTAAGTCATTTACCTTTCTACAACGGCCAATGGTCCATAAAACAGTCAGAATGGGTGAGATGTTAATTAGGTTCCTTGTATGGAAAGTAAGTTATTCCTCTCTTTCATTGGCCTTGAGAGTTGAGATTATGATTATCTATTTAAATAACGAGAGCCTAACAAAGGGTCAATGAACATCAGGAACTGCTGTTTACATGTAGAATAAAAATTTATAATAAGTAAATTCATCTACAGTATAATTTTAATGGTTCAGTTGTCTTTATATATGTATCATCCTATGTACCATTTCGGTTCATGAGTTTGCACACGTCCTTCAAATGTTAAAAGAAATCAGCTTTCGACATGTTACACAAGTTTTTAAAGAATTAAACCAGGACATCGAATGACCTTTTGAAAGGAGAAACGGAAATTAACTGAAGTAGACAGAAGTAGTTGTTACATCATATGATGTACCACATGACTTAATGTCCAGAGTGGGCTGATTTTAAGAGCTTAAGCAGATGCAAGTCTTCACTAATAACTTATTTCTGGTGTGAATTATCGATTGCACTGCGAACTTTCCCTTGACCATTGATGAATAATTGAAACTTTCTAGAATTGAACTTAATTAATCCTGGAAATACTTTGGCTAAATGTTCTGAAATATATCATATTTTACATAAGCAATAAGCATATCAATTCAATGAGCTTGAGCTTGTAACATATCATATGAATTCAATTTTGTTAAACATAAATATGTTCATATATTTCATTCCTGCCGAGAATTATATGAAAATAAAAAAATTAGAAATCAATCACCATGACAACAACCGCAATTGAAATACATCTGTTGATTAAACTTACATCACTCTACATTCAAATGACAGTTACAGGTTGGAATTAACATCACGATGGCATTCCGAATTTTGTTTTGTTTAAAGTAAATCAACATGAATGGTTTGATCTTTTTAAGAAATGTCTCTTAGATATTAAGTAAATTTAAACAAACTGTGGTGTGTGTAAAAAATTTTGCCGGGCGGCTTATAAAACTAATTTGAGACGATTTGAATGCTATTTGTTAGCCTTTGGTTATTACTTACAATAATGTGTCTCATTTATTTTGGGATATACTGAATCTAATGGAAAGAAAAACATTGTAAGTGCTTAGAAGATGGATAGATTTTTAAAATTAGTTGTACTATGAACCGAACAGAAACAACATCAAAACTATATTCTAAACATGTTGAACCTTTAAAGATATGTATCAATAAATCCCAAGTCCAAAGAAATCAATCACCATGACAACAACTGCAATTGAAATACATCTGTTGATTAAACTTACATCACTCTACATTCAAATGACAGTTACAGGTTGTAATTAACATCAGGATGGCATTCCAAATTTGGTTTTGTTTAAAGTAAATCAACATGAATTGTTTGATCTTTATAAGGAATGTATACTAGATATTAAGTAAATTTAAACAAACTTTAGTGTGTGTAAATTTTTTTGCCGGGCTTATAAAATCATTTGAGACAATTTAAATACTATTTGTTAGCCTCTGAATATTACTAACAATAATGTGGCTCATTTAGTCTGGAATATATTGAATCTAATGGAAAGGAAAACATTGTAAGTGCTTAGAAGATGGATAGGTTTTTAAGATTAGTCAAAACTATATTCTTTAATCATGTTGAACCTTTAAAGATATGTATCAATAAATCCTAAGTTCAAAGATTTCTAAGGGTTGTAGTATTTCAAATCATTTAATGAGAAAGGTTAATGCCTATTTTCGTACAAAGGATCACCAATTGAAAGATTTCAGACGATTTTAACAACCTCTATTAAAGTCAACTATTAGCCGTTCCACAGCCTCGTTCTAGAAAATTCAGTTTAATAGAATCTGCCTACTTTGTTTTTATTTTGATCTAGGTCAAACCTTGGCTTGTTCCTGATGATGTCGTATTTGATGTCTCCTCAGTTGGAACTTCTCATTCCGGTTCAGGTATTTAAAGAGTTTCCTGTCAGAGTTTCCGTAGCTGTTATTTTGATAATTGATTTGTGAAAGTAGACTTGTGACAGATCTAGACAGTCAGATATCTAGATGATGATTTTATGAGACCGTATCCTCTGTTGTTTTCACTACATGTATGTTTCATGAGAAATTGAGATTTGTTGGTTATATCTGTTGGTTGGTCATAATCTTTTCTGCAAATGGCCCCACGTCAACAATAAAATGACAGAAATTTTTTGTAATTTTAATCTGGCGTTTAGCAATCATTTAATAGACTCAGTAACATTCATGATTTTGTATTTAAGAATTGATGACCTAGCTGTCATTTAAAATTCATAAATTTAGAAAACTAATAGCTGGAAAGACAATAGTTTTTAAAAATTAATATTATACTGGTAAACATGCACAATTTAAACCATATGGATACTAAAATCACTACACATAAAAAGCTACAGTTATTTAATATCCAATAATAATCGTAGAGAATACGACAACCTTTTGCAACTATTCGTCAGGTTTTAAAGGTTTTACCATGTGTCTGTGTGTGGTGGGGAATAGTTTGCTCATATTTATTTGTTTAAGGTAAGCAATTCAAAAATGCATAAAACTTTCCTGTCAAATTATGTATATCACCCCATCCACCAATTATTCTACATAAACGTTTTTGCAATTAGTTTTGCAAGAACCCAACCTCTTTGAAAATATTTATTTAAAATCGGAAATTTGCCACGTAAAGTCCGGATTTAGAACGATAGACTAGCTAATTTTCTTGGTTTACCAAAACTGCTCATTCCGGAAATAGAAATGTTCTTGACATTTTCTACTTCAGTAACCAGGAACTTGTGTAAAAGATACATGTTCTTGTATCCTGGTATACCTCATAATATTATTTCATCTCTGTCTGTGATTGACTGTGGTGGCCCTATTGTGCCTTGAGATATAATGGCCCTGACAAGCAATGTCACCAATGTCCTAGGCACCATAAAGGTAAGAAGTTTTGTTATATTATTTTGCAAATGAAACAGAACATATATTTAAATATTCCATTACAAACCGCTTAAATCATCATGGTTACATGATGTAACATATATGCTAGTGTTTGCCATGGCAAGACCTTTATACTGTTGCGAAAAGTCAGACATAACTTTCTTAAACTAATCTTCATGTATCTACAACTTTTATGGTATTGGACAAACTAAATGAAATAATGACATAAGATGAAAATAGATTTGCAATCACCATAAAGTAAATATGTTATCTACGTTAACATAAATGTATAAATATGACTTTCTTTTCTATTACATTATATCTATATATATTAACTCATATCATAATGACCAACTAAAACCCTGTCAGTGTACAGAAACATATTGAAAAATATAAATTAAAATCCACAATTATTTCTTTAAAGAGCTCTTTTTATATCCTGAATTTTTTTAAATCTTGACCAGAAGCAAAGATTTGAACAGTCTTTCTCCTTTGAAAAACAAAGCAAAATAATTTAAAGGTGCCCTTTTAAAATCACTCTCCCACCTACATCTGTGTTTATTACAGAAAGATCAATGAAGATTTCTACCAAAAGAAGAGAAAGCTAGGTTCATGTCTGGAAGATACATTTGTGACAATAACTGTTTGAAATACAAGTATCATGTACTCTCAAAAATAGAATCTAGAAAGACAGGTATCTGCTAGCTTAATATTCTTATCAAAAAAGCTTGTCTCTGTCCCTTGGTCATTCAGATTTACTTTGTATCTAGTTTTTAATACAAGATTTGTTTTTGTCATGAAAATAATCTTTTAATTTAATTTTACAGACTGTTGTTGTTGATTATTCTGTAATATGATGATATCAGGTCTGTATTGATGAAAGATGGGGAACGTCACTTCAGATATTCGCTAGTATTGCCTTTGAATAAGTTTAATCAATCATTTGATAAATGTTACATTGTTCAGTCAGAAGTATATCTATACAAACCAGAAAGATCGTATCATTTGTTTAATGAAACACCTATATGTCTATATATATCATCTTTTCCACATGGTAACATATTTACTGAATATCTAGAGCTAGCTTATTAGTTCTTGATCTTAAGAAGTGCAAAATAGCAATGGCCTAAATATAACTACTGTCCACTTTTTGTGCATTTAGTACACTCATATTTCAAACAATATTGAACACATCACTTGATGGATACAAAAAGGGATGTTTAATGCGTTTTTACACGTTTTTCAACTATGAATTTTCTTTTCATTGTCATTTTGTGAGTAGCAACAATATATTAAAGGATCAAGTAATGGCTTCAGCTAATAACTAACTTTTCGTGCACAATTGGTCAATTTAAGATATAATCATTACGGGGATCATTATGTACCCTTTTAAACAAACATTTTAGAAAATATTAATTGAGAGTAAAGGAAATTTAAGGAAATGACATTTTTGAATGGAAACTTTATTATCGCTCTAATCTTTCTTCAAAAGCAATTTCAAAACTTTTGATTCAAGAATGATAAAAGTCATTCTGACCATGACAAATAAAATCAAACACAAACACAATTTATGAATTTCTGTGTGTGATAAGATGAGTCAACAATGCATGCTTTCCCGTCACGCTCATCACAAGGGCTCGAATCCAGAAGGAGACACCAAACATTTGTTATCTGGTCTTTACACTGTATGTGTCCTTTGGCGAGGCACTTCTTCAACATTGCACCCAGTCCATCCAATTTGTTACTGGAAGCACATACTTTTATGGGCGCGCGAAATGCATATAACATGCTTTTAAAGTACAATTACTTCAAGGCAATAATGTACATGAAATGCTTGCACTGGATATAATCTGATGTCACGTTTACTATGCATACTGTGCATGTTTGATTTGGATGATGAACACGTTTCTTTAATGCAGCTGAATTCAATGCACGTACTGATAATGTGTCTATGCAATATGCAACTATAGTAGCTAAATGGAATATCTGTATTTCCTGGACTGCTGGTCCATCAATATGGTTTGTGATTAGTGTATGAAATTAAGGAAGGATAATGCTAATGTGATGTTTGAAGTTTACTCCTCCATAGAGCCAAAATGCAGGTGGTTGTCACATTATTTGACCTAAAGAGGTGATTTAAACTCATTCCATTATTGTGTACGTTTGCATTTAGCTTCTAATTGATAGTGTGAGGTTATTGTTTACAAATGTAGTAGCTTTCATTATTGGTATATTCGCCATAGGGAATGGAGAAACACATTGAAGATAGTTAATTTTCTTTACATACTCGTAGCTTTTATCGAAAAACAACTCTTTTCTCCCGACAGTAGCTCAATTACTTATATCAAGATCAATTTGAGAATGTCCAAATACGAAAATTTGTGTGTATTTATTCGCGAGAAATGTAATTTTTTTAATTATTTACTGAATAGTGGCTTCTCATATCAATTAGTGCATTATCCTTGGATCATTTTTTTCAAGGAGCTATGCTTAAAACCAATGTTGCACATATTTTAAATGTATCTTTCTTCAATTAAAAGAAATTCTTCATAAAAATATACCTTGAAATGCATGCTTACGAAAATATCCAAACGAAAACAAAAGGAATTGCGAGATTATATTGACAGTTGAAAAGATGTCTCCAAAGAAAATTGGCTTCCATAAAATTTCTTTAGAACGAGTTCACATCAATGTAACTTGCTTCATCAAAATCCATTAATTTTAGATCAATGGTTATATCGCCTAGTCCTTAAGGATCACATTCACAGAGTTCTCCGCCTTTGTAGTACATAAAGGTCAAGGTTAACTGGTCAAGCAAGTTCCTGACGATGTCCTCTTTGATGTCTTCCCAATTGGAACAGCTAAACCAATTACAGCAAAGACAGACATCTGATAGTTTCCGGGGAGCTCTCTGTATCTTTCATCCTAATACCAGGATTGTTAATAGTGACAGACAGTGTTATGTGGAACATTTCCCATCTTATGAATTAATCCATATCGAATACAACGACGCTTTCAATGAATACAGTTGTAAGAGATATATTTCATCTTTTTACTATTTGCCTCAAACTAAACATATTAATATGAAAGTTATACGAAAAAATATTTCATGAGAACGAAATTCACATGGGAACCATGTGTAAAGTCGTGACAGGGCACCAATTGAACATTGCGCTAGGTGGTAGAAGTTGTGGTACACATAGAAAACCATCGAACAACTGAAGGCCTAGGGCCTACCGATCCAACTTATTTTTTTAAAAGTTCTCTGATACCTTTATCCAATTATCCGTTGCCAATATCCTTACAGTGGCATGTATGAATTTAAGTCATTTACCTTTCTTCAACGGCCAATGGTCCATAAAAACAGTCAGAATGGGTGAGATGTTAATTAGGTTCCTTGTATGGAAAGTAAGTTATTCCTCTCTTTCATTGGCCTTGGGAGTTGAGATTATGATTATCTATTTAAATAACGAGAGCCTAACAAAGGGTCAATGAACATCAGGAACTGCTGTTTACATGTAGAATAAAAATTTATAATAAGTAAATTCATCTACAGTATAATTTTAATGGTTCAGTTGTCTTTATATATGTATCATCCTATGTACCATTTCGGTTCATGAGTTTGCACACGTCCTTCAAATGTTAAAATAAATCAGCTTTCGACATGTTACACAAGTTTTTAAAGAATTAAACCAGGACATCGAATGACCTTTGGAAAGGAGAAACGGAAATTAACTGAAGAAGACAGAAGTAGTTGTTACATCATATGATGTACCACATGACGTAATGTGCAGAGTGGGCTGATTTTAAGAGCTTAAGCAGATGCAAGTCTTCACTGATAACTTATTTCTGGTGTGAATTATCGATTGCACTGCGAACGTCCTCTTGACCATTGATGAATAATTGATACTTTCTAGAATTGAACTTAATTAATCCTGGAAATACTTTGGCTAAATGTTCTGAAATATATCATATTTTACATAAGCAATAAGCATATCAATTCAATAAGCTTGAGCTTGTACCATATCATATGAATTCAATTTTGTTAAACATAAATATGTTCATATATTTCATACCTGCCGAGAATGATATGAAAATAAAACAATTAGAAATCAATCACCATGACAACAACCGCAATTGAAATACATCTGTTGATTAAACTCACATCACTCTACATTCAAATGAAAGTTACAAGTTGTAATTAACATCACGATGGCATTCCGAATTTTGTTTTGTTTAAAGTAAATCAACATGAATTGTTTGATCTTTTTAAGAAATGTCTCCTAGATATTAAGTAAATTTAAACACACTGTGGTGTGTTTTTGTCAGGCGGTTTTTAAACTCATTTGAGACAATTTGATACTATGTGTTAGCCTCTTAATATTACTAACAATAATGTATCTCATTTAGTCTGGGATATATTGAATCTAATGGAAAGGGAAATATTGTAAGTGCATGGAAGATGGATAGATTTTTAAGATAAGTTATATTATTGTCGTAGCAAGCGCCAACCCGCATGACGAAGGAGTTACCATCCTGCAGGTTGGCACCGATCTAGACTTTATCCCAGGGAATTAGCTTGATGCTATAGGATCCAACCTCAGGAGTTCTGCATCTTATGAGACAGGCAGGAGTGGACAGAGACACACAAGATGATGACGTCATAGATATGATGGTTTATTCGTTATGACATCAGAGTGGTTGTTACAAAAGTAAAAAGTGGGATGTCAGCTGTTACGTCGACGGCACATGGAGGCATAGTGAATGCCTCATGGCCCATACCCCACTTGCTGACTCCACTCCTACTTCCACTCAATACACTACAATATCCACTGATAAGAATATCTGAACAGCCATATTTAAAGGGTATATTTGACATTTGATTTTAGAGCCTTCAGCAAATAATATGTCAGCATAGGTTGTGATTGACATTCACTTCCTATCGTCTCAATGATACAATTGTATATTTCAATAGCCCTTAGTGATTTACAATTAAGCATTGGATAATAACCAAAGCATATACAATAATACTGTTACAGATAGGTGATTGCCTAAGGCAACATCCATTGACAATGGAACAAGCTTAAGGCAGATCCTAAAACAATGAAACAAAGTTTTTGTTGTGGTTTGATAAAATTACTTCCAAATATGAAAATATGAAAATTATGGAAATATATATACATATAAGCATCATGATATTATGAACCGACCAGAAACAACATCAAAGCTATATCCTTTAAACATGTTGAACCTTTAAAGATATGTATCAATAAATCCTAAGTACAAAGATTTCTAACGGTTGCAGTATTTCAAAACTTTTTTATGAGAAAGGCCTTACCAATTATTGTCAAAAGGATCACAATTGAACGATTTCAGATCGATTTTAACAACCTCCATTAAAGTTAACTATTAAAATCTTATAAGAATTAGCCTTTCCACTGCCTCGTTCTAGAAAATCCACTTAATAGAATTCTGCCTACTTTGTTTTTATTTTGATCTAGGTCAAACCTTGGCTTGTTCCTGATGATGTCGTATTTGATGTCTCCTCAGTTGGAACTTCTCATTCCGGTTCAGGTATTTAAAGAGTTTCCTGTCAGAGTTTCCGTAGCTGTTATTTTGATAATTGATTTGTGAAAGTAGACTTGTGAAAGACAGTCACATATCTAGATGATGATTTTATGAGACCGTACCATCTGATGCTTTCACCACGTTTAATGAATGAATGCTAAAACCATTCGATATAAGAAAAGTACAGTAAATTAATATCCAATATTATTCTGAGAGAATACGAGAATCTTTCAAATTATTTGTCAGGTTGTAAAGGTTTTACAATGTGTCTGTGTGAGGTTGGGAAGAGGTTGCTACGCAATTTTAAAAAACATTAAAATTCCCTTTCAAATTATTTCTATTACCCCATCCACCAATTATTCAACACAAACGTTTTCGCAATAAATTTTGCAAGGACCCGACCTCTTTGAAAATATTTTTTTAGAATCGGAAATTTACCATGTAGAGTCCGGATTTAGAACTATAGACTAGCTAATTTCCTGCTCATTCCGGAAATAGAAATGTCCTTGACATTTTCTACTTCAGTAACTAGGAACTTGTGTTAAAGATACATGTTCTTGTGGTCTGGTATACGTCCTAATATTATTTCATCTCTGTCTGTGATTGACTGTGGTGGACATATTGTGCCTTGAGATATTATGGCCCTGACAATCATACGCACCATATTGTAAAGAAGTTTTGTTATTAGTTTTTCAAATGAAACTGAACATAGTTTTGTATTTAATGCACTATTGCAGATAACCAGAGGGCTACACCGCGTCTCCACCACAGGTGGACAGGAATATCACCACCACCTTATACGAAGACTACAATAAGGACTTCCCGTCGCTTGATCTACGTCATACAGACAACGCTGATTCCAGAAAGCAAGCTGATCATCAAACGACGAAGACCAACACCAACACAAGAGATAAGGTAAAAGGTGATACCGTACATAAAATAAGATCACTTTCTAAGAGGTATGTTCTCCAGGGCGTTCCTCGAGTCAAAACTAAACGACACAATATTATTGTTTTGAAATATATCCCATTGGACACTCGTTTTCGTTTAATGCAACTGATGATGTGTATTAATGTTTGGTGACGTCAACTGAAGCAATAAAGCAATGTTAAGATGTATGGATTTCAACGTCGTGTATCTTTATCTGAAAAAGAATCGATTTCTTTGAAACACCATTTCATTGCATATGATACTTTTACATTTTAGTTAAAGTAATGTATCATTTTTGCTGATATCAAAGATGTTTGGAAAGATAGAAAAAAAATTCACTGAATGTCACAAATATATCTCATATTAAGTCAACTTAAATACGTTAGGGATGTTTAATGTTTAACACGCGAAAATTCCAATGTCAACTAGTGTAATTGTGCAGAAATAACTCCCTTGTTGAAAGAGTGGTGAGTTTTAACCGAAGAAAAACAAAATCCCTGTCAATGTATGTCACTTCAAATTGAAAACTTAATGTCAACTAATCTAATTCGTCAAAGCTTGTCTTTGGCAGAGAAAAAATCTAGAAAATATGTGACTTAACACATTTTATGCAAAAGTTCTGTTTCCATGATCTTGAGCTTTAATGGTTTTGCGGTCAAACAAACTTCATTAAAACGTAGAAACTGAATGATTGAATCCTACTTCATCACTTTGGATTCAAGGGATCTAATTTTCAGGATCAAATGACGTTAGTTAATAAAGCGATTGACATGCCAGATGTAAACCTTCGAAGATAATCCCAGTTAATCATTAGAATCATCAGAACAGAAAAGAGAATATATATATACTTGGTGTTGGGTTTTGTTGAAAGCTTAACAAACAACAGATCATATAATAATTACCGGGATGGGATCTTACTTTCTTTAAGATCGTTTGTGAACCAAAGCATTTTAAATTTTATTGAAAATTCTCGAAGTTGATTGTGCTACACACGTCTTATAAGATTACATAAAGCCGTGTAACGTCAATGTTGGTAATAGTATCTTATGTTGCATGAAATTTTAAAACATTCAAATCCTTCCCATACTGCTTTCAAATTAGCAACCGATGATACATAAGGTTTATTGTTTGTTGTGCAAACTTTAATCATCAAACAATGTAAATATTGTAATCCCAAGGGCTGTATGGATCACTGAAAACGCAGATTGGAATCCAACTATCTCAGGATTACACTAACTGAAAACTAATGAAATTCCAGATTATACTAACAATTACGTGTCTATTACTGATCCTCTTATATCCGTAGTCTACGTTCATCAGTTTGTCTATTTCCTATTAGGCTCTCAACATCTATTTTGTTCTGTCTGAATGCTCATACGAAAGGACATAAAACATGGCGATGTTGAGGTGAGGTGATGTGGGGTTTAACGCTGCTTTCAAGATTATTTCACTTATATCGCAGATGCTAGTATTATTGCAGGGAGAAAGCCCACAACTCCATTGTGGCATTGCGGTGAAACCTGCGAGCATCGGGTGGAACTAGCGAACCATGGGTAGTACTGCGCTGAATTTCAGTGTAGCATTGCACCCAAACCTTACTGCGTGTGGAACAGTTCTCTACTGCAGACAAAGTTGCCGAGCCCCTGGCGGGATTCAAACCACGGACCTCTTGATCCGAATCCGAACGCGACAACCACTGCGCTATCCCGCCCCCTGGTGATGTTGAGATCTAGGTCCTAAAAACAAATTACTGTACATTGGCAAATGTTTGGTATGTTCAACAATATCATTGTAGAAAACAATGTATATATATTAAACTATTTAGAACCCTTTGAAATCAATCAGTTCTTTGTGAAAAGCAGCAATTGTTATTGGATACCAAATTGTTTATGTACAAGACTGTCATCCCGTAAAACCTATTGTTATCCTTGACCTAAGGAGATGATAACATCAAGCCCACTGACATCCATTCTTATTACAATGTATCATAGTAAAGCTTAGTTTGTCAATATCTAAGTTATTGAAAATACACCCCAACACTCGACATACTTTTTTACATCATTAAAATCTTACAAATATGGAAATTGTACCATTTTCCCAAGGAAAATCCATAATCAAATTTTCAAATACAATCCATTTAAAAGAGATGGTTGGGAGAGTTGTACATACATGTATGTATCTTGATTGAGTTATTTAAAAATAAACGACAATTTCCTTTAGTAATACTTTTTGAATTGTATAATTGATAAAACGTGAACACGAAAAGAAAACACTTTCAATGTTATGTTTGAAATGACTTAATATGCATTCACAGAATTGTTCCATAGTATCGCTTTATCCCTCAGACTCTCATTTATTTGATTTGTTATTTTTGACTTATTGCTAAATATGTGTAAATATTTCATCTTTCTTGAATTCAATGAAAATTATAAAGAAGAATACAGATAAATGCAATTTTCAAGAAGTTTTTCTTAATTTTGTAATGTACATGTATATTCTCCTTTTTGCATATGATAGTTTGTATTTTATTGAAGTATTTTCATCAAAGACTTAAATATATAAAGATAAATAGCAGATGCAGTTTCGATTCAATTACTTTGAAGAATAACTAAATGTTTATGCCCTACGTATTTCTGTGGGGTTTTTCACTCCATAAGCCCAGGGTGAGTGAGTATAATTGTAAAGATATAACTTTCCCTATGAGCTATGATTTTCAACCAAAGGTAAACATATTCCTTATCCATGTTTGTGTTTTGTGATTGAAAACCTTATGTCAAAACACCTTAACGTCAAAGGGAGTTTTTCGGCTCGGGAAAAAACAAAGAAAAATCATAAGAAAGACAAAGGAAATTCTAAGATAACAGTAGCGGTATAGATCATTAAACCATTTAAAAGCATGTGGGGGGAAACTGGCAGAACCGCAAGTTATACATTTGGGTATGGTTATGAGATAGGAATAACAGAAACAGTAACAAAAGTGTAAGCCTGCAGTGTAGCTTTTGCAAAAACACATGTTCAACAGAAACAAGTTTATTGTTCCATTAATTCCATGATATCTGTCCTGATCTATAAAAAATAACAAAACTCATGACTTATGAAAGCTTTCAACGAAATGTCCATTGCCAAGTAGACTGTTACTTCCAGCTACTTACAGTAAATATAGAACCAAATATAGGAAGTAATAAAGAAAGTTACATTGAGTTATTGACCTTTCATCAAGGATTTTATAGAAATTATCACATTTATAGTTACCCTTTGGCAGGTACAAATATTTCAAAGTAATGATTGTTTGATATATAAATGACAATTGAAGAGAAAGATGTACCGATTACAACTGTTATCATCACTGGTAATGAACTTTGATTTTCCAATGATGTGTAGAAAAGTCCATTAACCCATTAACCACCTGCTGGTTTACTAACAAACTAAATGACTGAAAGCTAAGAAACTCAGCAAGGCATGTCTGGCAGTTTCAATACATGAATAGTAAAGATCACCATTATGTTCCTGAATATAAATGATAAGACAGTAATCAATTATATCCTTGTCAAATTTCACTTTAAGTTCATTTCAATGAGACAGGTTATCTGATTTGAGTCACAAATGCGATATTCTAACATGACTTTGGTAAATACTTGATTCTGGTTGGCTGATTAGAAAGATTTCCTCACTTTAAATGACAACGAACACCTGTTTATTGGCTTAGGCGATTTGCTGCGGAATAATACACCATGTCTTTATTATTTGGTCCAACTCAACATTTTATTGTTTGATTTTACCAATATCTGTAGGTATCTCTGTTTTGATTCAACTCATCAAAACAAAATTAGCAAGACTCTTATTGATTATAACATCATGATTAAAAATGTTCCATGATGATACATATATTTCTCCCTCCTAACAGTTTAGTCTCATATCGGTTTAATAAAGTGTCACAATAGAAACATGTCCGACTAAGGAAAAATTACGTCAATGACATGTACACGACCTTTAATTTACGAATCATGGTGAAAGTATCTTTTAAAGAAATTAGGACTTTGAGATTCTCAAACATTTCACAATTATAGATGGAATAAAGTCTAATTGTGGCATCAAGAAAAACAATTAAAAATCGGACAGTTAATTAAACATGTTATCCTGTAGTAATGAGATTGTCTGATTGAACTAATTATAAAATAACAAAAAGTCATCTTAAATGAATTGTATCAAAGCAACTGTCAAAGATGTTATTTTAAAGTTTAAATGCGAATATAAAATTTCAATGAATCATATGATTTTTCAAAAACAAACATCTTAGAACTAAACATATTCAAAACCTTCCAAAACACATTTTCCCAAATAGTGGTCGGATTTCAAACACATAGCAAGAACTTAAAGTGAGGGATACCAGAGACTGTATTGTGTGGTAAAAGCTGGAATCCTGTACCCCTAAAAGCTTTTCCATCAGTTAAAAACAACAGGTTCGGCTTGAGAATGTCTGGATGGAGAGAACATTCTAGCTTGACAAAATCAAGGAAGGGGGAAAATCCTCCCCCAACCAATATCTCTCTCTCTCCATCCCTGGTTCCTAAGCCTATTAATTAATTGATATATGAATTGCATTGGAGAATCTGAAAAAGGTTTATCTGTCAATGTTTGAACTCAATTTCAATTTCGATATCCTATGCCTGCACTTTCAAAATAGCACCAGCCGTAAATAGTTTTAGTCTCATATAGGTTAAATCAATTTCAATGTCACGATCAAAACAAGGCTGATTAAGGAAAAAAGTTCAATGACTTATACACGATCTTTAATTAGCGAATATTATACCATGTGTCAATGTCAATTATTATATCCGTATAAAGTTTTTTTGACTTAGATTAAAAGAAAAAAATTTATTACTCAACCGTGGTGAGATCACTCATTAAGGGGCGTTCTCACGGTGCGATCTGTAGTAACAACATGTAGCTCACAACACGATCGAAATGTGAGAACCCCCACATCGTAACGATTTCGTGTAGTAAACAACTTGTAGCCAACAAGTCGCATAAAATAGAGCATGTCCTATTTCCTACTACACATCGCACCTTTCAGCCAATCAAATTGCGTTGACGATTCTCAGCGCGAGTTACTCCCCTTGACCAAAATCATGTCGTCGGAGAAACACGTCAACAAATCGCGACTGGATTTCCTGCGTACAGAGACGGAGCTGTTTATAAATTATTATCTTGGCCAGGAATGTTTGTGGAACCTACAACATGTCAATTACGCTAAACGGGAGCACAGGACGGCTGCTCAGGTCATGATAGCCAAACAAATGGCTTGCCATGGTCGTGAGATGACAGGTAATGTCACATTGACCCGCAGACGACATGTGCTTTTCTGGTTGTTTTGTTTTTGTTTTGAATATCGCTGTTTCTCCTTGATACTGTTTTCACTAAAGGGATATACACAATAAATGATTGTGATTTTTTTGCAGGTTAAATGTGCTATATCCATGCTATTTTGGTGTTTTTTTACAATGTTTGTTTTCTAATATAAACTTTTAACTTTGTTAATTTGTTTACATTTGTCTCATTAGAGTTTTTGATCAAAATATCCTTATTCATGTATAATTAAAAAAGATGAAATATTAAGGAGACCAACTAAAATTATTGGAAACTGTACCTGAACATGCTGACTAACCAATACCAATTTAAATTCAGCAATTAATGTATGTAGCTCTGTTTCATAATATTGTATGTCAACTAATAAAACTGTTTCATTCAGAAATGTTAGAATTAAAGAAGAAAACATAACTGACTCCCCTCTTGTATGTGTGTAATTCAGTTGAACAAGTTGCAACGAAGATTGCGAGTCTTAGAACATATTATGGCAGAGAACTCAGAAAAATAAATTCATCAGAGAAAAGTGGAGCTGGTGTCGAGGAGGTTTATCAGTCTACATGGGAATTCTTCCCTCTCCTCGACCCGTTCTTACGAGGACATGTTCAGCAGCGCCAGTCCTCCAGTAACATGGTAATTATCATACATTTTTATATAGGCAACCAGTATACAAGAACTCATACTGACACAGCTGTTGTTTGGTACACAATTTACCAATAGAAAATATATAATGGTTCCATAAATAGGTTATTAACTAATTTATGCTCATGACATTCTTAGATATTATTTACTCTAGAATTTGACATGTGTGGATTTTGGTTTCAGGTGAAGGAAGATTCAGCAATGTGTGAAGTGAGACCAGGTCTCATGGAGCCAGGTGATGGTCCAGATGGGCAGATTTCAGAGGTTAACATTTCTTATTCACCTGTGTAAAATACTGCAGTATAATATGTATACAGCAATACTATACTGATGTAAGTATTACTACGAAACGTCGTGATTTTCACAATAAAGAAGTTGTTATCCAGAATATCTGCTTTCTTATGTATGCCACTTCTGCCCATTTGTTGATTGGGAGTCCATATGAGCTAAAATGTACATTTCCATCTCTTATTTTATGTAATTGTGTTGTAATTATTTACAGGGTTTATAAAGTAAAGAGTGCTGTTTTAAAAAACAAAAAAGAACACATTCAGATCATATTACAAAAATTTATTACATAATTCTCAACAATATCTTCAATAATAATTGCATGTTAACACATTTTTAGAATCATTTTAGAAAGCCTGACCATGTATGCAAAAAATAAAATTAAAACCACCCTTTTGACAATTTGTTTGACTGAAATCATTAATGATTTGTAAACTATATATATAAACTGCACAATTTCAGGAAGCATCTCAACAAGCTAGCAGATGTGAGAAGCCAGCAACCTGTTCAGCCCCTCCCCCCATGATCACCAAGAAAAGGAAAGTGTCTGACTCCACTGGGGACATGGAGAATCTGTTAATGAGATCCCTACAGTCAATGGAAGAAAAGAACAAGACCAAGAGTGAACGGCTGAATGACTCTGATTACCTGCTTGGTCATCAAGTTGGTTTGGACATTAAACAAGTGCAAAATGAAAGAAAGAAGCAGCAACTAAAGCTTAAAATTCAACAATTAATCTTTGACTTCACCTTTGAAAATGAACAGTAAATACATTCATGCTATCATTCCACCATTAATGATGAGTAAATACAGGACTACATTGTTGTACCAATTCTATCAAATATTATATAGTGCATTAAACTCATATAATGGATTCAGAAAACAGATTCATTATTTACATCATTGTATAGACCATGTATCCATATCTGGAATATTTGATAAAGTTAAAAAGTGATGTTATTACACACAATTTACACATAGAAATATATTTTTGACATTTTCATGGTTTATTTTATCCCAGTTTACAAAAATAGTACTCAGATGATAATAAATATTTGCTGATTATCATCTTAATATAATTTGGAAACAGTAATACAGTATGATCCACATTGTGTTAAATCTTCTATCCTTCAGTTCACTAATCACACTTAGTTTCAGTAATTGTTTTCAATGCAGTGAAGATTAGAACCCATAAGGTTACCATTATGATAATAATTGCCCATTTCATCATTTTATTAAGCATAATTTTTTTCAGCAGTGGTTAGGTCATACAGATGTCTAATGTAATGTAATTAAAGCTTCTTTTTGCTAAAGACAAATCTCTGGGAGGGAAGGGTTTCATCAGGTAGGTTTTAAGTGGGAAGGCATCATCCCCAACAACTACACAAGGGACAGGGTCTTGTCGGCCAGGTAGCGGGATGGGGGAGGGCAGATGTAGTGAGTTGGACTCCAGGGCATGAGATAAATCACAGTTTGCATATACAGCAGCATCGCCTGCTCTGCCATTTGCACCAACATCAACAAAAATAAATTTGCAGTTTGCATCTACTAAAGCCAAAAGAATAATACTAAAGAATTTTTTATAATTGTAAAATGCTGATCCACTGTTGCTGGGGGCACGGATGGCGATGTGCTTCCCATCAAGCGCTCCTATACAGTTGGGGAACTGCCATCTTGTCTGAAAATCATCCCTCACTGTTGTGATGTTCTCACTAAAAATCTTAAATAAATCGAGTAAGTAACAAGTTAATACAGTACTTTAAAAAAACAGTTTTTCATCACTCAATCAATTTAATTATTTAAGAAAATCAGTTATGATTTTCTTTTGTAAATAAATATCTGTAATTTTATTTAAGTTCATGGTATATGCTTTGTGGAATGTCATGTAAATGCAAAATAATTTTTATATATCTAGAACAACTTCTTTAGCACACACTTCGGGAACAAATTTGTCAAATGGTATTCTTCGGAATTCTGTAGAGAAATTCCATTGATTGATAGCTGTCACCTGAAATGAATATTTTCAAAACATATAAATAGTCTTGCTTACACGGTTTGTAGGCATTTTATGGTGCTTCAGTGCGGTAGAATAAGAGACATTATCTCCCTTGGCAATAGACCGGGAGCAATCATTTGGTTGTTTTGACATTTTCATTTTACTTCCGGGTTTGTGCGATCACAACATATTCGTTATCCAGCAGTAATTTTACCTCTCCAACTTATATTTTAGAAATCCTGCATCATATTTTCAGTTACATCAAAGGTTTTTACATACCGCTCGCTAAATATCGAAGGGTTAGAGCTAGCTTCTCTCCGGCGGGGATACTGTCTCTCATGGGAGTACACCTCTTCTCAACTAACGGTCTGACCATGTCCAGCAGTTTCTTGAAGTTGTCTATGTCCATACGTAGAAAGTTCTTCAATGAGCGGGGATCTTCTACCTCTAGTTCCCGCAGTAAGGCGTTATAGGCCCCTGACTCCGATCTCCTACCTATCCATCCACGTACCCAAACAGATTTTCGCTTCCGTGTGTTTTTCTTCTTCCGTTGACCGATTAAATAGGCGTATCCACAAAGTGCAGCTAGCGTCTCTTCATCGCCCGATGAATCCATATTGTCTTGTAAACAACGATATTCTCGCGAGAGCAGAGTTGTTACGATTGCAAATATTACTCAGACTCGCGATTTAAGTCTTACTACAGATCGCAAGCTACATGTTGTTACTACAGATCGCACCGTGAGAACGCCACTTTAGATAACAATGAGTTGGTAACACACATGTTTGTTTCCATCTCGTGCAAAGAAACAGAACTACTTTCGAACGTCACATGACATTGTCCAATCACGTGACTAATAAGTGGCGACTGTCAAATTTTACATTCTCACCAAAATGTTAATTTATGTGAAAGAATATAATCTTAGCGTTTTTTTAATGTATTTTTTAATCTTTTTGCTACCCAGCACAATTAACCATTCGCTTGATCACTTGTCCACTTTCTGTGCCGTCACAAGCGGTGTTGCCTCCTCTGCCTACCGTAACATTAACATGGCGCTTCGACTGTTTACTTGCTTTGATGCCACCATAGCCTTTCCCTTCAAAAAGCACACAATCCAAACATGTTATCGTGTAACTACCTTTACACAAGTTTTATCTCCCGATTCCTATCAACACATTCAGTAACTCATGTCAATGTAATAAATCAATCAATGGCTGCCGTTGACACTGTTCGCCTACATAGCGTGACCTAGAAACAGGACACATTCCGATGACGTCACTTGGCGATCAGATGACGTCACTTTGTCAGTGCATGATGTGTTGACAGTTTTCGTTGCTTCTTAGTGTTTATTTTATCAATGCATCTTTTGATAATGAAATATTTTTCACCAATATACTTTGTATCATGTTAATAGGCGTATGATATGTGTAAACATAAAAAAAATAGCGAACTATTTTATTTGGACTCATGGAAATTCATACGCTGGTTTCCCCGACTGTTCCAAGTCAGCTGATTCTTTTTTTGACGATTTGTTTACAAATATATTGATATGAGGGTTGAGTAATAAATAAAATACAAAACTCATGGTAACGTGATAACATTTTTAAGCAACAGTTGCTCGTGAATAGAATTTGGTATCAGACTCACTTTCGTTCGTCTGATACCAATTCTATACACTCGTTGCTTAAAAATGTTATCACATTACCATTCGTTTAGTATTCTTTATATAATGTTTGGTGGAATTAGGTGTAAGATAAAACAGGCATGTCACGAAGTTCTCGTTCTTACTTTTAGCTCATTGCTAAAGGAATATAACATATTTGGATTTCAAGAATCTGCAATATATATCCTGTGTAAAACTAAGGTAGACAATCGTTTTAGCAAACATTTTGTTATGGAAACCAATTTGCAAAATGATGTTATACAACAAAATATTATGCATTATTTGTGTGGGTGGTAGATAAGGCCTAATGGCATGCAATCTAATGAATCATATCATTTTTGGTAAATCAGTCTTATGGTATTTTGACATTAGGGTCAAGACATCATGGCAGCAGATGTTTCAGTAATGATATCTGCTATAAGTGTAGGCAATTGCTGACCAGGATCAGGATTGAAGCTTGCAGGAGCTGCCTGGCGGATAGTAAATATATTTTCACCTAATTGGAAATAATTTGTTTATCGTTTTATTTGCCTTGTCACTTTGGCCTTGGGCTATTACTTATATATTCCTACAGTTTTGATTTGTTCGTTGCTGGGTAAAGAGAAATACTAAAAATACGTAGAGCATACAAACTTACTCAAAATTCCATTGAATTATGGATACCATGCTTATTTCATCATAAATATGTCTGTTTAGAAACTTTTTTCAATTTTTCAAACAGTTTCAGATCGATTTACATCTTCTTGATAAAACTAATAGATATGAGCCTTTTCATCATTGTCCAAGTTATAAATCAAACCAGGCTAACTGCTAGCGCCAGACAAAGACAAAGCAGAGATCTAATTTTCATGTCTTAGTTTCCGCAGCTTTGTTATGATAATTGATTCCAGAATGTAGAATAAGGGCCAATAGTTTCTTATTCAGCCTTTTTCATCGATTGATGCTACCTTCAGTTTGAGGCAATATATTTCACTTAAGAATTGAATGTCAGTTTGTGTGTTTGCACTGGAAAATTAACGATGTAAAAGCTACATTCAAACTTGTGTGAACCCAGCGAGCTTGCTTTTACATCGTTCATTTTCCAGTGCAAACACACAAACTGATATTCAATTCTTATAATTTCGCACCATATATGGAATGGAACAGCGGAGTGATATCAATACTGTTTTTTTCCTTTGAACGAGTAACACTGCGACATGCGACCAGAAATAATCCCAATTTGAAAAGAAACTGAATATTTATCAAAATAAGTCTGTGTTATATATGAGATAAGATAACATGATGCACTAAGAATTTCTAAATGAAGCGCAAACATGAATAAAATCCCTTCGTGCAAGGACAAGAGATCAGAGTTATCTGCCTTACATTTATGCATTAGACGTCGTGTCATGCTGGTCGCCATTTGCAAGGGTATCTTCGTCAAAATATGTAAACAACAGTAATAAGTGACATGTAACTGCTCTATCGATAATTGTCATCTCTTGTATATACATCGTGAGTATGAAGACTGTCTTTGTTACGCTTTACAGTACTCAATAATGACCGTGATGCAAATATTCATCTCGTTCCGTTCGATCAGATCTACTATTTTGCAATAAATTATTAGCCTATCAAATGATCTAAAACAAATGATAAAAGTGAATGTTTTCAAATCAAAATAATCTGCTTGAAAAATAAAGCTATAATTACAATTCCATTGGTAATTTTTACTAACAAATTCTTGAATAACATTTGGTTTGATGTTGGACGGAGAATCAAAGTAGTTCCGGTCAACGTTCACACAAGTATGAACACTGTTTTTGTGAGTTCATGGGAAATGAATCGATGAATCTTCGATCACATGACCATGCCCTAGACCAATCAACGTTCGAGGATATGTGTAAACTTCAGAGTGTGAAATTATAATGAATTAAATTCAAATAATTTTGATTAAGTAAGCGATAACGAGTGATTTGTATGAACGTGTCATAATATTTGATATTGATATCTTAATCATGAAAGTCGGGCTAACACAAATTTAAGCCATTTGCAACCAAAACACCAGGCCTTGGGACAAAAAACGTCTACAGGTGGTGGAAAATATTGATCTTGATAAGGTATTGAAAACATATTGACGACAGTATTTTCTCAAACCCCAAATCTGTAAACGCTATTTTCGGTACTTTCAACAAATGATGGTTCATCAGACCTGCTAACTTAAAGTAGATTATGAAGATCCTAATTGCACATGCATGAGAGATATTCTGTTCCAATTTTTTACATCCCCAGGTTTGAGGTTTAGATTATGTTACAATTAATCGAGGAAAACTATAGAACCTGATATGTTTAGAAACTAATTAGAAGCATGTTTATTAAAAATTTGGATTAAGCTTCAATACAGACGTGAGGCCATGGCTTGGATTTCATTGAAAAGCATTGTTTTAATTTATGTTGTCTTTGGGGTGAACTTGTAAGACAAGACAGATGTATACTTAAAACCAGGACATCAAATTACTCCAACTTAATAGTGTCATCAGAGAATGGTCATCTCATTTAGAATAAAACATGAGTTCGTTCTGCAGAGACTCCCACTCTTCATTAACTGATATATAATTTGGTATTTCCAGGAAGATGTTTTGCCAGACATAAACTAAATTTGTAATTGGTAAGTTAGTATAAAAAAATACTTTAAATCTCCTGTACTTCCTTTTTGAAAGAAATCAGCAACATCTTGCTATAAACAACGCTGATTTAAAATGACTATCACCGGAAAAGAATAGTCCCTTGATTAAAATGACCCTTGATAGATGTTGATGTTCAGCTTTTAGAAGTTTACAGTCAAATAAATGACATTATTTAATGAAAATATATCCTAATTCATTTGTCCATTCATGTATTAGCATTATCAAGCATTTTAGTTTTGGTAGAGAATATAATTATATTAATCAACAATCATGTTTATGTGTAAGACATAAAGCTTTGCAGTACAGTATTGCTCAATTGTTGAGTTAATTCTCATCACCACAGACCTAATACATTTACATTATGATAAGAAATAAAGCATATCATTTAGATGATGTTGTCTTTTCACACAATAATAAAACAAAGACATATTTTTTCGCAGTTCAACAAGTTCTGAAAGTGTAAAAACATGCTTTGATGGACATTCATAAATAACATTAATTATGTACTTGAAATTTTTCCGAGTTTTTCCAGTTACTGATAGAAAATAGTAAATTTTCTAAGTTTTCTTGTGAAGGATAGGTTCTGTTTAGATTTAGAAAACAGATATAGGTATTTTTCTTTTTCCTTTGTTCAATCAAATACAAGCTTATCCTGCCTTGTTATGAGTCTTAGAAGATATCTGATATGAACCTGTATCACAGCGAATTTGTTTGTCATAAATGTAAATAATCATAAATCATTTTATAAGTTACAATGAATACTTTATCAAATAAGAAAACAAAGCTTAAGATATTATTGTGAATTATTAATTTAGCTCCTAAAGAACACTGAAATCAATGGAGTAATAGCAGGTGGAAGTTCTCTCTGGGAGCCCTATACTCCGGAAAGCCTGGCAACACTTTAATTAAGTCATACCATAACTCTAAACACTAAAACGTCCTGCGAATTTGACATGTCGACAAAAGGAGCTACATGTCTGAAAGGATATTTGCAGTCGGTGAAATCTTTTGTTAACAAACAACATTCGTAGACGTAGAGGGATATTAACCAACGGTTGACTCAAGATGACATTTTTACAATTTCTATTAACTTTGGATTACCTAAAACTATTTCCCAATAGCTTTGATCTAGCATCTTGTTGTGTCTTGTGACAGGAGAAGTCGTCTAAATAATACCAGACATCTTTCATCACTTCGCAGATTACTTGTAAGGAGTATTAATCTACATGTCTGATTCTTATCCTTTTTCTTCTTATGAAACAGCTACTGTTTAAAATGTACAGTGACAAAGAAATAGTACAGGTTCGATAGATTTCGGAATTGCGGTCATTCCTGATGCAGGATGTGATTGTCTAGTGAAGCGACCCTAAGTTAGTATTTTGTTTGAAATATTTTTTATCAAAGACTAAATGAAAAGATAGATAAAAGATGCAGTTTGGATTTGAATACTTAAGAATAACTGTTTGTTTATGCTTTAGTGCTGGGTTTTTTTACGCCATAAGCCCGGTGTCAGTGAGTATAAATGTACAGTTATATAACTTTCCCTATTGAAAGAGCTATGAGTTTTAACCTAAGGAAACATAATCCGTGCCCTAAGTGACTTTTAATTGAAAACCTTAACGTCAAAGCTTTTTCATCAGCTGAGAAAAAAACCTCAGAAAATTAGTAGGGAAGACAAAGCTTACCCATTTTGATAGTAGCGGCGCTTTATTATAGATCCTGACAGTAGTGACGTTTTGGTATAGATCCTGACGTTTTGGTATAGATCCTTATGCCGTTTACATGAATATAGCAAAATAATAACAATTTCAACAATGGATAAATTTCAAATAAGCTAAGAAAATATAAGATGAGTCGTATGCCAGTAATTGTAAATGTTATTGGCCAGTTTGTGAGTGAGTTAAATACTGGTATCCCACTACCGAGTATAATTGTAAAAAAATCAACTCTGTATTGACAGCATTCCAACTGAAGAAAAGGGGCATTAAATTTCAAGCTCCATATAATTAAATATCAGATATTGAAACCATTGGATATATTATCTAGACAAATAGACCTGGTAAAAATAACATAAAAACAAAAAATAACAAAACTCAAGATTTATAAAAAATTTCACTGAAATGTTCATTGCCAAGTAGTCTGCTACTAACAGTTAACGAACCTAATATAGGAAGTAATAAGGAAACTTACATTGAGTTGTTGACCTGTCATCAGGGATGTTATAGAAATGATCGCATCAAAAGTTACCCTTTGGCAGGTACAAAGGTATCAAAGTAATGATTGTTTAAGATCAATATATACCGATTGAAGCAACTGTTACAATCACTGGTAATAAACTTCGGTTTTCCAATGATGTGTAGAAAAGTCCATTAACCCATTAACCACCTGCTGGTTTACTAACAAACTAAATGACTGAAAGCTAAGAAACTCAGCAAGGCATGTCTCGCAGTTTTGATAGATTAATAGAAAAGATCAACATCATTTTCCTGGATTTAAACAATAAGACATCAATCAATTATGTCCTTGTCAAATTTCACTTTAAGATCATTTCAGTGAGCTTATGATTTGAGTCACAAATCCAATATTGTAAAATGACTTTGGTAAATAGTTTTTATGTTTTATGGCTAATTAGACAGATTTCCTTACGTTGAATGACATTGAACACCTACATATTAGGGTGATCACTGCACAATAATACACAGTGTCCTCTATATGCGGTCCAACTCAACATTTTATTCTTCGATTCTACCAATGTCTGTAGGCTTCTCAAATTTGACAGATGTTGTTGACATTTCACTAACCGTAGATGTCAAAAATAATTATACATTCTTTTAAGTTTAATGCAACTTAACTGTTTTTTTACTGGCTGATGAAACCAGCAAAATTGGCGGAATTATAACATTGATATCAAAATTTTGTGGGATATGGAAAAAATTAATTGCAATAAGAGAGAATCATAGAATATTTGAGAACACTGTGTGTAACATGCTTTTACTACTCCAGAGTTTGACTTCACGAGACAATGGTCTTCTCAATATGAAAAAAACAATCAGCAAGACTCTTTTTGATAATAGCATTATGATAAGCAATTTTCCATGATGATACTTTTCTTTCTCTCTCCTAACATTTTAGTCTCATATTGTTTTAATAAATGTGTCACGATAGAAACATGTCTGATTAAGGAAAAAATACGTCAATGACATGTACTCGACCATTCACATATATAGATGGAATAAAGTGTAATTCTGGCATCAAGAAAAACAATTAAAAACGGACAGTTAATTAACATGTTATCCTGTAGTAATGAGATTGTCTGGTTGAACTAATTATAAAAGAACAAAAAGATACCTTAAAATGAATTGTACCAAAGCAACTGTCAAAGATGTTATTTTAAAATGTAAAGGCGAATATCAAATTTCAATGAATCATATGATTTTGATAAACACACATCTTGGAACTAAACATCTTCTACACCTCCAAAACACATTTTCTCAAATAGTGGTTGGATTTCAAGCACATAGCAACTACTTATAGTGAGGGATACCAGAGGCTGTATTGTGTGGTAAAAGCTAGAATTTTGTACCTCTAAAAGCTTTGCCATTACTTTATAACAACGGGTTCGGCATGAGTATGTGTTATAATCTCGGTTTGGTTGGAGAGAACAATCTAGCTTTAAAAAATCAAGGAAGGGGGAAAGTCCAGCCGTAAATAGTTTTAGACTCATATTGGTTAAATCAATTTTAATGTCACGATAGAATGACGACTAATTAAGGGGGGAAAGTTAATTACTTATACACGATCTTTAATTAGGGAATCTTATACCACGAAATGTCAATACTAATATCCTAATAAAGTAATATTGAATTAGATTAAAAGAAAAATCATAATGTTGGGTATAATTAGGTGTAAGATAAAACAGGTACATTTATGTCATGAAATTCTCGTTTTTTTGTTTAATCTTAGATAACTGCTAAAAGAAAACATATTTGAATTTCAAGAACAAGGCATCAATGCACTATATAAATACATGTACCTATGTATTTCCAAGGTAGACAATTGTTTTAGCGTACATTTTGTTATATAAACCAATTTGCAAAATTATGTTATACAACAAAATATTATGCAGTATTTGTGTGAGTGGTAGATACATTTGTAAGACCTAAAGGCATGCTATCTAATGAATCATATCATTTTTGGTAAATCAGTCTTGTGGTATTTTGATCAATTCTCATACTGGCAATTTTGCATTAGGGTCAAGACACCATGGCAGCAGATGTTTCAGCAACGACATCTGCAATAAGTGTAGGCAAGTGTAAGTGCTGCTAAGTGGAGCTGCTTGGCGGATAGTAAATATATTTTCACCTAATTGGAAATAATTTGTGTATCGTTTTATTTGCCTTGTAACTTTGGCCTTGGGCTATTACTTACATATTCCTACATCTTTGATTTGTTTGTTGCTGGGTCATGAGGAATACTAAAAATACATAGAACATACAAACGTACTTAAAATTCCATTGAATTATGGATACCATGCTTATTTCATCATAAATATGTCTGTTTAGAAACTTTTTTCAATTTTTAAACAGTTTCAGATTGATTTACATGTACTACATTGTTTTCCAAGTTATCAATCTTACCAGTCAAGGCTAATTGCTAACGCCAGTTCTTTGTTGGAATCCATCTAATTTTGATGTCTTAGTTTCCGCAACTTTATTATGATAATATATTCCAGAATGTAAAATAATGGCCAATAGTTTCTTATTCAGCCTTTCTCATCGACTGAAGCTACCTTCAGTTTGTGCCAATATGTTTCACTATAATCTAAATTCCAATGATTTTGATTGAGTGAGCGATATGATTGGCATGAACGTGATATTGATACATTAATCACGAAAGTCGGGCTAACACAAATTTAAGCCATTTGCAACCAAAACACTACAAAACATCTACAGGTGGTGGAAAAAGATTATGAATTGAAAATATATTGACAACAGTATTTTCTCAAACCCCTATGTACCAATTCTGTAAACGCTATTTCCGGTACTTTTGACAAATAATGGTTCATCAGACCTGCTAACTTAAAGTAGATTAATTGCGCATGCATGAGAGATATTCTGTTACAATTTGTGGCATCCCCAGGTTGGAGGTTTAGATTATGTTACAATTAATCGAGGAAAACTATAGAACCTAATATGTTTAGAAACTAATTAGAAGCATTGTTTGGAATATTTGCATTAAGCTTCAATACAGACGTGAGGCCATTGCTTGGATTTTATTGAAAAGCATTGTTGAAACTTTGTGTTGTCTTTGGGGTGGATTTGTAAGACGAGACAGATGTATACTTAAAACCAGCACATCAAATTACTCCAACTTAATAGTCACTAGTGTCATCAGAGAATGGTCATCTCATTTAGAATAAAACATTTTACATTTTACAAATGTTCTCTGAATCTCTCCTTTATTCTTTTATCCTTATCACTCATGATTTACTTTCCTGGTTCTTTTTTTCTTTTTCTTTATGATTTTATTCATCATTTCGTCTCCGTTATCAGACGTGAATCACGATACAAAATACAGATGTTACCATTGTATAAATAACTATTTTGTGAAGTCATTTTGTGTTTTCAAATGTGGTTATGTATGTATATTTATTCTGTCCCCCACTGCCTTACTTTATTGTAGAACATACATAGATGACGGTTGACATAGCACAGTATAGACAGGCAGTGGGTCGGTTTGCAGTCAAAGTGCACTCAAAGTGCACGTAAAATCATTGATGAAACTTAATATGACGGTATTTAAGTGGAGATTTCTTTGCTTGTACAATCCATCAGTGAGTATCATTATCTCAATACTTCTATTGTGCTGTGGAGATGTACATCCACATCCGGGACCTCTTTTTCATAGTGATCTAAAGATACTACATGTAAACGTGAGAAGTCTGAAAGAAAAGGTAGACACTTTAGAAGCTGAATTGAGTGGCTATGATGTTATCTGCATCACCGAAACATGGTTACATCACAGAATTGATAACAAAGAAATCACGATTCCTGGTTTTCAAGAACCATTTCGTAAAGATCGAGATAGTCGAGGCGGCAGTCTAAGTAAACCTAGCCTCACTATTATCCGTTACACTGCTATACTGAGTCTAGAAAGGCTTGGTTGAGAGTCGCGTCAGCCCACGTGACCAAGTTGACCAATCAGAACTGATCTTACCAAGCCACAATAGTGTGCCTTCGCACGTATAACGTTGGAGGGTCATAGGTCGCAGAAAGGTCGGCTGACGCGACCCTCAACCAGACCTTTCTAGACTCAGTATAGCAGTGTAACGGATAATAGTGAGGCTAGGTTTACATAGACTGTCGAGGCGGTGGGGTTGCAGTGTATGTTAAAGATCATTTGTGTGCGATGCAAATGGACAATTTGGACCTTACTGGGCTTGAGGCTATATGGATAAAAGTAAAATGCAAAAGACAAACATATATAATTGGTACGTTCTATAGAGCAGACAAAAGGGAAGTATATTGGGACCTCATTGACAATAGCATTGCAAAAGCCAAAGATTTGAACATGAATACTATAGTCGTAGGGGATTTTAATCTAGATCTTTTAACCGATAAAAAGTCTAAAATCAACTATCTGGAAGTCGCATATATACCGAACAAAACCGTACTAATTAGACCAAGAGACCCGTTGTGGATGAATAATGGAATACGTTCACTTATTAGAAAACGAAATAGGCAACATAAAATCGCTAAGAGAACTAACGGTCCACTAGAATGGCAAAAATTCAAAATACTTAGAAATAAAGTAATATCATCGGTTCGTAAAACATAAAAAGCAGCATACAAATAAGATTGACACCGCAACAAGTGAATCAACTGGTACAAAAACTTGGTGGAAGCTAGTTAATAAGTATCTGCAAAGTAAGTCGGCAAGTAAAGGATTAACTGCTATCTGTAGATACTACAAAAGCAACAGGACCAGATAAAATAGGTAACAAAATACTAAAAACGTGTGCTAATTCATTAGCTCCGATTCTAACTAAACTATTTAATCTGTCGCTAAAACTGTCTAAATTCCCTAATTCTTGGAAAGAAGCGTACGTAATCCCTATCCACAAAGCTGGCAATATATATGATTGTTCAAATTACAGACCAGTAGCATTAACAAGGTGCGTTGCTAAAATATTTGAAAAATGCATCTTTAAATATGTTAATAACTTCTTAAGAGATAAGAATCTCCTGTCAAATCTCCAGTCCGGTTTCACCCCTGGCGATTCAACAACCAATCAACTAACGTACTTATATGATTTCATAGCTAAAGCATTAGATGCTGGTAAAGAAGTAAGAGCGGTGTTTTGCGATGTGAGTAAAGCTTTTGATAAAGTCTGGCACAAAGGAATCCTGTATAAATTAAAATCATATGGTATTGATGGAAACTTATTAAAATGGTTTGAAAGTTATCTTAACAATAGAACCCAAAGAGTGGTAATTAATGGACGCACATCAAATCCTCAAACAGTACTTGCAGGAGTTCCCCAAGGCTCTGTCTTGGGACCCCTATTGTTCATCATATATATCAATGATATTGTTGATGGTATTGATAGTAATATTAGACTATTTGCAGATGACACGTCCTTATACGTCATAAAAGACGACCCAGAGGCAGCTGCTAAATGCTTAAATAATGATTTATCAAGAATTTCAAATTGGGCAAAAGAATGGAAGGTGTCCTTTAATCCTAAAAAAAACCAAAATCGATACAGTTTAGTAGAGAAAAAAAAACAAAGTATGGAACCCAATTTTACAATGAATGGTGAAATTATTGAAGAAATCAAACATCATAAACATTTAGGGTTGACTTTCCAAGAAAATTGCTACTGGGATGTTCACATAAATTCTATGATCAAGAAAATTAGTCCCATGATTAACTGTCTTAGAAGCTTGAAATATCGCTTGTCGCGGAAAAGTTTGGAAATTATATATAAATCTTTCATCTTGCCAGTTTTTTATTATTGCGGGCACATTTGGGATAACTGTACCAAGGAACAATGCACGTTATTAGAAAAGTTGAATCTTGACGCGTTGAGGTCGATATGTGGCGCAGTTCCCGGAACAAATCATAGAATGTTATATGAAGAAACCAAACAAAATTCATTGGCGGAACGTAGATATGTTTCCAAACTGACAACCTTATTTAAAATGAAGAATAATCTCGCGCCTCAGTATCTTTGTAACCTGATACCCACTGCACCAAATATTAATAACTACAACCTAAGAGAAAACTCAAAAGCGCGACCAATTAAATGCAGAACAGCTACATATGCCAGATCGTTCCTACCCGATACAATAAAATTATGGAATGCACTTAGTCCTGAAATTCAACACATTGATACTTTATCCGAATTCAAAAAGATGTTAGCCGCGGATGAAATTAGGACAATAATCTTCGATCTTAACTATGGATCACGAAAATGTCAGATTGTCCATTCTCGCCTACGAATCTGTTGTAGTGATCTAAATGCAGACCTATTTAACAGACATATCATTGATAGCCCATCGTGTTCATGTGGTCACCCAATAGAAAATGCTTTACACTATTTCTTCACATGTAATAAATACATGAAACTAAGGCAAAACTTATATTTGTACTCAAAGGGAATTACTATCAACACGGTATTACGGGGATGTTCATCGCTTACAAGCAATGATTTACAAACATTACTGCAATCTATCCACTATTACATAATGAAATCTGACCGATTTGACCTTTTATAAGTCTAGATAGTGACTGCAAACAAACGAATTAATATCTATGCATTACCACTAAGATACTGGACTCGTACATGAATATGTTACCATCTGTATTTATTAATACGCTACTGTAATATGTATAAAGGGGCAGCCTTAAAATAAGCTCATCGGAGCTTATTGGCTAATACTTTCATGAATGTACTGTTTTTCTTTCATGAATAAAATATGTTTAAATCAAAACATGAGTTCGTTCTCCAGAGACTCCCACTCTTCATTAACTGATATATTTAAAAAAAATATAATTTGGTATATCCAGGAAGATGTTTTGCCAGACATAAACAAAAAAATGTAATTGGTAAGTTAGTATGAGCAAAATACTTTAAGTCTCCTGTACTTCCTCTTTGAAAGAAAAAAGCAAACATCACGCTATAAACAACGTTGAGCTAAAATCACTTTCACCGGAAAACACTGGTCCTGGCCCTCTTGATAGATGTTGATGTTCAGCTTTACAAAAGTAAAAGCATAAATGACATTATTTATTGCTAGTAAATCCTTATTTATTTGTACATACATGTATTAGCATGATCAAGACTGTAGTATGATATTAATCAATAATAATGTTTATTTGAAAGACATAAAGCTTTGCAGTGCAGTATTGCTCAATAGTTGAGTTAATTCTCATCACAACAGACGAAGCAAAACAGATAACTAGAATACACCTGATCGGTAGGCTCATTACAAGACCTAATACATTTACATTATGATAAGAAATAAAGATTTATCATTTAGATGATGTTGTCTTTTCACACAATAATAAAACAAAGACATATTTTTTCGCAGTTCAACAAGTTCTGAAAATGTAAAAACATGCTTTGATGGACATTCATAAATAACATTAATTATGTATTTGAAATATTTTCGACTTTTCTAGTTACTGATAGAAAATAGTACAGTATTGAAGTTTTCACATAAAGAATAGGTTCTGTGTAGATTAAGAAAACAGATAAAGGTATTTTCTTTTTCCTTTTGTTCAATCAAATACTAGCTTATGCTGCCGTATTATTGGTCTTAAAAACATATCTGATATGAATCTGTACCACAGCAATTTTTTCATAAATGTAAATAATCATAAATCATTTTATAAGTTACAGTGAATACTTTATCAAATAAGAAAACAAAGCTTCAGATCATATTATGAATAATTATTTAAGCTCCGAAAGAACAGTCAAATCAAAAGAGAAATAGCAGGTAGAAATTCTCTCTAGAAACTCCCGAAAGCCTCGCAACGCTTTACTCAAGTCATACCATAACTCTGAAATGTGCTGCGAATTTGACATGTCGAGCAAAGGAGCTATAAAAGGATATTTGCAGTGGGTGAAATCTTGTGTTAACAACAAAAACACCTTCACATTACTTATTGGGATATTAGCCTGCGATTGACTCGAGATGACATTTTACAATTATTTTATATTAACTTTGGATTACCTAAAACTATTTTCCCATAGCTTTGATCTAGCATCGTGTTGTGTCTTGCAACAGGAGAAGTCGTCTCAATAATACCAGACATCTTTCATCACCTCACAGATTACTTGTAAGGAGTATTAATCTACATGTCTGCTTCTTATCCTCTTTCTTCTTTTGAAACAGCTACTGTTCAAGATGTACAGTGAAAATGGAATAGTACGGTTTGGTTATAGTTCAGATTTGGCGTCATTCCTGATGCATGGTGCGCTTGTTTATGACCCATTCTGCCCCCGTGCAAATGGATCTGATATAACCAATAAGAGTAACTGCCTCGCCTAATTTTAAACAACGTTTCCAAAAACATCCGTCTTCAGCTGAATATTTAAATACAAATATAATCTAGAATGAAATAATGTACCATATACGGTTTACAGTTTATACATAATCGAAGCTTGTTTTGTTTATGAATTATTTGATTTGATTATGAATTATTTGATATGGTGAATTATAATGCTCTGCACGCAATGGCTTTCATATAGGAACTGAACTATGCTCATAGTGGCACGTTTTTAGATCACACTCTGATCGATGTAATTGTCCTTGCTATAATATTTTAGAAACTGACTTGCTCTACAATGTTTTTTAAATGATCATGCATAGATATTACAGTGAGGAAAACTAGAGATGAGATGAGAGATGTCTGTAAATAATTGGTAGGAAGTAATACTCGATGCAGCAAAGCTCATTCTCAAACTTCGTTCATTTTGAGTAATTATCTACCGTAAAAACTGTATGTACTTATGTACATATGTTCTTAGGATATGTGAGGGGGGAAAAGAACCTTGGTGATAAATATTGTCATAATCTAGAAAGCAATGAGTAGCTCGTGCATTACCTTATTTGTATATAATGTACATATAATACAATATGAAATAATTCAATTCAAGCATAAACAAAGTGGATTTGAATCCATACTTAAAGTTTCAAAGGTTCCAGTTGTCATCATTTCTTGACACCTTGAATTAACTTCATTCGTTGTCATTTCGATCAACATCTCTAAAATTAGGCTCTGCCACTCACATGTCTATTATTTTATTCTAAGCCTCTACGCAACGACATACCATTATATTAAAAGTTCAATTGAACATCTTGAAAAAGATATGCTTGTTAAAATATATAAAGTGAATATTCATTGATATATCTAAGATTGTAATGATGCAACTCAGAAATACATGTGACTGACATTCGAGACATTTCAGGTTATCAACCTTCTTGAACTCAAGGTTTAGTTAAGGAGTATGGTTACCTTAAATATCCTTTTTTAATTAATATTTAAAAAAACATGATGGTCTTATATTTTTTTTTTCTCAGGATGGATTTACCAAAATTACTGAAAAACAGGCGTTATATGACACTTTTGTTATAATCATAGTTGAACCCTGTCGTTCATTAACTCAAAACATGACAGAAGGCTTTCATTTAAGACAAGATTTCATCACTGACAGAGAGCACTTCATACAGCTTTTAATTAACGGTTGCGGCACGGCAAACACAATGTGGATATTGCTTTTGAGAAGTATGTTAAGGACATGTTTCTGAAGCCAAGCAAACGGTTGTCTGTGATTGGTCAATATGAAGGGCGTTGGAATCGATGATGGTTCTCTAATGAGCGGCGGAGTCCTGTACGGCAGCATTCCCGGTGAGCCTGTCGGCAACTACAGTGCTAAGGTAGGCTTTTCTTCAGCATTTCTTCACCGTTGCTCTCTTATAGTTTGTATTTTGTGGCTTCTTGAAAGGGATTTAATATTGGAGTTAGTTGTACGCATTCATTAAGTGTCACCTCTTGAAACGGTGAAACAAATATTTGAGGATGTTTTTCTCATAGTCTATGAATAAGTGACTGCTTTTAACTGTGAAATAAACATTTGGATAGTTTTTTCTCATATTCGAGGTATAGGTATGACTTCTTGAAACTGTGAAACAAACATTTGAGGAAGTTTTTCTCATATTATATGAAAAAGTGTGAATTCTTAAGCTTGAACTAAATATAAGGTTGTTTTACTGATATTATATGAAGTGTCGTTCCTTGAAATTTTATACAAATATTAAGGATAGTTGTATTTATAGTCATTAAACGTAAAAGTATTCATTTACTTTCCTAAGGTTCTTACATTAGAGTATATGGAGGTTAACTGATAATAAAGTTGTACATGCGAATGTAAAAACAATTTCAAACAATGATACATGTATATCTTAACGATAGAGCTGTAGTATGAAATCCATGTTTTGTTATTTTTTTGTTTGGATGAGATGAATATGGTTTGAAAAGCCTGCCAGTAGAATACAATCAAGTAGTTTGCTTGTTTGCTTCGTTTCTATGTGTTTTAAAGTACCAACAGAGAGTTTAACAAACAGTTCAGTAAGAGAAATCCTTTTGTAAACCATTTTCAGAGTGTTGATTTGTTATTTTTACCACCTTTGTATGATGAAGACTACCGACAATATTGTATGGATAATAAAAAGTATAAAAAGTAAGTAAACATTCCGTGACTTGTTTGAGGAACATATGCAACGTTATCAAATGCGTTTTCTAATTTGTATGTACTGCCAGTTACTTAAAACAATAAATTCAAGGTTTGTAACTGAAATTAATCTATAAAATCGGACATTATGGCTGTACCATTTAGTGAAACGTAACTTGCTAATCTTATACAAGGCAGAATATAAAATACAGATTTCAGTAAATAGCATTTCGTTTGTAAAATAATAAGTATTGATGTATAAATGATGTAGTGTTTGGATTTCTGCACCAACACGACTGTTATTCGAGGCAATTGAAAATATTAACTTCAACATATTCATGCAATAATATATTAATATTTTGGATAATTTTAATTTTATCTAAAACAAATCTTGTTTTGGCATTTAAGTATATGGTCAAAATCAAATAAAATGTTATGGGAGTCACGAAGGAACCCTTTGAGTTGTACATTTTCTTTATTGCATGACATGAATAAAATTTCATGCCATTCAATTTCCACACGAAATTGTGCTTCTTCGTGACACCGGCTTTTAAATATGTCCCTTTTCATACTGAATGAAACTATCATGATTTGACTAAGCGGTTTATTGAGAAGGTTTATTGACAATGTTCGCCTTACAGTCCAATTAAGTGACACAATTATGAAGAAGCACGAAAAATCTTGTACTAATGACATCCCGAATGTGTCGTTATAAAGCTTAAGATCGGTATAGCATTACTGGATAATCATGTTCGACTGGTGTTATCTTGGTAACCAATATTACACAGCGTCGGAGCCAAGAATTTAAAAAATCTAGGGTTGGAGGTAACCTTAAATTATTTTTCAAAAATGTTAGTACGCCATTGGTTCAATTTTAAGGATGGGTTTACTACTATACTTTACTTAGAGTGGAGCACAGTGGTGTAGTGGTTAGCATGCTGGCCTCTCACGCCAGAGACCCGGGTTCGAATCCCGGTGGAGACACCAAAAATTTGTGACTTGGGTCTCATCCTCTGGGCAAGGCACTTCATCCACATTGCACTCAGTCCACCCATCTGTTAAAATGGGTACCTGAAAATTGGATGTACTGACCTACGTGGTCCTGAGTAGCTTAGTAGCAGCTGTGAAAGTACACTCCTTCGGGGTAATAATGTAGCGCTTTGAGCATGTCTTAGGACGTGGAAAAGGCGCAATATAAGTACGCACATTATTATACTGTTGCATTGTATTATGTTGAAAACTGTTGCCTTGACTAGCGAAGTTTAGACTGCAGTGAATTCAAATAAACTTTGATGTTATCGGAAAGTTCCACACATGTCTACAGACACAGTTGTCTCCGATAATATTAAATCTACAATGCCTATATACTTTTTCTCTGCTCTAATTATGAAATATAGCAGTGATCAAATTCGAATGAAAGATGATAGTCTTAATCCGTTTTAGTAAAATACAATGCACTAATAACCAACTTTTACTGAATGAACGTGTTTTTATGAAATAAGCACAATTACATGAACTCTGATGACACGTATACTAAAAACTAATTCAATTTCTACCAAGTGTTTTTAGAAGAACCACGATAAAATAATCAAAACAATTGTGTAAGATTTTGTCTATATCAGCGTTTTTAGAAAATGGAAACCTTGAAAACAAAGTTGCAAAAACTTTTATTACCTACGAGACCAATCACGTCGGTTTCATATTTGTCGTAAGGTGTCCAGGACAGGAACTATCCATTTGGAATTGAGACGTCATCAATAATGCTTTGACGTCACAGTGGACACTATGGACCAACTACGGAGGCTTGGAATAGATTTTCAGTATCTTCTTTAATTTTGCAACTTTGGTAAAAAAATATAAGATCAAAATTGTGTCAATTACGTACTCTGTTAATGACAATCGTGCCTAAATATAATGTTATCCATCGCTCTCGCGAAGTCGTATATTTAGCTAAGCTTTCTATTTTAGCTTATCTCCTTGACCTTTTGGTTTGAGCAGCTTCATTAATTGCATTGTTTTTTCTTAGATTAATGACATTGAATGTCCATATTTAAATCCTTTAATCCAGATCTAATTCTATCTAATGTGACACTGACATGAAAACAAATCGTTAAAGATCCTATCATTATCTTTGATAAAAGTTGATCCTTTTGACGTAAAGAAGAGGTGTGAATTTCGATTTTGAAAATTCAGAATGTTTTTGTGACCTTCCTTTGTTTTGCTGAATTCAAATGAATGTAACCGCGCGGATGATTATCATCTAAAATGTTCAATCAAATGCCTTATGTATTTATATCAGTGGATCGCTAGTTTCAGCCGATACTCGCAGGTTTGACCGCAATGCATAGCCACCATGGTGTTCGAGGCTCTCTCCCTGCAATACTACTAGCAGTAGCGATAAAAGTGAAATACACTTGAAACCCAAATGATCTCGACTCATCTATTATAAGATTTCATCTAATTCAGCAGACTGTACACAAAAGGCTCAGTCTTTTCATGTTGCCTGTATGATATCATTACTCCGTTCACTTTCACCGCTTGAACAAATTCGTACAGCGACTGTGAGACAGGATTAAGAATCGTTCCTCTTGTACACAGAAATAGTGAACCTCCTGTTGCATTATAGAATATGGATATTTATATTATAAAGAGCCACTTGGTGAGTTCAGTGTTTGGGGTCACATATGATAAACTTAATGAATAGAGTCATATGATTGAAAAGTTTTGACTTATAACAAGATATAAGTAGATAGCATCATTTTAAAAGTAATCGAAGTTGTAAATTGACAATAGAAAGGTTTAAAGTCGCGTTGTGATAAAAAAAAAACGGACAGTGACGCGCGTTATTTAGTCAAACCAAATTTTGAAAACGTATCTAAAGCACTCAGTGAGAGAGATAAAGCTTAACTCCGCTTGGGCAATATTTCAACCATTAGCGGCGAAAGCATTTAGAATGGCAGTTGATACTTGATAATGTTTGATGATCATGATTATAACTAATACACATGTACATTTGAAGTGTGCATTTGCCTTCCGCGATATATATAACTTTTCTTTAGATTTCCATTGAAAATATGTTTTCATCGTGAACAATCCGCGATATATATTACTTTTCTTTAGATTTCCATTGAAAATAAGTTTTCATCGTGAATTGCCATTTTGAGATTATTGTGACAGATTTTGTTGATGTAAGTAATCAATAAAACCATTTACGTTGGTATTAAAACAGTCGATATATGATGAAATTCACAGAGTTCATGCACGCTCTTTACAAAATGTCTTTTTTAAATACACAAGGACGGTGTATACAGTTACGTTGATATTTATATCATAACATTTATTTTTTTGGGGTTGGGATTGAAGATACGACATGAAAATCAGAACTGCAAGGCATGTCGGTTTTCATGGCTTGTGTTTCATTTCCTTTCACTGAAATCAGTTTTGATTTTGCATTTCGATTTTGTCATTATAAACATAACCAACTTCTGAATAAGGATATTTTCGCCTTGACATTTAATGGAAGAAGCTCGTGTGGTTTAAATTAACAAAAATAAAGGTCATGTATATGTAATTAAACGATATACCTAACTTCGGTCATGTTGACTCCGTGACATAAAAGGACGTGATAAGATAATGACGATGGCAGTCGTTCATTACTAGAACGTGTCGATTTTGAAATAGCTCGGTCACAAATGAAATTTAGTAATGATTGCTTTTCGTTACTAAAGAAAACTTTGGATTTTACACGTAATTGAGTTATATTTATTACGATGTTGATGATTAATGTCCTATATACGTTTTATAGAAATAGAATCCTTGACAATGCGCAAGAAAAAATATTTCTTTTGTCATTCTTATGTCCGAATTAGTTCAATTTCACAATCTCATTATTTTGTTTTCTCATTCATCGGGACAAACATATCCTATGCGTAATTAACTGTCCATAATGTTTTTGAAGTTATGTTGCTTGAAGATGAAATATATGTTCATAATAAGGCAGCTTATTGGAAAAAATAGAAAAGATGGCATGAAGGTTGCAAATTAAATTGTTTCCTTTAAGATATTTTGATTAATTTCATACAAACGTGTAATGAAGGTATAAATCATAAGGGCATTGGAGTTTTCATTTTAACATATTTACGAAGATTTATCCATAAAACCATATCGAATAAGAAAAAAATCCTTCTTTTTTTATTTTGAAGTTGAACACAAAATACAATTATATGCCGTTCATTAAAGGGGCAGTAGCACGTTTTTAGGGGGAATATAAGGTGATGTCAGGAAAATGAAAATAAATGGTTCCAATTGAAAGACAATGTATTCAAACTAAATGAAACAGTAATAATTCAAATATATAACGTAAAGTTCAGCCATGCGATTCATTTTTCTTACAAAAATGAATTAAAGGTGTTCACACAAAAATGGCCGCCAATGGATTTTATGTGAAGCCTCATACTTTGTCCTCTGACTATGGGTGATAGGCTTGTGTAATGAGATTGTTGATACTGTCAATATGATACATTTAGCATGAACTAACAATTATCAGTGAAAATTTTAAAATATAAAATTATCAAAAAACGTGCTACTGCCCCTTTAAAGAGCGGATTGAACATCAGCGAACACATAATATGACAAATAAATTCATGCATGTCATACACGGGTTGTACAAATCTTTATGCTGATATGGGTTATACTATAACCGTCGGCACAAAACCATGTCCAATACTGCTGTATGTCTGCATGTAAATTTTATTTAACAATGCAAAGATTGACACAAGATGATGGAGAACGGGCTTTGTGTAATTCATTATCGACACTTAAGAGGCACAATTTAACACGTACATGTTGCCATCCAAAAGATAGTAGATAAAAAAACTTGGATTGACAGGATGACAGATAAGTCGAAAAAAGAAAAGGATAGTAAACGAATGACAGCAGGTTTAAGAACGACTCAAATTTTGTCTGGTTTCTACCCGTCGAGCTGTCCAGCTTTGAAACCAGGAAGCTCCAGCGACATAACTCTCAGGGTCGCCGAAGTTGCATACCGCCACACCAAGGTAGGGCATTGAGTCAAGTAGTTGCGGTGGCCATTGAAACATCATCATAGACCAACATGCACCAGGGATGTTATGTATTATACTTCCCTGCATGCACCAACAAGGGTTAGGCAACTTTCAGTTACCGCTCGTGTTACCATAACTTCCCTTATGGAGGCCTTGTTCACCCAGTGTGACTATATCGGACATTGATATTTTATTAGTGTCCATGATATACTATGTATTACCCGAGCAAGAGCGAGGGATATACTGATATTTAGACATGAGTGTATAATAATAATAAAATATTCCTAAGAAAAGTAGTCCCAAAATTAAAGAAAATTCTCAAAACCTTCTTCTCAGCATAGATAGACAAGCCACCGCCGGCCCGTAACGATTGTGACGTCATAGGCGAACCGTGACGTTAAAGCATTGCTACGTCACAATGAAAAAGTAATATGTTGCCCTTGGGCAACATATGAAAAGTATGAACCTCGAAATGACTGGCCTCGTCGGTAACAAATTCGGATAAACTTGGGTATGATAGCGAGAGTGAATTGTAATGCCACTTTCATAGGTTTTGATTTGAAGTAAACTTGAGATTGTAGGCGTCTTATAAGTTCTTCTTTAGTACAGGTGTACTTGAAATCAGAGTTATCACAGTTGTAAAAGTATAAAAAAATTCTGACACGCCAATTTTATCGATATCTACATTGCATAACTGGATATTTTTTTCAAGTGGAACTTCATACCGCCCATGGCTTTATATTCACACATAGCGTAATACAGTTGTATGGTTTTGCATTATTTTTTCCTTTTTCAAGTTGTGCTACCTTTGAGTTACTTCATCCTGAAATATTTCAAAACGTGTCACTCAACTCTTGTATTTATGGTTGATTTCAAGTAAAGGATGAACCAATAATGCCTTTTATCTCATCTTTCTCTAGGAACGTGTCCGAGTTACAAAACATTCTATTAGTTCTTGAAGCAAAAAAGCGCTGTGATAATGATGTCAAATTAAACGATATCTGTGAGGTAATATTTTTCAAGTACAGTTCATGGACAATTTGAGTTATGAATTTCCTTCTACCTGATTTATTTTCTCCGTTCTGAAGTGAACAACCAATGCTGTCGATTTACACGACACTTATACGAAATCGATGTTTGAGATATATCAAGTGTTTTACTATTCCATTTTATTTGCATTTTCATTGTGTGTTAGATATATTTCAGGCGTTAGCCCATCTAGCCAATCGCAAGGATTCCGGTAAACGATTCGGTATCAGCTAGGGGTAGGTAACTCCTGAGTAACAATCGATATCTATGATCATCGCTAAAAGCTATTTAAAATCGATGATGTTATTGTAACATGACTTCGTTAATACTCGTTTCTGATTGGTTAATTTAAAGGATTCCCAAATGTTAAATGGCAATGAACACCCGCAAATTGGCTGAGGCGAATCACCGCGAAAGGATACATTAACGCCGTCGGTTTTAAACTAAATTTGCGGGTGTTGAATAACAATGAATCCCGGAAATTTTACAAACGCAACTACTTATCTTCTAATTGGATTGCTTATACAAAATCCTGCGCTAATTTGTTACAGTTCCGTGCCAGTTGGTTGGTTGCATTCAGACCTAGTGGATAGGAGCTCTCTGATAAGAACATGTTCGTTTCCCGGTAGCCTCACTATTTTGAAATTTTTGTTCGCTGAAACACGGTTAAATTTTATTGGAGTGATGATTTTGATTCAATTGTGCCTTTGTCTTGTTTCGTACTACAAGCTTCAATCTCCCGGATATGATAGATTTGCGAAAATTATGATAAGGAGAAGATTTATAAGCATTTTTTACATGTTTGTGCCTCTATAAATCTAACGCGACTTTCGAGTATTTGTAGCTGCTCATAGAGACACAAAACATGAAAAACAAACATATTTTATCAACGATAAACTACTTATATTTGGAACACATCTACACAAAGCAAGAAATTATTCGTGACCGCTACTGCATACGAAAACAATAAATGATATAAACAATAGTGTTTGTTGAAATAGGAATACATTTTAATGAAACAAATTTTCTCAAAAAAAGAGAATACATTTGTAAAATGATAATCAGTAAAATTATATTGCTTTATTAAACTGGGTGTTGTTAGTTAGATAAATTTTGTTTTGAAAAAAAGATAACAAAGGGTCAATATGATCATTATCCATACCTACATGTACAATATACCACAAAATGTTGAAGAATAATGAAGACAAAGTTAAAGAAAAATAAAGACAAAGTATATACATATCTATATAAATTGAATTTTGCTGGATGTTTATCATTTCAAATCGGGAATACATATAGATAAAACTCATTTTCCAAATCCCTTGCCTTCCATACACATATCCATCTTTTTCCGATACAATTTGAGTGAGTGGGTTAGTGTTTTACGCCGCTTGGGCAATATTGCAGCCATTAGCGGCGAGAAAGTTAATGAAATTGCCTGAATTTGATAATGATTGCAAAAGCAGATAATGAAACAGCATAAAGGCTGTAAAACATCAGTATCATATCACAAAGTTGTTAAAAGCTGATATATAATTGATACAATTTGAGAGATAAACGATAAACAACATATATATGTGGTATTGAGATACAAAAAACACATTCCAGCGAGGTATTTAGTGTATAAGTATAACGTTTGGAAAGCATCACCTTTTATGTACATTCAAATGTACATTCAACTTACTTATAACCATTTATCCCTAGAGAACTTATTAGCACTGTCACTTTATATCATCAGTGAGATTGTACTATCGAATACAAGAGTAAAAATAAGATGAGATTGTACTATTAAATACAACAGTGAGATTGTACTATCAAATACAATAGTACAAAATAAATATTGAGCTGTCCAACATCAGTGAGATTGTACTATCGAATACAAGAGTAAAAATAAATATTGAACTGCCCTACATCAGTGAGATTGTACTATCAAATACAACAGTGAGATTGTACTATCAAATACAATAGTACAACAGAAATATTGAGCTGTCCAACATCAGTGAGATTGTACTATCGAATACAAGAGTAAAAATAAATATTGAACTGCCCTACATCAGTGAGATTGTAATATTAAATACAACAGTGAGATTGTACTATCAAATACAATAGTACAACAGAAATATTGAGCTGTCCAACATCAGTGAGATTGTACTATCGAATACAAGAGTACAAAATAAATATTGAGCTGTCCAAAATCATTGAGATTATTCTATCGAATACAAGAGTACAAAATAAATATTGAGTTGTCCAACATCAGTGAGATTGTACTGTCGAATACAAGAGCACAAAATAAATATTGAGCTGTCCAACATCAGTGAGATTGTACTATCGAATACAAGAGTACAAAATAGATATTGAGCTGTCCAACATCAGTGAGATTGTACTATCGAATACAAGAGTACACAAAATATTGAAGAGTTCAATATCAGTGAGATCACAGGGACTTGTATTGCTAATAAAAACTGTTCCTAGTAAGAATACTTGAATACGATAATCGCCTATTACTAATAATACTAATAGGCGATTATCGTATTCAAGTATTCTTACTAGGAACAGTTTTTATTAGCAATACAAGTCCCTGTGAGTAAGAAAACACACAAGAGTACACAATAAATATTGACCTGTCCAACAGAAGTGTCCAATATCCTTGTGTGAGCACAGACAGGAGAGAATTGAGGTTTACAGCCCACAGAAATAGACAGAGTAGACGTTCGGGTTTATCAGGATCTGGTTTGGGCACTAAACTGTGAGCGCATTATTCGGAATTTCATTAAAAGAAAGTTAGTGTAATCTTGAGATTTGGAACTTCAAATCTGACGTGAGCTCTGATCCATTGACATTTGTTATCCAAGCCGTATTAATTAAAGTGCCGCGATGGTTTAAAGTATCAACAAAAGTTTGATGAATAAGATGAAATGATTGGGTTATTTCTAGATCCTTGACAAAAGATGAACCCTTCTTAATTTAAGCCATTGACAGTTTATAACTGGCGACATATTTTTCAAACAACTTAGTCAACTTGATAATCTTGAAACGTTGCTGTAAGTACAAGTGTGTACGTATAAAGTATCAGAAAATTCAGCCCAGGAGAAACAGAACTCTACAGTGAGTAAAACCTTGGTTTAGAAAACATCCTGCCACACCACCTGAATTGTGCTTACAAGACAGAGTTTGTAACTTGACCTTAGAGAGTATTAAGTTAAGGATACCCTGGAAATCTTTAAATGCCTTTACCCTTGGTTAAGACACCCTCTTTATGATTTTGATATTGACATATTTCATTAATATATTAATTTCTTTAGTAATAAATCTAATGGGTTACTTCCTATATTTGACGTTCATAGAATTTTTGCGGTAAAAATTGTTAATGGAAATTATATCATGATTATTTTTTTCATTTTAATTGATATGCACTGGTATCGTGATAACAAGTTCGTAGAAACATCAAAGGAACCATTTACTGCTATTGACGTTTTTCATTAAGATATGAACAATTGTTGTTTCCCATTGAAAGAAATAAAATGGCTTTTTGCACAACATTATTAAACGTACTTGTGTGAAAAAGTGTTTTAAAATCTTCATACCGACCAATTAGGAGCTTTGTTATCCAATAGTGTACATGTACACATATATCAAGCGACATTAGAACGAAAAATATGACCGACATTGGTCGATTGCAATGTCGATTGCGTTCTGTATGTATACACCATACATCATATCTTTCTTATTTTAGCATCACGGTAAACAATTCATGTTTGGATAATACAACACATCAAAGAATTGTTGGTGTTAACGTTACGAAGTCAAACGAAATCAAATCCGATTAAAATCCACCGTCTCCCTAAATACTGAATTTTCGTATTTTTCCCCCTGGAAAATGATTAACTGGACAATAGATGCTTTCAAATAATCTTCCGTCACAGCAATTGTGACAGTGAGACGATTTCAAAATGGAGCCAACCTTTATTATGAACATGCATTAACTTACGTGTTCTATGTCTGCATATATTCTTTGACAGTAAGTGACAATATGAAATCTGAATTTGAATTTTAAGAAACCTTTCTCATTAACCCTTTTTCTGTTGAAGCAAATCAAGCGATTTGAACCTAAAAAATTTAATCCCTTGAAACCAAGGTGAACAAGTAGAATTCTATCATATAGTTACTTACGTATCAATGAAGTCCGTGTGACAAGTTCTGTTATGCTGAATTCAAGAAAATTACAACCGAGCTTGTTTCTGGTTTGTGAAGGTTTGACCTTTAAGTCGTTAGGATAAATATTTTGAATAATTATATTCTATTAATAAAATGATGTATTTAATTGGTTGCATTTTTAAGCGATACGATATTACTTTAAAAACATATATTCTTGCCTCATAAACGACAGGATACCATGAAATAAAGTGTTCAATTGAAAGAAACATACTTGAAAAAGGGTGGTTTGTTTTCAGTTCAACTCATCGCTTTGTCGACAAGGGATTTATTTCTTTACAATTTCACTCTGTGACATCGTGCCTGTGGCGTGTAAAAACACCATAGATCGTGAAATTCAGACATTAAGAGAACGTTACATTAGTCACAACGTGACAGATGTGTTGCAAACCATTTCCGTCTTCTTTTTCTTTGATATATAGTTATTATTTGATATAATGCTAAAAACAAGAAAAAAGGAATATCATCCCAATAGGGCATCTCCAGGGCATATTGCTTTTAAAGAGAGAGAGAAGACTTTTTTTAAAAACACGAATTTGTGTCGACTAAGTGTCGACAAGATATTTACACATATTAAGTTGATATTCCTGAAAACCCCAAATATAAAAGGTTTTTGTCTCCCGGTATTTTAATATTCCATATTCATATGACGCTAATTAGAAATAAGATAATCAAATGTCATTCTTTTTTTCCTATTTTGATATGAGATAATTGTAATTATGGCTTGATTGTTCTTTTCGGTTTCTATTCAAGATAAGTTACGCCCCATGGCATGATCTGTTTTTGATCAATTTTAATTTGCTGATTTACATGTCTTAAATAATTAATGTATTATATTATAATTTTAATCCTTAACGCAAACATAGTGTTAAAGAGGCAGAAGCACGTTTTTTGAAAATTTCATATTTTCAATTTTTCAATGATAATTTACGTTAATGCTATTTTGATACTGAAAAAAAATCTCATTACACAAATCAGTCATCCTTAGTCAGAGAACAAATTATAAAGATAAAGTCCATCAGCGGCCATTTTTATGTGAAAACCTTTAATTCATTTGGTGTAAGAAAAAGGAATCGCATTGCTGAAATTTACCTTGTATATTTGATGTACATGTATTACTGCTTCATTTAGCTTAAATACATTGTCTTTCACTTGGAACCATTTATTGTGTTTTTCGTGACATCACCTTATTCCCCCTAAAAGTGCTACTGTCTCTTTAAGATCAATCTAAAGGTTCAAATTGCACGAAAAGAATATCTGTTAATATTCATCTTTTCCGTATAAACAAAAATAATGAAATATGCGGAAACTATTACACGAAACACAGGCCACAGATTAAATATCTATTATACTCAAAGAAATCAAAAATCTATCTGACTCTGCATACCTCAAGCAAGTACGTTACTGATCAGTTTCTATGTGTTGACAATGTTTGTCCAACCGAAAAGTCAATATTCCAATAATAAAAGGCGATACAACATTGTTAGTCATAACCTTTGGCTAACAATTACAAGACACATAAACACGACACCAAAAGTTTCTCCAATTACTGTTAATGGTCAACCTAATCACCGACCACCTGTCCAATGAGGAGATTTGTGAAGCCACATTGCAAACACATTAAACTTAATTTGTAATTTCAAAAGATTAAAGGGGCAGTAGCACGTTTTAGGGGAGTGTAAGGTGATGTCAAGAAAATGAAAATTAATGGTTCCAATTGAAAGACAATGTATTTTAACAAAATGGAGCAGTAATAATTCCAATTTATAACGTAAAGCTTAGCCATGCGATTCCTCTTCCTTACACAAAATGAATAAAAGGTGCTCACACAAAATGGCCGCCAATGGATTTTTATACTTATCTTCATACTTTGTCCTCTGACTATGGATTATTGACGTGTGTAATAAGATTTTTGACAGTCAAAATAATACATTTAGCATTAACTTAAAATTTATCAGTGAAAATGTTAAAATATAAAATTATCAAAAAACGTGCTACTGCCCCTTTAACTCAGTTATTTCATGAAATGTTACATGTTTCATGAAATGTACTTTAGAATTTAACATGTTGGGGTCTGCTAATAGGGAGAATAAAATATTTTTCAAAAGTTATTACACATGATCCATATTTAATGTTAACTCATTGACAGAATTTAGCAGCTACATGATTGCATAGAAATCGGGAAGAAGTATTTCATCAGCTAAAATTTGTCAGATTTTTGTCTTGGAGAGGATCAAAACACTTATTATAACATAGGCTAGATCATTGTTTCATGACAAAGGTTAGCACTTTTGGGAGAGAATGATGGATTTGAGAATCATAAAGCCTTTACAAATAATTGATTGGTTTAGTTTGTGGGATGTTTTTCTGTGAAGTTTTATCTTTATGCTTCTATTGTGCTTCTATGCTTCTATAAGTTCAATGTAAATAGTTTAGTTGTTAATGAAAGTATTCGACCGATGCATCAAAATATTACATTTGTGGCTACCATGTTGTCATGTTGACAAAAAATATCTTTATGAATATTATAACGTTTCAATATCAAATTGTGATTTTAGACTTAACAAACTAGTAAAATTCCTAACAAAAAAATATTTTACATATGAAAAAGCATTTCTGTGATTGATCTGACATTACAAATGAAATGCAAATGAAGAAGAATTCAACTTCGAAATAATGTTTTCTATTTACAAAGGAATTGAACCTGCTTCATGAAATGTATTTATCATCTTCTCTATGTTGCAGATGTCCTCGTCCTCGTCCGTGAACGTGAGTCGTGCTGCCGAGGACCAGTACAGTCTTTATCTGGACTACAGTTCCTACCACAACAGCTCACACGAGCGAGGATTCGTCCATAGCGCCGGGTTCGGAGTCTTCATCTGTGTGATGAACATCCTGTTCAACTCTCTGCTCATCCTGGTGCTGTTGTGTCGGCGGCAGACTCGGAGCCAGTACATCTATAGTCAAATCATCAACTTGGCTGTGTCCGATGTGTTGTACAGCGCTTTGGTGGATACCCTCACTGTGTACTACGAGCTACAGGAATGGGGGCTTGGGACACATGTTTGCAAGGCGTGGATGGTACTGGACGTCATAATCCCTTTTGTTTCCTTTCTTGTAATCATCTTCCTGAACATTGACCGACTAATATTTGCCTTCCGTCCCTCCCTCTACTACAAACTCTTCAGGAGAGGCATCTCCAGGGCGTGTGTTCTCGTGTTGCCATGGATACTGAGCAGCGTGGTGGTCTCGCCCATATGGTTGTTGTCCTCTGTCCTGGAACCGTCCCCGATGTTCTGCATCTATGGAATAACAGGCGAGGCCGTCATTGCCTCATCCTTCATGTCCATCTTTCTGCCAGGAATATGCATTACAGTATTGACAGTAATACTTGTCATATCTGTAATTGGTGGACTTCCGGATGAACTAGGGCAGTTCTCAAGCTTCTTTGGTGAACACCTGAACAAGAAGTTCATCCAACGACGTCATCGTTCCTTGGTCACAGCCATGTGTCTTGTCAATCTTTGTTCCCTGACCATGCAGCTTCCTTTCGGAGCCATCTCGCTGCAGCAGCCCCATTGCTCTGACGAAGGTTGTGAAGGGACTGTGAAGATGATGCAGGCCCTAAGTTGGCTCAGGTCAGCATGTCCCGGGGTCAGACCAGTCTTGTGGCTCATTGTAACTGAGGTGCGGACATCTTGTTGCTTTCTGTGTGTGGAAAAACTAGAAGCTCAGGAAGAACAGGTAGACCGAATGGAAATGACATCCGCTCATACTGCGCATGAGCAATTGCTAAGCACATCCAATGCTCATGTTAGAAATGAGAACAGTGTAAATGAAACTGCTTAAAATATGATTGGGAAACTGATGAAATGCCTTCAGATAACATTCTCTTATTATAAGTTACATCCTTCACCAACTGTTAGAGATATAGTTGAAACTACTTAACAATGCAGTGGGCGTAGTTGTTATTTTCTGCCTCTTTGAAATATTGCATATTGTGCCAAAATATAAAAAAAAGTCAGAAAGGTTCTTCCTGAACCAAAAGTCTCATAATTGAAGACTGATTTGGTTCAGATGACATACAAAATCTCATTTGAAAGAAATTAACGATAAAGGATTTTGAAAACGACACCATAGCTTTATGGAGTCTCAAAATTAGAATGATAACATATTGTTTACCGAATATATATATTTGTATAAATGAGAATGTCAAATATGAATGTTTCATTACTGTATACATATTTTTGTTAATGAATAAAACATAAAAGCCAAAATCTCAATGACTAACAATTATATGTTTTCAAGTATATGTTTCCACATCAAAGACAATTGTAAAGTTCGATTAATCCTTAATAGTAAGCCGAATTTAGGTTTATTCATAAAATCAAGTTTCAGGCAAACTCTCTCAAAATATTCTAAAACATGCTGAAATTCGACATTTTTTTTCTATACATAATAAAAAAACACGTTGCCATGTTCATGCCTTACTGAAAGTGGTTTTTGAATATATAACCCATGACAAATATTGTCAAATAATGCAGTTTACTATTGTGAAATCATATCACAGATGTCAGTAACTGACGCATACATGAATCTTCTGTACAGCAAAAGACGACTTGTCGGCACATGAGGTCACGTGACCTATATACTGACGTAATCGGTCATCTTATTCTGTCAACTCATTTCCTCTTGTAGGAGGAAACTTTCTATTCAAGGGCTTTGCATTGTACTCGTTATCCTAGTTTATAATCAGACATTCCTTACATAAACTTCAGGAAATTATTTCTATTTCACTTTCTAAGAGTTCACGAAAAATGGAGTTACATTTAAAAGATGTCAACTAATTTCACTATAGTTACATTAACTTAATAATTACCCGTTTGCAAATTGCGTGTTATAAATAGTACCGGAAGTTCCATGACACTTTGGTTTGCCCTAGGGGATTTTGATTCCAAGAATAATCTTGACACTTAATATAACTGAATACCTTGCTTATATATGAATCATCAGCTGAATCTTTGACCATCCATATTGGTTGATTTTCTTAAATGATCGTCAAGCGACAAAGGGATTGAAAATGGAACTTATTTGATACATATAGGTGGATCTATCGTGGAACATTTTCTCAGAAATCGCTCAAAGGTTCCTAATTGTCATATCTGGTGAAGGATCGACTTGAAATCTGCCTCCTGGGCATATCTAATAAATTCCACTGGATATAAGACTATCTGGCTCAATCACCATTCCAGATTCAATTATTTCAATAAAAGATCCGAAAACACCAAACGGAACTGTCAGGTGTGTGATTTAGCGGTCACCTTAATTGCTCAGGTGAGAAGACATCAAGGACGACATCGTAAAGAATCTGTTTGCGTGGTTTACCTTGGCTCGAATCAGAAACAAAGAGGCAGAACAATTTGTGTATAATGACATATCTATGATGCTTTCATTCCTTTAACATTTTCAATTATCGGTGCTCATATTGATTACATTACTTTTGGATTTTATATCACAGGACACTTATTGTTTACTATAATCAAAGTGTAATGTATGTGTCATCTCTTGACAAGTATGATATTGATATTTCTTTCATTCGCACAAACTCAACAGCACATGTTGAATATCAATTTCTAACAAATGATCCTATATCTTCTAAACACCATATGTTGATAATGACACACCATTTAAGTAATCAGACAAGATGCAAAACACTCAGATACTCTAAAAATTTAAAAAATTCTTCCGTAGGTCCAACCTTTCATCAAACGTATGATACTCAAATTATCTCCAATTAGTCCTTTTACTCAGGGTCAATACTGTTCAGCTTAAAACTGCCCACTAGAATCAAGGACTAAAACAATCTTATTAAAACTCTCCATTAAAGTATATATTATCACGATGTAGAATTAAGATGAGAGTTCTACAGTGCATACTTGTAAAGAAAAATATATATGCACTGGATACATTATGCTTTAAGAGAAATCCCATATAGTAAACCGATGACTTATTTTCTAAAGGGATAATGTTGATAACTAGTTTTTCCTTAGTTCTGTCCCTGGATACTTTTGGCCAAGGTAAAATCTTTTATTAAACACACATCTGCAATTTATGTTATCAATCTGAATAAAAGCTTCTTTAAATTGCTTTTGAAGAACCCTAATATCAATTAATCAAAGCTTTGTTTCTAAATCCCCATCTCACATTGTTATACTCGTAGCAATAATTATGTTTGATGACGTTATTCGGAAAGCATTGAAGCATACTTATGTAGCTATTACTGTTTAGGATCAAACTAATACTCTGCACTTTAAAACAAAACGGTATCAGAAGTCTGAATGACTTTCTCGCATGAATGAAAAAGATATCCCTCTCATTTAAATTCAAAATTGACATGAAAGTAAACAGCCAATGCATCACATCAAAATTCCCTTTGAGGTTAACATGTTGTCATGGTGACGATTGGAAATTATTATTTAATGTTCACGTGGATTTACAGAGATATGACATCACTAGTTTCAAACCCTATGTAAGATAAACATGATTAAAATTGCATTTTCTTCAGTGTTATAAACTAGTTTCATATTCGGTAGTTAATTTATACTCACCGACGATATTATGTATGTACGTTACACTTTGTAAAAACAGAATAATCACAAGCCTCTTAAAGGGGCAGTAGCACGTTTTTCCCCCGCCAAACGTAGTTGGGGGGGATATTGAAATGGTCTCCGTCCGTCCGTTCGTCCGTCCGTCCGTTCGTCCGTCCGTCCCGATAATGTTTCCGGAGCACAACTCCAAAACGGTGAGACCTAGCTCGACAAAACTTGGTATATGCAATGGGCATCATGCGGAGATGTGCCTTTTTGGGTTTTCAACTTCTTTGCATTTTTATTTTTACCTGTTTCCATGGAAACATAACATAGAATTTCGTTTCCGGAGCACAACTCCAAAACGGTGAGACCTAGCTCGACAAAACTTGGTATGTGCAATGGGCATCATGCGGAGATGTGCCTTTTGGGGTTTTCAACTTCTTTGCATTTTTATTTTTACCTGTTTCCATGGAAACATAACATAGAATTTCGTTTCCGGAGCACAACTCCAAAACGACGAGACCTAGCTCGACGAAACTTGGTATGTGCAATTGGCATCATGTGGAGATGTGCCTTTTGAGGTTTTCAACTTCTTTGCATGTTTAGTTTTACCCGTTTCAATGGAAACGTAACATAGGATTTCGTTTCCGGAGCACAACTCCAAAACGGTTAAACCTAGCTCGACGAAACTTGGTATGTGCAACGGGCATCCTGTGGAGATGTGCCTTTTGGGGTTTTCAACTTCTTTGCATTTTTATTTCCATTTTTTCTCAAGGAGCATCAGTCATTAGTAGAAAGCTAAAACTTTCTGTGCAGTCTCCTAAGTTAGATAAAGATGATAAAGAGTAAGGGGGGAACCACATTTGCCACACCAATAAGCACAAATGATATGAAGCCTGATGAGTTAAAGAGCCAATAGCTCTATTTTTATTTTTAGCTGTTTACATGGAAACTATACTTAAGATTTTGTTTCTGGAGCAGAACTTGAAAACCTTGAGACCTAGCTCAACTAAACTTTGTGTATTGATCAATCATTATGTGTAGATGTGCCTTTTTGGGGTTTTAACTTGTTTGGATTATAATTTTTTGCAGTTTCTTTGAAATTGTAAGTTGTGACAATTTACAACACCAGAAATCGGAGATACTTAAAATTCAAAGTCATGTTTTTTTTCGTCAAAATATTCAAAATGGCGGGGGATATAGACGACTCTGTCTGCTTGTTATTTTACAATTTTCACTGATAATTGTAAGTTAATGCTAAATGTATTATTTTGACAGTGACAATAATCTCATTACAAAAACCAATCATCCATAGTCAGAGGACAAAGTATGAAGATTCACATAAAATCCACTGGCGACCATTTTGTGTGAACACCTTTAATTCATTTTGTGTAAGGAAAAAGCAGTCGCATGGCTTAACTTTAAGTTACATATGTGAATTATTACTGCTCCATTTAGTTTAAATACATTGTCTTTCAATTGGAACCATTCATTTTCATTTTCCTGACATCACCTTATATTCCCCCTAAAACGTGTTACTCCCCTTTTAAATGTATCATGACAATCAAGATGATAAGGGCTAATACAGAATGTGTAGATCAGTGACAACTGGTAATTGCAGAAAGATGTAAGATTAAACCAATGTTAAAGTTTATTTTAAGTAAAGTTCATCCTAAGTTATCATTGGCGGCCTGTGTAAATGATTTTCTGAGGAGAGGCTTTCACTCAGTTAGATTTATTGTACCTAATTCTTTTGAATTACTATGTTTAGAGCAAATAAAATCTCACAAAATCTTAGTGTGTTGATTACTGTCATTAGTTACCAAAATAACATTGTTATCCTTTAGCTTGCTGGATTGTTTGAGGCTAACACCCGCTGTCATCTGGATTAATTTCAGCAGAAGCGCCGTAAAATCAACAACGTCACGAAAATTGGAATTATTCAAAAACTACATAAGAATTCTGAACAGAATTCCACACACTTATTGAGAAATTTCTAAGCTTCATAGTCATATATTTTTAATGTCCTAACTCCAGCCATTAATGAAGAAACTATTGTGGTAACTGTAAAATATTAGTTTTCATAAAAATCGCATTATTTTTAATTGGAACGTGTATCATAAACAACTATGAAACGAAATAAAGGATTCATAATATCCACATAAAAAACATATTTTACGAATGCAGGGTTGTCAATAAAGATTCACTAAGAGTTATAGTTTAATCTGATAGGTTTATTAGTCACACCGGTAAGTTATGTTTCATCTTTCGAAGTCTGGCATAAATAAAACGTTTATTTTTTTAATGAAAAATAACCAATTAAATCGCAAAGCTTAAATTGCTAATTTCTACAAAGCGACAGTCCTGAAAAATCTGATATTTTATGCTACTAATAAAACATGTATCAAGATGATACTGATAAGTTTTCAGAGCTGTGACAAGTGTAGTTTTCAAATACCAAGACATTTTGAATGCCTATGACACGAAATTTTTAGTTTTCACAACAAAATGGCGGACTTCGCTAAATTGAATGATTTTACGAAATTATTCAAATTCTATGCTTTTAATTTTAAAAAAGATTGATGTTATGGCTGATTATGATTTAATTCTATATGAAAATGTTATTTTTATTTTTAAAAAACGCAAGGATTGCGAGGCGAATATTATGTAAAATACACTCGTAAAAGTTCGTAGAAAAATAACTTGCTGTCGAAAGAAAAAATGTAATGATGTCGTAAAAGTCTAAATTCACTATTGATAACGTTTTTCATGAAGATATAATTTATGCACCAAGATTATGAAGTGTTAGGACACACAAACTTTCAAAATTCGAACCTTTAATGGGAAACTTTATTAAAATGATGGCAAACGAAAACTGGATCATCCCGGATATGACGTATACACGGAAGTCTTACAATAATTACTTCCCTTTAGAGGTAAACAGGAAGTATTTCTATGTCAATAAACTGTCCCAAAGAGAATCAAATTATTGTAACACTTACCTCAAATAACGGAATTCCATCATTAATCCAAACACAAACTATCAAAGCGACGAATACTTCAATTTCATCCATACGAGTCAGCGGCAGACGACAAATGTGGACTTGAGCAGGTGCGCGATTGAAACGTCAAACTGACATGCAGTAACGACTCTAACGAGATGATCACATATCGTGTCAAAGTTGGATCATACAATATTACGATGAACAAGAATATATAATTTTTTAATTATAAATATCATAGGTAACTATTAATCATCTCTTTTGTTTTTATATCGTATAATTACCTTTTTTTACGATCTTATTTTGAAATTTAAATTAATACTCAACATATTTGAAATTTATATAAAGAAGAGATAGTATTTATTGATCGTGTTATCAAGACATAATGATTAAAATATCACGAGATTTTAAAATATAATTCATTATATAACACTCTTCAAATAAATTCAAACCATAATAACAAATAACAACAACAGAATTTAGAAAATACATATTTATTACATCCAACTGGTGAAAAATATTGTGAGATCATTAAATTTTCACGTTTAATTGACAATTAATTATACAGTTTTGTCATTTAGATTTAGCACAGCAAGAACTTATGCTGTTTAATTTTAAAAAGAAAGAAGACTAGGGGTAAATTTAACAATATTTTTTAAGACTAAAATTACTTGTTGAAGTTTTTATTCAATGTTCTGTCTTTATACATGTACATGACATTTAACAAAGAATGGAATCAAAATTAAAACTGCAACTTTCAAAACACAACTGTGCTGAAAAAGAACATGAAGTAAACATCATACTTACACATATACTCTTAGTCAAGCAGCACTACCAGCAATTACAATATCAATGGGATATAGATGAAACTGCGACAGACCAAAACAGCAAGAGATCTCGAGGTACCACCATCACATCCAACGCCGGTCGTGGGTCGCCATGACCACACTTACCAGGAGAAGGAAGTTTTAGAGGTCAGTCTAGCTAATGTATGAATTGGATAAAGTTCGAAAATTTTACTGTCGCAATTTTGGTTTGTCACTGTTCTGTCCATATCCCATATCAACAACTTACCCACTTAACCACTAGGCCTACATGTATGTCAAAACATTTTTAATTGAGTATCATTAACTACCGGTATACAATTGAAATTTTGTCATTGAAATACATATTCTCAATGTTTATCTTTACTGTTAATAAGAATGAAAAGATATTAAGCTGAAATAAAGTTTCATTTCATCAACAAATAATATCAATATCATACAAGGGTCAAGAGAAACATACACATGATGTTTGAGATATCAAAATGAAAGTCAACGCATTACATACAATGATAGCATTTCTAAATCTGGACTATTAATTTGAAGAAATTACCAGTTAAAAAAAATTAAGATTACATTTTATTAAAAAAAAAACTTTCATACAATCTCATAATTTAATTTATGTGTCCTGAAAGACATTTCATACACTTAATAACTCTTATTGACATTTTCAGAAATCTACTTTCAATACTATTAATTACACTTTTATTATAAATTCATGAACAATAATGGAATTAATCTCAAGAAGTTTAGATAAAAGAGAGATATGATCAATTAAATGTCCAATCTTGTTACAAGAAATTCAGCTGTTGAAATTGATTGAAATTCAATAATATTGTTTGCTTGCCTATTACTATTGATACTTTCCTTATACCTACAATATACCTACTCATGAAGGGCAGGAGAGCACTTTACCTTGTAGTTGACAAGGGTATGATACCTCTCGAAACATGGTGCCGGACAGAGAGGGACTTGGCAGCTCTTACAGATGTAGGCAGACTGGTGGCGCTTGTCAAGTCTGTCAGAACAAACTAAACAATCAGCATATGCCAACCTACCACTCGGTGTTTTTTTTACCTTTGCCAAGAAGTGGCGCTCTGTCAGTCTCAGTGGTCTCTCGAGACTGGCCGATGGTCTCCCCGGTCGTCCACCACCCTGTCTAGCGTACCCAAACAGAAGTCCTGTAGCAAGGTTGAGTCTAAACCTCTCAGCATTGAATCTCCTGTCTGGATGTCTGGCCTTGAAAATGATGACTGCATTGCTGAAACAGATCTCAATTAAATACAAAAACACCTTTTCCACCACTTACATCACCTGTGTAGGACCTGGTAATACTGGAGCTGTTTGTCTGCTCTGTCCACTCCCCCCATGTGTTTGCTGTACAGCTGGATGGCCTTCGGCTTGCTGATCTGGCGACGGTAAGGTGGTGTCCGGGTTCGAACCTCCTTCCTGAAACAAGTCCCATTGTGTATGGTGGTAAGTAAGTTTACCTTCCTTCTGTCGGTCCAGGTGATGTAGAGGAGATTGCCTGCACGGTACCGGGAGGGGACGTCTCCAGCTCGAGGCTTGGCATCCTTCACTGGCTGCGGGACGTTCTTCCGATTGGACTGCAGGGTACCACACGCTCCCGTTCCATTCTCGGCAAGCTCCTCAAACAATTTTGGGGACGAGAAGAAGTTGTCCATGTACACGTGGTGACCTGAAAGATACAGAGGTTCACACAGAGATGTCACAACAGTGTGAGCCAACCCGAATTCCCTGCCAGCTGCAGGCTTACCGGTGTAGACATCCCAGTTCCACACATAACCAGACTAACTGTCAGCTACGCACCAGGACTTGATACCCCACTTGTTTGGCTTGCTCGGCATATACTGCTTTAGCGCAGTCCTACCCTTGAAAGCAATCATGCTTTCGTCCACCGATACCTCTCTCTGTGGGTAGTAGTGCCTCTGCCAGCCTGCTAGGAGAAGGTCCATGAGGGGTCGAATCTTGAACAGCTTGTCGTGGCGTGGGTCCTCCTTGGGGAAATCAAAAGCATTGTTGTTAAGGTGAAAGAACATGTGAATTTGCATAAATCTGTCACGAGACATTATTGCCTTAAAACCCTTGCATTCGAGCAGAGGGTCACTAGACCAGTAAGATTCATAAGATGGTTTCTTAGCCAAACCCATTACCATAAGGATGGAGAGAAATGCCCTAATTTCAGTTCTACTAACCTTCTTCCACGTTCTTGCCCTGGCGTAGGTTGCCATGTTGTCGCCCTTCTCCTCAATATACTCACGTGCATACCTGTTGGTTTCCCTGACGATAAGAGCTATCACCTCATCTGTAAAAAATAACTCAAAACACCCTATCTCATTCAATTCATCAGGAACTTCTCTAGGGCCTGTCTCCTCGTCGAAGTCTACCATCCAGTCCATCTGCATGGCGTTGACAGTGGGGTCGTCCAGATCCACCTCCTCCAGAACATCGTCGTCGCTGTCAATATCCACCTCAAACTCCTCAAATCCGTAGAACTCCTCGTCGCTCTCAGAATCTGGATTTCCAAAAATCTCAACAAAATCGTCCATAATGTATTATAACAAAACGTACCAAATATTTTATCAAGCAATTACAATCTAGACTAGATCTAGCTAACTTAATAGATTCTAAATTTCAAACGTGAAAATTTAAATCTTAACAAATATATTAATATGAATTCTAAGAAAACTGATATCAATGTACAAAGATAAATCAAATCTGCTCTTGATAAATACAAAGAATATGAAAACAACAATTTCTTCAAAACGAAATTTCTGTCAACAAACGTCTCAGTCGCTCACAGAGAACACCTTTTCCCTCAGAAAATAGCGAAGATAACCTGCAACAAACGAATGCAAGATTAAAATGGCTGAATGTTATTATCATTCAAGTCATTTGGCGGGAAAATTATAAATAACTTTCTATGTTTGGCAACTTGGATGACGATTGCACATTCAGCCTGTCAATCACAAACTTTTTACGATACTGCATCAAACATTTTTAGGTGTTAATAAACTTAATGTTTTCAAATTCAACTTGATCAATTAAAATCGTAATATGTTTCATTTTATTTCAAAACATCTTTTATGCTTACATTTTAGATTAATCCTTCTTGCACGGCCTTGAAAGTCGGAACACCAAACGCTATGAATGCAAAATCTCATTACGTAACGATGACCACGCCCACCTTGTCACTCACGTGTCCACGCCCACATCTGTCAGTCAAAGCCACGTGCTCTGTCTGTGCCGATTGAATTACGATTTATCGTGTTTTCTTTAAAAAATGTATTTTTTTCAAACGAATGAGAATTTTCTATACATAATTTAGCTATGTTAAATTTGCATCTATAATATTAATTACTTATATGCTTGCAAAAAGTCATTTCATACAATGAAGTTGAAACCGAAGATCATCGGGAATTAAATGTTATTAGTCTGGCAACAAGTAAGACAAGCACTTCAGTCATGTGATTTTTAAATAATTTCAGACTAATATATTATGTCTTTATTGTAATGACTTGCATCAAAAAAATCTCGAACATCATTTATCGTATATAAACAAACAGGCGATGGGTTCCAAATCAACATTGCCATCGTACGTTTACATATTTTACTTACTAGTACAGTAATTCAAGGGACATACATACACTAACTTTGCAGTCAATATATACAAACATAAAGACTATTTATTAATAATGATGGTAATTACAGTTAAACATGTTTGAACTAAAAACCTTGTTTTCAATTTATACGACCAAAACGAACTGACAGAATGCAAGGGAATTGATAGATAGTTTTCCTCAAGTAGCTTCGTCAGTTACAAGTAAAATTCTCGGGGATCTAACGGTTCGAAGTAGAGATTCTACTCCTCTTTATTCAGCAACAAACAATAATTTTTTATATCACTGAATTTGACTATCATGTAAGATCGTCATACAGCATTTGTGTATCAGGATATTCAGATCTCATGGAGCGAACGAGACATCGACTTGACCGGAAGGGCCATGAAAACATCGTGTCAATGTCATTGTTGTTGACAAATGTTGAATGGCAATTAATGCTTGGAGGAAGGCATTATATATCCTAAATGTCCAACTGCCAGTGTAAGTGAAAAGTTGATAGATTGTTTTTTCTTAGGATGTTTTCAAAGTTGATATTTATTTTGAAATTATGAATAATTTAATGTCTAACTTATTGTTTTGAAAAATATCGTTACGATCTATAACGGTTTCAACAGATGAATCACTCAGTGATACGTATTTTTCCAAATGTTACATGTAACAAAGAAACCTTTTTGATATTTTTAACTAAGAATGCTTTTTGTGAACACAAATAAACAACACATATAGATCGCAGATATCTAATATTTACTTTATTGAGCTTTCATTGAAATCAGCCTTTTTCCAACACCGCTAAAATTTGACGATGTCAACCGGAAGTTTTCCTTCGCATCGATTGATTTTTCCCGTTGACCCATGTAATACGAATAACGAATTTTATAACAAGTATTGCACATCATTGAATTAGTTTTTTGATGTAGATTCCCTTTCTAAGATTTATTTCGCTAGCTGAGTCATGCAAACGTACGTAATTGTCTGAATTGATAAGAGGTCAAGGGTCACGTTGCTTAGCGCGTGCTCTGGCGTCTCCAGCGGCCCGCAGATGCTGACCGATGGTCACTGACGGCGCTATATCGAGCCTGCAGCGCGCTAGACCTTATTCATTTCAGTATTAACCGCAGGGCTTAAGTTCTGGAAAAAAACACACAAAAATGTATTAGCTGAGATAAAATTGGGCAGAACAAGTAAACTAATTGACATAAATTAAGCTGGAGGTAAATTGGATATATGATTTTGACCAAAGATACATCGACTTTCCTGCACTTGCTCTTTGACAGATTAATACAGCTAACAAGCTAATACAGCTGGCTGTACTTAGACGGAGCAACAATTGTCTTGACTCTGTGAATCGGTAAATATATGTATACATACACGCTAAAATCATGGACACCAACATGTTGTCAAAATATTGAAAAGTCTTGGGGAAACATGCATACAAATTAAAGCTGACATTCTTACACAAAAAAATGAAGAGTACAGAAAACCGCCATTGACATGCTTTTGTTATTTGTATAAAATTTGTATTTTACGAAGACTTTAATCCTGCTTCGAATTTTTACATTTGCTGCACTCGATGTCAATTTATTTAATGGTAATGGAAACTGTTTCATTCAAACTTTCAAGACAATAAAAGTTCATATTGAACAAAATTAATCACATTTCATGATAAAAGTTACAATGGTAAATGGAGTGTTTAAACAAGAGACTTGAACTGCCTTTGGTACCATTGAGAAAACATGATCCGTCGGTTTCATTCAAACCACATTGGCAGTGTATTCGCACTTCTTGGTCATACGGCTAAAGTACTATAAAATTTGTGTTGTCATTTCTTAAATAAATGTCTATGCAATATATCATTTATATTGTTATATGTCCCTCTATACTAAGAGCGTTCAAAATGTTTACGCTTGTGAGGCCCTCGAAATTTGCAAAAGAAGATCCGACCTTGACCTTTGAAATTTGCATCATATCCATATGACCCTTAACCACGCCCAAAGGATACAGAAAATATCTGTTGGCTTAATCATGCCTAGAACACTATCCAGTGTATGATAATAGATATATTAGTAAAGATAACAACTAATACCAAATTCTGTTGTGGTAACATTTTGGTTGGTTCATATTTCGCAACTTGATAAGAACGCTCACTCGGTTAACAACAACAACACTGAGCAACCGTCGAGAATGTTAAAAGCCTTGCAATGGCATAACAAGACGTGTCATGAAGTGTGAGTTTACTTTGTTTTATTTTAAGTATCTAAAAGTATAATTGGCTTTTGAGAGCCGAAACATAACAACCTAAATTATCGAAAATTTTAACTTAAGGGTTAATCCACGTTGATATTGCACAAAATGTCTTGAAAATGTTTCCATCCAATATCAGTTCACATTCTCTAGTGTCTATCACCTATCTATCCAAAGTACAGGCTCGTGGTTGTTCTGTATCAACAAGGTGTAACTTCCATGCAAAGTATACTGTCATTAGTAAATATTAACTACAGAATATGAAATTAGTTGTTATAACATAAAATATTCATTTTTATAATCATATGGTACTATTAAAAAGTAAACGCAGATTGTTAATAGTGATGACATATCAATCTCAATCAAAGTGAAAATTACATAATATTATCGAATTGTCACCATTAATAGAATTTTTGGGATCAATCGGCAGAATATGAAACTAGTTTTAAATAATCCAATTTTAAATCATATTAATGCTAGTTAAGAGTACACACATTTTGAATCTAGTGATGTCACTTCGCTCCCAATCTAAGTGAAAATTAAATGATAATACCAGTCGTTACCATGACAACACGTTAACCTCAATTGAAATTTTGTGACGCATCGATTGTTTACTTTCATGTCAATTTTGAGTTCAAATGGAAGTGAAAGCTTTTCATTAATGCGAGAATGTAATTCAGACTCCAGAATCCGTCTTGTTATACGGTACAAAATATTGATTTGATCATTAACAGTAAAAGTTTCAAAGATAGGCTTCATTGCTTTTTTAATAACGTCAACAAACATATAATTTATACAACATAATATTTTTAGTTTCTATTAGAAGAAAGCTTTTGATTCATTGATACAATCGTTCATCAAAAGCAATTCAAAGTAGTTTTATTCAGAATTGAAAACATAAATTGCAGGTTTGTGCTTATTCAGAGATTTCAGATTGACCGGAAGTATCACCTGAGGAAAACATTGATTTACAACAGTTCCCCTTATAAGTTCTTGTTTTAGTAAATATGATTTTTGCTAAAAGCATAATGTTCCCAGTGCATGAATGTTGTTTTATAATGTTTTACATATATTGACATTTATACACTCTAGCACTTTCATCCTTATTCAATCTCTATGGTAAAATGTTGCTTTCCATAAGATTGTCTTTGTCTTTAATTCCAGTGAGCAGTTATGGATGGTTTTTATAAGCTCATCAGCTGAACAGTATCGATACAACCCAGAGTTAAAGATATTTTTAAACAAGTGAAGAAGCGAGCAAAGCTCACATACCCCCGCTCCCCACTTTGTTCAAAGAATTTCAAATAGTAAAACTGATTAATATTGGTTAAAGTATGATCGTTGAGTATACAGTAAGTCATTGTGTAAGTCTTCTTTCAACTGAAACCCAAATACCGAATTCATTAATAGGTTTTACAATGAAAAGGGTACATCTAGAGATAATGGTTGATCCTTGTTTCAAATTTAAGGTAGTTATCATGAATATTCTACGAGATGCACTGAGGACAAAACTTTTTTTGTTGAGTCATTTTGTAAGTTATGTTTTCCAAAAAAAACACAGAGAAGAAAATCCATATATATCGTTTAACTCTCACGAGGCATATCCAGCAATCACGATTGACATTTGTAGCAAATTTGGTGAAGCTGAGATGTATATTTCAGGAAATATGTTCAGGACAAAGTAATTTATCATAGAATCACTGTTTTAGTCATGTTTCCATGGAAACCGCCAACATTTTTAAAAATGTGATGGTCTAATCCTCATCTAGGGATCATGGTTGATAAGTGTATGAAGTTTGGTGAAGCTACCATGAATAGTTTGGGAGATATGCTCCGGACAAAGAACTTGGTCATAGAGTCACTGTTTTAGTCATGTTTCCATGGAAACCGTCAAAAATTAAAAAAATGTGATGGTCTAACCCTCAAAAGGCACAACTAGGGATCATGGTTGACATGTGTATGAAGTTTGATGAAGCTAGCATGCATAGTTTTGGAGATCTGCTCCGCACAAAACCACTTCCTCAAAGAGTCACATTTTAGTCACGTTTCCATGGAAACCGCAAAAATGAAAATTCAGAAATAGTTCTAACCCTCGAAAGGCACAACTAGGGATCATGGTTGACATGTGTATGAAGTTTGATGAAGCTAGCATGCATTGTTTTGGAGATCTGCTCCGCACAAAACCACTTCCTCAAAGAGTCAATTTTTAGTCACGTTTCCATGGAAACCGCAAAAATGAAAATTCAGAAATAGTTCTAACCCTCAAAAGGCACAACTAGGGATCATGGTTGACATGTGTATGAAGTTTGATGAGGCTAGCATGCATAGTTTTGGAGATCTGCTCCGCACAAAGTTTTGGGACGGACGGACAGACGGACAGACGGACGGACGGAAAGAATGAACGCTATATACCCCCGATTACGCTGTAAGGCGGGGGTATAATAAACTTTTAACCTTTAGTTCGTCCTTGATATAATTTGTTTAAAGAAAAGGAAAGGTTGATACCGCGTGATTTCACTTGGCTTTTGGCTTCACTGATTCTTTGCAACATGACATTCATGAATTCCGTGCATCTCGTGATGAAATGAACAACATCTGCTGGGTCTCAATAAAAGTTGCTTAATACAGACAGATACATTTCACAGACTGAATAATGGTATAATTTAGGAACATCAAACAGTATTTGTATCAAAGAGATTTTCTGTCACCTCTTCACAAAATGTGGAGAACTTTTTTATTTCAGTTCAAGATGGAAAATGTTAGTTTTTTAACACTCACTCAAAACACATATGATACTTGATAAGAAATGTCTGATTGACAACAAGGTCTGGACAAGCTCAATCTGCACGTTTTATTGAAGAAAATGTTAAGAAGCAGTGTTCATTGAACCAATACATCAATACAACATCTTTTGTAACCTTTCTTTATGCTTACCAACTTATATCTTTATCATAAAATGAAGAAACTATTAACAATTACCATGTGATGTATATGTAATTGATATACCCACACCGAGGTGAATCGCTATAACATTTTATTAAATTTAATTTAAAGTCGAACGCGTAGCGTGAGGCTTTAAATGGATAATTTAGAGCTATAATAATTCCGTTATATGCCGCTGATTTCCAAACACAGAATGTTTATCTCCATTCTACCATAATAACGATTTAAAATTGAACTATATTCTTTCGCATTGACTCAGGTTAGCTGTTATGCCCGTGCACGATTTCCACGGAGTGACATTCACACAGTGTTGTCGGATTTAGTTATCTCGAATGACGTTACATATAGAAGGCCTCGGAGATTACCGACAATTACCCGAATGCTGCAAAGGGAGCTCACTCTATTCAGTAGACGTTTCGTGACGGTTGTTAGCGTTTTGAATATGTTAAGTTCTGCATGCCATATATTCACAACTTTACGTCGGAATATTTGTATTGGTGTTGTAAATAACTTAAGGTAAGTGTATGCCACATTTCCATTCATGTTCGTATGATAATCTTGCAGGTTCAACTTTGTCGGACCCGTTTTGGTCAAACGCTACAGAATGACGGACCATGCCAACGGGAAATCTGAACTGTTGTTAGTGTCATGTATTTTACCTGTTTTGACAGACTGCAAGCGTTAAGCTTGTGGAAAGTTTTAGCGTAGCGTAGCGGAGCCGAGGATCACGATTCAAACAGGAGGTATATTGAGTGAGTGATGCACCGAGGGAAGGGTGGGTATACCTGACCTGAATGTTCTGTTTGGTGTTTCCGTATCTTTTTTTAATTGACTTTGGAATGCTCAATGAGCCAACGGCTTATATTCAGCGGACTTGATAATGTGAACCTATCCCCAAAAGGCAGATTTCAAGTCGACACGTCACCAGATATAACAATTAGGAACCTTTGAGGGAATTACTGAGAACGTTTTCCACAATCGACCCATCTATATGTATAAAATAGGTAAGTTCCATTTCCAAACTCTTTGAGGAATAGCAAGAAAACCAACATGAATGGTCTATAACCCTTACCTGAAGGTTCATAGATAAACGGTTATTAAGTTCTATAAAGCGTCAACTCGGGGATTATTCATATAATCAAAATCCTCGAGGGCCAACTACGGTGAAGGAACACCAGATGCTACTGATACCAGGTTGAAAAAACCTACCGACCGGCCTATAAATGCCGTTTTGCCTTTTAGAGACCGTTTGGACTAGAGCTTCATAGGCCGAGCGGCCTATATTTCACATATCCGACGTAATTATTTATTTACATGCTTTTTAAACAACGTAACCACCATTACAATCACTCTATCAGTCAAACATAAAGATTACTTGAGGGATTCTTGTTGACAAAAAGCACAGAGGCAGTAAGAGCTGTCTCTACAAAATGTCTGAAGGAGGATGTGACGTCACGGGGGAATCCGGATTCAGACAGAAAATGGAAAAACGGGGAGAAAAAGGTACGAACCATTCAATACGATTTTAAAATCATTTTATGTTTTATTTTATAAATATATATTTGCATATGTTGAAATAAAATTACTCTTAGGTGATACTACTATTCAAGTGATGCAAGTTAAGTTAAAGTAAATATAACCGTCCTCACATAAGCCTCGAATTGTAAATTTTGTGCATACATTTTCTGCTGAATTGCGTTAAGTGTTTGTGTTTAAGAATTCAAAATATAAAACTTAAAAATCCTATTAATTCACTGCCAATTTAAAAAGCCTAGATTGTCCAACCCGGCCAATCAAAAGAAGGGACAGCAGCGTACATATAAGCGTCACCATGCCTGGCCAAGAAAGGTAAAAATATGAATTTTTAAAGAAGATAAAAATATGAATTACATTAAATTTAAAAAGCTTTGTCTAAAACAAACGCTAAATTAAATTTTTAAACAGAAAAGTTAATTGGAATTTCAAATACAATATGGTGTTTTCTGTTCTGTTTTTTTGAAGGCACGAGAACTACCTGCTATCAAATAAGAGTAAATATGAATATCTATAATAAATAATCAGTGTTTTATTTTTTTGCCACCGCTGTGTCGATTAAGTGCTCCGGCGACCCCGAGAGCTATGCCAGCTGGAGCTTACATGTCCCTGGTAGGGTCAACCAAGCTGGACAGGTCGACGGGTAGGAGCCAGAACAAATGCGAGTCCTTCTAAAATCTGCTTTATATCGTCTTTTCTCTCATCCTTTCGATCCCTTTCTCCCTGATCTGTCTACTCTTTTGGATGACAATATTCACGTGTTAAATAGCAGAAAAATGCTGAGAGCACATTAAACCCCAACTCATTTACTCACTTTATTTGTTGCCAATAGGGACGAAAACTAGCATCTATAACCTGGCCGAAGTCGAAATCCGCGTCATTACCCAATCCAAAGCTCATTACTATTGGTCATCAAAGGCGGTAATAAGTTGACGATGAATTTTCTAATTGAACATGTTCATTACGAGATAAATGAAAAAAGCTTTCACTATACTTTTTGGCAAAAAAGTAAAAATCAACATAACTTACACATTTGAGGAATATTGTTATTTTTATGAATGGTATTTCATCAGTGATCATAAAAAAGGCATGGATTACTTTTATAGATTTCACAGATTGAATATAGTATATAAAATCGTCCAGTAAGTAAGCCAGTAAAATTTTTTTATTAAGACAAACGAAGAACCCACCCAAACATCAAAGGAGCCATCGGCAAGACCGTCACGGGATCGAACCCCAGAATAACGCAGACTACTACAACAAAAGACAGCACATCTATGGATCCTATTCCAGGAACGTCTTGTTGCAACTGGTTCCTCATCAACGATTCAAACTTCGGTACCATCCTTCCCTTCGTTTGGCTATGAGAAGATAAACCATTTTAACAAATTGGTTCAGACTAACGAGTGCATGTTTAGATCTGGTGATTCTGACCATTATCGCATTTGCAGTGTAGAGTACGACACCCCCACAAGATGAAAATAAGGGTCACTTGATAGATCCAGTAATCGCATTCTTCAATTCCACAACCGATGTCGGGTGTATTGGCTTCAAAGTCAGCAGTCGCCAATTCACCGCTCTTGAAAAATGCCATTTCTTCTGTGAAATGCACTACAAACATGAAGACATGCTCATCAACATCCCCCGCCAAATGAGTTTTCATTAAAGCTCCCAATATTTTCCTACATGGGCTGTAACTCTGTAAAATGTAATTGCATACGTCTCATGTTCAAACTCCATGACGGTATTTATACCATGAAAACACAGCAAGTCTGGTTAAATAGTTTCTGATAAAAGTTGTACCTTTGACGATACCCTCGACCAGAGACCAAAAGCATGGAACTAGGGCAATAACTCCGACATAAATAGTTTGTGATTGTGATTTCTGAACTCCATCAAGGTATTGATACCATGACGACACACAGCAAGTTTGGTTAATCTATCTTAAATACTCTCTTAGAAAAGTCCCCTTTTTACAACACCCACGGAACACTCCAAAAAAAGACGAAACAAGGACAATAACTCTGTAAAAAATAATTTTGCGGTTCTTATGTTCGAACTCCATCAAGGTATTGATACCCTGAAGACACACAGCAAATTTGGTTATCCCATCTTATATAGTTTTTGAGAAAAGCTGTCTCCTTTAAAGGGGCAGTAGCACGTTTTTTGATAATTTTATATTTCAAATTTTTTACTGATAATTGTAAGTTAATTATAAATGTATTATTTTGAAAGTGTCATAAATCTCATTACACAAGCCAATCACCCATAGTCAGAGGACAAAGTATGAAGATTCACATAAAATCCATTGGCGGCCATTTTTGAGTGAACACCTTTAATTCATTTTCTGTAGAAAAAGGACTCGCATGGCTAAACTTTACATTAAATATTTGAATTATTACTGCTCCATTTAGTTTTAATACATTGTCTTTCAATTGGAACCATTAATTTTCATGTTCCTGACATCACCTTATATTCCCCCTAAAAACGTGCTACTGCCCCTTTAACTCTGACGCACGGACGGAGTCCAAACCTATATCCCCCTTCCACTTCGTGGCGGGCGAAAATGATAAGTTCAAGATATCTCATCTTTTTACTGTAACTGATATCAATATAAAGTGAATTGCAACAAATTAATGTTCTTTTTTCAATAATAATCACATATATTCCGTTAAACTGCTTTAATGATTTATATTAACAGTGCTTGATAAATACTTGGAATGTTTTAAATGTTTACAATCTTTTCATTCAACAGAACAATAGAATTCATGAATCATAGCTCATCAAGGTCTCTTTTTGAAACAAAAATATAGGATTGTTCCAATATTTTCGTTCGATATTCTTGTTCACAAATAAATACAAATAGATACGATAAACACATGTTTCTTGCCAGGGTTATATCTTTGGTGTTGTTGACAACAATGGTATCAATCTCTTCCTGGAAACAGAAAATGGATTTGGCTTTTGTTTTGTTTGTTAGTAGTGACAATTTTCTGAGACAATTGTTGCCCTGCCTCCTCTGCACCTAATAAAAGTTTAAAATACAGCAGTGACGTCACTCCATTGTGTCAATCGTACATTATCCTTCAGGAATCTACTGCAACTAAATGGGAAGTAGAGATTTGTGAGACGGTCCCTACGACGTTCTCATTATTAGTTGGCATAATTTGATTGCGTAACATTTCATTTCATTTTGCATTGAAAAAAACAAAATAACACGTTGAGATTAAGCTATTTTATTGAACTCATGATTGACACAACGTGGACAAAACTTTATTGAAATGTAACCTTGTCAAGCGTTGTTCTATAAATAATCGTATTAAATCGCAGTGCCTCTGGTATCCGTCGTCCGCCTCAATCGTGGTGTTTTGTGTTAGGCTGCCGTTAGTAGGACAACATTGATTCCAAGAAGATTCAGCAGTGTTTTCAGTATCTTCACACCTTTATGATTCACACCCACAAGTAAATTCCTGGTAAAAATAATAGTTTCCTTCTCTATGTAGAATATCTTAGAGATATCCGATCTAACAATATTTCACACAGTTATCGATGTCAAAATTCCGAGTAATACTATAGTTCACTTTTCAGATGAATCTCCTGAGAATCACATTCTTCTCCTCTGCAGTTATTTTTTAAAATGTTTTCTTGAAAGAACGTCTCTTTTCATGGCATTGGTAGGTTTTAATACTTCGTCCCAGTTTTGCATGTCTATACACCCATTGTTCCCGTCTTAGTTCTCTTGGAAAATCTGGAAAACAAACAAAATCATTAACAACTCTTGTTCAGAAAATGTTTGAACTCTGCACTAACCTTGTTGAGTTTGGTTAAAAATTTAACAAAAGTAGAGTGACATCATTCCTGTAGTTCAGTCCCTTTAAAATATTCTAAATATATGTTAAAAACTTAGAATTTCGATAATATGGAACATTAGAATAAAACATAATCCAGAATCAGACAGACAGACAGATTTTTTTATTCAGTAATGTGGGCCATATGGCCTATGTTACAATGGAGTTGACATAATAAACATAGTCACGTGTTTCTTAATCTAAGTCTAAAAAGTTTACAAAGATATACAGAGGTTAATTTTATAACACTTTCATTTTGACAATTCAGAATATTTGGCAGTGTAATAGGACCAGCATAAACATCATAAACATTCTAAATATATGTTAAAAACTTAGAATTTCGATAATATGGAACATTAGAATAAAACATAATCTAGAATCACTTTCTTGTAAAGAGACTTATTCACGTATCAAATAAAACATAATACTAACGTAAATCATCAGTATAGTAGATAGAAATAAAACTTACCGTCTTCAACAGGTCATTTTGGTTTCACTCTTTGGCACAGCAAATCGTCCGTTGCTTCCTTCGAATTCCTTTGGACCATGAGATGATATTCGGTCGTCATTCGATGAAATAATTTAGTCTTCGCTGTACACACATGTGCATGGAAACGATTTGTCCCTTTCTGTGTGACTTGTGTTGAAACATCATCGTCTGATAAATTATCATCAAATTGAAGATACTCGGACGTATTGTCCCTCCAGAAACACTAAATTACCGCACACAATGTCAATGTATAACACTTACAACGTCCCTTTTATACCAAACCCAAACGATGACTCTCGTTTAGAACCATTTGCACGTGCATTAAGAATGTACTGGCTAAATAGTTGGGTCGCACGTGCAAGAATGTTCTGGCACGCTGGTTATGACGAGTACGTTTTGAACAGTTTACACGTGCATTAAGAATGTACCGGTTTATCAGATTTGGGCATCTCAAAGGTTTTAAGGGAAAATTTATATTGAAACATGTTTCTTGTTTGATTGAGTTTCTGTTAAAATTTAGTATTTATCACATAGAGCCAATGTTGAATGTTGTAAAAACCTAGGCTGTATTTTAAGTCAGATAACATACGCGTAACCGTCCATTCGAGAAAAACAATGAACTCGCCGCTTCGCGGCTCGTACATTCTTTTTCACGAATGGACGGTTACTTGTATGTTATCCTTAACAGAGTGTCTATCTGGGCTCTCATGATATCAATAATCTCCGCCTTGGTTTTCCACCACTGGACTCATTAACTTATCGTGGTGTGGTGGTTTGTGTGCTGCGGCGACCCCGAGAGCTATGCCAGCTGGAGCTTACATGCTTCTGGTAGGGTCACCCAAGCTGGACTGGTAGAAGTCAACCGAAATGTGAGTCTGTGAAACCTGCTTTCCATCTCTCACTTTGTCTTTTTTTCCGTATTTTATCTCATTCTTTCGATCCCTTTCTCCCTGATCTGTCTACTCTCTTTTGGATGGCAACAGCTGAAAAATTGGTGACAACACGTTAAACCCCAAATCACTCACGCCTTTGTTTTGTTCTCGATGCTGTGGTACTTTTCCATTGGGAGCACAAACACAGGTTCTAGTTTTACAACTCATTCTGCAATTTTCCAACATTATTATTGAAATGTAAATAATCATATTGATAAATTCCTTAATCAACAGAGGATAGTATTATTAAGAAATGTGAAAATATACACGTATGAAGCTATTACGAAAGCCTACAGGGCTCAAAATGGATGTTCGATTTCTTTCATTTAAAAGTGGTAATTACGACTTTTAAATTGATTATTACAAATTTTTTCTGGTGATTACCACTTTTTGAAAAAAATGGTGTTTGGAATTTTGTCTTTTATAAGTGGTTGTTACCATTTTTTTGTCGTAATTACCACTTTCAAAACAAGTAATTACCACCTTTTGATTTATTTAAAAGTTGTATTTGATTTGTCTTTTGTAGAATTTGAAATAACCACTTCTTTCTCGTTATTAACACTTTTAAAAAAGGGTAATTAACACTTTTTCTCTAGTTTATATGAGTATTAACGGTGTCCCAGTAGATATCGCCCCCGCATAAACCCCCCCCCCCCCCCCCCTGCGATTTTATACCTGTACAAGTTCTTCCCCAGAAAGTTTGTATAGATATAATGTCGGTATGAAATCCCCCCTTCCGTTTTAATCTTCAAATTGAAGGTAGATGTCATTTATTTACCGAGATGTACATGTTAGTACATAAAAATATATAGAATCGCCCATTTTAAATCTATATTATCATATGTACACTTAACCCAATATAAATTTGCCCTTTAGATTTGTGATTCAAACCAATAACATTCTCCCCTTTAAAGGGGCAGTAGCACGTTTTTTGATAATTTTATATTTTAAAATGTTCAGTGATAATTGTAAGTTAATGTTAAATGTATTATTTTGACAGTGTCAAAAATGTCAATACACAAGTCAATCATCCATAGTCGGAGGACAAAGTATGAAGATTCACATAAAATACATAGGCCGCCATTTTTGTGTGAACACCTTTAATTCATTTTCTGTAAGAAAAAGGAATCGCATGGCTAAACTTTATGTTATATATTTGAATTATTACTGCTCCATTTAGTTTAAATACATTGTCTTTCAATTGGAACCATTTAGTTTCATTTTCCTGACAACACCTGATATTCCCCCTAAAAACGTGCTACTGCCCCTTTAAGTGTATTGTTTATGTTCATTATACAGTTTAAACCTGTTTAACCTGTTTAGAATTTTAAGTTACACTTGTATGACTGGCAAAGCTTGCGCAAGACCCAAGAATGAAGTTATATATTCATTGAGTTATGGGGGTTTCATCACTGTGCAATGCTACATTCTTAAAACAACTCTTATATATATTTGTTCACATGGCTTTGTTTCGTCCAATCAGCAGGCGCGATTCGTTTCACTTTCATAATGTGACGGTTATGTTGTTCATTGAAATGTATACCGGTCACATGACCTTGTTAGATCCAATCAGAAGGGGACATATTGCTTGAATTTCATAGTCTGTATTTATTCAAATAGTAATTTCGAAAGTGGTAATTACGAGAAAAAAGTGGTTATTTCAAATTTTTACAAGGAATAATTCAAATACAACTTTCATTAATAAAATGGTTGTTACCAGTTTCAAAAATGGTAATTACGAGAATAAAATGGTATTTAACAATTATAAAAGGGAAAAAAAAGCATTTTTCCCTAAAAGTGGTAATTACCAGAAAAAAGTGATAATTACCATTTTAAAAGTGGTAATTACAACTTTTAAATGAGAAATTTCAAAAATCCATTCTGAGCCCTGTAGGCTTTCCTATAATAGGCCGTTCGGTAGGTTTCTCCAGCCTGGATAACATACAGTTTGCAAATGGGTTTTACTAAGTTTACTTGTTAGCTCATCAGGTCTGAAAGACCCGATGGGCTTATGGCATGGCAAGGCGTCCGGCGTCCGTCCGTCCGTCCGTCCGTCCATCCGTAAACTTTTCACATTTTTGACTTCTTCTCCAGAACCAATGACTCTAAAGAGCTGAAATTTGATGTGTAGACTCCTTGGCCAATGGGGATTCTAAATTGTAGATTTCGTGACCCCATGAGCCCAAATGGGGTCACAGGCGTCAAAACCTTAAAAACCTTTTTTCATCGTCTTCTCCAGTTTCAAAAGGTCTAGAGAGCTGAAAAGTTGTGAGTAGACTCCTTGGCCAATGGGGATTCTAAATTGTAGATTTCGTGACCCCATGACCCCAAATGGGGTCACAGGGGTCAAAACTTTTAAATCCTATTTTCATCTTCTTCTTCAGTTCCAAAATGTCTAGAGAGCTGAAAAGTTGTGTGTAGACTCCTTGGCCAATGGGGATTCTAAATTGTAGATTTCGTGACCCCATGACCCCAAATGGGGTCACAGGCGTCAAAACCTTAAAAACCTTTTTTCATCGTCTTCTCCAGTTTCAAAAGGTCTAGAGAGCTGAAAAGTTGTGTGTAGACTCCTTGGCTAATGGGAATTCTAAATTGTAGATTTCGTGACCCCATGACCCCAAATGGGGTCACAGGGGTCAAAACATTAAAAACCTATTTTCATCTTCTTCTCCAGTACTAAAAGGTCTAGAGAAATGAATAGTTGTGAGTAGACTCCTTGGCCGATATGGATTCAAAATTGTAGATTTCGTGACCCCATGACCCCAAATAGGGTCACAGGGGTAAAAACTTTCAAAACCTATTTTCATCTCCTTCTCCAGTTCCAAAAGGTCTAGAGAGCTGAAAAGTTATGAGTAGACTCCTTGGCCAATGGGGATTGTAAATTGTAGATTTTGTGACCCCATGACCCCAAATGGGGTCACAGGGGTCAAAACCTTAAAAACCTATTTTTATCTTCTTCTCCAGTTCCAAAAGGTCTAGAGAGCTGAAAAGTTGTGTGTACATTTAATTACCCCTTGACCCCGATTGGGGTCAAAGGGGTCAAAACCTTAAAAATCTATTTTCATCAAAAGTCTGATGAGCTACAGAGCCATGGCTCTATTTTTTATACTGAAATCATTTGACATCTTGTAACCATATTCTGCGAACTCTGAATAATTGATGTGTCCTTCAAGCTAAAGAGAATTGATTTCCTATAGATTATTTAAGGAATGTTTAATTTTGAACATGGGAATGCATTACACTGAAAAGTCCTTGGATAGTAAGTTACCTGCTAAAAGCGGAAATGAGTCGAAGTAGACAGACTTAGTTGTCTGATTATATTAGTATTCAGGTGAGTGATTGGTCAATTCACCTTGTGTGTTGTCTATTGTTATACAGGAGATACATGTCTCAGTCAGTTACAGACATCCGTGATATGATTTCACGAAAGTGCACCTGTCGTCATCGATTATGTTAAAATACTTTTTTTCGATTAGGCATGAATATTGTTACGTGGTTTATATTCCTAGATATAATCAAATTTCAGTATAATTTTAAATATTTTGAAATAGTTTTCCTTTAAGAACGCTTTTCTTGGTTGGTTTGAGGTTTTACCGTAGAGTAATTATGTATTTCCCGAAACGTTTTAGGCGAATATGTATGTATCCATGACTTTTCATAACCATTGTATTCCGAAAGTTGGATTCCAAAGTTACCTCGTGTTGTGTATTTACCTGGGAGTTGGCATTTAATACACCACCATCGGTTTTCGATTAAATTTGTGCACGCACCGCTCTCGGGATCTGAAGCAAGTTATGCAGGATTGTTAAGACAAGTACTCTAACATGGATACATAAAGTATACTCATGACTACCAAATACGTACCAACAAAGTTTTCGGAATGGTTTAGGTTTGGTGAATGTATCCTTACTCTTATTCCATGGTACGCTGCCCACTCATCAGAATTGATTGTGCTATCCTATTTCATATGGACCTCGATAATAGGCAAAAGGGTTGCAGCGTCTCGTTTCACAACGGGAACTAAAAATAATTTTCGGCTCTCTCTGCAGATGCCTCCAAAGACCTACGTACCAACCACGATTATACTTCCGTTTACATATTACAAAGTATCACTATGTTAATGTATGTAAAAGAATGTTTATTGTTAGCTTTGTCTGCGTTTTAAACTACAATGTATAACAAAATGTCTCTTGGTAATTAATTCTTTTTATCAATAACTTAAATTCGGATATTTTTAGTGACAGAGTTGCCTCCAATGAAAACTAACAGTAACTTCGTAAAGCGTTATGTACGTTTCACACCGCTTAGTTTTACCAATGGCTTTGTATGATTCATATGGTCAAAATGTATTTCTTTCTAGTGCAGAAAAAGGATCCTCATTCTCTCCCCACAGAGGCAGATCAAGTCATGTTGATTTAGCCTCTGCTCATTACGCCGAAATCCGTGGGTTCCGGCAGTTTCCCCTGGCGGAAAAAACTTTCATCTCAATACATTTGAATTTCTTTATCAAATGACAAGGGTTCTCGCATGGAAAGGGTGGTTCATATCACAATGCTTTTGCCTTGTTTCGGTAGCCAGACGATGATTTAAGAACAGCGTCGCTGATTGCACAACTAGTTTTGATTGCCTCCAATCAGGCATCTCCCATTCCATCCCACAAACTCGTCGTAATAGAACAGGCTAAATCAACATGACTTGATCTGCCTCTGTGGGGAGAAAATGAAGGATTTTAAGGGTATTAAATTTGTAAGACGGTGTTTTGAAAGGGTCTTACAGTCCCTTACACCCTTTCAAAAACCCTTTTTCTAATAATATATAACTATTATATGAAAAAAGCATGTGATGCAGATTTATTTCCAATCCTGGTTAATCACATAGTAAATTTAATTTCCGTTGTTGCATGAAGTGATGATATTTTTAGATGTGAATCGACAATGTTGACTAAAATGTCCAACATGCATTTCACATGTGTTTAAATTTAGTTTAAAGCCAATATATGAACAACACATTAATTGGTCATCCATTGCAGCTGTTGAAGTCGTAGTCTCGTGTGCATGGCAAAATGTTTATCCGAACCAGCAAAATAGTTCACTGTTTACACTAATCTTGAATCTAACCTTTTGCCACAATTTCAGATTTTCGCGTGCGTGCAAGCCTCCAAGTTTGAATTTCAAATCCCCGACCTCTCCCTATTGATAAAAGACAAGGATGACCACGTAAATGCTATGGCTATTTTGCAGAGGGTAGTGTAATTTGGACCTCAAATTAAGTATTAAGATTTTTACCATGATAACATTTGGCATGCAATGGATTTAGATTCCTCGTTGATTATCTTTTTGAATAAGAATGAATGAAAACAATTAATTTTGGCCCGCGGGCGTTTCTTAAGGGCAAACATCCTTACATTTCATTAATGCCAACGAGTCATGTTTTATCTATCCTATGCACCAAGTGTACTCAAAATAATTACGTTAAACTTGACTTAAAGACAAACGAAGCATGGGTATTTAACTTCACAGATTCCTCCGAAAATAATCTCATAAACCAATCAAGGGGTTTATGGATGAGCTTATGAAATCAGGATATATCCAATGCTGTAATAATCGGCGTTATCATTCCCCAAAGGGCAAAACTTTGCGACACAAACAATATGACCAATTTCAGCAAATGAAACGTTAACACTGCTCGCATTGTTTTCCCAATTCCAATACAATGATTCAGTACATGTAGAATAAATACATCAATGAGGTAACATTAATAATATGTACGGTAAAATGATATTTTAATTATATTTTGTTTGCTCTATTAGTAGTGTCTAACATGTTAGATTCTAAACAACTTAATATGAAAACGTGTTCAATTAATGAAAAGATTGAGTTATTCCTTCAAAATTACAAATTTAGTTTTAATGTGTTGGCAATTACCGAGGATGTGGCTTCATATAGCTCCTCGTTGGAGAGTCTTGTTGCAGGAGCTCGGTGATTAGATTGATTTGAGAAACTTTGGGTATTGTGTTTATCTATCTTGCAATTGTTAGCAATATGACTAACAATGTTGTATAATTTGTTTATCCTTTAATTTTTGATATATCGATTTCTTGGTTGGACAACATTGTCATTGAATATGATAAGTTTCAAACTTACATACTTTAGTGAGATAGCTTTTTGTTGTCATTTAATATAATAGATATTTCATATTTTTCTGTAATACTTTCCGCATATTTCATTACTTTGTATATTTATGTGGAATATTTGAATATTGACCGATATTATTTTTTTGATACGTGAACGAATAAATTGATCTTAACACTGTGCTTCGTTGTGGATTAAATTGTAATAAATTATATTCATGTTGAATTTTGAAATTATAAAAAACAAATTAAGGTCATTGGGCATAGACTATCTAAACCCGTACGAAACACTTCCGGAATTAATCAACTTCTCATATATCAAAATTGGAAAAAGAGAAGGTCAACTGATTATTTGATTAAATTTTGGATGTGAAATATGTATTGATTACAGTCAGGTAACACGCTTACTCTTAATAGTGTCATTGAGGGAAATATCAATGCATCACGAGATAAAAAAAACTTATTGATTTGAAATTTCCAGGATTATCAGCTCACTATTTGTAAATATCTTGTTGACACTTTATCGACACAAGTTCGTGTTTTTTCTAAGTCCTGTATTTCTTTAAAAGCAGTTTTCCCCCGAGATCATTTCTTTCTTTTGTGGATGATATTTCATATATTTTTGTTTCGTGCATTATATCACATAATCACATTATGTCTGAGAAAGCCAGGAAAAAAAGACAAAAAGAGGTTGCCACAAGCATCTCATGTTGTGACTAATGTAAAGTTTACTTAATGTCTGAATTTCAGGATCTATGGTGTTTTTACACGCCACAGGCACGATGTCACAGAGTGAAATTGTAAAGAAATAACTCCCTTGATGACAAAGCGATGAATTTTCAAGTACATGTATGTCTCTTTCAATTGAACAATTTATGTCAAAGCTTACTGTACTTCGTGAAAAAGTCAAGATATACTTTCTTTAGAGTAGTATTATATTGCATAAAAATACAACCGATTTGAAAAATAACATTTTTATAAAATAAATATAGAGTTCAAACATTACAAGATATGACATAAATCGCTAGAAAAACTTTCCCATAACGATTGCATTTCATTTTTTTATTCAAACAAATATTTGTTACCATGTTGCAAAAATATTAAAATTAATGTATACACACCGAGCGTAATGGACATTGCAATTGACCAATGTATGTCATCTTATCGTTCTAATATCGGTTAATATGTATGTGTACATATATGTTTTTCAAAATATTGTTTAATCAATTTATGTATCTTGTTTGGTTTGGCAGTAAAGAAAAATCACCAACACAAATGTATTAAGAAAGAAATAGAAAGTGTGTTAACCAATGGAGTAGCCACAGGTATGCTGATTCATTATCTTTAAAACTTCCCAATAAAGTTTTAAAGTGTTTTCATCAGCTCGAACTGTTAACTCTAGTGCTTAGCAACGTAAGTGTTTTCCTGGTTTCAGGTACTTTTACATAATGTAAACGAATGTTGTAAAAATGGCAATTAAGGAACTTAAACTAATGAAATACTTGAGATTTCAACCAATTACACGCCAAAGGGTTTTGCTTTCTGAATTGATGACTAAGCTTTATTTTTACAAGATGTCTTAAGAAAAAAAAATTTATCGCTTACACAATGTTTAGTTATTTTAAGAGTATAGTCTTTATTTCAAACCCGTTCATTAAGTGTTCATTTACACTATACAAGAAGATATGAGTAACATCACGACTGAGACCATATCGTATTCTGTTACTCTTTGTGAATTAACGTTTTCATCGATTGAATCTGAGAATGAAATGCTTTTGACACATTTATCTTTTATCACAGTGACCTTTTAGAAACATAGACAAAGACTAAAACATGACGATGAAATCGAAACGATAATGAAATACACTTTTATTGTTTGGGTTACTATAATAACACCTTAAACTTTAGAGGGTTTGAAATTACAGTTAATTTCTCTACTTCCAAATTGATTTACTCGCGCCTTATGTGAAATAACTGATGATATTTGAGAATAATTGCATTTTCGAAACATTATCTTTTGAAAATAATTTTGAGTATACGAAACTGATACTTAGTATATCATTTCAAAACTGAATGAAAGAAAAATCACAGTTGAAATATAGATAAAGATTTGTCTGTACAGGACTGAAAATTAAATGAAGTGAAAACGTGAAATGAACACGTATAGTTAAAGGAGGTGGATTGGCGCATTTATATTTTAGTGGTCTTCTATCGCAAAAAGAACATATCTCTGTTTGGTATAACAACAATGTCTACTCATGTGTCAAGGTGAGTGGATTGGTAAAAGTAAACTCCCGTCGCTGGCATTGATTTAAATAAAATATGCAACTAGAATGATGAAAAGGGGCTCTTAGTGGTTTATTTAGGTTTTAGATTAGTGGGTTGACTTTAATTTATTAACGGACGTCCATTTCTGCTGATTTAAGTTTGTAAACATATTAATATTAGAAACATGATAAGCTTATACGTCGTACCATAATCCATCACTTAAGCTTGTTTAGAAAAATGTTAAGACAGATGTAAACTGATAACAATGGAGTACTATCCTCTTCTTTCAAAGGTTACAGGAATTTTGATCCGCCTAAAGAAAAATTCGCCTTTCAATTACTACTTGGTAAAGGTTACCTGATGTGCGTGGTATTGATTGGAGTAAATAGGTGTATTAAAATGAGTATTTGATGTGAGTCATTTTTGGTGTATATAGGTATAAAATTATATTGAATAATTAATTTCAAAATTAAGTATGTAAATCAATGTTGTATATATTCAAAAGTATATTTTTTTCAATGATTAAAAGACATATTCATATGCAAATTATATGTTAAGATTCCGTGTTTTTCCTATGTGAGATAGAAGACTGTATAAATATTATTAGAAATAAGTTAAGAGGATAAGATATAGAGAATCTTACCCAAGTGTCTTCTGATATCAAATATATCAACACAAGTTGATAAAAGTAATAAATATCCAAGGCTTGCCGAGGATTTTATACTTTTTTCAACGAGTGTTGATATATTTGATAGCAGAAGACACGAGGGTGAGATTCTATTTATCATTCAAAATCATTTTTCATCACATTAGCATATAAAATGTACATCTTTGAACAATGCATAGCCCTAAACCTCTTAAACCAGTGATGTCATAGCATTGTGACGTCATAATGTTAATGACGTCATAGCATTGTGACGTCATAATGTTAATGACGTCATAGCATTGTGACGTCGTTGTGTTCATGACGTCACAGCATTGTGGCGCCATTACTGATGATGTAAAACGTGTGTGATGTCATGTATTTTCTGATGACGGCATTGTTCAAAATCTACTGACAAAGCGATATCTCCTGTGGAACACAGTTTTGGATGATAAATATCATTTTCCTAACCGATTTTTAAAAAAAAACATAACATTTATTGTATAATTTCTATTTTGATATACGTATTGGAACCGTAATAATCTGTATATCATCAATTTGATCATACCTGTATCCTGTTGTAAGACTTCAAAATTTCATCATTTCGACTTCAACACCCTATATAATTATTTAAACGGTGATCAATTGTTTTGATTGCTATTTGCTGTGTTTTTCTTCTTCCATTTATTATATGTACTTTTTTGTAATGGATGGACGACCTCCGTATATGTTTTGTTTTTAAACAGTTACAAAAAATCATTAGCTTATTCCTCATTCAACGTCTCTGACATAAACAATTTTGCTTTAACAGTTATGCCTTTTTCCATGATTTGAAGACTAAGACTAAATGATACATAATTTGAACCACATGACTTCATCATGCGTATTTACATCTATCATAGGGGAAATAAATCTAAAATTAGGTTAAAACAATAATTGGTATAAATAGCGAACGACTCTCTTACTGTGTTTTTGAAGTGTTTAAGAGATATCTGTTTTAGATGGTTCGTGCTCAAATGATGTTTCAACCTAATTGAAGCCTTGTTATGCATCTTGGGCGTCATTTTTCATCCTGAGAAAGTTCCAAGCATCTCGGGCGTGACTTTCCATCCATAGGGAATCCAAAGCTGCTATAGATAATTCACTTACACAGTGAAGTATGTTACATTATAAATCATGTGTTGATAATGGATTCATCTGTCAACAATCATTCTCCTTGATAACAAAGCTTGTAGTATGTGTTAAGTGAACTACCGTATGCGAGAAATCACTCAATTGCTTTGGTGCTTTGAATTATGATTTGTCTTGATTGAAACGTTGCTATTCTTTCCTTAATGTCAACCACTCACTTTTAGTGTACCCCATGCATACCAATTGGACAGATCCTTTATAGTATCTGCTACGGCTACGCTTTAGACGTGATATCTTAATGGAATGGAAACGTGATTTGAATAGTAAGACATTATCTCAATAAAAGAATTTACAGAAACACTCGACATATGGATTTGTATGAAGGTTTCCAAAATGAAAACCTTAAATTGGGTGATAAAAATATTGTGTGGAAATAAGCAACATCAATTAACTCAATAAGCCTCTTTCATGTTTATTCAAAGCTGTTTCTAGACAGATAAGCTTCTGATCCCGTAATGCTGAGTTATGAGTGGATTGGAAATAATAGCATTACATTTTCCTTCCATACCAAATACATTATATGTCATTCTGTCAGGAGTAATGAAACAGGTTTGTCAATATCTATGCAACGTTCATGGCCTGAGAAATTGGATAATGTCGGACTATTTATATGTTCTTTTTATACCCAATAAATAGTAATCAAAGTTAAATATTCCTGTCCTTTAAATATCCCACCCTTTCTGAAACTACAAATACGGCCAGAGAAATCAGAAGGTAACTTGTATGCTTTGCTTTAATTAGCAATTAGCTGCGATTAGGTTGAATTAAAGTGTTCTGTTGCAATTAGTTTAAACAAATTCAGCCGATTGTTCATGATTTGGACAATTACATCACTGCCTTCCATTTGACAAACATCAATATCACTATCTACCGGTTATTTTCAGCCAAATGTTAATGAATGTAAATGTAAAGTAAACAATGTGAACCCTACAATAAAATCAATGTTCTGTATATGAGCAAGGAGGTGGAGTGTAGTACTTAAAGTCATTAACGGCCAGTCATTCCATTTAACTTGATGTATTTGATTCTTCAGAAAGCAAACGTTAAGGAACCACTTCTGTGAGTTGTTGGGGTTCGCATATAACAAACTTTATCATGTGTGTCATTTGATCAAGAAGTATCGACTTTGGTCAGAAAGTACAATTTAAAACCTAGTTGTGGCTGAATAGTATCCGTAGGAAGGTTTGACATTGCGACTGTGATAACAAGTGAAGAAGCGAGCAAAGCTCACATACCCCCGCTCCCCACTTTGTTCAAAGAATTTCAAATAGTAAAACTGATTAATATTGGTTAAAGTATGATAGTTGAGTATACAGTAAGTCATTGTGTAAGTCTTCTTTCAACTGAAACCCAAATACCGAATTCATTAATAGGTTTTACAATTAAAAGGGTACATCTAGAGATAATGGTTGATCTTTGTTTCAAATTTGAGGTATTCTACGAGATGCACTGAGGACAAAATTATTTTTGTTGAGTCACTTTGTAAGTTATGTTTTCCAAAGAAACCACAGAGAAGAAAATCCATATATATCGTTTAACTCTCACAAGGCATATCCAGCAATCACGATTGACATATGTAGCAAATTTGGTGAAGCTGATATGTATAGTTCATGAAATATGTTCAGGACAAAGTAATTCATCATAGAATCACTGTTTTAGTCATGTTTCCAAAAAATTAAAAAATGTGATGGTCTAATCCTCAAATGGCACATCTAGGAATCATGGTTCAACATAAGTGTATGAAGTTTGGTGAAGCTAGCATGAATAGTTTGGGAGATATGCTCAGGACAAAAGACTTGGTCGAAGAGTCACTGTTTTAGTCATGTTTTCATGGAAACCGCAAAAAATAAAAATAATTTGTTGGTCTAACCCTTAAAAGGCACAACTAGGGATCATGATTGATAAGTGTATGAAGTTTAGTGAAGCTAGCATGAATCGTTTGGAGATCTGCTCCGCACAAAACGACTTCCTCAAAGAGTCACTTTTTAGTCACGTTTCCATGGAAACCGCAACAATGAAAATTCAGAAATAGTTCTAACCCTCATAAGGTACAACTAGGGATCATGGTTGACATCTGTATGAAGTTTGATGAAGCTAGCATGCATAGTTTTGGAGATATGCTCCGCACAAAACGACTTATTCAAAGAGTCACTTTTTAGTCACGTTTCCATGGAAACCGCAACAATGAAAATTCAGAAATAGTTCTAACCCTCAAGAGGGACAACAAGGGATCATGGTTGACATCTGTATGAAGTTTGATGAAGCTAGCATGCATCGTTTTGGAGATATGCTCCGCACAAAACTACTTCCTCAAAGAGTCACTTTTTAGTCACGTTTCCATGGAAACCGCAAAAATGAAATTCAGAAATAGTTCTAACCCTCAAAAGGCACAACTAGGGATCATGGTTGACATGTGTATGAAGTTTGATGAGGCTGGCATGTATAGTTTTGGAGATCTGCTCCGCACAAAGTTTTGGGACGGACGGACAGACGGACAGACGGACGGACGGACGGAAAGAATGAACGCTATATAATAAAAATACAGACAATGGCACGCGTCAATCAGTCAAATGTACTTTTGGAAACTTATCGAAAGAATTTTGTTTGAAAGGTTATATAACTAGTATACATGGTTATTGGAAGTGTGAATTTGCCTTTAATGAAAACAAGTATTTATCGTATATGTGCGATTCTGAGATGAATGTGTGAGTTTTCTTTGATTTATAAAATAAACAAACAGGACAACTCTCAAACAGACCAAAGATCTAACTTCTAACATCATGTTAAACCAGCTTCGACAAACAAAAGAAGAAGAACTTCTTTGACAAAATTTCCACACACTGGTTTATCATTCAGAGCAGCTAATATATGTACTACATGGCATAAATGTTTTTTCGTACATAGTATACTGAATATAATTGAAACGATAAGACATTTTCTCTTACCATCTCACAGATATATTTAAATCAAAGCGAACCTATACTTCAGTTAATGGCCCATTCTTGGCAAACAAATATTTCCAGAACAGATGTGATTCCTGATGCAGGATCCTGTTAGAATTACACTTTTATTGAAACGAAGAATTTAATGTGTTATTTCTAGAAACAAATTAGAAGCAGAAACAAGAGAAGAACGTTATAAAAATCTTAAGACATCCAAGTGAAATTTCATTTTGCCAATGTGTTTCGTTTTCCATCAAGAAAAGATCCAAAATTGCAAAAAAGGGTATCAATGAATGTATTAACACAATGGAATTAAAATTTTGGCAACATTTAAGTTATAGCACGACTGTTTGACATACATGTTTTCTTTCAAAATTGAGAGAGAAAAAAACATGGTAAAAAGAAGACTCCATACTTCTTTTTAGTCTCGAGATCTGATCCCTATTTCAATGACAACTCTTTAGTTTAAGACTTGACGATCTAAATGAATTTTACATTCCTTACATTTACTTTAAAACCTAGAATACAATGCTATCCAAGAAAAAAAAATTATCTTCAAATACAGAGTATGGAGTGCTATCCATTTTGTCTTTTCAATAGCGTTTAAGCTTTCATTAAAAACTAAAATCACAAACCTAATTAACTTGATAATTAAATGTTAAAGAGTAAAGGTAGCAAGTTTAGTTACAAGGGATGTTTTGACATTTTAGAAAATTGAAAAAGGAGAGGTAGTTTGTGCACCTATCAAACTCCACATCAGAAATATGAAATATGCGTTCGAGTATGATGTTTTAAATTACACTCAATGGACCTCGTAGTATAGAATCTTCTAGTTTTCTTTCCCTATTGCCCAGGTTTCCTCCTTGAGATAATATTGACCAAACTGGTTTGAAAAAAATCAAAAACCTACATTATCTATTTCCAGTCCTTGTCTGATTTCATCATTATAGAACAAGAGGTTTATCTGTTTACACAAACTTAAAGTAACAAGATTTACGCTCATGCAGTCGACAATTAAATCCAATTATATCTGTAAAGGATTTGCATTTAAAACTCGTTACCCATTCTTATATTAATGTTTATTTCAAATTGGAATCCTCTAACAGATTACAGTTTCTCACAAATATATCAGGATTAAATTCCTTGTTGAGATATGTACGCTCTCTGCACGGTAGAACACTTATTTATAATACTTTTTATTCGAAGAAAGGGAAGAATTGTTTTTGCATTTATCGACTTTCATTTAATTTTTGAATTACCATTGTAGTTAACAGTATCTCTCATGAACTTATAATCCATGAAGTAGAGATTGAGAAAATACAAATATATCTTAGATTGAGAATATGACTAGTAAACATACCTAATAAATAAACATTTAAACATTTATTAATTTTTATGATTTTATTTGCGATTAAAATATTAATTAAAACATAAATTGAATGGAATCATGTCAATTAAATGTTGTAAATATACTTAAAGTTAGATATTTCATAAAAATTTAATTTAACATGAAGTTTCTGAAAACAATGGAACCGTTAAGAAATTAACACTTGATTTCTTGAAGAGTCATGAATAAAAAACGTTTCACTTGATCTTTCTTGATACAGAAGTACATATACTAACTCATTTAAAAAATAATGTTTCTGAAATATTGTGAAACATCTTGAATCAGATATGCAACGTTGTCATCGCAAGATACTTACTTTTACCTCTCCCATAGTTTATTTCGAAATTGAGAAGCTTTCATTTCAATATCCACTTGAAATCATATCTATTTGTTTTAACTTACAGTTATCTAACTCACGGAAGGATTTATTTGGGAATGGGAGTTTGAAAAATATTTATGTGATGATTGTACCTAGATGTTGTTGGCTTAGATCATGGAGGCACAGATTCTAGATATATCACATAGTATTAGTTCCTTGTCACCGTTGGAGAACAGTTGATTTATAGACAGTGTACCAAAGAAAGGGGATTAGTGGTAAAGAAGGTCCAAATTTACCCATGTTATCTGTGGGATGATGAAAGGAGGTGTCTTACTGTAACAATTACATGTGGTCTCACTCCATGTTAGATGCAACATGCTGCGAATTAACTACGAATCTAAACTGCAATGCCTACATATATATCCTCATTACACAACCTTTTTCAGTTCAAAGATGACTTGTTTTCTTCATATTATCCTAACGAGAGACTTCATTCAGGTTCATCTAAGAATATGTAGTCTGGTTCTTTAAAAGACAAAATATCACAAAAAATTGAGAAACCCGTCAATAAACTTCTCTTCATTTGAAAGTAACACATTACAATCGTGTTATAAATGCAAACAAATCAGTCTCAGTGGTGATTATTAACTCAGCCAAGATTTCAGTCATATACAGAGTTCTTCTGATAATCTCGTTTCTCGATCACACTGCAAGTCATTTTTTATCAGTCTGTTGAATCTGTTTCCTTAGCTATTTGAATAACTTTTAAATGCCATGTAAGTGGATTGTCTTTAAAATTATGTTTCCATCTTCCTTGACATTTTGTTATTCCAAGAAATTGCTAAACAATCGAATTGCACTTCTTCTTTATCATTCTTATTATTCTGTCTCATTTTCTTTTATATAGCCTTATTTCTTACATATACTGACAAATACTTCTGTGATCACCTTGAAACATGTTACACAGATTTCAATAATTCATACCAAAATTCTTCGCCTGATTTCTGAAACAGTACAGTACAGAAACAGTACAAACAAACAGGAACAAAGTTTTAGATGATTGATATGGTATTAGTTTCTCTTAGAAAGCTTTAACATGAGAACACCCGATTGCTTCAAACATTTTGTATGGAAACAGTAAACAAATTGATTGTAAATTTTTTTATTATCTGCTTTGCTTTTTTAAGTTTTCCGTATGGATTGTATTAATGTTATTTGAAATTTTAGTAGTAAATCAAAATAAAAATTCTTGACAAATCCTTCATTTCTAATTTTGGATATTAACAAAAATGCTTTATATGCCTAAATATTAAATTCTTTGCAAGTATATGCAGAATAAAGTTTTACCATTAAGTCGCTGACAACTTTTCAAGTCTTACAACCTATGCCTTCACTTTATGAAAAGCAAGCTAGATAAAACAGAGCTAACCCCTTTCACATTGCTGAAGACATGACAACCGGTGTTTGCTGCAGTGTTTAGAATGTGATGTGGCTTTGTATCCGGTAAGGGAGTCGTACTAAACAGTAAAATAACTTTTACTTATTCAGATAGTGTCAACCTTTTTTGTTATGTCACCGTTGAATGATTCTATAATTGTTAATCTCGTTTTCAGAGTTTTGGTTGCACTCTTTCCCACAATATTGAAACTAATACAAACCTAACCCCTTTCACTTTGCTAAGGACATGACAGTCAGTGTTTGCAGTATTGAGAATGTGATGATGCTTTGTATCCGGTAAGGGAGTCATACCAAACAGTAAAATATTTTTTAATTATGCAGATAATGTCAATCCTTTTTGTAATGTCACCGTTGAATGGTTCTATAAATTGTTCATTACGAAAAACTTTACTTAATTGTACATGTAATGCTCAGTTAAAGTAAGAGGTTTACATTCCTTATTTACATATACATGTATATGTAGATTAATGGTGGATAGTGATACCAATGATTAATGGTCAGATTTTTTGTGATTTCCAGGATTTAATTAACTTATATAAATAATAAAATAAATACTTACTAAATATAATTTAGTAAATCAGTCTTTGGAAATTAACGACAAGGCTTACTTTGATAAGCTAATGCAACGTTTATTTAAGCTGCTTTGTGAACAGATATGCTTCTGGACACGAAATAATAGCATTACATTTTCCCTCTATACAAGATATTAGCTGTCATTCTGTTTTGTTCTATACACTAGTTTAGTCAATGTCTACTGAACGTTTAGGATTGGGAAATTTGATAGACTACTTTGATATTTTCTTTTCATACAAAATGTGCAAGATTATTTTTCTGATTCAATTACAATGAAAATTGTAGTCTTTTTTAAATAACAAAGCGGGGTTATCATTATTTATATAAATGCAAAGGCCAGAGAAATGTGGACAGTTACTTAGCTTGACTGGTAAAGATTTTAGTAGACGTTGAAATTAGCAGTGAAAGTTTTTCATATGTAGTCTGTTAAGCAAATGCATCAGTTTGTGAGTTGGAAGATCAAGTGATTGGTTTCAAATTGATACTACAATTGGTATACACTTATATGTAAATAAGGAATGTAAAACTCTAACAACAACTGAGTATTACACCTAAGTATTATATTTCGAGATGAACGTTTTGTAAAACCACCTTTTGATGACATTACAGATAATAATTTTTTAATCAACAAATTTGACTTGGTTTTTTAAAAAGCAAGGAAGCAAACCTGAGTCAAAGGAGAATAGTGAAACACGAAGTTGTAAAACATGAATCGCGTCCATTAAAGATTCAAGAATCCTACCTCTTAAATCAGTCAGCTAAGTCAGCTGCGAGAAACGGAATGACAAGTATTGTTTTAACAAAAGAAATGATAGGAAAGCTAGAATCTGTTTCCACATAAATCAGTTGTGTAATGATACGATATTTCTACTCACTTGTTAATCCTTAATCACTGAAGGTAATCAACTAAATGTTGCATCCCACATCGGGTGATAATTTATTAAAATGTAACAATAAGACACATACTTTTATCATTTCACATACAAATCAAATCAAAGCGAACCTTCTTCCCAGTTAATCACCTATTCCTTATAAACGCAGTAAACATTTATTTCGAGAACCAGTGGTGTTCCTGGTGCAGTTTAAGATTTAAGTTTAAAATTTCTATTTACTTGTTATAAGGGGAGAATTTAATGTCGTTTCTTCAGTGGTCAACTTTTGATAAAACAAATTGGAGTAGAAAGGGGAGAAGCACGGTATAAAAAACTAATTACATCGTCTTAGTTATGCTGTGAAGACAATAAGAATAAAGAACTGATGCATACATGCATATCTGAAATTACCTAGAATAAGCCATATCTTATATAATGGCGATTTTCGCATTTACGCCAATGCGAAATAAAGCCCATGGGTTTAAAAATGGGATCATGTTCTGTTATTAAGCCCGTTGTCTTAAATTTGGAGAAACAAATTGTGTCTTAGTAATACCCTTTCAAACATTGTGGTCAAGTTTGACATTTTTAAACATGATATTAGGGTCTTATTTTTTTTACTTAAATTATTTGATTTTCTAATACTAATATCCAACTGTACTACACAACTATAAAAATGACAATCCATGAGAAGCAATGAATATGTTTGACTACATTGATTTAAGTAGCAACATTAGGAGGACATGTAATATTCTGTAAGATTCAGATGGATTTTCACAAAACCTTCATTTTGCAAAATAAATTTTACGTAAATCAAAGTTTAGTTGACAATAATTTCCGCATTTTAAAGAAAAGAAGAACTGTAGACAATCAGCATTTCAGTTGACTCAAAGATCTTACCCACTTTAAAACTCGATGCGTTGTCATAAATTCGCGGCAGAAGCCTAATGTCCACAATTCATCAGAGTTATGAGTTTTGAGAACGATTATTCTTGTTATAAATAAACTAAGAAGATACATATTTTTTTATAGATACATATCTACTTTCATAAACCATTGTTGATTTATAAAATTTCGTTCTTAATTTTGATAATTTGGATTCTCTGACAATAAAGAGGTAATGTAGAATATACAAATAAGATTGAGGCTCTTGGATTCCGATACAAAAAAAAACAATTCTCTATGCTCCAGTGATAAATTTGATTCAAAGAAGAGATCATTTATCCAATATGTACTCCGAATAGTGACAATTGTAATCCAGATTACGATTCATTGATGTCATATCTCAAAACCTGGCTTACTCAGATTACTCAGATAATGTTTCACATGTTTTAAACAATTACATGTCATGACTTGTACTTTACATTTTAACTGAGGATGAAAATAAAATCAACTGTAGAGTCAAAGTCAAAGATGTTTATTGTATGAAAGGCCTCCGGGCCATACTTAAGGGTTACATTTAGTACATGAATGCTAAGTAAAATTATATAGTACCGAAAAGCAACGTTCTACTTCAACAGCTTAGGTTTTCCTCATTGTTTTATGAGAAGGTCTCTTTTTGCTAACTCATGTTTTATATACAATTACAATTGAACAATAATAGCTTAATCGTTAGTTTGCAAAAAAAGGTATACGCATCCCTTAGTTGGTTATCTAGAAAATGATGTGGTATATATTTCTTTCGTAACTCATAATAACAAGAACATGAAAGTGTAAAATGAGTTTCATTCTCTATTGACAATATCTTCTTTATTTCTTCATAGCCGTTTTTCTCCCTCATTAATCACTAAATTTAGGAAACCCAAGCAATATATTACAAACATTCCTCTTAAATGATATGAAGTTATCATTGATAAATATCTTGTGGCTGGTCCTGTAGCATTCATATCATGAACTTGAACCTAAAGTATCTTATACATCGTATTTAGATTTAATGTACAATGGAATGTAATATCTTCTACATGTACATTGTATTGGCCAGTATATATGCAAAACAACATAACTTTGACTTTATCTTGTTTTCCTTAAGAACGACGGTTGTACAGATCTATCATAAATCGTTCATGAGAATCTACAAATTATAAGTGACATATGCATATATTACTTGTTGTATAATGTGGTAAATATCTCAAGCCCTTTGAAACTACTATTGAAAAATTATTTTTTTGCTGTTTTTTTTTTTCAAAGCAAATTTTATTTACATTGACCTTTCTTTTTGATTACTTATATGATAGTCATTGATTTTTTTACATTTTGAATCCCTTCTTAATTGTTCAGAGACTCACATTCAGACAACCAAACTTTTTACACCGCTTTGCACTTTTGCAATCACAATCTTGATAACTTTTTAAAAACCAAGTACAGTTCATTACAAGTAGACTACTTCTGATAATAGATTCTAACTAATGCTCATTTAAACACCCAGTGGATTTTCTTAACCTTTCCTTTGAGTGTGTATGAGAGGCAAACTAGAGTGTTTAAGCAATAATAATGAAGTTAATAATGTTCTCTTTTTTCATATGTGAATGATGATGAAAAGCATATTTGTGTGCTAGTTCAAAACACTGTTTTTCAAAATGAGAGCTGTCAATACATCCCTTCTATTGATGTTTGCAAAGAAATAAATACCCTCCTGTTTTAAAAAAGAGTATCGATAAGGAAGTCATTATTCTTTAAAAAACATATCTGCTTCACATATCAAACAGGTCTGTCATTATGCTCAAATAAAACCTTGATATTGCTGAGATTTCTGGGAGAATGATGAGATTTCTTGTTGAGAAGTGAAAGGAAAGTTACAGTTCTAACTCAAATGTCTGCAAGAACTACAATATATTTCCAGACACAGAGATATGTTTTGTTTCAGCTTTCGTCCATAGTACATTTTAAATATTGTATCTCGTTGAACTTGTAAAATCAGATATGTCTTTCACTAGACATATCAAAAGAGTATTTGAAGTGTATTCTTTCATTCCGACTTTCAAGATATCACAATCGACCTCTCATCATCTAGACTTGTTATAATGTTTCTAGAGCTGGTGCCTTTTCGGATGCAAAATAAATATCAACATGTGGTTCAAACAAGATTTACTTCATGACAAAAAGCATCAAACTTACACATACATGGACTGCATTCATGAATTCAGATAAACGAGATATATTTTTTCTTTAAAAAATTGAATAAGAAAATGAAGTAAGAACACCTCCAATTGGCTCGAAGTATGATTTCGGTTGCAATGATAATGAAAGTGAAATCATTAATTAGTTAGTTTTTACGTAAGCACAAATTAGATAGCTCATGTATTTTAACATACAATGTACACTTATATAGATAATTTTGACAATGACACAGTCATGAACTGTAGCATTTAGATGTGTAATATTTTTATGAGGACAGGCTATCAGTCAAAATAAAACTTTCAAGTCAACACTGTAATTGCAATAAATCTTTCTTTCACGTATGACATTTTATCACAAAGCAGCATTATTTGATCCACCTTGGAACTACAATCAATTATTGAGCTTTCCCTTTGAACTAAAGGTTAAATACCGAAAAAGATATGAGTTTCATAACTTTGATACTTTGAAATCACAACGGCGAGAGAAACTGAGTAATCCGTTAATTGAATACCAAGAAACAAAATTAATATTGGTAATATTATTAATACATCGTTAATAAATTTATTCATCATTATCTATTTATAATTTACATAGATCTATATCAAGCTGAAATTTAGCTGTATATATAGTTTTAAATTTTCTACAGAAGAAAGAGAATAAGAATAATAAGAAGAATCATCTTCATTTTGAATCATTATATGTTTTCGGTGTCATTTATATAACTTCTTCTGAACAAATCTAGACGGCAATATTTGTCAAGCGTTAGAGACAATTTTGGACAAATACATGAAAACCTTCATCCTCTCTCCACATAGGCAAATCAAGTCATGAAATGTTGATACAGCCTCTGTTCTATTACGCCGACTTTGTGCGATAGAATAGGAGATACCTGATTGGAGGCAATCAAAGTTAGTTGTGCAATCAGCGACGCTGTTCCTAAATCATCATTTTGGCTACTAAATGATGACAAAACCACCCTTTTCATGCGAGAGCCGTTGTCATTTGATAAAGAAATTCAAATGAATTGTGGTGCAATATTTTTCCGCCAGGGAAATTGCTGGAACCTACTGATTTCGGCGTAATATAAGAGAGCTGAGGTTGTATCAACATTTCTTGACTTGACCAGCCTCTGTGGGGAGAGAATGAAAACCTAATATTCAAAAGCAATTTGCTTTTGTCAATTTTAGAGGAATTAAGGTCTTCATTCTCTAAAATCATTAAATAATTCAAGCTTCTATTCAACTGAGTCAAATCAGGATTCTCTATACCTCCGTAATATAGGTTTACATTCCCACCTTCTTGTTCCAAGTCGCAGCGTAATTTGATCAATGAAATTATATTTGTCTTAAATAAGGCATCTTGGGGTTTCCTGACTGGTGTACTTTTCCTGCACGATCCTCATCAGCAAATGACATAGGTGTAACATTTCCCCTAATCACTTTAACATTGATTATTTTCTGACATTGACGCAAGTAATTTCCAAGACAAATCAAACGTTAATAACTCTGAAGGTTTCAAGACAAATTAAAACACGTATCAAGGATCAGGTGTTCTGCTTACGATACTGATCCTCATTCATTCTTCCTATAAAACAGTGACCTTTCCGTCACAATAGAGATATATTTTTACTTTAGTATGGAGGTAAGATAAAAGTACATTAGTAAACAACGGCTAAATAAAACATAATAATATTCTATAGAAAACTTACACACAGACACATTTATCGTTTTCCATGTCTCAAAATGTAGGGCAAACTACTTGATGATAGATTTACCAGATATTCAAAATAAAAAGAAATTGAAATAACCTGTAAATAAATTCAATATTGGTAAATTTGCATTGCTTTCTGTCTTCTCGTATTTGCATGGTTTTATGCCCTGTGTTGGATGCGAGAAGGAGCAATGATTTGAAAGTACATGTCAACCACGCACAACGATTGCATTAATAGTCTTGAGTTTTACTCTCAATTAAGTCCTAATTCAACTGTCAGAACACCCAGAACAAGATGACTTTATGAATAAAGAGTTGCTCACAACTTCTAACTTCTTTATCTAAATGCATTTGAGAGTGTGCAAGTAGCTAGACACTTCTTCACGCTTAAACACTTTGTTCATAAGGTCTATTATTTTTAAAGCGACCATGACTTTTCAACTTAAAGACCGTTATGGTATTTAAGAGACAGAAAGATCAGGTATGCATGTGTACCCTCTTATCGTTAATAATTGGTGAAATATTTGCTCATAGTAATTGATTACTTAAAGTGATTTGCCTATAACATCCTGTCGGTCATTTGAATTTTTTCGTGAAAGAAACCAACTAGTTTTACAATATTATTAAAATAAACAATATGTAGTGACGGGATATCAGAACGTTGACATATATCTAATGACAAGACTAAATTACAATTCATTTTAATGCTGTAGTTACGGTTTTCACTCATGATGCCGATGAATGGCTTCACTTCTCATTATTTTTTTTAATTGGCGAGAGTAGTAATTGTCAAATTAGATGGACAAATATGTTCCCGCAGTTACATCATTCACATGGGTTTTGGTTATGAACATGCACTGGTAACATATTTGTGTTTACTGGAATATCCCATGAATTTTGTTTCCACAAAAATACCCCAATAATTAAACATTACTTGGTTTTCACTTTTAAAACTGAAATTGCTTATGTTTGGATTATTTTATAAACATTCCTTGTAAAGGGATTATGCACAACCTTCTTTTTCTCACCAAACATCGATCAAGACTTAATTTTCACCTACAGAACTGAAATTGATACTGTTTGGAACTATTGATACATATTCTTATAAAACGAATATGTGCAGCCTTCCTACTTCTCAGCATACATCAAGAGATAGTCCACATACAAGTAACAGCCAATACTGTGTCATCATCCCACACTCGGATGTGAGTCCAAAGGTAATGGCATCTCTTCAAGCAAGAAATCTCTCTTATTTAAAAATAAGTCCAACCTTAAAATAACTTTGCTTTGACAACTGAATGTTCTTTTGACACATACTTGCAGACTGCGTATTCCCCAGATAAAGACTGGTACCAAGTTTGAAGATTCTAGGTTGAGCGGTTCATTAGATATCGCGCTAACAAGAAGCGGGACGGACGGACGTACGTACGTACGGACGGACGTACGTACGTACGGACGTACGGAGCTGAATACTATATCCCCCGCTTTGCGCTAAACGCGCGGCGGGGGATAATAAAGAAAGGATGTGACCATTGGTAGCTATTAAGTATTAACGTCCTGACATGTGGAGGATTTTTAGTCTGGCTTGAATCAGACCTTTCATTACAGGGTCAAGTCAGTAGAATCTGTAAGTCATGCTACTTTCATCACTGATCAATTCTCAAGATCAGGAAGTACATCATTGCAGAATGTGCCTACACCCTTGTCAGATGTTTAACACTATCTAGGCTTGAATGAATATTCAATAGTCTATCTTTTGACATTGACATAATTCATCTTTCACCATGAATATTCATGTAACCTTAGTCCTTCAACTACTCGCAAAGTTCTGTTGGGGAAACATGTAACTATTAAGTTATATATAAGTTATTAGAATATTTGACGGGGACTTCATATCCAATTATGCAGCTGTTAAATACTCGCATCAGTTTATATTATATAGTTTATTTTTTCATCTTATAACCTTATAAAATGACAATATTCAAAAACAATATTTTAACAACATTTTAAAAAGGACTTGAGTAGCGTTTGTGGGACACCCCAAAAACAAACTTGGGGTTTCACCTTCCCCTGTTCTGCCTTCTACAGATCACAAAAAAATTGTCATAATCTTGATACTTTACATTCAAGTTCACACAATAAATGAACACGTTTCATTCAGTAAAACAATGATATTATGATTAAAAGTGTTAATACTTGAAGTAAAGCATTATTGTTATATATATATATATATATATATTTTGAATAAGGAGAGTTGGTTTCTCACGTGAAGAAAGGTTGTATATAAGAAATTCAAACATTATATATATATATATATAAAAATGTAGTATACAAGTCGATGTTTTCTACATTATCAATATTTTCTATCACTACAGCTCTGTTTCATGCTGAGTGCATTTGTCAAGTGATAGATTATGTCAGGTTTTGGTCACCCTTTGTTACATGTGTGCGCTTGGGCTTGTTGACTGATTGACGCCCATTGGTTGCGTTTTGGCTATGTGTTTCTTTGTTTCTTGGGTTGCTGCGTTTTGGGCTGGTTTTTGGCTTTGGCTGTTTCTGAGCAGAAATTTATTGTTGTGTCTACATGTGTTGACCAACTCGTTACGTTTGTTAAGGGTTGCCATTTGAGGTTTGCAGATGATAATAAATTTTTCGTTTATGCAGAGGTTGCATCTTTTGCTTGTGTTTGAGTATGGATTTGCGTTGCCAATGATTGACCATTCCATATTGAAGTCTGTGTTTTCATCTTTTAGCAGCCAGATGTATTTGCTGAGTTCTGTGACGTTCTTTTTGCTGGGGTTGTTGAAGGATGTTTTGTGGTTGTTAAACCTGGTTTTAAATTCTGTTTCTGTAAGGCCAACGTAAGTTTCAGTTTTGTTTTCTGTTGTGACTTTAGCCTGGTAGATTACTGATTTGGCAAGGCAGTTTCCTTTAAGGGGGCAAGTTTTTGGACTTCTGCAGTTGCAGGTTTTTTCAGTTGGTTTTTCTTTGGTTTTCCTGACGCTTTTGTTGTTGCTGTCGATGATGTTTTTCAGACTTGGCATGCAGCTGTAGCTTAGCTGAGATGAAAACACAGACTTCAATATGGAATGGTCAATCATTGGCAAGGCAAATCCATATTCAAACACAAGCAAAAGATGCAACCTCTGCATAAACGAAAAATTTATTATCATCTGCAAACCTCAAATGGCAACCCTTAACAAACGTAATGAGTTGGTCAACACATGTAGACACAACAATAAATTTCTGCTCAGAAACAGCCAAAGCCAAAAACCAGCCCCAAAACGCAGCAACCCAAGAAACAAAGAAACACATAGCCAAAACGCAACCAATGGGCGCCAATCAGTCAACAAGCCCAAGCGCACACATGTAACAAAAGGCGGCCAAAACCTGACATAATCTATCACTTGACAAATGCACTCAGCATGAAACAAAGCTGTAGTGATAGAAAATATTGATAATGTAGAAAACATCGACTTGTATACTACATTTATCTTGCTCCATTCACAAATGTCGAGCACTCTTCCAAACTCCTACAAGGCTAAACAACACAAAACCACTTTGGTATGTGCTATTTGTCTATACATATATATATATATATAAATAAAATAGTATTCTGGAATTGGGTACATTAGATTCACATAAAATAGTATTATGGAATTGGGTACATATATATATATATATATAAAATTGGAAAAGTTTACTGGTATACAGTTTTACATAATGAAAAGATAAAAAATGACACGAAGCCAATCAAAACTCCAACATGTTTCAATGGTATCATCAGGGAGTCTGACAAAATACAGTTATGACGTTGTGATGTCACAATGAATTTGACATAACAATGGTATGACGTCACAATCAGGCAAGCGGTAAGATGGACACAATAAGAATTTGATAGAATAAAATATGCTACTATTAAGCATTAAGTTGTGGTTTTAACATTTTAATGAAATAGTTTTATTTTAATTGTCACATTATTCTATTATTTGTGTCCATTTTGTAAAATGGAAATATCTTGAATTTAATGTCCTTGTCTTTTGCACATGTATCCAAGTGAGCACTCAGTGGTATACAGCGTGTCTCAGGACATTTTATTTGCTGTTTATGAACACGGACCCTGTCTCTCAGGCACTCAGTCTGTCCTATATATTCAGCACAACATCCTTGGCATATAATAACATAAATGATGTATTTAGCGGCACAGTCAATATCAAATATCAAAATCTCTCACTTCTGTTAATGAATTTTATACTTGAATTCTCAAGTATATATGGACATGTTCCACAGTTACCTCTGTTACATTTAGTAACTCTATATTCTTTTGGTGTACTGCTTATGTCAAATCTTGCTCTAGTTAAACATTGTTTTTAAACTTTTACTTTGGCGTTTACTCTTGATAAAATTTACATTATCAACAATTCGGCACATTTTTTCATCACACATTAGAATAGGTACATTTTGCTTTATACTCTGGAACAAATCTGGATTGAGGGGGTTATGAGTTGAGACATAAGCAATATCCACATTTTGATGTTTTTCTTTCTTTCGTACTTTCAAGAGTTCTCTTCTATCGATGGATAAAGATTTATTGATTCCATCCTCGACAAGAGAGGGTGGGTATCCTCGTCTCTGTAGTAATACTTTGAGTTCTCTGAGTCTGATATCTCTTGTATCTTCATTTGAACATATCATACAAATACGTCTTGATAAGTTGTATGGGATGCTCCTCTTCGTATGTGAAGGATGACAAGATGAAAAATCCAAGTATTGTTTAGTATCCGTTGGCTTATAATATAAGTCCGTTTCTAAGCGTCCATTTGATATTTTCACAACAGTATCCAAGAAAGAAATTTCAGTGTCACTTTTTTCCACTGTAAATACAATATGTTCGTTATATATATATATAGATGAAATATATTAAATTATGGAATTATTATATTTCATCTATAAACACTTGATAATTGTGCTTGTGGATTTTTATATATATATATATATGATTTGGTCATTACTGTGCTGTGACCTTGTAACCAAAAAAGTTTTGAAACTTTATTTCTTCAGCGATGATATACATGTACACCAAATTGGAGCTTCATAGCAAGAACAGTTTTTTAAGTTATTGTGTTTACTTAGAATGTTTTAGAAACTCTATTACTCGTGACATTTGATCTTGAATGTGAACATGTAAAAATAATTCCCAAATTTTGCTACCAGATCTCGCTAGACTCAATATCGGGGTGAAATGAGTAATATTTAGACTGCCCCGAGGTATAAGCAGCAAGTGGAAACTGCACAAAAACTGTCGTGGAAAGCTAAAAAGAATAGTGTCTTTGGGAGTTATGAAAATATATGTTTGTCAATACTATAAGTACGAAAAACAACACAATTTGACAATAAACAGTCACCATTCCAATTGTTAATGTTGAAGTGTGTTTACAGGTTGAACTTTGTCATAAAGAAGCTGAATGTCATCGGCTTGTATATCAGATACATCATTCAAGCATAGGAATTGTTCTTAAACCTCCCCTTTGAATAAATACAACATGGTTATTGTCATAGTCTCGTTATGAGTTGACAAAGGTACACATGGAATTTTATGAAAAAACTTTGTGGCTAGAAATTGCATATTTTTCATTTTCACTTTCATATTCTGTAGTTTATGTACATGTATACTCACAGACGATACAATGCATGTTAGTTAAGCGTTGTTAAAAGAGAATACTCGACAGCCTCAAAAATATAATGACATTCAAGATGTGAATGACTCTCACAGAATGTGAGACAGCTGTATGTTGAAAGTTACCTTTTTGACAATTTACATGTATTAAAAAGTATGTATATGATGCAAATACATTGTCAAAAGAACATTCAGTTGTCAAAGCAAAGTTATTTTAAGGTTGGACTTATTTTTAAGGTTTAATTATCTACAAAAAGAGACCAGTGAAATAAGAGAGAGATTTCTTGCTTCAAGAGATGCCCTTACCTTTGGACTCACTTCCGAGTGTGGGATGATGACACAGGATGTTGGCTGTTACTTTTAGGTGGACTATCTCTTGATGTTTGCTGAGAAATAAGAAGGCTGTACATTTTCGTTACCTAAGGAATATTGATCAATAGTTCCCTACAGAATCAATTTCAGTTCTGTAGGTGGATATTTGTGAGACTAAGAAGGTTGTACATATTCAAGATTATCAATACAATTGTTGTGCGTGGTTGATATGTACTTTCTTCGCGTCTTTGTTCCTTCTTGCAGCCAACACAGGTCATAAGACGATGCAAATACGAGAGGACAGGAAGCAGTGAATTTATTTACAGAACACCTGATCCTTGATAAACATGTTTTTTATTTGTCTTGAAATATTTAAAGTAAATCACGTTTGATCTGTCTTGGAAATGTTTTGCGTCAACGTCAGAAAATAATCAATGTTAAAGTGATTACGGGAAACGTTACACCTATGTCATTTGCTGATGAGGATAGTGCAAGAAAGTTACACCAGTCAGAAAACCCCAAGCTGCCTGTATTATTTGAGACAAAAATAATTTCATTGATCAAATTACCATGTGACTCGAAAAAAGATACTTTTAAAAACATATGGGGATGTAAACGTATTTCAAACTTATGGAGGGATAAAGCTTATATTAATCCTGTCATGCTCTCGAAGTCAATAGACATTCAATTCGTTTATAGATGTACGGGTTTTTGTTTGTACAGCATAATATGGAAGTATTTAAAAAATATCTAAAACCATGAAGTAGTTCTATCATAGCATTTTTATTTATTCCCCCTGCACAGATTACCTTATCTAGTCATATCAACACTAAGAAATGTTTTATGATGCTTTTAGAACAACGAGGATGAGGATGTTACACAATATCAAATTAATCTGTTTTCATGAAAGGAACAGATAAAACCGACTACGAAAGAGATATCATGTGCTAATTTCATTGGCTCAATTTTGTTGCACATCTAAATCATTAAATTCCATATTTACAATATCTATTAATTATTATTAAATTAATTATCCAACACAGTCAGCAATTCTTTTTAAGTGGCATTCTAGAAATTGTATGGTAACACAGTTTTTTTATGGAAAGTTTCGGTATAGATCCTAGCTTTAGATTGGTTTCAACCATGCTTGTACTTTTAAAGGAATATGCAGAATACATGAAACGCGACTTAATTTTAGCCTATACAAGCCTTTAAGATATCTTCGATGCTTAACAAGGCAAATACTTATAAACGCCAATCCCCACGATGCTTGCAATTATTTAATTGAAAAAGGTGAGGTATGCTCTTTAATACTATGTCATTACATCTACATTGTGACAACAAAAAAATAAGCCTTGGTCACATCTCCGAAGTTAATTTGTACCGCGTGTATACACAAGGAGAATGACAAGGGATTTGAAGATGTATCTTTGATAATTTTCCATAACTATTTAGGAAGGCAACATAAAACATATGGCAATGAGAAATGATATGCATAACTTCGTCAAGAAACTGTATTGTTTTGATTCGCTGTTAAGTTTAGAACTCATTAGGTGTTTAAATGGATTGCAGGTTGTCAAATACCTGAGCCATATGTTAAACCAATATATCAAACACTTGAGGCAACGAAGGACCTCTTTACTTCAAGAAATGCCAAAATGTTGTGTTGTTCCTTCTCGAAGTTAAGAGCTTAAATATTGCAGGTTCTTGAGTTCAAAAATGGCATTTTCAACAGTTCATTAAAATCTAAACACGATTCGTAACTGACATTCGAGTATTACATCGATCAATTTTGTTTTTCAGCTTGAAGTAGATATATGAAAATTGAAGAAACAATGATAACATGAAGCACATACACGATGTATTAATAATATTGCAGATATTTGATCCTCAGTTGAGGGTTTTTGTGATGTCGAATTTTAAAGTGATGAATCTTTCATATCTATTTCAGTATTCAACCTTTTGTTCAAAAGAAAAGTTCAATAAATGTTTATATACCTCATAGACGGATCAAACGATGCTGCTCTGAAATAAAATGTCATTTGTGAAAGAAGGTTTATAGCAATTACAGTGTTGACTCGAAAGTTTGATTTTGATTGGTTGCCTGTCCTCATAAAAATATTACACTATCTAAATGATCCTGAAATTTCAGACAAGGGTAGCAATTCATGTCTGTAAAAGTCTTTGTTAAAATTATTTTATTCTGATGTAAAAATACATGAGATATTTAAGTTTTGTGAACGTGTTATTTGCGAATGAAACAAACTAGCTTATGGTATTGCTAGGATATCAGTTTCATCATCATTGAAACCGAAATCATTATTTCTTTGTACACTTAAATAGGAGTGATTTGTATTGATTTCTATGTAGTGACAGCTTCAATTTTGAAAAACAGTGCTTTGAATTAGCACACAAATATGCTTTTCTTCATCTTACAGAAATGAAAAAGATAAAACAGTTACCTTTAAAACACTATTGCTGAACCACTTGAACTGCCACTCGTACACACACTCAAAGGAAAGATTAAGAAAATCCATGGCGGTGTTGAAATTAGGATTATTTCAAGAATCTATTATCAGAGTAGTCAGTTTGTTATGAATCGTAATTGATTATATAGATTTAAAGATCATGATTGCAAAAGTGCCAAGTGGTGTAAGGCGTTTGGTTTTACAAGTGTAAGAACCTGAATGATTAAGAAGTAATTCAAAGAATGTGTTCCAAAGACGATAATTGGAGTTAACAAAAGCAAAGGTCATTTTTCTTTTGATTTAATTCAGTTGACACCAAATTATAATTTATGCATAGTAGTTTCCAAGGGTTTGACATATTTACCACATTATACCACAAGTAACTTAGTATTTGTAACTTATGACTTGTAGACTCTCATGAAAGGTTTATCACAGATCTGTATAACAGTCCTTCTTAAGGAAAACACGATAAGTCATTGCTATGTTGTTTTGCAAATATACTGGCCAATACAATCTCATGATATAACATCTAAAACTACATTGCTTATAGATTTTGTTTTGATTCTCAATTAAAATGCAAAGTAAAAATCATGACATTTCATTTTTAAGCAAGTAGTGTCATGAATTATTACCCATGGGGTTGAAAATAAGTAGTGACACTTTTTCCCTTTCTGTAGCGCAAGTTTCCGTCTATTTTTGTCTGTGGTGTCATAAAACTATTGTTCGTGACGTCACTATAGCCAGCCACTAAGCAAAGGTCAATTTTTGTTTTTAATTCAATTGACACCAAATTATAATTTCTGCATAGTAGTTTCCAAGGGTTTGACATATTTACCACATTATACCACATGTAACTTATGCATTTGTAACTTATAACTTGTAGATTCTCATGAAAGGTTTATCACAGATCTGTATAACAGTCCTTCTTAAGCACAACAGGATAAGTCATAGCTATATGATGGTTAGCAAATATATTGGCCAATACAATCTCAAAGATATAACATCTACATCTACATTGCTTATAGAGTTTGTTTTGATTCTCAGTTAAAATGCAAAGTAAAAGTCATGACATTTCTTTTTTAAGCAAGTAGTGTCATGAATTATTACCCATGGGGTTGAAAATAAGTAGTGACACTTTTTCCCTTTTTTGTATATTTTTGTCTGTGGTGTCATAAAACTATTGTTCGTGACGTCACTATAGCCAGCCGTTTCAAGAGAATTTGCCTGTTTTTAGAGAATACAAGTGTAGAAGCGAGCACAGCTCACATACCCCCGCTTCCAAATGTAGATGAAAATAGGACAGGCACATCCATGGGAAATGACTAATATGTGGGTGAAGTTGAGTGAATATAGAATGTTTCAGAGTTTCAGAGATGGACTTTTGACAGTACAAGATAATGCAAATAATATAGACCTCGTATTGAAACATGTTTTCATTGCAATAGCCAAAAAGGTAGGATTATTTGTTAAATTTGGTTTGTCAGGAATTTCAATTTTGATTCTGTGTGTCTGTGAATCTTTTTCTGAATGTTGGGCCTTTATTTTGAAGACGGTGAATTCAAATGTCTTTCATTATGTCTATCAACGTCAGCATTTGTGGCATAAACATGAAGAGCATCAACAGGGTGATTGACATTGTTTGTGTCAACAAGGCGAGTCTTCAATGTGTCAATGTCAAGGTGCTTCTGGATGTCTGTTTGATGGTCAAATTGTCTTATTCGACCAAGCAGATTTGCAAACATAGAGTCATTCTTTTGTCGCATTATTTGTGTCAGGGTTGCAATGGAAACATTATCCCAGAGAGATCTGTACAATCTAGCGACTGGAGAGGCGGGCAAGCCGAAGACAGGTGGCTGTCCTACAGGTGGCAGCTGCTGAAGGTCACCGAAGCACACGAGAGAATATCCACCAAATATCTCTTCAGTTCAGTTTCATCTATAATTATGCATTTCAGGCTTTGGTACCTAGTTCTCAGAGCAGCAAGTGTCTGTTGTGATGGTGTATCACTTCCACATGTCCTGTACACACTAAGCTGTAAAGTGTGATGAATAGTTTGTCGATGGATGTTGTGGGCTGCTGTTCCTGTCGATGGATGTTGTGGGCTGCTGTTCCTGTCGATGGATGTTGTGGGCTGCTGTTCCTGTCGATGGATGTTGTGGGCTGCTGTTCCTGTCGGTGCAAGCAGTAACGTTGTTGTGTCATCTGGATTGTCAGCTTCACATCTCAGATTCCAGGTAATGGATTTGTAAAGGGCTTTTATGAGATGACTTTTTCCAGTGCCACCAAAGCCACTAACAAACAGACGTATTGGCGGAGGCAGGTTTCCTGTTTTTCTACTTGTTCTGAGATTGAAATACCACTGAACAAAAATATTCAAAATGTCACATTGTTCATTATTCAGAGATCTCAGGTGCTTAACATACTCTTCATCAGCAAGCATTGAAGTCTGGATGGATGATGTGACTGTCAAAGATGGAACATATACTTCCCTACTAGCTTCAGCATGGAGTGAAGGTTGCAGTATAGCATGTTCAGTGGCTTCACTGGTACCCTCTTCTCTCTCTGTATGACGTTGATGCTGTCCTTCGGACCTGAGAATATTCCACGCATCTTCAGGGGGTCCAGTATCCTCCAGATTTTGGATTGCATTCTCAATCTGTGTGGAGTTGTGCTCGTATTTGTTTCTTGATGTACATACAATGTCCTTGACATCTTCATATTTTGTCAAATATGTCCTATCAACGTGCAATAGATCCTGTTGGCTACGCCAGGGGTAATAAAGCATCAACAAACTGTGATAGTGTTTTTCAGGATGCTTTTTGATTGAATATTTGTGTGTTCTACAAATAGCTGACTTAGCTCGTTTTGTCATGACTCCAGCATTATCCTTGAGCAAGATTGTACTGGAAGAGTTTGTAGCATTGTTGGAGGATGATGTAGAATAAGATACTTTGTATTCGGAAGCAAACTCTGCAAGGTAAATTTCTTCTAATTGATCTGGTCTCTTCTGATATCGATCAACAAGTCCTTTCTGGAAAATGTCTTCGTCATCATCTTCTAGAGAGCTTATGACAGTTAATGGCTTCAACAAAAGGGTTCTATCTTCATCTAGGTCCGTGGGCACATACAACACTTGCCTTGATGACTTTGTGAGAGGTAAAGAGAGAAGGCGATACACAGCCTCTTGTGCCAATACTTCTCTTGAGTTCAGAAACTTTTTGCCAACTCTCTTTAGCTGCTGGTGAAGATCCACATCAAATGCTTCACTGCTGACTTTCTTTAACAATTCACCCATTTCATGTTCAGCCTTTGTCATGTAGGAAGCAATATACATGACACAGGCATATGGGTCTGCTACAAACTGCAAATCCATGTTTGCTTGCCATGCAGTCAGGATGTCACTGTTATAATTGTTTATGAAGACATCAACTGGTTCTCTTGCATATATTACTCCATTGGTAGTTCTGTATCCCCTCAATGCAGCCATGTAGTCCTCAGGGGTGATTTTCAGCTGATCTAAAAGGTCAAGAGTTGAGAGATTTCCAATATCGCTTTGAGACATCAATTGGTAAACACATTTCAAGAGATCTTGATGTTTCTTCTTGGTGGATTCACAAGTATCAGTCTCTTTTGAATTTGTGGTACGTACCTTCTGCTTCACGGCAAATGACTGTTTCATTGCTCGGTGGCCTTGGGAAAGAAAATCTGCATGCTTTACCAGATTTCTTGCATGTATGTGTATGGCAATGTCTTTGATAAGTGAGAACAGTTTCTTTGAGGTCATCATCATCTATTGGGATGGAGCATGATACATACTTGTCAATGAAATTTGAAATTTCAGCATCAGAGGAAGTTTCAAATGTTGGTGCTCCTTTCACCCATACAGCCATATGAATGTGAGGTGATCCTCGCTGTTGGAATTCCATCCTGTACAGAAAGTCTTGCATGTCACCTACCACTTTGTGTTTCCTCAAATGGTTCATGAACAGCTATACTCTGCGGTCGAAGTGTCTCGCTGCAGTCACAGGGTTTCGTCTCACCCAATGACAGCTGACATGTTCTTTACATCCTCAACAGACAATTGGACATTGTACTGTGCAGCAATTGCACAAACCGTATCTGGCCAGCGAAGATCTGCTACAGATAGAGTGAGAAACCAGGTTAATGGGCCTAGTTGTCTAATCATTGCAAGGAGTTCGTACATGATTTTTTAACAATAGGCTGGCGAACCTCTGATATTTTGATATTTGAAGGAACTGGTATCCTTGATCTTTTCATACTATGTCCACAAGATTGGACTTATCCTTCAACATTCCTGCACATAGTGACACACCTTGTCGGCACCTAGCTTTTCGTAAAGCAATGTTGATGCAGTCATGGATTTGCTTGAACTCTGTCAGATATTGTCCATAGAACAGGTATTCAGTGTTAGAGGAAATTCTGTGGTCCTTATGTGGAACTTCATTATTTTGATCATTCATTATTCCCACAGGTATTCTCCCCTCCCCTGGCGCAATACTGAACACCTCGTTGTCTGCTGCAATCACATCATGAGGCTGAAGGCATGTATCTAATGTGAGTGAAACCTGAGAGTTACTGTTTTGAGGCATCTCCGATACAGATCCATTTGAACTTGGTGCATGTACACTGTTGAATGCTAGGGGAGCAAGATTGTCTGAATTTATTGCCGCACCATCAGTTTTGTTAGCTAGAGGAGAGTGATGGTTGTATTCATCAGTTTCACTTTGTGAAGTACTCTCGTCTTCACTGCCTTCATCAGGTGGTTCATATTCGGACAGAGAAGAAAGGGAAACTGTATCACTTTCTGAATCAGTGTCATTATGTTCACTTTCACAATTGACATACTTTTCAAGGTTTTCACCTCCTTCACATTGGCTCATATGCATTCACACGTTCCTCTCTCACGGATGAATGGATGTCATTAATTTCAACATCAACTTGAGGGCTAGGAGACTTCTGTTCCTGTGATTGATCAAGAGCAACATCTGACTGGCTATCACTTTCATCATGATCTGCTACCACAGATGGATCATGCCAGAAGTCTTCATCGTCATCTTCAAAGTTCTTCTTCCATGAATCATTTATTAAATGTCAGAGTAGAGGCGATTGTGAATCTTCAGATAGTTCAAAGCATTATCAACAGCCTGTGGGCGTACTGTTCGGAACAGAACATGACCATTGTATTCTTGTTTTCTTTTGAGTTTAAGAGGAATGAAGCCACTAGAGGAGGAAGAACAGCGAGGAAGAGATGCGCAGGTTTCTGAAACGTCAATGGGGACATTCACTACTGAACCAACAATAGCTCGTTGTTGGCCTTTTGGTAGGTTCATGAGTTTCATGAAGGGAATGCGTTGGGCAACAAGCCTGGCTTCCAGGTCTGTTAATGTTTTCAGTTCTTCAGGCATAGGAGAAAGTTCAAGCTTATTAACACGGCCATTGGTGGAATTTTGTTTCTTTTCAAGTAACTGTGGCAAGTCTTGCATATCCATTTACCATTCTCAAGATATGTTTGTATACCTCCTGTCAAGTCTGAATATATGGAGAACTTCAAATTCTGAACACTGTGTTTGTATAGAAGACGATGACAAGCACTACATGCAAAGTTTGGAGAAGAGAAAAGATCTTTCTTGAAAAGCTCTAAATGTGTCTTATATGTCTTCTTTGACCTACTTCTCTTTCTCACTCTATCTTTCAGCAAGTGATTTTCCTTCTCCTTTTGACTTCTTGATACCCTTCTTGATTTCTTTTGTTCACTATCAGTCTTCCTCTGCTCTTCTGTTTCAATGTCACTTCTTAATGATCTTCTTGACTTTTTTCTTTCACTATCAGTCTTTCTCTGCTCTTCTGTTTCAATTTCACTTCTCAATAATCTTTTTGATTTCTTTCTTTCACTATCAGTCTTTCTCTGCTCTTCCAAATCAATGTCACTTCTCAATGATCTTCTTGCTTTTGTTTGTTCCTTATCAATCCTTCTATGTTGTTCTGTTTCAAAGTGACTTCTTAATGATCTTCTTGATTTCTTTCTTTCACTATTAATATGTCTTTGCTCTTCTATTTCAACGTCAGTTAGTGATGATCGTGAATTTCTTTTTCTATCTTTGTCAATTTGTCTTTGCTGCTTGATGTCTATTTCTGTTCTCGATAATCGAAAGTTTCTTTTTCTTTCTCTATCATATCTTTTTCGCTCAATCTCAGGCAAAGGTTCCTTGTTCTTTATTCTTTGACTAGTGTTCACAGCATGAGATGATGCCAAAGACATTTGTCGGACAATTTTTCTCTCAAAACAGGATCTTTTTTGTTCACATTCCTCCAAGAATGTGGTAAATTTGGTTCACATGGAAAGTTTGTGAAATTGTTTTGTTGCAGACATTGATAAATATGAGGTCTCAACATTTTCTGATTCAAAGTCAATGTTAATGGATCTTGATTGGAGAGGACACAGTAAGTGTTAGCTATTGCGAAAGGTCCACAATCGACAGTCACTCCTTGACTCTGAGGGTGTCTGTACATAATGTCATCAATGCTTTTCCTGCCTGATTTTAAGGACTGGTAAAGAATTCTTAATTGAGGCATGAGAGTCTGCCGGGGCATTCTGTTCCACAGGGAATCTAAAACCACAATTTCATTGTCTTTTTCATATGACATCACATAATGATTGTTCACAAAATGGATTTGCATTCCAAAATTGTCAATCAGTTCATGTTGAGGAAGTTCATCTCCTGCACAAACCTGTGCATAGATATAGGATAACGGATAGAGTCCTTTGTTTATGTTGAACTGAGCTTTCAGTCGACTGGACACAAGATCCATGAGTCCTATGGGGACTTCCCCTCTAAGAATCTCTTCAAAGTGCAAAACAACACCAAGAATTTGATCCTGTTGAGAGGTTAATATGACATCTTCTGCTGACATGTGCTCCTCACAAGTCCGATTTCATAGAAATAATATTTAAAAAAAGAATTGCCACATTGTTTTTGTTTTTTTTACATCATCATTGTAATTAATTCTTACTATTAAATCACATTCAGATTTTAAAAAAACTTATTTTTATACTAATTATCCACATTTTTAATTGTGCTAACGTCACTTTGACAGACATCTAATCACAATTATTTATAGACTACGTAGTTTGTTATCATTACACTGTTAATTGTTGTTGCACATTATTATTACAACACTTACACTTTGGTGATTGACTATTTATTTTTTAAATCCACATGTTGAATGTCAACGTCTACGATTTAAATGGGTAAATTTTGAAGTTTATATTTCTTCAACATATTTCCTTCGTGTTCTGTCAAAAATGCTGACATTAGCAACTGAATGAATAAACAGATTTTTGAAAACTTTTAAATAATTATTATGTTTGTCGTTCTACATCGTGCTAGATTTTTCAACTTATCGTATTTTCTTTCACAACTTATGTTCTTGTGGCGACCATTAATTGAGTGAGAGATATCTTAAGTTCGGCGATCGTCATTTCTGTCAAAACAACGAATGGAAAACAGTGACGATCGCACAGGGAAGAGTGAAGATTAGAGTTCTTTCCCTTACTTCTAATGACAGTGTTTGTCGTCAGTTGTCGCTGTTGTTTGTCTACGAAACACGATGGCGGGAGAAGAGGATTGTCCAAACGAACCTCCTGGTAAGTTTTAAAAAAAATGATACATTTGTCCCAAAAAATGACTTTCGCAAATAATGACGATCGCAACGTGGGTTTATTAAGATCGACTTATCTTCAATATTTGATCATAAAACAGATCGGAATGTCTTAGAAAGATGTTTAAGCGAGGAATACTGAACTACGAGTTTGATTCAACATGTTCAAGCAGACGATTCTTCCTATTTTGAACAAATTGTAGTGCTAACATCATTTCATGACAGAAACTTGATTGCGAGTGTCATTTCTTTGACAGATAGTTTGGTGCGAACGTTAATGAATTGACAGAATTTTAAAAAAATATGAATCTACGGAATAAACATTTTTCAGACGCTAGATCTACAGGATAAGCCAAAAGAGTATACGCGTTTAGGCCTTAAATTAAACCTCTCTGCTTAAATAAAATATCGAATAAAGGTTTCAATAACACTTATTATTTGCGGTCATTGGATATTAGTTGCTTTTGTAAACGTAGGATAATGAAAAAAACAACCTTGAAATGTCAAAATTTTCGTTTGGACTTTTATGTAAGGGAGTGTAACCATTTAACGAAACAGCCATTTTAGCAGTGCCTCGCATGTACCGTAAAGGGAGTTGGCTGTGCCATTTGTTAAACTTACCCCCTCCCTTGCTTTCGACAATGGGGCGTATGACTATTTCATGGAATAGCGCATTCGCATTACAAATCGTTGAAAGAACGGTTACCAAGCCGTGCCATTAGTTGAACTACCCCCCTCTTCCAACATTACAATTCACGTAATGTAAACAATACGGATTTAGACAATTGTTCACAGCTCAAAAGTATAAACTCGAAATTTTTAAGGTATCTGACATTTATATTTAACACAGAATACTTCACAATGTGATTACTTATTTAAATAATTAAATATTATAAGCAGATAACTAAATGATATAAATCCAACGCTAATGAGTAATAAGGTTAAATGTTTACTGAATTTTTTTCTAATTGATATGAAATATGTGTCCTAAAATTTTGTTTTTACCTTTACATTTTTTTAATTTACAGTTTTATTTATTGATTCAAATGTGTTAAATTGTGTAATACATTTATTTTCAAAAACAAGATATACCTGGTTTTTTTTGGTAACAAATAAAATTAGTAACTTCATAAAACCTGATCAATGTACAAGTTTTATCAAACTGTTTAAATGAAAATAAATTAATTCTTAGACCTAACACTTTAACTGTTGCAAGGTGAATTTTAAATGATAGAGATCACTAGATAGTACAAACACTTGTCCTAGTACTTATTCTAAATCTCTTAATCATGTTAGCATTTATCTTAAACATTTTGACAATTCAAGAAATGTTTCTCATACCTATTTCCATAATGTTTTTCTATAATTTTAGGGAAAAGGAAAGTTCATAGGAGTACACTATCTAGAAGACAGTTGAAAGTTGCTGACCCAATAAAATACCAAGACTATTTAGATAAACAGAAACAACGGTCAAGGAAACAGGGAGAAAAACTGAAAAAGGAACTGTCCAAAAAAAATCCTCCAATTATGGCACTTGAACATAAATAAAGATTATTAGAAAACAAAAGGAAAAGACAAGCAAAGTACATGGCAAAAAGGAAATTATCACAAGATCTTCCGCACCCTCACAGATCTAAACATGTTAAATGTGCCACAAGAAAGTATATTGAAGAAAAGAGAAACTACAATCAAGTTATGAAGCAAAAATCAAGATCCCTGATGTCTTCGCAGAAGAAGAATTGGATAAAGAAGAAAGACAGAGAAAGAAAAAGAATGAAGAGGATGAAGACTGTTACAAATCTCAAGACAGAATTGACGTCAGATATAATGGTTGAAAAGTTGCACATGGTTCCAGAAGGAAAACAAGCCCTCAAAGATCTTGCCCATCACCTAAACAAGGAAGGCTTTAGCCAAAGTTTTCTGTCACGGAAGTTCTGCATTAACAGGCGGACGATAAGGAGATTAAAAACGACCAAAGAAAGGCTACAGAGGAAGACAAGAATAAATGTGAAGAAAATAAAGTCTTTCTATCAGCGCTCAGACATATCAAGAATAGTCCCTCAACGACGTTACGCTACAAAAGATGGACCTGGTTTCCTCCTGTTGACTTCTCTGAAAGATGCACATGCCAAGTACCAGCAAGAAAACAAAGATAGTACAGTGAGTTTCAGCACGTTTGCTGCTCTGCGTCCAAGAAATGTGCGTCTGTTGTCTAAAACTCACAGAGAATATTGCATGTGTTCTTACTGTATGAATGTAAGAAACAAGTTGCTTACATTGGAGTCAGCAATATCATCAAAGGGAGTGAATGAAAATAACTTATTAGATGTACTTCTGTGCCCCAAAGCATCAACTGAAAGATTCCATAAGCCGGAATGCATTATGGGAAAATGTCACAGCTGTTCAAGTTACAGAAAGACTTTGGATGAGAGGTACTCATCAGTACCAGAAGAAAGACAACTGACCTGGACAAGATGGGAACGATTGGATGGAAGGATGGAGCTGATTACTAAATCGGGAAACAAGGTCAAATTGTTGAAAGAATTTGTTGAATATGACATTTTGAAGCCATTTCAAGGCACAACATTCTTTCAACATATCCACACAGCCAACTGGCAACAACATCAGTTCACTGTCATTAAGAACTCACTTCCTGACAACTGGTGTCTACAAGTTATGGACTTTGCCAAGAATAGAGGAATAATGCATCAGGAAGAAGCAAAAAGTGCCTTCTTCAACAATAGCCAAATAACCATTCACCCAATTGTCAGCTACTACAAGAATGGGAAAAGTGATTTCATTAGAGAGTCCTCTATAATAATTTCCGAAGACCCACTTCATGATTATTATTCTGTTCAGCATTACAAAAGCATTGTAAGTGAACACATTGAGCAACAATTGGGACGTGTTCCAGAAAAGTTCATTGTTTTTTCTGATGGATGTGCAGCCCAGTACAAGTCGAAGGGACCTTTCGCAGACTTGTCTCTCGATAAAGTTGTAACGTCCAGGAACTACTTTGGATCAGAACATGGGAAAAGTGAGTGTGATGGTGAGACAGGGATACTGAACAGGGCAGTGGACCGGGCCATCATTGGCAAGAAGGTTGTTGTCACAAATGCTGAAGATCTGTACAACTACTGCAGCAATTTCTTAACTCTTGATGATGCACTGTCCAAACGAAACTTCTTTCTTGTCAAACGCGGTGACTTTACCAGGGAACGACCATCAACTAAGGTACGACCCGTAAAGAAAACTAGGACCTTTCACACTGTAGAAAACACTGGTACAGCTTATCAAATCAAAACACGAAATCTGTCCTGTTTTTGCCATCAGTGTCTGACTGGTAACACAAGTGGCTGCCTCAATTCCCAGTACCTCGAAGAATTTAATTATCAGAAACTCATCAAAGAGGGTGTGCCTGAGTCCAACAACGTCATTAAAGGTGATAAATTCCCGACTTGCGGAATTTGGAGTTATCGTTCCTGATTAGAGTTATCCGCCCTTGGGAACAGGTATGTGCACTCTCGACCCGTTGACGTTACCGTCATGAGTAGTGATTATTGCGTCATAAAAGACTGCAGTACATTCAGATTCCTCGAGATTTTTATACAGGTTTGACCTATCAGTTGACCTTATTATCGTAGTTACCCATTTATCGCAGCAAAACCATATCACTCTCAAATATTTACTAAGATTAGGCCTTATAGGTATATCTGATAGAAGATCTAAATGAGGAAACGAATGTACTGTAGATGCATATAAGATAGTTACTAACTTTCTTCATATATTCTGGTAAAATTTATGTGCAAGTTTAAATAAAAATTCACAATGTTAATATTCAACTAATTTTATTGACATGTACTTGAAAAATTATACACTCATTCTCAATACGACGGTAGGCCTACACTACATAACTTCCAAAAACTGACACCGTCCTGTTAAATAGTTTGTTTCTCGTAAACTGTTATTTCGTACTTTTATATCAAAAAATTTAGAAATTAAATATATAGATAACACATATCGAGGAAAATTACTTTTCGTATTTAGGCCTACACAATTGTCTCAATAGTTCAATGTTTTTCTTAGATATATCTTACTAAACTTTTTCAAAAATGTTATTTGGTTCATGTCGCTGTTTTTATGTAAATTGCGTTACGGATTTAAATTAGCTTGTTATGTTATGTGCGGGAAACATAAGTAATTACGTTTTCTTGTGAGTTGTAAAAGTTCTGAAAAAGAAAATCCGAGGAATAATTGTCACTGTTAACATAGTCCCTTGTGTTTCCGACATAAATATAATCCTGTAATAAAAAGTACTCACGAAAATATATTAAAAAACCTCAGCGATTATTTCTTAACATGATAGAGAACTTTGATTTGAATGCTAAATATTCATTTACAATTTTTTTTGTGGACACATTTTGTTAAATTCCCTAAAAATAATAGTTTACAGGAGATCAAAACGTGTCATTGTTACACCTTGAAATAATTAAATCAAAATATATGTTTCTGATGCAAGCTAAAGTTAGTAAATGAGCTCTAATCTCAATACAGTCACGTAAAATTTAACGTCATGAAAAATATTTATCAACCGTTTTCCCGTTACTATAGGTTTTAAGGTGATAAAATTCGCGTTGTCTTGAAGAGTGTTTTATTTCTAAATACGTGTTACAAAATACTATTCCTACGAGTTAATTCATAGTTTTTGTTACTGTATGCGCAACGTGAACACGTGAAAAATAAATGCCAAAAAGCATGTCATATTAATTCCATGAGTACTATAGCAATAGGGTTATTATCTACGTTTCTTGTAAATATTAAAAATAATTATGTCCTTAAAAATATTTCCTGAGATCTAAAATGTTCAAAGGTGTTCTTTATAAACACGGAGAATATCGCCGAGATCGGAACGCTTGTAGGGCAAGAAATGTAAATATAGAAACATGTTATTGACGTAAAAGTGAAAATTACCGTACGAGTAATATGTAATTTCCGCTTTAGGTCTTCTAAGTATGTAAGAGAGGCCTATATAAATGTTCAAAAACTGGTAGGTACTCGAGATAAGATAGTTCGTTAAGTTCTGTCCATTCTGAAGTTTTATTGTAAAATTGAAAATAGATAAACACAAACTCACATTGCTTCGAATTCAAAACCAATTTACTTTTTTTGAGCGTACGGCGGTTGATCTCTTCGATCACGGAGCATGATCAAAAACGAAAGGTTATAAACGTCAAACATAAAAGTTCTGGTCAAACCAAAATAAAATACTCTTAAAAACATTACACTATAATTTCTTGTTCACTTTTCAGTCAGTGAGCAGAAGAGGTTCAAAGCGCTTGTAAATCTTTAACGATAGGCCTATAACAATGACAAATTTGGTGATGTAGCAGCCTGACACAACGTATTCGAAACAGTTTTTAAAGAATTTCAGGATACACTTTACTCCAATCAATTATGACCATATATATCTATATTCTTTATCTTCAGTACACTAAAAAATCTTCTATCGCCACTTTTTAATTGATTTGCAAAATTTACTTTGTACTTGTGATGATGGTGATCTAATTTGTTTCCATTCATTAACGCATTTTAAAGACTATTCCATTACTTAATATGTTCAATGTTCAACAATTTGATTTTTAAAATATCAGCATTGATTGCTTGAAAAATTTGTGTCGGGTAGATACGCGGTGGCCGTTAAAGGGACGGTCCTATCGGGTTATTTTTGTGGAAACGAACTGATTCAAGAGGAAGTAGTGATGCATTTTAAATTGTTAAATCTAGAAAAAGAAACCATCGCTTAATAATTAGATAAGTGCGAAATAATCATGTAATAATAATATATAGCAGGGAAATATTCTTGAATTTCGTTTTCTCCAAAATTACGCCGAGAGGACTGTCCCTTAAGATACGCACTCACACAAAAGTTACCTTGTACCTTGTAAAGGGTTACCTTGTACTATCTTATCGTGTCAACATTTTTTTGAAGGGTAGTCGACATTAACATCTTTTTTTTTAAATATGAAAATGTAAGTGTAGGCCTACTTAAACCCTGCCTGCATGCGTAGGCCTATATTCAGCCTACATTTCCCGTCAAAAAAGGGGGATACCCGTTGGAAAACAATATTCGAAACAATTTTTCTACAAAGAATTGTCAATCAAATCTTACACTTTAACAATGACAGAAGGTTTTTAAAAAAAATCTTATTGTCTACTTTACTGGCATGACTGATGATTTATCTCTTAGAGAAGTTGTAGGTGCGTTAAGTTTCCCGTCAGCACTGTTCATTACATATTTTGTTCTCTTAAATGAGCTGTGAAGTATTGGTTACGCATAAATCACGGAATAAACTGTTGTATTCATAAATAAATTTAGATACCTGTGACCGATTTGCTTCCCATCAATTAGCACATCATAAACATAATTATCAAAAAGATCGACTCGTTTATTGAATTCACTCAATTAAATACATATGAAATAATATATAATATTATAGACAAGATTTACAAACTGAAGCATAAAATACATTCATAGACAATTACTGATAAATACCAAATAATCACATTCACACAAAGCAACTTGTGGTTTCGACAATTTCCTTTTTGTGCGGCCCGTGACGGTAACGTCAACGAGTCGAGACTCCACATACCTGCTACCAAGGGCGGATAACTCTAATCAGGAACGGTAACTCTAAATTCCGCAAATACCGAATAGGAAGGAAAGCAAAAGAGAGACGAGCAAAATCAAAGAGAGAACACCCAAAGAAATGAGTGATTGCCTACACAATCAAATGCAAGCCTGTCAAAATTATGAATAACTTGAAGCTTGGGCATCAGAACTCCAGATCCTCCCAATTGCAGATCAGCCGGATATTTCACTTGTCAGCCACACACGAACGGTTGACAGGGCCTCCATGTCACTACTTCCATATGATGATGATAATCTGATCAATCTGTATCCAACACTGATCTATGGCGATGGCAATTGTTTGCCCAGATGTGGGAGTTTGTTTGCTTATGGGATTGAAGAGAAACATAGTGAAATACGGACTAGAATAGTTGTTGAACTTGTAAAAAACAAGAAGAAGTACACAGAAATGCCGTCAGCACGAGACTTTGCAATGTACTCGGATCAGTACTTGGGGGAACACTTAACATTATCGGCCATCGAACACATCTTCGAAAAGGAAATCCTCTCCATCAGGAAGAGTGGCACTTACATGGGGGCATGGCAGATAGCTGCTTTAGCAGATGTTCTACAGAGACCTGTGCGTTCTGTTTACCCTGTACATGGAGGGCATACAGTAAGGAAGCACCTGGATAGACTTTTCCTGCCTTCTCTTGCCAAGCATTCCCAAGTTCATATCATGTGGACAAACATCCATGGGAATAATATTCCTCAAAACCAGTGGAGGCAAAATCACTTCGTCTGCATGATTCCTTTGGCCCCAAGAGCAACTGAAGTTGTTATAGAAACTGGACCTGAAAGCAGTTCCTATCTTCATGGCCAAGAAGAATACCCAGACTCGGTAAGAAATTATCGTGTTTAGTAATTAATATTATAGATCTTTACAATGCCTTGCCTATTTTTGCCTATTTCCAACCTATTTTTTCATTATAGGATAGAATACATGTATAAGTTGCAAAGGTTCTCAATTAGACAATAACGTTAAATTTTCATTTATATATTATATCTTTACTTTGAAAGAGAAAAGTAAATATATCTTATATCTATCTTCTAACAGAAATGTGACGACATGGATTTTGCGGATTCAAGTGATCTGTGGAAGGAAGATCTAAATATATCCTCTCTCCTGTCAGATTTGGTAAGATTTCTAGTACTTTTAATTTGTCAGCAATTGAATTAATTGTTTAAAAAATATATCGTTTTTATATAAAGTAACTGTGCCTGAAAATTAATTTACAAGAGAAAAGAGTTGCCAAAACGTTTAATAGCTGGTCAAATAGATTTAGAAATATTTGTTCAACATAAATGTCATCAATGGGCGAGTATTAAACATATTTTATCAACATAATTTGGGTTATTGTTAACATACATGTCTAAACATTATTAATTTTTTTCTCATTATTTAAACAGGAATATGACACTTTGGCCTTTGATGGCCCTGCAGACACAGTGAAAGGCAATCTCAACCTATCCTCGCTCATTTCTGATTTGGTAAGTTCACTGAAGATTACAAAACTGAGAGAATGAGGTTCTTTTCTGAATAAGACATAGGGTTTTTTTATCACAAAAGTAATTATAAAATTAGATTCTTTGAATACATTCAAAGGCAAACTAAAGACATATACCTCTTCCAAAAAGCTTACAGTGTCTAGCTTTTCTTTTTTGAGTTGTTCAGAAAGCGCTGCTGAGCAGAACTCTTGGACTGGAAATAATGCTATAACAAGTCTTTTTCATGATGATGATGATGATTATGATGTCATGACAAAAACTGCTTATTATTCTTTAAAAGCTTTTATGTATAAATGGATAGTAGCAATTAGCAATGTATCATAATTGCAGGAATGTGACACTGTGGACAGAAATGACCCCGCCGATGATCCTGTGTCAACAAGGGTGGTTGAGGGTACTGAAACTCAAACACCGCCAGAATCTACTGTCACAGTGAACTTATTACAAAAGTGTGTATAAACTTTGTTTCTTAAAGATCTTATTGAGTAGACTTCATTTATATATAACAGTAACAAAGTTATATTTGGGATTACACGATCTGTAATAATACCGATTCTAGTACTTTTTGTGGTTTTTGTGGTTTAGTCCCATGTGGGATTTAAACCCACACCCTCGGAGTCAAGCACCCAATTGCCAGCAATGAATGTTCCCACCCCTTATCCAGTATCTCAATGGCATTTATTTCATTCACTTATTTATATATATTGTACTTTTTAGATGCAAAGATTTTAAGTCTTTAACTGTCAAAACCAATGACTACATTTGATGACTACTTTCATTCATCTCATCTTAATATTTGATGTAGATATGCAGTCGGACAAAACATCCATGTTAAACATGGTTCAAACATTTTGAAAGCTGTTGTAAGTAGGGAAAACAGTTGTTAGGTTAATCACTTTACATTTTTAATTCACTGTTTAAAGTTTATTTTTGAAATCAGTATTTCTTGTTGCTCTCAGTCAATGGTTGTTCGTTTACGGATACGGATCTCTATACTGCTGCCACGATTTGTTCTGTGTCTCGATACACAATACATTCAATCTGTACAAACAAAACTGACATTAAACTATGGAACAAAACCATTTACTCTATTTGACAGGACAAAACAGTTACACTGTATACAGTTTTTCCGTGTCATAGCGTATCCGTTCACTGGCAAAAATGTATCTTGTATCCTATCGTATGCCATATATCGCGGTGTATCGTTGTGGTACTATGTATATTAAGGTGAATGTTATTATTGTTTTCCTCATAACCATTGACTGATCTTTGGCATTTTGATTGAATTATTTTAAGTTGTCCTCCATGTTCTCCATTTCGTCTCATGTTATTCTGTGCCTTTATCATCTTTATTGTTTAAACATGTACATTCATACGGGTATGAGTTTTCTTCCTTTGCACTTCATTTAACACATGCTGTATTCCTGATGAGTATAGAAAAATGTGTTCCTTGTCATTTTATCATCAAATGAAAAGCAACACAAGACAAAGACCTCGTTTATGATAAATGTGTCTGAAAAAGAGGTGAAAAACATTTATGCAAATGGACTTGTTAATATTAATATTGAGATTTATTTCAGTCAATTAATACTTTTGTAACTTGATTCCTTGTCAGATTTGTGAATGGTTTTCCTCTTTTTGTCTTGCAGGTTGTTCAAAGTCCAGAAGAGAAGGAATGCAGTCCTTTTGGGCTATGGGTTCAATATTATGAACAAAGGCGGAATTTGTGGACTCTAAATGAAAAGAAGTTCTTTCTTTGTTTTGAGGACATTGTTGGATCAATATCCCCGCCAAATTTGCACATGATGGGTTCTCGTGTATATTATGAATTCTGAACATTGCCTGTTGAAGAAATAGCTATTTCAAAATGTATATATGGCTAAATAGTTTGAAAAACAGAAATGTAGTTTTATCAGTCAGGGATCTGTCTTTGCAAAGCCACGTGAGAGAACGTACTGTGGGGTGGGCTATTTAAAAGCTTCTTACTTGTTTATTATATTACAGGTTATCAACACAGTGATTTTTACGCACGATGTTACATGTATGTATTATCACCACGCAAAAATTCGCCGTTATCGTAAGGCTTTTTAAAAAAATATTGATAAAAAATGGCCTAAAATCGTCGTGAAATCATGGTATTTTACTCGACTTTGTCAGGCATTTTCTATACTTTACCATTGGCTATGGTCAAAATCAATATTTTCCCCATAATTGCCAACCAAATATCTACCAAAAAATTGCTTATGATGAAATTGGGCGCTAGGGTTCTTGAAAACACCATACTTTGCAAAGCCACTTGTGTGTTGAAAGCATGGTGTTTTCAAAAACCTAGCGCCTTCATCAGAATTTACCAATTTCAATATAAGCATTCTCTAATGTGGCTATGCAAAGACATATCCCCGACTGTTTATTGGCCTATTCTTCTATTAAATAATAAACAGATGTAACATTTGTGGACTGTAAAATGATTGGTTTGATAAATGGAAGGGGAAAGGTCAGAATACATGATCCCTGCCGAGCACTGTTACCTTAGGTATGATTTCTATTACATTGCCTCCCATTTCATACTGTCAAGTATATATTCTAAAGATTGAATTAATTGCTAGTCCAGTGTTCTGTCAATAGTTGACATTAGCAACACTGGGTTCCGTCAATAAATGACATTAGCAACAGTGAGTTTCGTCAATAGATGACATTTGCAACAGTGAGTTCCGTCAATAGATGACATTAGCAACAATTCTGTCCGTCCAAAAATTGACATTAGCAACAGTTATAAAATGGGATATGAAGAGAAAAAAAACAAAATTTATGAAAATTACACGTGTCTCTGATTTGTTTTGGAGAATATCTATCCATGTTTGAGTGATCTCAGAATTTTATCTGATGCTAAGAAGACCAGGAGATTTTGTATTGTTGCTAATGTCATTATTTGTCCGTCAAAAGTCCGTCAAATTCTGACATTAGCAACAATTTTTAATTAAGTCACTTAACAACGTAATTATTGGGGGCAGTGTTTTATTTAATATAGTTTCACATAAAGAAAGGTCTTGTTAAACAAATGTGTATGAAATAAATAAGGTTCTACCATTGTAATATTCCTTATCATTTGTTACTGCTGTGAGCACTTTTCAATGGAAGATGTCATATGTCAGTTTTGGTGCATTGTTGGTGCTGTAATGTCATCCGCTCTTTGACTGGTCAGTGCAGTGTCATCAGTGTCCACCTGTGGATAGAAGAAAACTTTATTAATATCCACATCAACCTAACATAAATATAAACAGTGTTTGCTTTTAGTTTTCATAAACGATTACAGAACGTTGATACCATTGTGACTTTGACCATGGCATTTAGATAAACATATGTTATATTGAAATTATCAGCAAGTTATCATCAAATGAAATCAGCATTGTGAAAAGTATATGGACTACTGAAAGCATCATCAAACTTTCATTGAGATACACTAAAGATCAAGAACTGATAGAAAAGTGAATGATGAGTCATGCTCTGTCAGATAAGTTTACTAACCCCAAAGCAATTCATGAGTGCACAACAGAAAAGAAACATTCTGTGATGATAAGGGATGATTGTGACAATGTGGCAATCTTTGTACATCATGAAATTGTAATAGAAACTCATAATCAGGCATTGATATTGTTAAAAAATATTCAGAAAAAAACATCATTACATGCGTAGTTGTCTACTACTGAAATAGTGATGTCAATTATGATTAAATATATTCATTTGTGACAATAAACATCAAAACTTAATTTGACATATCCAGCGTTTAGAGCAAGAAATTATAGAAAAGTGAATGATGAGCTCTGCTTTACCAGCTAATGCTTAAGCAACTAAGAAGCAATCTTTAAACATATAAAAGAAAAATGATAACTATTCTATATATTCTATGTGGAAGTAAAAAAACACAGGCTTCAAAATCAGAATGCATCATAATCTAAACAGATGAGGGTCCAGGTTTGGTCTTGTCCTCTTCGTATCCAAATTCATCTGAGGGTCCAGGTTTGGTCTTGTCCTCTTCGTCTCAAAATTCTGAGGGTCCAGGTTTGGTCTTGTTCTCTTCGTCTTCAAAGTCATCCTTAAAAGTATTTCCAAGAGTGGCAGATACTTGGTTTTTTTTTAGAGTTCTAAGTTTGTTGTCAACTTGGAGGAAACTCTCTCTTTCCTTTTTGACCTGGTACTCAAGACTCTCAATCCTTTGATTAGATGCTGACCTTTCCATATGGATTCTCTGTAGTTGATACTGGGTCTGCTTTTCCGTGCTCTTATAAAGGCGCTTGAGTTTTTCAAGGTAGACACGGTATCATCCTTGTTTCCATTTCCAACATCATAGAGAGCTGCCCGACACAGAGTATCAACATTGTCGAAGAATGACTGCAGGGTTGTCGTGGTTGCTGAAAGGGCATTAGTCGTACATCCTTGTTTGGGGTCGTGTCCGGTTGGTACCGCTTGGGGCTTGGTCCTGCTGGACTCCACAATTTCCTTTTGGCATCCATGATCTGAAAAAGACTTTTCCTGTGTGCTCTATTTCATATGTTCTCATTGTAGTGAAATATAAACAAAACAGTGATATTGTTTTAACCCTTATACGATGTTGCGAAAAAATGGCACTAACTACTTTTGGGGTCAAATATGACCCCAACAAAAAAATTCATGACTATATGTGACTGTATGACTATATCTACAAACTTTGAAAGAATTATTTTTTAAAAATAGGTGATTAAGGCACATAAAATTTTCCAAAAATATCGTACAATAACATATTTTTTTGAAATTTGTTTGGAAGCCCTGGGGTAAAAAACAACCACAAACGTCGTGCAAGGGTTAAGGGAAAAATATCAGAAACTATTGCACCAAATACAGTAAGATAATGATTATATGTAGTTATTGTCATAATAAGATAAAAATAAGGAAATATTTAAGGTAACTTCACACTTAATCATATAATCATTATGATATTGTAATTTGTGTAAGAATTTCTTATCTTCAATTTATATCTGTAATGAGACTATTTCCACAAGACAACTATATGGATACATAGAAAAGCAAATAGTGGATGAAGCATGAAGAAATAGGGTGGTGATCCTTCAGCCATGGGAGATGGTGAATGTGCATGGGATAGGTGATCAGGAAATGAGGATAAATATATAGAATAATATAGTGATAGCAGCCAGTTGACAAAGCAAGCAAATTTACCCACAACCACCATGCAAATGAATGAAGACCGAGGAATATACAACACGCAATTGAAATACATACCATCTCCCATGTTACCGGTGTTCACTGCGTGGAAGTAGATCACCTGGAACACTTGGCTTGAAGCTGCTTCTCCCAAATCAAATCATGTATTCACATAACAAATATGTCAAATAACACTGTCATTTATTCCAACACAAGATTACCATCATTGAAAACAAATATTTGAAATGAAAACATAGAAGCATTAACATTCAGAACAACTAATTGATAATGTTAAATGTTTGAAAAATATGTGATTACAATTAATATATTTGCATGACAGTAACAACAGAAATTACAATTCAAATGACAATGACATTTGTATAAAGTTTGGTGAAGCTTGCAAGGATAGTTTTGTAGATGCTCGAGAGAAAATTACTTCCTTACCATGTTTCCATGGAAACCGCAAAAATGAAAATTTAGAAATAGTTCTAACCCTCAAAAGGCACAACTAGGGATCATGGTTGACATGTGTATGAAGTTTGATGAAGCTAGCATGCATAGTTTTGGAGATCTGATCAGCACAAAGTTTTTGGACGGACGGACAGAAGGACGGAAAGAATGAGCGTTATATACCCCCGCTTACGCTGAAGGCGGGGGTATAAAATTGGGATTGAATCGGTAATAAAGAAATTATTACCCTCGGAGGTTTGTCATATGACTTTTACGAAACTCCTGCAAATTTGTGTATAACCCTCGCTCTTGCTCGGAAAATACAAAATTTCACACTCGATAATTTCAGATGCATGTATCATCAGTTCTATATTCTCATTGTCTTCACAGCATCATAAGGATGATGTAATAAGCTCCTCGTACCGTTCTTTTCACATTTCTATTCTAACTTGTGTTAAGTTAACCACTGACCAAAACAAATTAAAAGTTCCTATGTTAATCGTTAAATAACAATTTAATTCAAATCACATAATGCATCAGGAATAGCACTGTTGCTAGAATAATCAGTTTTCAACGTAATGTGAAGAAGGGGTGATTAACTTGGAAAAAGATACTGTCTGATTTGATTTATCAGATAATGGAAAAAATGTGCCTGATTTTTATATTTTGTATACATTATCACTCGGGGTGAGATACAACATAAAGTTGATTAACTGCAGTGAAAGGATAACCGGTTAAACCAGTGAGAAGAAATTACACAACTGTTTCAAGTTGAACAAGATGTGTTTGTGAAACACGAATGCCCCCGGATGCATCCTGCTCGCTGTGTCAAGGTCAAGGTCACAAGGTCAAATGTCATGGTGTCATCTGAAAGGTCTCATCACAAGGGATCCATATGTCAAGTATCAAAGAGCTAGCTCTGACCAATCAAAAGTTATGACCAAGGTTAAAGTTTAAAATGCTCGCTGTGTCAAGGTCAAGGTCAGAAGGTCAAATGTCATGGTGTCATCTGAAAGGTCTCATCACAAGGGATCCATATGTCAAGTATCAAAGAGCTAGCTCTGTCCAATCAAAAGTTATGACCAAGGTTAAAGTTTTTGTGGACAAACAGACAGACGGACGGACGGACGGAAAAAGTCAAATATCATGGTGTCATCTGAAAGGTCTCATCACAAGGGATACACATGTCAAGTATCAAAGACCTAGCACTGATAGTATAGAAACTATAGCCAAGGTTAAAGTTTTCGGAAAAGGCTCGCTGTGTCAAGGTCAAGGTCACAAGGTCAAATGTCATGGTGTCATCTGAAAGGTCTCATCACAAGGGATCCATATGTCAAGTATCAAAGACCTAGCTCTGACCAATCAAAAGTTATGACCAAGGTTAAAGTTTTTGTGGACAAACGGACAGACAGACGGACAGACAGACAGACGGACAGACGGACAGGTGAAAAACAATATACCCCCGGAATCTCCGATTCGGGGGCATAAAAATGATTCTAGTTTTCCTATCACTTTCTATTAAATGAGACTCCCCTTTCCTTTTCCCCGCAGCTGATTTAGCTGACTGATTTTAAATGGTAGGATCCTTGAATTCGTTGAGGATAAGTTACATCATTCACTTCTTCAGTTTTTTCTCCTGTTAAAGGTTTGCTTTCTACATTGTTTTAAGTAAACAAATCAAATGGGGTGATTAAAATAATGCTATATGTAAAGTAACCGTTGAATGGTTAAGAAATTATTCACCTTGAAATACTTTCTCTAGTTATAATAATCAAAAGTTGTAAGAGTTTTATTTTCATTATTTACATTGATCTGTAGATCAATGGTAGAAAGTGATACCGATGATTGCCAATTTGAAGCTCATTACTTCATTTCCAACTCACGAACTTGTGATCAACAGAGATAGAAGTGCTAGACATTACTAAGAATGAATTTATTAACTAAATACGCCACATATGGAATCCTTTTACTTCTAATTGCAGCTTTTACTTAAATCAATACCAGACACACTAGTTGACTTTCCCAATTTCTCTGACCTTGGCACTTATATAGATAATGTTAACCCTGCTTTGCAATTTCAGAAAGACTGCCATTTTCATTGAAATAGATTAATAATCTTGTACATTTTGTATGAAAAGCAAATATCAAAGTAGTCTATCAAATTAACTGAACTTTCAGTAGACATTGACTAAACTAGTTCGAACAAAACAGAATGACAACTTATATCTCGAATAGAGGGAAAATGTACTACTATTATTTCGTGACTAGAAGCTTATCTGTTCACGAAGCCACTTTAAAAGACGTTGCATAAGCTTATCAAAGTAAGCCTTGTCATAAATTTCAAAATACTGATTTACTAAATTATACTTTAAGTAAATTAAAACCTGGAAATCTCCCAAACATTGAACCATTAATCATAATCTTTCATTTACTGAGTATTACTTGTACAACTAAGTAAAGTATATTAAGATGAACACTTTATAGAACCATTCAATGATAACATTACAGATAGGGTTGACACTATCTGCATATTCTTTTACTGTTTGGTACGACTCCATTGCCAGATACAAAGCAACATCGCATTCTCAAAACTGAAACCATTGACTGTATTAGTATGAACCTTGTATTAGTTTCAATATCGTGGGCTAGAATGTAACCAAAACTCTGAAAACGTCAGGGAAAGATTGATATCGATGAAAATGGAGAATTATTTTTCTGGCTTGCATTATAATTTACCTTGCAAAACAAAGACAATGACTTTAAGGTTATTCTAGTTAACTTCCTCTCTTATGTGAATTGGCATATTCAAGTTCTGTGGTTCCAACTATTTCATTAAGTCTGTGTCACTTCATAAAGGAAAATGAAAGGATGTCACTCTTGGAAAGGATGTCAACGACAGAACTTCAATATTTGAAAAGAACACAACGTTTGTCTGTATAAAGCTTCATTGTTCATATCAAAGAAAGGAAAAGAAGGATTTGCAAAGTACATGTATGTTATTAAAATTACTTTTACCATCATGAGCTTAAAGGTACCAATCTATCAGCTTTCATCCGCCATTTTGAAATGTTAGCATTACGAGAAAACAAATGTGCTGTATTATGCTGAATCAATAAAATTAGGAAATATCTTTTTGATTGATAGAAGAGGAGCATATTTACACATAATTCATAGTAAAAGTTATCAGTTACGACAAAATGTTGTCGTAGTAATGCATTCCCCGTTCATAGGTCAGATGATTGGCTTCATTTCACGATATTTTTCTCTTTTGAGCAATAAACTTTATTCTTTGTCAAATTGTTAAATTTTTAACAACTGAAATGTTAACCTCACTAACATATGGTGAAATTAACTGTGAAATAATAATGTAAAAATCATATATATTTTCTAAAAGAAAAATCCACCTGAATTTCGTTTTCCATAAAAATACAACTGTCCCTTTAATTTAATGCCACCTGCTGCACTATACTTACATGGTTCATCAGTCTGTGTGCCTTGATTCTGTTGCACAGGCACCTCCTCAGGGACATTTTCTCTCTCAGTTTCAAACAATTCTCTGAAACATCAAAATGAGAATAGCATAGAATAATTATGATCAATTAAAGGTAGTTTTCCTGTTATGATCTGTTTCTTGTAAGTTTCACCATAAAAATGGGGATGACCAATGACTACGCAGCTACTGGCACTGGCGAAATCTCATGATTCATTTTTTTCAATTAGAACACAAATAATACCTGATTTCTGTGTATTTTCAGGAATATGAACGCATTATATAATAAAGTATACATGTACCTTTGAACACACATATTTGTGTTTGTTGATGTTAAACAGGTTTCTAAACAAGGCTTGAGTTTCGGAAAAGGATAAGCCTTACAGGGTACCCCTGATCCGAATCCCCAAAGCACGACGTTTCCGAATTATCAAAAAGATATACAAGCTCTTTTTCAAGGTCAATCGTCCTAAAAAACGAAAGCTTGGGGACCTTATGGCGCGGTAGCAACAGACTATCCAGCGGTGAAGGAAAAGACGCGATCTGATTGGTTGACGGCTTAAATAAGCTTACAGAGAGAAAAGAAAAAAATTACATTCAATAAAACATGTTTTTGTGGTCATTTTGTCTTTCTAAGAACCTAACTACTCATATTCGTAGATGAGATTAAATTAATTCTGAGAATATGAGGAAAACAAGACATCTTTGAACTGAAAAAGGTTGTGTAAAGAGGAGATATATCTAGGTACTGGTTTATCCTCCTTTGCAGTTAAGATCGTAGTTAATCCATAGCATGTTGCATGTAACATGGTTTGGGATTATATGTAATTGTTACAGTGAGACACCTCCTTTCATCATCTCACAGACAACATGTGTAAATAGGGACCTTCTTTACCAATAATCCCCTTTCTTTATGTACACTGTCTACAAATCAACTATTCTCCAACAGTGACAGGGAACTAATACTATGTGATATTTCTAGAAAATGTGCTTTCATGATGTAAGTCGACATTACATACCTCTTGGACCTCGTTGTCCGTGGCGACCATTCATAAAAGATAGTGTTCATTATCGGTATCAGGACTGTTTTCGTCAGAACAATCCTGATATCGAATGGACTCTTATGAAATTGTCTTTTAAACTACACGGTATACAATTTATCCAAGAAAAATACATCATCTTTTGTCAGTATTTACTAAATCATGTAAATGTAATCGACTGTGCTCATGAAAAATCAAACATTGATAACGACTTAATGGAATTCATCCATGCTGTCGGCAAAAGCATATTTCAATCGACACACTTTGCGAATTACACTTAGAATTGCAAGGGAACCATCAAATAAACATAGATTGTCTGTTGATACATATTATCGCAAACAATTAACAGTTACAATTAATAGAACATTATTCAAGTTTATATATTTTAATCAAATATCTTAACAAGTAAGTTTAAACAAATACCAAGAATGTTATCGTTTCCTCAATGTTGAAATCCGAACGATGGTAATGTTTTGAGAAGCCACCATCGTAATTTTGCTGTCGTAATAGAGCACATATAAGACGTCCGAATAAGTCAAAACCAAGGACGAAATGAACAACTTGCGAAACTTAGTGCAAAGTACCCGTATGTTCACGCACTGAACAACGTGCACGTGCTCAGAACATTCATTTCTTGTCCCGTGCTTAAAACCGGATTTGTGCAATCATCGAACGATTAGGTTCCACATCCGTAGTACTACTAACTTCATTCATAAATTTGTAAAGGGGCCCCAAGAAGGGTTGTGAAAATAAACATGTTCTAACATTTTTTATTTTGGGCTTTGATTTCACTCGGTCCAAGTGATATGTAAGTCAGTTACATATCACTTGGACAGACCTCACGGACAAACTGTCCTTGCATTCCCGATACAAATTGATAACTGTGCTAATAACTATTACATATCAAGGAACAATTATTTCGTTTCAAAAGAAAAAAATTCTATGAGAAAGTTAACTTTTTGGTAGAACCAATAGATATGATTTCAAGTGGGTAATGAAATGAAAGATTCCAAAATAAACTATGGGAGAGGTGGAAGTATGTTTCTTGCGATGACAACGTTGCATTACATAATCAAGATCCTTCATAATCTCTCCAAAACATTGTTCTTTAAAAGAGTGGGTTCATTTACTATGTGTATTTTTTTATATTCTTGACTCTTTCATGTACCACGTTTGAATTTCTTCAAGGTATTCAATTGGCTTTCAGAAACTTCATACTTAACTTTTTAATGAAAAATCAAACATTAAAAACATTTTAACATTTAAATGACTTGAATCCTTTCAATGTTTTTAGACTTAATGATCGTATACAACGATGACAATGAAAATCGATTTAAACTGTTTGAAAAGTTAATTTTCCAGTCATATTCAAAATCATAAATCGTTGTGTAAAGAGAAAGTTTAACGCAAGTTTGACCTATTCCAAAGTGAATAAAGTATTTTGGAAATCTCAACCTTCATGGACCATAAGAGCATGGGAAATTCTGCTAACTACAGCTAATTGAAAGAAATGAAGAAGCATATTGCAGAAAAACACAAAACAACATCCCTTGCATCGCAAAAGAGTATTCTTCTGGTGCGGAAGCAAAGTCTGTCAAGTGCGTAGTACATATCTCAACAAGATATGTTATCTTGATACATTTGGGAGAAACATTAATCTGTAAGAGGATTCCAATTTGAAATAAATGGTTTATGAGTTTGAAATGCAAAGCTATACGGATTTAATTGTCGACTTAAGGAGCTTAAATCTTCTTACTTTATGTTGGTGTAAAAGACAAGCATCTGGTTCCGACAAGAAATGGAAATATATGGGAAGCAGATTGTTGCAGCTATTTTAATACTTTCCTTCCAAAGTTATTTCTTTATCATATCGTGCAAAAAAAATGCCTGAAGTATCAAACCAGTCTGATCAATATTAGCTCATGGATGAAGACTGAGGCAATTGGAAAAGTAAATTGAAAAATGTACGAAGTACATTTAGAGTGATTGAAAGTTTCATACTCTTACTTATATTTCATATATCTGATGTTGAGTGAAGTATGTGAACCTATTACTTTTTTAAAATATCATAAAAGATCAACAGATTCATTTATTACAAAACTAGCTGCTTTATCATTACAAATTTAATGTATCCCACTGCAAATTCTGTTCTGTTGCAGATCAACAGGGTTTGTTCTTGGATATCATTGTATTCTAGTTTTCTAAAAAGTAAAAGATTGTCAAGATTTTACTGAAGTGTTGTACTTCAATGAAATTGGTATCTGAACTCGGGACAAAGAAGAAGTATGAAGTCTTCTTTTTACAATTTTGGAATAAAAAGAATATGGAAATATGTTACTTCAAACGGTGGCAAGTGTTGTGTTTTATATTAGCCCAAATTGGTTTAAATCCATTATGTTAAACCATTATTTTCAGAACTGTTTTTTATTTTGATCTACAGTAAATGCTTGCAGGAAAAGAGTAGTCACTGGTAAAATGCAATTTGGAAAATAGTGTGATTTGAGAGAATTTTATGAATAAAGGTTATTGTTTTTTAATGATCCTTAAAAACACTACACACTTAATTGCATCAAATTGGTAACATTAGCCCTTAAAATGTCATTGACCAATATACCAACATAAAATTGAAGGGGTGCATTCAAAAAGGGCAAATGTTCTATTGAAATAACATAGGACATGTGCCCTTGTTGCATTCACCCCTTCAATTGAAAAATATCATAATGAGTTTTTGTAAAAACAATCTGTGCAGTTGTGCTCTATCATCACCTTTGAAGGGATGATTTATTGTGGTGGTCTAGTTTTACATTTCACACTTGAACAGGAATGATAAATGCCTGATATTGCGTAAAGTATGACACTGTTTCAAATGAACATTAGGAGATTTAAAAGTTGTTTTTGTCTGATACAAATAAATTCCTTGTTTTAAGAAACATTATTTCTTTACAATGAAAACAGAACGAACATCTTTATTCAACTCAAAATGTAAAAATAAAAAATATGTTAAAGTCGGCACTAACTAAAAAAGACGCACTATGTGCAATTAATGTATTTGAACTAGCATCTAATATCTCAGAAAATTGTCGCTATCTTCAGGCATACATGCTAGAAATAGATTTGAATTGATTATAAGTAAATAAGCGTTGAGAATGACATATGTTTTAAAATATGTGGCAAATGCAGAGTAATAGTTTCCTTGTTTTTGGGGAGTCCTAAGTGTCCTAAGAATATATGATTATATTCAGTTCTTAAAGGTTTTACGAAAAAACAGACTCAAGACAGTAATTTTTACTTAACGCTTATAATGCAATGATAAGTTTATAAATGATTAGTAAAAGTGTCATGCAACATCAATTGTGTCTAGATGCCACAGAATGGAAGATTAACACCAATCAAAATAATGGTTTAAAAACAAAACTTTACAATGTATCATTAAGAGATCGATAGAGGTAGTTCTTCTTAGAAAATCAAAGATCTCATTAACGATATTTCGCCTTGATTTTACTCAACAGGTCAGACATAATATATATTTGAATACATATTGAAATGCTTCTTTATTTTTATGCATTATTCTAAATGGTTTCATACCGTCGGTAAATCTGTTATGGTAACATCAGTGACGCCCTTAGACATTCCATAACGTCGTAAGATGTCCCAGGAAAACATCTGGTTTATCTTCAGAGATTTATCATATTCGTCGAGTGTATATTAAATAGCCCAAGATGCTATCAGAACCCAAAATATGTCCTTATGTAAAATTACTTCGCCATTGGATAGATACACGACGTGGCTACGTTTTGGAAAAAATCATTAGGCGCAGTAAAACAATGGCTCATGTGAAAATTGGCACATGTAAAAAAAATTCACATTGTAATCATCATAAAACTAAAGATTTCATGCTTCAAAATAATAAATTAGTGCATTTCTTTTTCTGTTGAGTATATATTTATGCTTCAGTTATGAAAGATTTAAGTCTTATGAATCTCATTCTACACAAAGTACAATACGTAGTATTAGTATAGAAACAAGATACAATTCTATATGCTTAATCTGTTTGTACAGAACACTTATCCACCTACGACAAGATATATTTTCTGTCAATACAGTGATTTCATTCATTTGAACTAATACAGTCATGTTTATACAGGTGTATTCCGAATTACAGGATTACCATTGATTATTCTTCAACTCAACACGAACACTCATTATCCATCTGAAAGAGCCTTAAACTGAACATAATTTATAGCTTGTTTTATATATGCATTTCACAGCATCACTGGGATGACGTAATAAGTTTTTGTAACTTTCCTATCTCGTTTCTGGTCTAATTGGTTTCTAGAAAGTTAACCACTGCACATAACACATTAAATTCTTCTTTTTATCTGTTAAATTGAAGAGTAATTCTAACCTCATCCTGCGTCAGAAATCACATTGGTTCTGGAAATATGTTTGCATAAAACAATTTCATTAACTGAAATAAAGATCAAATTTGATTTGATATATCTGTGAGACGGTAAGAGAAAATGACATTTTGTGTCATCAATTACATACATGAATCTGAATGCTTTCGAAAAGTTCCAAAAAAACATTTGACTGATTGACGTGCGTCATTGACCGATACTTCTCGATCAAATGGCACTATTCATAAAGTTTGCAAAATGTGAACCCAACAACTCAAGGGGGAGTTCTTTAAAGTTTGTTTTCTGAAGAATCAAATACATGAAGTAAGTCAAATGGAATGACTGAAAGAATAGGTAATATGTCACCTTTAAGTACTACATACCACTTGCTTACTCACAAACAGGAAATCGATGTTATTGTAAGTTCTGTTCATTACTTACATTTGTCTGCAGATCACCAGTAGACAGTGATATTGATCCTTATCAAATTAGGCAACGATTTAGTTGTCAGCTTGTTATCAACAGATATGGATGTACAATCTGTCTCAATCGGCTGAATGTGTTTCTTAATGCAACAGAACACTTTTACTCAATATAACTGCAGCCTCACAGCAATCATTACAAAATAATTGGTTTACTTCTGATAGCTCCGGTCTTGAACCTAAAGTAGATATTGATAAACCCTTTTGTAATTTCAGAGGGGCTAGCATATCTAATAGACAAGAATATATATCTGGTATGAAAAGAACAGATCAAATAATCCGTCACTATCCAGTTTGTCAGGTCCTGAACTTTGCATTGATATTGACAAACTTCAGACAGAATAACAAATAATATTTGCTCTGGAAGGAAAATGTAATGTTATATTTCCAATCCAGTCATTACATTTCCAATCCACTCATAACTCAGTATTTTGTGGTCAGAAACTTATCTGTTCACTAAGTACCTTTAAAAAAGCATTGAATAGACTTATTGAATTAATTGATGTTGGTTATTTCCACACATTATGTTTATCACCTAATTTAAGGTTTTCATTTTGGAAATCTTTATACAAACCGAGTTTCTGTAAATACTTTTAATGAAATAATGTCTAACTATTCAAATCACATATCCATTCCATTAGTAAATCAATAGCCATAATTTATAATCACTGGGTGGTAACGTACCCCGGAAATTGCTGACCACGAAGCGAGGAAAGATGACAGAGGCAGGGGACCAGGTAAGATTCACGATCGATTTGAAGTCTTTCTAGGGATTTTTAAATGCAATAGATTACAGGTAAAATGCTTGATATAGATAATAGTTCACATACGAATTTGAATTACTTACCGACAGGTCTTTCTTATGTTACTATAATCGAAAACCGGCAGTGTGGTCGCTACAGAAAGAGTGAAAGGGAACAGTATTTTACCAAATTCAATATTTTCGTGTCATTTTAGAAGGTCAAATCTATGTTAAAAAGACATTCTAGAACAATTTACACTTTCTTGATACCCCGTGATCCTGTGATTTTGAGAGAGAAATGAGTAATTTGACAAAATAGTTGAACTCGAGTGGTCTGCGTATTGACTCGAGATGTGGTCTGCATATTGGAAACACAAATATTGAGTCAATACGCAGACCACTCGAATTCAACTATTTTGTCAAATTACTCATTTCTCTCTGAAAATAACACGATCACGGGGTATCAAGTAAGTGTAAATTGTTCTAGAATGTCTTTTTAACATAGATTTGACCTTCTAAAATGACACGAAAATATTGAAATTGGTAAAATACTGTTCCCTTTCACTCTTTCTGTAGCGACCACACTGCCGATTTTCGATTATAGTAACATAAGAAAGACCTGTCGGTAAGTAATTCAAATTCGTATGTGAACTAGTATCTATATCAAGCATTTTACCTGTAATCTATTGCATTCAAAAATCCCTAGAAAGACTTCAAATCGATCGTGAATCTTACCTGGTTCCCTGCCTCTGTCATCTTTCCTCGCTTCGTGGTCAGCAATTTCCGGGGTACGTTACCACCCAGTGATAATGTAACATACTTCACTGTGTAAGTGAATTGTCTATAGCAGCTTTGAGCTCCCTTGGGATATCAGATGGAAAGTGAATTCCAAGATGCCTGACAAGGCCTCAATTAGGTCAGAACAGAATTGGAGCACTAAACATCTTAAACAGATCTCTCCGAAACACTCAGAAAAACAACTACGAGTCATTCGCTAATGTACATCAAAAATGGTGTTTTGAGGAGAGCACTTTTCTAATTTAATTCTGTAATGATATTAAATGTTTATGTTTATATGTTTATATTAACATAATAGTTATCGATGCATCAACATTAAATTTGATATTGAATATTAAAATCTGAAATAGAAATCATTTTTGAGTCAAATACTTTTACCCTGGAAACTACCAACTATCTAATTACATGTATTTGGAATAGCTTGTTCGTTGATTAACTGACTTAATACCGAGTAACTGTACTTAAATGTGCTTGTAATCGAGAAAAAGAAAGCTACATGTATACACAGAAACTTATCCCCTTAACTTATTTCGCATAATTATTTACACAGTCTTCTATCTCACACAGACAAACATGGATTCTAACTAAACGTATATGAATATATGTAAGAAAACGAACTTGTGAATATATACAAACTTGAAGTACACAGTTTATATTGAAATTATTTTTCAACCTATACACATAAAAAATGTCTCTTTTCACTCATTCGAATGCATCATTTAACTTCAATCTGTACCACACATACCAGGTTACCTTTACCAAGCTCTCTGAGTAGATATGAAAGAATATTTTTTCTTTAGCAGGAGTATGAATTCAGATAAGTATTGAAATGGAATGAAAAAAGTACTCCATTATGTTCATTTTCGACTGAATTTACTATTTCAACCTTAATCAATTAATCTCAGTACGACGTATAAGCTTATTATATCTCTAATACTCATATTTCTACATCCTGAAATCAGCAGAAATGAATTCGGTTAATAAATTTAAATCAATCAACTAATTAATAAACCGAGTAAACCACAAGAGCCCATTTTCAATCATTTTAGTTTCATATTGAATTTCAAGTCTTGCCAGCCATGGAAGTTTTTAAAAAGTTTACTTTTCCACATCCACTCACCTTGACCTATGGGTAGATATATAAACGAAAAACATCAAGAGACAACAAAATTAATATGTTTAATACAAATGATATCCAAAGAAATTTTCCACACCAAAGTACGCTCCTTTGTTTTTACTTGTAGAGGGCCTAGGTTATTACAGAGGAAATACACAGCATTATTTCTTAAAACTTTCTTCATAAAGATTTACATAAAATATATATAACCAAGTTAATGATTAAAAGTGATGATAAATTTTGAAAAGATATACACCAAGTTAAATGTTGTTAGTAGTATTGCTTACAGAAGAATACATATATAATATGAATCCAGTGTAAAGTCTTGCAGTTGAAAATAGAAAGAAACACTGTGACCTGGTAAAAACCTAATTATTCTCTGGAACATATATGCTAGGAAATGGTTTATCAGTCAAAAGATCCTTAATGTATATAAACTCAAAATAAGGCTTATCGTTACTGTGACCAGGTGCGATCATTGATCACCAACTAAGTGAGCAAACAAGTAAGTTTCCTTTAGGTGTGCTTAACAACGATTCAATAAAGTCGTAAGAATCAATGTTCTAACGTTGCTTTCACAGAATAAAGAAGTTAATTATTAATAAAATTGGCAACATCAACTACTAAAATGCCAATAAAAGAAGCCATGTCTATCATATCTCACATAAATTAACATGCTTATCATGTCTCATAAATGAAGCTAAAATCAATTTGCACATGATAAACACTTAGTTATCACAGGGGGCTTACGTTGATTGACGAATCAATATGATATAATGATTAAAATTAAGGATGCGCGGTATTATCGATATATCGGTATATTGCAAAACAGGGAGAACGTGATACGAATCGGAACACACTTCTGAATTCATCTAATATAATAAACGTTTCAAAACAAGATATTTCCATCTAAAACTGAAAAAAACCACGACCAAATAAAACATGATTGAATAGATGTTCTTTACAAAGAGTGAAGATGTGTTTTGAAAATAGCTCAACTACATGTATGTATACAGATCACAAACAGTGTTTGAAAAATATCCCTTTCCAAAACGGCTCATATATAGCTGAACAATGATGATCGTTCTTAATATACTCATATTTAGACAAGATAGCATGCAAAATCCCGAATTAAAGAAGTACCAACATATTGCAATACAGAAGTGAGGAACGATACCCATCCCTAATTAAAATTGTATGTAACTTCACTGTGCCTAATAATTGTCGATAGGGGTTTGGATACAGTACATATTCTCTTTAGGGATGGCAACTGACTTTCAGAAAAGCCTGACAAGATTGCAATTAAGTTGATAAAGTATTTGATTGGATCACAGAAGAGCATACAAGAAGTCATTACTTATAAAGACACTGTTTGACTGATAATCTTAAAGGATAGGAATAGATATTAACCCATCAAATTTGTTTGTGATTAAAGATATAAAGTAGAGAAACGAAGAAATTTTAAAACAAAATTGGTTAACTTTTACCTTAGAATAGAAACCATTTTGTTCTTAGAACATGTCTGTTTGATCTTTTTTTCCTTCGTCTATCAGAGACCTGCAAATTTCACTTCTGAAATAGTACTGAGCTCGCTGCAAGAAACAGAATGAGGGAGTAATCTAGCAACTGAAAGGTTGTGTAAAGAGAAGATATGTACAGGCTCTGGTTTATCTTTCGTCGTATCCAGATCCGTAGTTAATCACACTCCCTATTGTATTGTACATGGCGGGAGATTACATATCAAGGTAACAATCAGACACCTTCTTTCATCATTTCACAGGTTACAATTGTAAATAGGGAGTTCTATTTTTTATTAAAAATCTTTCTTTGCCTACACTGTCAACAAATCAAGTATTTCCCAACAGTGACAAGGGACAATTACCATTGTGATATTTATAGATTCCATGTTTCTCTGACATGAGGTTTATTTGAAGGTACAATTTACATGTATAATTTCTGTTTTCTGCAGAACTTCATATATCAAATAATAATATTTTAATAATAATAATATTGAAAATATACGCTTAGTTGTCTCAGCTTAAAAATAAAGAATCCTTCTTATTTTACTTCATTTCAAATATTGAAAAATATAGATAATGAGTCATATAAGTCTAACTCCTACATTTGCCTGCTTCCCATTTGTAGCTTTTGGAATGATGAACAAATCCATATTATCAAATAGCTTACACTTACATATCAGTTGAATAATCTATGATGGATATTTCATTTAGAAAATGTTTTCACTGAGTGACATGTTAACAGTCGACTCACTTAAATACAATTGATTCTTAAGTTCAATATTCGTGGTTTGTATATAATAATATTAATAATAATAATGAAATTTTTTAAGCCTAATATCCAGTGCAAGCACTGCTCATTTGCTGTACATTATTTCCCTGAAGGAAGTACTTTCAAAGCCGCTACTAAGCGCTTCGCGCGACCACATAGGTCCATACTTCCCGTAGTCAGGTACCCAATTGTACAGCTGGGTAGACTGAGTGCAATGTGGATGAAGTGCCTTGCCCAAGGACACAACACGGTGTAAAGCCCAGGTCACAAATCTTTGGTGTCTCCACCTGGATTCGAACCCGGGTCTTTGGCGTTATAGGCCAGCACGCTAACCACCACACCAGCGCGCTCCTCTATGTCTGTATTTAACTGATAGATATGGATATAGATTGTTGCCAATTTCGAGATTTAAATTTCAACATCACAAACTCGTTACCAATAAAGTGGATGTGTAATAAATAAACCTGAATAAATCGATTGAATATAATATCAGAAGAGACCAAGTTTGGAAACTTCGACTCATTGTAATTGCAGCTTTTTAATTTGCCTCCTTATATTTCAATTACATTATCGTCCCAATCATAGTTGCAACCAAAATATATAATTTCTACGGACATAAGCTCTAAAATTGGCCATTTTATTCATAAAGGCGTTTTTCTGTAATTGTATTTTCTTTTATATTTGTGCATGGTAAATAAAGCAAAAACTTTATTAAAACAAATTCAAAATATAATTTCTTACAACAACAATTTATTATCATTTAGTCAGCATAAGAGAAGAGTTGCTTACCATGATATTTGCATATCAATGATCAAATTTCAGTTATCAAGTTTCCTTTACATTGATAAATGTACAGTTAAATAGTAAACAGCATTATTTGTTGTATCCAAGGATCATCTTAATGTCTTTGCTAATGATTGCCAAATGCACAGTTTTCTTTGCTGTAACAATACCTCGAATATATTTCCATTAGTTTCCAAGTTTGGAAACGAAGGAGTATCTAAAGCAAGCGGGTGTTATGCACTTGATATTCCACGTGTTATTCCTAATCAATGAAACACCTGTTGAAATAATTAGTCACTATTCTTCTAGTCTTCCTTCAATTAGGGACAGAATAGTCAAATCAGCCACAGTACGTGTTGTATAAAATCCCTCAGAAACACTGCAATTAGGCTGTACAATCAATGCTCTCATGGGAAAGTGACTAATGACTTATGGAATTCTTTAATGAGTCGCATTGTAATTTTCAACAAAGAGTGGCTTTTGGTAGATCTTTTACAACAAATGCATCAACACAGCTACAAAAAATACAGGTTGTGTGATAAGTAAATAATTCATATAGAGAACACAAACATTCTCTCAAGGAAGAAGCATGACAGTGCTTCAATTTCGCATTCGAACATACAACACTGATTATGATAAATAAGGGTGTTCTCTCATGTTCTCTCTGTGCAACATTGGTTAAACTGTAAATGCATTAAAACGTGTTTTCTAAGAGAAAAGTCATTGAACGTGTGCCGGAAAATGAACTTTGGCATGGCATTAAATTTTACAGTGTTTCAATTGGTTACTTTAAAATAATGTTATTTAAAAAAACCACTTACATTGCAACCGATAAAATCATGATTGGGTTGTAAAAGAGACTTTTTCTAATGATAACTTAATTACATAAACCATCTCAAATAGTTTCTGAATATCTCCTATGGGTCAAAATGGATATAAGTCCAGTCATATAAAATTATTTTAGTTTAGTCTGTTTGCATGTATCAACCAAAACACGTAAGGAATAAGACCATCCATGGAATGTTCGATATAATCAAAGAAGCTAGTTAACTGAAATAAATACAAGTCAGTTATTGCTTACAAAAGATAGATAGGTATATTGACCCATACGATGTTATCAAGGGGAAAGATAAATAAATTTATAGATAAATAAATAAAAAGGTTGTTAGCTAGAACGTTCTACCACTCAAACCAACGAAGGAATTATTCTAAAGTATGCAATCAAAATGTGTTTTTCAGCTTATATTAATAAACAAACAAAAAGAAGAAGAAGAATGAATTACATGTAAAATTTGCTCAATCAAGACATAAAAGGTTGCTTAATGTACTACAACAGAATGGTCTAAAGGAAGTTAAAATGGTAAAGTCAGAACTTTATGTTTCACACATGGGGGTGATTACATATGAATGCAAAGATCTGTAGTTAATTTAAATGGCACAATATAATACCTTCTTTTATCATCTCACACCAAACGCCATCGGCAGCAAATCCCCTTTCTTTGGGTACACTAACCACACAATAACCTTTCTTCAATAGTGACAAGGAACTAATACCACTGTGATATTTCTAGAACCCGTGCATCCAAAATGTAAGCTAAAAGGCTCGAGGTATGATCTACATCATTTTTTTGCTAAATATCTTTTCAACTATTGATTTTTTTCTGTTAGATGGAAAACGTGAAGTTATATATATGTCAACAGAAATGGACGATGGTGTTTATTAGGCTTCCTTCACTTCAGAATAAACGATAAGAGAGGAAGGATTTCGTACCTCGCGACGGTACAAGTCTCTCATGCAATCTCATTCAAGTAAGATAGTGTAGTACAATTAAGATCTTGATTTAGTGAGATTGGCCTTTTGTCTTGACAGCATCATATATCTGAATTTGAATTTTATCAAAATAACTCTTCAACCATCCTTTTCAAGATGTCTTTTAAAGGGGCAGTAGCACGTTTTTTGATAATTTTATATTTTAAAATTGTCACTAATAATTGTAATTAATGCTTAATGTATGATATTGAAAGTGTCAAAAATCTCATTACACAAGTCATTCATCCATAGTCAAAGGATAAAGTATGAAGATTCGCATAAAATCCATTGGTGGCCATTTTTTGTGAAAAACCTTTAATTCATTTTGTGTAAGAAAAAGGAATCGCATGGCTAAATTTTACATTTTATATTTGAATTATTACTACTCCATTTAGTTTAAATACATTGTCTTTCAATTGGAACCATTAATTTTGATTTTCCTGACATCACCTTATATTTCCCCTTAAAACGAGCTACTGCCCCTTTAAATACCCTGTCAAAACATACCTATTTCAAGTTTAATATTTGCATCATCTGTTCCAACAGAATTTATCAACTGAATTAATATGCTGTGATTATTCATACCTTTTTATGCTATATTCATACTTTCTATATCATCCTAATAGTTCAATCATTACCTTCATTCTAATATGCCATAGAATTCTGAGCATGCACCTTGTGTAACCTAATATCGCTATGCAATATTCATTACTGTAATAAGACGACATAATACTTAAGAATGTGTTTGTAGTATTCATGACATTACTTGCTTCAATCGTTATCACGGTTATTTGTCAAAATCTATGGTTAGATATTTCTACACTCTCGCAATCGTTATTCTCAGGAGATATTTTTGGAGAGAAAAAAATAGGGATACGTGAGAGATATATATATACCCACAGCTCCCGAGGTGTATCGGTCAATACACCTACTGTTTGTCCGAGGTGTATCGCAGCGAAGCCGAGGAACCATGATTCAAACAGGAGGTGTATTGAGCGATGCACTGAGGGAAGTGAGGGTATATTTGACTTATACCCCACTCCAGTCGAGTTATATTTGACGAAACAATGCGTTCCATCCTTCACTACGTATTATACGTCTTGACCTAGATCAATAGAATATTAACACCACTCTTATAATTGCGATTTAAAAACCATAAACTAACTCCAGGTATAAAAATTTGGTACAAATTAGTACTTATACATGGACTGATATAGGAAAAAATAACAACATATGCATAACACAACAGAAAATACTTCTGTTTGTGTCAATCCACAGTAGCTCAGTCGACGCTGCTCTGCAACTTAAAGGCACCCGGTTTGATTCCCGCCATCGCTGTTTATAAATTTCAAAAATTTAGAATTCTAAATTTTACAAATCTGTTTATTTACCAAAGTTGAAGATCTCTTCATCTGACTAAGTTTAGATGTACAAAAAAGAGGAGGTATATTAGAAAAGTAGAGGTGTATCGTCAATAAACCTACAGTTAGGACATAGAAAGTAGAGGTGTATCGGTCAATACCCCTACAGTTAGACCAAAGGAAACTATAGCAACGAGACCGGAAGTAGGGTATAAAGGTACTTTCGCTTCATTTTGAATTAACTATGTATTATATAATGCATGTATTAATCTATATAATTCTAAAATGAGTTGTGGGTTGTTGGTTTTTTAAATCATTTACAAAGGTTAGTTAATGAAATTCAAAGATTATAGATCATTCCCTGATCAAACAGATGAAAAACGAAGCGAATTGAAAAATGGAAGGCATGGCAATGAGTGCAGCTCTACCGGATACTGTATTGAAAGTGATCTGAAAAAAAGAATTTGCTTTAATCGTTGGTTGGACATGTCAAGATTTCAAATGAAGAAAGCTCTTTTCACAAAACCACTCAGATCGTCTGTCAAATCCCTCGAAGCGTCTCTTTTCATGATGAAGAAAAAGTATTTATAGCATATAATTAAAAACGAGGCAGTTTTTCTAAAAAGTGGTAACTGAATGAAACACAAAAATGAGTGTCCATTTAATGTGGAAGTCGACCTAGATCTTTCAAGATGTGGAGGCCATAAGTTTTTCTTCATTCAAACTATTCTATCTATTCTTTAAAATTTTCTGAAAAATTAAACTAAAAATTCCACTGTCACAAATTCAAACATTAAATGGCATCTCATAAAATTAGACTCGATTAATGTTCGATGATTGGACTTCCGGTAATGGCTTCTAAGCGTTAAGACGTGAAACGTAGAGCTCTGGGATTTATTCTCAAGTTTCCGACAACAATCCATCTAAAACGAGAAAATGAGTTCGAAGGGTCCGAAATCTCGATCTAAAGCAGCTGTACCAAGCGTTAAATCATACCTAAATGCTTCGACCGAGCCGATCGACACAGATTTTCGGAAAGGCGATAACAACGTCTCACCGCCAACGGACGCCATGTTGCTTTCTAGTGACATTAAGGACTTCATAAAAACACAAACAGTGACTTGACTCACTGGCCTCGGTGAAAGCGGAAATGGAGCAACTTAACAAACGCTCAACTGAAATGGAACACTGCATCGATTTCAACGCAAGGGAAATCGCCGATGTCAGAAAAGAGATTGAAAACGTAGCCGACATTCAACGCAGATATGACGACAAGTTTCTTGAGCTAGAGCTGTATTCCCGAAGGTCAAACATACTTATCTACGGGATGAAATCTTCCGGGACAGATGAATCCCCAAGGCAACTTGAACATAAAGTCAAAGAACTCTTTATTTCCGTTCTCAAAATGGATGAGACCATTGTGAAAGGCATGCTTTTTGCCAACACTCACCGCCTCCCACGAAGGGAAACAAACGCCGGAAAACCTGACCCAATTATTGTAAAGTTTGTGAACATACCCGACAGAAATTTAGTTTTCACAACGGCCAGAAAATCATTCAAAACTTTGTCAGAGAAAAAAGTAGCTATACACAGTGACCTACCACGTGTCCTGAAGCAGCTGAGAGCAAAACTGTCGCAGAGAGCCCGGTACCTACGTACTAACAACCAAGTCCAAACTCGGATTTTTGAGAGGGGTACGACAATATCGCTTCAATACAGAAGGAACTCCGACAACCCATGGAAAAGTATCGGAATTGAAGAGGAAATCTAAACTATATGAACGTTAACGTGTACGTGACCGTGACTCTGCCTTGGATAATTAATATTATAGACACTAAGCTCTCTTTTAGGTTTTGATTCTCGTTTTAAAAAGGTGGGAAACTCTTTTTTTTTACAGCTTATAATTGTCTGTTATTTCCATTATAAAGATTAGTCTGAGTGTGTGAAGTTATACAATCTTTGAGTTCTATGATGTACTCTATCGCACTGCCGTAACTAGACGTCGCTAAGCGGAGCTATCGACGTCCTTGAACTTTAAAATTTACACTTCTTGGCAAGTTATATTCAGCATTTAATTATTTCTGACTATAATGCTACCAGTATTGTGCGGATTCCGCCGATCTTTCACTGAAGATGTGACAACAATTAATTGTGTGACAGTGAAAGCATTTTAGATGTTGACAATCTTTGTTTACGGTGAACTCCACTGCACTGCCACGTTGTGAAAGGAGCCTTCGGCGACCTTGAACTTGTGAACTTCCGGAAAAGCTCCGGCTTCTTGACAATTCAATGAAAGAACGATGTCTTGAACTTTTATTTTAGTATTTCCCCCGAAACAAGATCTTTTTGTTGTTGTCAGTTTGGTATTATGTGAATTAATTGCGTCCAGTTGCTACGTTCCAGGAACTTGGAAGGAAATATATGTATAATATGTCTTTTAAGAATGTATGTTTTGAAGGTATCGATGTCAGATACTTTTACGTGTGTATGTTTATGTATGTGTTTAAATGCAATATAGAAGTGTTCACCTTTTTCCATTTTTCACCTGTAGAAGTGTCTACCTATTCCCAATTTTCACCTGTTATTCTCCCATCAGTATTCCATATCTTCACAACACCGCCTTGCCCTATTTTAGATATCATAACAGTCGGTGCTTTGCAGTTATCCTTCACCTTATGGTAATTTATTAGCCATGGATGACAAATTTAGCTGTTGCTCCCAAAATTGCAGAGGCTTAGGAGATCCCAAAAAAAGGAAGGATGTCTTCAATTTCTTAAGAGCTAAAAAACATTCAATCTACATGCTCCAGGATACCCATTTTGATACCAAATTAGAGTCGTATATTCGAGCGGAATGGGGTTTTGATTGTATCTTCAATTGTAACAACAGTCAATCTCGGGGTGTAGCTATCCTAATCAACAGCAATTTCTCCTATAAAATTCACAAGATAATTAAGCATGAAAAGGGGAATGTTTTGATTTTAGATATCACAATATGTGATAAAAGATTAACATTGGTAAATCTTTATGGGCCTAATGTAGACTGCCCAAATTTTTATATTTCAATTTCTTCAGCTAGCATTATCCTTTAATAATGAACACTTTATATTTGGTGGAGACTGGAATCTTGTTTTAAACCCAGACACTGATGTTTATAATTATATCAATGTTAATAATCCAAATGCTCGAGAGCAAGTGTTTAAGTTGATTGGTGAGCTTAACCTTATTAATGTATGGAGGGATCACAATCCTGATTCTATGAAATTTACTTGGCGTAGAAAAAACCCTCTCAAACAAGCTCGTCTAGATTTCTTTCTGGTCTCTGAATCTTTGTTCCCTTATGTTCAGTCAACGGGTATCAGTGCTGGTTACAGGACAGACCATTCGCTTATAGATGTTCATTTTAGTCTTGGTGATAAGGGTAAAAAATCCTCCTATTGGAAATTTAACTCTTCTCATCTGAAGGACATGGATTATGTTATGACTATTAAAGAAGTGATCTCAAACGTGAAGAAGCAGTATGCAGCCCTGGTTTACAATTTTGATAATATAAATACAATTCCTGACAGGGACCTCCAACTTAGAATTAGTGATCAACTCTTTTTTGAAACTCTGTTAATAAGAGGAAAGTCTATCTCATATTCCTTATATATTAAAAAGAAAACCTCAAAAAAAGAACATGACTTGATAAAAGAAATTGATATTTTGGAAAAATCTATCTCCAACCCTCATGATTTAGAACTTCTTGATGCCAAAAAAAATGAATTGGAAAGTTTAAGAAAAAGGAAAATGGAAGGAATATTTGTAAGATCAAGAGCTAAATGGATTGATGAGGGGGAGAAAGTCACAAATTACTTTTGTAATCTAGAAAATCGAAATTTTGTCAGCAAGACAATGAATAAAATTGAAAGGCCTGATGGATCTGTTATTCATGATTCTGATGATATTCTTGAGGAAGCAAGGTCCTTCTATAGAAATCTCTATTCATGTAACAAGGATCTTGAGTCAAATGTAGACATCTGTGATGTTTTTATGTGAGGATTTACCTGTCTTGGATAAAGTTGATTCTGACTCTTTGGAAGGGTACATTACTCATGAGGAATTACTAAAAGCACTTAAAGGTATGAAAAACAACAAGAGTCCTGGAACAGATGGTTTTTCTGCAGAATTCTTTAAAATGTTTTGGATTGACTTGGGCTATTTTGTTTTGAGATCTATCAATAGTTCTCTGGATGTTGGTGAATTATCTATTACACAAAAACTAGGGGTTATTACTTGTATTCCTAAAGGAGACAAACCAAAGCGTTTTCTCACCAATTGGAGGCCCATTTCCTTGCTTAATGTAGTCTATAAAATGGCTTCTTCCTGTATTGCTGAAAGGCTTAAAAAAGTCCTTCCCATTCTTATTAATAATGACCAAACTGGTTTTATGTCCAATAGATATATTGGTGATAATATAAGAATTGTATATGATACACTTGTGTTTACTGAATCTCAAAATATTCCAGGTATGCTGTTCAGAGTAGATAAGGCTAAGGCTTTTGATTCTGTTTCTTGGACATTCATACAGAAAACATTATCTTTTTTTGGTTTTGGTCCTGTCATTAAAAGATGGATTGAAGTGTTTTACAAAGATATTAAGTCTTGTATTGTCATAAATGGCAAAATGTCCTCCTCTTTTGAAGTTCTTAAGGGATGTAGACAGGGTGATCCATTGTCTCCTTATGTTTTCTTGCTGTGTGTGGAGATACTGGCAGGCATGGTGCGTGAAAACAAGAATATCAAAGGCATTTGTGTTAATAATACAGAGTATTTAGTTTCACAATATGCAGATGATACTGATTTTCTTCTTGATGGGAGTAAGGAGTCTCTTGAAGCTGTTATTGAATCTCTGGATATCTTTGCTAGTATGTCTGGTTTAAAGATTAATTATGATAAATCACAGGTGATATGGATTGGAAGTAAGAAAAACAGTACTATAAGATACCTATCTCAGTTAAGACTCCAATGGAACCCCTCAACATTCAAGGTGTTGGGTGTTACTTTTAGCACAAATATTTCAGATATTGTTCAGCTGAATTTTAGGTCTAAGCTTTTTGAACTTAAACAAATAATGAATAAATGGGTAAACAGAATTTTAACCCCAATTGGAAAGATTGCATTGATAAAATCGTTATTAATTTCTAAACTGAATTATCTCTTTTTAACTTTACCTAATCCTCCTGGCACTTTTCTCAAAGAACTTAACCAACTGTTGTTCAAGTTTGTTTGGAATCAAAAACCTGATAGAATAAAACGAGAAACGCTATGTAAACCAGTTAAAGAAGGTGGATTGGGAATGATCAATATATTTGAATATGTTAAAGCCTTGAAAGTGACATAGATCAGAAAGTTATTAACTAAAGATCCCAAATGGAAATGTATTTTATGTGCCACTTATTCTAAATATATTAAATTTGACAAATATGGCAACGAGTTTTTGAAGAAAATTGTTTGTAACCTTGACAATCCCTTCTGGATTGACTGTTTTAATGCTTTTTTGGACTTCTCAAGGAAAATCAAACCTGTTAACTTTCAAGACTTTTTGTCTGAGCATATATTTTATAATAGCAACATTCTTGTTAGTAAGAAAACAGTCTTTTATGAAAGTTGGTTTTCCAAAGGTATTACTCAAATTAGTGATCTTGTTAATGACCATGGTGATTATCTGTCTCTCGATGTATTTAATAGAACGTATCATTTGAATGTATCTTTTTTACAGTATTATGGTGTGGTTAGTGCTATAAGAAAATATTTTGCGGGTTTGTCAATACTGAAAGAAGACACTGGACATTGTTCTGTAAGCCCACCAATTACTCGCTTGCTACTTTCAGTTAAAAAAGGCTCAAAAGCCTATTACTACATCTTGTGTTCTTCAGAAAGGAAACCAAGAGCTCAGTCCAAATGGCAAGAAGAATTTAATGGTGATCTGGATTGGAATTGTATCTATTTAAAACCAGTTAAAACAACACAAGATACTAAATTAAGATGGTTTCAGTACAGGATACTCCATAGAATTTTAACTACAAATATATTTCTTACAAAAATTAGAATCAAAGACTCTGATCTATGTACTTTCTGTAATGAAGAACAAGAATCCATTTGTCACTTGTTCTGGGATTGCGAATTCGTACAAGTATTTTGGTCAATATTTCTTTCTTGGTTAACTGAAAACTGTGATCACATTCATAACCTTAAACTCTCTTTGGAATTGATAATCTTTGGCTGTAAAAAAAATGTTTTCACTGATGCTGTTTTTGATTTATTCATTTTATTAGGTAAATACTACTTGTACAAATGCAAGCTGAACTCCTCACTACCAAGTTTTACTCATTTTAAAAATGAGTTGAGATTGAGATATTATATAGAAAAATGTTGCAAAAAAGAATTTTATGCCAAGTGGGCTATGTACCATTGTTTATTCAAAGACGACTGAATCATTAATGTCTAACTTCTTGACATTGATCTAGTATTTGTGTGAATGGTGTGTGAAAGTTTCTGTCTGTATTTTATTGTTTAAAAAAGGCTTCCATGTAACCCAGAATGATTTTGATTTCATTTAAGTCGACTTGGCAGTCCCCTGGCTGCTGAGTTTTTGATTGTTACAGGGTTTGAGGAATAAAAAAAAAAAAAAAAAAAAAAAAATGTTCGATGATTTGCTATGTTTCTACGATGTACATCGTTGAAGTTTTGTCTTACTTGATATTGCAACAGTTAGAGATATATGACAGATTTGATAGTGAAACTATACCATTTGTACCAGATAAAGAAATCAGAGAAACGAGAGTTTATTAACATCTCTCTGTCAATTGTATAACTAGAAATATACTAAGGTTCAACTAGATTCAAGGCATCTTATTCATAAGTACGTTTATAATTGGTTTATCGGAGAGGAGTTCTCAACTAGATCTCTACCAAACTAATAAACTATAGGCACCTGTTATATTCAAACTCATTGAATTCTGAAGCTCTACAGATATAAAGTTCTCATCTAGCAACAATGAGTGTCCATATATATATATATATATGTAGGACTCAGATCTATGGTAGGTCTCTAATCCGTGGCGGATTTCCAAATCCATGGCGAGTTGCAATTGGTATTATGCTATCTCCGACTGCAATAGCGGCTGAATTATTCTATTTCGGTTGGAAAATATCGGGCCTTCTCAATGAACAGTGGTTTCGCCTGGCGACGCGAATAGTTAGCGATTATGAAGTCATCCCTCAATGATGTCACTTAACATGACGTCAAGAAACAATCCGCCACGGATTAGAGACCCGCCATAGATCTGAATCCTACATATACAAGTACAATTTGTAAAACAAAATTAGTGTACTTATTTCTAAGAATAGAAATGCATGTTTGTTAAATTCTTACAACATGTCTGTTTGATCTTTTATTACATGTCTTTCAAAGAACCCGCATATCTAACTCTGAAATCGTACTGATTTACAGAATTATAGGAGTAATCTTGGAACTGAAAGAAGGTTATGTAAAGAGGAGATATCCAGGCACGTATCAGATCCGTAGTTAATCACACTCCCTATTGTGTCGTACATGGTGGAAGATTGTATATTACTGTAACAATCAGACATCTTCTTTCATCATTTCACAGGTTACATTTGTAAATAGGGATCTTCTCTTTTGATTAAAAATCTGTTTTTCCTTCAATGTCAACAGTATTTCCCAACCAATGTTGAATCCATGTGTCCCTGATATGAATATTTTCTTAAGGTGCAATCTACAAGGATCAGTTCTTTATCTAAGATAGCAAAATTAAAGTTCTAAACTCACTAGCACAAATAATGTAACAACATTTCAAAGAGAGGCAAAAACGAAATTACTCTGTCAGAGAAGGGCGACTTTAATGGCGATAGACATATGTGTTATCAAGAAGTACTTCATACAGCATAACAATAATATTTGAACTATCAACGTTGGCAACGTAGTCTTAAGTGGTATGGCATAGTTTTTTTACATCATTACAGCACACTTTATGGTATAAAAACATTTTGATGTGACATGGTATATGATGTGATAGGATGTTTTGTGACGTTAAAGAAACATCAAATATAAAGGTATCATATATATCAGAACGATATGATACGATAAAAGCTATCATGACATCCTATTTTGAGCTTTAATATAAAATGAAGTATGACGTTTCAGTCCAATCTCAAAGATTGGTCCAAAACCCCTTTCTGTATCTGGAGGATAATTTTTTCTTAGTCTGTCACTCACTCTTAACTCTAGAGCAAAGCATTAAAGGAACCTTCTTAAGTCTAGAACATGTTAGTTAAATTGTCTAAGTATTTAGTATTTCCAGGACTCCTTGTTTTACTTCATTTCATAGAATATATTTAGTCAAAAATATGGTGTAAGGGTGTTCTGACTGTAGGGACACTTCCAGGAGGTGCTGGACACAGTTGTCATTGAACATGTTGAGGACCACAGACTTACCACTAGGCCTATCTTAGAGGATAGAAAGGCTTACACTTGCATATATCTCGGTACAAAACAGTTCAGTATTAACCTGATATCCTGAAAATAATCAATTATAATATTACAAATACATTGAATAATCCTTTTCCCTTACATTTGTGAAGTTCCTTTGGTGGTTTTTGAATGACAAACAAATACAAATGATTACAATATCTCACACTTACATATCTCTTGAATAATCTATGGTGGATGTTTCATTTAGAAAATGTTTATACTGAGTGATATGTTGACAGTTGAACTACTAAAACAAACAAAATAAAAGTACCGAGGGTACAGAAGCTCACCTTAAAATGAATGATGTGGTAATATGGTTTAATCGTGTAACCATCTTTTATATGATAATAGATTATGGCTGCCATCATGATTTTTTTATCTTTTAAAATGCTATTCTTCTGTTGGAAACCACTAGAGTTTGAACAAACATTAATACAAGAATGATATAATCATGATTTGTTAACAAGCAGTAGGTTTTTGTATAACATTTTTGTATATCTATGGCTAAATTGGTGACCATCTTGGACTTTTTAATCTTCAAAATGCTACTTTTATGTGGGCATCTGTATTAATTTCATTATGATATCTTGATTGGTTTAGGAGTATTCATTTAGTCACACTCTCAACTTCCAAAGAACTAAAAAGATGATGCACATAAACATTTGGAATATATCCCTCTGACACAAATCACAAATTCGGCTAGTGATAGGTCCAATTGCCAAAGTAAACTGTCCAGGTCAATGTCTCATGTAATTCTAACTGAAGATTTCTGAATAACTTAAATCTTGACATATGTTAGTGCAATCTGATTGGTCAGAATAGGCTAGCAACATGGGGGCTTATGCTAATTACTAGATATGATGACCTATGATGACCTCTTGCACCTGCATGTAGCTTATGTAACTTATCCTCTTATGTAAGTTACTGTTATTCCATATAGTGAGTGTCCTCCCCTCATTTCAATATGCAAAACATATACTCTTTAGAGGAGAGTTGCAGGAGAGGGGCTGGAAGGATAGATGGGGAAAGGGGGAGGGGGATAGAAGGAATGTGGGATAGGTTTGCAATGGAAGGACAGGAGAAAAAAGGGGAGGAGGGAAAGGGGGGGTAGTAGAAGAGAGGTTTGCAATGGAAATAATCTGGAGGTCAACTCAGTAATATGTTTATTGAAGTATCTTAACTAACAGAGAGAATTGGTGAGAAAGACTTTGTAAAAAAAGAATTGTTCAGACAGCTGTTCAATTAGTTTTGAAGATGAATATTAAATCATATCTTTTATTAGCATGACAAACAAAATAAAAGATAATTTGTTATTCATTAACCAAAATTTTCAATTTGGAATAAATTAATTGCATGGGAACAATGGACTAAAAAACAGTTAGTGTTGGGAGTGAAAAAATTTAATCATTTTAAATGCTTTTGAAAAGGATTTGTTTGAATTGAATGATCATTATAATTATCTAGATAATCATTGTTCAGACCGTAATCAGATATAGATGATTATAAAATGTATATTTATCCCTCACTGGCTACCGGTATGTTATTTGCCATATATATGAAGTGTCAGGAATTATGTAAAAGAAAGGATTTATTAAAACTGTCATGCTTCAGGCTGTTCGCAGATAAAGATGATTCATACAGTTTTTTGTAACTGTATTTATAGTGTTGATAAATATTACAACAAGCATATCAATACAAATATAATGACATTGATTTGATTGATCAGGAAATGAATTCTTTTCAATGAATTTCATGAAATCTAATTGAAAATTCAATATAATTGACATATTGACCATCTTGGATTCTTGATAATAAAATAAATGCGTCTTTGTCAGGAATCACTATATATAGAGATTATTAACTGAGTGTGTTTCCGTATCATTAATATCATATAATAGGAATAAAATTTGTATTATGCGAGCCTTTGGCGAGCATAATACATATATTTTTATTCCTATTATATGATATTAATGATACGGAAACACACTAGGTTAATAATTTCTTTATCATATAATGTAATTTAGAAATAAACGGATTTAAACGAAAATATGATTCCTTCTAAAAATATGTTTGACCTAGATTTCGCGGAGTAATTGCTTTCACAATAAACCAAGGTGAAGGTCATATTGTCGGCGATGTATAGTTGTGAACAGTCTAGAAATATTCCTTCAAGAATTTTTTTCTTCACAGTGTTAGAAACGTCTTCTACAATCTATCGTCATTTTCAGTCTGATTCCGAGTGCACGAGTAAACATTGTATCTTTTTATAACACAAAATGTGTAAGAACCACTTGTCAACGTCACTACGACAAGGGGAAGTTAACTCTAACTGCATTTTGAAAAGCTGCATTGTCATTGTTGTTACGCCAGTTCAGTTACGGTATCCTTAGACTAAACGCCGACTATTTGCGAAGGTGAGGTTGTTGCGTTTGTTACTCCGCTACAAGATAATCTGTACTACCACTAGAATATGATTTGTTTTTGCTGATAAGTTGGTAACCGACACGGTCAAAGCGATATCTATGCCTATGTTATTTCACGAAAATAGAAGCACATTTTTGTTCGATATTGTTAGCTGCATATCGTTATATTTTTTAAACCAACGATGAAAACAACTTGAAATGCTTGGAAAACCAAGCTATGATTTCTAAAATACGAATGCGTGATAAGTTTACCCTGACGGATTTTGTACGATATTTTATTCAATAGAAACACAAAACCTGAAAACTCCCGACGACGTTATCAATGGTTAGTGACCGTTTTAGGACTCGCATGACATGCATGGAGTTTTGAGAAAATAGTTCGTGTTTTGACCTAATTTGCATCTTTATCAGATTTTGAGGCAATCGGATACCAAGTTTATCAGATAGCTTTATTGCATCGATAACACCCTCCATTATATGATAAAAAAAATACCCTTTTTTCAGAATGATATCTTAATTGATTTAGTAGGAGTAGTACTTGGCCTGAAATCTAATTGAAAAATAATGACTTCTATGATGACATGTTGTTCCCAGAACCCCTTCAGCATGATACAATTATCATTTATTTTTACAGGTATTTATAAAACACATGGTATTGGAACTGGAACCTGATACAAAATACCTCTATTATTAACTTATCATGTAGATTACTGAACATAAAAGCAGATTCTTGACTTGTTAATATTAACTCATCGTGCAGTTTGTTGTACACAAAAGCTGATTCTTGACTTGTTTAAATTGTTATTTGTAAAAAGTATTACTATTAATAGAATACAAGTATACTTTTCATAAAGACAATTTATATACTTTCCATAAAGTCCATTATGTTCTATTAATCAATTAGGTCAGGATTACTATGCAATATACAAGCAGGCAGGGCTGCTAGCCCCAGATCCTTAAGGAGAGTGTAGCAATTTGTGTATTTGGCTTTGTGTATGTATATTTGGAGAAGCATCCTAGTGTGCTGAGCATGTAAACCTGAACTCTGGCTAAGCCCTTATGTGTGGTATTAAAAGAGTTGACGGGAGAGAACATGAATTGTTGTGAAAAATATATAAATTTCACAAAATATAGTTAGCTTATGTCCTAAATTGATTTTGTGTCAAGAAGAACTGCTGTTAGATATAGAAATGGTACAAATATGAGTAAAACACAGGAACTGGAACCTGATGCAAAATAACTCTTTCCACATCAACTTATCATGTAGATTGCTAAACACAAAACAAGTGACAATTTTTGTGTAAATTGTTATTCTTAGAAAGAACATATCGCTGTCATGAGAATACAAGTCTAATTTCCATAACTCTTATTGCATACACATGGCCATATAGCATAATGCTCTACCATATCAATTGGGTCAGGTTGATTATGCAACAGACTAACAGCTGACACCATGATGCTAGCAGCCTGTATTGGGATGTGTATTAGACAGCATAGTGGACTCTGGTTGACCCCTTATGTGTGGTATTTAAAGAAATATAATAAGGGAGATACCATTGTTCAAAATCTAACATGATGTTTAATGTCATTGGGTTTTTGCAGCTAGTTGCCATAAATATTTAAAACAAATTAATTAATTATGTTTGTCTTTCATCTTAATGTTTTAGAAACACTTAAAATATAGAACAACTTGCATGACAATCTTAAATATTCTATGTTCAAGATAAATTTATGATTAGTAAGTTCAAATTAGAGAATTTATATAGTGCGAGTGATCACTTGATGAAAACTTAAAATTTAGAAATAATGATGTGTCATCTGCAGCTGATAAGTCAATATGGATGCTATCGCGGCCATCTTGGATTCTCAAAACTGAAACGTCTACCTTTGTAGAAGGAATCACTATAGGTATAACATACTACAATATGAAAATGATATCTAGATTGGTTTAGGAGGAGTAGTCATTTTCATGAAATCTCATTGAAAATTCAATATGGCTGCTATCGCGGCCATCTTGGATTCTCAAAACTGAAACGTCTACCTTTCTGTGCGGAATCACCATAGTTATAACATACTACAATTTCAGAATGATATCTAGATTAGTTTAGAAAGAGTAGTCTTTTCATGAAATCTAATTGAAAATTCAATATGGCTGCCATAGCGGCCATCTTGAATTCTCAAAACTGAAACGTCTACCGTTCCGAGGGGAATCACCATGGGTATAACATACTACAATTTCAGAATGATATCTGGATTTGTTTAGGAGGAGTAGTCTTTTTGTGAAATATAATTGAAAATTCAATATGGCTGCCATGGCGGCCATCTTGAATTCTCAAAATTGAAACGTTTACCTTTCTGTGAGGAATCAAAATGGGTATAACATACTACAATTTCAGAATGATATCTGGATTCGTTTAGGAGGAGTAGTCTTTTTCCTGTAATCTAATTGAAAATTCAATATGGCTGCCTTAGCGGCCATCTTGGATTCTCAAAACTGAAACGCCTACCTTTCTGTGAGGAATCACCATGGGTATAACATACTACAATTTCAGAATGTTATCTGCATTCGTTTAGGAGGAGTAGTGTTTTTCGTGAAATCTAATTGAAAATTCAATATGGCTGCCATGGCGGCCATCTTGGATTCTCAAAACTGAAACGCCTACCTTTCTGTGAGGAATCACCATGGGTATAACATACTACAATTTCAGAATGATATCTGGATTTGTTTAGGAGGAGTAGTCTTTTTTGTGAAATCTAATTGAAAATTCAATATGGCTGCCATGGCGGCCATCTTGGATTCTCAAAACTGAAACGTCTACCTTTCTGTGAGGAATCACCATGGGTATAACATACTACAATTTCAGAATGTTATCTGCATTCGTTTAGGAGGAGTAGTCTTTTTCGTGAAATCTAATTGAAAATTCAATATGGCTGCCATGGCGGCCATCTTGGATTCTCAAAACTGAAACGTCTACCTTTCTGTGAGGAATCACCATGGGTATAACATACTACAATTTCAGAATGATATCTGGATTCGTTTAGGAGGAGTAGTCTTTTTCCTGAAAGTTTACGGACGGACAGACGGACGGACGGACAGACGGACAGACGGACGGACAGACGGACGACGGACGAAGCGCCATGACATAAGCTCACATTTACTTTGTAAAGGTGAGCTAAAAAGATTCTTAGGGTAAACTATTCGTTATTTTTAATTTCAACATAAATGTTTTTTGATAAATTGACCGTGATGTATGTGCATTCAATGAACCTGAATCTATCGAATGAATATATTACCAGAAGACGCCAGAAACTTCTACTCATTGTAATTGCAGCTTTTACTAAAATCACTGCCAGACATACACTACTTTTTCTCCAGCCTTGAGATTTAATTGCAGCAGCATATATCTTTAACTTCATTATTCCTGAAAGGGTCTGGATGAAAATTGTTCCCTACAATTTGCCTCCCTCTTTTCTATTACATGCTAGTCTCAATCATTCTTGCAACCAAAGTTGTGTACGGACATAAGCTCTAAGGTATACGCCCATAAGGTTTGCATTTATTTCTATTTATAAAGCCTTTGCTTTAATTGTCTTATTTTGGTAATTTAGTTATGTATATGATAATTACAGAAACAGATCTAAATACTTATTCTTTTCAAAACATAAACCTCATATCTTTGTACACAAGAAATTATTATCATTGTAAGAAGAGTAGCTAAACATGGTCTTTGCAAAAACATGAAATACTTAGTTTTTTAAACATGGATAATGTTACAGTAACATTGTATACAATATTAAATTTTGCAGCAAGATTTATGCCAAGGGGGATCCTAATGTGTACACGAACGATTGTAAAAGGCAAATTTTTTCCTGCACCAGTACCTTAAAGGGGCAGTAGCACGTTTTTTGAGAATTTTATATATTAAAACTTTCACTGATAATTGCAAGTTAATGCTAAATGTATTATTTTGACAGTGTCAGAAATATCATTACACAAGCCAATCATCCATAGTCAGAGGACAAAGTATGAAGATTCACATAAAATCCATTGGCGGCCATTTTATGTGAACACCCTTAATTCATTTTGTGTAAGAAAACGAAATCGCGTGGCTTAACTTTACTTTATATATTTGAATTATTACTGCTCCATTTAGTTTATATACATTGTCTTTCAATTGGAACCATTAATTTTCCTTTTCCTAAAATCACCTTAAATCCCCCCCCCCCCAAAAAAACGTGCTACTGCCCCTTTAAATACCCTGTCATTGGTTTCTACGTTGGAAACACCGAAGTACGTCAGTACCTCAGCGCAGGGTTTTTTCCTCCCATCAAAACACCTGTTGGAGTATAAGTCACTATTTAAACCATGTCTTCTTTTCAAACCATGTCTTTGTTCAATTAGGAACATAGTAGTTACATTGGATATGTTTTAAAAAATATCTATAGATCACTGCAATTAGGCTTTACAATCAATGGAAAAGGAACTAGTGAAAGAGCAGGGAAATTTGTATCAATTTGCATTGTAATTCTCAGCAATGATAACATTCTGATGAATCTCGTACAAACATTGCATCAGCCAAACTGCAATAATAAGTATATACACAAAGTATTTTTTACATTGCTTCAATTTGGCATAGGGCAGTACGATAGAATCTGTGCAACAAGAATAAACTGTAAATGCATTACATCGAGTGTTTTAAGGAGAAAATACTTTAAATGTATACTTACAGATGTTGTGAAAAATAATTTTGGCATGACATTAATTAACACAGTGTTTTCATTGGTTTACTTGGTAAGTAATGTAATTTTAAAAGCTACACATCTCTTTCTAGAAGTTTAAACACTTGTAACCCGAAAACCACTTTCGTTGCAAGTGAAAAGATCAAGAAGGGGTCGTCGAAAATGAGTTTTGCTGATAATAACGTAATTTCATAAACCACCTCAAATAGTTCCTGAATATTTCTTATGGGTATTTATTTACAAGGACAACGCTTGGAGAAATAAGCCAAAGTGCCCTTTAAATAAGTTCACTCGTGTATAATCGCTGGTTTAATTAACGACATAATTCAATACAAAAATTAAGTTACAAATTATAGCAATAATGTCTTCATATTCATATAAACATGAGGAATATCCTCCAAACTCCGAACCTCCGAAAAAGAAGTGAATAGAAACAAATGCAAGTATGTTACCACTTATATCAAAAGATATATATAGGTATATGGAACCTTACTCTTTTATCAAGGAAAAACGAGATTGTCAGTTACACATGAAACGTTCTACAACTTAAACCATAGAAGGAGATATCTCTTAAAGATGTAATCAAAAATGTTGTTCTGCTTATATTATTGATAGGGGAAAGGAAGAAGAACGAATTACATTTAAAATGCGCATAATTCGGACATAAAAGGCGGCTGAAGGTGCTACAACAGAATGGTCTACAGGAGATTGAAATGGTAATGTTAGATGTATCTAGAAACCAGGTCGGTTTTAAGGATGGATTTAAACAATTCAGAAGTTGACTACACTGATCCATTGAGTAGTACCTTCCTACAGACTCAAATCATCCGACTCCCACATTGTCCCAGTGCTGTGAAATGCTCTTCCATCTGAACTCAAACTCAAACTTTCGAATTGTTTAAACCTTAAACCTTAAACCTCTTAAAGGGGCAGTAGCACGTTTTAGGGGGGATATAATGTGATGTCAGGAAAAGGATAATTAATGGTTTCAATTGAAAGACAATGTATTTAAACCAAATGAAGCAGTAATAATTCAAATATATAATGTAAAGTTTCGCCACGCGATTCCTTTTTCTTACACAAAATGAATTAAAACACAAAATGGCCGCCAATGGATTTTATGTGATTCTTCAAACTTTGTCCTCTGACTACATGGATGATTGGCTTGTGTTATGAGATTTTTGACACTGTCAAAATAATATATTGAACATTTACTTACAATTATCAGTGAAAAATCTAAGATTTAAAATTATCAAAAAACGTGCTACTGCCCCTTTAAAGAGAAGTTTTAAATCCATTGAAAATGTTTCATCTTGTTTTGAAAAGATCTTGGTCATTTTTAATGTGTCACTGCCTAAGACAAGAACCTATAAAACATAATTTCATAATTTCAAAACGAGATATTATAAAGTTTCCAAAAGAAACAAGTATTGCTTGAATAAAAAATATAGCTACAGAAGTGGTCAATTAAAACAACATGTTTCTGTTCCAGTTTTCAGACTAATCTATTAAGTCCAAATGCCAAACAATCTGCAGGAAACAGAATGAGGTCTCCTTAAAGAACAGAATGAAGTATCCATGTCGCCTTGATACTGAAAACAAGTTTTTTAATTAGTAAAAATGCCTAGGCACTGGTTTATTCTTCTTCATAGTTAAGATTCTTACTTAATCACACACTGTGTTGTATCTAACATCGGGGAGATTACATATAAATGTAACAATCAGACACCTCCTTTCATCATCTCACACCAAACCTTATCGGCAGCAAATCCCCTTTCTTTGGGTACACTAACGACACAATAACCTTTCTGCAATAGTGACAAGGAACTGATACCACTGTCACATTTCTACAATCTGTGCATCCCAAATGTAAGCCAAAGACCCAAGGTATAATCTACATACTCTTAATTATTTCTTCAAATATGGATTTTTTTTCTGTTAGATGGAAAATGCGAAGTCATAAATATGTCAACAGAAATGGACGATGGTGTTTATTAGGCTTCCTTTAATTCAGAATAAATGATGAGAGTCCTCGTGAAAGTATCACGCAATCTCATTAAAGGGTCAGTTGCACGTTTTAGCCAATTTGGCCGCTGCTTGGATAATGAAGTAAATGAACTGTTTTATGCTGGTCACAATGGTAACCTGTCTGTAAACATCGTAAAAGCTGCGTTTGAATGTTGTCATTCCATAACTGAATCAGGATATGAAAGTCTACGATCCTGATTTCAGTGTTTATTTTCATTTAAATGTATCGGAAAAGTACCCTGGATACATATCAATGCTATTACACAATGGCTTAAATACGGATGACCGATGCCAAAATTCGACGGAGGAGATCCATCGAAATGCATTTAAAGGGTAACTTTTGAAATAAAGCTGTACATGCTTTTCTGTTTAATGACCTGAAAGGCTGCTTACTCTGTAAAATCAATTTTATGTAATGAAATGCATATTTTTGTTGTGTTTCTAATAGAAGTTGATTTTTTTCATCACGACATAGGCTTGCTCATAAAACGTAGTTCCGTTTGTGGTATAACTGAAATTGGCGTTAGTTATACCATGGTTCACAACAAAAGAGCCATAGTTTAAAAATGTCAAGTTCAGCCATGGGATTCATTTTCCTGACTCAAAACGAATTAAAGGTGTTCACACAAAAATGGCTGCCAAAGAACTTTATGTGAATCTCTATAATTTGTTCTCTGACTATGGATGATTGGTTTGTTTGGCATTATCAAAATAATACATTGAGCATTAAAATACAATTATCAGGGAAAACTTGAAAATATAAAAAAAATTTATTGTTCCTTTAAGGTAAAACAGTGCAAGATCTTGAGATTGACCTTTTGTGTTGACAGTGTCATATATATAAATACACCACGTGGTCTGTTTGTCAATGTTGGTGTCTAAGTGGATTGCTCCAATTAAACTTTTAAAAAGATATTTGTGAAACACTGAAGCCCCCGACAAGGTCACAAGGTCAAAAATGATGACACTCATCTAAAAGATCATATCATGATAGATGCACATGTGAAATATCAATTAAAGGTCAACCCCAAACAATCAAAAGTTATGAGCAAGTTTTTTTGTGTCAAACAGACTAACAGACAGACAGGGCAAAAACAATATACCCTCAGATTATTCTCCGATTCAGGAGCATAAAAAGGTTAATTTATTATCCTCAATTGTCAGTAAAGAAATTCATAAATTGTACAGTCCAGTTCAGGACTGCCATTTGAAAGAGCTAATGGTTGAATATACGTTGCAACAGAACTTAAATTTGTCCTGAGAATACCTTGAAACACAGATATAATTTTGTTTGAAGCAGGTCACAGCTCCAATTTTGCCACTTCACTGAAACCATATTTTCAATGTTGTGCTGCATCGATGGTTTGCAACGTGAAATTCATGAATTCCGTGCATCTCAAAGTGAAATTAACAACACCCGTGAAGCCTCTAGTAAATTTTTTTGTTACGGACTGATACATTTCATATATGTCGGCTTAATCATATATACATCCTGAAACATTCTATTTTTGTAACAAATAGATTTTATGTGACCCTTTGTCATATAACTTCAAACATATTTCATTTCAGTTCAAGATGGAGAATGTAAGTTTTTTATAACTCACTGAACACAGTAGGTTTGATTATTGCTATATAACATTATCCATTGGAATGCCATGCGCATATAATCAAGGCAATGTGCATCTTAATTAGGCATTTTGACATTTCAAACCCCGTTTTTAAACTACCGAAGCATTTACAAACGAAAATTCAATTTGTAATCACTAGTCAATTTGTCTGTACACAAAGTTTCAGATTTCTACGCCTTTTGATTCTTGAGAAGAAGTCGAAAAGTTTACGGAGGGATGGATGGATGGACGAACGGTCGGACGGACGCCGGACACCATGCCATGCCATAAGCATAACGCAACACTTTTTTCTAAAAAGTGAAGATCTGGATGAATTAAAAAAGTCCATTTAATAGGGAAGTCGACCTGGATGCCTTTAAGACACGGAGGCCTTAAATTTTGCTTAATTTCTAACATAAAAGTAATTTTTTTTATGACAGATGTTAAGAATTTTATCTATTCTTAAATATTTGTAGGAATTCCATATTCACAATTTAATTCTTAAAGGGCCATTTATAAAAGTAAATCAAGTACAAGATGTGCGGTTTTTCTAGATGTTGATACAACATAGCTTTCAGACGGATTCTATTGTTACTGAGATAATAGTCGATTTAGGGGGATTTGAGACATTCCATGTTTGATGACTTGTTATGTTTCTACGATTACATCGTTAAAGTCTTGTCTTACTTGATATTGAAACAATTTGATATTGATTTAACATTGTACATATATAGCTTGTTCTAGATTAAGAAATCAGAGAAACAAGATTTTATTAACACATCTTTCTTTGTCAATTCTCTTAATAAAAATATATTTAGGTTGAACATGATTCCAGGCATCTTATTCAAGAGTTCTTCTATGATTGGTTGATAGGTGACGAGACTTAAAGGGGGTCTCCAACTTCAATTTTTCACTTCCAGTGTTTTATTATCGAGGCCCCGAGAGGGTCGTAAATCTCGATCAGCGCGCTGCCTACTCTGTGCTATTTTAACTGCGCAGCAACCTAGTCTAGCATGGTATGGGGAACCAGCGGTTTCGTAGAGACCGATTTTTTTCATTGGCCGGTTCTTTCTGACAATTGACAATGCTGAAATGCTGTTTATGATTGTTTTCGGGGCCAAGTGAAACTGGTTCTGTTCTCTTTTCATTTTGAAACTAAATTTTGGACTGGTAAATTCGATCAATACCTGTTTTTATAAACCCGAGGAAAATAATATTGACCAAGGACGAGGTCAATATTGTTTTCCTAAGGTAGATAAGACAATGTTTGACCGAATCACTAATCTATAATTTTATAGTATCGCTCTCTCCATAAGCAGCCAATGCAATAACTCCATCGAGGGAAAGCGGCAGTAGGCCTACCCGTATGAAGCAGGCAGGGGTCATACATACATTTACTTCAAGCTTTGCATGTTTTACTATCCACGTCATTTGATAACTCTCTTCCATTCATGTCATGTAAACTTAACTGATAAAATTAAAATGTTCCTAAAACGGTTATTAATCTAAAGCGCTCATAAAATGCTAAAGTTGCCCTTACAACCTAGTCAACCGATACACCGAAATGCCTGCAGTTTTACTTTCATGAAACAGAGAGACTCAATACATCATAGTTTACTAAAACTACGAGTTATTAGGCTGCGTTAGTCATTAACGTATCCATACTTTCCTACTGGAAGTTATTTGTATCAGAAACCGCTTGCCGGACGACGAAATCGATTGAAAGCGTTCATCACTCTTGATGTGAATGTTTATTTCTTCTTAGAATGCAACATTTTTACATGATGTACAGAAGAGTTGGTGATACTTTAAAATTGCTAAACCTGCTTTTTCCTCCAAGACGGACGTGATAAAAACAATAACTGTCAATCGAGCAATCAATCCTCATGCAGTAATTTGCCTGTTTTAAACAGTTACATAGCATTTACCCCTGTCAAATGGCCATATTTAAAAGTCGAAAATGTTATTTGTGTAACAGTACTTTTGAGTAGGGTCGACATTACACCCGATGAAGGAAACTTAAGCTGCTAGTAGCAGAAAGTTCTTAGTGTCGATTCACTGCTACTAGCAGTAACAAAAACCGTCTCCGTGTCTCCAGAGACTAACAATCTACTGCTACAAACGGTAACAACAAACAGAAGCTTTGACAGCAAGCTTTGAATCATGGGAAATTTCGTCTTATCGATGTTCTGAAGGGTGCTAAAACGGAAAAGAGCCGAGTATTTTTCCCGAATTAAATGTGGCTACGATTCATGTCAGAATATGCTTGTCTACGTTCAAATAATATTAATGAAGTATTCGAGATATACGCTTATATATACTGCGTATATATACACAGCAAAACAATATATCCCAATTTTCAAATTAAGACATTGATTTCTTGAATGAAACCTAGCCTTCAAGTTTTATGTACGTGATACATTATGCTTTTATGTTTCTGGATGGCAGCTAGAATAGTAAAATTAAATCGAATTTTTACTTTGGAAACCTTGTCAATGGGAGAAAGTGGGGAGTTACCTCCCTTGAGAGAGCGTGTAGGTGGCGCGTCGAATGTATTGGTCCTCGTTTACTTCCGCATTCAAAGTTTTGCGATGCGAAACTATGAAATTTGACCTCGTATCTGCACTGCGTCACATCATAGAATTTGTATTGGCGACAGTGTTTTCATCAATATTATGTATAGATTTATAAAAGATCAACAAACTATGTCTATGGGATTTTTTAAGATTACCGAAATGATTAGACTAGATTGGTGTGCATGAAAGTTTTGTTACGGTCGATGTTTCAATCTTATTTCCTCGAATTTTCGAAGTTCGTGATCCTAACCATCAAAGTTGAATTTCTCTTCAATGATTGAATGTCAATCAAGTTTTAAGCTTTACCAAAAGATCATAACATGTTTAAATAATTGACAAATTCAAATTGATATTTACACACATTTTGATAATATATATAGGCCTATAATTGGAGATGGTACCTGGTGATTGATGCTTTATGAATAAATAAAAATACGATTCGGGTAAGTATGAGAATATTTATTGTTTACCATTAATTAGCTGATAATTGCTTATTCGTACATTCAAAGGTCTATTTCGTCTAATTTACTGCCAATTCTTAACATCATATGAGACTGCTTTGATAACGGACGTCAGATGATGCAGAAAGAATTTCTGGTTAATTTATCATTTCTATTTTAGAGTTTTAATATATTTATTTAGGTTACCGGGAAAGGGACAATTCAAACAGGTTTGGCAGATAATCTTTCAACCATTCAAAATAGACCGTTTTATGCTAATTTGTTGACAAAGTTAAGAAATAAATAGATAGATTGATAGATGGTTGGAAGATTATCATCCTCGAATATCCAGCGCTTTAGTTCCGATAAATCTACACTTGTAGTGTAGATTTATCGGAACGAAAGCGCTGGGTAATCGAGGATGATAAATTATGAGCATATTAACAAATAATGAAATGAGCATATATTTCATATTAACAAATAATGAAATGAGGCTGAGCATATTAACAAAGTAATCAATTATGACACTTATATGCCGTTGTAGATTTGAAGTCCATGCATTCGCCGCTGATTTGCTTTACTTCACACTCTAAATCATTTTGAGCGCTCTATTCGTTGTCAAATTGTTAAAACATGAAGACGAACATATTGAAATTAAGTGAGAAATAATCCTGTACTTATCACATTCATGTTTATTTGAGAAAGTCCTCTTGAATGTCGCTTCCACAATAAAATATTCAGATAGGATTGACCTTTTTACAGTTGCACAGGAAACCATTCTTACCAGAATCTTTATCTGTTTATATTAACAACACAAAGTAACAAAATATAAAAAAGGAAAATTAGAAACGTAGTCTAACATCGAAAAATTAACATAAATAAGAGCTCACTTTCAACAAGAGTCGTATCTCTGCAAACAAGAAACAACTTTTTGTTTATGCAATGATACAAACTCTCTGTTCTATATATTTATATTATATATTTTTCTTTATCTCCGAAAACACCCCGTCTATAAACCCGTTTTGAGCTTTGCCATGGTAAAATTAGTACATGTATTTGTAACCGTAAAAAAGTTGAAGTTGAAAGTAAGGCAATATTTTACAGCTCATGATTGTATATAGAAAGTTATCTAAAGTTGTATATGTATATGTATGTAATGAAATTACGATTTTATGTAATACAGTGGTAAGTAAGTATATAAGTCATAAATGTTTTGAGCAAAACGAATGTTTAATTGCATAATTTCTACTAAAAGAAACCCATTAAAACGGCAACACTATCTTTCGCGGAAGACTGAAAAACAAGTCACGTAGGATTGAAAGATCATCATCCAATTTATTTGTTTGAATTTTTTTCAAAATATACGTTAAATTGCATGCATTGATAAATAACTCAAGGATAGCTGCAATATTATTGCATGTAATAGTTGTTATACACAAATTGGTCAAAATTTAAGTACAACCAAGGTAAAAACACCATATAATAGATTTTTAAAGCTTGAACAAACTGGTTTTAGCGTTTGAAGAGTTGACCAATGAAAATAACATGTCTATGATATAAGTCAATGATCAGAATGAGTTTGTTGTGGTAAAAAATGAAATGACTTTCTATACAACTTCTCAATAGAATTTATAATTTACTGTCCCTATCAATGTGCAAAATATTTAAAATTCTGTCTGTATTTTGTTGATTGTGTTAAAATGTAGTTTTACAATATCCGTGGTTGTGTAAATATTAGATATTAAAAGTATATAGTATCATTATCACAATTCATAATACTCGTTTCATGCGACAAAACTTTATCCCCAACATTTAAAAAGTAAACATCCTTTGGTCAACGAAAAAGTCAAATTTTACTCTATTTGATAGAGGTTTGTCAGAAAACCGTGCCTGTTCATCTGGTAAAATTTGGGAGGATCGTTTTCATTACTTCCTTCAGTCTCCTGTATATAATTGATTCAGATTGAACCAACACATTTTTTCAAAATAATATTGGTTTGAAAGCTATTCATAGCGGCGACGAATCTATGTCATGAAGTGAAAACGAATCCATTTTAAAATCTGTTTATTATTTCATTGCCGATACCAGACGTTTTCGTTTCAGTTTTAGTACAAAAGGCAATTTATTGGCACTTATTTATTGAAGAGGATTTACTGTATTTCCTGACCTCTTATGAATTTTATTTGTTTTTATTCTTTTGAAAGAGAAGCATTGATATAGGCCGTTTAGCCTGTTTGCTTATCATTTTCCTGTGTATTTGTAATAAATGTGTTCTGTAATCTTGTCTTGATTATGGAATAAATATTGTTTAAATCAATAATTTTAAGGCCGAATGAAGTATTGTTGTTGATATTCATCCTTCTATTAAAAAACAGCAAATTTAATTATCTGAAAACTGTTGCCATTCATGTTTTTGGTAGTAAAATGGGTCTTTCTTTTCGACCTGTTTACAAACACAAATTAGCTTCATGACAGGTTAACTTGTTTTATAAGACATAGTCGTTATTTAAATTATTTAGACGTAAATACTTTTTCGCCAAAATACAATTTATATAGTGAAAAAATGACGCTGGATAATTTTTCAATCATATCATTTTCAAATATGTCAACATGAGGTACAAAAACAATACATAATTTGATAAACACACTGGCACTGTTGTTTGCCAGCCACGACAGAATAATTTTCGGAAATATCCTTTATATAAAGACACTCACTCACTCACTTTGTCATTCCTCGCGAGTGTTCCAATGTTATCGTACAGTACTGTCACATTTTGATCGTTGTTTTATTGTGTTTTTCTCTACATTCATATCAACGCGGTAATGCAAGTTGATAACCCGGAAGTAAGTAAAGGATCAATGCATTCGACGCGCCCTCTATTTTGACAGGAGAAGATAACTCGCTACTGTTTCCCATTGGGTTTTGGTGCAAAAACATGATTTTTACTCAAGATGTGTCGGTATCCGAGATAGATCTTGGTATTTGGTACAAAACTATGATTTTAGCACTACATGTGTCGGGATGAGCCTTACCTTGGTTTTTATGACATGATTTTTACTTATTTTTTTATATTGGTTTTTGGCACAAAGATATGATTTTAGCACAACATGTATCATGATCTGAGATGGATCTTGGTATTGGGCACAAAGATATGATTTTTACACAACATGTGTCGGGATCTGAGATAAATCTAGTTATTGGGTACAAAGATATGATTTTAGCACAACTTGTATTGGGATCTGAGTCTTATCTTGGGTTTTGGTGCAAAAACATGATTTTTACTCAAGATGTGTCGGTATCCGAGATAGATCTTGGTATTCGGTACAAAAATATGATTTTAGCACTACATGTGTCGGAATCTGAGCCTTACCTTGGTTTTTTATCCAAAAACATGATTTTTACTCATTTTTTTATATTGGTTTTGGGCACAAAGATATAATTTTAGCACAACATGTGTCATGATCTGAGATAGATCTTGGTATTGGGCACAAAGATATGATTTTTACACAAGAAGTGTCGGGATCTGAGATAATATTAGTTGTTTGCTTCTCACGAGGGTAATACGGTCTGATGTACCATCTTTGTAGAAATGTTGCCCAAGCCGCAAGGCGAGGGCTGACATTTCTGCAAAGATGGTACATCAGACCGTATTACCCGAGGGAGAAGCATACAACGTATTTATCTTACCGTCATGACCGGAAAAATACATCAATTTTAGTTTGACTGTCGTTAACGTATGACCCATCACCGTATTGACGGCCTTGACCCTTAATGTAAACAAAATGGCGTCAGCCAACCCGACTGAAATGTTATGAATCGTGTTACGTAAATCTACTCGGCTAAACATGCTTAAAAACCTTTTGCTTTTAATTCTATAGCATGTGTAAGTAATGTAATGCGGAATTTGTTTCGAAATAAAACATAGAATGACGAGAAAACAAATTTATAGTTATTAATCACGAAAACAGCTAATCGAACTTATGTGAACTTTGCACATTGCGTGCGTCATTTGGTAACGTCATCTTAACGTTATGCGACACCTCTTCTCGGAGAGGAGCTGTTGCTATGGCAGCGGGGTACATTGAATTTGTACACCGTGAGAAGTGAGACTCGAGGGGTACATAAGATAAAACGATTCGAAGATTAGCCAATCAAAACCGAGTATCTTACTGTAAGGTAAGATAAATCTAGTTATTGGGTACAAAAATATAATTTTTACACAACATGTGTCGGGTTCTGAGATGAATATTGGTATTGGACACAAAGATATGATTTTTACACAACATGTGTCGGGATCTGAGATAGATCTTTGTATTGGGCACAAAGATATGATTTTTACACATGTGTCGGGTTCTGAGATGAATCTTGGTATTGGGCACAAAGATATAATTTTAGCACAACATGTGTCAGGATCTGAGATAGATCTTGGTATTGGGTACAAAGATATGATATTTACACAAGATGTGTCAGGATCCGAGATGTATATTGGTTTTTGGTGCCAAAGTATGATTTTTACACTAGACGATATCTGAGCCTAATCGTGTTTTTTGTGCAAAAACATGATTTTTACTCAAGATTTGTCGACATCTTAGATGATTATTTTTGTATCATTCTTATCAGCTCCTGACTGCGTATGTCAAACGTATCAATGTTTGGTGTCTTAAATGACACTTGCATTTCAAGCCTTGCTTAATCTGAAATCATGTTATACCGGATATCGTAGCCTATTACAGACAGAGTGATTCGATCGAAAGCCCTTGTTTTGAAAATTTTGAAGGACTGGAAGAAATGTAATATCCAATTTAATCCCATGGTCTAATATTCGAAAATCAGTACTCGTAAATAAGCCTATTGGCTGAATAAAGGCAGGGCTTAAATACGAGGATTAGGGGAGAGCGGGGCAAAGCGCACCCCTTAAGGGTTTTTCGCTATTTCTCCTTTAATGATAATATATAATTCTTCACTTTATATGCATTATTAATGTCTCATATATTCCCTTCAATAAAATCCAAAAATAGTTCGCTCAGACTTAATAAAAAAATTCTAATACTGAGAATATGTTTTCATTTTAGTGTCTCACTTTGCCCCGCATCATGGGGCAAAGCGCCCATGGGAGCGCGCTTTGCCCCCATTTTTTTATTGATAAATTGGTACCCTGCCTGCTATGTCCTACATCGAATCCCTAAATAATTAACTAGGAGATAGAAAGGTTAAAGGCAACATTTTAATAACACGAAATACATAAAGTATCAATTATTTCATGATAACAAAACAAAGACAAGATTCTTCAAACATCAATTCTAAAATCAATTCTTCAATCATCTTCAAGATTCAAGTGTACAAGATAATATATCCCACCGGTCCCCCATTAACAAAGTCAAAGGTTACTATATTTACGATATATCTTTGATAAACTTTCGTTTCCATTGATAATACAACGCAAGAAGATATTTCCGAAAGATATGATGAATGTTAAATATATGTTGAATTCCTCAGGAAACGAACCTGTCCCTGAACAGAGTCAAATTATCGTTTCCATGGAAATGAAAAACAATAACATTTTCAGCAATGTGAAAAAAAACAGGTGGGATAAAAAAAATTGCTGAAGAATGTAACAGGAAACTAATCGTCCGAAGTCTAGCACTTCCTGTGTTTATCAGCAGTAACTATATACAGTCTTTGAATAAACACGTAACACAGAACGAATTGGAAATCCAAATATGAAAACAATAATTCTTATACATGGTCACATTAAACCTGTAAGAATTGTATCAAACTTCAACACTAAACAATTCCATGTAATTGCAAGGAAATCCTGCTTGATGTGTTCATCTTCTCATTCATTACTGAGTACCTATTTTAGTTAGAACATACGTCACAAACATCTCTTTCATCCCCACATTCAGCATGGTACCACATACTGCACGTGATGCACTTTAACCAATTCCCTGTGGGTGGATCCAAGATATAACATGATTTAGACACGGAATACAATAGAATAAGGTGAAAATCTCATTTGTAAACATGCTTCTGTTGCCCACAATGTTTAGATACGGAAAAGCCTATACACGCCAAAATTAAATTTGTTGTTGTCTGTTTAAGTTAATAATTTTAGACAATTAAACAATTATTTCTCATAAATTCATTTTCTACAATATCATTATTAATCAAACTTTCAAAAGATAAAAGTTTATTTACAAGTAAATCACTTTTAATATCAGTTTTCATATCTTAACAACAATTTGAAATAAAGGGGGCAAAGCGCGCCTCCCCCGGCGCGCTTTGCCCCATTTGATATTTGTAGCAAATTGCAACCACAGCGTAAGAATGCATTGATGAACGGTATTTCAAAACTGTTTTTGTTATCTTTAGTAGATATGCTAGCAAGCAAACATGAATAGATTAATTCCACCCTATCTATGTACTTCAAATTCGCTTTTCATTTCAGAGAACTCTTACAGTAAAATAGCAAATTTTTTTTTTTTTACTGTTCTTACCTGAAAGCGACGTGGAAATGCCGGCAGCGTTGGCAGGCGTGATATGTAACGCTATTTTCTATTGGCTGAACAGCGCGTATAGCGTAGCCCAACGGTCTATTTATAGCAAATCGCGATTCTCGCTTTGCCCCCAAGGCGCGCTTTGCCCCGCTCTCCCCTATCAATGCTACTCATCACTACACAAAGAACTTAGTTAAGCACCCCCCTATGTTTTCAGAAAAAAGCTTCTGCTAATAAACCATACAAAGTTCCAGAAAAACAATTACGGTTTTTCGATAGAATGATCATTTAGCAATGTAGAAATGAAAACTTCACTCAATTTACGATTCACTGTCTCTTGATAACTTATTTCTCCCGACTTGGTATTTTTTTTAAATCCAAGTTTACTTAAAACTGAAAATGAAAGTAAATATTTTTGCTGCAATATGATAATGATTATCCTCTTGACTGAATTGATAATTTTCAGTAAGGACCTCTTAGGAAATGTTAGTCGTTAGAGCAGTATGAGCCTTCAAAATCACAAAATTATCAAATATCAAATTTTAAAAACGCTTCCCTAAGAAAAAACTGGCGACTCTTTAAGATAATGGCTTATCTAAAGGGAGAAGAAGTGTTTGACCCACAAGTCCAACTCAAAGAATCTCAAATTTACTCACATATTTGAAAAATTTCGAAATTTTCTCTATTATGGTTGAAAAAAGTACTGAAAATTCAATGTCCTGCTAGGCTTTTATCGTGCATGATGAAAAAGGTTTCTCTAATTGAATGTCAACTAAGGATCAAAAATGTAATTTTTGCTTGAAAAAATCCAAGGTTTCATGCGTGGTTTCTCACCAAAGACAATAGTTATATTTTGCCAAATTTCAGTGGTCTCACATTTTTTCTCATATTTTCAATCATACAATGGATAGTGTTCTCGGCATAATAAAGCCAACGGATATTTTCGATATCCGTTTGGCGTGGCTAAGGGTCATATACGGATACCGATGCAAATTTCAAAGGTCAAGGTCGGAACTTCTTTAAAAAATTCCGATGACGTCACAAGCGTTACCATTTTGAACGCCTTTAGTAACGGAGAGAGGCATTAAGAAGATAAATAGTTGCGTTTGTAAAATTTCCGGGATTCATTGTTATTCAACACCCGCAAATTTAGTTTAAAACCGACGGCGTTAGCCGGAGGTTTTAAACGCTTAAATTTGCGGGTGTTGAATAACAATGAATCCCGGAAATTTTACAAACGCAACTATTTATCGATATTGTAACATGACAGTTAGTTATAAGCATTTTAAGAGCGAACTCTATTTCTGCGTAGGGAACTCTGAGTTGAAAGGAGCTAACGACTGATCCATTATTGTTTTAGGTGTTCGCAGCTATAAAGAAGGAGGAATTCCCAGCGTTATAGACATTAAAATAGTGTTCTTATATTGCAAACCAGTTGCACTCATAACGATGAGATCTTATCGTTTTCACTGTGAAATTTAAGAGAGGGAAAACAGTTATATAATTCATAAACCAACAGGAACAAACCCGACTGAACAAATATCTTAAACTCGCCCAGACCATTGTGACGTTGACGCGATCATTATTACGTCATTACCGTTGGCCTTTGTGACGTCGTGCCATGGGAACGGCATTCGAAAGAAACCGGCCGCATGGCACAAGGCGGCAAATTAGGAGAAACTTAGCCAATTAAGAAAGTTTAGTTACATAAAGCTAAAGCAAATTAAAAAGGATTTTTGGCATCTACGGGAATGCGCAAGTGAGAAAATGACAACAACAACAGTAAAATGTGAATCGGGAACGAATATTGGGAGAATCAGAACATTTTAATGTTGAGGCGGACCAAATAATGTATCCTTTCGCGGTGATTCGCCACAGCCAATTTGTGGGTGTTCATTGCAATTTAACACTGGGAAATCCTTCAAATCAACCAATCAGAAACGAGTATTTACCGAAGTCATGTTACAATACAATATGAATGATACATTGCATAAACATTACTCTAAAAAATATCAACAAATATGTATGGGTCTTTAGCCATATGTATGACTTAGCAGTGCTAAAACACTGCCTTCACGATTTCAATGAAACCGACCGAACACTTTTACTCACAGGTAGAGTAGAACCGTGCTATTCCGTACGGTCGGCTAATTCCGTACACCTCGATATTTTGCTTCCTAACGTCCCCCGTTTGTTTTGAAAATTGTAAAAAATAATTCCCGTCCAAGCCAAAACAGTTTTGAAAACATGCCTATTTATTAAGGTTTTCATTTTCTGTCAGACATTTAATAAAAATGGTGATTGGTTGAATAAGGTTGGACACGCCCATTTTTTTACCCTGACCTTCATAGTTATTGTAATTCAAGGTCATTCATAGCTTTACGCTATTCGGACCATTCCTTAATCAATAGGAAATTGTATATCTAATAAAATCATTGGGATAGCATGTTTGGAACTTGATAAACATTCTAAATTGTAACATGACTTCGGTAAATACTCGTTTCTGATTGGTTGATTTGAAGGATTTGCCAGTGTTAAATGGCAATGAACACCCGCAAATTGGCTAAGGCGAATCACCGCGAAAGGATACATTATTTGGTCCGCCTCAACATTAAAATGTTCTGATTCTCCCAATATTCGTGACCGATTCACATTTCACTGTTGTTGCTGTCATTTTCTCACTTGCGCATTCCCGTAGATGCCAAAAATCCTTTTCTATTTGCTTTAGTTTTATGTAACCAAAGTTTCTTAATTGGCTTAGTTTCTCCTAATTTGCCGCCTTGTGCCATGCGGCCGGTTTCTTTCGAATGCCGTTCCCATGGCACGACGTCACAAAGGCCAACGGTTATGACGTCATAATGATCGCGTCACCGTCACAATGGTCTGGGCGAGTTTAAGATATTTGTTCAGTCGGGTTTGTTCCTGTTGGTTTATGAATTGTTTAACTGTTTTCTCTCTCATAAATTCCACAGTGAAAACTATAAGATCTCATCGTTACGAGTGCAACTAGTTTGCAATATTAGAACACTATTTTAATGTCTATAACACTGGGAATTCCTTCTTCTTTATAGCTGCGAACACCTATAACAATAATGAACCAGTCGTTAGATCCTTTCAACTCCGAGTTCCCTACGCTAAAATAGAGTTCGCTCTTAAAATGCTTATAACTAACGGTCATGTTACAATATCGATAAATAGTTGCGTTTGTAAAATTTCCGGGATTCATTGTTATTCAACACCCGCAAATTAAAGCGTTTAAAACCTCCGGCTAACGCCGTCGGTTTTAACCCTTATAGTGCCCGGCCTTTGACGCTATGCGCTCACGCAGTGCCGCTAACTTTTGGAGTAAACTCGAGATTTTGGTCAACGTTGACAAAACATGTCCCTGAGGCGTTATCTACGTTCGGAAATTCATGAAATTTTAAGTGAAGAAAGCTGAGTTGTTTACCATTCAATCAATGTGATTTTAAATCATAAGTGACAACAATAAAAATGAATTTAATCTAATTATAAACTTCAGAGACGTTTTTCATGCAAATCTTCAGCCGAGGAACGTTAGCATACCCTTGTTTCATCGATTGTAATTAAATTGCCGTTATCTACAAAGTAATTAAATTGTCATTTATCAAGAAAGCGGATTTCAGTGATCACGTTGATGTGTTTACTTCCTACATGCGACCGATTGTTCACGAAATAATACAAGTTATCTTTTTGTTTTCATTTGTTGAACATTGTTCGCCGTGACGTCATAGACAAACTAAGTGCAGTAAATGTACGGTGCACGCAAAGTCCTTGCAATTTTTCCACAGCCGGTGCACATGACTGAATAAGGGTTAAACTAAATTTGCGGGTGTTGAATAACAATGAATCCCGGAAATTTTACAAACGCAACTATTTATCTTCTAAGTCATACCTGAATCAAAACACTGTATTTTAAAAACGAAATAAGACCTAACAAAAGTGTACGGAACAGCACGCAGCTAAATTTACGGAATTTGCAGGGTCCTTGTAATTCCGTACACCGATTTTCGGTTTAACCCTCTCACTGCCACCAGGCAGAAAATGATTTTCACCCATAAAACTTTTTAAAACTTTCATTTATAAATGTTATTTCCAACTTGAATTAGTTCTGTTTGCTTTTCAACCAAAAATAATGACAGGATAGTATCCGTTTAAAAAATATAAAAACAAAATGCAAAGTTCATAGCTTTTCCCCCGTTAGACGTCTCGCATCAAAACTAATAGAAATCAGTTATGATATCTGATTTGGATTCTATTCGTGTATATAGTCATATATGGTGATTAAAATTGAAAATATCTTATAAAAACAGCAATAAATAGAGGTCAATAACCAACCGTGAGTCTGGGAACCTATTCCACATTTAATTGTTCCGCTCAGATAAAGAGTTGTGATTGTCAAAAGATGCAAAAAATGTTTCTCAGCTGCTTGTGATATATGGGGGTTATGTTTGCAGCCCAAATAAAGTCAAACTTTTTGTAAAGGTGGCTTTAAAACATTGTCACTGACGTTCTATGTTTACAGTTATCACGAAAATGAGATAAATCAGCACTGTTGGTTTACTATATGGTATCGTACAAATGTCTTTGATACAAAGTTGCTGTTTCGCCAGATATTTTCAACAAAAACATTGTTGCATACATCTTCAAGATTCGTTTAGGTTAATTACCTTTAACAATCTATGTATATTTAATAAAATTATCACATATTTCGACATGTGTACGGAATAGGCAGCTTTCGTGTACGGAATTACCAGCCAAGTGTGCGGAATTTTCGAACAGTGATATATCTGATATATTCGTTAACACACTAAATAAATAAATTCCCCTGTTAATACTAAAATGAGAATCTAATCTTTAGATCATTCAGCTTCGTTAAATCAATTAATAATGAGGTTAATATAATTTGCAATAACGCCACGAGTGTTCTTTTCCTCGGGTGTACGGAAAAGCACGGCTCTACTCTACTAAAGCAAAGGCAGTTCAAGTCTCATGTTCAAACACGTCATTCCCCCTCTTCGGTGTTCTTTACTTTATTATTGTTTAGTTGGGATTCGGAAATCCACATACTATCATCTAGTTTAGCTGTCCGGCCATCAATGTCCGTTCAATCGCTGTCTCAACGCAAGCTGCCATTGTCACGTAGGCGAAGGGAAGCAACTCTTACCCCTTATTGAGATTGACTCGTCCTCTCGATGACGTCGGATTAAAGAACGTAAGTTCGATCCCGCCGAAGACCATTTAAAATGTGTCTATTTTTTAAAATCATCGTATTTTATAGATTTTTAAAATTTCAAAACTTTGGAGTCGTGACAAAATAACTCAAACGGCAATAAAAGGCATATATAAAGAGGAATTATATTTTGTCAATTTACCGTCAGAGTCATTGCTCTATTCATTTGCATATATCAATGCGCGAATATTAAAACAATTTCAACTATTAAAATAGTATTATCGGGCATTTTTTTTCGAATTAAATTTTAAAATGACATTGTATGATAAAGAAGTTATCATGCTCGTGTGTTTTGGATTCGTAAATATCCTGCATTAGGAATAAACACTATGTATTTAGCTCGCCAAGGCTAGCAAAATACAATGTTTATTTCTAATGCAGGATATTTACGATCCCAAAACACACTCGCATGATAACCTCTATTTATTTTGTATTATAAGGATTTTTACGTCAATTAAATAGTACATAAAAAGACAATTGTTATATCTAGAGTTGTCAATACATCAAACATATCACAATATTAAAAAAACTCCCAATTTCATTTTACAAAATGGACGGTGCTTAATTAAGTTCTTTGTGTATATATGGAAATAAGCTGATAAGCTTTGGGAAAAAAACAACTTCTTTCGACAAACTTTTTTTCAAATTGTTATTCATATTATATTCCATAAACATATAAAAAATATGAGAACCATGGGAGATGTCAGTATAGACTGGGATAAAGCAGATTTAAGTAGTAAATAATGACCCGGTACCGAGGGGTTATGGAAAATAACATCGCGAGGGTGTAAATAAAGGCAATAACTTCCCAAGGGGTGTAAGGGGTAAACACCTATAAGAAGGTAGTTATGAGTTAAAACCAATTTTAAAAAAGAAGGGATATAACCGCCCAAGGGGTTTAAACTAGATGAGCGTTTGCGGGACACCGCAAAATCAGAGCAGCCCCGAAACTTGGGATTTCGCCTTAGCCTGTTCCGCCTTTTACGGGCCTCACCAAATTGGACATTTTCTCGTGACCTTGACCTTTGACACTCAAGGTCACACAATAAATGAACACATTTCATTGAGTATACCATTAATGTAATTAAATAGTGTTAAAGTTAATTTAATCCATTTTTATCCCCCGCCGCGCGTATAGCGCGAAGCGAGACTTTGACCAGTTTTGAAAATGTTGTTAGCACCATATCTCATGAACCCATTAACCTTGAGTCTTCACAGGGGACATAGTATTCCGCTCCGTACGTCCGTCCCGCTTCTTGTTGTTAACATCAATTTGCGGCGGGGGATCTTGTCACCTTTGTGACAAATACTTGTCTCCATATATGTTGACCTTGCCATGACTTTGACCTTCAACAGTTCTTACCCAAAACTTTTTGAAAATGTTGTACTTCTCAAGAGATAATATATACAAAATTTAAACTTCATAGCACAAAAACTTTTCAAGTTATCGTGTTTACAAGGAATTGCAAAAGCTCAAAGTCACACAATCATTGAACACTTTTTACAATCTCATTAAAATGATATCTTAATTGCTTCACTACGCAGATTAAAGATCTCACAAGGCCCCGTAAATCCAGCCGTCAGGGTAACCTTTGGCCGCTTGATGTGAGGAAGATTTCATCCACCAATCAAATCGTACGTCTCATAAAGGACAATTCAGGAGATTAAACCGTAAATCGGCACAGCCCAAATGATAAAATGATAACTTTTGACCTTTCGAATTTCCCAAAAAGCAGTGTTAGGTAATTTGCATAGGTCGTGAATTCATTTGTAATGTTTGACTATTTGACAGAACTAGATTCTTTCTTATTTGCATATGTACATCGAATATGTGTGATATCAAATCAACAAGA